>JAJJXE010000002.1:0-2400000 GCA_022432365.1 Hypoxylon sp. FL1284
AACCCTAACCCTAACCCTAACCTAACCCTAACCCTAACCCTAACCCTAACCCTAACCCTAACCCTAACCCTAACCCTAACCCTAACCCTAACCCTAACCCTAACCCTAACCCTAACCCTAACCCTAACCCTAACCCTAACCCTAACCCTAACCCTAACCCTAACCCTAACCCTAACCCTAACCCTAACCCTAACCCTAACCCTAACCCTAACCCTAACCCTAACCCTAACCCTAACCCTAACCCTAACCCTAACCCTAACCCTAACCCTAACCCTAACCCTAACCCTAACCCTATAGATATATAATAAAAAATAAATATTATTTATAAAAATATAAATAACAAAATATGAAATGTTATTATTATAGAAAATAAATAATAAATTGTTCACTTTATATTTATTTTAAAATTAATAAATAATATTTAAATATTATAAATATAATTAATCGTTTAAATAATTATATTAATTAAGCTTTTATTTTTTTATATAAACCAATTAATTATTTATTTATATTTAAATGTTTAACATATTAAAAAATAAAATAAAAAGCTTTTAATAAAAGAAATGATAATATATTTAATATAAGCCAGGTTGCTTGGTTCTGATTTTAAAGATAAATACAATTTAAATGATAACGTAGTTTTGACGTACGATTCGACGCGAGGATATGTACGATAACGGTGCGAGTTGTGAATATGTTCACGCGCCCGAGCTACGAAGAACGCTCCAACCCTCACCATCGACACGTTATCGTAATAGTTTCCACTTGCACTTCTATCCTTTCCTCAGAACAAAGAGACATGGCTTCCAGCTCGAAGAAAAGGGCTTCAAGCCCATGCCACTCTCCCAAACTTGGCAAAAAGGTTTGCAGAAACCATCGGCGGAAGCATAAGCGCGTGAGCTTGGACACCGCGGAGATTCACCACTTGCCACCCACACCTGACCAAAAGCCGACGATACCACAAAAGAGGCCCAGGGAGAAGTCATCCGCTTCTTCGCGGGTGCGGATAGCAGGGCACACGACAGTCCAGGGTTTAGAAAACGCTTCTGGCATCCAGATTTCAAAACCCTTTCCGTCTGCCCATGGTAGCGAAAAGGCACCGCCACCCATCACTTCACCAAGAGGTCATGCCGGCACGAAAGTCTCGGCCGACGACTCAACTACTCCAGAGCTCAGAGAAAGCAGCCCCAAGCTAGTTGAATGGCCTCGCAACCTCGATCTGAACGCGACAATCCACAAGCGCGAGGACGAATCCTATCAGAAAGCCATCATGAGCTCCATTCCACGCTGTGACATTAGCAGCAGCAACCTATCAAAGCTAAACGCGACTGCAGCAGCCGAACCTGCCCGCCACCACGATCCCACCCCCGCTTCGAGCCTCTACGAACAACTGTACTCGCAGTCGCTAGACGCCCACATATTTCTCCGCCCTGGTAAGACGGACAAGGTAGAGGCTGTCAAGAAGGCTATCATGGAGATCAAAGGCAACCAGGAGCTGCTTGACGCCGTGTTCTAGGAGCTTGATAGATCGTACAGCTTCTATCTTGGGCTTCGACAGTGGAAGGTATCCAAAACCGAAAGCATCAAAACTTGTCTGCTGTCTAGCATCATGGCAAGAGAGCACGGATTGGAGTGGGAAAGCAGGCTGCCTAGCAGAGCACTCCTTCTCACCATGCGATACATCGACGAATACAGTCGTCTTGACCCCGTTATCGTAGGACGCCTAGCTCACCTTGGCCAGCTACATCTGGCGCAAGCCCAAGATGCACAGCCCCAAGAGAAACAGATGGCCTCGTCCGCGGATATGCTTGAAGTGTTAGAAGAGTGCAAAGCGCTAGTTAGCCGCGTGGACAGTATGCAAGGCCGATTGACCTTAATTGCATCCAGCCGCAAGGACGACAGCATGATCAGAGAGCACGGGAGAGCTGTAGAAAAAGCCATGGCCGACATGGAGAAGACCATCCAGACCCATTGCAACAGCCAAATGTATGCGCTCAACAGCATGAGACTCAAGGCAGACGACCATACGGCAACCTTGAATAACATCCAGGCACGTATAGAGAAATTGGAGAGCAAGTCGAGCAGTACTGCCAGTCTGAACCGCAGCACCTCTCGTCAGCGCAGAGGAAACGTGTCCAAGTTCAAAGCACGTGCTTCACGACACCCCTCGTATACTATGGCATTCGACGAAGACGAAGCTTAGGAGGGATCAGCGGCTCTCAAGCCGTCCATATTGGATCACGAGGCCTTTCTTTAATATCGTATCAGATAGATACCTACGTACTCGGCTTAGATTTATCATGCGGGACGAGTTGAAGACTCTATACGGTCCTTGGGACACACTCATTTATAATTTCAGACGTAATATTCACACGATGCTCCGAGTTCCCGTGCGTACATCTTCCCGTCCCACTACGTCCGTTGCTTGGCAGAAACGACATTGGCGCCAGGGTGTGTAGCTGGATGGAGAGATGTTTTTTACCTGAATTTCCTACAGTGTCACTCTACAGTGTCACTTCTGCCTCCGACGTTAGCGATGACTCTGCCACCCTGTCTGGGAGCATTGTTAACATAAGCAGTCGTCTCTTTACACTTGAAAGCGGCTCTCCTGCCGAAGCTACGGGCGGGATCGATCTTAGCCAAGATCTGATCGAGATTAGGGTAGGTAGCGACGATGCGACGATGGTACCACGGCCCTGGGATCACGACCCGGTTTTCCCAGGAGATGAGAAACCCCCATATGGCATCGACCAACTTGACACAGTACCGCGACAGGCAGGGCGGATGCTAGGTAAGTTCTAGGCGCAGGCGACGAGAACCTCGTCTAGTCAGATAGCGAGTATAATTACAGCGGGCTTTAGCATTTCATCCCCTTATAGCTAGCTACTTTCTGCTGCGAAAAGATTCAGTAATGAAGCCTATCTATCGTCAGCCGAACTCTAGTGGCTCTTCAGATGCCCCCGTCCCTAACATCACATTCCTTATGGCGGCGCTATAGGTAATGTTCTGTGGCAGCTACAGAAGCGGTAACGAAAGATGCCGAGGTACAAAAATGATAGGGGCATCACGGTCGTAAAGAGCGGCGCTATGCTGCGCGCGTTTGGTCAAGTGCACTCGCGACTAGCAGTTGCAGCCCATTTTTATAAACCATTTGTGATGCAAGAACGAGGGACCACGGGCCCAACATCCCCGCTTCCCGGGTCTCGGCATCGCAACATCAAAATATCAACACGCCGAAACCCCAGGACTCTCACCGCCGGCTTGTCAGCTTGTATCAGATAGCTTAGGTACATAACCTATCTTCAGGTACATATTGGATTACAGTCACGATACTTCCGCCGCTCATTTCTACCCAGTACCCGTCAAGATGGCCGGACCGCAGCAGGGATACCGCACAGTTGCGTACTTCGTCAACTGGGCCATCTACGGTCGTAAGCACCGGCCTCAGGACCTGCCAGCCGACAAGCTCACTCACATTCTGTACGCCTTCGCCAACGTGCGCCCGGACTCTGGCGAGGTTTACCTCACCGACACCTGGGCCGACACCGACATCCACTGGGAAGGCGATAGCTGGAATGACACTGGCACCAACCTGTACGGCTGCCTGAAGCAGCTGAACCTGCTTAAGCGCCGAAACCGCCAGCTCAAGGTCCTGCTATCCGTCGGCGGCTGGACCTACAGCAGCAACTTCAAGCAGCCCGCGTCTACGGCGGCCGGCCGTGCTACCTTTGCCAGCACGTGTGTCGACCTGATCAAGAACCTGGGCTTCGACGGCATCGACATCGACTGGGAGTACCCGCAGTCCGCCGCCGAGGCCGCCGACCTCGTCGCCCTGCTGCGCGCCGTGCGCGAGGCCATGGACGCGTACAGCGGCACCCTCCCCGCCCCGTACCACTTCGAGCTGACGGTGGCGTGCCCGGCCGGCGCCCAGAACTACTCCAAGCTCGACCTGCCCGCCATGGACCAGCTGCTGGACTTCTGGAACCTCATGGCCTACGACTACGCCGGGTCCTGGGACGCCGTCTCGGGCCACCAGGCGAACCTGTTCCCGAGCCCGACCAACGCGCGCGCCACGCCCTTCAGCACGGCCGCCGCGCTCGACCACTACGTGTCTCGGGGCGTGCGGAGCGACAAGATCGTGCTGGGCATGCCGCTGTACGGTCGGGCCTTCCAGGGAACCGACGGCCTGGGGGCGCCCTACAGCGGCGTGGGGGAGGGGACGTGGGAGGCGGGCGTGCACGATTTCTGCAAGCTGCCCCTCGCGGGCGCTGCGGAGCAGATCGACCGGGAGGCGGGTGCGAGCTACTGCTACGAGCCGGGCACGCGCACGCTCGTCAGCTACGACACGGTCGACATGGCGCGGCACAAGACGCAGTACCTAAAACAAGAGCGGCAGCTAGGCGGTGCCATGTGGTGGGAGAGCAGCGCGGACAAGGCCGGGCCAGAGAGCCTGATCGCGAACGTGGTCGACGTGCTGGGTGGCCCGGCGGCCCTCGACAGCACGCAGAATTGCATCGAGTATCCGCACACCAAATACGACAATCTCAGGTCTGGATTTCCCAACAACTAATAAAGTAAAGACTGCAGTAGGGGTTGGATTGGAACAATTTACGAGAATAAAAAAGCATACCAGATGAGCTACGTAGAATAACATGACGATCAACCCTTGCTTACCTTGCCCAGGTACACGCTTGCTTGGTTGCCTTCCTGGGGATACGAGAAACCTGGTGTCTTGTCCAAGCACAATATGAGCTGTAGGATGTAGAGCCAAGTAAAGCTGACCCTGCGGTAGCATGAGTGGTAGGCAGCGACAACATATCCATTACCCCGTGATGCTTGCGGTATAACGAATGCTTCGGGTATAAGAATGAAGGTTGGATTAGGGCAGGTACGAGATATAGAAGCATCGCAGATCATAAACTTCAGAGTCGTGGTCTAAGGCGGCTGGGGACATAACACACAGTGAGCTACAATGGAAGAGAGCAGGTTTTGTAATCTGCATGTTGGGAAAACCATGGAATACATTAGGTAGATGGAAGAGGGCCGATGTCACAAGTCACAAGGCACGATCAAGATGGGTTGGACAGCCGTATAGACATGTTGTTGGTCGTAATCATTTATTTCATGATGCAGCCTCCACCACCAGGCCTGTTCTCTAGAGCGCAAAGCCTATCTCAGTGTAGCAAGCCACCAACCCAACGACCCCAGATCTCAGCGACGGACTCCTACTGCTTGTCGAACACGTAGGTAAGGTGGCAGCGACCGCAGTACTGTCTGTCCTGCATGGCGGCCATGAAGACACCAGCACCGCACTGTTGGTTATGGTTAGCAGCGTGGTAAGAGAACGGATGCGAAGGTGGGAAGAGCTCACGGTGTCGGCAGGGCACTCTCGTCGCAGACGCTCGATCTTGCCGTCGCCGTCGACCTTGTAGTACTTCAGGACGGCCAACTTGGTCTTCTTGCGCTTGTGCTTGATCTTCTTGGGGGTCGTGTACACCTTCTTCTTTCTCTTCTTGGCACCACCACGGAGGCGCAGGACGAGGTGCAGGGTGCTCTCCTTCTGGATGTTGTAGTCGGAAAGGGTTCGGCCGTCCTCGAGTTGCTTGCCGGCGAAGATCAGGCGCTGCTGGTCGGGGGGGATGCCCTCCTTGTCCTGAATCTTGGACTTGACATTGTCGATCGTGTCGCTCGACTCCACCTCGAGGGTGATAGTCTTGCCCGTGAGGGTCTTGACGAAGATCTGCATGATTGCCTGAAGCGACGAGTGTTAGCGACTGAGCTAGGTCTACTGCCAGTGATTTCTAGTGCTGATGCGACGAGTTGAGTTGCGTGGGTTTGTGCTGCTGCCGCCGCGATGTGCGAGTTCGGGCTGTCGAGCTGATGCGGCAAACTGGCGCAACGCGGACGTTATGGAAAAGGAAGCTTCGTGCGATCAGGGCACTCGGCGTATAGAGAGGGCTATGATGAGTTTATCTGTTCACACGTACCTAGACAATATCACTATTGCCGTCCTAAGCAATCTTCAGAAAGGGTTGGTTTCGTTTGCAGAGAGAAGAGGAAAAGAAAAAGGTTATGGTGGGATGAGCTTGGAGAAGAATTTACCCACTTGGCTGTTAGCTGAGTGGGAAAGCCCGATAAGCCTTATCGGCAATCACGTGGTAGGGTTTCCTCCCACTCTTGCCCTGCCGAGCCCCGCCCACCACATTAAATCGCCAATTAGGTAGGCCAACGGCTTTGTGATTGGCTCAATCTTTTTTCTACTTGGTGCAGTGGTGGGACCTCGCTGCATCTCGACATTTTCCACATAGCAAAACACTTCACACCAAATTTCGACACACTTTCACCTTCCTCTTGACAACAACCGACACCCATAGTCTGTACGTGAATCCCTTCTCTCTCTCTCTGCCAGCACTCATCAGTCTACCATCCTGCCCGCTCCTGTCCAATCTACGAGCTACACCCTTATTCCTTCGTCTTGGGCGGAAGCTCAAATCGTCACGTACTGAACCACCGCTGACGCCGCAGTATCACAGAACACCGCAACCATGGTCAAGAAGAGAAAGAACAACGGCCGCAACAAGAAGGGCCGCGGCCACGTCAAGCCCATCCGTTGCAGCAACTGCTCGCGATGCACCCCCAAGGACAAGGCCATCAAGCGCTTCACCATCCGCAACATGGTCGAGTCTGCAGCTATCCGTACGTCCGCCGCAGCCCAGGCTCCCACGCCCTCCCCTCACCAAGATGTATTTGTGCTGACTCGATGTGCTTACTGCAGGTGATATCTCGGATGCCTCCGTCTTCGCCGAGTACACGGTTCCCAAGATGTACCTCAAGCTGCAGTACTGTGTCTCTTGCGCCATCCACGGCAAGATCGTCCGGTACGTCGTTCCCGTCGGGAGTATGACTACGCGCTCGTCTTTCGGGCCTGCGTATGCGCCTGAGACGAGCCTTGGTTGAACCTCGATTGCTTCCCTTCTCCTCGTTCCCACGCCTCCCCTCCGTCCCCCGTCTCTCTACACTCCGCCCTCGACTGCCCCCTGCCTCTTCTCTTCGAGACCCGCCTCCGTTCCCTCCACTCTTGGAGCCGTAGTGCTAACAAACTCACTAGTGTCCGATCGCGAGTAGGTCGCCGTAACAGAGCTCCTCCCCCGCGTGTGCGTTACAACAAGGACGGCAAGAAGGTGGCTCCCACCCAGACTGCCAAGGTTGCTTAGGTGCTTTGATCTGGTGTCACGGAATGATGGGTCTGGGGACAATCTGGTTGCTCGGGAATGGTCATGCGTCGCATGAGGAACGGTTTTCGGCATGATATTCTCAGATAGTGACTCTCAATGAATCAAGTCATTATGTCATTGCGTACCAGGATGATTTCTTTGACGTGAATGCACCTAGTTCTTTTCCATACGGTATACCTGAATGGCCCGTTATTGAACCAATCGGAGTTATACTCTTAGCAACACGCTCAATGCCTGGTTCGTGCCTCTCGATGCTCTCACAGGCACTTCGCTTCGAGGTCTATTGTTCTTCATCTACGGATCACATACGGAGCAGAGATGAATTCCTGATGTCTCCTGGTGCGGGGGCGAGGCAGGGTACCTATCGGACTTGAAAAAAGTGTAGGCTCCAGTTGAGAAGAGCCGACGAGCAAAAGATTGGACGCTCGGGGAATTGAACCCCGGACCTTCAGCATACACTGTTATACATTAGTGCGAAGCAGACGTCATACCCCTAGACCAAGCGCCCGTAGATGTTAGAGTTAGTGAATACTCGACTTATATAGCACTTGCACACGTACCTTCACAGTCATCCACCTACTCCGGATCAGCCTCTTCGCAAAACAATCCGTCCTCTACGATACGATCTCGCCAACCCGAGCTAATCTCACTATTTTCATTGATATTACAGTTTACATTTGAAAACCAAGTTGCACATGTATCCGTATAATTATTTGTGTCCTTTCATTCACGAGATTTGAGAAGCAATCCAAGGTCTACAATCCAAGGTCTATAATGTTTCTTCGCCTCTTTGAAGTGGCACTTTGAACTATTTGCATTCGGTTTATGAAGGACCGGGGGGTATTTATGTCCGAACATGATATTCATTTCTTGACTACACACAATTGCCTAGCGTTTATCATACGCGTAACCGTTCGCCTTGCTGTCTTGAAATTGACCAAAGCCCACTCCCACTCGTTACACGTCATGCCAACCCATTTCATCATCGTCAAAGTACGTATCGAGCAAAATCGTCAACATCGTTAAGCCACTGCCTGGCCACCTTGGTGACTCCTCGCTACCGCGCCTCGAGAGATGAAGTCTCGGTTCTCGATCGTCACGCTCTTCGTCATGTGGTTGACCTTGTAAACACCCACCAGACGGGCGGCGAGCTCGAACATGTTGTTGCGAAGCGAGATGACGACAAACTGCGCGTTCTTGGTCCGCTCCTTGATATAGTTGGCCACGATCGACACCTAGTGATAGAACGCAGTTAGTAAAACGAGATGACAAGGTGACATGGCAACCCGTAACGGGGCCAGTAGAGCAGAGAGGACAAAGCTACTTACGTTTCGGAAATCTAGAGCTGCGTCGATCTCGTCCATGACGTACAGAGGCGTCGGCTTGTAGTGGTGCAGCGCAAATACGAGCGCGAGACTGGACAGCGTCTTTTCGCCGCCACTGAGGTTGCTGATGTTTTTCCAGCTCTTTTTGGGCGGCATGACGGAGAACAGGATGCCTTCGCTGAAGGGGTCTAAGCTGTCCACGAGCTCTAGCTCGGCGTTGCCACCCATCGTGATCATCTGGTACATCTCCTTTAGCCGCAGCGAGATGGTGCTGAAGCCCTCCATGAAGCCTTCCAGCCGGAGCCGCCGAAGGTCGTCGCACCGCTTCTTAGCACTGTCGCGCTGCTGAATGGCGCTGGCTAGGTCCGACGACCGAGATGCGTGCTCTTCGACGCGCCGCCGGTACTCGGACAGGACGCTCACGTCCACGTTGACGTTTTGCGTCTTCTCCTCGAGAGCCGCAATCTCGGCCTTCAGCGTGTCCTTGTCCATGTCTTTCAACTCGTCATCCGTGAATCGCGGGAGATCCTCGGGCTGCTGCTCCTGCTTCTGCTCCTGCTGTTCTTCTTCCTCTTCTTCCGTCTCTCCGGCCTCTTCTTGCCCTTCCTCCTTGGCTGGCTTCTTGGGTTGCGGAGGGCCGCTGAGATCGCTTACGTTCTGGATGACAAGCTTACTTAGTTTGTCGTCCCAGTATCGCAGACGTTTCTGGTTTTCAACCAGCGTTTTCTGGTTCTCCTCCAGCTTGTTGCGCATCTCGATCTCGACCGCGCGCGTCTCGTTAAGTTCCGACGTTTTTTCGTCCAGCTCGGTCTTGATCCCAGACAGCTCGCCCTTCTTCTCGGCCAGCTCTGCTTCGGCCTCCTCGACACGGGCATTCAGAGACTCGGACTTGCTACCCTGGTTCTCGACTTCGTCCTCGAGCTTCTCAAGATCGCGTTTCGCCACCTCCAGCTCCTTGGTAGCCCTGGCGTGGTCCCTTTCGAGCTTCGTCTTGGACTTTTCGGCCTTGACTCTCCTCACTTCGGCGTTCGACGTCTCCTCGCTGTGCGCCGAGATTTCCTCTTTCAGGGAGTCAACCTTGGCACGCTGTGCACGAAGCTTCTCTCCGCCGACTTCCATAATCTTGTCTTGGAGCTCCTTAATCTCTGCTTCCGCGCCCTCCGTCTCGGCGTGGAGCTTCGTCATCTCCTTGTTGAGCTTGGCAATCTCTTTTTGCAGAGCCGCCACCCTGTTGTGGTCAGACTGCGATGGCTGATGTTCCTTGCTCAGCTCCTTCACACGCCGCTGGGCATCTGCAAGGTTTTTGTCGGCGCTCTGCACCTCGAGCCCGATCTTCTGCATCTTGGTGTCTAGCTGGGGGATTTGGTCTTTTAGGTACCTGAGACGGGTTTCCAGTTCTCGTTGGTGCTCCTGGAATTCCTGGAAGCTCTGCTCGATCGAGTCGCGGTCGCTTTCCAACTTGGTGACTTGTTCTTGGCTCAAGTCGGCCACTAGCTTGCTCGACATTAAGCCTCGCTTGGGCGTGCTTCCACCTCCAGACATGGTACCGCTTAGGTCGATGAGCTCCCC
Source organism: Hypoxylon sp. FL1284 (assembly GCA_022432365.1). NCBI lineage: Eukaryota > Fungi > Ascomycota > Sordariomycetes > Xylariales > Hypoxylaceae > Hypoxylon > Hypoxylon sp. FL1284. Next base: position 10,130 of record JAJJXE010000002.1, read on the forward strand.
GTCAAGTGTTACCACTCGCCATCGCTTGGCCCCGTAGGCGATCCGGTTCGCCTGAGCCAGGTCCTTTGCGACCAGCGTATCTTTTAGGACGTGGTAGAATGCGGGCCGGTATATGTCCTCCTTGGCTTTGATCAGGTCAAACAGCCTCGGCGCGTCCTCGGGAGTCTGGATCGGCTGCAAGTTACGCCCACGTACCTTGTCCAGGCAGATGAAGTTGCCACGGCCCAGGTTGGTCTTCCGAAGATACTCGATGCATTGCTGTCCAGCCTCCACCGTATCGGTGACGAAGTTGTCGAGAGCGGGACACGCCGTGGAGATGGCGACGTCGTATGTTTCGTCAATCGTGCCCAGGTTTCCGAGGCGGCCACGAAAGCCGTCTATGCGACCAGACTCTTTCATACGCATAAGCGCCGTCAGCACGTTGCCTCGGTTTTGAGTTTGCGAGAGGCTGGATCGCGCCTCTTCCGCCTTCTGCCTGGCGTTCGACACCTTCGATCGAACTTTCGGCTCCATCTGAGTCAGGCTGTCGAGGTCGGCAGAGACTTTCTTTGCCTCCTTCTCTAGCTTTGCCTTCTCAGCTTGGCGGTCTTCCAACTCGGCCAGTTTTGCGGCGCGGCTCTCCTCGATGTGACTGATCTTGTTCTGCATGTCCTCTAGAGCGACTGCACCAGCGTTGGCCTTCTCTTCGAGGATGGTCATTTCAGACTCGGCCACGGCAATGGCTGACTGCTTCTGGTTGATCTTTTCTTTCCAAGGTTCAAGGGACTTCTGCTTGGCAGCGATCTGTTCAGAGAACACCTGTGTCTTCCCTTTGAGGCTGTCTCGGATTGTCGCAAGCTCGGCCTCCTCTTCTTGTACCTTTTGCTCTAGGGCCACGGTCTCCTCGGCGCGAGAGGCGATCTCCTCGGTGCACTGCTCGATCGTCTCCTCAGCTTCGACCGTCGAATTTTCAGCGTTCGTGATGGTCTTCTCTAGCTTCTTCTGCTTTTCCGTCAAGAATTTTCGCCTCTCATCAAACTTGACCCTTTCTTGCTCGAACTTGGCGGCCTCCTTGACCAGGCCCTGGACAGTCTTCTCCTGAGACTCAAAATCCTTGGATCCTTTGGCATACACCTTCTGCAGCTGCTTGATGACCTGCTCGCTGCCCTGGTGCTTCTCGAGCTCGGCATCGAGTTGGGCCTGCATCTGGTTGATCGCCTCCTCGGTGACGCCCACGTTGTTGTTGCACTCGCTGATGTAGAGCTGGTAGAGCGCAGACTGCTTTAGCGTCAGGTCGTTTTCGTCTCGAATGAAGGCCAGAGCCTTGTTTTTCTTGTCCTCGAGACTGTTCTTCTCCTTCTCTACATGCTGGACACGTCCACTCTTCTCCATGCAGATCTCGTTGAGCGTCTCTACTTCGGCGGCCGCCTCCTCGATGGGTGTCTTGTATTTGGAGGTGCCGATGATGTCTTCAAGATACTCAAGAAGACCGTCCTCGTGCTCGTTGGCAGCCTTCGGCTTCATCTGGGCGATAGACTCCACCTCACCCTGCAGGATGAGAAAGCGCTTGTGGTCGAGATCAATGCCTCTGTCGCGAAGCAGCGTAGTAACGATTGTGAAATTGGACTCGCCGCCATTGATATAATATTTACTCGAGTTGTTCTTGAAGGCCTTTCTGGAGATGATGAGCTGGGAGTTGGGAATAACTTCTACTCCGCCGCCGGGCTAGGTCGATGTTAGCGCTCCCTGTGCAAGAGGTAGCTGGCAGCAACAGACTTACCAAGTCCATTACTTCTTGGAAATGAACTGCCACCTCGCAGTGATCGATTTCTGGGTGGGCGGCAGAGCTGTGGATCAGGGCAGATATCTTTCCCTGTCGCATCTTGCTCGCCCTAAATCCAAAGACGAAGAGAAGAGAGTCGATGACGTTGGATTTTCCAGAACCGTTGGGTCCCACGACGGACGAGAATGATGAGTGGAACGGGCCAACTTCTTGCCGACCAGCATAGCTCTTGAAGTTGGTCAAGATTAGGTACGTAATAACGATTCGAGCCTTGGGGCCCGTGTCTTCGACAACAGCAGGCATGGCCATCTTGCGTGACTTGAGGACGATATCCATAGGCTTCTCCAGGATCGTGTCCATGGGGCGGATGGGCTTGATCTGGGTGACGGTCTCGTCTGGAGATGGCGAGTGCTCGTTGATGCTCTGGCTGGTGATATCGGCCAGAGGCATGCCGTGTAGCTCGGACGGCTCCTCAGACTGGGCGGGGGTAGGCATACGGGGCTGGGTGTCGGGCGTAGCCTCTTTGCTGACCTTGCGCGGCGCAACGCTCTTGCGCTTCCTCGGAGAGGCCTTCTTTGCGGAATCCGGGCTCAAAATGGTAGCAGCTGATTGATCGGGGTCGAGCAACTCGTTCGCTTCGGTCGTAGGTTCGGCAGCGACGCTGGCGCTCTTCCTCGACCGGCTCGCGCGCGGTGTCGCAGGGGCGGTGGACTTCCTTCGGCTTTGTGTTTGACGACGTGAAGTCTTGGAGGTGGTAGCTTCGGGGGCAAACTCATCCTCGCTCTCTTCTTGCTTGATCTTCTGAGTAGTGTTTCCGACCAGGTCGTCTTCGTCCTCGGACTCGATTATAGCTACGCGTCGAGCCGCGGCCCGACGGGTTGGTCGTGTAGACATCTTGGGACTTACTATGCAGTGCGAAAGGGAACGTGTTAGTAGTCTCTGTTGATTTCTATGTTATCTTCTTATGCGCGACAAGCTATTGTATGGCTGTGCTTCTTTGAAGTGCGAATGGTGATTGTCGCGGTGAGGTAGCGAGTTTCGGTATGTAAGTAAACAATACAGACTTGGTAAACAACTTGGTCCCTCATGTCCCCACCAAACAACAGCCTTGCCCCTTTCCCCGCTAAGCTGCTAGGTGGGCCAGGCACGTACCTAAACCCTAAGGCGGCTTATGCGGGTGCGCAAGGCATAAATGCCACCCTGTGTTACAGGGGATTACAGTGCACTCCTGCAGCACTGTTGCTCACTCATTGCAGGACTCCAGAATCCATGCCAGCCCAGGCCACCACGCTGCCTTTGACCGACGCGTCAGAGCATCTTATCGGCAAGCGAGCGCTATCTACTGCCTACCTCCTAGGTAGATTATGTAATACACCAATATCTGCACCAACATCTGCACCGCCTACAGTTCAACTTACCTGCCTCATAGCAAGTTTGTGTTGAGGACCAGCTTCTCTCCTTCAGAGCTCGGTGTTGTCCCGCAAATATTCTAAACAACGCTCCTCTCGATTTACACAAGCATTCAAGCCGACTCTGCCCCCTGGTCGACCTTGTCCGTTGAAAATATGCGCCTCGATTCTACACAATATGGTCGTATATTCGACTCTCTCGACCCTTTCCCTTACAATCGCTCCTTCGTCCAACAGGTTGAAGCCTCCCGCCGAGGTCTCGATGGCGCCCTGTTTATCGAGCGCGTGTTGAAGGCTCTGAACCTTTCGAATGCTGGGAGCTCCTATCCCCCGAGGAACGAGGCCGCCCTTAAACAGCTATTTGAGCATATCTGCGCGAGCACGAATGCCACTATCCATCACAAGGCCTCGGTGGTATTCTACCTCCTCCTCGACGTTGACCAGCGTACCGGATCGGAACGCGCCCAGTATATCGCCGACCAGCTCAACATACCCCATAACTATAAGGTCTTCATGCAAGGCTTGTGGTTCATGGACAATCAGCAGTTCGATGTCGCGCTTCAATACCTGACCCATCCCTCCCTCCAGCCCGACTTCGTCGACGACATTATTACAGTTCTGGTGCGCCGTGCACCGGACGGCGACTACAGTCTTCCGCTTGCCTACTACCAGACCGTGCAACCTTTGATCCAGTCGTCTTCGACTTTGGAGCTCTTGTTCGCCGCCCTGGCACGATCCAGTATCGTCGACGCATTCCAATTCTCACGCTCCCACGCCGACTTCATGCGCCGCCGACTATTCCAACGTCTCGTCCTGTCTGCTCTGGAGTCTGTCAGCGGTCGCCACTCGGCCGAGAAGGCGCTTGACTTGATCAGCTTGCCGTTCGACGCGCAGGAGGAGCAGTGGTTCAAGGAGTGTTTAGAAAGTGGCGAGGGTAAGCGACTGCCAGTAGCCAAGGACGCCCTTCTTATGCGCAAGATTGCGACCAATCAAGGTACGCTCGGAAGCGAAAGCGGAACCTGGGCCGTGATCCTTGAGGGATTCAAGACAGGAAATGGAGGACGCGTTCAGGCTTGATGGAATGACAGCTCACCATGTCGCCGTTGAGACTTGTCGAGTAGCATGCATGGCACCGGCGTTGGGGTTTTGATGGGATAAAGCATAATATTATGAGATAAAATATCGTAATACACAGGCTATAACCTGCGAGATTCGTTCCCTGGAAGACCTTGCTCAAACCCGTACATACTAACATTTCCTAGGTGTTCTAGCTAATATCTACGATTTACAGTTGTGGACTTGCATATAAGAGAGCCGATATCCTCAGTTCCATATACCGACAGAGCAAAATGAGCAAAAAGTATGAAGAATGGAATATACAATATGTTTTCTCCGAATCGGGGAATCGAACCCCGGGCTTGACGGTTCTTCTTTAAGGATGAGAGCGTCAAATGTTAGCCACTACACCAATTCGGATTGGCTGTATTACACAGCCGTTCAAGTTCCATCTATCAACAAGGCGGCCAAAGTGGAACCGCGATAACCTCATGTGGGCTAGGTATTCAGGCTTTCCCAAAACAAACCTAGCTGCCAAGGTAGGATATTTCTGTCTCCTCTGCTGTAAACACAGCGCCTCGTTTTATTGCTATGTTCTCATGTCCCTTTATACTTCTTAATGTAAGGGCTAGCTAGAAATCCAACTAGAGCTCTAGACGCCTGCCACCTCTACCCAGGGCCCCTTAATGGCGACTTTCTACACCTGTAGAAACCCTGTCATAAATAAGCTGCCACCAAAAGATCCACGGCGGATTCCTGGCTACCGATGGTCACGTTATCGAACGGACCCTGCCAGAGGAGCCCGTAGAAGTCGGATCCGTTCCGGTCGTTCTTGTACGCGGCCTGAGCGTTGTCCATGATGAACGACTGGTAGGGATGGTCGTCAAGAGCAGCATCGAGCTTCGCGAGCTCACGTATGAAGATTCCCTTGAAAGCTGTGCCGTTTGGCTCGCACTCCTCTTCGCTGTCGCACGGCTCCGTCAGGATACCGTCCTGGACGAGTTCGGGACTGCTCACCACGGCGTCCGCGATCTGTCGAGCCGTCTCGAGATACGCCGAGTCCCCCAGGGCTGTGCTCAGCTCGACCAAGCCGCCGAGCACGACGCCCTGGTTATATGTCCACGTCGTCATCCCGTTGTTGACGCATGTGGCGTCGTCCGTCAGGCCGTCGTTGATGAGGTCCTGACTGTTGATCATGCCGCTTTTGTTGAACCATTCCCACTCGAGGAGACTGCGGTTCAGGTAGAGCGTATCGCCAGGGATCAGATTGTGTAGGGTCGCCGTCAGCTCCAGGTAGAGCTCGTTGCTGATGGCGTTGTGATATGTCCCGTTGGGGATATTCCATATGAGCCCCCCGCCGCACGTTGTCGTGTTCCAGTAGTCAAACATGTACGCTTCGTCTTCCTTGGCGATGTTCAGATACTCGTCGTCCCCCGTGAGCTGATACATGCTTGTCATTGCAAGAGCCCACCAGCCCGTGTCATCAGTACTGTCGGCGCGGAAGTCTCCCCCTCCCTCTGGCCACCACTCGAGCGGTGCGCGTTGGATGTCGACCGTGTTCTGCGCCTGGGCTAGATAGGCTCGCGATCCCGACTTGATCATGTATTCTGAAAGGGCCCAGAGGGCCACACCGTTCTGCCACCAAGAACCCCCGGGGTTGTCAGGATCCCAGAGGCCGGTGGTGTTATCGTACAAGGCCATCATAGCATCCACCGCCGCGCGAGCTGCGTCAACATCAGAAGAGCTTCGGCCCCTGAGGGCAGTCTCCGCAAGAGCGATAGGGGAGATCAGAAGGCAACATAGCGCCCAGCACGTCGGGGTCAGCATGTCTGCATGTCCTAGGCGGTGCGTTGGCGTCAAGACTGGTGTTATATCGGGTCACATAGGTCCTACGGATCACGATGCCTTTATACTGCGTAGGTATAGGCACAGAGCGAGATAGCTCAGGATTCCCATATTGTTAGCACGCCATCTCCTCCGGTGAGACACGAGTAAAAGTAGAAGGGTCGCTTGAGGGCGCGACGCTCATGTCCACGGCCCAGTCATGTTCTTGTTGTTCAGTCGCGCCGCAATTCTCGGCCCTTTTTTCCCTTGGAGTCTTGGGGCTGGATGCAACACTTAGGCGCCAGCACATGCTCCCGCCAAAATTAAAATTGTCGCTGTCTCTAGCAGTTGAGTTATCTTACCAAGCTCCACGCGTACAGTCGAAATACGAGAAAGCCACGCGCCACGCGCCAGCCCCGTATCCAAGGAACTGCAAGGCGCTTACATGCAGGGTCGCGTTTGGCATTGATGAGTCGTCTCTTACGCTGCAGGATGAAATTTGAATAATTTATCGGCACGTGAATATTGTTTTCGTCTCCTTCCCAGTTACGACGCCGGAACTGCTGCTACACAGATCTATGAGGCCTAGTCCGACATCGTTGATGGGGTGGTGTGTGGAACGAGTTTGCAACGACCCCGGTAATCTCAAGACACGAGAAAGGCAATTAATAGCAGCACGGCGCGGAGAAACTCTTAGGAGTGACGGCAATGCTGCCGATGCTTCAGTTAATGGCCTGCCAACCCTTGGAGCCTTTCATCTTCTACCTACATATGCCTACTGTAACCAATGTATACCTAGTCACATTAAGATATCCTATTACTAGGACGGGCAGGACGAGAAATGGGTCACAGTTAACATGTGATATATGTGGATTCAGTAGTAAAAGTCAATTCCTACCTAGCTGCCTAGATAGTTCAAAGTATTAGGAGTTGTAACGTTTCCCATCCGGTACGCCGACCCTTTTCCCTATCTTACACGTTATGCCGTCTACACGTTCTCTCATTACATGCCCAGCCCATTCGTACACTTCCCGTCCATTCATCCATCATGGGTTGTAGTACCGTGGCTCGTCGAAAACGTGATACCGGTGACCTCTCACACCCTGCCCTCTAAATAGAGCTGGGAACCGCCAACCTTGAGGGATATCACGCTCGCTCACCCTACGGTCCCTCGCCTTTACGTCGCTCTCTAGCGTCGCAATCTGCGCCTTTTCGGCGTCGCCTTTCGGCACGACGAATTTCGCAACCTGTAGCTCCGTATCCGTGATGGTGCTTCGAGAAACCCTGGCGTAGCCCACTCGCCGGAGGCGCTTGTATAGTATGTACTCGCACCAGCGGTCCCAGTCGCTGGGATCCACGTCATGCATGCCAGATACGCCCGAGACGTATGTGTTATAGTTGCCCTCGAGCGGTGTGGTGACCAGATATGCGAGAAGTATCGATGGTCTCGGAGAAGACCCCATTAACTTGGAAAGATATTCGGTCTGCAGACGCCGATCTTCGGGGTCCTCTTCCTGCCCGGAGTGGAAGACGAAGACGTCGACCAGTTCGCCGTAGACGTCGAGGGTTGCGTGGATAGCTGGGGCAAGCTCACCCACTGGAGACGGAAGTAAGTGGTGTGTCGAGTTCATGATCGGGAACTTGGATAGAAGTGCTGAGCCCCAGGTGTGTTTGTTCGGACCAGGACCGTAGTCGACATACATACCCAGCTCTTCGGAGAGGAACTGTGTTGTATCCCTGTTGCCCATGATGATGCGCTGAGAATCCGTCTCTAACAAGCCGATGACGTCGATCTCCAGCTCTCGTATCAGGTCACGCATACGATATTCCGAAGACCACATATCGTTGTCAAGAGAGAAGTGGACTGTCCAGATGCCTGTCGTAATAAGTCTTGATTCCTCGTGGTAGGGCTTGAAATCATTAGACGGGAACCGACGAATTGTATTGGCGATGAAGAATAGGTTGATGACTCCCAGGGCCAATGTGTGATACTTGCGATGCCGTGATTGGGACGGTTGCCCGCGTATTTCACGCTGACGAGATCCAATAGATGTCAAGTTGAATACCCCGGCGCCGATGAGAAGCATCATTGTAGTCATGATCCAGTCCGTGTGTTCTCTGACGAGCGGCCCTCCAGGAACGAACGCATAGGCAACAACCCACACGTGGAACAGAACCATGAGATTGTAGATGAAGAATCCCAAGCCAAAGGTCGTTGCCGGGCTCCCTCTCGACGCGGCCGTGATCATGGCCGGAGCAATGGCTGTCAGATAGAAGGCAACCGTAAGTCCGCCATAGTAGCCGAACCAGTTGGGATACAACGTAAGGATGGCCGCTCCAACGCAACCGACGCCGTAAACCGACCACGTGCTGACGAGTCTCGGCTGGCGAACTCTTGTCAATAAGCCAGCCGTCATCGCGGCCACAGTGAACCAACCGTGTGGTGCAGCCAGGGGTCCTTGTACTGGGTAGCCCTCCCAAACCCACGATATCATCGTACTCGTATCAGAGAGGAGAGAGTGTAGTCCAAAGAAGAGCCCGCCAATGCCTAGGGCAGCAAGGACCGATGATCCATTCTGCTCGTCCTTTTTGACGGTGGCAGCAGCCTTTAACGGTGCCTTTCGAGTAAACCTCAGCATAGCGAGGATGGCCAGTGCTAGCCCTATACCATTTTGCCCACCATTGGCATCATGCATGATTGGCCATAGCGGGTTGTTGGTTTTCCACGCGAACTTGACGGCGGAGGACATGATGAGACCGCTGATCCAAGCCAGTATTTTTGATTCGAGCCTGGCCTCGTTCCCCGACTCAGAATATAGGGTAGCCGCCCACGACAAACATGACACCGCAACACCAATACCAACGGTTGAGAGTCTGTACGCCGGGTCTTTACACTGCCACGCAAGAAGACCCCCGAGAGATAGGAGATGGAACGCGCGCAGGTTCTTGAGAACCAAGGACCGGACTGGTTTGACACCTAGAAGAAGAGGCCCGATTGTTGACATGACAAATGCTTCGTAGCCCGAGATGCCCATATACCAGAGTGGAAAATACCAGATGGTTACGCCGAGCCCGGTCAGCATAGACCAGAAGGCAAATCCATAGTAAACTTCGGCGGCCGTGTCCAGTACCTCAGACCAGGAGAACTTGGCGTCAAAGATACCAGCTGTAGCCTTCCCCTTTTCCTTCTCGATGACGGTGGCCGATTTTGACGATACATTAACTCTGCGAAGCTTGTCAGAATAAAACTTCCCGGTGAAAGTGAATTAACGACATAATTCATACGCGGCTCGCCTAGGCTGCTGTGTTGATGGTTACTGGATATAGTCTTAACATAGCTTCTGCTAGGAGAATTACAACGACAACCCAATTCAATAAGATCAGGCTCCCATTTCAGAGGCGGGATACATGTCGCCCCCTTCAGTACCATTGACCGGAAAGGCTTCTTGGTTTATAAGAACATTACCTGTAAGTATCCCGACCTACCACAGGGCGGTCCAGCCGACCCCAATAGTCACTATACCAGTAACATATGTCGGGATGAGCAGCTGCCGGCTGATATATAGCAGTAGATGTCGGGTCCATATATGCCCTATATCAGGGTCGAAATAACAGAATGGAAAGTTCACAGCCCAGGCGAGTATGCGTACACCAAGCATGATCTACCGAGGGAGCCATGGTACGTACCCCTTGCTCAGACCTTTGACGTCCTTCACTACGATTTCAAAGGTATCGAAGTCGAGAGCCGTAACGGCGTCGAAGGCAACGTCAAACAGGATCAGAGACCATTCGAAGAACGAGTAGGTGGTGTATGCTACGAGTATCCAGTGAGTAAAGCATAACCAACGTCGCATTGTAGTTGAGATGGACTAACCGCCAGCTACACGATGGATCTTGTGCTGAATAAAGAAGTATACCATGAACGGTATCGTGCCGAAGAATGCGCCGGCGAGATACTTTCGATATTTGACGGCAGTCGGGTTCGGAGGACTCAGCGCGATGCAGCCGGCAGTCCAGGGGATGGTGGCTACGAGATAGGAAATCATAAAGATGTCGTGCCAGTCGTGGTCGTCGGTCGAGGTCACATAGGTCCACCCGCCGCAGGTCAGGGTCCTGAAGACTCCCACGCCGGCAACGAACTTGGGAAGGGCTTTCGCAGGTCTCGCCGTCAGAAGGTACCACAGGGCGACGAGAGCGAATCTAGGGCCCGAGGTCATGGCTATGAACAGCATGAAGAAGGACCGCTCAGGATATCGATCGCCGATGGTGGCGGAAACGGAGGGGAACCACTCGTCGGGGTAGCCGTAGAACTCGTTTCGGACGATCTTGTGAAAATGGAGATACATGCCCACCGACAGGGCGCTCAGGAAGGCAGCTGTGGGCGCCGAACAGATCAGTAAACGGTCCTGCTCTCCATGCCCAGAGATACTCTACTGACTATAGGCGACGGCAGTATGCGTCCATGATATCCATTTCGCATTCAGCGAGAGTATCGTCCCCTGCTCTTTATCCTTGTATTTCGACATTGTCGCATTCCCGGCACGGGGAGGGTCCAGCAGGCTAGATGCGGCACATGCGAAGGATCGATTGTAGCTCGTAGTCGAGAGGTCGACAGCGATTGCTCGGTGAGGATAGAATGAGAATACGATGCAAATGCCCGAGTAACAAAGGCAGGAGTCGGCAGCGCACAAGTTGCTGCTAAGCGAGAGAGAGCAGTCGGGCTCTTCTACCTGTCCGACTGCGTCCGGCTTCCTCGGCGATCCGAATCGGGGCTCGACAGAAATAAAAATGGAGAGTCTTGGGTGGGATTGATGGCATCAACGATGGGATCGGGTTGGCATCCATGCTGGTCGCGTGTTTAGGCTGGGCGCGGGCTGGCACTGGCCGACACTGGCGTTTGGCAGGGCTGTTCGGGGCCGTCTGACAGGCAGACTGCAGGGAGCCAAGAAGTGCGCATGGGAATCCCCGCTGCCCCGCAGCCAAATGCCAAGCTGGCCGAGGTACCATTTATGCATGTTGTTAGCACATATGAGCTTATTGTACATGCATGGTACATAAGCCTGTAGGTGCCGTTCCCGATAGCTTGTAGGGCCTGTAGGGCCTGCACGGACTGTCTAGGGGCACTGTACCTGTACCTACTTGTACCTAACCCAGATCAGAGCTCCTACCGAGTTCCACTATAATTTTTTTTTTCGAGGCTCCTTCGTTGAACCTTCGCTACACCTGTATGCCTTCTCGTCATTATTTCAACCCACCTGCTTCAATGCCTTTATAGTCTCAGCCCTGACTACGAATACAGACTGGAGTAATCCCTCAGGGATCTCCGATATACCAAACACGCCACGATGGCAGGCGTCCCTGAGAAAGCCCGATTCTATCTCGAGCGTGCGGTTCCCCAACTTCGCGAATTCGAAGTCAAGGGCATCTTCACTACCGATGAGATCCGCTCCCTCGTACGAAAGCGCACCGACTTCGAGCACCTTGTACTCTCGCCCGGGAACAAGCCGACCGACTGGCTGAACTACGCAGCATGGGAGAAGTCTCTAGAATCGCTCCGCGCCAAGAGATGTCGCAGGTTACAGGTTCGCGCCTCGTCCAAGCATACAGGCCAGGGCAGGGTATTTGGAATATTTGAACGAGCAGTGAACAGGCACCCCGCGAGTATAGAGCTATGGAACGGTTACCTGGCTTACGCTAGAGAGATGAAGGCTACCAAGAGGTACCGAAAGATCATGACCAGGGCGCTGAGGATGCACCCAACGAAGCCCCAACTTTGGGTGCTGGCGGGCAGGAGGTCGGCGAGGAACGGGGATATGCAAGCTGCGAGAGGCTTCTTTATGCGCGGCGCCAGATTCTGCTCCCGAGATGCCACCGTCTGGCTCGAATATGCTAGGTGCGAGATGGAATGGTTGGGGCAGATGGACGCGAAGCGGGTAAAGAAGGGCGGCGCCGAGAGAGCGATACGAGAGCAGGCCGAGCACAGCGACGACGAGATAAAGCTCGCTGGGGACGACAGCGATGATGACCAAGCCGACGAGGATGGCCAACTAGTCCTTCCGGACCCTGCGAATTCGACCAGCGAAAGAGTCTTCGACGAGGACACAACCAAGAAACTGGAAGGCAACCCTGCATTGGACGGGGCTATACCCTTGGCTATTTTTCACGTTTCCACGAAACAACCCTTCTACGGTCCTTCAACGGCGGAGCAATTCTTTGACCTCTTCGCCAACTTTACCTCTGTTTCCGCCCAGCCCCGGATTGTCCAGCATGTTCTGGAGAGCATGGCTCAGCTTTATCCCAACGATCCAGCAACGTGCTTCTGCCACGTCCGACAGCCGTTAATCGATGTCAGCACAAACACCCCCGCGTACCCCAAGGCCTTGCGGCAAGCACTAGCCCAGCTGAAGTCGTCCCTCTCTTCGACAACAAACAGGCCTAGACTGGTTGAGAAAGTGAAGGCATGGTTAGAACCGATTCTCGCTTCTGAAGACCTGGACCCCAGTATACGAGCAGTTCTTGAGCATACGGTTCAGTCTCTATCTACACCATGAGCGTAAACAGCACATCTTGGCCCACCCCAGGGTACTTAGCACACACAGCACGGCCTAACTACCTCCTGAGTTCTAGGTAGTCTCGCCACCTCGCTGCTTTACCACGGTCATCAAATACCGGAATTCGTCAGGACTGACGCGACTCACGCTCAGCCGGCTCTGTTTCAGCATCTGCATGTCTTCGAGTGGTTGGCCAGGCTTTCCCATCTCCCGAAGCTCCTTCAGCCCAATTGGCTGCTTGAATTTGCTTCGGTAGTTGACATGCACAACGCTCCACTTCGGGTTCCCAGGTTTAGAGGAGGCATCATAGTACGGTGCCGCAGGGTCGTGGGCAGATACTAGGACACCAGTCAGCGAGAGGGCGGCCAAAGCAGGCGTCGGTGATACTTACGATCAGGAGAGTGTTCCTGCACAATTTCCATCGTACCCACGATGCCTGGTTCTTTGCAATTCGAGTGGTAGAAGAAAGCCACATCGCCCTTCTTCATAGCACGGAGGTTGTTTCGAGCCACATAGTTGCGAATGCCTAGGCAGAAAGTCATTAATACTCAACTATGTTTGGTATAGAATGACTGATTGAATCGTCTTAATAAGGAGTCATCAATAAGAGGTCAGCCTTACCATCCCAAGGTTCCGGTTCAGTCCGTGAAGCTAGGTCGTCAATAGAAAATTTCACATCCACTCCCCTCTCGAAGCGTGACTCGGGCTCTGCTTTCATGAGCCAGTATGAGGTTTCTGATGAAGGTGTAGGCGCCTCAACCGCCTCGGTCGTCGGCACTACACTCGACGGTGCCGTATCTTTTGTTCCCGACTTGGACTTTGTAGTTCCCTGTAGAGGATCGTCTTAGATTCATGTCGACGTGATATCAGATGATATTAAAAAGAATTGTCTGGTGAAACCTTACTTTGGATGTTTTCGCGTCTTGCTTCTGTATCCTCTGTCTTGCTGGCTCGGACGCCTCTGGCGCGCTCTTGCTAACCTCCGTCGCGACCGATTGCTTTCGGCGCGCCGACCTTCTGAGGTTGGGACGATCGAAGTCTTCCTCGGCATTATTCGCTTTTCGTTTCGGCATTCTTGTGAGAGGTCGGATGATAGCGGTCTAGAGAGTCATAGACATATGGCAGCTGAACATGAGCAAGTTGATAAGATGAATTGTCCGAAAACAGTGCAGTTGAATTGAATTGCGCACGAGCCACCCGCATCGCCTCTCATCTACCAACTCTCAGCACATTCACATCTCAAAGCTACGAGGCAATATCAACATCCTGACAAAGGCATTGTTGCAAATCAATAGAACCATCTCGTCTGCAGTATTGTAACAATTCCTTTAAGGAGTTGTTTTGTTAGAACTGCCCTTTATACCCAGTCAACTATTACAAGGGGTCTTCAAATTCAAGTAGTTTAAAAATCGAGAAACTTTTTATACGGCCTATATCAGCCATATATTATTTTTAATATTTTCTAAACTAGCTACCTAGGATGTTATGGAGAGACATAGGTGTTGGTTATGGGAAGAAGGAGACTGCCTACGGCTTATTACAGCTTGACAGTTACTCGGTCACTTTAACACATTGTGAATCCAACAATGATGTTCCAGTTATCCGTGTCAAACTGCTGGCCCTTTACATGCTGACTTGCATCGTCGATAGTACAAGCATCGACGACGTTCTGAGCATATTGGGCCCATAGGCCGCAGTCGATCCAAAGGTCGCTGTCGTTGTCATTGCACCAAAAGATGGCCGAAGAGAACGAACAGCTGATCCGCGAGCAGAACCTTGGGCCAGGCCCGATGTGGCACTGACCAGACTTGCCCTTCAGATACTCAATGCCATCAGCGATCCTGAACTTGACTGCCCAATAGAAATCGGCCAGGTCGCATGTCAAATGGTCTATTTGCTTCTGAGGCAAGACAGATAGATCGGTCGTGTTGTGGTCGGGCCACGCAAAGCTCGGGTTCGCTTGACGAATCTGAGCTTCAATATCCTGCAAGCTAGGGCCAGTAAAGGATACCTCTGGCCCCCCAGCAATGATATTTCCTACCCAGGTTAGGTTACCCAGGGTATAGCCACTTGGGATTTCGTCGTAAAACGCAGGAAGTTGGGAAGATCCAACGACGGCACCCACCATCAAAGAGAGAAGATATCCACAACTGGAGAGCTTCATTGTGTGACTGGTGGGATGATCCAGAGTTTGTGGGTTGTGTCCAAAGGTATTTGGACAAATATTTCTGGACGAAGCTGGAAGATGATTCGTGTTCTGATAAGAGGTAAAGATGTGTATGGAGATTTTGGTTGGAAATTTGAGATTTCCTTGCTGGCTATATATACAGGCTGAAAACCGTAGCTACTCGTGAGTTGTATAGTAACTCTCTTGGCCACTATACTACGGGGTGGTTCGTTTCCATCCTCTTCATATGGTTGCTACCCCCCTCAGTTAGTACACAGTTGTGAAGATATCAAATATCAACCGTGGCCTGTAACAAACTAGACGGAGTTGAACAATGTAAGAAATAAACCTCCGGGATATACTGAGGGTCCTTGACCAGAAGCCAAGGGCTCAAAGTTCCTCGACGGCACAATGATCAAGGGCACAAGATATGATACTTGACGATCCCCAGAGGCTAATCGACACTGAACAGAGTAAGCAGGGTGGAAGAGCAAGGAGATGGTACGAATGCTACCTAATTGGAGAACCGGACGTTAGACGTGGTTGAGTTGGGCCTTATAAGCCAGCACCACTTAAGCAGTGTTAATGAATATATGATACGCGAAGTAATGACCTCTTAACCTGATGACAATGGCGTTCGATTGTAATATCGAATGCTTCCTCCTCTATCTACCGATCTAGCATGGATAACTATAATCCAGTAACTTAATGTATATTTAAAGTATTTAAACCACCCCAAGAGTGTAGAAAAGTTCTCCAAGCTCCTATTACAGTGGTTGATTTGAGGTCATTCATGTTTACCTATCTTACATGTAGCTAAGCAGGGAGGCTGTGGTAGGTACGTAGTTGGGACTGGAAAATCTACCATGTCTTTTTCGTTTACTGGAGATTAGCTATAGTTAAGGTCCATACTCACGGCTAGCTTGTATATCCTCTTAGGTGCCTTTCTGCCCAAGCGAGTGTCCCCATACATGGACATATAAACTGTATCAAAGGACACGATTTGAGGCTGACACAGGTACATACATATGTACATAGTAAATGTACATGTACAGTTTAGGGCAGGCGGGCAGGCAGATCGGAACGTGGACCGTGCACCATCCATTCGTCAGCTTATCAGTGATAGAAGTTCAAGTCACTTTTATTGAAAAGACAGCGCTGATTCGAGGCTGCGGTTACATGCGTCTTTATCAGAGTCCTTATCTTAGTTAGGCCAGGCTTTGGCGCTCATTTCCCCTTGAACCCCGGTAATGGCGCATCAATGCATGGATCTCCTGTCTCTTCTAGGGCTAGCGCAGCAGAACACGTAGCACTGTGCTCCATGCGCCCTCATTTTCCGCTCCTTTCAGCGGTTCGCCTTTCAGTCCTTGCAGGCACTGGCAGACGAGGAGGGAGGTAAGCAGGTCAGCAAACAAGAATTTCTCTGCCGAGCCCTGTCCAGAAACACGATCACGTCGGCCGTCGCTCAGCTCCCACGTACCACTAGTTTGACCGAGACTCCCCCCTTTCCCACTCGGCCCCTCCAGCAGCCCAGCAGCCCAGCAGCCCAGCAGCCCATCTCCTCTAGGCCCATTAGCCCATAGCCAGCCAGCCATAACCAGCCGTAGCCGTAGCCGCAGAACAGGCAGATAGGCAGACCGGCCCAGCTCACCAGAAAAAAAAAGTCTGTCTTGACCGCCGCTCGTTCTACCTTCCGGCCTTCTCGAGCAACCGCAACCACTCGGACCGACAGGAGTTGTCAATCACCATTAGCTCAATCTTAGCTTATAGCAGGTAGGTAAGACCCTGTCATTGCTGTCTCTCTTCCTTTGCCGTCCTGGATGTGTCCCCCCAGTCTCTGCACCCGCCTCCTCTCCCGAGATGGTTTCTTCGTACATATGGGTGATATGGGTGGTCAAGCGTGCCGCCTAATGCCGTCCAATCTCGTACCGCCCCCCAGTCATGGCTTCGGACATGCCATCCTGCAAGTGCCGGGAGGTCGGCCGATGTGCAGGACTGCATCCAAGTCGCCGGTCCTGTCTAGCACGATAAGGAGCGGGCACACACTCGGGGACGCCCTGATTCGGCCGCATCGACACTCCATGCATCCTCTCCGTTCCCGCCCTGCCCAGATTACTACAGAGCCTCCGTGCTTCAGAGCCCGGCGCGCCGGACAGGACATGGCCAAGTGGACACGGTCCTTTCGCCGGCGAGAGATCTGTGCTTCCCTTCCTCTTCCGGCTGCCGTCTTTAAAAATAGACGCCTATTATCGATAAGCATCGATATCCCTCAGCACTGCGTGTATTATCATGTATTATTTGCTACATAAGATACCTCAGGCTCCGTACATACGGACATGTATGCAGAGATATGTACTGTAGCGAGTACAGTGCGTCTGTACGGTACCGGCAATGCGCGACTTGCAATGTACACGCGCAAGCGTTAGGGACCTAGGCCCCTGGCGCCCAGCACTAAGAACAGCTAAAACTTAGCGAGTCTACGCAATTTTACAGCACCCTTAGCACCCTTAGCACCCTTAGCACTTTTCAGCACCTCAGCACAGCCGTGCCCGGGCGTGCTAAGAGGTACCCTCTGCACCCTCTCAGGGTAACTCAGGGTAACAAGATCACCTGGCGCTATTCTCTTTCTTTCCCAACCACCGAAAACCAAAAACTGTGCCAACTCTTTCTCTCCCGATCGCACCGAGGAAAGGCTCTCACACCCCCCCAAAATTCCCTAATCGCACCCGCGACGCGACTTTTTTTTTTTTTTATCCATCGCGACACTCGTCGCCTGTGACACTGTCATTTCGCATCGATTTCTATTCCATCTCAATGGACTCGTCGCTGTCCGTTCCAATTGCTGACTTTTCCTGAACATAGTCAGATGGGTTCCCCTTTGCGACTCCATCCGTCATGAGCTCCTGGATCAACGAGGCCGCTGCCGTTCAGAATCACAATGGCAACGGCTTCCCACACATGAACGACCCGAATCACATGGGAGGCATGGCCGGCGCGCCTGGAGGCATGATGGATCCCTCGGCCTTCATGGCCAACGCGGCCCAGTTCAATCCTGTCGCTGCTGGCCAGTTCAACCCACAACAACAGATGGTCGCCATGCAGAACGGCCAGATGCGCAACGCCTCACCTTCCTTCTCCAACACCGCCTACCAGACCAACCCCGTCATCCCCTCGAAGCGACCGCGCCCCAGAGAAGACAGCATCGGCGCATCCCCGCGACAGAATCCCGGCATGCTGCCCACCTCACGCGCCGACACGCCCCAGCAATCGCCCTTCCCAGGCTTCCAGCCGAATGCGATGCAGCCTCAGAACGCCGGACAGCCTCAACACTATCCTCATCTGCAGCCCAACGGGTCCGCCAACGCGTCGCCATCTCCTGTCATGGCCGGCAATCAGCTTCGCCCCGGAAGTGTTCCGCAACGCGTCAATACCGCGTCGCCGCATCCCTTCTCGCCCGCTTCTCAACAATTTGGCCCCCAAGCATCGCCTGTCCCGTCCGAGCACGGCAACACGCCGCAGCCCGGCATGTTCATGAACCCGCAAGGCTTTCCTCAAGGCTTCAACCAGAGCTATACCCCGACCCCGTCGCCCGCCAGACCCCCGTCGGCCCAGAACCCCATGGCGCAGCCTATGATGCCGCAGGCAATGGGCCAGCAGATGCCGCAACAGGTCTCTCAACAGATGCCCCAACAGATGCCGCAGATGCACCCGAACCAGATGCTCACCCCTCAACAGGTGCACCAGATGCAGATGCAGGCGGCCCAAGGGCGCGGCCCCATGGATCAGCAGAAGATGATGTACCAGATGCGCCTCCAGCAGCAGCTTCATCAGGGCATGCCAACGGCTGCGCAACTACAGCAGGCCCAGATGATGCAGGGCCGCGGCATGATGCCAAAGCAAGGAATGCCGATGCAGAACGGCCAGGTACCGCCGGGTGCCATGCATCCCCAGCCGCCGCCGCCTCAGATGTCGCGAATCACCAACCCCGAAGGCTTCATCAAGAACCTAACGATGTTCATGAACGTGAAACAGCTCCCCTTGGAGACGAACCCCCATGTCGAAGGCCGACCGCTCAATCTCCTCCAGCTCTTCCAAAACGTGTCGAAGTTTGGTGGATATCGCAACGTTACCGGCCATAATCTCTGGATGCAAGTCACTGCGTCAATCGGCTTCAACCTGCAACAGATTCCCACGGCACCGAATCAAGTAAGGGCAATATACGAACGGAATCTTCTCAAGTTCGAAGAAGCGTGGACGATGCAACAGCGAAACCAGCAGATGAAGCAGCAGACGGGTGGGCCCGCCGGTATACCAAACGCACCGGCTCAGGGCGTGCCGCCGAGAATGGGACAGCTGCCGCCGGGTCAACCTATGCCGTCTTCGCAGGGCCCTCCGATGCAGCAGGCACAGGCACAGACGCCTATTAAGCAAATGCCGCCGGGTGTGCAGCAGAACATCAACGGGTTCTCGACGCCCCAACAGGCTCGAATAAACCAGCAACAAGCCAGCACGGGTCCGGGGCATATGAAGAACAATTTGTCGAAGCACATGGATGCGAGGCCGGTACCGAGCGGTGACTTTCCGATGCAGTCACCGGCGTCTGCCGGCAAGGGCGGCAGCGTTTCTATACACCCTCCTAATCAGCAGGCCGACGGGACGCAGACGAATAACACCGCGAGTCTGCCCTTTCCAGGGCCGTTCTCGTCTGACCCGGACGAGTACGTGCCGTGTTCTCGGGAGATGCTCCCCGACTTCTATGGTGGATTTGATCTCGAGTCGCTGCGTAAACTAGGCAATGATTTGGAAAAATGGAGGCCGGATATACCACAACCCCAGGAACTTGGTAATATTGACATACATGCTCTCACCAAAAGTCTCCAGTGCGGCATCCATGGCGAAGTGCGGTTGGCCCTAGATACCCTCGGGTCTATTTCGCGTGCGGCCGAGTATATGCCGGCCTTCTCCATCGATCTGCGAGCCTGCGACGACCTGATAGAATCCCTGATAGACTGTGCCGAGGAGCAAGTTGATCTGCTCGCCGACAAGGCGGATCCCATATCAGACGAGATAGATCTAACGCCTTACGAGGACGTTGTGAGGAGTTGTCGCATCGAAAATATGAGCCTTCGCAGAGAGCGCATCTTTGGGGACGCGGACTATGAGCTGGAGCACGCGGCAGATCGGCTAATGGCCATCACCACTATCCTACGAAATTTCTCCTTCATGGAAGTCAATCAGCCAGTCCTCGCAGACGAGACGGTCGTCAAGTTCCTCTGTGGGGTCATACGGTCTTTGGGTACGCACGAGAACCTGTTGCGGTCTCCGAGAAACACTCTGGACTTCATGAAGGATGTCATCGTTTTATTATCCAACATCGCCGGCTCCATAGAGCTGCCTGGGCGCGAGCAAGCCCTCTGTCTCCTCCAATTCCTCCTCGCCTTCGCCCCATCGCCTATCCCGACGCTGACGACGGCGCGCGTTGTATTTTCTCCATTCGAGCCCTCGATTCACCCCTATCTACCGCACGCCATCGACTCCTTAGCCAAGCTACTCGCGCGCGACGAGCCAAATAGGTCCCATTACAAGATAATATTTGCTGCTGACGCCTCCGCCTCACCCCCGCACGAGCTCCTAACGCGGACTTTCGCCCTCGCCGTTTCCCCTATCCCAGATCAGAACAAGGAGACTCGTCCCGCGAACCTGCCTACATTTGTCGAAGCGCGCAAGGCGCTGCTGATGCAGGGCTTGCTCGCGGCCGACATAATCGCCCAGCTTGCGCCAGGATACGAGTCCGGGGTGACGCGAGCGTGGCTCGCATCCGGTGAGGGATTCGCCCAAAACCTGTTCCGGCTCGTCCGCACACTTTGTTTACTTGCGGAGCCGGCACCGAGAGTGGGCGGTAACGCACGGTCTCAACCGCGTGAGGATATGGATCTCTTATACATCATAACGTGCGGCGTCTCCACTCTGAGAAGGCTGGGCGAGAAGGCGAGAGATCCAAGCAACCCGGCGAGTATCCCGCCGAATGCCCTTCCTACGCGGGAAAGCCTCTTCGGCGCCCTGCAGAGCCTCAAGAGTCCCAAGTGGACACATCTACTGAGTCAGCTAAGTGCCTATGCTGGGCTTGAGGACTGACGAGGCTGTACCCTCCAAATTTAAGTCTTTGGTCCTTATTTCGAAGCCAGGTTCTAGCGACATGATCAGCGGGCAACTAAAAAGTCAGGATTAGAAAACTACCGGGGCAAGTCAGGTCAAATAGGATAAGCCGTAAAGAGCACGCGGTGAGAGGCTCGCCGTCTTGGAGTGGTGGGTTCCTAGGTAGAGAGACTGCTAGGCCTTCAAGACGTTCAAGACCTTGAGGCCCTAATGGGAGCGTGGCGTTCAGGAACTATTATTGGAGTTGGTCAGCATGGAACTGTACAAAGCATCTAGGCCAAGAGAGATGTATAAATGTGTAGATTATGCCGTTATGGATTCGACGGGGCGAAGCGAGGTTCGCGTCAGAGAAGCATTTTTTGTCTAGGAGTAATGCATACGGCTACGTTTCTTTCCGGCGCCTTCACAGCATGAAGCATAAGTACATTGCCTCTGGGGATCACAGGAGTAGAGATATCAAGCATACGCATACAACAAATTACGACACTACCAGATCGACAATGCATTGAATGTAGAAGCCGTAGGTACCCATAAGCTAAGCTACGCCAGGCTCTGAGCTGCTTACGGCTGAGATTGCATCCGAGGTAGATAAATGTGTAAACCAAGACTAACAGAGGCGTTCATAGCCTCTGTAGGAGACAGAAACCAGTTCCGTCTTGGGTATCTGCTGTGATCAGCACCGCCAACCTAATTGCCAGTTAAAGGCGGGTATATGTTCCTTCTCCCTCTATTCTCCCCCATCTTTCTTCCTCTTTTTGTTACAGCTGACTCGACGGCTCCACGGGTTTCATATCGTTAGAGGTATCGTCGGGTCGCGATCTGTAGGCGTCGGGGTTGCCGCGAAGCGAGCGGGCCAGAGATTGCAGGGAATCTCGACGAGGGCCGGGCCGAGGGAGGTCGCCGTCGTCATCGACCGGGTCTACACGCGGCGGCTTGTAGGCGTTCTTGGGTTTCCCTGGCACCGTGGCGCCCGACGCGGGATCGGGGCCGAGGCCGTAGTCGTCGAGCTCCTGGTTGTTCTTGGGCCACTCGAGCTCGTCGCGCCGCTTGTGTCTGTAGTGCAGGATGACGAGGAGGACGGCTGTGATGATGACGAGAAGGCCGCTGGATCCTTGTCAGCTGTGCTGTTCAACCTCTCCCTCCTCCCAACTTATAAAGAGAAAATATGATATTCTTACCCCAATGTGCCAATCACAAACTCACCCGCACGTTTGGCCGAGTCGGGCTTCTCGCACAGATCGATGTCGGGTTGCGGGTGGCATTTGGCGTCGTCTGAGTCGTCACGCGCGAAGAGGGTGAAGAGAGATCGGGCGAGCCGTGTCGCCGGGAGAGATATGGGCGACGATGGTGCCGAATGGTCAGCTGGAAGAGGACTCATGGTGACAATCAGAGCGCGATAGTGATATGCTTCGGCGGCGTAACGGGTGTTGCGATAGTAGACTCCAGTTCCAATTCCAATCGTCTTGCTTCTCGCTCGTCCCTTTCATCACCAGGCTTGGGTAGTCAAGCCAATCCCTCTGAGTCCAATGCCGGGGAGTACACGGGGGAGTATTGAAAAGAGTGCGGCCCTCGGTCCAGGTAATTGCGGTATCGCAGAAGGAAAGTAAAAAGGAACGACAACTCTCGAGACCGACAGAAGGAGCGGATGGCGAAGAATAGCGGTCGCCGAAGGAACGAAGAGGTTAAGAGAGCGTGAGGAGAAAGAAGGGACGAGAGCAAACAAGGTGTATTGTTAGCCTCTGGAGTGCCGGTACTATGTAGTGTAGACAGAGCCCACAGATCATGATACACGATGTTGCACCAGGCCAAGGGGAAACTTGAAAGGGAGGATTGGAAACAATTCGAGGTCCCCTATTGGGACAAGGGCGGGTAGCGGGCAGGCGGGGCCAGGCGGGCGCATCAACGCGACCCCTGACGATGTGATACCGCGTAGAATGAACAATCTCCTATGCCTTATTTATTATGTACATACAGAGTAGTACAACATACTACCTACCTGCTACCTATGTATGTACATACCTACCTAGGTACTGGCAGTGGGTAAGACCTCGCCGGGGTTTAATGAAACGAGCGGAGCTGGCGGGCAGGCGGTATCTGTACAGTGCCGAGTACATAACGTGGCGCACTGGCACGCGCCTATTTTATACCTACAGCAGGAAGGTAAGATACCTACATATATATATCTCCCCCCTAGCTGACAGCAACGACAGGTACCATCACATCTCTTGTGCTGCAAGATGAGAGATGGGTGGTAAGCGGTGACATATTTCATAGCTAGCTGCAGCGGCATACGACGGCTAGAGCTACGTACATAGGATCTCAGCTCTACTTCAGTTGTACATACGGATACTGTAGTCTACCAGGTATTAGGCAAGTGGATAACACTGTATAGACCCCCTAACGCATATCTCCCGCCTTCCCAAGTGACGGCCGCGGGATCAGGCGTCAGGTGCTGCTTCTAGTACATCATGTACACCTTCAGGAATGCCGTGATGCGTACATAAAATTAGGTAACGCATTAGGATGCGAGGCTAGTAGGCGGGAAGCTCTGAGAAGCTCGGGGGGGGAGGGGGCTTGCCGTCGGTAGCCGACCTATCTCGGCCCTCTCTTAGTCTTCCATGCCAAACAGGCCAAGTGAACAACCTTGGGCCAGCGGCCGCCGAATGCCAATGCCGGCTCGTGTCTCTCCTCCCGTCAAAAGCCGAGCGAGGTCGAGCTTTCGAGCCTATAAAGTCATGAGCGTGTTTGACAGGCGGGAGGCGGCAGGCGGGAAGTGGGAGGGAAACTAACGCCTTGACGCAACACAAGCGAATCGAAGCGAGTCCGCCGATACTCGTATCCCTCATCAGAGACCAGCGAGCACAACATGATGGCTGCCATCTCCGATAATCTGGCACTCCTCGCTTCTGGTGTGGCCGTGTCGGTGCTCATCTATGCTGCTGCGCTCGTAGTCTACCGATTATTCTTCCACCCCCTCGCCAAATATCCCGGCCCCTTCATAGCCAAGATCACAGACGCTTACCAGCTCTATCACGCCTGGAGAGGGGATCGTCATCTGGAATTTTGGCGACTTCACGAGCGATACGGTGAGCAAAGATGCCGGGTGCTAGAGTTGCCGGCCTTGGACGACTGACACCGACGTTCTCCTAGGCAAGGTTGTGCGGTTCGGTCCCAATAGCGTCTCCTTCAACTCGAATACCGCTCTGAAGGACATCTACGGCTTCAAGTCCAACGTCCGAAAGGCCGAGTTCTACGATGCGTTCGTCCATCC
Source organism: Hypoxylon sp. FL1284 (assembly GCA_022432365.1). Taxonomy (NCBI): domain Eukaryota; kingdom Fungi; phylum Ascomycota; class Sordariomycetes; order Xylariales; family Hypoxylaceae; genus Hypoxylon; species Hypoxylon sp. FL1284. The sequence goes on from JAJJXE010000002.1 coordinate 34,326, forward strand.
AGCACCTAATACTCACAACACCAGAGACAAGGCCCTGCACGCTCGAAAGAGGCGAGTCTTGTCTCAGGCATTCTCCGACTCAGCTATCAAGGAGATGGAGAGATATATTCTCTCTAACGTGCGGTCCTTTTGCGAGCAGATCGGCCTCGGCGCAAGCGAGGAGCGGAAGGGCTGGACGGTGCCTAAGAACATGGCTGACTGGTGTAACTACCTCGCCATGGACATTCTAGGCGACCTGTGCTTCGGGAAGGCCTTCCACATGCTCGAACAGCCGGACAACCGATACGCTCTGGAGCTCGTCTCGCTAGCCACGACAAGGCATCTAATCGTGAGTAGACTGCCGACCGCTTCTGGTCCTGGTGTCGAGGGCAAGCCTGCTGACAATACTTCCAGTGCGGAACTATGGCGCTCGTAGGCAAACTTCATCTCGACAAGATTCTGTTCCATAGGATCGCTACCGGCCGAGCAAAGTACATGGCGTACAGCAAGGCCCAGCTGACGGAACGCACTAAGCTCGGCGACGACACAGACCGTCGTGACTTCTTCTTCCACCTGCTTAAAGCAAGAGACCCAGAAACAGGAATGGGATTCGCGACACCTGAGTTATGGGGAGAGTCTAACTTGCTGTATGTACCTCGTCCTATCCAAGCAGGCAAACCATCATAGGGATACGTGGGCTAACATATATCGTTAGTATCATAGCTGGGAGCGACACTACGTCAACCGCTATGGCGGCGACCTTGTTCTACCTTGTTCGCAACCAAGCGGCGTTACAAAGGGCTAGCCAGGAGGTACGGATGACATTTGGCGACGTCGAGGACATCTGCCAAGGCCAGGCGCTCAGCTCCTGCAGCTACCTCCGAGCCTGCATCGACGAGGCGATGCGTATGTCTCCCTCTGTCGGCGGCATCTTGCCGCGCGAGGTGCTGCAAGGAGGCATCACCATCGACGGCGAGTATATCCCCGCCGGTATTGTCGTCGGGACGCCGCACTACACCATTCACCACAACGCGGCCTACTACCCCCAGCCCTTCTCCTACTTGCCAGAACGGTGGATAGCCGGCTCACGCAAGAGCTACGGTTACGGCGGAGGTGTCACGGCCGAGGGCGACGTGGCGCTGGCGCAGAGCGCCTTCTGCCCCTTCTCGGTCGGGCCCCGGGGGTGCATCGGGAAGGGCCTCGCGTACATCGAGATGATGACGACGCTGGCGAGGGTGCTGTACACGTACGACCTGCGCAAGTCGGCCGGCCTCGACCCGGCCGAGGGAAATCCCGACCTGGAATGGGGTCGGCAGCGCGTGGACGAGTTCCAGCTCGTTGACCAGTTCACGAGTCTAAAGGACGGCCCGATGGTCGAGTTCAGAAGACGCATCTAAATTTGATGAAATGTCTTCGGGTAACTTGGCGGCTTGGTATATACTAGACATAGTTGGAATCATGCTGATTCAAGCCATGCACAGCTTGGCCGGTGCCTGTCTCACATATTATAAGGAACCAAAAATTATATACTGTCAGCAAATTGTAACTAAGATCGCACATCTACTTTCAGCGTAGGAGAGGCAATCCTCTAGATACAGAATATACATCGTCAGAATAAGGGATCGTGTAGCTTAGGAGTTTAGACTAAATCAGTTATACCTGGATAGCATTCGGCTGCCGTATTCCTCTCTGTCACTGGCTGTGAATAAGCGTGTGGGGAAGTTATGCTGGTAATCTGGATGAAGGCGGCGGCAATATTCGAGCTGGTGTTGCTCCCCTTCGTTGGATAGCTTGGCCACTGAAATTTCATCGAGCTTCCCCACATTCCTCGAGCACTGGTCCTTGAATGATGCCAATGCTTGGGTCAGATGCAACGTATGGGTGGTGATGATATACCAGGAGAACCATTCGCACGCTTCTGAACTATTGGGGCTTGTCACCTGAGAGGTGACCAACGTCGGCCGCTCGGGTGGATGTTCTGACGATCTTCAGAAGCTTGTTTTTGTCCTGGCCGCTGGTCTCGTGTGAGGTAGCTTCGCTCTTTGAGCTGTTCTGGATTGCTACCAGCAGTATCCTCGAATGATACCCAACGATTCGAAATAGGCAATGGTGCAGTCCGGAAGCGACGCACGACGAAACCCCTCTTGGCGGAATGCATATAATCTGCCCTCTCCCCTGGGTTGGCGGCCGTACCTTGCAGTGAGAAGCAGGATCGTCTCTGCTAGAAGTGCGTAATCCGTTATGATAATGAATTCCGGGGTGCGTTCCGTCGTCTCTTTCCTCGCTCTGGGGTGCGGCATAGTTTCACCCTTTGCTTGGGCTTCTCCGCTGAAGACAATCGGTGATGCTCGTGCCGCGAGCTGGCCTTTCGGGCCCCTCGTCACGTCCGGCCGCGACATGAAGAATGCAGAAGGCGGCACTGTCGTCTATGCCGGAACCAACTGGCCAGGCCACGGGGAGGTGATGATCCCGGACGGACTTCACTACCAGTCTATCGAGGACGTTGTTACCAAGATCAAGAGCACCGGCATGAACGCTATTCGTCTGACCTACGCCATCCAGATGATAGACGAAATCTACAGCAAGGACGGACAAGATACAACCGTGCGCGAGTCGTTCACCAAGGCGCTTGGTCAGACGAACGGACCCAGGGTTTACCAGCAGTTCCTCGCTAAGAACCCGTCCTTCGATGATAGCACTACCCGGCTGCAGGTCTTCGACGCCGTGGCGGCAGAGTGCGCCAAGCAAGAGATTTATGTTCACCTAGATAACCACATGTCAAAGGCCGCCTGGTGCTGCTCAACCGGCGACGGCAACTCGTGGTTCGGCGATACCTACTATAGTAAGTGTACTTCTTGGTAGCCAACATCGGCTAGTTTGATAGGGGTGATGCATTTTAAGGGGGGGGATGAGCAGTTGTGTTCTCTCATGAGCTGACGTAGTCGTAGACGTCGATAATTGGACCAGGGGTCTTTCGTACATGGCAAATCACGGGAAGAATTGGACAGCTTTGACATCCATGTCGCTGCGAAACGAGCTCCGCAAGCCGGATGACAACCCGTCGCTGAGTAGCCAGTCGTACAACTGGCGAGACTGGTACACGAACATCAAGAAGGGCACGAGCGCCATCAACACTGCCAACCCGGACCTGCTCATCTTCCTCTCGGGCCTCGACTTCGACACGTACATCACCCCGGTGATCCAAGGGACGGCCTTCACGCCGGGAAGCGCCAAGTACAACGCGGCCGACTTCCCCAACTACGCCAACAAGCTCGTGCTGGAGATCCACAACTACCAGAACAGCGCCAACAACTGCAACAGCCTCAAGAGCTCGCTGTACAGCAGCGGATTCCAGGCGTTGCACGCGGAGGACTCCGAGACGGTCAACGTGTTCCCCGTGCTGCTGACCGAGTTCGGGTTCGACATGTCGGGGAACGCGTGGCGCGGGACGTACGCGACCTGCATCGCGAGCTACCTGGCAGAGCAAAAGGCCGGCTGGTTCATCTGGGTCGTCTCAGGCAGCTACTATATCCGTTCAGGCAGACAGGACTACGAGGAGACCTGGGGGCTTCTGAAGCACGACTGGTCGGATTGGAGATCCTCGGCGTATATCGAAGGAGGGCTGAAGCCGCTTGTTGAGGCTACCGCTCAAGGATGATGAAGTGACCCTTTATCCCCACGATGACAAGAGGTTTGTTCGCGGAGGTATATGCGGTCATCAGACCCAGACAGGCTGTCTTGAATACATGATTTTCCCTGCCGCGCTGAGTAATAATAGTAATGCTATTCGCGTAACAACTGCTTGATTTCATGTAGGAAGAAGTGTATAGGGGCAACAAAGGACATGAAAAATTGTACTGCCTAAGTTTGACTCTTATGTCTTTGACTCTGGCTAGACCTTCTCAGGAGAGACTAGGCGATAGAGAATGGGCTGGGTACAGCCTACTTTGATCAATACCAGCTTTTCTGGCCTGTGGCGTTATTATGGTGGACGAAGACTACTTTGTCTCTGATCTGTACCTTCGTGTGGAAGTTTGGGGAGAGGTGGTAAGTTGGAAGATGATCTTGGGGCTAGAGCGACTACAAGAGACGGCAACTAGAGGAACGAAAAGAGGGCATATAGAGTGGAACCTGTATGAAATGGGCTTGAAACTAAAATCATTGCGGAATTCTCTATGAAGTTCCAAGTACGAAGTACGAAGTACCTAGAGGTAAAGAATAGTAGGCCTGGGATTTGGACAGTGAGCATGCATCACGTATAGGTGCATATATGCACTTACACAATTTGTACATATGGTACATGTGATTGGTGGACACAAAGGTTGGACAGCTCCTATCCTGCAACTATCCTGCAAGGCTGAAAAGGCTGCCGACTCTTTTTCCTCCTATTTCCTACCATTATTCAGCACAACATTCACGCGTTTTCAATGGCGCCCCTTTGCAAGTTCTGGCAGCAGGGCTACTGCAGAAATGGAGGTATGGGACACCGAAGCGAGAGAGAAGAAGAAGGCCATTGATCACTAACGACGCGTGCGAACTTAGCATCCTGTCGCTTCGAGCACCCCAACCCCAACCCCAACGCAAACTCGTTCGCGTCCAACACCAACAGATTCAGCGCCTTGAATTCGGGAAACAAGAACAACTATAACAGCAACAACAACTACAGGGCACAAGATAACACTTACAGCGTGACCAAAGATGGCATTAAATCCGATCTAACCATTGAACGACCACAGTGGATCCTATCGTGCTACGGTCCTGGGCGAGACAGCCCAGCCCAGCTTTTCGGTGGCTATCCGCGGGAGCAGAGTCTCGAGGAAATTATGCTATATATCCGGGGCTCCGGCAACGAGCAGCAGGCGGTACGGCATTTCATCTTCTCGCTTCTGTCCACTGACTGGCTTATCAACTGACATGTCCCTTTAGATGTCAGAAGTTACCGGTCTCTACCAGCAAGCAGAGCAGCAGATCCAAACCACTCTGAATAACCTCGACGGCGCAATGCAGTTCTTAACGGCGGCCGGAAACGAACATCCCAATCGTATCGAAGTTTGCAAGCAGTCGAATGCTCAAACTGGCGCGACTGGCATCTTCGCCAGAGGCGCCAACACTCAGACAGGGTTCCCGAACCCACTTACCTCCAACCCGAATCCCTTTTCATCGGCACCTCAACAGCGACAAAATCCCTTCGCCGCTGGTGGTGGCAATGGCACGCCGTCATTTGGCCAACCGTCAGCTATGGGACAGAAGCCCAACCCCTTCGGCCCCCCTCCGTCTTCTACAGCTTTTGGCCAGCCGTCCGCCTTAGGCCCGCCAAAGCCTGCGTTCGGGCAACCTTCGCATATGGGTGCTGCCCCCTCTCCTTTTGGGCAGCAGTCGTCGATGGGCGCTGCCGGTCCCGCCTTTGGACAGACGTCGGCTCTAGGCCAGAAGCCAAACCCATTCAGCAGCGCAGCCCCGTCGGCACCGACCCCAACCGCTTTCGGACAGCCATCGGCGCTGGGGCAGCGGCCAAATCCTTTTAGTGCTGCAGCTTCTTCAGGGCCCAGCCCCTTTTCCCAGGCTACACCCTCGGCACCCTCAGCACCCTCGGTACCCTCGGCACCTAACCCATTTGGCAAGCCAGCAGCTGCTAATCCTTTCGCCCAAGGAGCAAGCGCCTCTGCGGATCAGCCGATGGCTACATCAGCGCCTGCGGCGCCCGCTCCGGTCAATCCTTTCGGGAAGCCAGCTAGTAACCCTTTCGCTGCTCAGACAAACGGCACGTTTGGAGGCCAAATAGCATGTGGTGTTTCAGCGGCGGCGAACAATCCTTTTGCGCAGCCCCAAGCTGCTGCTCCAACGGCCAAGAACAACCCTTACGCCCCAGACAGCAGCAAGCAACACCCGCCCCCCGAGAGCTATATCATCAAGACCATGAATGGGCGTGTCACACAGTTCAACGGACAGCCGGTATTTTACAAGTGGAAGGTAGAAGACAAGTATCAGGATACACTTCCGCCGGACTACACCAACACCGAACCACCTGCTCCGGGTATACGCAAAACTGACGGGACATGGTGCAAAATCTTCTTCCCCGACGGCCCTCCCGCGTATAACAAGGACACGGAGCCAGATAGGGCGCAATACACTGCGGATATCAAGGCGGTATACGAGACTATGACTGCTATTGGCAAGTTCCCGGGGCCCATGCCAGAGGTACCGCCTTTGAGGGAGGATTGTGTATGGAATTTCTAGTATTGGCGATACGGTTTAATCATGCCGAGGGAACGAAGACATCATTCATTGGCTGGCATGGCTGGAGTTGGTCGGTAGATACCCTAGCAATTGCAACTTTTTCGTGACATCACTTATTATCTGATTCGATGGCCGCCCAGAGGATTCGAAGGGGAATTGGTCTTCACAACTTATGAATTTGGACTCGTATTCAGCTGTCTGTCTATCACTTCCCACTCTGATCAGCCGGAAGGAAGCGCAAGAACGAGGTGAAGAACCTGGGTATCTAGAAAGCCGGCATGCGCCCGTCCCACCCAGTCCATCTAATCGGAATCCATATCTTTGTTTAGGCAGCAATGGTGACTTCTACCTCAACACCGGCCTCGATGTTGACGATGATCTGCTTGACGATCTCGGTAGGCGCATTCAGGCTACGAGGAAAAAAGAAAATGTCAGCGTCGAAATCATAGCATAGCAGGAGAGAGAAGAAGACGAAGCAGAACGTACTCGATAAGGCGCTTGTGGATGCGCAGCTCGTAGCAGTCCCAGGTCTTGGAACCCTCACCGCAAGGGGTCTTTCGGGTGGTGACCTTGAGGGTCTTGGTGGGCAGGCGGACGGGGCCCTTGATGCGGAGGTCCTTGCTCTTGGCGCGCTCGATGAGCTCGGTGCACACCTTCTCGAGGGCGTTGACCTTGCGCGAGGTGAGGGTGATGCGGATCTTGTGCGTCTTAGGCTGCTCGCCGGCGTACTCCTTGTCGGGCTTGTTGTAAGACATCTTGGAGAAGCTGTCGGTGCTAGATAGACTGAAGTCTTTTTTCCCTGCTGGTTTCGGATAGAAGTTATATCGTTAGGCTGCCCTCACGACTCGAACGGTTGACGTTGCGGCAAAGTGATGAAGGCGACGATTTTCTTGGTGGTAAGAACGGTTGGTGAAAATTGCTGGAACTTTCACAAAAGTCGATATTGGATATTTTTCCAAAATGTGGGTTCTCGGATAAGGGCTTAACGGTGGGGTTCTCTGCAGCAGTCAGCCTTATTACGATAACGATAAGACATGCAGACCTGGCGGCAGAAGGAGGGGCAGTTTGCAACGGGGCGGCCTAGTACGTACATAGTCAGAATGGGTATCGATATGAATTACGGATTATGTTGATCTCATCTACGGCGAAGACTCACAAAGAGTCATCCGGCCAAGATCCGTGATGTGGATCTGTACGTGACAAGGAGAAGAGGTATGCTCTATCCAGTCTCCAAATGCCTGGTACTTCATTCTTCTCTCTTCACATCCGACAATCACCTTCCCTTCTCTACACGTAGGGCCTAGATACCCGAGATCGATATTCGACATCATGGCCACTCTGCCGCCTTTCGCGTCTTTCCCCGAAGCGCCATGGAGAGATCACATCGTCCCTGTAGAATGGGAAGCGTGCCTATCGAATTGGATTACCTTAGCGGAGGCTCATCTATCTCTATCTGACGATGTCTTCGCATCCTCGTCAGCCAAGGATGAATCGTTGCAGTCTTTCCTCTCCTCCTTCATGAGAGAAGCCGCTTCAAACGGGTCAGCCGTGCTTGGTACCTCCAAGTCGGCGAAAGTGCTATTCCGACAGTGCTTCTCTCTCTCCTCTAGGTGTTTGCAAATGCCTTCTCCACCGCACTCACTGCTTCAGTGGGAGTTCCTTTCCGACTTCTGCCGCGTCTATTCAAAAAAGAGAACATGCAGTCTCGTCAGCCGAGTCTCTGATAACCTGCAGCTGACAACATCTCTAAACGCCCTGAAGAAGTGGCTCGTCATCACACTCGACTCGGGTCTGAAGGGCGACCTGAAACTTCTAGAGGCTCGACTCAGGAGACTTAACCACCTTGTCCATGCATCGCCCGAAGTAGCTGCCTTCTTCCTGGCTGGCAGTGATTTCATCGATGGTCTTATTAAGTGTTTCAAGATCATGAATCCGCCATTGAGGAAGGCAATCGTGACAACGGCTTACTTGTGTCTCATTGGCCTGACTGAAGGAGATACTCCCAAATTTTCCATGCTAACCGACCAGCTCTACTCTCTGAAGGTTGCGGCGGAAGGTCACAAAGCTGGTCCCTTGAATGTGAATGACTCTATGGTGGCCGAACTCGTCACGACTACTCCTGTTCTTAAGCAAGTGCAGCGCCGCTTAGAAGAGTCGGGCTCAGGTACGACACGATGGAAGTCAGTCATTACTACACTAGAGAATTTCAAGAAACCTGGAGGCAACGTCAGACCGAAGAGGCCGATTAGACGGAAAATCGACAAGGGCAAGGGAATCATGACGGAAGATGACGAAGTGCCAGGAGAGATGAGAATACATCGCATGAGCCAAATCTCACAGATACAAGATTTATTCCCGGACCTGGGCTCTGGCTTCGTCTCAAAGCTTCTCGACGAATACGGAGATAACACTGAACAGGTTATTGCGCATTTACTCGGGGACGATCTGCCGCCTCAACTACAAAGCGCAGATCGTACCAAGGACCTGTTCGTCTCATAAAACCATTCCCCCTTCTTTGCTTGTGATAGCTAATCCATTCGCAGATCACCGGAAAGAACCAGGAGAAAAAGTCGCGACATCGCGCCTCGGCCGACACCGCCTCAGGTACCTGTGCGCCATAACGTGTTTGACGATGACGAGTTCGACAAGTTGGCAGTAGACCTTTCCAATGTACATTTTGGAAAGCGAAATCCAGAAAAATCGGCAGACGATGTCTTGAACGATCGATCCTCGGCTCCAAATAAGGCTGCCATTCTCTCGGCGCTCTCTGCCTTCGATGCGGACGACGACGAGCGTGATGACACGTACGACGCCGCAGATGCCGGATTCTCGGTGAACGACGGAAACGCAGACGACGCAGATGACAAGCGGAAGGACGCGAATGAAGAAGCCCTGTTTGTGGCATACCAATCAGACCCGAAGGTGTTCGACAGAGATGCGGCCACTAGGCGGGGCAATGCCAGAGCCAAGCTGAAGCAGCAGACGGGGATGACCGATGAGGCCATCGAGGGATGGGCCGTGATGCTGGCGAGAACTCCAAACCAGATGAGGCAGTTGGAGATGAAGTATAGCGCCTTCAGAGGCGATCAACCAGCTCTGGCTTCAACTGCCTGGCGTGCTAGCCCGGCCGACTCGGCGGCGGAGGACGAGAATACTGATGGCGGCGCCAACGTCTCCCAAGGGGGACCTCGTGGCGGGGGTCGGGGCGGAGGCAGAGGAGGTAGAGGTGGCAACCGCGGCGGGGGACGAGGCGGACGGGGAGGAAACGTCGCCGGGCCGTCGGGCGAGAAAGACACCGAAGACGCTAGACGACGTAAAGAGGCGAGCAAGGGATCCAGAGCAAACCATAACCGCCGAAACCAGCGGGCAAAGAAGATGGCCCGTGGAGGGTTTGCTGGGTAGCTAAGATCTGCGATTCATCAGAAACCTCAGACTCTACAGTAATCAATAGGCGTCTATGACCGCTAATAGTCATAGCACACTCTGTATTGTGTCTGCTTCCTACCTATTAGACACAGCAAATGATTAGACAGGAAGTCAAAAGAGACAATAATCTCGTGCAATAACATCGATAAAAAATGTAAAATATCGTAAATCATTTCAAAGCAGCCTAGGATAAAGTACACTACCTCCTCAGGTGGAGATACACACATGATGTTGGCTGGTTCCTTTTGGCTGATACCGAGTCCGGTAAAGGGAAAGCGAGTATTCTGAACGGCAGCCGGAAAACGGATTGAATAAAAGGGGGAAAAATAAGAAAAACACCTCCGATGCGTATGTCCCGCCATGCCCGCTCTTCTAGGAACACCAAAACGCCGCATCGCAATATAGATATACAGCGTAGTAGATACTCCTAAATTCGATAGAATGAACCCCCTTCCTTCTTTTCCGTTCCCTTTCCTTCTCTTTTTCGGGACACATGAGCATAGGAGAGTGGCCCTTACTCTCCGTGGCCTCTCCTCTTCGCGCGCACCAGCTCGGCTGCGAGCTCCGTGTTCTGCCGCTCGCTGTCCTGGATTCTCTGCCTGGCCGCGGCTCGGTCCATGTGCCGGGCCTCCCTCTCCTGCTTCAGCTTGTACTCGAGCTCGCGCAGCCGGAACATCCATCGGTTGTCGTCGCCGCCCTTACCGGATCCGCTATCGCCGTTGGACGTCCCGAGCCGCTCCAGCTCGGCGGCGCCCATGGTAGAGGCGGCTCGAGTCATGCTGCTGGTTCTCGTCTTCTCGCTCGAGCTGTTGACCTCTAGCTGCGTCGTCTTGCTGCGTGGGATCCTCGAGTCCTTGCGGTGCGGCCCCGTCGGCACGGACGGCGAGGGACTGCCCCCGTCGATGAGCTCTTCGTGCGAACCGTTGCTGCTAGTCTTCTTAAGTCCTGACCAGCCCGCCCCGCGGGTACGCGCGTCGTTAGCGCGCTGGAGCGTGGCGTTCTCGATCTTGAGAGCCCGATAGGCAGTTTCTAATTGGGAAAATTTGGTTTGCATATCGTAACTGCCAGCTGCGATGCCGGTGCGGACGACGGTTTCGAGGCGCTCAAGCTTCTTAGTCTTGGCCTCGAAGCTGCTCTCCAGAGACTGATATTCCTTCCAGAGCTCGCGCTCGACCGATTTGATGCGAGACTGGAAACCACCGATGATGGCCTCGATCGTCTTCACAGCGCCTAGCAGGTTCTTAGTGAAGCCTGGCAGCATAGTAGACACGGACTCCAGAGAAGGAAGGGCACGCCCGTTGATGAGGCTGTTGTTGTGCGCCCAGTCGGTTCCACATAGGGAAGAGAGACGTGTCCACAATACAAGTAGCAGATTGTTCCGGTCGTTGAGCTGTTCCTTGAACGATGCTTCAAGCTGTGTTATTCTCTTCTTATCGGTGGCACGGCTCGTTTCCAGCTCTAGGATTCGTGAGTCCTGGCTCGTGACCGTCCGCGATACATGCTGGTGCGTGCGCTGGAACGTCTCGAACTGATTTTTTGTGTTGCGGTGGCCTTGACGCTCCTTGTCAAGCATCTCGGCGAGTCTTCGAGACTCGAGCCCGTGTGACTCGAGGAGAGCATCACGCTGCTTGATTATGCGGTCCTTCTCCAGCATAGAACTCTTTGTAGCGTCAAGCTCGCGAACTGTGTTCTCCAGCTCCCTCTGGAGTTTTTCAATAGACTGCTCAATAGTTAGTTGGAGACCCCGAGATCTACGCCCTGTGCAAAGCCACGTACCTTGAGTAGGCTAGACCGAGTCCCACTAAGATCTCCGAGTGCCTCCCTAAGATTGTTCTCCAGTTCCATGAGTCTCTCTTTCCACTCTGTGGCTTCCACCTCTCTGCTCGTCAGGCTCTTGCGAAGCCGCCTTGTTTCGTCCTTGGCTGTTGAAACCTCGCGGTTGAGCTCGTTGACAATTTGCTGCACCTCTTCCTTCTCGCGCGTAGCCACAATCTCGCGCTGCTCGCGCTCGTTACCCAGGCGTTGCTCCAGCTCCCTGGTCCGATCACGCTCCTCTCGAAGACTCTGATCAGAGTTAGCGAGAGCAGCCTCGATGTCGCCGATTCGGATTTTGTCCGCTTCTTGCTCTTCACGCAAGAACGCGATCTCGCCCTGGCTGGATTCTTGCTGAACGCCAAGACGCTGCGCCTTGTCGTTCGATTCGAGAAGCTTGGCTTCGAGCTCCTCCGACTCCTTGTTGGACTCGGTGAGCTCTTGCTCAAGCTGTTCTATTCTCCTGAGCTTATTCTCCTGCTCGTCCTCGAGTCGAATGAGTGCTTCGCTCATCTGGCGCATCTCTTCCTGGAGAGCATCGAAGTTCTCCGATCGGTCTTGCAGCTCGATCTGTAACCGCTGGATTTCTTCCGACTTCTGGTCGCTCTCGACCTCCAAGGTGTCGATCTCGTCTTGAGCTTCCTTCTGGAGTATCTGAAACTCATTCTCGAGTTCCGAATGCTCCTGCAGTACCTCATCTCGTTCTCCCTGAATCTGCATCAAATCGTTCACCGTCTTCTGCAGTTCGTCCTCCAGAGAAGCGCTGTGATCTTCGAGCTGCCTCCTGACATCAATACTACCGTCTAGCTCCTGCATGCATGTTTGGAGCTCGCGCTGAAGTTCTTGTTTTTCGAACTTGAGTTCGTTAATCTTGTCGCGATGTTCAGCTAGCTTGTTCTCTAGTTCCTCGCGGTCCGGGTCTTCCTCGACCGTCGTCGTCAGTCTTGTGCGGCCGCTGCCTCGCGACGCGGACCGCTCGTGGCCTCCCGCACGTGATGCGGATCGTTCGAGGAGGCTGTCTACAGTCGAGGGAGCCGGGCCGCCGCGACGTTGTGATAGCTTCAGGTCTTCGATCTCCTGGTATAGCCTCTCCTTCTCGCGATTGCGCGAAGTGAGCATTGAAGTCTGAGCGCCAACTTCTCTTCGCAGCTCGGCGTTCTCGTGTCGTAGCTGCTCGCCTTCCCTGCGCAGCTCTTCGACCAAGGTTGCCGACTGGCTAGATACGCCACTGGGATCAATCTCACCAGACAAGCCCGAGACGGGTCGGGACCTTGATGGCGAGGTGGGCCTGGCTTTCCTCGTAATGTTGTAAATGTTGGTGGTGTGATGCATAGCCCCGGGGACGGAACCTGCCCCGTTCATCTCCTGCTTGAACCGGAAGACCTCATCTCGAAGTTTTCGGTTGTCGTCGTCCGCCTGCTCGCGACGGGCCGTCTCTTGCTCCAGAAGATCCTTATATACGTCAGCCTCCTCCTGGCGGCCAAGGTTCTCGCCGGCGCGCTCGCCAACACGGTCTCCCATTGTCTTGACAGTCTCAACCAGCCTTCTCTTCTCAGCCTGGTTGGACATGTTCTCGTTTCTAAGCCTCTCGATCTCCGTGACGTATTCTTCGACCCGCTCCCTCAAGTATAACAATTCCTCCTCTCGTTCTTGTGCTTCGGGGTCGAAGGCTGGAGTCGTCCCCCCGTCGGAAGAATATCCGCTTCTCGCAGTACTGGGACGGTCCTCCTCGTCACGAAGGCGTTTTTCCAACTCCTTGACCCGGCGTCTGAGGATCTTGTTATCCCGCTGAGTGACTGCCAGCGAAGTTCTGAGCTCGACATTTTCCGAGATCATCTCCTTAACACCTTCTTCGGATAGTTTGTCTAAGCGATCAGAAAGGAACATGACCTTGAGCTTCAGATCGAAGTTTTCCTTCGAGAGGCGCTCGATGGTGCTGGACTGCTCCTTGAGGGTCAGGCTCTTGCCGCCGCGAGAGGCAGTGCCTGTAGTCGCTGGTGTAAAGCTGGTTACTTTTCTGTAGGGCTGGTGCATTGGTGTTACCAAACCACCCTTGGTCTTGTATTCCTTGGCGAGAGACTCGGGCACTTCCACGTTGCGGACATGTCTAGCAATGACAGTATCAGTAGGGGCCGACAGAGGGCCATTCCTGGCCTTCGGGGTCGCGAACGGGTCGGCACGGCGATCGGGCATAGGGCTCTCGACCTCTTCCAGAGGCTCTAGGGGCTCGGGTCTAATAGGGTCTGGAGCTTCGTCAAAGCCAGAAGCCATGCTGCCGATACTTACGGAACGAGACAGGCTGTTGCTGATACTCCGCGTCGCTCCGAAGGCAGGCAGGGCGCCTCCGGAGTGGAGGGCGTAGTCGGCACCTAAGCCAACAGTAACGTCGCTATCGGCATCATCGTTGAACGAAGAAGTTGAAGAGCGTTGGCTTGCATTCCTGCTGCGAAGATATTTCGGTCGCTTGCCAATCTTGAGTGAACCCCCCGACACGTCCGCGCTTGAGTTATGGTCTGAGGCTTGATAATGGAGAGCCGAAGATTCGGTGGAGGTGTCTTCCGTCGGCATGTGGGTTCTCGAATCGTCGCGTGACATGCTGTCGTCTTCGCCCTTCTCACCTGCCGCAGAGTCATGCTTACTGGGCTTGCTGGTCTCACCGATACTCGATACAGCCCTCGACACGACACGAGCGGTGGCAGCGACCGTAGGAGAGGACAGGTTTTCTAGGGCGGATGTGGTGTTGCCAATTTCGGTATTGTAGGTCTCGTCGGGCTTGGGTCGGGGGGTCGCATCTTCAGGATTACGGCGGGGAGATCTGGAGGCTGAAGTCGCACGATTCGCCTCTGCAGAGGGACTCTCGGCATGGCGAGCAACGTGCGAATCAGGCTGGGCGGGTGCGGAATGTTGCGGTACTGCGTCGGGTGTAGATGGCATAGGCGAGGGAGTGGCGGGAGTGGCTGGTTCCTGTTTCTCCGCAGCTGCGTCGAATAAGAACGTGTCGTCGATGCCACCCTCTGAAGCAACTTGAATTGGCGAAAGAGGGGGAAGAAAGCTGGACTCGACATCCTCGAGGTGAGCCCTTACTTGCTGCTCTTCGGTAAGCGAATCAATGTGTTTGTCGTCGTGCTCGGCAAAGGTGGAATCGACAAAGCTGTCATCGTCTGGCGGCGGCATGCGAATCTGAGTTGGGGGAGTGGTATCCTCCTTCGGTTTAGGGGTATCTAGTTGTATGCTCGGCTGCATATCTGGCTGTGTGTCTGGTTGTGAGTTTGGCTGTGCATCCAGTTGTGCGCCTGCTGCATCTGAAGTCGGCGCATCATCCTGGACGGGCTCCTGGTCCATGCGACTCTCGTCTTCGGCCATGGCGACAAGTTAGGGCTGGTAAGCTGGACTGCGTTTCTGTATGACCATCTACCTAGGAGTAGGTAAAATGAGGGTGCGTAATGGTGTATCTATTGGTAGCCGATGTCGTCTGTAGACAGCGGAGAGAGGGCAGCCTAGCGACTTGAAGAAATGGCATATGGGTTGGCGGGCTTGTGCTCTAGCGAATCCGGTTCACGACGATGGCGATGTCGAATAATTACCTCTTGGTTTGACGTAAGTCAGGCCAGAACGAGAATCATGAAGCCCCCAAATTCGCATAGGTGCGATAATCGATAAAGGCCGCTAGAGCTGTAACTGTTGTGACTGATTTTTGCTTGGTCTTTTTTATCTCCTCTGCCCAGTTTATTTCCAGAGGTAACATAAAAAGGATGGTAGTTGCAAGATAGATATGTAGAATACCTAGGTGCGCTGCTGAGATGCTAAGCTGGAAGAAAAAAACAATAAAAATGGTATGATTTCTTCCTTTTTTCCCTTCTCCCTCGCAAAACGAAGCCTGTCAGAATCGGAAGAGACGCGCTCGGTCCCCTCGTGTTGATAGGCGAGTAACCCAGGGAACGAGGTCCAACATGTCCAGGTACGTACCCGGTGGATATATCCCGACAGGGCTTCACGGTGGGGCTGAGGCTAGGCCTATCCAAGCTATACCGCTTCAAGTTAGGGAGGGGAGACCTCAGCATAGCCCGGCGGCTCGATGCCTGACTGCCAGGACTGCCTGAGTCTGCTGAGTTTAGTTTCTGGCAACAACCCTCGTTCCGGTCACACATATTTGCCAATTCTATAGAAACACGGCTGCTCTCAACTCATATCCGACAGCAGTTGGTTCTCTTCTTCTAGACAGGGCGGTCCCCCGAAGCACATTACGAACAAGCATGAACCCTCTCTATACCATAAAAATGACGAGGTCGGTTGGTTGCTGGTACAAATACAAATTTCCCAGCCAGACATGGCGCCTATACGACTAGGGTTCTGCTTGTAGTTGCTGGCTCGCAAACAACTTAGCTCCAGGCACACCTCACGCGATCGGCGCGTAGAACCTAAACTTATTTTGAGGGTCGTACTTCTGCTTGAGATCACGCAGACGATCCTGACGCCACTGCTCGTACCCATAGCAGTTTTGGGGAGTCTCGTCGCCAAAGGCGTAGTTCACGTACGTGTGCAGCTCGGGCTCGCCCGTCGCCTCGTGTACGATCTGTCGAAGCTCCTTGCCCAGGTCGACGCCCTTCTGCGCCACCTCGGGCCCCGAAGGCGGCCACCTGATGACCGGAGCAATGAGGAAATTGGCGTCTCGGAACGCGAACGCCGTGGAGTCGGACGGAACGGCTTTTACCCCCCGTAAGGAGTAACCCTCGGCCATGAGGAAGGACCCGTTGAGAGCGGGAGTCTCCTTGGTCGCGGACGCAAAGCGGTCGTAGACCTTCCGCATAGCCTGGACGTCATATGATTGTACGTCGACAGGAAAGCGGGTACTGGCAAAGTCCGACTTCTGGCATGGCATGTCTGCGATGCTCATGCCCCCCCATCGGGCCAAGTCGAGATAGTTGCCATTGCCTGCATCTACTGCGGTAGGCCCGAGAGCGTGAAGGGCTTTGGTGTAGGCAGAGTCAACCGACGTCGATCCCTCTTGGAAGACCCATACCATAGTAACGGGGCCCTAGGACGTATGTTAGAAGCCATCAGGACAAGATGAGGTTCATCAACACACCGTTGTACTAATGCTGGGTTCGTTCAGCAAGAGGCCGTATGTTATGATGTCTACAGGTGGTGAGCCACCATTCAGAATGCCATTGAAACTCCCGTACAGGCCTTCAACTTGATCGCCCGTGAAGACAAACATCTCATAAGCCCAATCGCGATGTTTGATGTCGTAGACCTTCATCGTGACTGAGGTGACGATGCCGAAATTGTGGCCGGCGCCTTGGATGGCCCACCAGAGGTCAGAGCTCTCGTCGACGGTCCGTAAGCTTCCGTCGGCTAACACAATCTCTACTGATTGGAACTGGTCTGATATTAGGCCATAACGTCCTTGTAGCCATCCATGACCACCTCCCAGTCCAGGGCCCAGAAGACTGGTGCACTCGCAACATCCGGTGACTGTCAAGTGTCAGGTCAGCGACTGTTAATAAGTCTGTTATCCTAGGAAGAAAAGAAGGCAAGTACCTGTCTGTTTGCCGGCAGACCAGAGGCTTTCGATGACAGTCTTGGACAAAGCGCCACCCCCAATCTTAGCGGTAGCTCCGTCTTCGGCAATCTCGACACTGCTCAGCATGTCCATCCAGATCTGGATGCCATTTTCCAACCGCCCCATCGTCGTGATGGCACCATGGCCGCCAGTAATGGCGACGAACGGCATGTCTTTCTCGTTTGCATATATAACCTTAACTGGCATTCAGTCCCAGCTACTCGTAATTATGGAGAGATAACTCACGGTCTCGGCCACGTCAGCCGCAACAGACGGGACCACCACGACATTAACGCCGGGACTGTGGAACGATGAAAACCGCATAGTTGCCTTCTCGAACCCCTCCGACCCGGGGTAATAGATGGCGGCATTAGAAGATAGCCTCGCGGTAAGGTCAGACAGATCGGCTCTCCCAAAATGTCCGGCAGGGCATACGGGCGCGAGCCAATGGTCCGGGGGTATGCTTCGGCAGACCGAGCCGATAGCCCAAGCAGTCAATGCCGTAAGGACTTCCATCTTCAGCCCACGGAATGCTCGAGTCACTGGGGGTTACGGTCTCAAACTTCTCCTGATTCTCTGCGAAGGTCGTCAACGAGTTAAGAAAGTGAAGGTGTCTAGGAAAGACATTATTAATATTGACCTGATAAAGGATAACAGGAGATAGAAGGAGTAAGATCCTGGTAAGCGTAAGCATCCTCTTTAACTCGAGGAGCTCAGGGCAGGTAATATCATCTATGCAGATGCTCCCAGTCCTACTTGGCGGAGAAGGGGGAGCGGTGTGTGCAATTAGTAAAACAGTCGAGCAAGACAAAATGTTTTTTTTTTTATTTTTTTTTTTACGTCTGCTCACCTATCTTGAAGTCCACGGGTCTCGTTTGGCCTTGACGAACAAGTAAGGGAAATATGTGTTGATGATGGAGTGAGCAGTTCGAACTCTATGGCTGTTACTATATGATAGTCCTACAATGCATCTCTATATTCCCATGGTCAAAATTTAGAGCACCCCCAGGCCTTCTCGTCCTCAAAGTCATCAAGGACCATGTTCCCGAAATCATCGGGACGGCCGTGGATTGCTGTAGGTTACAGAGCCGCATCTTGCGAGACGGGAGGTATGGATGTTGGGGGCCGATACCTACGGGAGCCGGGCTTGGAGTGGACATGTTGTTATGAATAAGAAGATACAGACGTTGTCGCGGGCTAAGCTGGGCTGCTATATCCCGTAGATGATATTCAGAAGTTGGCCTCGAATATCAGATTTTACCTCGACCTGATAGGCACTTATGCAAGCATTCACTGTAGGTCGATGGCATATTTGAGAGTATATATTAGGTATCTTGAAGAAGGCGATTTTCATTGATGTCAGGTTGCTTTTTCTCTTTCTACAGAATCCGCCACCTATCAAAAAGCTACCTCTTGATAGGTGGGTTACCCCCTTGTCGGCTCAGCTACTAGCGCGTCCAGGCTACCTGTAGAGGATTACAAAGTACTGGGCAACATCTGATCTCACATATTCACTTATTCTGAATTATTCTCACATCCTCACTCTCAATCTCACCCTTGCTCTTGTTCCTCATCCGCGTGGTATGTTATCTCAAGACAGATTGAAGGCTAGCCTTGCGACAGTTACAGTACCCGGACACCTATTCTTTATTAGCGACCCAACATGAGATGGACATCTTGGATATTTCTTATGGAGGTAGGCCAACAGGAACGCAACCAGGCCACCCTCATGCATGCTGACCTTTGTTGATAGGACTATCTTGTCGGTAGAGTAAGTATTTAGGTACCTATAGGTATATAGAATCGAGAGCAATGCGCAGATCTAATGATACTCTGACCTTCTAGCTCCTCCGGTCTCGCGCATTCCAACAAACCGTGCGGCGTGTTCACCAGACCGTCCACGATGCCAAACACGGGCGAAATCCGAGCGAGCCGCTCCGAGAGGGTGAAGCCACCCGTAAGTGAAACCAACATGCACGAATGAATCATCGCGGAGCCTAATGAGACATAACTAGGCAAGCCAAGCAAAGGCTTCGTGTCCTATTTCATTGAGGAAATTCGAAACCAAGCTCGTGAGGCAACAGGTGGTCGGCGCCCAAAACGATGATCATCCGTGGATAGGCTATACAACCTGCGGTAGGAGAGGCCTGCCGAGGCCCATTGAGGCTTTCCCTCGCTGAGGATGTGACGTGGTCCGCACCTATGTCTTGTTCAAGGGTAGGTCATCGGACAACCTCGCTTCGACCGCCAAAGCACGGCTACCTACATCACAACTGCGCATCATGACGCCAAGTCCTTGCGGCTACATACCTAGCTGATAGGCAATTCAGCCTGAGGGATAGAGATAGGAGGGAAAAGCGGTGAAGGCAATCCCGATTGCCCACCCCAAGACCAACTCGATTGCGAAGAGCGAGTTTCGATACTGGGCTCGATGACTCGAGACAGCCTTAGGGTACCTCACCTACCTCCCATCTTTGTACGGTCACATACCTACGGCAGTATTGCTCCGGAACATTCTCATCAGTTCAAACCATTCATTGAACAGGGTTATTCTTCGAGCCTCTTTGATAGATAAAAACGACACCCAGGGAAATATTCAGTCTTGTTCATATCGACACTCGTCCTAGGTGTCTTATCATGTGTACCTGACCTAACAATACAAAGCCTTTTTGTCTCGACGGGCTCTAATCCATCCTACCATAACCTACCTCGGCATGTAGCTGCATCCAATATTATGGGCAACATTATAGGGGAGGTGTGCATGAAAGACTGGTGGCGATTTCGCTTTGGAACGCCTGGCGCAGACTATCGATGCTGCTATAGCAGCCGAGTGCACACGTCACCAAAGCGCCGAGGAAATAGAAGACGTTGAAGGCATTGAAGAAGGGCTTCTTCATAAATCCTCTTCTCCATCGCTTCCAGCCTTGGTCCACGTAGTTGTAGGACTTGGTTACCGGATCAAACCTTTCCACGCCTTCGACCATTGCGTCCTTCTTGATCCAATATCCGATAGCCAGCCAGGCGGGGAAGGTATACGTGAAGGACAGGACGAAGAGCGCGCCGATCAGACCGACGATGTACGAGAACTGCGGCACGGCTGCTGCCACGACGAACGCCACTACCCAGTATACCGGGACGAGCGCTGCCCACCATATCTTACCCTTCTTGGTCGTCAAGTCGGAAAATCCGAGCAGTTCGTGGAACACCTCGACATAGACAACCTTGAGGCCGATGTTGCTGTACAGCACTGCCGCGATGAGGTTGCTGACCAGGCTCAAGATGTTGCCGGCTGTCTGCATGCTGTAGACTGCAATGCCTTGGACTGACGGGTTGTACGAATACTGGCCCTGGTACGAGTACATGAAGATGCCGAAGAAGATGTATATACTGTAGATGAATATCTCGGCGATGAGCAGGCCCTTCCAGAAATCCATTGGGTGCCTGGCCACTGTTAGCATAGATCGGGTACGGACGATACAAAGGCATGTCCCACCTCATCTCAGCCATGAGAGCCGTGAAGAGAAGCGCCCCTCCGTATGCGTATACGGCTACGTTGAGGCCGTTCAGGGAGGCGACGAAACCCACGCCTCCTGAAGCCATCCCGGGCGGAGGTGTCCCGCCAAACTTCTGGATAGGCATTCCAGGCTTCAAGCCGAAACTCGCTTCTATGGCGGCATAGTTCGGCCCATACACCACCGACGCCATACTGTGGGTTCTTAGTAAGTAACACAACAGCCACGCATGGTCATCTCGAGAACGAAGCTGTACTTACCACAACAGTATAACCGCTACCGTCAACCATACGGAGAGGTTGGTAATCCACCCGAGTCGCTGGAGAGTCCTGATCTGTCCTAGCACGAAGCCGGCCGCCGTGAAGATGATCATGCACGCCACGAAGCAGATTCCCGCGCTGTCGGCAGACGAGCCGCGGCTGACCTGCGAGATGCTCTGGCCGTTGCTGAGGATGAGGACCGACACCTGCAGTAGCAGCTGGACGGCCTGCGCGACATTGACTAAGTGACGGGCCCAGGGGCCGAACAGGCGGAAGAAGAAGTCGCCGTATCCCCTGACGGGAAACGTATTGGAATCGAGACCGCAGAAGAGCTTCCACAATATCCAGCCTGAACTACGATGTCGAGAGTCAGTCAGTCAGCAGCAGGGCGCGACGGGCTATGGCATCAATTTTTTACTTACTAGTACGACATGATGCTAAAGACGGTGTATAGAGCGATGCCTGGGCCGTAGCCAAGCTGCGCAAAGGACCAGCTGAAAGGTACGTTAGTCTCGTTCGAATTATGAGAGCAGAAACAGCGCAACTCACGGGGCTCCCATCGGACCTAGGATATCAGTCGTAATGAGGTAAAATATAGTCCCCCAGCTCGCGGTTCGCAGCGCCCTCCCAGCAGTATGCTGCTGCTCCTGCGTGACGCCATACCGGCCAGCGTCGGCGCTCTGCGTGGTTTCGGGCTTGTCGCTCGAGTGGCTCTTTTCCGTGCCGTCGGGGGTGGTGGTGATGGCGCCGACGACCTCGGTGGCGGCCGTGTCGCGCGCGAGACGGCCCTTGGAAAAGCGACCCTTGATCACATTCTTCCACGTGCGCGGCCCGCGGGCAGCGATAAACCGGGCGTTCGCCTCCTTCTCCTCGGCGCGCGTGATCTCGGCGTAGTACATGTACTCCTCGAAGCTGACGACGCGGCCTTTGTCGCTCTCTCGGCAGGCTGCCGCATCCTCGGTGACAACGTGTTCCGTCTGCAGCGATGGTTTTCGAGGGTCGCCGCCCTCCAGGGCGAGGTGTGATGGGGGAAAGCCGGCCATGACTTGGAAGAGAGGTATATCGCGGTGTCAAGAGATCGAAAAGGAAGCACGAGCGCCCTACCTCCGGTGGCTCGCCTACATTTAAGTCTTAAACATCGCCGCATGGCTGCAGAACCACGGCCTGGGGCCCTTGCGGGTGTGTATGGGGTGTGTCTCATCAGCGGACTCTATACCGTAAAGGGACTTGCGTATTTCCACCAGCAGCGAGGCGACGCTGTGCGACGTGCAAGACGCGGCAGATAAGGCCGTTCAGCGTCGTCCCGGGCTGGACTACATACAACCTTCTCGTAACGGTCGTTTGCGCCGGCTTATCTTGGGTAGCAGCGTAACACGGAGCTCGGATTGGGCAATGGCTTCTGGCTACTCCAGCTGCTAGAACACTTCCATATCGCTTGGCATTGGAGGCATTGGAGTAACCCGTCAGGGATTGCCCTTCTGCCGACGATCTCAACTCGACGCCCTGTAAGCGAGGTGTGATTAGCTACAGAATTACTACATATGTAGTATTGCTAGCTCGACCGTCCGATCGAATTGAGAGGAGTGCTTCGCCGTCGGCTTGTTCACTCCGACGTCTCAACATACGCGTCTCATTGCTCCTGGTATGTATGTACATACCTGCCTGGCTAGGCTACCTATATGTTTATCTCACATGGAAGATGGTCTAGAACCCCAATATCTCGTTTGCTAACGATGTAACCCTCTTCGACCCAGCAGTGTCTGCTTCGACCGTGACAAGCTTTTCGAATCCGAAAGCTCGCTGCCCTTCCACGGTAGCGTACGAACGGAAGCGCGCTTCTGTAGGCCTGTCGACGTGGTCGGCTTCACCCCGTCCGCCGGGGAAGTCTGGACCGGGTGTTCCATTTAAGAAAGCCTCTCTCTGCCGTGCGAGATATCTGGCGTTCAATTCCGTCACGGGGCAGATGGGGATGTATAGAACACTCGAATCCAGCTTGCCCCTATGCACCTTATCGACGGCATGAATAGCTGGTTTGCTTGTCAGTTTCGCTGGCAAGAGTAAGCTGAAAGGGCAGGCTTGTTTCGCTCACTGTCGCAGTGCCATATCACAAAATCTCCGGGTTTAATTTGTGGGACGTGCACCATGGTGTTATCGAGGTCGAGGTGGGGGTGGAGAGCATGGTTCAGCTCTTGCCCGTGTCCCGGCGTCGCTCCTTGGAGCTCACTCGTCATGTTTGAGCCGGCGTATTCCCAGTTGTCGGGGGCGAGATATGCCTCGGGAGATACGTGATCCGGCTCCTTGATAGGCCGGAAGAAAGGTCGAAGGAGCAGGTACGCAGTCGACAGCTTGACTGCCGGATTCACCATGAGCGTTCCCTCGAACGGGTTTGTCGTGCTCATGCTGAGCCACCCCTGAAACATGCGGAACATAGAGCAAGCACCCAAGCCGTTGTAGTTGTCCATGACGGCAGACACTCGAGTGCTGGCGTCCCACGGATCATATTCTTCCCACGACCCTTCGAATATCTTGTTATACACTCCACCGCGGCCGTAGCCTTCCAGCTCCCATCTCTCGACGCTGCCACCGTCGATATGGGGGCCCAAGGCAAAAGTAGCATCTCCAGGCTGTCTGATACGAAGCCGGTCAGCATATGTTAGGGGCTGCGTTATGGCTACGGCGCTTTCGGGATCTGATTTATGCCATAGATTCATGAATTCTGCCTGGACTCGCAGAAAGTTCGGGTGCGCCCTAGCACGGAGCTGAGGAGCAGACCAATACAGCTCGTATACCTGCGGATCGTCGGGCGGAAAGGCTATCTCTTGAAATTAGAACCGGCTAATTGTCAAAATTCTCTCTCTAGGCTTTACCTTTCGTTTGGGGGTTCTGTCTAACATATTCTTCGATTTCGCCCTTGAACGAACGAGCCTCGTCCTCGGGGACCACTCCCCTAACAACAGCAACACCTCGCTTCTTAAGCTCGCCGCGGAGCCTCGTGAGATCTGCGTCTAGGTTATGAAAGTCCAGACTAGGGATTATCTTGGGACCGTCCTGGGAGATGAGCTGGTTCTCTCGCCTAAGCTCGGCGAGGAGTCGATTCCAGCTATCTATAACGCGGTCTTCGTGACCACAGACCAGGGTCTTCTTGAGGTCCAGAAACCTCTGTGGAAGAGGTGGTCGAGCGTTCCCCGAAAGCGATACGAAGGAATCAGAAATATTGCCTTCCCTTTTGCTTGGTGCTTGGGTCGCGGCCATCATGATGGTTCGTATCTGGGTAACATTGATTGGAGTCTTTCGAGAGAGTACGCGCATGAGACCTATGATGTTTAAGACATAGGCTTATTCTCGAGAAAAAAGAAAAAAGGAAAAATTTATGGCATGAGAGGGGAGAGAAGCCTCTCTGTTTGTAGACTTATACCATCGACTTATATATCTACAACCTGCTTTGCAAATCTGGGAGGGGAGTGACGGGATTGCTTGTTTGGGCTCTGCCGCGTTAAGTGATTTCGGGATGAAATCTGGTGGACGACCGGGGCATTTAGCATGTTAGTTTCATGCATTGTAGGATAGTGGAACGGCTGATCTTGCCTAGCAAGATCACCTTCATTCTTTGTTGGCGTCCTGCGTCCTACGCCGAGAGCTGACAACGAGTTAGTTATCGTAGGGGACGCCGTACGGGCTTACCAGCTCGGCTCAAGTCCCGCCTAGATGAGGCGGAGATACCGTATTAGGCTAGTCCGACTCCATGCTACAGCGGGAAGAACCGACCTCGGTTGACTTCTCTCCATCTCAACATTCAGCGTCGCCTTGTACCTTGAACCTTGAACTTTCTGTGCAGCTTCATTTATGTTTCATACTGCTATTGGCTCTATATATCATATACCTTGACATACCCTACTACCCTATCTTTCTAGATCCTTGGATTCGCTACTTTCGCCAAGACGGCCTGTTTACCTTCATTCACTATTTTTATCTCTACAGCCTCTTCTCGAGGATGCTGCTCTGTAGTGTTCACCGAGCTATAGGACGTCGGAGTTCACCTTTTTAGAGGAAAGCAGTATCGGTTATGGTCAGATTTGTCGCATCCGATTCAACAGGCCTACCCCTGAAGAGAAAGCAGGTGGCCCAGGCCTGTACCAGGTGCCGCCGACGGAAGAAGAGATGTTTCCATAATAACGATGGTCATACCAATGGAGATGGCCTGTCTGCCGAAGACGCAGCCATGTCGGCGCTTGGAGATGGGGAGGATGAGACCAGCCACACTTCAACGGATCACCCAGCCCCTCACCCTCCACGGTTTGAGTCTCTCCCTGAGTCCAACAGGCATGCTTCCAGATTCGTCGGCGACTTGAGTCCCGAGGCCATCCTAATGGAGGCTACGAGTCTCTGTTCAACTCGCGACGTATCGGTACGAGGGGGGCTGGGGATATGGCAATCCCGTGAGGTACCTCGGTTGACCAGTTCAGGCAGCGCGCTTGCTGTGTCCTTCCCTTCGCGAGGCGCTGTTCAAGACATGCTCAAGGCATATGTATGGAAGCATTGTCTCTCCTGTTCTCCTCCACCCTCCGATTACGCCGTCCTTCTCCGTATCTACCTTGAGAAACTAGATCCCGTCTTCCCCATCCTCGGCCGTCCTTTACTACCCCCACCCGAGGACGAGGTAGGAGAGAAGGTGTTGCAACAGATAGTCAGCCTTGCGGCCGCCCCCGACCCTGAAGCTACCAATCACCTCCGCCTAAGCCCTGAGGGTTCTCTCCTCTCTCGTCATGATTTCTCTACCTCGCTCTCGAATTCCATCCAGGCCATTATCGACGCCGGTGTGGTCACGGACCGGGTCTTCCTCACGCGTATCTTAGCTGCGTTATCGCTGTATATGCAGCCAAGTTGCCCAGAGGAAGCTGATGTGCCAGCGCTCCTGAACAACCGCGCAATTCATCAGATGCACACGCTGGGCTTGCAAATGGCTTCGTCAGACAGCCATGCGAATAATCAAACCACGCGCACCCTGTTTTGTTGCCTCTGGGCATTAGACCGCATAAACAGTGCCTTTTATGGCCGTGCTTGTCTCATCCACGAGCGGGACGTAGGTTGGGATTTAAAAGATTGCATCACCGCGCAGGAACCGTCTTTCCGCTTATTCTTGATGGTCGTTGAACTTCTCGATAAGGTCATCGGCCTGTACCGCCCTGGCAATCGACAGGAGAAGGAAATCATCATCGAGCTGCCGATTTTCGAGCAGATGATAGTCGACGCTGGAGCAGTGCGCGTTCCTAGTGGGTGTCTAGGTAAGTAGCCGAATCACAGAGCCTACAACCGATGGGAGATATATTGATGTGGTGTTAGCCTCGCTTGAGATATTCTACCATTCAGTTGCCATACTCTCCAGCCAATCCCCTTCCGAGAACGGTTCAACGGCACTGCCAGCTCCAGCGACCAACAGCCGCCGGTCTCTAGCGGCCGACCGAATCACATCTATTGTCGGGCACGAATATCTTGGGCAACTTTCGTACTTGCCCATAATTCCTTACGGCGTTTCCTTGTCACTTAGTGTCTCATACAGGAAGATGCGTCATAGCAACATCCCCATGTTCAGGAGTAGGGGCAAGCAGGCCTTTATAGCCAATACTTCGCTGCTAAAGTCGTTGGACGATACCTTCTGGACAGCGAAGACGATGGTGACAATGGCTGAGCAGGTACTACGGGAGATGAATAAGGCTGTGGCTTCGATCACTCAGGATACAGGAGTCGCGGACTCCTCGAAGAAGCCAGGGCTTGTCGCAAGAAGAGATGGGGAGTTACTCTCTGCTTCTAGTGCCGGTGACTCCATTGTCGATGACCCGAATCGAGGGGTTGGAAACTTATCCGTCGTTGAAACTGTTCCAGACCTGAATATCTTCGACCATTTCGACCCAACCTTCGACCTGGGAGCGGTAGACACAGCCCTTGAGGGGAATCTCGACTTCGGGACTTCGTCAAATTGGTTTGACTGGCAGCAGCTATGGGGATAAAAGGGTCACGCACCTCTCAACTTACATATGCTAAATGGCCAATTACAAAGCCAAGGAGTCGGCTGATCGTCCTGGTCAGGCATTTAGAGGGCAGTGTTACACTAGGTACGCATGCGTTCGTCTTCCGGTCTCGTGGGGGTGATGTTTACCTCCGTACATCTCGAGCACCGGCAACATATCTAAAGCCTACCATCCCCCACGTGGATATTTTATTATTCAAGTTCATATTGTAGGTATCTATCGAGCTGCTCTAGTGGCTTTCAGTCAACTGGTATTTGTCTCGGAGAAGCAAGCGACGTATCTGCAAGGAGAGAAGTCACCGTTTAGGGGAGATGATGGACTGTTATTTGAGCACCAGTTTGGTCTCAGGTCATTTATAGCACTTTCAACGCTACAGATATATAGATGTTTTACTCTCTCAGGTAGGTATTCAAACCGGCCTGGAACTTTTATTCCCTCTCTTGGACGACGGGAGCAGGTAGTTGGCTGAACCTAATCCACGAGCTTTCCGGGCCTATTTCACTGTCTGCTGACCCTCGACTTACTTATTCATCATCCTTACAGGCTAGCTCTCGAGCGTCGCCTATTACTTTACGGCTACGTGGTAGCCAGAGAATACGACAAACCCCGCACTGTTCTGCGGCCGCATTCCCTTACTCCGTACTCACGTACAGTCTCCGTTGATAAAAATGCTAGTCCGCTCTAGGCCGTCGTCTAGTCAACTCGCCATGTCCTGTTCACATATTTTGGCAAGCCTACCTTGAAAGGCTTAGGTCAGCTACGATCTTATTCGTCTATAGGTGCGTCCTCTTGTATGAGACAGATCCCTCTCCAAGATGACAGCATCCCCGGTGGTCGCTGTGAGCCTTTCACAGATCGCCAAGATGATCGACCATTCCCTGTTACATCCGACGATGACGGACCGGGAGATCCTTGCAGGGCTTCAGATGGCCAAGAAGTACAAGGTCGCGGCCGCCTGTGTCAAGCCCTACAGCGTGTCGGTGGCCAGGGACATGCTGGACGGCTCGGGCGTGCTCATCTGCGCGGTCATCGGGTTCCCGCACGGGAACAGTACGTCGGAGATCAAGCGGCTCGAGGCCGAGGATGCCGTCAAGGAGGGCGCGCACGAGATCGACATGGTAGTCAACGTGGGCAAGGCGCTGGGCGGCGACTGGGAGTACGTGGCGAACGAGATCCGGGCCATCAACGACGCCGTCGTCAAGCGGGGCGCGGTCCTCAAGGTCATCTTCGAGACCGACTTCCTGCGGGACGAGCACATCGTGCGGCTGTGCCGGATCTGCACGGCGCTGCCGGTGGCCTTCGTCAAGACGTCGACAGGGTTCGGGTTCGTGAGGCAGCCCGACGGCTCGTACGCGTCCCAGGGCGCCACCGTCGCGCACCTCCAGCTTATGAAGGCCAACGTCGGGCCCAACGTGCAGATCAAGGCGGCAGGCGGCATCCGGACCCTGGACGAGGTCATGGCGGCCATGACGCTGGGCGTCACCCGCATCGGGACCTCGTCCACCGCGGCCATCATGGAAGAGGCGGCGGCCCGGGGGTTCGAAAACGGGCCGAAAGGGGCGCTCATGGCTCTCATAGACCCTTACTTCTAGGCTTGCTTGCTGGCACCGGGAAGCGATGACTAGCAAATGCCTATATCTATGTAACCTAAGAAATAGTGACCAAGTATGAAAATCTAGACGAGCTCGAGTATCTGCCTGTGGCTTACTCCTTCCAGGTAGCCGGCTGAGAGGGCTGGTGCCACTGTTGCCTATAGCCTCGGTGGCTTCATCTAATGAGCGACGACGAATCGATGGTTTGCAGCATGTATATATTGAATCTCTCGGTCATCTAGGCGGGCTGTCATGGACAGAATCAAGTCGAAGTAATGCAATCCGATAGCTGATGTTTTATTCTATCAAGTCTAAGTGGTGATTTTCGATATATTTTCATTGGAAACACCTTGCTGTTTCGCCCATAAATCCTTTCCTCCTCCCTCTCTACTTCTGTTGTTCGTATTCTCGCGCGCGTCACTGCATCTACATGGTCACGTCGACGCCGCCCGCGAAAAATTCGGCCAAGAACAGTCTCTTGCCCAGCGGTACACCTTTCATCCTCAGAATGTCGTACATGGTGATGACGTGGAAGTAGACCGTCGGCATCACAACTCGTTGGACGTCTGTAAAACCGTCAGTAATCAAGGCTTGAGACCCTTCATTGCTCGGGAATGGGCGACGAAAGGATAGGGTGGATGGATTAGGAAATACGAGTCCGGTCACATACTGTTTCGACATGTTAGCGCACACATACATATACACGATGTGACTCATGTCGGTCGAGGGACGTGATCAACTTACCAGTCCGCATTTGTAGACTTGCACTTCATGGGGCCAGCTTTGAACTCGAGGGGGCCGTCAGACGCCTTAGCGTCGAGAGTCTCGGGCTTGACCTCGGCGAGCAGGGCGAGCGTGTCGGACAGCAGCTTGTGGCACTCGTCGATGCTGTACTCTTTCAGCTCGTGGTTGTCGACCTCGATGCCGACCAGGTCCTGGACGGCCTTCTTGGACCACATGGTCGATGTCGCGATCTGCTTGGACAGCGTGAACATGTCGTCGTGCAGGCGCGCGCTGGCGAGCTCCGCGATGGGCATGCCATTCTCCTTGGCCCACTCTTCGCCGAGCTTCAGCACCTTGACCTGGGTGTTGAGGGCCCGGGTCATGACGGGGATGGTCAGGTTGTATAGGGACGTCATGTTGAAAGTAGTCGTCGAAGGGTATGTTTCTTGCTCAAGAAGGCTGGGTGCTTGGGGAGTACTCGAGTGATGTGATGAGATGAGAGTTGGTTAAAGCTGTGCGTGGCGAGGAATATGTCCTACATAATGTAGACGCGATGGAAGTATTTATATACACTCAACATCGACCAGGGACGGCATCGTTCTTGTGTAACGACTACAGAGAGGCGTGGGACGCGAGGTCGGGCTCCGTTACCTGCCCCTGATGCCTTTCTAAATCATGTTTACTAATTACGATCTAGCCGTTTGGAATCATCCGTACTGGTTAGAGCGACGTCGCGGTTAGAGCTGAAAAGGCGGCTGTCGATCGGCGGACACACGATGTCACCTTTGAACGATCAAGGATTGCTAAGCTGCTGCTTACAAATTAACTCCTGCGCTAAAATCAATAGCAATTATCAACGCTTCTTCACATTTCCAGCAGTCCTGTAATCATATCACCCCTTTATGGAAGTACCAGACAGCCAGAGCAGAGCCTCAGGTACATACATGGTTGAAACAAGCCAGACCCCGGAATTCGGGTATGGGTATTAAGCCCGGTTTGGTGTTGATCGTAGCATTGGACCGGCTTAGATCCGAGTAGGACCGGAATCCGTTCGTGTTATCGTTTACCAAACCGGGACCTGTACGGAGCAAAGGCCAGGAGGTGAATCCTACATGTGAACTGGGCCAGGATTCAACGTGGAGTTCGGCGGAGTGAAATTCAAACTATGAGCAACGCAACTATGTAGTCTAACGAGTACTGAAGTAGGTAGCTATCATCAGAGACACCTTTGATATCTCTTTCACTCAGCTACCCGAGGACGCTTGCCTGTGGCGCCTTCGATAATGCAGGATGCAAGCCGAAGGCCGAATCCCACAGCCACAAGCATGCGTAATCGTTATGATTATGCCAGCACCTCCTTTAATAGATGCATGTTAATACCCCGCAGTCTAATCTTTCGTAACCCACAGCCAGACGACAGGCTTCTCTTGCGGTCGGCCGGTTCGCGTGCTGTCCCAGCCTAGTTCGCCGATTGTCTTCTTCATGTCAGCCGACTTGTCGCCGGAGAACGTGACGCCTCTGTACCACTTCCCGTTGCCTCCCTGGATGACCTCCGTCACCTTGTTCTTCTTAGGCTGAGAGTTGGTGGCGCCGAAGCCCGCCAGGAGCTCTTCCAGTGTGGTGCCGACGGGAACAACGAAGGCACCGAAGTGCATCGACATTCCTTCAGAGAGCCGCCAGGGTGCGACCGACGACTTGATGACGTGGAGCTTGGTGTGCTCGTGAGGGAAGAAGTAGTTGTAGCCCGGCTCGCAACCGACACCGCCCGTGGAGTTGACCAAGTTCAAGGCCGGAGCGTCGGCGTTGACGACAGGATGAGGGTTGGGCAACCGGGTTGGCTGGTTGGGGAACACGGGGACAGGGTGGGTAGTCCCGTTCTGAGGAAGCACCCAAGTCGGTCCCTGGTTGTTGGGACCGGGTACAGGGCCGCCGCCGACTGCTATACCCGGAAGATTGATGGCCCCGTGACCTCCGAACAGGCCAACTCCGCCAAAGGGGTGCCTGGCGTTGGCGTTGGCATTCGGATCCATGCCGAACTGCGGGTTCCATCCGTTTCCAAATCCTTGAGTCGCCATGGCCACCGGATGGCTGTAGTTCTGAAGTGTGTTAAAGTGAGTAGGAAAATATGCCCTAGAGTCTGGGATGTTGTATGCTTCTCCTTGCAAGCTGCCTTCAGGGGTTTCGTTGCTTTCCTCAAGGGTATCTACGCGAGAAGGGTCAGCAAGGTATAAATATATGGCGGGAAAAGATACAGATACAGAGACAGCTGGCTGAGAGACGCGTAGAGAAAGAGGCCAGACGTTGAAGCTATGAAGGCAAACACAATGTGAGTAAGAACCTGTGACTAAATCGATAACTTACCCGATGCGTCAGATGGGGAGACGTCAGCAGAGTCAGGAGTGACGATATCTCTGCAGCCGAGAAACAGCTCGATGTGCCAGAGCTCGCGGCCCTTGAAATCGTAGAAGGACCCAACGACTAGCCAAGCCCAGGAGCGCCGGGTTGGATGAACCCAGAAGTGTTGTCCAATCACTAGTCTTGTGGCCGAGCGAGGCAGCTCGTCGCTCATCTGTAAAGAATCCAGCTTGAAATCCAGTCAGAAAGGACTCTGGCTTGAGTAACTGACGATTTGTTAAGATCTCGTGGCAGTGACTGATGAAGGAATGGAGAGTGATGGAAGACCTGGCAGGAAGTTGATGTAGGAAAAGCTGTCTTGTACTTTTGGCCTGAATAGATGCCACGAATGGCAAATAGATTTGGGATGACGCTACAATTCTCATGGTGGCACATGAAAGTGACGAGGACGTTTGAAGGGCGCGTTGGACTCATGATCTGATGATGGGTGTTGAGCAATGCCAAGGTGGCGGTGTTGCTCGCTGAGGTACTCTCCCACGCACCCGTTCAGATACGTAGACTCAGAGGTGAATAATGAATGAAGCGTCACATCTTTAATCATCTCTTATCCACGCTGCTGTTGAGGTAAACGTCAGGCTTTGGATGGACGTCTCTGGCCTATTATCCACCCAAGTAGCTTGGATATAATCTACCTGTGCAACCACATCGGAGATTCAACGGCTGATTTGGGCATCGCTGTCAGGTCATGAGCTGGACAATGGTCGTACTCTGATTTCGGTTTGTGAGTGAATAACAGAATAGACAGTTTACCGTCCGAATTTTGTGTCACGGGCCGTAACCTCGAAACATCGCGCCGTCCAATGGCGAGCAGCGGACGAAGCAGGAATTCTAGAGCTATCTCAGGTAGGCCATTCTGTAGCTCTAGTCCAATTTAGCGATCAGAATCACCCAGTCACAGGTTGCTCTCACCGAAACACTTGACTTGAGTCGTCTGCGGAGTAGATAATATGCTCAAACTCCACAGGTTCACGGCTAGCGAAGCGTGGCATATCGAAAGGCCCCTCCGCCGTGGGCGCTGATGCGATTCGACTGTAGGGAGCAATTATTCCTGCGACCCATGATTACTTAGAATGAAGCAAGATGGCGGGTCGATGTCCAGTTCTCCAAGAGTGAGGAAGCCGGCGAACGACATACGAGGGGAGCAGAAGGGGGTATGCCGATCAGCATCTGCCAACCCAAATCTGGCCAAGGCTTCAGCCAGCTACGCCCACTTTCTCATCCACCATTCGGACCGTGCTACCTTTCCTCTCATCGGCGTCACTGTTGATACGTCTCCGCTTCTCAACTTCGGATACGAGGCTCTTGAGATAGACTTCGGCCTGCACGGTGGCGCTATATGCGATGGCAGTCCAGCTCCAGACATTTCTCTTCTCGGGGTCGGCACCAGCGGCAAGCAAAGTCCTGAGAACTAGGAGGTTTCCGTTGCTGCTTGCATAGTGCAAAGCAGTATTCCCGTCAAGGTCGGCATTCTGGACAGCATTCTCGGCTCCCCCAGGCACGTACGTGAGTAGGATCTGCAATACCGTGTCGTGGCCTCCCCTACTAGCTTCCATGATGGCGTCCTTGCCTCTAATATCGCCCCGGAGGATGCATGTTGGATCGTTCTCGGCGAGGAATAGAACTACCTCGGTGTGGCCGGCAGACGCGGCCAATATCAAAGCCGTCTGATGCTTGTCGTTGAGAGCGGGCGTAGGAAGCTCGTGGCCGAGGCTGACGAGGGTTTTGCAGACTTGAAGGTGGCCGAGACTGGCGGCAAGATGAAGGCTCGAGTTGGAAAGACCGTTGGCGGAATGGTCCGGGTTGTGAATGAGATCCGGGTAGGAGTTCACGATTCGACGAACAAGCAGAGCATCGTTGCTATGGACAGCTCGCCTCAGCCTCTTGGACGGCTCGATCCTAGATTAGCCATACAGTCAGCCTCCCTTTCCAAGAGAAGACGGAGAGGCTGCTTGGGAGGCAACATCGTTACCCGAGGGCTCTTGGTCTACTGACATGATGTCCAGCACGCGGCAGCTCGGCAGCTCGGCCGACAGCTACGAAAACGGATCCCTAAGAGGCGATACAGATACAAGGATTAACTCCGACGGGTCCCGGTTCAAGATGATGCCGGACCAATGCCGGCAAGCAGGCCAGTCGTCACGATAATGGGCAATCTGTGCGAGACCCGAAATGTTACCTGTATGTTTCTAATAGGCAGGTAGGCGAGCTGGGGAGGCGGCTGATCATGGACGGATTTCGGACGCGAATAAAAGGTGTTAATGACGTTAACGGGTTGAAGTTGGAGTTGGCCGTCCCGTCAGACTGCGGACAGCTGACACGGCACCGCCGCACAGCCCGTGGAGGGGTAGAGGGGCATGCTGAAACAGGGTTAGTTTACAGGCGGTCGTCAGCCAAGAGGCAGGCTAATTACGTACATCGATTAAGCGTTAGAGAGCGCTAAAGCTGTAATACACACCCTGCCTGTCCGCTATAAATCAGCGGTGGGCTACCTAACAAACGCAGGATTACAGCATGAAAAGGGAGCTGGGTAAAGACGAAGACGAAGACGTCGTCTCTGTCCTGTTCTACGTATTCTATCCAACCTTTACCGTCCGGAGCACGGATATATGTATATATATATATATATATACATATATATATCGTGAGAGACAAACATTGATCTGTATTTGCATTCATGGCAAACCCACCGCAACGGGAAGGAAGAAAAAGGGGTGTGTCACAAAACGCGGGCGGATGACGACCAAATGGTAAGCAAAGGAAAGCATCGGGTTGAGACGGCATCGGCCTTCCTCGAGGGGATCGTGGGGTCCATCAGCGTCTTACCTCCCTGCCTTCTTTCTGAACCGGCCCGGGCGAGTTTGTTGATAGGCAAGCAAACCTGCTAAACTGTTAGGTAAATGCTGCTAAAGGTGCCGTCAGGGCTTGCCTCTTCAGGCAAGTGGCTCGGCTATTGAATTGATTCTAGGCATGTACAGTTTAGATTCAGGTGTATATTGCAGCAGAATACCGCCTATACGAATTCATCAGGGGGTGCCGTGTAGAGGTTGAGGTATAATATACTGCACATGTGTACAAACGAGCACTAAACCCCCACTACGCGGCACGCAGCTTAGCCTTTAGAGGCTTCGGTGGGCAACATCAACCAGCAAAGGGAAAAAAACTAAGTAGCGCCGCTGTCATGTGCCAAAAACGATAAGAAGTCGCGCCTGTAAATTTAGCTGACTTGGTAGTTCACTTGTCTCGTATATAAGCTACCGCACTGCTCCCCTGAAATATACTGGGAATAGTCTTGCTCCATCTCTATCTTCATGCCAGGGACCTGCTAATCAACCAGACGTCTTCTACGTAGCTGGAACTGACCTGTAGGCGGAAGAATTCCAGATTCCAGGTGTAGCCAGTAGCGAATCTGGGGACTTGTCGCTTGACTCGAGCCATCCGTCCTCATCTCACCATCTAACCAAGGCATAACCCGGAGCAAGGAGCTTATCAACAATGAATACTTCCATGGTCAAGTCCAGGTTTCTCTCCCACCCAGAGGATCTCGGCATTGTAGCTGTCGGTTTCTCCGGTGGCCAGGTAAGACGAAGCAAAACTACTGTTCTCCCCTCAAAGCCGACACAATGCTTACCTCGGCAACTTGCCGCTCTTCTCCCAGTGCAAACCAGGAGTCGACGCAGCCCCGTCCGCCCTGATAGAGTCCGGCTTGCTCTCCCAATTGCGGGACGAGCTCAACTACAAGCTCTATGGCGACGACACGGTACACTCGTATAAAGATCTCGTCCCGCAGGACGACCCTCCCTTCCGAAACATGAAGAACCCCAAGGCCGTGAGCAGCGTCACCGAGCGTCTCTGCGGCCAGGTCTACGAACATGCCAAGGAGGGGAGGATGGTCTTGACCCTGGGCGGCGATCACTCTATCGCCATTGGCACCATCGCCGGCACCGCGAAAGCCGTGCGCGAGAGGCTTGGCCGGGAGACGGCTGTCATCTGGGTTGATGCGCACGCCGACATCAACACGCCCGAGACAAGCGGGTCCGGCAACATCCACGGGATGCCTGTGAGCTTCCTGACGGGTCTTGCTAAGGAGGAAAAGCCCGAATATTTCGGCTGGTTGAAGTCGGATCATCTCGTCAACGTGCGGAAGCTCGTGTACATCGGCCTGCGCGACGTCGACCCGGGCGAGAAGAGGATCCTTCGCGAGAACGGCATCAAGGCGTTCAGTATGTTCGACATAGATCGGTACCGTTGCGCCTTGTCAAATTTCTGCCGGGGTATACGCTAACGTGTGACGGTGCAGGCACGGGATTGGGCGCGTCGTAGAGATGGCGCTGGCGCATATCGGGTCGGATACTCCCATCCACCTATCATTCGACGTCGACGCACTCGATCCGATGTGGGCACCGAGCACAGGTACGCCCGTCAGGGGAGGGCTTACGTTACGCGAAGGCGACTACATCTGCGAGAGCGTGCACTTGACGGGAAGCCTAGTGGCGGTCGATCTTGTCGAGGTCAATCCGAGCTTAGCATCGGAGGTCGAGTTGGGAGCACATGAGACCGTTCGGGCGGGATGTTCCCTGGTGCGATGCGCGCTGGGCGAGTCTCTGCTGTGAGTGTCACACGAATAGTCAAGTTGAATAGAGGGCGGAGGGTGTTCTGCATAGAGTAAAGAGACACGGTGGGATTCCTTGCGCAACAACATGACTATTCAAGCGCTGTGGTTGTGTTTCATCGTTGCGTGTATGGATGATACACGCCCCTCTCGTAGCTGACAGGACTAGACTGAGCGTCGTTTTCCGATAGTCCTATTATTATGCACCTGGTATGAAGAACAGAGCCGAGTGTGACGAACAGAACCAAGGGCTGCTAACGAGATATAAAAAACCGTACTTTCTTACAGCGTGTCCCTTCGGATTCCTAAGTCCAGCAGAGGCTAGATATATATGATGCGGGAGAGATGGAATGGTCAGGTCTGGACACCCAGCCGCCGTTGGGCACTGCGATACTATATACCTACATGTACATTAGAATATAACTACATTAGGTATAACAACGTATGCCCAGGGGTCTTGAAGGGGACAGGTCTTGGCGGAAGAGTGCTGGCAGCGAGGCAAGATGGCATAGTCAACTGGAGCTGTATGGTGTGATCTACCTCAGATATACTCAACAGATGCTACCCCCCTGGACAACTTATATCAATCTACTATAGCAGTAGTATTCGAAGCGTACTGTAGGCCATGATGACAAGGCGTAGTGCTATTACCTGAGCAAGGACGGGCCTGACTTTGTCAATCTACTTCTCTTTTTCCTCAGGATATTACAAGTAAGCATTGCTATGTATGCCTTACGAATATCACAATCTTGGTTAGCATTTTTGTAAGTCTCGGTTTGTGCCGTCGTGGCATCGGCTTCTCTACATTCTCATCGACATTCTAGGGCGTATGTAGGCGCAGATAGCGGTGTTAGGCACTAGGGACATACACTGTTGCAGCACTAACCCCTGGCTAAGCCGCTAGCAGACAGCTGCTAGAACCGCTAGAAGACAGCACATCTCCACCCTGGGCAGCCCTGGCTCGGCCCAGTCCTACATCACGTACCGTGTTTGCGCGTACCACGCAGTACCCTCTCTCTCCTCACTATCTCCGTACAGGTAGAATACCGCACACGAGGCGGCCAAGCCAAGTCAGGGCTCCACGTATCTCTGCGAAAGCCGATGTCTGCAGTCGCCCTGCGAGCCCTTTCTATGTGCTGACAGCGCAGCGACAGGTACGAAAAAGGATTTGCGCTCTTGGGCGCCCGGCGGGGACCAGCACCGGCACCTGCGCAGAACTCGCGTCTCTGCGTGCATATCGGGCATATCGGGCATCCGTCTGGTTGGTCCGTCCCGTCCACCTACGAGATCTAGCTGTGTGAGCTGGCATACTACGCAATTCGTCTTTTATTTTCTGTCCCCTGCGCGCCCCGTCTTGGGTACCGTACCGCTGTTGGGCGAGCTTGGGGATATCTCTTCCCAATTCGCCAACCCCCCCTTTACCGTCGAACCCCCATCCGTATGACAGACGACGCCCGTCGCTAAGAGCTGCTGTCAGAGCCGCCCATTGCGGTCCAATTCCCTCGCAGCGACGAACGACGACCCCGAAGTTATAAGACTGCGCCCTGGCCCCTGGCAATTGCTGGGAGAAATTGCGAGACGCGACGGATCGAAGACGAGAGGGGACCGGGTAGGAAATATACGGAACGGAGCTGTCGGTTCAAAGAGAAGAGCGCCAATTCCATCACGAATCGAAACCGACCGAACGAGCGAAGAAGCGGCTTCCCTATCACCGCTTCGAGACTTTGTCCTCTTCGTTCCCAGGCGCCGCGCGCAAGCACATCTACGATGGTCGCATCAACGATCTCGGGCTCCGGCTCGCCCGTCTACGAGCGCCGCGTCGTAGACCGCATACACCGCTATCACTGGCCGGCCATCCAGCTCAACGTGTGGATGCTCATCATGCTGGCCGCGTCGTGCTGCATCATCGGCATCTTCGCGACCTTCATTGGCGTGCAGCAACACTTGGGTCTCTACATACCGTGGTAAGTAAGCCTTGGGAGAGACCGCGGGCGAAGATGGAGGGAGGCCCCATTCACCTGGGCGGTGTCGAGAAAGGGAAGAAATAAGGAAAAAGAAGAAGAAAAAGAATCTGTTCTGACTTGAGCTCGCCACAGGTACTTTCCCTACTTCATCACGGTGTCGTCCCTGATGATCGTCTTCATCGGCGCGCTGCTGTGGCTGATAGCGCAGCGGCGGCTGCTGCCGTCCATCGTCATCCTCGGCTCCTTCATGTTCTTCGTCCTCTGGCTGGTCGGTCTCATCGTCATCAGCATCGAGCTCTGGGGCCCCGTCGGCTCCGTCAGCTCCAACTGCAACCTCCTCGTCTGGAGCACGTCGCCGACGGGCAACAACCAGGGCACCCTGGCCTGGCTGGAGCAGAGGTCCATATGTGAGTGACGCCCTCTCCGAATCCTGCATACTTAGCGAAGTATCTATATTAGCTCAGAAGCTGACCTACCGGCAGGTCAACAATGGCAGGCAGTCTTTGCCTTTGCCTTGATAGGCTGTATTTTCTTGTTATGGATTATTGTCATGGCGATACAGGTGTTTTATGATGATGCGTAATTACGACTCTTACTTCATATTTGGGATATTTTCGAGAGTATTTGGACTCTTCACATAATGTATATCTGGTGATATGAGATGATAAATGGAACGATACTTGGTGGCTACCTGGACAACTATGATGTACTGTTGGATAACTTATGCCTATAGTATATGACATACGACAAATAGCTAGAGATATTCCCACATATTCAATATTAGCATACATGCCATATGCCCATGATAGCAGCAGGAAGCAGTGGAATTATTGAATTTGATAGCCTCAATTAATTATAAACTTTGGCGTATAATCGTAACAGTAACCAGCAAACTCCGGACCGACCCTAACCTCAGTATCACTTCATGTTCCATGTCCTCTGTTTGGCGCAACTATGCGTACAACACAACTCCTCTGTACCCAGTCTTTAATCATACAGTCGTTTCGAGTTTACTGGGAAATCTTAGGGTTGACCTTGTTTCTGTTACCATCCAGTTAGCCGTGTGTTCAAATACAGGAACACATCTCTGCTTAGGAGACGAGGGGGATGCAGCACATACCCGGTGGCCTTCTCGTACATGCCGCGTATCTTGTCGGTGCCGGACTCAAGCTGCTGGTCCGAGAACTTGTTGCCCTCCTTCTTGTTGGCGAAACCGGCAACTGTTGGAACAAAGTTAGAATCGGATACGGACATAGACGAACACTTGTCCCCGAGATGGAGCACATGTCGGGATGAGAGCAACGGCTTACTTCGGTCTCCGAGGTCCTTCTTCTCGCCAGGAGCACGGCCAGCGTTGCCGGCGTTGGCATTACCGTGGGAGCTGCTGCCGCCTGCGATGTTCTTGAGGGCGTCCATTATGATATGGTAGTAGTAAGATTCTTAGTAGAGATCGCTGGTGTTTTGATGATAGGTATATTGTATTAGGTTAAAAGCTTGAATTAAGCAGAAACGGAACCGGATAAGTTGAGGAAGAGGTTCTGTCTTTTATGCTACAAGAAGCCCGCCACTTCTACCCGGTCTACCTAAGCAAGTGCTCTTACGTCTTGCAAGCACTCTTACGTCGTACAAGCCTCGACTGATTCAAAGCTCAAACGCATTCGGGACTGTTTCTTGTTGAGAGTGTGCGATGACGTCGTGGAGAAAGCCAGTATACGTAATTCGGAACGCCTTAGCCGATCGTCTTCGATCCGGGCGGTACCTTGGCACCTGCCTCTAGATGCGAAGGTACATACATACATCATGTAAGGGATTCAG
Source organism: Hypoxylon sp. FL1284 (assembly GCA_022432365.1). NCBI lineage: Eukaryota > Fungi > Ascomycota > Sordariomycetes > Xylariales > Hypoxylaceae > Hypoxylon > Hypoxylon sp. FL1284. Next base: position 74,259 of record JAJJXE010000002.1, read on the forward strand.
GGAGCTGCCATGTCTTACCTGCTTTTCCTCCCCTTGGCCTCCCGCTTGCCGTGCTGTCCAGGCTGTCTCGGTCTGGTCCGGCCGTGCAATCGGCAGGGAAAACTGGAATTTGCAGCTATGCAAGACATGCCGTCTAACCGACACGAGCTGCACGAGGTGCGAGGTTCCAGAGGTTACATAGTCCTTCCGGAATTGGCACCTCGCTAGTCTTCTGATTGGCCCTGTATCTCTGTGACGTAGTGCACCGTCTAGACTGCCCGCGCCCGCCCAAGGGCCTGGAGCAGGAGCTTGTTTAGGGGTATAATGGGCCTTGATAGGTGCAAGGATCGCTAGCTCTGGGTGATGCACAGCCTGTCGGACCTGCTCAGCTCGCCAGGCTCACCGCTGGAGCTCAGCTTGGGCTACGTACGTTGCACCTAGGTACCTAGGTAGCTACATCGAAGCTGCAAACCGAGCTTCTCATGATTGTGGCGTCTACTGCGGCCCATGAACCGATAATGAAATCCGGGAGAGACAAGGCGAGTCATGGTGCAGTATTACCGTAGCCTACCTGGCTGTGGACACTACTAGGTAAGACAGTGAAGATGCCCTTAATTAGCACACTAAACACTCGTTAAATTATGAGGTAGACAGGTATCACCATCTGTCACCCCCAGAAAACACCACGTCAGGTATTCATGATATTTTTCAAACAAAAGAATTTACATACATCTCTTGTCGTTTCTACTAGAAGCGGATGGCTCAAGAGACAGACCATGCTTGCTTCGATACCCGCCTCCCAACGCCGGTTCCAAAAAGGGGCAAATAAACCACATGTCCGAGTTCATCTGCTCTTTATGTCCATATGCCAGCATCTCGATGCCTCAAAAACAGTCCCGTCCGAAACGCCGGCCTCATAATGGTATGTCCACCATGCTATACACTACATCTCCGTCGCCTGGGGGTATGTCCCGTACTCGCTCGCTCCCCTCGCTTGCCTTCACGATAGCAGATCATCCACCCAACCCATGTTTTCTCTTCGGTCGTCCGTGATCCGCGCGTATTCGAGCAGCAGCCGCAGCACGTAGATCTGCATATCCTCTTTCCTCAGCACCTTTTCTGCCCACGCCTTTCCGTCCATCGCAATCTTCTCGGCTACGTCGTCGTGCGAGGGGGCCATGTCCTCGTATCCGACGAAATACTCCATGATGCCGTAGAAATCTTGGAATCGGTTGTCCATCGGCACAAAGTGCTTCCAGGCTATCAGGCGGCTGTCATGCCACTCGCGCCACAGCGTGCTCTTGATGGGGAGGCTCGTGCTCCGTAGGAAGCCCAGGTAGCGACCCGAGAAGGAGTTGCCGTCAATGTCGGGAAGATACTTGTAATGGAACTGGACCAGCAATTTCTGACCGGGCACCGTCTCGTAGTACTCGTCCGTGTAAACGCACAGCCCGTCTTCTTGCTTCGGCTCCACCTCGGGATCACAGAATAGATCGGTGAAGCCCACGTCTGACCATTGTGACACCCACGGTCCAAGACGCCTGTCCTTCTGCGCACCAAGATTGTAAGACGAACTCGGCAGGTCAAAGTTGATCGGCTGCTCAGCCTCTTGCTGAGCATGCGTCAGTTTCGTTGCGTTGTTCATCGCGACAAATCGGTGCCGTTGGAAACCTTTCCAGTTGGATTCGTTATTGCGGCCGCCCGTTGCCACACCGCGCCAAATCAAGGGGCCAATCTTGTCAACCCACGGCGGTCCGTGATCATCACCACCGGTGAACCGCTCTTCCTCGTTCCAGTACATAGGGGCAGGAAGGAGGATCTCGTTGTTGGTGGCCAGCTTGCTCCCCCCGAACATCGGGAAGAGGACCTTGGTGGCAGCCGTCGTCAGGGGATTGATGAAGATACCCTCAAGTCCCTGCAGGTCGGGCTGGTGGCAGAATTCGGAAGAGAGCGAGGAGTTGGCCACGTATCCTTGATACTGGTGTGGGTTGGCCCACGACGGGGAGAAGGTAGGCCTGTCGCTAAACGAGGTCATGGCGGGTTGCTTGCGAGCTGGACTATCAGGAGGGCACCCTCGGCGGGCCACTAGCCAGTATGGGTCTGGTATATGTTAGCACACTCAAGATTTCCTCATATTTATCCACGTCAACCGAAGGTCTGTCTTACTCGTGCCTTCCCAGTCCTTGTCGATGGTGTCCGCAGACTTGTCGTCGCCCTCATGCTTCACTACGGGTGGTAGTTTCTGGTACTCGCTGATAACGTTCCTTGCAGGGGCGAGGAACCGGCTCTTCTTTTCCTTCTTCATGTAACCATTGATGTCCTCCCACGGAACAACAAGTCGAGGCTCATCCATGGCGTTCAGAGCAATGTCCATGTCGGGAAGCAGATGTTCGATAGTCTGAATCATGTCCAACCAGATCTGTGTCCAGAACCAATCGCTCTCAGCACTCGCGTTGCCATTGCGTATGTTGATGACCATCTCGTAATTGACAGCCTCGTGCCGAATCATGGCGGGATCGAGGCCCCAGAACGGGTTTAGGTCATGGTAAATCTGATCAAAGAAGTCTTCGACGAGAACAGCCTTGTTTTCTTTGGCGAATTCGAACCATTTATCAAACCCGGGTGGCGGGTGTCGACCGCGACGTTTACGATAAGCCTCAGCAGCCTCGGCAAGTGTATTTGATTGCCTCCCTAGCAGACCCTCAAAGTCTTTGTTGGCGAGCTTGATGAGGTCGTCGATCGGGTGGGAAGTCGTGGGAATAGGGGGCGTAGGTGGGACGGGTTTCGGTACTTTGGCTGGTTTAGCATCTTGAGCAGGCTTAGTATCGTGGGCCGGTTTGGCATTGACGGGCTTGCCATCAGCGCCGTGGTCTGAGGGGCTTTCGTGGACGGGCTTCTGATCGGGAGATGGATTCTTGACGGGTTGATTCGCCACATTGGGGGCGCCTTGATTATTGCTGTTGGGAGATGAGGATGCAGAGTCGTGTCCCGTACTTAAGTGAGTACTGGGTATTTGAGACTCATGGGGTCTACTAGAAAGATAATAGAAGAAGCCCAGGAGCAGAAGAGCGGGAAAGATGTATCGCAGGAGGTGGGAGGGTCGCCTCGGGGGGAAAGCGGGCGATCGCATGGCGAAGAGAGAAGATTGGCTACCTCAAAGTAGGCGCCCGAGCTTGAACCTGAGACTGTATAAGAATGGAACCAGGAAGAGGCAGATGCAAGAAAGGAAGCGGGAGGGAAGTTTGAAATTGTGACAGCGCGCACAAACACTGAACTGGGGAAAAAGGGGGGGGGGAGGAAGTACCTAAAGTGAGAGTCGAATGTGTTGGCGTCAAACTAGAAGAAAAGAGAGAGAAAAAGGACAAGATGAGGAACTAAAGACGCTTGATTCCTAGCGCATCAACCATAACTAGTCGGGTCTCTGGTCGTCTGGGGAAGTGTGCTATGTGAGAAATCTTTATGACAAGTTGTCAGAAAGTCCAAAATCGTATAGGCTCGGGTAGGCAGTATGATAAGACGAGTTCCTATTATTAGACATAGCCGTTCTCACACAAGATCCATGTGCGCGTCTCTAGCGCAACAGCTGATAACAGAAAATATGTAAAAAGTGAGATGACAGAATGGCGGGTTGGCAGGACGGATGGCAGAAGGCACTTGGCTAAAGGATCGCTGAGAGACGAGGACAGGGCAAGACTGAGACAGCCAACGGAAGCAGCCTGCACTGTTAACGCTAATCAGGTGACTTGCATGATACCTCCTCCCTGCTGCCTTGGCTGTCACTCGTCGGCTGTAACGAGAGCTCTGCAGGGCCGATAGGTCCTGTAATGCTACGGCGTGAGATCGATTAGCCTATTAGCCTACGTATTTTAATATCTGATAGATGACTTTGGAGAAGGGAAGATGTGAGGATGCCTTAAGCTTGGAGGCGGGAGGCAGATAAGGTATGTACCTACGGCACGGCACATCTACATGAGGTATTGCGCCTTGGGCCTTGTGCCTCGGGCCTCGCCTTGCTTTAGGTACAATGCATATTGTGCAGGCATGGTGCTGTCAGATATGTACACGTTGGTACTACATCATGCATCTAGTACTATTTGCGATACAAGGATATATTGCACACCCTTGCTCTTAAGGATCTGCCTGAGGTCGATTTACGGCGTACTTCTCTACATGTAGGAATGTACCTAATGTAAACTGTATCTCGTCAGATATACAAAGCAAACTGTACACATTTACCAAACTGAAATTTTCGTAACCCAGCCCGTCTGAATGTTTGTCATCGCACGAAACCTCAAACCGAAATTGATCGCGGTCGACGATTTCAGAAATGAGGAGTCGCTTAATCTCATGGCAATTTAACGAAGGCGAGCGGCTGCCCAAGGGTCCGCCTCCGCATATTGCTAGGCACTAACCGCTAACTCACAGCGCGTACCTAATCCGTCTTCTAGAAGGTGGCGCACGGCGCCGCACCTCCCATCTTGCAGGCTTGCCAGGGGGGTTGGCAGGGTAAGCTCAGCGGCTGAGCGGTACTATGTAAGCATTTGGTGACAAGGGTGCAGTAGTCTACCAGCCGCCTACATGTACTTCATCATGTACGTTCTACCTGCATGAACCTACCTAACAGCACAGTTGCATATAACGAGACGGGCTCGACACGTTCCTAACTCGCACTACGGATTACACACACGCGAGGCTGCGAGGACGCACAAGGAGATCGAGTATATTAGGTACAATATGTGCCTAGGCCATCTGCCATACGCCCCTCAGTCCGTGGCCAGTATGTGTTCTTCGTCGGCCAAATCGTCGTTGACGCGAGCGACGAGCTCGTGGAACTCGGGCCGGAAAGGCCACTCCATCCACAGCTCGAGAAGCTCTTCCCACTGCCGCGCATTCAGCATCCTCGGCGTGAGATGTGCGTACCGGGCCTCGAACACGACCCCGCCCTGGTCCGGGTCCCAGGCGCTCTTCCAACGCGGGAATATATAGTCCGCGGCCCCCGGTACCAGCGCATCCAGGCCCTGCCTGATGGGTTGCGTGCTGTGGTTCAGCAGCGAGGTCAGGATCAGGTCAAACGCATCGGCCGCCCGGTTCGTGTGGGGGCCTGTCTGGCGAAGGAGGGGATGCACCGCCTTGGGTTGGATGTCGATGAGGCTGCAAGGGACGTTGGGGAGGAAATCTGAGCCGTGCACCGTCAACGGTTCGTACAGTCGGCGGTCCCAGTGGAGAAGCGGCGGGTCCTGGCGGTAGAGGTGGAGGTTGTCCTTGTACGTGACGAACTCCTCGGCGAAGCCTTTGGGGTTGGAATATAGCTTCGCTTCCCATTCTGCCGCCGCCTGCTTGATCTCCTCAGGGGAAGCTTTCCCGGATCGTTTGAGCGCCGTGATGTCATCTAAGTCGCTCATGAACTCGTGCATTCTTTCGTGCTTCCGTTCTTCCCAGTTGGCCCTCCATCGAAACCTCTTCATGGTTTTGTACTCTTCCGAGTCTGCGGGGAAGACGTCCTCGTCGTGGGCCGCCTCTAGCTGATGCATTTCCTTTAGAAAGGGCCTCCTGAACACAGGCGGCTTTGTTCCTGGCACGGGGGCCGTCCTCGTCCGTCTCTGCCGTCCTAGGTATTCGCTGTGAACCCGCTCGCGAGGCAAGCGAATACGAATATCGGCTTCCTTCATTCGTTTCCACGTAGCCACGGCGCTGTGGCTGTCAAGGTTGTCGTCGCGAACGTACCACACAGAATCGGAGCCTTCGAGCCCACACACCTCTCGCACCCAGTCGCAGGAGAGCTCGGTTTCGACGGCCAGCTTCTTACGCTTCTGCATTACTTTGGGGATAATGCCGTACTTGTCATCGAACCGTGTCCATATCAACATGCGAACAAGCCCGTAGCGCTGGAACAAGCTGCTGGTCTTGATAGATTCGACGAATTGGTACAGGAGCAGCGAGGCTATGGATTGGAAGTTCAGGAAGCGCCTCCTGGGGTGAAATGCGATGTTTGCCGTGACCAGCAACGTATCGTTGCGCTGGCTCAGCTGTGCTTCGTCGGGCTGTTGCTGATGAGGCAGGTATTCGGGGGTCAGGACCGAGTTGAGCTCGCGCCAGACGAGCCCGGAAGCGGGCACGAGGGTGGTATTGTCTCGGTCGAGAAGAGGCTTGAGGAAAGGCTTGTACAGCTCGGCGTCGGGTTCCATCAGAATATGAGACCGCGGCTGGAGGAAGTCGTGCAGCTTCCGACTCCAGAGGCCGGCGCCAGGGTAGATGTCGAGGAGGTCACATCCTTTATGCCGTTTGAGCGTCGGGCCGGCATAATTGATGATGTGGTCGCACAGACCCTCGTCGACGATATTTATCCTCGCCTTATCTCCCGTCAGGATGCTCTTTGGGGGAGCCTTCTTCCTGTTCTTCTGGGGGCCCCTTCGCGCTGCAGTCCATACTCCTGTCGCAGCAAGTTGTTCAGCTAGCGGAGTCGTTGCTTGCAGTAACGTTTCGTCGAGAGATGTGCTGGTCACCGAGTATGCGCGGCAGAAGAGAGGTGTGAGAGCAGCCGGCGCATGGCTGCGGACAGGAAACATGTGAAAGGAGAGACAAAGGGTCGGTCAGATTTAGATCTACAGGACTATTCTGTCTCGAGAGGAAGCTTCTAATTTCCGGGAAGCTGTCGTGTTTTGCTCTTTTCCTATCTTTTTTTTGGTTCTTTCTTTTATTTTTTCCCTTGTTCTAATTTAGACCCGGCTGACATGGCTTTAGTCTTGGCATTTCCGACTCGTTGTGGCCGCTAAGACCTTGGTGGGGTACTTGCCCCTAGCGTACCTCATAAGGCCCTGAAGGCGGCGGGCAGGGCGTCCCTTGATAGGCCTAACAGCCCTGTGCATATTTGCTTGGCATGCGATGTCCTGGGCGATGACAGCCCTACGGCCACCGCGGCTTGTATCTGTTTAGGTCAACTAGGTCATTACGGCATCGTTGTGCATCCTTCCATTCAGCCGCCCTCAGCCTTGCCGCTTCATACGTCCCTAATAAGTATAATAGGCAAGTACCGCTCATTCTATTCCACCAGTCTTCCATGCAGATCTTCCCCGAGCTTTCCTCCTCCTACCTCTAGATAGGGGGTGAGCAATGACGATGGGCAACGCCAAGACAATTACGCAGTGGCAGCTGGGAAATAATGAATGCTTCGTATTCTTCCGGTCGCTATATCAGTCCCTATTAGGTTGCACCAGCAGTCCTATGTATTGACGTGTTGCTTGCAAAGTCCTTTGCGTCAGCCGTTCTTTAGCCCAAGATGCGCATTCGCACAGAATAGACAGCTAGGAGACAACATGTAGTATAGCTCATGTAAGCTACCAGATACCCAAGATAGTCAAAGACCAACTCGTTTGCACATGCCAGAACTTGTATAAACATGGCTTCGTCCTCACTTGCTTGACCAGTTTTCTACTCGCCATCACACCCATCTCCAGTCTATCACTCCTCAGCCATATATTTACCTGAATCTATTAATCAATTAATCTATCAGCCGACCTATATCTTTTAATTCAAGATGTTCTTCAAAGCCTCCGTCCTCCAGATTCTGCTGGCTTCATCTTGCATGGCATCCACGAGCCTAGGTGAAGCCAAAGACGGCGAGGTTGTGTTGCTACAAGATGCCCAAGACACAAAAGCACCTGAGTTCGAGGTCCAGCTTAACGTTTCACTTTACTCTCCCGGGACCGATGACGTTAATGACGAGTAAGTCTACTATTAGCCAAAGATTATGGGGTGCTTTCGAGTTAACAACTCTTACAGTGGTGTTGTGCCGGTCCCGATTACCCTTGAGCAGCGAGACCCAAGACACGGGATAAACCACCATCACAAGAACTCCACAGATGACTCAGGTGCAGGAACTGTTGGCGCCTCTCTCTCCTTGCCCATTGGCCTTGGCCTCGCCGTTATCGCCGCGTATTATTAGGCCGGGTGCTGCCCTGGGTTAAATAATCCCAGCCCAAATGCCCCGGATGTGGGAGGAGGATTGGCCGCTAGAGGATTTCATTTTTGTTCTTTTGATTCTCTACTGTACATAGTGGATGTAATTCTTGCTCATATCTCTTCGTACATTTTAGAGCCTAGTTTCGTCTGGGAGAGTTTTAGGAAGTATGTGTAACATCGCCGGGGGGAAGGGGGTTTGTCCCCTTTCCATTGAATTCGTTCTTTGAGTGGGCTTTAGAGGAATGGATAATAAGGAAATTTTATATGCATTAGAGTTGATAATCTGATTTGGTGGGTTAGCTATTCGCATCTCCGAAGTATTTGTCTGATTGAAAGCCATTGAGATCTCATAGGGAGCTACCTGTTCTGACCCTGTTGTTAAAGGCTACTTACCAAGGTACCTATTTGTAGAGAGGCATCTTTCGATATAAACATGAAACAGATGACAATGACTTTAGACTGTGGATAGCAGAGGAGGTACAGCATGGTGATAATACAAAAAAAAGGCAGATTTCCTTTAAGGTACCTATGACTACCCCCTAAGGCCCTCAGTAAAATATATTAGAATAATTTTTCAATGGTTACTAGGAATGATGATAAACTGTTTCACATTGACTTAACACCTAGGTGGTAATTAGAATGAAAGTGCCTGTCTTGATAGGAGAGAATGTAGCATCTGACAACGGCTAACATGAAGAGCCTGGAATAAGATGTTCAACTGATTAATAATTATCTCAAGTTCTCGCCCCTAAAGGAGCTCATATATGTAAGATTCTGATTCAGTTTGCCCCTATAACACCAAAGCCCTCGTGTGGCATTGTCTCAGTAAGCGCCTGCATATTGCCGCTGCAGCCAAAGTACCAACAACCAACAACCAACTCAATGGATGAGAAAATCATGGATTGATCCATGGTTTATTAGCTACCTAACTCTACTTCTTGTGAGCAAACCTCTTTGAATTCTCTTTGAATTAAGTACCGATCTCTCCATACTAGCCTACGCAACATCTAAGGTCTATCCGAGCAGACTGGTCTCTAGCGAATGGGCTAAAAAAAAAAACAAGCAAAAGCGTCATCACCTACGGCAAATTTCCGTAGTCAACGGGAACCTTGTTTGTCTCGTTGACGCCGTTCAGCTGCTGCTCCGGCACCGTCTGAGGCCGGGCCTTGGGCTTTCTCGTGCCCCTGCCTCCAAAACCCCATCCGATCTGGTTCGCGACGTAGATGGCCGTTTGGAGCTAGTATAGCAAGGTTAGCAAGGTCTCTCCCACAGCCGCAGCTTATATGGAGTGCATGCGGGATGCCGCCTGAATAAGTGAGCGTCACGTACCTCTTCGGCCCAAGTCCACACGAGCCCCGGGTTCTTCTGGAACAGGCGCCCGACCATAGCGACGTCGAGGGGCGTGTCGTCACTGTCAGCGCCACCCACAAGCAGCTTCTCGGCGAGCTGGGCGGTGGTGATGCTGCCGACGGTAGAGACGAGCATGGAGTCGCCGACGGCGCGCTTGGCCAGCTTGGCGAAGGGCGCCTGGTACGCGGGCCCGGTCGCCACCTTCTGCTGCGGGTGGTTGCCGCCGCTCGACACGTCCAGCAGGTCGACGCCCCGCGCCGCCAGCAGCGGCGCCAGCCGCGCCGTGTCCGCCGGCGTCCAGCTCTCGCCCGAGAAGCCCTCGGCCTGCTCCAGCCAGTCGGTCGCGCTGACGCGCACGAACAGCGGCATGTGCTCGGGCATGGCCTCTTTCCTCATGGCCTCCACGATCTCCACTATTGAATTAGATTGCCGTTAGTGCGTTTTCTTCGTTTATCTTTTATTTTCGTTTTTTCTACTCAAGCTTTTCAAGGAAAGGGGCGGGGACATTCGGCCCGTCTCTAGGGCATCATGACTCCCTTCTTACAGTGTGCCCGATCTTGGAAAGGAGGTGAATAAAAGTTTCTGGCATGACTTACGGCACAGGCGGACGCGGTTCTCAAAGGAACCTCCGTACTTGTCGGTCCGGTGGTTGGTAGCCGGCGAGAAGAAGCTGGAGACCAGGTAGCCGTGGGCGCAGTGGAAGTCGATGACGTCGAAGCCGGCCTGTACGGCGCGCTTGGCGGCGGCGACGAAGTCTGCCTTGATCTGCTCGATCTCGTCGAGCGTGAGCTCGCGGGGCTGGGCGTACTGGTCGGCGAAGGGGATGGCGCTCGGGGCGACGACGTCCTGGGGCCAGCCGCCGACGTCCTCGGTGGCGAGGGCGGCGAAGCTAAGCCAGGGGGCGACCATGGACGCCTTACGCCCGGCGTGGGCGAGCTGGATGCCGATGTTCTGGCCCTGCGAGTGGGCGAATTGCACGAGCTGCTTCATCGGCTCCATCTGCTCGTCTCTCCATAGACCCGCATCCTGTGGCGTGATGCGACCGCGGGCCTGCACCGCGCTGGCCTCAATTATGCTGAGCCCGGGCTATTACCGTTCGTTAGCATCGGCGTTAGGCTCGTATTCTTTTTTTGCCACCATCACCGAAAAAAAAAAAAAAGGAGAAAAAGGGGATAAACGAAGAAACCAGTTGCCAGCCACGTGAGCAACAGGAGAGAGGCAAGACATACCCCGCGCGTCGCAATGCCTCCAATATGGGCGGTATGCCAGGGAGTAAGCATGCCGTTCTCCGTCGAGTACTGGCATAGCGGAGATAAGAATATCCTATTCTGAAAAGTGACGCCGCGGATGGTCAGGGGCGTGAAGAGCTTCGGGATAGGACTGCCGTCGGGCTGAGGATTCAGCGCCGTCCCGGCCGGCGGGTCCTGGGCGGGCGTGTAGAACGGAACGTCCTTTGCCGCCTTGTTATGGATGTTCTTCGGTTGCTCGCGTCCGGACATGTTGTTCTATTTTCTTTTTTCTTGGCTTGTTCTTCTTTGGTATGCTGGTAGGTAGGCAAGTGAATGCTCGTCTTCATTTACTACGTAAGATAGGAGGGTAAGGTGAGGTGAAGGGTCCTATTTATACGTGTGATGCCGCAATGGCTGGACGATTACCACCGTGTAGCGACGCAACCACGCTAACGACATCGCATTACAAATGGGCGACTTCTCTTCGCATTACATCGCGGACGGCTGAATGGACGGTGAAGATGTAACCGAGACATCGGTCCGGCATTGCGAGTCCCATCGGGTGGGCTCATCCAAAGGACGCTATCAGTAAGAGAAAAGCCCAGAGCTTATAAATCCTCCCCATTTAAACTGCTACTTAGCTTCCTACTAGGCTACCTTTTTCATACTTGGGGTCCGTATTTCGTCTCCGTCGCCGCATCTCATCCTCGTCGGCGGGAAATACTCTGCCCGGCGTCTATAACTTCATGCCCACAGTACCTAGGTAGGTACCTCCTGACTTACCTACTATGAAAGTCTTGAAAGCTGGAATATACTGTGATGGCCATAGGAGTTATACTAGTCCGAGAAAAACTACCACTTCTCAACCATATCTTGCGATCGAATCTTGGCAAAGCTAGGCCCTGATTGGTCTTCCAACACCCTCACCCCTATTCCATGTTTGACAAAACAGCGCTAGTTACCATCTAGAATTGACCTGTACGCCCTTCACCTCGATTAGAAAGTACGGTCAATGCGTATCACCTGAAGCCCGAGTCTCGATGACTTGTTGCTAGCCCTAGAGCCGCCTCGTCATGCCTCTCAGCGTGGTCCGTCCGCCGGCTTAGCCTCTAGCTTTGTATATGAAATCTCACTAGGCCTATCAACTAGTGTGTTTATATTTACATGCGGAATATGGCAGGATGCCACTTGGGCCTACGTACAAGTCCTGGACTCAAGTAGATAGTGTAAATATATCGGTTGCTACCTGATTAAGCCGAAGAAAAGTATTCGATGCAAACTCGATTCGCGCATGTAATCTGCTTTCTGGCTTTGTCAGGGCTTTCGAGATGAACAGTCTCATCCGTCCTGAATGATTTGGCATAGAAAATCCTAATAATCCCATAGCCGACCGAGTTACTAATGCTATACGATCGTATATCTCAACAATTAATAATATCCGATATATTCCAAATCGTGTCCGCAATTATTAATACAGTTGTGAAGTCTGATGCCCGAGTCCTACGGCCATCCAGGGTTTGTGCCAAGTACGTCTTGGCACAGGGGTATTCCGAAGAAATGGGAAAGGTTGGTGAAAAGCATAGCGATTCCGTGGTATATGATTCATATATGATTCATCGCCAAGTGTTTTGGGTAGTCAGGTCACAACTCCTGCAATGACAGCCATCACTGCACCGTAAAGGCCAACACAGACAAGAAGCTCCCGGGTGCGGATAGAAACGATTTGTCCCTGGATCAATGCTCCCAGAATACCGAGGCCTACGAGGAACACGACTGTTAACCTGCCCAGATAACCTGGTATGACTAGGAAAGTTAGGATGGGGAGAATGACGGCAACGGTTACTGCTATGGAAAGCGGGATGATTGCCGGCTCGTCATTCATGTTGTCGTCAACAGTTTCCGTCCCGATCTCTTCTAGTCTGTACGGAGACACAGGCCGGGACCTGATGGGAGACCGGCTCCCGGGATCGACCATGGTGAAATCGGGGTGTGACATGGGTGTATGAAGCGGCTCCTCATCAATGTCTTCTTCAATGGCCTCTTCCTGGCCGTCGTCATTCAGACATACTAAATCGTCTGTGACGTCTAGGAAATGCGTCTCAACTTCCGCAATAGGGGCGTGAGTCGCAAGGTACGTCCGATATTCGTGTATGTCCTCCAGGGTTGGAGAGGGCATGACTTGTGTGTCTTTGCATGATGACAGTAAACGATCTATACATCCATTCACATGAGCAGGCTTACTTGACGGAGTGACCGAGGGGGAAGACTTACTGTATTGCTCCAGCCTAAAGCCGATCTTTCCAAGGACGTCCGTCCTGCGCCAATGAAGCTCGCCGCCAGCCATGGATTCTGCTCGCCGAGACTCGGGAAATATGCAGTTTGGCAGGCGTCGGTTCTGCGTATCTGCCGCATCCAATTGGCGCAGCTGTTCTTCCAGCTCACAAATCTCATCCTGAAGATACAGTAATAGCCTATGGTTCAACGTTTCGAACCGACGATACATGGGCCGGATAAACCGGTCGGCTCGGTCCGGCATCGCAGACAATTTCGAGGCCAGTAATTGGTAACCTGTCACTGGTACCCTTTCGGGCCTGGGAAGGTTGAGATTCTGCATGCGACCTTGATTGGGGGTCCGCGGAGTGAAGTTGCCAGGCGGGCTTTGCGAGTGCTGGGAGCCATTTCGTGGAACGTCGGACATCTCGTAGCTTCGTGCTCTGTGCTGGGCCGCCTTCGTTCGAGGTCCAGGCCCGGGTCTGGCACTGACTGACACGCGGGACTTACCGTCGCCATCGCCGTCAATGCCACGCTCGGGACTTGTGCTTCTGTCGGTCTCATGGTCGCCGATAGGTTCCGAAGCATCGTCTCTGAAACCGCTGGATATCGTGGATATGCTACGAGTTGACGGCGAGTGACCTTGCAAAGACGTGGGTGATCGCCGTGAAGCTTCCTCCATTGACCTAAGTATACTTTCTGGGGTTATGGTAGGTGAGTCGGAATCGAGAAAGTGGAGAGCGTTTGGCTGTGGTGTAGAAACCCTCTGACGCCTGGCGCTGGGTTTCACCGTAGTGTCGGTGTCGATGAAAGGGGATTCGGTCACGGTTGAACCGGTCTCGCTAGAGCTGTTTGACCGGCGAGAACTTGCGGCGACGGATGCCAAGCTCGTCGGTACGATGGACGGCGTAACCAAACGAGCAAGAGCTTCTGTCTTGGTCGTGATGTTGCTACGATCGCTAGGCTCTGGGATCATGCTAGTCCCTGGCTGAAGGTCGCTGGTTGCCTCACCCAATGTAGAGGCCAACGTATCCGGATCACCGGCTTCCGTTGCAAGCACAGGATATTTGGCACCGGAAGGTCTCCTGTACACCCTGTTTGAGAATCCGGGTGGGTGCTTTGGAATGGGTTCGTAGTGTCTGGTCTCTGTAGTACGCCGGGGAAGACTTCTCCTCCTCAAGGGCATGGCATACGGATAATTTGGGGGTCCTCGTTCGACGTGATCCTGGCTGTTAGCCATGGCGCCTTTGGTCACTTGCCAACCGGCAGCTCGATCGACGGCGGCTGGGACGGAAGAGGAGCGATAGTGTCTTGGGAACGACATCAGCAAAATTGGCCTCTGGCCCGGGAAAAGATCTTAACAGAATTCTTGGCCTTTCGGAAAGGAGTAAAGAGGACACGAACACAGCGTGAAACACGCATACCTCGCAATGTTGGGCTGCAGGTAACCGTCCATGAAGGCAATGAGATGAGATAGGTATATGCTAACTAGTACCTATGCCTATCCTAAATAGGAGACATCGGCGCGACGGCTGTATCAGTGACAGCTAGCTAACCAAGGTAGGCTTGATGCGTGTCGACGAAGGATCACATTAGGAAGATAATTGCCTACGAGAAGGACATGTGGCTAACGTGGATGGAGAGCATAGAAGACATGATGGCGATGATTGTCTGGTGGATGTCTGCGACACGACCGAAGAGACCACGAAGTAGGTGAAGTTATGTGGTCCTATGGCATGTCGGGATTGGTATTAATAAGAGACGGGACAGAGAGAGGACGCGGAGTAGAGGAACGTCAGGGTCCCTTCAGAGGACAGGCCGGGTCATCAGGGTGGCCGGCTGAAACAGGCAATGGAGCGCCCCAATGATAACGTCGAGGTGCTTTGTACTACATAGTAGCACCAGCAGGCCGCATGAGGGTGTCCAGATACCGCAAGGGAGATGACTGGCTGGCTGACGGAGCTTCCTGGTATGATGCGAGTGATGAGGATGATGTGGGCGAGTCTGATAGTGACGACGGCCACATGGCGTTCGTGTATGGGAAGAGCAGCTGGTGATGGCACTTTTAATTTCCGTCCTGGAGACTAGATCGAGCATTAGCTTGTGTGCTGTAATTTCTAGACTGATCGGGGGTGCTATTGGCATTGTCGTCTCTTTCGTCTCTCTCAAGTGAGGTCGAAGAGATGAAGATATCCGACGTGATATTGCAGTTGAGAGGTGAGTCTCGGTACATCTGATAGCGATATATGGCAGACTGGTAGTTGACAATTGACAGGGTCAGCTCCCGCTAATCTACCTCCTAGGTACCCTGGGCTATACTGCCCTGCAGTACCCGTAGATTTGGCTCAGTGGGCCGATGCCCCCCATGGCAACAGCGGGCTTCAGCGGCATGTCGATAATATTTGGTGCACTACGTAGAAGCCGAGATTCATCCGGACAACGGGTCCGCAGCTCGGCAGCGGCCGAACAGACGGGGCAACAAAAAAAAAAAAAAAAGAAAAAAAAAAGGACAGGGCACTCTACTATGATCGCAGAAAGGCTTGGAGCTATACGCTCCGTCGCCAATTCGCCATGTCCCGCATAAGACCGGCCGTTCTTAGCAAGTACTTGCTATACGGTCAGTTCTCTGCACGAGATTGCCTAAGGTCGCAGCCACGCATCGCCTCTTCAGTCGCTCGATATCCCGTCTATGCGAAAACTACACGCCTCTCCCAAGCTCGAGCTTTGCACGTTCAAGATGCCCAGCCAACGCACGTTCCTATGAGAAAGCAGTTGAAGGAAGAAACCAAGAAGAAAAGGGCCCTCGGCAAGAAGAAGAAAAAGAACGCAAACAACCAAGTCGTCGATGGGTGGGAGCTTACCGTCGGCATCGAGATACACGCTCAGCTGAACACAGCGAAGAAGCTCTTCTCCGCTGCCGCTACCTCGTTCAACGACGAGCCAAACTCGCATGTTGCTTATTTCGATCTGGCTATACCTGGAAGCCAGCCAATATTCCAGAAAGAGACCCTGATTCCGGCACTGCGGGCTGCTTTGGTCCTCAACTGTGATATACAGCATACCAGCAGATTCGATAGGAAGCACTATTTCCATTGGGACCAGCCGTCGGGCTACCAGATTACCCAGTACTACGAGCCTTTCGCGAGAGATGGTAGCCTTGCGCTGCGGTCCAGTGACGGGATCGCAGCGGAAGATGGCGATGGTATCTTGGTCGGAATCAAGCAAATTCAGATGGAGCAGGATACGGCCAAAACCCTGGCGCAACCTGGCGATGTGCACCGGGTCGATTTCAATCGCGTTGGCGTCCCCCTGATCGAGATCATCACTCTCCCAGATATCCACTACCCTGCCACTGCTGCAGCCTTTGTTAGAAAGGTTCAGGTCCTGCTGAACGCTACGGATGCCTGCGTCTCAGGTATGGAGGCTGGAGGCCTGCGTGCAGATGTCAATGTATCTGTTCGAAGAAGTAGTGATCCTTCTATGCCCCTTGGCCAGCGCACCGAAATCAAGAACCTGAGCAGCTTTAAAGCTGTCGAGGATGCCATCATCGCCGAGCGGGACCGGCAGATCTCTGTTCTCGAGTCTGGCGGGACTATAGCAAGCGAGACGCGCGGCTGGTCCATCGGGTCCACTGAGACCCGGCGATTGCGTGGCAAAGAAGGTGAAGTTGACTATAGGTATATGCCAGATCCTGATCTGGCGCCTATTATCATTCGTGAGGACGTGGTCACTCACCTCAGGCAAAGCATGGGCATACTCCCTGATGCCGAAGTTGATTTCCTCGTCCAGCGTTATGGCCTTAGCACCAAAGATGCATTAACGCTTTTAACTCTTGATGGAGGCAAGCGAATCGAGTACTTCTGGAATATCATCGGTAACCTCGACCAACGGTTCGGTCGAGGGCCAGACAGTCCTGAGCATGTACGAGCTTACCAGCTTGCGGCCAACTGGATCTTACACGAGTTCGGCCGCCTGACGTCGGATCGTAACGACGATGCCTCGCAGGACCTCGAGTTTACGGATGATGGTGATTCCGTTCGCGTGCCTGCTGAACACTTCACCGATATCTTAGAGCGTATATATAAGGGGCAGATCACTGTCAAAGTGGCTAAAGAGCTCTTATGGGCCGTATTCCACGGAAAGATCCCCGGTGAATACTCGTCAGTCGACGACACACTTGACAGGGAGAATCTGTGGTTTGACGAACTAACCGAAGACGAATATGTTCAACTCGCACGTACTGCAGCAGAGGGCCAAGACGAAATCGTGAAGCAGTTTGTAGATTACAAACAGTACCCTCAGGGGAAGCTCATGTTTCTAGTCGGTCAAATGATTCGATTAGGTCCCGAGGAGAGAATCGACCCCAAGGAAGCCGAGCGGGTTATGAAGGAGGTATTGGAAGAAAGCCTATTACCAGCATTCAGGAGTCAAGGCCAAGATTGAGCAGTTATCACATGTTCTCTCTGTGTAACTCTGTCGAGACGTAATACCCCTGGAAATATGCACTGCTCGCAGATGAATACCCAACTTAACTTACCTACCCGACTTACAGCAAGACGAATCAACTTGAATCACGCAATCTTGGCAGGCCTAGCACGGCATTAAAGAGATCAACCGCCAAAACAAATCCAAGAAGAAAAGAAAAGATCACTGCCATTACACTACCGGAACTTGCATCTACCGAGCAATACATCTTTAATATCAACAGAGCCAGAATGTCGACGTCGACCACTCCGCTCGTCGATCACATCGTCATCTTGATCCCCCACTCATTCCTGTCGACCCCGCCCTCCTGGTTCGCAGATTCATTTCGCTTCTACCCAGGCGGCCGCCACGCCGACGGCCTGACGGAGAACACGCTCGCGCTTCTGGCCGACGGCTCGTACATCGAGTTCATCGCCTTCGTGCCCGGCGCGGACCCGGCCAGGCGCGCCGCCCACCACTGGGGCGGCAAGGAGGAGGGCACCGTGATCGACTGGGCCGTGACGCTGCCGTCCTCCGAACAAGGGGGCGACGACGGAGGACGGGAACGAGCGTTCCGGGAGATCCAGCGCAAGGTCCGGGACGCGCGCGCGGGGATCGCGTACGGCGACCTGGCGGGGGGCGGAAGGCTGCGGCCCGACGGCGAGGTGCTGAAGTGGGAGGTCGCGTTCCCCTTGCGGGCCGACGGGATCGCCGTCGACCGCGGCACCGTGCCCTTCTGGTGCTTGGACGTCACCCCCCGCCGGCTGCGCGTGCCGTACGAAGTCGCCCCGGGCTTCGCGACGCACCCGAGCGGCGCTGTCGGGGTCGCCCGGATCGAGGTGCTTGCGGAACCTGGAAGTAGTCTCGACAGCTCTAAGGGGGTCTATAATGCGCTATTTGGTCAGAACGCGAGGGGGGCTGCTGACGGTGGCGCGGAGTGGGAGATCGGCACGCTAACTGGCCAAGGGGTCCATTCCCGCGGTCTCGTTCGCCTGGGAACGGCTGATGGGATCGGAGGCTTGCATATTAGTATCTCATTCTTCACGGATGACAAGAGTCTGGTAGGCAAGTCAGTAGGTGGGAAGGTTGACGAACAACATACGCTCACCTTCAACCTGGTGGCTGCGTTTAGTGGCGCCGAGTGAAGAACAAAGCCTTGGTCGCATATTGTGAGGTCCGATCTAGGAGCTGAGAATAAAAGAAAGATTCGCTTCATCTTCATGAATGCCATCGGCATCCAGACGTGGAGTTATAGAATGCTCGGAATTCTGATGATAAGATTACAAGGTAGCCTAAGTGAGGTCCTTTATGAAGCTACCTACACGGTATATATATAAAATATCGATACACACGTATATAGTTTGGATACTGAGGTCTATAAATGTGTTCTACATATGCGTAGGAAACTGTAAAGGCGTGTTTCATAGCAGTTCGGACGTCCCTCAGTTGTGGGTTATTCATACACCCCCTTTAATCGGGCTCTTGTGAACCATCAGGACACGAAAGATGGGAAATTAGACAAAGTTCTATTTTTCTTCAGAGGCGGCTAGGTGGCTGTTCGGCGACGAAGCCAAGGCCCAGCCCTCTCTCTGCCTAAGGAAGTTGTCTATCCTCTCGGTCCTGTTGAGGAAGGCCTGCTCGGTCTGACGCTTTCTCATTTCCTGGCCGATGGCGGCATGGTTCTGTTCTCTCATCTCGACGACATTCATCGATGTCGAGGTCGCCCGGCGCGCCTGTCCGACGCTACCCATGACTACGAAAATGCACAGGACGGCGGCAAACAGCTGGTTGGACATGAATACTGGCCGCTGCTGTTCTTTCTGTTCGCCGCTTCTTGCGCCGTACCACCGCTCCCAATCCTCCCACGTAGCGTTCATGCTCGGGTTACCAGGCACATCTCTCCACGACTTGTCGGCAGAGCGGTATAGATTTTCCAAGCTCTGTAACTGGCCCCATCCGGTGCCGTATAGATCGTAAGCCCGTCGTTTGGCAGGGTCGCTCAGGATCTGGTTCGCGGCGACAATCAGCCGGTAGCGTTCCAGCTGGGCGGCGTGCGAAAGCAGGTGGGAGTGCGTCGCGTGCCGATGTCTGTCGGGGTGGTATATCTTGACTAGTTCGTAGTACTTGGCCTTGCTGTAAGGCGCATTCTTCTGCTGGTCGAATATTTCGTACGGCGTCGGGTGCGGCGACGACGGCCAGACATGGCCATTGGAAGACGCGGGCGATCCTTTTGTCCCATGCCCATCATACCCTGTGGCATAAGATCGATGGGCGTGGCTCTCTCGACATCGTTGAGGCCAGGGCGAGCTTAGATGACATGATGACGCTACATAACAGGGTTGCGAAGAAGAGAGGAAGGCGGGAAGACTGGCGCAGGAACAGAGGGCGACGGCAGATTTCTTAAGAACCATGATCTATGATGAATAAGAAGCATCGCTCGAGAAGCCATTAAGTATAGGCCTCATGGCCGATGAAGGCGATTGGAGGTTGGAGGACAAAGATGACTAGATATATCCAGATGACTGCGAATCGACATCTGACGTCTACATGTATGCACATGTCGGAACTAGCTCAAACCGGCTCAAATCAACTAACCGTTATATCGATAGAGCTGTACCCGCTATAACGTTATCTTAGCGCCGTAAGTTCGCTACATGTAGCCACATGCAGACTGCAGGTAGGTCTGGTACCTAGACGTACCTTAGGTACCTATGCTGCCTGAGTCTTAGCGCCTATGAGAGGGATAAAATGGAGGGCATAGGTAAAGGGACCGTTTCTCAGCCTCAATATTGAGCTCTGCGGGGTAGACAGGTTTATATGTGCATACTACCTAGGTACTTCATATGTACACCGTGGAATAGGGTACTGTGAAACCTGTAG
Source organism: Hypoxylon sp. FL1284 (assembly GCA_022432365.1). Classification (NCBI taxonomy): domain Eukaryota; kingdom Fungi; phylum Ascomycota; class Sordariomycetes; order Xylariales; family Hypoxylaceae; genus Hypoxylon; species Hypoxylon sp. FL1284. The sequence continues at coordinate 94,391 of JAJJXE010000002.1, forward strand.
CTATTGCATATTATGTACCTCAAAAGGCTGGGGTGCCGTCTTTCTACTGAGGTCGTCGGAACGGCACCGAGGAAAGTGCCACCAAGCTTGCCGGCTCCTCGGCGTCAAAAGCGGACTGGATGGGGGTGGAAACATGGAGGGGGGAGGGCATAGGCAGATATGTATCTAGGTAGACAGCAGGGCAAGCAGGTCCGCCTGGGAGCTACCTAGAGCTCAGGTACTACAATTAGGGTTGCGCCGCGTACCGTGCCCCGTCTGCCCGTGCGGAGGACCAGGCTAGCCTATCCTATTGCTTAGCATCCTGAGTGCTTACCACCTTAGGTACATGGCGTAGGTAACCCCAGTGATAAAAAAAAAAAAAATACAAATTTGTTGGTGGGCAAGCAGATCAGATCAGATCAACATAAGCTGCTTACGTACACACTATTTCGATATCAATCTATTTTTTCCACTTTCCACGAGACGAAGCTCTGCTGTAAACGTTCTCAACGCTACCTCGCACTTCTACCTCACGTCTTGACTACTCCCGCCGTTCTTACTTCTCAGTACTCTTACGTATCACGCGTACGCCTCTCCATACATTCACTTACACTACGCTCGTAGTGCAAACGCATCATCACACAACCCTTTCCGTCCCTTCTCGAGTCCAAAGTACGTGGACCTCAGCTGCCCACCATACTTGCGAATAGACTCGAGCAGATACACTCAATTGCTGCATAGGGCGACTCCCATCCTCGATCATCTTCCTCGTCGTCGACGCCCAAATCAGAACTGTCTCGATACCGTCTCTCCTCGCTAGTCTTCTCGCGATAGAGCCCATCTAGGGACAAGAAGCCTTTCCACATTCCGCGTCCCAAGTGCCCGCCACACCACGACTTCGTTCCCGCGCCATAGGTGCTGACGTGTTACACACGCATACGATACTCGGACGAGCAGTTCCTTCCCTGGTTGTAAAGGTACGTAGGTGTGCCCACTTGTAGGGCCATGTTAGGCCGCGAAAATTGTGTCTTGCAGGAGCGGAAAATACGTATCCTGTCCTGTTCATGATAGCCCCCCAGTCACAGGTGGTGAGGGCAGCCGATATACGCCACTCGTTGCGTCGGAGCCGTACATCTGCACTTACACGTGGTCGCCTCAGTGTGTTGCTGATCCTGAAGCTGACCAAGTTACAGCCTCTAGCGCCATTGAGTCTTTAGACTGCCGCTACCCTGACGGCCAAAACCCACAGCTCGGCCGTCGCCAAAGAGCCAATCCACTTCCGAAATTTTTCTCCATTCACATCACGGACAAAAACGCACCCACACAAGTCATTGGGCACAAGCAAAGAACCCTCTCACCACGGCACGTACTCCTCAACTTGCCTCCGACCACGAACCTCTACCGCACGCGATACCCTGCTCTCTGTAGAGAGATCCCTCTCCCGAACGCCTTCGCATAGTGCACAGCACGTCACCTCTCAGTGGTACGCCGTCCACATCAAGGGGAGCTATTCTGTATCCCACCTACATCCTCTAGTACGCAAATCTAGATCGCTATTCTCCTACATCTAGCCACAACCTTCGACAGCCGACATGGCGGACGCTTTAAGTGCGCAATTGCGGGCTTCTAGCCTCGATGACACTCCCCAGGCCGAAGACTGGAAAAAGAACCTCAAGGTCCCCACGAGGGATAACAGACAGCAAACTGAGGTATGTGTTGAATGCCGGAGCAAACGAGTTGAGGATACCTGCCTTGTCAGACGCACACTAATTAATCTATATGTAGGATGTCCTGAACACGAAAGGCCTGGAATGGGAGGACTTCAACCTGAAGCGAGACCTGCTAATGGGCATATTCGAAGCTGGCTTTGAAAAACCTTCCCCTATCCAAGAGGAATCCATCCCTGTAGCTTTGACGGGACGAGATATCTTAGCAAGAGCAAAGAACGGCACCGGTAAAACAGCAGCTTTCGTCGTACCTGCGCTCCAGCGAATCAACCCCAAAGTCAACAAGATCCAGTGCTTAATACTCGTGCCCACCAGAGAGCTTGCGATGCAGACTTCTCAGGTCTGCAAGACGCTCGGAAAACACCTCGGAATTAATGTCATGGTCACAACTGGCGGTACCACTCTGCGCGACGATATCATCCGTTTGGCGGATCCTGTCCACATAGTAGTGGGCACTCCCGGACGCATTCTCGACTTGGCTGGCAAGAGTGTAGCTGATCTCAGCGAGTGTCCCATGTTCATCATGGACGAGGCCGACAAGCTGCTCTCCATCGAGTTCACCCCCGTCATCGAACAGCTCCTCCAGTTCCACCCCAAGGACCGCCAAATCATGCTCTTCTCCGCTACCTTCCCCATGTCCGTAAAGCACTTCTCTGACAAGAACATGGACAAGCCGTACGAGATCAACCTGATGGACGAACTCACGCTCCGGGGCATCACCCAATACTATGCTTTCGTAGAAGAGAAGTCCAAGGTCCACTGCTTGAACACCCTCTTCTCCAAGCTACAGATCAACCAGTCCATTATATTCTGCAACTCGACTAACCGTGTGGAACTGCTTGCCAAAAAGATAACAGAGCTGGGCTATTCGTGCTTCTACAGCCACGCGAGGATGGCGCAACAAGCGCGAAACCGGGTTTTCCACGATTTCCGCAATGGCGTTTGCCGTAACCTCGTCTGCTCCGATCTCCTCACGCGTGGTATTGACATTCAGGCCGTGAACGTTGTTATCAACTTCGATTTCCCGAAGAATGCTGAGACTTACCTGCACCGAATCGGTCGTTCTGGGCGGTACGGTCACCTGGGTCTAGCTATCAACTTGATCAACTGGGATGACAGATTCAACCTGTACAACATCGAGAAGGACCTCGGCACCGAGATTCAGCCAATCCCTGCCACAATCGACAAGAGCCTCTACGTCTACGAGAACCCAGAGAGCATTCCCCGCCCCGTCAACACGTATGCGGCCAGGCGAGCTGATCCTGGCGCTGCGTCACGATCCGACGACCCATATTCTCAGCAGGCCAGTAATCGTCCTCCGCTACCCCAAGGCAGAGGTCAGAACAACCAGGGTGGTCGCACTGGTCACTTCAACGACTCTCAACACACGCAGTTCCAGGGCGGACGCGGAGGGGGCCGCGGAGGTGGCCGCGGTGGTAACCGGGGCCGAGGACGCGGGTACAACAGTTACGGCGGTCGTGGAGGCGGCCGGGGACAGGGTCAACCACAACAATAGACTTTCATTCGAATCCACACCACTGAAAATCGCCCTCGCCACTTCGGCGTTTACCGTTTCCTTCTTCCTAGGATCTAACGCAATTGCACTGTACATATCGTTCTGGATTCTTTCCCTGATCTGTAACATACCCACCATGGCCTCTCCCTTTTTCTTCCCTGATTTGTTGGTTTCTGAACCGTTTGTCGGTCTCGCCAAGGAGATTCTTTCGGCATTCAGAGGCACGAGGCTACAGCGGTTCATGCCTGGACGATCTCGAGGACGGTCAAAAGACGGCGTTCGGCGTTTCTATTGCCTTAATGAGGTTTTCGGGATCGGGCGGGTTCCCTCAGGGGGGCATGGACGAGGCAGTACCCCGTAACGAGCAACGATTGCGAACAAGGGGGCAACAACACTTGGTTGGCGATGGATTTGCTCTCCGCCGACGTCTCACATACACATTTTATTCCGACGACTCTCCCTTTATCACCTTCTCAATCTCTATATTCCCATAAGGGCAGCGCTTTATCAGCGATGCCGCAAAAAAAGCCATTCGACTCTGAGACAGCAGATACGAAGGCATCGGTACGTACTTCTGCTGGGACCGAGTTATCACAACTTCACGACTCTTTTCGCACTGCATCGATTCGACTGCAGGAGCAACACCTTAACAACCCTCTAGTCCGCAACTATCTTCGCAGACCTGATTGCTACGAAAGCCTTCAATCCGAACAATGAAATTACATCTACGGATGAGCATTCGAATTCAACAGACCACATACTATATGGCTTGTATCTTTGGTGTTGGCAGTTTCTAACGACCGCATGCGCCTATGGATACGCCCCCTTCTACACCCCGAGCCAACCTCTCTAATTGACAACCCCTCTATTGATCAGAGACTCGATCACCATCACACCCGTGAACCTTCCAGAGACAACGGAGCGGTTCATTTGGAGTTAGGTATGTTATCTGGAAGTTATCTGCCTCTAGACGATACCTTCGAATGATACCTCCAATGTGGAGAGGGCAGGAAAGGGGAGTCAAGAAAAAAAAGACGAAAAAAAGAGAAAAAAATCATCAAAACTTTTTTTGGGAGGGGAACACTAGATGCACTTGAAGGCTCTCGAACTAGTTTTATTTCTCGAGCAGGAATAACGAGCTGGTGGGCTAGATAGTTTTCTGAGCAAATAATGGAGTCTCCATTTTCCTTTCAAAGACAGCTGATACTATTTTGACTGCCTGTGACTTGAATACTGGTACCTCGTAGGATAAAGACATCTCGGTTGGCATTCTAGTAAGGAGGTGAGTTTGTCCTTCGGTTGAGATTTACATCTGATATCTGTAATGTTTGCGCAAGACATAACTAGACGTATCACATCAGAGGACCGACCGGCAGTCCTGATGATACATCCAGAGAATCTCGAGGCAAGGCTTGCTTCAATTCTTAGAGAGAAGGGAAGTTTTGTCTTCGGATGGAATGAGAGCCAGATGACATGGTGATCTGAAGTCAAAAAAGCCCAATTTAATATCCGGTCTTTGACTTGCTACCTAACTTACGAAGAAAAAGTCAAGCAAGAGACGGTACCTGATGCTTAGAGGTATGAGCAGCTTACCGCCTTTTCAAAGTTGGGACTCGTTTTGGTACCCGGGAGAAACATTGGACTCGCCGGTTCACATACATTGACGGATTGTATATGGGGATCAAGTATCGATGATCAAATTTGCTTCCATGATATACATACATACGTCGGCATGTAGTATTAGGTACGACAGGTACCACGTTGAGCAGATCAGCAAACGAATGTTGGGAAAAAGAGAAAGAAGAAGAGAGCTGAAGTTGAAAAATTCACGCGCATGGACCAATGAAAATAATTCACCAGGCCCACTCTTACCACTAAGGCGTACAGGTACCAAAGCGGCATCTTAAAATACAAGGACAACAGTCTTTTCAAATTTCATTGATTTTTGAAAAAGATATTTCTCAATAAAACGATAATCGCTCAACTAATCGGTGCTTACCTACCTTATAGGGTACCGCAATTCAGTGCAAGAACCGTTTTTTCAGCTCCACCAGCTGCTGGTATCTGGTATGGTAGTTGGTTGCCTTAGGTACCTGCATAGGGGCTTTCGAGCGCCTGGGATAAATTTGGCAATCATTCCCCTCACTACACCCACTATCTTCGACATGCAAGAAACGCCAGCCGGTCCATCTAGGCATCGCCGCCGCCGATATGGCACAGGCAAGAAAGCCCAGTCGGGCCAGCAAGGCCAAAATCCGGAGTCGGAGGACCACGGATCTACCACGGCTTCCTCGCGCATTGCAAGGACCAAGGACAGCAGCAATGGGGCTGGTCGTCAAGGCCCATCCTCAACCTCACAATCTTCGGCCATACATAAAGCAGCCCTGACTATTCCTTTGCCAACCGACACCCCGACATTTGAAGAACTGGGAACGGAAAACCTCGTCCACCCGGTCTTGCTACAGACCATCTCCCAAGACCTCAAGTTTAGCCATATGACACCTGTCCAGGCTGCCACTATCCGTCCGCTCTTGAAAGACAGTTCAGATATCTTGGCTCAGGCAAAGACTGGAACCGGCAAGACGGTTGCCTTTCTATTGCCAGCTATCCAGAAGATGATCTTGAGGGGCGAAAGCCGGCCCAAGAGTGTCTCTCTCCTCGTCATCTCACCCACGAGGGAGCTGGCAATGCAGATCGCAGACGAAGCACGTGCGCTCTTGCAACGCCTGAAGCAATTCAGGGTCTGCATTGCTATCGGTGGTACGAATAAGAACACCGAAGAAGGGCGCATCTTGCAAGGCTGTGACGTCCTGATCGGCACCCCGGGACGACTTTACGACCATCTCGGCGGACAAGACAGTCGCATTGTTGGCATGCTACAGAACCTGGACACACTAGTGCTCGATGAGGCTGACAGACTTCTGGATATGGGATTTCTCGACTCCCTGAAGAAGATCATCGCGTGTCTGCCGGATAAGGTCGCCACCAAGCGACAAGGCATGCTATTCTCTGCTACCGTCCCCGAGCATGTGCAGAAGGTTTCGCAGCTCGCCCTCTCCAAGGACTATAAATACATCTCCACCATTGCCAAAGGGGAGCTGAACACTCACGAACGCGTTCCTCAGCAGCTTATCGTCGTTCCCACTTTCTCCGATATGGGGGCTGGCCTCCTCGGTGCCGTACGTCAAGAACTTGCAATTTGCGGCCACGGTGAATTCAAGGCCATAGTGTTTGCCCCAGCAGCCCGTCTCGTAGATTTCTATACCGAGATCCTGCAGAAAACCCCCGGTCTACCGTCAGTCAGCGCCATCCATTCTCGAATGACGCAGAGCAAGCGGGTCAAGATCACAGACGACTTTCGACTGGCCCAGAGCTGCATCCTTGTAGCAACCGACGTAATCGCCCGAGGCATGGACTTCCCCTTAGTGACCAACGTCTTCCAAGTAGGCATCCCGTCTGACAAGGAGTCGTACGTCCATCGGCTGGGGCGGACTGCCCGCGCGGGAGCAGAGGGACGAGGCACCTTTATCATAACCTCCCACGAGGCCTTCTTCCCCAAGTTCATGCTGAAGAACATCACATTCGAGGAGTCGCCCGCGGACCTAAGCGCCCGCGCCGACGCCCTGTGGATCGCGCAGCAGATGGACGCCGACACGCAGGCCAAGGCGTACCAGGGCTGGCTCGGCTTCTACAAGAGCCACCTCAAGGCGCTGCGCTGGGACAACACCCGGCTCGTCCAGGAAGCAAACGACTTCGCGCTCAACGGCCTGGGAGCACCCGAGGTGCCGACGCTGGAGAAGAGCACGGTGGGCAAGATGGGGCTCAAGGGCGTCAAGGGACTGGTCGTCGGCCCGGGCGTCGCGAAGCATGGGCGCGGTGGTGGTGGTGGAGGTAGAGGCGGAGGCGGAGGCAGCAACTCGAACCAGACACAAACGCTGAAGCGCCGCCATAGCGACGACTAGGACACGGGATAAGGGGCGGGAAATAAATGCTAATTTGAGTTTAGACGGACCGAAGCTATGCGTGAAGCAACAGGCTTCATCGCTAGTACAATATTTGACTTGTCATAGATGAAGAGACCCCTCCGCCGTGATTTACGTCTTACGAAGCAGTGAGAGCATATGTTGAAGGTCGTATCATTTTCAGTCTATACGGTGAAACCCAGACCCCTTTATGTATAACTCCCATCCTGTTAACATGATGCCATGGTTTTTTATGTATGTTCTTGATGCTTTCCCTAGTTCCCATAAATCTCGTCTGTTTCTACATGGGTCTTCATATCTCCGTCGTCCGTGTATTTTGCCTGAGCTCTATGCTCTATACCCCAAATTGCCCTAAATTGTATATCCCGGCCACGGTGCCCTGTTGCTGTACACGTCACCTTCGTAGTGATGAATCGAGAGCTTGCCCGCATATACGTCCTCGTCCGCGTCATGGTGGCATGTCTCGAGGAGGCCGAAGTGGTCGCCGTAGCCGTCGTTTGAGTGGACCATCTCGCCGTATTGTTTGGGCCTGGACCGTATCCCGAGTCTCAGGAGCTTGGACTCGATAATGCCCATCGAGGCTGCCGGTTCGCGGGCTCTCTTGCTATATATTGAGCAGATAGATGCTCAAGGTAAGTGCTAGAGATAGAACAACGGGCCTAGAAGGGTTATTTCGTAAAAAGGGACTCCGAAGCTAGTAGCTTCAAAGCGAGAGCATGGGCGGTAGTAGAAAGCAGAGCTTGGCACAGATAGTAATGGAATAGGTTCAGATTCAGAAAACCTTTTTTCTGAAATCTATTTCTCCAGTATCCTCATCTCCTCTTTACTCCAGACAAGCCGGAGTTTTCTAGCTAGCCCTAAGCCCTCAGGTCGGTTCGCCTTCATGCTCCTGACTAACACTGACGCGTTCAACTGATCTAGTCCATGGGCTTAGCCGGCGGTAGGGTCCTCTTTTATGCAACTCTTTAACCGATGAGAAATGCTGTAATAGTTGCTCATAGCTTCATTCTACAGATATTATTCTAGGTCGATCCATAGATGACCCTCTCTCGATACCTGTAGTTACCTTAGGCACCTTGACTTGGTGTCAACGAACGGCGGCTGCATGCTCCCGGTCTCGGTCGACATATCCCCGCCGATGTATCGGAAGCATACAGCATAGCGTGTCGAGCATCCAAGCACCTTGCGAAGTAATCAGAATAACGTTAGCAAGAAGAGAACTCAGCATAAAGGGCGGAGGGAGAACTAAAATAGGTGCCAAAATAAGGGAAAGAGACGCCCCCTTCAGCCTTGTCATATCCTGGGCAGTGAGATCTGGGTAGGACTCGCGTAGATGTAGAGAAGCTCGGCGGGAAGGATGGCAGGGTTCGTCGTAAACGTCCGTCAACCGGCAGTTGATCTTTTCATTTCGCGTTTCCTATTACTCGAAGTAATATATCCCTTTTCTCTCTTGTAATCTTCTTGCCCCTTTTTCCTTTTCAACGACGTAGTTCATGGACGGCTAGAACCTGCCCAGGTAGTTTGCAGCTTACAAAGTACAACACATGATAAGGTTGGCTTGCCAAGACGCAAATGGATCAGGATGGGCTAATGGGCGAATAGGGATCCCGCGTCTCAGCCATAATTTTGAAATATCAGCCAATTGCTTCTGGAATAGGTGACTTCGCCTCCTTAGGGCTGCGAGGTTACAGCTCAGCTCCTGCAGCTATGTCGCCTATCTTTGTACTTGCGCAGATCCCCAGCGCCATTTGGGGGCTGGAATGGTGTTATGCTCCATTGCCCTTGGGCCTTGGCTGGATGGCTGGCCTTGGGCTGCTGCCATGTAGCATTCGAGGATTGAGCCTATGCCACACTCGCCAGGTTCAACTGTCCTCCCCACATCTGCTCTTCCTTCGCTGCTCCTCGCCGCTCGTCTATGAGATTCCCCCTCTACCCGCGTCGTGCTGCGGAAAACTCTGATGTCTAACAACACGAAGCCTCGAAAGACGGCGCGGTAGAAGTTCCCTAGAAGAGGATGACCAGGACAAGTCGGGGGAATTCATCTTTCTTTACCTCAACGTAGACGATGGCTCCCGTTCTAGCACGGCTGGACGGCGGCGGTGGCGGCAGCGGACATACCGTCACCTGGGCTATCAACGGTCTCGTCGTCGTCCTTGCCGTCGTGTCTACCACCCTGCGGTTCTACACCCGCATCTTCACCCGAGCTGGCCTCAAGGCCGACGACTGGCTCATCCTCGGCGCCCTCATAACGGCTTTGACGGTCGTCGTGCTGGTCGTCTGGGGTAACAGCGCCGATCCCAACGGCCTCCGGATGTCAGAGAACACGGACCCCAACTACCACTACACCCCTCAGGATCACCTGTATCTCAAGCTCTCCTTCACCTGCTCCGTTCTGTACTTTACCGTCTCCGGAGCCACCAAGCTCGGCATTCTGCTCATGTACCACCGCATCTTCGCCATCAGCACGTCTTTCCGCTATCTGCTGTACGTCTCGAGCGCGCTGGTTACCGGCTGGTGGATCGGGTGTACGATCGCAGCGCTACGGAAATGCGATTCGCTCGAGTTCGGGCTGGCCAGCACCCTGAACGACCCGCGACACTGCTTCGATTTCAACGTCTTCTGGCTGGCTTCGGGCATCTGCGAGATCCTGCTGGACGTCCTGATCTTGACTCTGCCGGTGGCTGTCGTGGTGAGGATGCGCTACTCGCTCAAGCGGAAGCTGATGATGTCGGGTATTTTTCTGCTGGGAGCATTGTGAGTACCTAGCCTACCAACCAAACCAGCGACACACAACTCTTATCTCTTTATTCTGTGCTGAGCTGACAGTTCTCTCCAGTGTCATTGTTACGGGTATCGTCAAAGTCAAACTAGCCTATACTCCAGGCAAACGTTCGCTCTCGTACGCCAGCGCCGAGCTGTGGGCCGCCCTGCACTCGAGCATGGCCATTCTATGCGCTAGCCTGCCCATCTTCCGGCCTCTCGTCAAGCGCGTCGCCAGTTCGCATCTGATTGTCAAGTTCTCGCGTCTTCTGCCTCGCCGCCGACAAAGATCGGGTAGCTCTACGACGAGCGATGGATCGGACGAAGCGGAGAAGAACAACGATAACAACAGGCCTAATCGGTCGCTCGCTATGAGCTTCATCGCATCGGAGATGGTATTAAACCTCCTGAAAAGACCAGAGGAACACACGTCGGAGCCGCGACCTTTAGATAAAGCAAATGAGGGCCAACAAGACCAGGTCCCGCAGCTTCCCCGGATCGACACGACGGGGACTATAAACTTATTTCCTGATAGCAGGCTAGAAAGATCTCAACATGGCGACGAGATCAGGGGCCATCTCCATAGTTTAGAGGGCAACGATTGAATATTGAATGAACTGGCGTTTGAATCCTTCTTACTGTGCAGGGAAGATGATCATGTAAGAGCACCTAGTGTATCCATCTGACAGTGAGGGCATCACCCATCATGGGTACTATTGGACATTCCACCATTCCCTCTTTCTCTCACCTCCGTCCACTGGAGAACCGACAGACACGACGATAGTCGACGCAACTGCTGGGCAAAGCACAGGGATCGTCAGGAGACCCTGATCTGCACAGCCCTGCAGCATGACGTTTGTTAATATGCGGTGTGCAGAGGAAGACGAGAACAGTGAACGCGTCCGTCTCTCAGCAATCCGCGTGGTCTTCACATGCTCTGCGCGACCCAGACCGCCAACTTGTTCCATCACGCGGATCCGCGTGCCACATCACGACCCCGCTGTTTTCTCGCCTCGATAGGAGAACCAGCCGTTGGCTTTGGACGGACCACTATCCACTCGCGGATGGGGATTGCGAAGAGCGGAGTGAGAAGCGAGAGACGATACGGGCTGTTCCTTTTCTTTTTCTCTTAGGGAGAAGTTGAAACTTGGTTGAATGGGAACACGTTGATGGGTGCGATGCGGCCAATGACGGGCTGTAAACGCACACAGGAGCCCATATCCCCATCCCGGCGACCCCATAGGTGGAGGCGACCCCAGTGCGTGTTCCAGACGCCTGAACAGCTAGACAGCTCATCGCCAACGAGGCGCCGCCTAACTGTACAGATGGCAGCAGGACGACGATCGATACAGGAACTAGCGGATGTATGTGTAAGGATACCCTACAGCTGTATCTATAAATAATACAATGCGATATAGAAAACATTTTACTACACTCTGCCAGAGTCGAGCTCAAGATTACCAGTGCAGTCTCCTGAGGTAGAGTTTGAATAACGACAACTTAAGGGTTTCGTGCGGTTCTGCCCTCTTAGTTCACTCCCCTCTGTGTGCTCTGCAGCTCGCTTTCATTCATACTCTTATATACTCTCTGTGCTGGACACATCTTCCCATCTTGTCTCTTCGACCTACCCGGAGCAGGAAAGATGGCGTTCTCGTTGACATCCAAGAATGTCGAGCTCCGGGGCTCGTGGCTCGTGGCCGTGGTGCGGAAGCCCGACGGCTCCTGGAACGTCTCCAAGCTCGACCTCAACGAGCATATCGGCAACAGAAATGGCGAGTTCGATGTCGCCATGGACCGCTGGTACAACTCGGCCGAGAACTGGTCCTGCCACCTCCGCGGGCCCATCCTCTGCGCCCAGCTGAGGACCATAACCGGCGCCTGCTCCCCCGAGAGGTGCATCAACCTAGACCTATTCGTCAAGAACCATGACGGTAGTCTGGAGTTCCAAGATCTGTATGTTCTTTTTCCATTTCGAACAATGGACAAGTAAATCCCAAGCCTTTATCACGCGACGCTAACCAAACACCCCTCCTAGAACCGACTCCCTGCTGCTGTACGCGGGGTGCCTGACGCTCGAGGACTCGTCGCGGCTGCGGGGGCTAGTGGTGGGCCGGGACGGCAAGTTCGCGGCGTCCGAGATCGACCTGGGCCAGCACTACGGCAACATCAACGGCCGGTTCGAGGCCGGCGAGCGGCACTACGGGCGCACCGGCCGCAACTTCCGCCTCGACCAGGACTCGGGTGCCGTCCGCCTGCTCGGCGAGCTCATGGACTGCGAGGGTGCCTGGCACGACGCCGAGGTCGACCTCGCCGAGTGCATCGTCAATCAGAACGGCAAGCTGGCCTTTGTCAAGCAGTACGTCCCGTAAACATGCTCGTTGCTTGTAGAAATTTGTTTCGACATAGCTAACCACTCCGTATCCCAACTGTAGTGAAGATGGGTTTGTAAGACAAGACTGGCAGCCTGCGATAGCCGAGCAGATGCCCGTCTTGGGAGAGGCCATTACCGGTCTAAACCTCGGGGACGACAAGGAGGTTAGTAACCCGCCACACTGTCTTCACTGGCAGTAAGCATTGGTTTTCATACAGAACGCTAACAGAAGCGCAAAAACAGGATCACATCTACTACGAGATCGCCTCCAACACAAACTCTACCGAGTCCACCGTCGGGATCGCCATCGGCACCTTCATTGGACGCGCCGTGCGAAACCCGGCCATGGGCATGGTGATCGGAGCCCATCTCACGGCCTCTCCCGACGCCTTCGTCGACGAGAAGACGGCGGGGGCGATCGAGGATGGCGAGGCCCGCTCCCGAATGCAGGAGGCAACGTTAGGGCGTCACGTGTGTGAGGCTATACGCGACATGTTCGCCGACGACGCCGCCGCGGCCGCCGCGGCCGAGATACTGGACGCCTCGCTGACGCCGCAGATCGACATCTGGGCCAACGGCGTGGTGGCCTGGTTCGAGAAGCAGGAGCTGCCGGCGACCGTGCTCTCGGACCTGTCGCTGTATGCGATGATGAAAAAGTACGTACTTCACCGCTTCCATTTCTCTTCACTACTCTAGATGGACCGAAAAAGAAAAAAAGAATATAAAACTACCTGTGAGCCGTAACTAACCAGCCTCCCTACACAGGGTCATCAGACAACTGCGCGGCGAGCCCGTCGAGTGCTGGGCCAAGGCGCAGCAGCAGCTCGACGGCATCAAGGCGAGCGCGCGGACCCTCAAGCTGACGCCGCCGCCCAAGCCGCCCACCCCCGAGCCGGAGCCCGAGGTCCCTTTGGAGACCCCCGAGGCGCCGGCCGCCGGCGCCTTGGAGGGGGCGAAGGCGAAGGCGGAGGGGGAGGGGGAGGGGGAGCAGCTGCCGCAGATCCCGGAACTCCTGATCTCGGGCCCGGAGACGAGCGAGCTTCCCGCGGCGGCAGCGGCGGCCCAGACCGCGCCGGAGGCGGGCCAGGACGCGCAGAGCCAGAAGTCGCAGGCACCGGCGGGGGCCCCAAACCAGGACCAGGACCCAAAGGTGCCGGCGGCGGGTGCGGGGGCGGGGGCGACGAGCTCGGGGACGGCGAGCACGCGGCAGTCGTCGTCGGACGACGGCAGTGCCGGCAAGGCGAAGGGCGGCGACGGAAAGGGCAGCGACCGGGCCAGCAGCGTGCGGGGAAACTGCAATGCGGCGACCAAGGGGTGGCACGGGCTCTTCGGCATCACGACCTTCCGGCGGAGCTGGGCGCGGTCCAAGCAGCCCAAGGTGGTGACAACCACGTAGCACTGCGGTGGGGAGTGGAGGAGGAAGAAGACGACGGGTTTTTCTGGCGGTATCTGAGCGAGAGCGTGAGTTGGCAGAGGTATATGTAGGCTAGGGACGGGAATGGGATATGGATAAGATAGGAGTGCACGGCGTACATTCTTTTTTCTTTCTTTCTTTTATATGGTCTGGTCGGCCGGGTAGTCATCGTGAATATGAGCTTTGAGCAAACCGACATGGAATCTGTATGGATTTCATGTTCAATGGATCAATGGAATTATTTCCTCACACCCTCTGCCTTTTGTACACTACATCCGGTCCCTGTGAATCGAGCCATGTCCATGAAGAAGGAAAACCCTGAGTGAGCTGACCCCTGAAATAAAACCGACACCAAGGCTATGCAGTTGTGAAACGGTCGATGCTGGGTTAGGTAGGCAAAACATGATCTCATCAGGAAAACCCTTATAGAAAAGACAATAACAACAAAAGCAAGAAGCGAGAACGGGGGTGGACAAGACACTTGTTCCAACAAGACTCCCCTCGACTCTGGTATCGAAACCAATCCATCGTCTTACCGATTAGACGACCAATCTGCCTTCCGCCGACACGCGAAGCCATTACAAAAGGGCTTGGCGCAGGCCTGAAAGCCGCAACTAATCGACTCAGACATCATGTTCTAGAATTTGTTGTTCTGCGCAGTGCTGTCGCGGGCTCCGGGACGGAGGTCCTTGACGTAGAACTCGAGGTTGTCGTTCTCGTACACGTGTCCGAGCGGGCGCTGTGCTTGTGTGTAGATGTTGTCGACCTGGTGGGGGTGGAACGTGGACTGCTGGGTGCATCCGAGAATGTGATCCAGCCCGGGAGGATGGGTGAGGCGGAATATGCCGTAGCTGTGGGACATGCGTTAGTATTCTTCATCTCATGTCTAGCTCTCCCTTAAGAGTATAGCGGTGAATAACTTACGAAGGCTCAAATCTTGGCGCACAAACGATTGCGATGCTCTCCGGCAACATCACCTGGTATCCTGCTTGCGTGTGCAAGTCTCTGGAGCTCATGAAACAGGTCTGGGTCGGGTGCGTGTGAATCCAACCAAGCATGAGCAGGTCCTCCTTCATGCAGTACTCGAGCATCGCGCCCTCGTTCTCGGTCTCGCACGTGTCCGACGTGCACTTCTGCTGGGGAATCAGGAGGCAGCGCACGAACAACGCGTTGTTAACGGCAGTTCCGCACAGTATTCCGCACATCTCAAGGCCGCGCCTGGTGTTCTCGGACGCGATGGACAAGAACTGATGGCGCAGCTTGCTCGGCAGGAATACAGAACGGATTGGTTCCTTGTTCTCGAGGTAGGCCGCCGGCTTGAACGTGAGACGCTGCTGCTTCTTGGCCGGTACGGATAGTTCGGATATCTTCGGGGGTGGTGTAGGGAGTTCATGAGGCGTCTGAGGGGAAGAAATAGGCCCTTCGGAATGTATCATCTCCTTGGCGGGGCGCAAGGGCGGAAGGGAGGCGTGCGCAGGGCTCGAGCGGGCTTCATTCTGACCAGGAAGGTCATCTTTGGGAGGTCGCGGGGGCAGCGCAAGCTGAGGGGTGGCTGTGGTTCTGGTGTATGACTGCTGGGCTTCGTACTGCATAGGGTCAGGCTTAGATATGGCCGGGTATTTGTAGCCTGAAGGCCTTGAGGCCGTTGTCGATGATGGTCGCGAGTCTCTGTGTGGCTGGGCGCGTGAACCGTCATGACCATCGTCGCCTCCATCCAGCTTACTTCTTGTCGACTCCATCTGTCTTCGAAACATCTCTTCATCTTCGGCCTGCTTATTGGCCAGCTCCTCGGTCCAGTTGTTCCAGAAGCCCGCGGCGCGTCGGGACTGCTCCTCTTCCTGAGGCACGCCGGACATTCTGGTCGCCCTCCTTGTGGCATCTCTGCGGCGGATCTCTCTTTGAGCTAGCTGTACGGCCAGGTCCTGGTTATCGCCGGCGTCAAGTAGGCGTGAACTAGACGACAAAGCGGGATCGGTCGACGCGCGCTCTTCGTACGGAGTCGGTTTCTTGAACTTGGCGAGCTCAGCCTGCTTCTTCTGACGACGCTCCTTAGTCTTTGCTATTACCAACCATTCGTCATACTCCTTCTGAATTAGAGGCTTAATGTTCTCGAGATGGGTTGCGATGTGAGGAAGGGAACTGTTCATCGACGCCAGAGTCTTCTTCCCTTCTGGCGTTTTGGCTTCGGGGTGGGAGGGCAGGTAATCCATGACCAAAGTCAAGTATCGCATGTAGAGTAGGTATGCTTGACCCCAGTTGCCGTCGTGTAGATAGCTTTGGCCCTAGAGGCAACGGAAGTTCAGTCAGTATCGTGGCCACCATAGTCATCAACATGGAGGGTGCTGACCTCTTGGCTGAGTGTGTTGGCGGTGCGAAGCCATGCCTTGAGCGGTATCAGGGGATTCCACTGAAACTTCCTTGCCCTCTCAGCTATCTCCTTGGTGGATTGGGGACGGTTTGTGTCCAGGAGTGTCGAGCTCGTCGAGGCCATCTTTGCATCGCGTCCGTGGCAGACGACTGCTGTACGCGCTCTGCCCTGTGCCCTATGACCTATGCCCCGAAGGCGAGAGTCCCTGGAATTGACGGATGCTGTGGAGTTTCATTAGGCTTTATCATAAGATTTGGACACGGAATGATAAGTATTCTTTCTTTCTTGCTGCCTGGAAGCTTGCGCGGCAGCCTTTGACGGACAGGTGTGCAGCGGATAGAGGCGTCGCGGCCTGTGACTTGCAACGCTGTAACAGACTGCGACCTGGAATGTGGGATGTTTTAGGTACAGCTGGTACAGGTTGGAGGGGTATGGGCGCCGCATGCAGGGTTGGCAAGGTGCGATATGGCGGGGCAGCAAGTTAGGCGTCTGAGTCTGCCTTCGGTGCTTCAGGTGCTTACAGAGAGCTATGCGGCTGCACGGTGGTAGCTACGTCATCTCGTAGGTGCCTCCCAGATACTGCACACGCGCAGAGGCGCTTAAGAGGATAAATATTTTCTTCAAAGAAAATAAAGGATCTTGCTCTTGGATATGGCTCAATACCATGCAGTGAAGATTGCAGGTGCGTTTTCTCACTGCTATCAAATCGTCAAGGCATCTAAACCTTTAATTCCTTTAATTCATACTATACCTGTTTCACCCGAGAGCATTGAATCCATGAGCTGACACGAATACCATTCTCATACGGTACGATATGTCAAGCCTTTGCCGCAACCTTTCCTGGCGCACCGCCTCCTGGTTGAAGTCCTGCTTGGGCCTGGATGATCTCTCCTTTCTTCTTCTCAAGCTTGTCTTGGGTCTCTTTGATCTGATCCTCTGTTCTCGCCCTGTTGATACAGCGTCAATATTTAGTTATATCAGCGCAAGAGATAGAACAAGACGAGTAGCCTTACCGTTCTTTACCAATGAATTCCAAACGTCCCTTAACCGTGCTTTCAGCCTCGACCTTGTCTTGCTTCAGAAGGACTGGCCCAACCATCTTGTAGATGTTCTCGCCATCTTTCAGACGCTCAAACTCCTTGAACACATCATATAAGCTCAAATCTCCATGCAGTGCCCGGTGTGAATCAACTCCTACTGACCTTCTGTACGTTCGTATTTTCCTGGCTCTGCGCCTCAAGCTTCTGCTGTGACTGGACAGCAGCCTGTAGTTCTTGTTGCAGCTTGGTGTACTCTTCGGAAAGGCTCTGGAGCCGAGCTTGGCCTTCTGCCATGGTCGCAGTATCAAGCTCTTCCTGCAGCCCGCAACAATGGCGAGATCAAATTTTGAGGAGATTCAGGGATATGCGTGCGTGTTCGTGTACGTGTACTCTTGTCGTTTTCTTTGCCTGCCCTACATGTATCTCGCGAGGTAGAATGCACGTAGCCGTATGAGCAATTATGCCTAGGTAGATAGGTAGCATTTCGCGTATTCTACGAGCCAATCGATAAGGGAGCGCTAGGCTTCAGTATACAGTACCCCTCCTATGCTCCTACGACTTGCGCGGCGACTGGGCGTTGGGGTAAGTACTATGTACATACCCCTCTATTTATGTGCATACCAAGCCGCACCAAAAGCTGGAGTAGTTGGCGGCAATAAATGCAATAAACCAGGTTTTACCCTTGCAATGGTCCGGCGTCGCCCCAGCAGCCCAGCACCCAACATCTCGACAAGAACAAACCCCTGCAGCGACGACGAGTCCATTCCAAGCTGCTCCTCAACTCCTCGGCCAACTGCCTCCCCATCAGGCGTATCAAGCTTATGCATTCACCTCTCCCTCGTAACCACCGATAGCAGTCTTCTCGCCCTCCTCGCTGGCGGTGAAGGCGACCAACCATTCGCTCCCATCATGTCCAACACCGATTTTCTCGGTCGAGCAATCGACACGGTGCGCCGCGCGATAGACGCCGACACTGGCAACGAATACGACAAGGCCTACCAGCTATACTACCAGTCCCTCGAGTTGTTTATGCTGGCCCTGAAATGGGAGAAGAATCCAAAGTCCAAGGAGATGATCCGCCAGAAGACGGGCGAGTACATGGACCGCGCCGAGAAGCTGAAGGCCCACCTCTCCGACGCAGACGCCAAGCGTAAGAAGCCCGGCATGGTCGGAGCTAATGGCTCGTCCACCGGCGGCACGGGCAAGGGGAAGCAGAACGGCGAAGACGGTGTAGACGAGGATAGCAAGAAGCTGCGGAACGCCCTCGCCGGTGCTATCCTGCAGGACCGGCCGAACGTAAAGTGGGACGACGTCGCTGGGCTGGACGGCGCAAAGGAAGCATTGAAAGAGGCCGTGCTGCTGCCCATCAAATTTCCGCATCTATTTTCGGGGAAGCGCAAGCCCTGGAAGGGCATTCTCCTCTATGGTCCACCCGGTACGGGTAAGAGTTATCTAGCAAAGGCCGTCGCTACAGAGGCGAACAGCACATTCTTTAGTGTGAGCAGTAGTGACTTGGTGAGCAAATGGATGGGTGAGAGTGAAAGGTACGTCATAGAGACCTTGTTTCTACGACTTTAGAGACACCAGCTAACCTTCGGACTCCCTACAGATTAGTCAAGCAGCTATTCGCAATGGCCCGGGAGAACAAGCCTTCGATTATATTCATTGACGAGGTTGACGCCCTCTGTGGTCCCCGAGGCGAGGGCGAGTCGGAGGCGTCGCGAAGAATCAAGACCGAGATGTTGGTGCAGATGGATGGTGTCGGCAAAGACTCGACGGGCGTACTGGTTCTAGGCGCAACCAACATCCCGTGGCAGTTAGACGCTGCTATCCGAAGACGATTCCAACGAAGAGTACACATCAGCCTTCCGGACGTTGCAGCAAGGACTACCATGTTCAAACTCGCAGTTGACGAGACGCCAACGACCTTGAAGAACGAAGACTACAGGGAATTGGCGAAACTCGCCGAGGGCTACTCAGGCAGCGATATCACCATTGCCGTACAAGACGCCCTTATGCAGCCAATACGTAAGATTCAACAAGCTACACACTTCAAGGAGGTGAGTTTCCCAGCCCAAGTATTCGAATGATAGCTGTTTGCTAATGTGAAATATAAAGGTACAAAAAGATGGCGTTACGCGCCTAACCCCTTGTTCGCCAGGCGACCCTAAAGCAAAAGAGATGACGTGGGACGACGTCGAGACAGAGCTGCTGCTCGAACCTCTGGTGGACTTTAAAGACTTTGTCAAGGCCATCAAATCATCGAGGCCGACGGTGTCCGACGAGGACCTCAAACGAAATTCAGACTGGACCAAGGAGTTCGGAAGCGAAGGCAACTAAGGAGGGAGACGAGCTGCGGAGCGTATCGGCATTGTCAGGCGTTTTAGGCGACTTACTACACGAATGCTTTTATAGCCGCCCGGGGTCTACCGCCCAGGGCGGACCTGTGAGACTGTCGGCGACGGAAATGATATACATATGATTCTTTATGCTAGATACGTATTTGGTAATGACTCTTTACGTGCAAGCCATCCTTGAGCACTTGTAGAGTCTGGGTCCGTGAAATATCGAGTTGCAATAGCCTTGCCGCATGAGGGATAAGGCTTCAGGTTGGTGACTGGTCCCAATACATTACGGCCATGCGAGGGTCACTTGGGAAAGGGGCTGAGACGCCTGGAGGGCTCATCGTCCCCAATACGAGAAGCCGGCTGGTTCGAATCCGGCAGTGACTTGCCTATGCTATTTATTTTGACACTTCTCATGGCCGTAACAGAGCCTCAAAAGGGGATGGGTGCTTCCTTTTCCCCCAAGAGATGACACACGTGTCAGGGTGCCTGCTTGAGGCACTTATTACTTGATACTGGACCCTCTCGTCGTGCTATACAGGTCTTACGCTAACTCTCATGTGCGTAGAGTCGAAGCTCGTCGATATAAGCATCGTCTACTTTAATATCGATTTGCCAAGTTTGATGGTGGCCCTTTTTAGAATATGAAACCAATAGAAGTACTACAATCGACGACTACGCAACGCCATGTCAATCACTTTAAGGAACAGCTCTCTCACTTTGTTCGTGTAGTTTTCGTAAAAAAGCTTTAGAATACCTAAGGACGGGTATGATTTTACCATGTACAAAGCCGCAGCCCGAGAAACACCTGAAGTCCGGAACGCCTAGCCCATGCCTGTTCCAATACTGAAGTGAACAGCTCCTGCTGATCGAACGAGCCTAGTTGTCCGCGTGCTTCTTCTTTTTCTTTTTCTTCTCGCCGTTCACTTCTGCCTCGTGAACATCGCTGTGCTTTCGCTTCTTCTTTTCGTCCTTCTTATCCTTCTTCTCTTTCTTGTCCTTGGACTTCTTCTCCGGCTTGGAGGTGACAGCGGTGGGTGGGAGAGGAGCATCGATCATCTCCGTGTCGATAGCCATGCTCTGCCCATCGGCGAGGATATCGGCCATAGTCTTGTCCTGAGTACAGAGTTAGCGCCTTGAACATCGAGCAATTAGCCGATATATACATATACTTACCATCACATCCGAGTTCGTAGGCAACTTCTTGCCGCTCGCGTAAAACTCTAGCCTGTCCTCAACCTGCTGCTTCAGCGCGTCACCAAACTTCTTGGACGGTTGCTCGGCAAAGTTGTCGATGCGACTGGCGATGCTGCACTTGTTCGCAAGGTATCGCGAGATTCGACCCTTGTCCTTGGGCTTTGCTCGTCCGATAAACGTGCTGTGGTAGATGAGACCGAATTTGGGGGTGTTACCCTTCGTCTTCAATGCTCGGAATAGAGCCTTCTCAGCACCTAGGATCTGCACGGTTGAGGCAGGATACTTGGACAGGTTTGTCAAAGAACCGGCCTTCTGGATGAGGCGAGCTGCAACAACCTCGCCAATGAGCGCAGCTAGGTTAGGCGCAACTGTGCTCATCTTGTCCACCAGGTAGCTGTAGAGCGTCCGTCGGTACTCGGCAAGGTGGACCACTTTGCCCGCGAAGGTAGAGATGTTGGCCATATCCATCTCTGCCAACTCGCGGCCCATGGAGATCTTGGCCTTGGTGATAATCTCCTGCGCCTTTTCCTCATCGTCGTTCACGAGCGCTGCGATCTCATGGAGCTTGTCGTCGGACAGAGTCGCCTTGTCACCAATGAAGAGAACCAAGCGCGAATACGTCAAGCTGTCGGAGACGATGTTGAAAAGCTCGGGGAAATGCCATCCATACCACTCTCGTACCTTCTGAGAGAAGAGGTTGATGCCTTTGTCGAGGTTATCGAGCGTCGCAATAGCACGGATGATATGGTTGTCGTTCTTGTGCACGTTGAACTTGACCTTGCCACGCGAGTAGGCGTGACCCAGACCAAGCTGGGCCCTTTCTACATCGCCCTCTTGAAGACCCTTCAGCAGCTTGGATGAGTGAAGGCGGATGCTTCGCAGCAGGTCGGCGACGACTTCAGAGGTATCACCGGTTTCGCATTCAACACCGGGGAAAACAGCCTTGATCGAACCAGCCAAGTTTTTATCAGCGACTCCAAGCACGATCTTGCTCTTCTTGGACTGGGGTAGGTTCAATTCGAGGTTGGACTTGAGGTAGTCGGACAGGATTCCTTCGGACACGAGGTTGATGTTCTCGAGGGCGTCGGCGGCGTTTCTAGTAAAAATATTAGTTTGATATATAGAGAAGAACTGCGTCGGGAGCGGTCGCATCTACCTCCAGGGCGCAAAGTTGACCAATTGCACCATCTTGCCGAACTTGGAGAGGTCCTGGCCGGCTTTCTGTACCTCTTTCAGGTGCAGGCCGATAGTGTCCTGCTGGTGAACCACCTTGAAGATGGCATATCCGACAGCGGACTCATGCAACAGAAAGTCTACGCGCGTCATATTTGGTTATCGAGCGAGGTTAGGACGAGCTTGCGCATCAGTTGGTGAGCCTAAAGGTGGATGAAGAATAAAAACTGAGGAATATGTGAAGGTCCAAAATTTTTTTTTTCTTTACTTGCTCTTGCTGCAAAAGCTCCAAGCCAGGTATCCACTCTGGTACCTTAGGTAGCTACATATGTACGTATCCGAATACCCACCTACTCGGCAGAAGTTCGGCAATCCTCTTATCTCTTTAACGAGAACGACGTCCAATCATCTTAGTTTGCTTTTCAGTTTTCCATGATGTATTAATGTTGCTGATTGCCATTTACAACTTCTTGGCCGACAGGTTTTGGACTGAGATCTTGACTCTCATGGAAAATATACACCTTGATCACCTTACATCACCATGCACCGGAGTGTGAGGAGATCGAGGTGGCTATGGGGTTGTTCGTCAAATCATTGAGATATTGCCATGGCACGGTTCAATAGAGGTGGCTGCAGATGCTCGGTCTTCGAGATATTGTCTCCTAATATAGGAAAGTAAATTGATAAAATTTTGACACCTAGTTGACCTTTACCCGAGCCAAAGTATTCTCGAAGGGAGAAGGACATCCCTTCTGTAACGTAAGGTATAGATAGACGGCAAAACTTGGGTAGAACATTGCGATCCTCGTATTATGCTACAGCTGCATGAATGAATAGGTTGAAGTAAGCCAATAGATATCTAGCAGCTAGGCTGGTTGGATTGTGCGAGTAAGGAAAGAGAAACACAAACACTGCGAAGGAAAAATAAGAAATTGCGGAAAAAAAAAAGGCTCGGTCGAGATGTTGAATCCACGACCTACGAAAAACCTACTTGAGTCACCTGTAAGCCTTGGGATCGAATATTGATAGTGGTACAGCAGTTACGCCTACGAGTGCCCAAATAGGGCGAGAGACCTCCTTTGGTACCGAGGCAGACAATTAGTAGACATTGTTCTATTGACTCATTCTTACAATAAGAATGGAGATGCTACTAATTACACGGTAGAGTACTATATTAGGAGGAAAGCAGAGAGCTGTGATCACTTGCGCAGTACTAGGTAAGTACGAGAATCATGAGGTATAGAAGGCAACGAATTTGAATGTAGCCTTGTGCTGGCTGAGAGGTCCCGGAGAAACCCTCGGAGAAATGGTCGCATTAAAAGCTGGAACCTTATAGGATTGCACTTAAACTCTGCGGCCAAGGTTACGGACGGAATGGAAGAGTACACGAGAGACGTACTATATGTGAAGCTTAGAAGAGCTCATAAAGGTTGATGGAAATGATAACTTCGTTTGGATTGAACAAGTGTAGCCAATTTACATATAGAGGCTCGAATTACAATTAATAACTCCGAAGATCCTTAGCTGCCTCCAAGGACAAGAGATAAGCCACCATAAACCTTGCTACGAAATGCCTTGCTCTAAGAGAGGTAAGGCCTATTACACACCCTTCAGCTTATACTATAAACAGGTGACAGTGATTATTTACATATATTACTTCCCCTTTAGGTGTGTAGTTGCTTTCAACATCAAAGACGGCGTCCCAGCGGCGCGCCCTCGGCCAACTCGGACCGAGCCGACGACATGATTGGGGACAAAGTCCTTTCCACTTCCGCCTAGCTGGCCAATCATATCATGACTTGGTGGATATCCCAGATTGTTCAGGGGAACCTGATGCCGGCACGGCGGACTACAGCGGCCCGCGTTCGGCAGCTGGATACTAGCCTACCGCCAATTCAGGAGCAGATACCTGCAGCCACGGCCTTCCATCGCGAATACCGAGATGGATACAACGATTAAATTGAAACAAGATGATGAATTGTATCCTAGGCAGAGCGAGTGCTTACAAATTCAACGATGGACTATGCCTACAATAGACTGGAGGGCTCCTAGGATAGATCAATAAATACCATGCCTACCCCTAGGTGTTTAGGTAGGCATATAGGTAGTTATTCAGCCTGTTGACCATAATAACAGACTGAAACGTTTTACTTGAAGATCTCGATTCGTATCCCGAGATCAAGGACTCACTTCTGCAAAGATGACTGCAGCCGACGAAGCCCAGAGTCCTGCCTATAATCGTCATGACGAGACGACACCGAAGCCTCCAGAATCTGTTTACGACATGGAAAAGTTGAATGGTGAAGCGAGCGCTGGAGGACTCCCCGAACCGGAGCCTAAAAGAACCGTGACTGGTCTGAAGTGGTTTCTTGTCTTCACATCTCTACTGTCTACGGTACGTGTACACAGACTAACGGGCACTCCTTACGATATTGAATAAGGGCCCAGGAGCTGACATGGTGGACTCTGCTAGGTGCTACTTTTCTCGCTGGATAATACTATCGTGAGCCGACTTAGATCAACCGACCTCCTCGACCTACCTATCCTAACCACATCCTCATCCAGGTCGCAACCATACAGCCGTCCATTGTAGAGACATTTGGCGACCAGCAGGAGCTAGCATGGATCGGAGTCAGCTTTGTTCTTGGCCAAGTCCTCATCCTTCCCATGTGCGTATCGAGTCTTCCAGAGCCCCCCTCCCCCTTCGTCGTTACCCGTGT
Organism: Hypoxylon sp. FL1284; assembly: GCA_022432365.1. NCBI lineage: Eukaryota > Fungi > Ascomycota > Sordariomycetes > Xylariales > Hypoxylaceae > Hypoxylon > Hypoxylon sp. FL1284. The sequence goes on from JAJJXE010000002.1 coordinate 118,984, forward strand.
CGAGCTGATCGACTGACTGTTGCCTTTATAGTGGAAAGGCTTACGGCATGTTTAATATGAAGATGCTATTTGTCATCAGTCTCATACTCTTCGAGGGTGGCAGTGCCATCTGTGGCGCCGCGCCTACCATGACGGCCATAATCATCGGCCGTGTCATCGCTGGCGTTGGTGGCTGTGGTATCTACGTAGGAGGGTTGACATACATCAGCGTCCTCACTACTCCCCACGAGCGGCCTCTCTACCTTGCCATCCTCATGTCCGTATGGGGCTTTGGCAATGTTCTAGGGCCGATAGTAGGTGGCTCGTTCGCCATAAGCAATGCTACTTGGCGCTGGGGGTTTTACATCAATCTTCCCATCGCCGCTCTGTTCGCACCGGCTTTCATCTTCAGTCTTCCCAACATCGACGCCATGCCCGATACGCCTTTTGGCAAGAAGATACGCATGCAGGACTGGGTTGGGATCGTCATCTTCACTGCTTTCTGTGCCTGCTTCTGCATGGCCGGTAGCTTTGGCGGCACTCTATACGCTTGGAACAGCGGCTCTGAGATCACACTCTGGGTCATGACCTTCGTTCTTCTAATTGCTTTCATCCTCGTCACCGTGTTTCACCCTTTGGTGCCAGCCGAGCTGAGACTGCTGCCGGCACAGTTCATGCGTACGAAGGACCTGGTACTCGTCCCTCTCCAGGCGTTCTTGGTCGCAGGAAGCATGATGATGGCCATATACTACACGCCTTTGATTTTCCAGTTTACCAAGGGCGACGGTCCTCTGATGGCTGGTGTACGCATCTTGCCTCTCATCTGCATGATCGTCTTTGGCTGCCTGTTCAACGGCTTCGTGATGCCTAAGCTCGGCTACTACAAGCCTTGGTTCGTTTTTGGGAACGCCTTGCTGTTAACTGGTGCCACCCTGATGAGTATGCGCCGCCTTCCACTATTGCTTAGCTTCGACGTGGTGGGTATGATGCTAATCTTGCCTATCGTTGACAGCGACGATTGACTCGACAGTTTCGAACTCCGCTCTTTATGGATATACGGTACTCATAGGTCTTGGAGTCGGCGCTTTCCAAAGCGCGGGTATCGCCGTGGCCTCGGCACTTGCACCTCCATCTGATATTAGCAACGTGGTGTCCATCATGACTGTTGGTAGGTTCAAATGTAGAACCAGGCAAGGAGCGCCTCTGTTAAAAGTCGGACTCGCTAACGTAAGAACGAAATGCAGCACAAGTCCTTGGTATCATCGTTGCTCTAGCTGTCCCGGGGTCCATATTCCAGAACAAAGCTGTGCAGAATATTGCTTCAGCCTTACCAAACATCCCGCAAGACGAACTTACCCAACTGATTACTGGAGCCAGCGGGGCCTCCTACCAGAGCCTCAGCGACAGTGATCGCGCCCTTGTAGTAGACCAGATCACGAGAGCGATTCGGGAGAGCTTCTATTACCTCGTCGGTACCACGGCTATAGGCTTCATTGCCTCTCTTTTCCTAAGTGTAAGTGGTTTCCATGTCTCATTTTTGATTTCGTGTCTTGTGGTATAGATACTGATGAAGATCGTGCGTCCTAGTCGAAGAAGCTTTTTCTCTCTGGTGGCGCTGTCGCAGCCTAGCGATCGTCGTATGGGTCGAGCGTTCATGTTCAGATCAAGTATCTCAAATCGTGACTAGATAATGCAGTTAACGTAGAGTTAGAAAGTCCAGAACGCTGTCTCCTGTTAGCTAGTTAAGATAAAGAAGCTGAAAGACGACATAGAGGCTAAAGCATGTCGGAGGGTTTTATATGCTTCAGAGAATTCGTGGATATGGGGGCGATCCCGGACGGCTCAGAGTCGACCCAATGATTATCGCAGAACTCAGGCAACTTGATCATGTGAAAATCGAATCATTGATATTATTCCCGAGATTGAACGAGATAGGTAGGTCTTTGTCGTGCTTGCTATCGAGGTTAAAGGATTTGGACCCCAATGTAGCATCAGTATGACTTCCAGCCAAGATCGGCGGATGTTATTGTAACCGGCAGGTCTCTATGCATATATCTTAGGTGAGCGCATATGGCAGATAAGAAAAGAGTACATAAGGAGACGCTGCTCCTGGTTCTTGGTACTCGAAACCTCTCAGCTCAAATTTCGCAATGTCGCTAAAACTCCACGAACTTACGACCGACGACGAGTTTAAGGGGGTGGTTCGCGTGGAGCTCGAAGCTTACAGCAAGCCGTTCAATGGATTCTGGGAGATGTTGAAAGGCACCTCCGAGGATGAGCTCTGCGCTCGTCAGCTGTCGTGGCACAGAGCTGATCCCAGCAGCCACTGGCTCTATGTGACAGACGAGGATAGCGGAGATGTGGTTGGCGCGATGCAATGGAACATCTACGAGGAGAATCCATACGCAACCGAGAAGCCACCGCTAACTGCTTACTGGATAACCGACGGTCTTGTAAAAGATGTAGCAAATGCAATGTTGATGGGCTTGGTGGGCCATCGGCCGGGCTCCATGAGCAAGCCACATCTCCGTAAGGACCCAGTCTACCTCCTGTGCTATTACAGTTATGTTTATCGTCCGAATGCTCACCACTGCAAATCTTTATCAGTTATATCCTACTGCTTCGTACATTCTGCGCATAGAAGGCGAGGCGTCGCCAGCTTGATGCTGGAATGGGGCACACGAAAGGCCGACGAGCTCGGCGTGGATGCCTTTGTGGAGTCTACCGAGATCGGCCGTAGCGTGTATGAGAAGCACGGCTTCCGCGTCTATGATGAGCTTTATCTGGACGCGCCCATAGAGGATCTAAGCGAGGAGTTCCAGGAGTTGAGAAGAAAGTTTGGCTTACCTTTGCATGCTTTGGTCATGAGACGGGATGTTGTATCGACATACTAGTCCTGGTCCGTTCATCTTCGGCTCCGAGGTTGAGTGTGTGTTATGCAGGTTGGGCTCGATCAGGGCTAGGATGAGTACAGTCAGATCCAGATCGGTCAATGGATGCGTGGGGGCGGCTCGCGTACTTCGTATGGGAGCTGTACGGCGGCTCATGAACGTATACCTCTCAACGCTTGCAAATCCCCCTTTCCACCAAGCTTCGGTACGTAAATCTGGCTAGGCGTCCGTAAGATGGCTGCACTTCGAATTAAATCCCTTGAAGAGTAGTGGACTTGGGCTTCTGATTCTAGAAGTGTCCTTTCAGTCCTCCCTCTGGAAGAGTCGTGTTTCCCTGGCCTTTGACAAACTATATACCTTGGTACCGACTAAAGATGATATACACGTATGACAGATCGGCTGCGAAATTGTATAATCTTCTGATGCATAGTATACGAAATACCCAGCATGATTATAGCTATGCTAGCAATGCTAGCATTAGGATGGCCTTACTTACTACTATCATCCCCTCAGGGGTTCGACCCACCACCACGAAGCTTTTAGTTCAAGTCGTCAGGGCAAAGATGGACCGATACAGTGTACCTCAATCATCAAAATCGCTATAACTCCTTTTGGCCTTCAAGTCTCTGCTCTGAGAGACGCCTGCACACATCGTAGTTCGCCTGCAAGAAGCGCTCGTGTTCCTGTGCTTGCCTCTGCAGGTCCTCTTCGAAGCTGGCCAGTCGAGCAGCCACGGCGCCACCCGGCGGTGCTAACTGCTCGAGAGCCGCCAACGTCTCCCGCAACGACTCATCGTGGTTAGCTCGGGCTGTCTCGGCAAGCTCCCGGACACGGACTTCGATGTTCTCGAGCAGTTCGTGATACGGCGAGTTGGCGCGAAATGGGCTGCCGCTGGGCGGGACCTTGCGGATCCAGGAAATGTAATCGGCGGCGGCGGAGGCGACGGCTGAGGTCTCGCATTGGCGGCGGACAACGGACGCGCAAAATGCTGACAAAGGATCGAGTATGGCCACCCCTGCCTCCTCGCTTATGCGACCCTCTTCGGAGTTATTTCGTGCAGAGATTGATGGTGAAATAAGTTCACCGTCTACTCCCCCGCCCATATGCGACTGCGAAGAGCCATTCTCCCCCTCTTCCGCGCTGTTGCTGACGGGTACTTGTAAGGACTCGAGCAGTTCACTGCTCAACGGCTCAGACAAGTTTAGGCCAAGTTGGTTTAGACCAGGGTCCCGGTATATCGGGTCTTGGTGGCCGAGCTGACCCGACGGGGAACCATTGCATGCCGGGGGTATGATAGAGGGACTCAGGTTTGAGTAGCCAGTATTGGCAAGCCAGTCAAAATTATATGAAGGTGCGGCCATGGGACTATTCGAATTCCCACTCATTCTCTGTATCAGGGTCTCTGCCTCGTCTTTCCAGGTGTCCCAGCACGTAGTAGTTAGATACACACAGCCATACGCAGATGGCACGTAATGAAGGAAAGCTCACCTAAGCGCTTCTGCATTGCTTCCACGGTTTGGTTCAGATTGGCCTTGTTTGCCCTCTGCATTGGAAGATATATGCATTGCTCGCCCATCCGACGGCATCTTTCGCATGTTGGTTGCTCTCCTGGGCAGCGTACCTTGCGCTCTCGACAAACCTAACACCGTGTCAATAACCCTATCCAGTTGTATGGGGGAGGAAAGGACGACAGCTCACCTTGCACGCCATGCGACGCGGCGGTCCCATGCTTGTCATACTGGCGGTACAGTGTTCTGACACGTCTTGACTAGCTAATAAACATCAGAGAGAGCATTGCAAGCCATGTGAGTCTTGCAGTGACGCGGGAGGGGCCGTGAGGAACGTAATCGTTGTTGGCAGAGTAAAATGAAGGCAAGCTTCCAGGGTATCTTGATGTTTACCACTGTGACTTGCATAATATGGTAGGAGGCGAAGGGGTCATCTTTACGAAAAGATTCAACTACCGAGGATTGATTCAATATTCCTATATCGAGGTCATTTTCTCAGGTACAGTTTACAGCTCAAGGCATGCAGAGTGGCTCTTCTCCAATGTGACACATCAGATCAGATCAGGCTCGTGGCCAACCCCTCTGGCGGCCTCTGGAATCAAAAGGCAACACTGCCCAAGTCAGGCTGACTGACCCATTTCCGGTACTTGTAGGTAGAAAAGACACTTTCAACTCAATCATCATTTGCATCTCTAGTTTCGATCTTGCCCTGTATCCTACGAAGCGAGATGGCGACAGGCGATGGACCCCGAAAATTCCGTTGCGATTGCGCCGCGGGGTTTGATAACGCGGCATCGCTTGGCCAGCATATCCAACAGACTGGCCACATGAAGGCTAGATGGTGCGAAACGTGTAGTCGTCTGTTCACTAAGAGAGAGAATCTCGAGATGCATGAGAAGACTGCCGCAAAACACAACAACAGTCAAATCCCCTCTACAAAGCCCAACACCCCCTCTAGCGAGTCTCGGATAGTTAATCCAGGTACCTTCTCATCTTCGAGCAAACGTACGGTGCCTGCTGCAACTCCCAACACCGCGTCTGGAAAGGGTGAAGCCCGAGCCAAAGCTCCTAAAGCTCCTAAGGCTCCCAAGGGTCCCAAGGTATTCGAGAGTAGGAAGGGAAAGGAGAAGACGGGTGAGAGAGTGCCCAAGAGCGTTAGCAAAGGTACTATGAACATGAGGCTCCTTGGCAATACACCCTGGATATTGACAGCCTTGTCTTATAGGAGTGCCCAAGAGGGCGAGTGAAAGTGTCAAGAACTCATCGTCGGCTAATCTAACCTCAGTGAGGCCAGCTGTAGCTACTTTGCCTGATACTACTACCAAGTATCCGTGGGCGTCAGTCCCCGAAAGCCTGGAATTACTGACGTCCTTAGGGCGCCGATGCCATGACAGCGAATGTATGCGGAAACAAGGCTACCACGTGGGCAACTTCACCTTCATTCCAACACCAGCCAAGGTCAACGGGGTCGTAAGGCGCCAGGCCATCGCCGTCGACTGCGAGATGGTGGGGATTGCGGGAGGCAAAGACGAACTTGCATTCCTCTGTGCGGTGGATCTCTTTACAGGAGAGGTCCTGATTCAGTCTTTTGTCCTCCCTATCGAAGCCGTGACAGATTGGCGCTCGAGATACAGCGGAATAACTCTAGCCAAGATGAGAACGGCCAAGGCCAGCGGCAAGGCTCTGGACGGATGGCCGGCGGCACGAGCAAGGCTCTTCGAATTCGCTGATGCCAATACCATCCTGGTGGGCCACTCGCTGAACAACGACCTGAGGGTTTTGCACGTCTCCCATACGCGAGTCATCGACTCCTGTATCCTCGTCGCAGAGGCCGTCTTCGGGAAGGGGAACGGGCTGCAGCGCAGGTGGGGGCTGAAGACGCTCAGCCGCGAGCTTCTAGGGGTCGCCATACAATCGTCCAAGAAGGGCCACGACTGCCTGGAGGATACGCTGGCCTCGAGAGAGCTAGTTTTATGGTGTCTGAGGCAGCCCGAACAACTGCAGGCTTGGGCCCAGAAAGCCTTGGCCCAGCACAAGATGGAGAAACAGAAGAGACTGGAACGACAAGCGAAGGCACGGGAAAAGGAGAAAGAGAAGCAGAGGCAGAGAGATGCGTCGTCTGCTGCGGCACCGGACAGCATCTGGAGCGATGGGTTAAGCATCCTCAGCGACCCGTTACTCTTCCCACCGGGATATGATCCATGGTCAGACTAAAGAGGGTCGGAATGCTGACATAGCGCTGTTTTTGTCACTTTCTAATGGTTCATGATTTATGATCTGGCGGGGACTTGGTAGATTGAGATGCAGGATGTCTTGTAGATACTATTTCATTAACGGGGCCATCCTGGGCGTTAAAGGGGCTGACTAAGGCTAGCTCATCTCGCAGTTCAACATGAAAACAAGGAGGGGGTTCTCAGTATATCATGATATTATCTATGTATGCCCATCGTACTATAACCTCCTATACAATCTGCTACACATCCAGTTGAGTAATGGCAAGTAACCCGGGCGCTGACCTCCCGATCCTAATCGTCGGAGCCGGTGTCGCCGGCCTCGCCTTGGCACAGGGCCTCCGACTTCATTCAATCCCGTTCCGCGTCTTTGAGCGCTACCCTCGATCGCACGCACTGCAAGGCCACCGATTTCGCATCTCAAATGAAGGCCAGGCAGCCCTTGATGGCGTTCTTTCTCCACAGCTTCAACTCTTGCTCAAGGACACTGCGGTTGACAGACAACTCTTCGAGCCGCGATACGTAGATCCTAAGAAGCTTGACTTTGCAAAGCCGACGCCCGTGACTCCAAAGTCTACACCTATGGACAGGACGTTGCTTCGGATGTTGACCACGTTGGATATCGAAGAACACGTCGAATATGAGAAGGATTTTGAGTCTTTCGAGATTATCAATGAACAGGTTCACGCCAGGTTTGTTGATGGATCTATAGCGCGTGGACAGCTGCTTGTTGGTGCGGATGGCGTCAGGAGCCGGGTACGAAAACAGCTTCAACCAAATCGCAAGCTATTAGACCTGGAGCGTTGGATCCTATGGGGTCGTACTTCTCTAACAGAAGACTTGAAGAGAAACCTGTCACAAGACGTGCTAAGCTGGTGCATGTACCTGGATCGGGAGGCTAATGTGCAAGCTGTCGTGGAGCCCATGAGATGGTCCACAAGCGTGCGGCATGAGTCCAACATGAGGTTGCCTGACTTTCCCGACTATGTCTACTGGTGTATCTGTACGGCATCTTCCCAATACAGGGCTACCTTGCCGAAGACAGTGGACGAGAGAAGACTATGTCTGGAGGCAGCGATTGAGAATTGGCATCCATCTCTGAAATTGTTATTTGACTCAGCTACACACGACCTCTCCGCCTGCGTACCCATCTTATCGAGCAAGCCGGATATCGAACTCCTCTCGGCTGTCCATACGGGTCAGGTGACGCTCATCGGAGATGCGGCACACCCAATGAGTCCCATGGGCGGTTCCGGTGCTGATACAGCGATCCGGGGCGCAGCAGATCTAGCGGGAGTAATCTCTAAGGAAGGGATCCCAAAAGGGGGAATGGAACACTTCGAGACGAGGCTGGAAGAACTGGCTAAGACGAAAATCGAGCACTCATTCGCCGGCGGACGAAAGTTCTGGCTCGGGAAAGAATGGGCCGAATATAGTGAAGTTGATACATGAAACTTTACAGATTATAGGTACCTACCTAGATATATACTGAAAGAATGAATCACGTACGACTGCCAGGTGTCTTTGAAAGAGATTTCGCGACTGAATGTAATGGGGACCATTCGATGATCAAATCTCAGCTGGCGCGTAGCTACAGGGAACACCACCCGCTGTATTTCTCCAAGCACAAGGCGAGCCGCCCGCTATTTTATCTCGTATTATAGCGCAGATGCCCCCTGAATGCTCTGTAGTTACTGTCAACCCCAGATGAAATTTACGACAGCTTCCTTCAAGAACAGACCTCTCTATGGGAGAAGAAGATGTAGAATGCAATCTCATGAACCAGGGTATATAACAATCTAGTAGAATTTTCTCTACCGTTCACTGGTTGTGCGCAGCAAGACAACGTACCGGAGCACATTGTCATGAGATGATAGGCGCCTGGTGCTTGATCTCGCTCACGGTACCACGAATGGCCTGCTGGTCCTCCTCGTCCAGCTCGATGCCGAAATACCTCCTGATAGCCTCGACCCTCTCCGCCTCGTCGCGGAGCGTAGTCTCGAACACCGTCTTCCTGCCGCGCCGCCACTTCAGCCTGTCCTCGAACAAGATCAGCGCGCCGTCCAGCACGCCCTCGGCCACAGCCTCCTCGGCCGCGGCCCCGGGCTCCTCGGCCGTCTCGCGCGACGTCGTGAACCGCGTCAGCACGACCTTCTGCGTGAACCACGAGGTCGCGCTCTTCCACGGGCTCAGGTTCAACCCGCGGATGTCCTCGAGCAGGAACTCGACGTCGACGAAGCAGTACATGGGCGTCCACTCCTGCTCCTCCGCCGCCCCGGCCCGGTGCTGGTAGATCCACACCCGCTGGCTCTGGTCGACCTGCTGCGCGATCGGCTCGCGCACGAGCCGCACGAGCCCCGGCGCGCCGCCCTCGAGGTGCACGTGCTCGGCCCCCGCGACTAGCGGCAGCGCGCGCGCCGGCCCGCTGGCGCCGAAGCCCACGTCGACGACGTAGCGCTGCGCGCCGAGCACGACGACGTTCACGCAGTGCGAGAAGCCGCCGTACCGGCCCGCGGCCTGGTCGCGCACGCGGGCGCCGGCCATGAAGACGCAGAACCCGAGGCTGAGCAGGACGGTGTGGAACAGCGAGTTGTTCTCCATGCAGTAGCCGCCGCGACGACTTGCGCTTTTCCTCGACGGCTGCTGTTGTGTTCCCGCCACCATCTTGTTGAAGAGGTGCTGCGGCCGCACGTTGACGGTGCGGTGCCACGAGTAGTGCAGCGTCAGGTTCTCGAACGGGACCCGCACCAGCGTGTGCTTGACCAGCAGGTTCAGGTGCTCTAGCGCCGAGGCCTCGCCCAGCGCGGCCACCGAGTACAGCCGCTTGGGCTCCGGCAGCGCGATGCGGTCGAAGAACTGCGCGAGCTGGTCGCGGCTGTATCTTGGCCGGTCGACCATTTTCTGGTGATTGTAACTTCCGGGACGATGTAGGCGGGAGACAGAGAGTATGAACGTACAGAAGGGAGTATTCTACTTAAATTGACCCCACGTGGCGCTCATCACCTTGGGGAATATACTATATAATCGTAACACTATATAATCCCTTTGAGATGCATTAGACGAATTTAGCTTCAATTCTTAGCGCCATAGCTTAGTCAAATTTACCTAAGCATATCAACCTATAGACCACCAAGAAGCAGCCGCATCAATTAAGAGTAGGTTGTCTTACCAAGGGGACGGCAAGTAAAGTGTAAACAGTAGGTGACATTTCAATCAATTAACCGCTCCTGATAACATGTGGTATGTGTTCCAAACTCCAGCCAATGCATCGACGTCGAACGGAGTGATAAAAGGAAAGTCAAAATCTGCCCAATGACCCTCGCTCTTCTAGGTTTGCCATCGTATAATGTCTACCCTCGGCTCCAATCTACAACCTCCCTTTTACTCTTACAAACTGTACACCCGCCTTCGATGCGATCCCTCAGCAGACGCGCGTGCGTCACTTTGCTGCCTACGAACCGGCCCCCTCTTGTCCGATCCTCGTCCGCAGAGCTGCCCGCGAGACTGGCGTCGACGGGCTGGTCGGGGTCAAGGTCCTCCAGCAGGTGAGTAATGTGAAAGACGTGTCCACACGCGAACCCAACTAGCGTCTCCGTCTCCCACTCCGTAAACGGCTCGAAGCACCCGGCACAGTGGCCAGGCTTCGACTCCCGGTGGTCGTGATCTGGCTGCTGGTGCTGCTTCTGCCACTTGTCACTATCAGGCTCGTTCTCCATCACCGTGGCGATATCCTGCACCTCACTTGGTGTCGCGGTGCCTGTTCCCGCAGTCCGTGGGGTCGCTGTTGGTGACATCATTGCCTTGGCTGCCGCTACAGATGGTACGTCCTTGACTTGTACATCAACGTGCTCTTGCGTGTGAGTTAACACCTCAAATTTGATCCCTTTCCTCTGTCCGCTTCGGAGTTGGTTCTGATAGGCGGCAACCTCGGATCGCAGGACGCGGGCTACGCCGGATGAGATGCTATACTGAATCTCGTGTTCCTTCATGATATGCTTGAGGCCCTCACGCAGGCCTGGAATCTCGAGGCCCTCGGGGATGCGCCGAACCAGGGTGATTGGGTTGATAGCGGTGCCCACTTCTTCCAGCAAGGCGCGAATGAAGCGAGGCTTGTCCATGCTGTAGTCGAGCAGATCTTCCCACAGCCCTGGGTCGTCTTGTTCTTTTGCAAAGCTGATTGCTTGCGAAACATCGCCCAGGCGATCGATGATGAGGTACAATGCGTCCTTCATTCGCCCCGTTTTAGAATATAGATAGACAAGCTCCGGAATGTAATTAGCCTGCTCGCACTCCTGGGCTGCCTCCTCGAATCTGTACGACGTAGAGATCTTGAGGAAATCCATCAGAAGCTCTCGGTCAAAGAGGACAAAAATATGGACGGCCAGGTCGGCAAAGTTGTCCACCAGCGACACCGTTTCGTCCACAGGTCGTTCTCGGTACTCTCTCCAGAGACCACGAAAGTAGAAGTACAGGTAGAGGTTCAGGTTCTTCCGCTCGAGCTGCTCGACCACGATGTCGGGCTTAATGAGTCCTCGGTGGGCTTCGTCCACAAGGAGCGTAATAGCTTCCGACGTCGCTTCTTCGAGCTCCGAGATGCTCATCCGACTGAGTTCCGCTTCCGGCACCCTAAGCGCGATAAAGCTAGGGACGTCGTCAGTGACAGCATCGGCAAGATGGTTGTCTCTTATCAGCCGCATCGCCGAGTCCGCGTCCTGGAGTCTTATGTAGCATTTCAGAGCCTCCCGATACCGCCCATTCACCTCATAGAGTCTGCCTAAACCCTCCATGACGATTCGCCAGTCGCGCCCCTTCTCGCCCTCGTCGATGCTATCCTCCCTTACATCGCGGAACTTCAATTGGTTTTCTAGAACGCTGGAAATCTCGGTGGCGTCAAAAAGCTCTGTACCCCAACGATCGAGCAACTCTTTGAATCGAGGCTTGTCCGTTTGAATGTAGTGATTTAGCACAAGCTCGTACACGGTCCCTGGAATGGGAGGGTGCATGGGCTCCGACGGGATGTAATCGGCAATCTCATCAAACTTCTTCGCTTCGGCAAATCTGTAGATCAGCTTCTCCCACTGGTGTGGCGTGTTCACAACTCTTGCGACGACCTCGGCAGCACGAGTCCAGTTCTCTTCTTCAACTAGCTCGTCAATCCAAAGACCGCCAATTCGTCGCTTTTCTTTTTCGGCCAACGTGTTCATAAACCTGATCTGATCATCTACCACGGACATAGCATCGTCGTAAAAGTCATCCGGGGTGGATAACCTCTGGTCTGGGCTGGATGAATAGATATCGGTGGACAGGTCTGAAGAGGTATTTGCGATTTCTGGGTGGTCGTTTAGCAATTCCCAACCATCTTGGTACTTGTGATGCTCTAGAAGCCAATCGAGGTGGTCCGCAAGGTCTCTGTCGGTGGCGAGAACGCAATCATACGGGCTATGAATGAATATTTTTGCGCCTGGCTTGATAAGGCTAGGATGCACCGTTCGAGATGCCGGCCTAGAAGGAGCACGTATGCTTGCCGCCGTGTTGCCAGCCTTGGGACTCGAAGTGGCCTCGTTGCTGTCCCGGCTTCGTATGCTGGCACCTGAGCTGAACAAGGTCCTTGGATTGATAGCAGCATTCCACATATCCGTACCGAAGCCGGCCAGGGCCTCCAGGGCGCCCCGAGAAGCCACCACGGAGGCAGCCCTGCTCGCAGGCAATACGCCTAGATGATAGTCATTCGACGATAAGCGCTCGAACCGGCTGACTGTGAGGCTATCCTTGTCAACCTCGGTCTGCGACGTGAGGTCAATCAACCTCAACTCAGGTGGTTGAGCATTGCGATGGCGTCTGAGTCCGCCAGATGGTCCGCTACTGCTTGATGGTCTTTGATCTTTAGTCGACTTTGGTTGGTCGCCATCGTCGTCGTCCGGTTTGCAGTAAGCAAGAACTAGAAGCAGGTTCTGTGTATATAACGAAATTCCTGAGATGATACAATCCATGCGGAGTCTAGAAATGTTAGCATATCCGAAGTAAGAGTAGCAGAAGGGCACACGAACATCTTCACAATTTCTGCTCTTCCAATAGACTTCTCACCCACGTGTTTTCCTACGCCAACACCTCCGGGATGGACGTGAATGATCCATATTGTGCCACCCCACCCGACGATCAGTCGTTCGATGCTCTTGTCGTGACTTTGCGCCTGTCGACTAAGCTTCGCAGCAGCAGGTGAAAGACTACCAGGCTCATCGCTCTCCCTATCCCCCCGTTCACCTCTGATAGCCTGGTCATCTATCCACTCTGCTCTACCCTTCCAGACCCCGGCCATCTCTTCCCACTCGTCCGTCTGTGGTCGATCTATGTGACCTATTCGCTTCCAAGCGTCCTCGGCATCAGCACTATCCAGATGTAGTTTAGTACGCATGATCTTGATGCCGTGCTCGTTAAGCCAAACGACGTATTTTCCCGACAGTGACCATTTTATTGTGCTTATCGTCCCCTCTCCCGAATGAAGCACAGTGTCCTTGCCAGTATTGGAGCCTATGCCCATGCTACCAAGCCAACCCGACGCCGCGGCGGCAGCGGTCCCCGTCGTCGTCGAGGTGCTTCGTCCTTGTGGCGCACCTACTGTGAGAACCAAGCTACCGGCAAGACCACCGGATAGATACGTTCTGTCATTTTTATAGTCCGGCGACAAGGCCACGGCCTGAACGGGGCGCGCGAAATTCCTTAGCTGCACGTCTCTGAGGTCGACAAGAGACTGAACACAGACGTTTCCGTCCATGGAAGAGGTTCCGATAAAGATATTATTCGAAGGAAGGTTGGGTACTTGAGGTGCCTCTTGTGCTTTTCGTTGACCGGCTGGAGAGGACGGGGGATGTTTCGAAGAGGGGCGGGTGACAGATTGCGACACCGCGCGCGTGATGGCCTCGGGCTTGAGGTTTGAGGGTAGAGAAGGCGGCGGATAAGGGGATATCGAGATGCTGGTGACCGAGGCGGAATGGGCGTGGTAGACGCGTAAAGATTGGAAATCCGGCAACTGGATGACATGCTATTCGCACACTTTAGTATTGCCTGTTCACATACGATGCCAGATCTGTTGTGAATGCTTACGATGTTGCCGTTATGCGTCCCGGTTATCATCTTGTCCCCTGCGACGAGAAAGGCACTGGTGGCGTCGCCATTCCTATAGACTGCGCTCATGTGCTGTGTGAGGCGGGCATATTTCAGTTTCGGCTCATCGTCGTCGTCATCTTCATCGTCGTCGTCGTCGTCCTCCTCCTCGTCTTCATCTTCATCTTCATCATCGTCCCCCCTTTCCTCCTCTTCTGCATCTTGGTCGTCGTCATCTCCGTCGCGTCTATCACTCGAGCGTTCCGTCACGTCATGAGTTTCTGGGGTATCTTTGGGGGACGTATTGGGTTTCTCGAGGGTTTGGTTGGTGTTCGAGTCGCCAGCTGCAGTCTCTGGTTGACCTGCATTCACGGCGCTTTCGACGCTCTCGTCGCCCGAGCTAGGCTGTGCTTCTGTCATGTCAGGCAATCAAGCCGAGGTGCTGACATCGGGGGCGGTGGTATAGGTACAAGACTAGCTGAGACAAGTTACACGATGCAGTTGGAGCATAAAAGAGAATATGAACCTTGAACTCGAGAACAACAAGCTTATCCAAGAGCTTCGCCTTGACGAGCTGACCGCATCTACGCAAGCTACCTTTTAATACGCATAAGGTAGGGTAGCAAATGGTGGAGATGCACCAAATAAAGGATTGCGCTGTTCGAGCTACGTCAGTCCGGCAGCTCCCAATAGCTTGAGCTGCAGGTGGGCTAGCCCTGTCTGCTTTCCAGGGCTGTTAGTCTGCCAGGACAGCGCCTTAGGCGCATAAGCTGATGAGGTAGCCTCTAAAGATCCTCTAAAAAACACTGTATTTAGTACCTGCAGATCGAGCTGCCTCTTGCTAAACTTGACCATCAGCCAATCAGCATGGCCTAATTCCGTCCCAAATGCCCCACAGACCCCTTAGCCCCTCCAGTCAGGTACAAATCTAGACCCTTTCACGCGTCGACCTCATTAAAGCCCTTCCACAACGCGCAGTTCAGACTTCATTCAAAGTGTACCTGGTTGCTCTGGAGCAGGTTACTGGGCGACGGAACTCTAGTCAAGCATGTGCTCGGGTGCATAACATACAGCTCACTTAGCACGCTCCTGGGCTAGATGCCCATAATCCGTTCTCGAGTCTAGATCTCTTCAATGGATCTGGGACTGCCGTTATGGCTTCGGTGACATCGCTTGGGCTGCACCAACCCACCGCTCTGCAGTATGCCATACAAGAACAACTTCTACCTGAGAATCCACCTGCTTCATCATACGACTGGAACATAATCGTCGATCACACCGGCGACGAAGAGGGCGAGGACGAACTTCTCGTCACCCAGGACTCTGTCATATGGTCGAGAGGTCGTGTTTTTCGGAAATGTTTCGGTTTCAAGCTGGAAAAGGAGCCCATCATCCAAGCTCTGCTGACTTATTTTCCCAACTCTGAGCAGGAAGATGGTGTCCAAGACAGTGGCCCGCCGCAGAGGCGGGTTCGGTTCGACAAGGACGAGAAGACCTTGTCCAAGGCCCTCGTGGTCTTCTTGAAGACCCAGGCTCATGTTTATTTCCTCGACGGCACTAGTCATGTTATGCACATGCCTTTCGAAGTCGAGTCTGCCTGTGCTGCGCCACAAGGAGTCATCATTCAGCGGAGGCAGCGAGCTGATAGGGGTCTGTCTGCCAGTTTGAAGTTCCCTCGAGTGCCGCATAATTCTTTCATCACGAATCAACTCTCGCCAGTGTCCACTCGATCCTCCCAGCAAAGTACCTTCACGACTGACACTCTAGGGAAGCCGAAGGCCCTCCCGCTAAGACTGAGCCCTCACTTCGACAACGTATGGGCAGTTCCCGAGGAGAGGGGCGATTCGCAATGGCCGCGCTTAGTTGCTCTCACCGACCCCTTACTCGAACTTGGCCTAGTCGTCACCCAGACGGATAGATCCACTAAGCGTAAGGGTCGTCGCAACTCTGACAAAGCTCCCAGTTTTCTTGACCGGGCAGAGGAGATAGTCCATGTCGAAGAAATACCCCAGCACCCGCCCTCAAAAAGGGGCGAAGGAAAGCTGGTTCTAGCAGTCACCATAAACAGGGAGACCTCCATGTATACTGTTTGGAAGCTCACATATATCGTCAACGAAGATCCGTTCATCAACGGCCGTAAAGGTACGCAGAGGGTTGCCGACCGTCGTCGTAGTTCGATGCAGCCGGGCCTGCCCAGCGGTGCCACGACGCCTCTTCATCCGGGCTTTCGGGAGAGTTTCGGTGCCCCGCTGCCTGGGAAGCGTCCGCGTAAGAGCGAGAAGGTTGAGAAGAGCAGCAGGACCCTAGAGAACCTCGAGTCGTCGCTGGGGATAGAGAAGGAGTCGGGCGTGACCCGGCGAACTTCTCGTCGGGTAAGCTCCATGCTGGCGAGAGCTGATCTCTCCGCTTCTCAGGACAGGACGACATTTTCAGAACAAGCCCAAATTGCTAACCACCCTGGTGCGCGGAGGGATACATCACATGGAAGCCAGCGCGGCCGAACCAGCGGTGTATTTTCCGGGCCCAGCTTTGCCGGGACCGCCAACCTTGGTGCTAATACGCTGCTGGAGGCACCGGTCGACACCTTGCTAGAAGAGCTACGCGCTGGAGGAGACTTTGAAGGATTTCACACCATGGGACTAGATGACCACGACTTCGATGGGCTCGCCCAGGAGATATTGTTTACCAAGATCCACAGCATCCCCATTGATAACAGTAACGTCCGGTACTCCCTCTCAAAGGAGCCTGCTCAGACTCAGTGCAAGGTCTTTTGCCTTACTGGCCCCGAGTCAACAGACGATGATCACAACCGCCAACAGGTCTTGGTAGGAATACAAGACCCAATGGAGAAGCGTCTGCAGCTGCTTACTCTTCATTTGCAATCGAAGAAGTCATCTTCTGATCCGGATAAGACGGTGGTGACGTTTGGGCAACTCAAGAAAGCCCAAAAAGTCGTTGACTCATGCAAGATAGTCGACGGCGAAATTTCAATGATCCTATTGCTATCACAATCGGCAAGAGGACAGCGCGAGCTTAGTATCCAAGCGCCATGGACTCAGTTGACATCGATAACTCTGCCACCGAAACTGTCACTCGCTAATGTACGAAATCTCGACTTCCATGGGAACATCACCAACAGGGAGATCGGCATTAGGAGAGCCGTGACGCCTGCGCTAGGGGAGATCACCGGCTTGCGACACTCCAAACTGCGCGGCACTGTTGATATTCTAGACGACGCCCAGCAGCATCATCAAATTCGTATACAACTACAACCTTTCTCCCCGCGCGTTCTGAAGGTTCTTAAGGTTCTCCGATCGGCCTTCCCGGCTGCCTCCGGTGAAAGACTAATTGCTAACTGGTGGGAGATTGTCGGTTGGCTTCGATTGCAGGATGAAGGTTTCACAGACCTTGAATGGTCTGCTGCTGTTATCCAAATGCTTTCCATATATCTCGCTCTTGGCGTTGACGAGGCTGTGTTGCCAGCAGATCGCACGCCTCGCAGAAGATCGAGAGGGTTTCTCAGGTCCAGCAGCGGAGCGCAGATTGATCTTGCAGATTGGGACGCCATGAGCACGTACGAAGCCCCGGATTCGCTGACGCACCCGCCTTGGGTAGAGAATAAAGCCTGGCAATGGATCATGGAAGAGGACGACTCTTCACTGACGATGTTTCGGCCGAGCCCGGGACGCGGCAGCATGAGCTTTCTCACACTGCACATAAAGCATGCTCTGTCCTACATGTCTTCTAGCTATGGACAGGCAGCATATGGTTCGGAGGGGTTCCTCCCAACGTCCTCGAACCACGACTATGCAACTCGTACACGATATGCTCAAGATGTTTTTCTTTCGTTGCATTTGCTGCTAGAGGAGCAGAAGCTGAATATTACTACCTCGCACGCATATTCGCCGGATTTGGTCGACCTGCGAGCCGTGCTTCTTCAGATTACTCAGTGGTTAAACTGGCGAGAATGGACCAACATATACGAGCTTGAGATGCCCATAGACTGGCCGGAGCACCAGTCCGACT
Source organism: Hypoxylon sp. FL1284 (assembly GCA_022432365.1). Classification (NCBI taxonomy): domain Eukaryota; kingdom Fungi; phylum Ascomycota; class Sordariomycetes; order Xylariales; family Hypoxylaceae; genus Hypoxylon; species Hypoxylon sp. FL1284. The sequence goes on from JAJJXE010000002.1 coordinate 136,720, forward strand.
CGACAGCAGTCTCCATCTCTCTCATACCTACAGAGCCAGCCTACTGGGACGTTTTTGATTGGATCCGAATAGGTCTGTCTCAAGACCCAAATCCATCAGCGTTCGTACCGCCGATAAGATCGGCCATGACTCCAGCAGTCGTCCCGCGTATCCGGATGTTCGAAAGACTCTTTCAAAGGCTGTCGCTGAGGAAAAGGACACCGGTGGACTTTGTAGAAGCAATGTACCAAAGTGGTATTTCACCAACAATTCTGGAATCACTGCCGGAGTATGTCCTCGTTCCACTGCAGGACGCAATTTCTCAGTGCCAGTCAAGTCCTCCATCCAGATGGTCCAAGGGATTATTGAATTTGGTCAACAGAAGCGACGTCGGCTCAGTTCTAGCGCAGTCCGGCAATCCTGATGTGCGCTCGACCAACGTACTTGTGAGCATCGCATCTCTCCGGTCTTGTCTCGTTACGCTAACAGTATCCAGGCTCCGACCCATGTTGCGTCGTGGGACTTCAGCACACTTTGCCGAAACGTCTTAGAGTTCAATGATGGGCCGTCGGACGATGTAGCCGAGAGCGACAAACAGGCGGTTATTCGTGAAATCTTCAAGCAAGATCGTCGCCTGGACGAAACCAAGCTAATGCTAAACACGACCAAACCGCGAATTATACGGCTAGATCCGCTCCCAGAATGGACGGAGCCCTACTATCTTGAGCAGCAGAAGGAGATGGTAACAAGGCTCGCCAACAATACCTTGTCCATCCCTTCAGGTCGTAGCTTGATGAACTACGGACTGCGCTTCCCCCTCCTAACACAGAAGTTTCATATCAACGGCTTTGTTCTGAACTGTACCGTCAAACCCAATAATGTAACAGTTGGAGTCGACAAGTCTCTCTTTACGGAAGAGAAGATTGCATGGGCCTTCTTCCACGCCGGCGTTGCCGGAGGACTGTCAATATCCCGACAAGCCAAAGGAATAGACACATCATGGATTCTCTATAACAAGCCAGGGAACGACCTGAGCAATAGGCACGCTGGGTTTCTCTTGGCACTTGGCCTGAACGGCCATCTAAAAGGGGTGGCTAAGTGGGTTGCTTTTAAGTATCTGACACCAAAGCATACCATGACATCTATCGGACTGCTCCTCGGGTTGGCAGCATCTTATATCGGGACGACAGATTCCCTCATTACGCGCTTGCTATCTGTTCACGTCACAAGAATGCTACCACGCGGGGCTGTCGAGCTGAATCTTTCTCCATTGACCCAGACAACCGGAATCATGGGGATCGGTTTGCTCTATTGTAACAGCCAGCATCGACGGATGAGCGAGATCATGATGTCCGAAATCGAATACGTCGAGACCGAGGACGAGGAGGAGCCACTGCGCACCGAATGTTACCGTCTTGCCGCGGGCTTCGCTCTCGGTTTTATCAACCTAGGAAAGGGCACCGACCTGAAGGGTCTCCACGACATGCGTATCACGGAGAAGCTCCTGACCCTAGCTTCGGCGTCTAAGAAGGCGGAGCACGTGCACATTCTAGACAGGTCTACGGCCGCCGCCGTCGTGGCCATAGCACTGATATATATGAAATCAGAGGACCACATAGTAGCTCGGAAGGTTGACGTACCTAATGCGCCTCTACAGTTCGACTATATACGGCCCGACATACTCCTCCTGCGAACTGTTGCGAAGCACCTTATCCTATGGTCTGAGATCGAACCTACACATGCCTGGATCCGCAAGAACCTTCCGAGCCGCTTCCATTCGAGACTACAGCCACCAACGCACCCTCCGGACCACCCATCCCGCGGGCCACTCGACTCGACACACCTACCATTCCTCACAATCTTAGCTGGCCTGTGCTTCTCGATAGCGCTGCGGTATGCTGGGTCGGGCAACTTGAGAGTCCGTGACCTCCTGCTCGCTTACATGCAGAAGTATTATGGACAGTGCCGGAACTGCAACCCCAAAGATAACTTCGACGAAAGATGCGTGCTGGTTACAGCGCAGATGTGCCTCGACGTCGTATCGCTCTCTTGCGCTACAGTCATGGCCGGAACGTGCGACTTGAAGGTTCTCCGCTACCTACGATCGCTCCACGCTCGCAACCACCAGTATACCACCTACGGCTCCCACATGGCGACGCACATGGCCATGGGTGCGCTATCGCTCGGCTGTGGCACCCAGACATTCAACACGTCAAATTTGGCTATTGCGTCGCTACTCGTTGCCTTCTATCCCGTCTTTCCGGATTCGGTGCAAGACAACAAGAGCCACCTACAGGCATTCCGACACTTCTGGGTGCTGGCAACAGACCCCCGGTGCCTGGTGACGAAGGATATGGCGACCAACGCTCCCGTCAGTGTACCAATTGCTATCCATCTCAAGAACTCAGACGAAGAAGAAGTGCGTAAGACGCCATGCCTTCTGCCGCCCCTAAGCGACATACGGGGCGTTCGAACCATATCACCTGAATTCTGGAATCTCGAGCTGAATTTCGAGGCGCATCCGGAATATGCAGACGCTTTTAGTCGCTCCCAAGCGCTGTACCTTCGCAGACGGCCTGTTAGCGACAGTCCGTTTGCCACGACGATGCTTGCGCTCGGCCGTCAGAGTGGATTTGGGTCTGGTGGCCTCGCCGAGCTGTCCACAGACACGGCGGCGCAGCCCCTGGAATGGCTGTTCGACAACATTCCATCTCTCCGCAAGCTAACGCACGCGGAGCGCGGCATCGTGCTAGATCGCGGCGTGGGCGGGCCTGATGTTAGTAACAACGCCGTCACCGCCGTAGACGCGCGGCTGGTTCTCCAGGACATCGTACAGAGGGGCAACAGGGACGACCTGCTGGGTCTGAAGGGTCTGTTCGAGTGGGTCGAGTGGAGGGCGGGTAAGGCGCAGGAGGCTGACAAGGAGAAGGGAAGTGAGCAAGATAAGAATAAGGCCGTCGCGGAGAGGGACAAGCCCCGTTGGACCGGAGAAGGCTGGCTCAGAGAGAGCATCGTGGAGGATCTGAAGGGTGGCATATGGCTTGCCAGCAAGGAATGATTACGAGGATGAAACGAGACACGTTATTGTATGCAGTTAATGTATGCACGAGTAAGGCAGAATTATATATGAGTATGAAGGAACAGTCAGTGCTCACCTCTTTAATAAGTCATGGTAAGTCATATACAGGCTATCCGAGTATGTGTATGCTATTCCTCTTGAATTACGTGACTAATGAGAGTCGCTGAGAAGCGATAGAAGCACAACTGCCGGACTTAGCTCACAATGAGTGTTAAAAAAAAGACTCAGCCTCAGTCTAGCGCATAGGAAATAACGTTGACCCTGACATTAGTAGGTAGAGGAAACTTTGGTAGAGAGCGCCTCTAGCAAGTACCGTAGAGGAGAGAAATAATTACAACTAGTCCAAAGGCCCAATCTCAATATCTTCCACGAGAACAGACCCATCCGTCGCTATACTCCCAATCCCGCCACCCGTATACTGCCCATCCTCAGCCGTAAGCTCAACCTCACCGCTGACCCTCGCACGTATCCGACTACCCCTCACCTCCATCACGATATCATACAGCACGTCGCGCCGCCACTCAAAGGGCGCGCTCGCCAAGTCGACTCGCCGCTCATCCAACGCCTTGGTCAACGCGACGCGGCGGCCGCGTGCATCGTCAGCGATAAAGCGCAGCGCGTAGTACCGGTTGAGCCCGCGAACGCGCACAGCGACGCCGGCGGGCGCGCCCAGACAAACGCTGAAGCGGCGGAACACGGCGCGATAGTCAACCCACGCGCGCGTGCCGTAGGCGACGAGGCCCTCGCCGCGGTCGTTTGCGACCACGTACTTGCCGCTCGAGGCCTCGAACTCGTCGGCGCCGGAGACGAAGGCGTGTCTGTGCCGGACCTTGGAGTCGCCGGGGCGGCCGGCCGCGGCGCGGAGGGTCAGGGCGGGGACGCCGGTCCATCGGAGATTGTCGAGCCAGAGGGTTCCGGCGAGGGGTTGCGGGGAGGTGGTGGGGGTTATGGCTAGGCCGATGGATTGGATCGGGCGCCCGCCGAGGCTGGTGGGGATGGTGTCTGAGAGGGTTGAGGAGTTGCCTGGGGCTAGTTGCACGGCGTTGCCGATGAGTGTTTCGAGCTCGTCTGTATATGTGTATGCTTTTATTACGAATCGGACTAGTGCGGAGCCTGTGTTCTCGCCGTCGGCTCGTAGTTCCGCTTTGATGTTCTGTCCGGGATAGACGAGAGGCGAGCTCACGAGGTTGTAGCCATCGTCGGGTCCTGTCTCGGGCGGCGCGAAGGTGTCCGTCATAACCTCGATAGGGTCGGTGGCAGCCTTTTCTAATCCACCAATCCGAATCGCTAGGCCGGGACTATTGTTACTACCATCGATCGCTTGTTCAACCTTGACTGGACATCCTGTAGCATGCTTTGGCATCGGCGTTAGTCGAAACCCTTGGACACTTCCCGGCAGGCTGAAATGAAACTGCGCTCCCTCTTTCGGGGGTGTAAGCGGTTCGTGGCCGGCTAGCTTTCTACCCATATCCACGATGTTATAGGCGATACGTGCGGCGTTGTTAATTGAATACCCACCGTCGGCGCTCGAGATGAGTGCTTGATCCGCTACAGGGCCTCGCCAGTCGGGTCCGTTCTCAAATGCTGATAAGCCATGGATAATAGCGATCAGGCAGGCCAAGTTGCCCGAGTTGCAATCGGTGTCCCAGCCACACGTGTTGACGATGTGCATCGCTTCGTGGAAATCGTGCGAGGCGTATATAAGCGCCATGATCATGATGCCGTGGTTCGGCACGACGTGACAGAAGCCAGGGAACTTGTCGTATCCGTACTTGTCTTCGATCCTCTGCCGTGTTTTCAGCCAGTCTCCTTCGTCTTCCTTGCACCATGATCGCACCTGGCCGATCAGCGTGGCTATCAAGGAATCAGAGGGGATGAACCGCAGTCCGGTGTCGATAAGACGATCAGTGTCGCTCTCTACGAACGCCTCGGCTTCCATGGCGGCCCAGAGCTTGGCAGCGTAGACGGACTCTCCGTCGTGGCTGACAGATCCGGCGGCTCCAGCGAGCTCAGCTGCTAAAGCTGGATTACCCGGGGCTGTCATGGCGAATCCGTCGATGAAGATCTGGGCTCCAATCTGCTCCGCGATGGTCTTGCCGTTTTTCTGTATAGACCCGCTGTGCGGTGCTTCGATACCTCTGCTCAGGTTAAGAAAGGCCGTGTGCTCGGTCGATACGCCGTTCCCACCCCACCAAAAGATGGTTTTCCGGTCGATGATATTGTTGAGCCATGTCTTACCCACTGATGCCGACGACGGGATATGGCCTGGAGAAGCGTCATGCTCCTCCAGCGCCCTCACAAAGGTAAAGGTACCAGAGATGTCGTCGTCTGTGACCACTAGAGGAAGACCTAGCTTTTCATTGACGTAGTAGCGGATATGACCGAGCTCTGCCAGGATTCGCTGGTGCGTCCAACCTTCGAAGGGCCGTCCTAGGTAGACCCCGACGAACTTGCCCAGCACACCGGCATATACCCTCTCCAGGTAATCTTCCGGGAGACTCGCCATGCGAAATAGGACTATCAGATTCGAATAGACATAACATCTATGTTGCTGACATACCCGCTGAGAAGAGAGATGCGTCAGGACTCAGACTTCACTGCCCCGCGTTCTTCTTGGCGGCTCCTTGCAAACGGCGACCTAAGCCAATGTCTTTTCTCTCTGCCGAAACAGCTTCGAACATGTCCTGACAGTTTACCTAATGGATTGCTTGATTCATCAGTACTCGTGTTCCTTATTCTTTACCTAGAGGTACTGGAATTGCTCGGTCAAGTAGAATGTGGTTATTTTGGGTTAGGTACCTATCTAATAATGAATTCGGTGGTGTTCCTTGATTACCCCTTATTGAACTGTCATAACCTGCACGTATCTAAAACTCCTCGACGTATGCTACACAGCCGGCCAGCTCAGAGCAACCCGGTAGAGCTGTCAAACTACCTGCTTCCCTAGGCAGGCCCCGGGGCTACCATTATAGGTGCGTCGTGGAGGATCGTAGCGACTCTGTTGTTGCACGACGTGCAGAAGATATGGACGTTTTCGCAGCAACCGGCGACGCATGGCAGGCACGCTAGGCATATGCAGAGCATGCACAGCACAACTCCTGCTAGCCTGTAGAGCCGTAAGTATTTCGCCTCCAGCGAAATGGCAAAGAGAGTGAAGAGCAGCCTATAGTGGACGGGGAGTGATGGACAGGTGTATAGACAGAAAAGGTCAAGAAGACGGCCTACGCACGTTTGTGTCGAACTGCCCTCGGTGGCGATCCTCGTCATCGCGCGTTGCTTGCAGAAAGGGCAGTCTATCAGAGCCGGCTCGTCGCTGAGCAGGTGGAGCGGCGTCACCATCGGCGGCGCGTCTACTCTCCTGTAGACCTGCAGTTCTTTGCTGCCTCCCGACGCTTTCGAGACCGGCGCTTGCTGGTTGAACATGGTCAGGGTCCTGGACGACCACCGATTAATACCAGACGGAACAGATGCGGGATCGTAGTATGGGCCGTGTTGCCTTACTCTTGGTGATTCAGTTCGGCCGTCGGCGGCTGCTTATCGCTCGTGGCGCCGTCTTGTTGGGCCTGAGTAGCAGATGTAGGTGCGGGTGTGGGTGTAGGCGTGGGCTCGGACACACCTTTGTTCGCAGGTGGCTGCGCCGGCGACGGAGCCGGTTCTTCGGACATGTTCAGCTTAATGATGGACAATGGCTTGTCGTTACGAAAGGAAAACGTGGTAAAAGTGCGATGGAAACGCGTACGGTCGTAGAAGTGAAATCATGGCTGGCATAGCAATGTCATGAACTTTGTACGCGTGCTACCTCACCTAGGGTAACTTCCACTTGCTGCCGTTGATGCTTACAATCTTGAAGAAGCTGCCTTGGTATATCCGACTGAATGCGTATGAGTTCGGCCCCAGGTAGCTCCCAGCGGCACGCATCAGTGGGTCATATTTTTACACTTCTAAGAGAGCGAGGCGAAAGTCGAAGTTATCCAGAGGATACTCGTGAGTCGAGTTCAGTCACCATCCTTTCTTCTACCATGTTAGACAGACACAACCCGAAACCACAAAAGTTGGTCAATAATCATAAGTGAATCTTTTCGTGAATCGATGCTACCATACAGAACCACGACTGGCTGTACCTAAGCCCCCTAAAACGCCGTTGATGCATGCCGCCAGATAGATAGAAACCCGCGGATCGCTGCGATGTTTATTCCGACTCCCTTTTAGACCACGGGCGCGCACGTTGTTGCCGCGTCCGCTAATGTGCTCCCATAGAAAATTACTAGTATCATCGCGCAAGGGCGGCGCTGAGAACTTGGGTTCGGAAGAATCCGCCCTTTGTTCGTTCGATGACCTGCTGATAAACAGAGCTAGGCGGGTGGTTCATGACAACAGTGCCCTCCTTGTAGTCGATCTTGGCATCCACCCTCGTGTCGCGGATGAGGTTCACGATCCATTTCTCACCCTCGTCTTCGCCAAGACCGAGACGGGCACTCAGGTCCTTGATGTCGATTCGGGCGTGGATCTTGCAGTAGCTCTCCGAGATGAGATGACGGGCGGCGTCGACGAAGAGGTCTGCGGCAGAGAAGAGGAAGAAGTCGGAGCGCAAGATCTCCTCGGCAAGGGACAGGTGTCGCTGCGCCTCCTCAAAGTCAAAGTCGACGTAGAGAGCACGGACGAAGTCGGTGACGGGGTCAGTGTATTCGTATGCCTCCTGCTTCACGATGCGGATAATATCCTTCAGCTGCTTCTGGTGCTGGCCAGAGTTCCTGGTGCGACTGCGCCCAGTGATGACGGCGGCGGTGAGGTATCGCAGAATCCAGGGACAGCTGGTCTGGATCGTGTTGATATAGGCAGGGCTGAAGAATAGATCCAAGAGCCCGTCGCGGGTGCGGTCGTCGTTGAATAGAGGGAATAGGGCCCAGTGGATAAGCCAGGTCCGCTGGCTCAGCTGGGCCAGGGGGTTGTTGAATAGCTTGGAGTCAATGTTCTCCTTCACTTTGTTGAGCTCCTCCACGCTGCCCTCCCAGTTGGTCGTCAGAATCTCGGACGCGAACTTTCCCCACGTCGCGGCGGCAACCTTGTCGTTATCGGTGGAGAGTACACGGAACTGGTACAGCAGATCCGCGGCGGCTGCATAGTTGCCGCAGCTGTATTGAAAGTTGCCAAAATCGTACAAGGCGTTGACCATGTCGACGGTGACCTAGACAATGTTAATGCTGGGGATCATGAGAATTTGGACATGTAAGGTCTAAGGTCATCATACGTCGTGGTCCTTCTTCAGGAATTCGAGGTTGGCAACCTTATCGCTTCTAAGATTACCAACAACGTCCTCGCGCCCAAGTAAATCGACGAGCTTGTTAGTGCTCTCCTCGAATTGTTCTAGGCGCGAGATGACTTTCTGTCGCTTGTCGTTGAACTCGGCGGGCGGCTGCTCGAGGCCCTCGAGCTCTGCCTTGAGGTTTCCGACGAAATCGGTCATATTTGTGGTCTTGAGAAGTTCGTACTTGGCTTTCGTAATAGGCAAAACCGCCTCATCGTCGGCATCTTCAGGCAGCTGGCCGGCCGCGAACTCGAGAAGGGGAAAGACGAGATGGCGATCGAGGTGGCCGATTAACTTCGGCAGGAGATCGTAATCAGCCATGTTTGGCTTGGAATATCGAGATGTGTGTTTTCGCTCGGTAGTGGCAGATCGACTGCGATCAAGAGTTCGTGGTTGGGACAGCGCTGGCTACGATGATGTTGCAGTGAGGATTTTGAGCTTGGCTAGAAAAATAGAGTAGACAGAAAATTCCGTGGGGCACAAATCGGAGGGCAGGAGGGGCAGCCAATCCTATCGACCTTGCATCGATTACTTAGCAGCCGACAGCCTAACTACCTGAGGTAGATCCGATGTTCTACCGAGATAAGATGGCCATACGCAAATTCAGCTAGGATATCCTAGGTACCTAGGTACCTACATGTAGGTCTCATTCGAAAAAAAAGTTGTCGGAGCTTTTGAGAGACGATATCTATGTAGACCACCTGCAAGCTTCGTCATTCAACACAACTTGCTCACGGAGCAGTTGAAATCATCCGTATCCTCGACCGTTCCCTTTCCATTATGCTGCAGACAAGACTCTTCCGGCCACTGGTGGCACTCAGGGCGTGCATAGCGCCCATAGCGCCCCTCTCCCCAGTCTCGCCGCGCTTCATCCTACCTCTTCGTATGCGACACCTGTCTTCGACGACTGAACAAACAAGTTCCAATCCAACGACTCCCCTTTCCTCTTCTGCAGAGGCTACAGAGCTTGCACCGCCTGCAACGTCTGCAACGCCAAACATTACTTCCAATCGCGCGCAGACACCGGCAAAAGAGCGTTATACGCTGCCTGGGGAGCTGCCTGGGGAGCAGCTTGATAAGCTGCCTTACTCCATTAGCAGAAACAAGTTCGGCTCATATTCCGTCTATATGCAAAAATCGAAAGGTTTAACCAAGAAGAGCACCATAGTAAAGAAGATAGAGGGAGACATAAGGGCTCTGAGACGAGATCTCAAGACAGCACTACAACTGGAAGAGAGGGAGATAGCTATTAACGACAGGACAAAGCATATCTTGATACGAGTGAGTATATAGAGGTCTATCGCAGAGACTTGATATACTAACGAGATTATCCCAGGGGAGCCGGCGAGACGCTGTCCTCACCTTCTTCGCGGCCGTAGGCTTGTAACGGATTCCCAAAACCCAAGCCGTGGGCTGTAGATATCCCTATACCCCCTTCCTAGTCTGTTCCCCAGACTGGTGACGACGATGAATGAGGATGTAGGGGGTCGAGGAGGTTGGCAGGGGCACAAGTATCGGACATGTCCTTGGAGGCAGAGAGACCAGGGTATCGACGTCAATGATGATCTGAGAATACCAAAAAGAGGGATGTTCTGAATCTGAGCATCGTGCTCGACGTGTACGTCTGTGTACCGCTAAAAGTCGCGAGCCTACAGACGGCCGCCTGTATATAAACTAAACACGACCAAAGTGGTCTTGACGCCTCTCACCAATACTAGCTCACGACGGGATCGAATATTCCCTCTGACCCTCAGTGCAATAAAGAACGACGACAGAAGTACCATCGAGTCCCAGCTCCTGCTTCGCATCCTTGCACGCCCGTCTCAGGGCCGCCAACGTAGCCGCGCCGCAGGGCCCAGCCAGAATGCCGTGGGCCGTCTTCAACTCCTCCACGGCCTCGTGCGCTTCCAGGTCCGTCACCGTCACGGCGGCATCGACACCGTCCCGGAGCACGGGCCACGCCGTGGTCGACAGCGTGCCGCAGTTCATGCCGCACATGATAGTATCCTCCGTCGGCACCGAGACGCTCCGCCCCGCCCGCAGCGACTGCATAAGACAATCCGCAGTCGTCGGCTCGACGGCGAGGACCGCAGCCGTGCTACCAGACCCCACCTTCCGCCCCGCCCCCTTGAAGTGCACCGCGACAGCCTCCCCAACGGACCCCGCGCCCACCGGCACGACAGCATGCGTCGCGCCCCTGCCGCCCGTGCGCGCGCGCACCTGGCGCTCCGCCTCGGCCAGCATGGTACCGTAGCCCTGGACGAAGAACCGCGGCACCTCGTCGCAGCCCTCGACGCCGACGTCGAGCACCAGCAGCGCGTCGCCGGGGCGCGCGCGGGCGTCGGCCAGCGCGGCGCGGATCGCGTCGTCGTAGGCGCCTTCGACCTCGCGGACCTCGGCGCCCTCGCCCGCGACGCGGCGCCGCGTCGCCGCGTCCATGAGCGCCGGCACGTACACGCGCGTCGGGAGGCCCAAGTGCCGCGTCGCCGCGCGCGCGACCGCGCGTCCGCAGTTGCCCTCCGTCGCCGTCACGACGCGCACGCCCGCGTGGCGCGCGCGCCCCCCGACCTCGGCGGGCGGCGCGTCGGCGGGGAGGCCCAGGTGCGAGCTGACGGCGCGGTGCACAGCCCACGAGGCGCCGAGGATCTTGAAAGCCGGCAGTCCGAAGCGGTTCGACTCGTCTTTCAGCAGCACGTGGGCCAGGCCCAGGTCAGCGGCGAGGTCGGGCAGGCTGTGCAGCGGCGTCTCGTTGTAGTCGGGCACCGTCTTGTGGAAGGCGAGGATGGCTGACTCGTCCGCCGAGGTCGCGCCGTTGGCGGGATCGCCGTGGTATTCCCAGTCCCGAGCGGACGGATGGAGGTGGACAAACTGTGACATTCTTGGTCCACGTGTATTGTCTCCAAATGACGTTATGATAACTCGACCGGCGTATCTATTCCTAGTACACCTTCTGTAGGCTCGCTGCTACCCAGCTCAGACGGATGGCCGAATCAGCAATATCCCGAGAGAGTCCTAGTGGATGCGGGAGAGTCGATGCAAAGATACGTGAGTGTGGTAATGTTGGTGGAGAAGTGGAATAACTGCCTACCAGCCTACATGATGTTACATGTGTTCGCTGCTATGTTGGTAAGCTACGGACTGACTGCATACCGGGAGGATCCAGTTACCAGAATGGCGGGATTCTTCAGCCAAGTCTAATACTACATATCGTATCATAGGACTTGGTGCGAATATGAACCGTAAGTAACCGGTGTACATCAACTGCTCACGCGATATTTGCAGATATATTGTCCGTTGGATTTCAGACATGTTCGGCGCATTCTAGCAGCACGATACAGAGCAGTCAGCATGCCATGTAGATGTGCGGGTATGAATGAGTGCCGGAGCTGTAGGAGAAAGACTGAAAGTCACTGGAATGCTTATTTCATTGAAAGCTAGGAGATGTAATAGACACTGTCTGCCCCGAGTCCATACAAGATACCATTAATCCATCTCAGCCTGCACTGACAATGCATCAAAATTGTGCCATGAGGCCATTCCAAAGTAGAAGGAGAGGGCTGGAATAGAAACACTCTGACAAGTACAGTACCAAAGTCTCCCATGCTCTCTCGTCGGCCAAGGCTACTAATGGCAGCATCTACAAACACAACCGCAATGCCCTTCGCAGTAACCTCCACCGCAACGGCCAGTGCATCGTCCTCCGCATCGCCTCCTGCATCGGCGACAGCAGCGAGGCCATCTGTTACGCCTATCAGTGACAGACTCGTCGTCGTCGGACGCGGGTGGAAGCAGGCAACGTCCAAGCGGTCCAGGAGGCCCCTGCTCTCCCCTTAGTCCCCTCTCTCCTTGATCTCCAGGTAAGCCTTGTGGACCATCTCCCCCTGGCGGACCGGCGGGACCAGCGGGACCAGCGGGACCGGCGGGACCGGCGGGACCGGACGGACCGGACGGACCAGGGCCACCAGGACGTCCGGGAGGTCCTTCGAGCCCTGGTCCTCCCGGATATCCTCGGGGTCCAGGTGGTCCGGCAGGGCCTTCTTCACCATCTAGTCCTTGTAGGCCTTGTAGGCCTTGGGGACCCTGAGCTCCTGGTGGCCCGCGAGGACCAGGAGGACCGTGCGGGCCTTGGGTGCCCGGTGGACCTTCTGGCCCATCGGGTCCAGGTTCTCCGTCGTTTCTGTACGCAAAACTCGATTAGTGTAAGAAGAAGCTAATTCCAATATCGTCTACGTACCCGGCAGGACCAGGCTGTCCATCACGGCCATCCCGTCCGTCTCGACCGTCCCTTCCATCTCTACCAGGCTCGCCGGGTTCTCCCGGAAGTCTGGCGTGCCTTGTTAGTGACCAGGTATTACAGTTCACATGACTAATTGTCATTCTCAGAGTGAACACATACCCGCAACAGCCTCGTTCACCATCATCACCCTTGGGTCCCTGTGCGCCGGAAGGTCCTTGGAATTTACATATTAGATTCTCGTTCTGTGTATGACAGTTTGATGTATACTCCAGTATAATATGTAGAATACTTCTAGCAAAACATCTGGTTACTGAGGATTACTCACCAGCAGGTCCTTCTGTCCCAGCAGGGCCATCAGAGCCAGTAGGACCCTCGGGGCCAGCAGGACCCTCGGGGCCAGCAGGACCCTCGGGGCCAGCAGGACCCTCGGGGCCAGCAGGACCTTCGGGGCCAGCGGGGCCAGCAGCGCCAATAGAACCAGTGGGACCAGCCGGGCCAGCCGAGCCTTGGCCTCCCTGGGCTGAAAGAAGAACTTAGCAGCACGCTCTGAGTTGATACAAGTAGTTAGCTAGACAGAGTCGTTTCTTACGTCCAACTGCCCCCTCAGGGCCTTGTTCACCTTGATCTCCTTGTGGTCCTGGCTGTCCTGGTGGTCCTTGCGGCCCTACTATACTAACACCTGGAGGACCCTAGGTAGCAAAGTGTTACTATTATTCATTGCAATGCGTCAATGACACGGTAAGCACTCACCTGCCGACCCCGAGGCCCTCGTGGCCCGCGGGGCGCTTGACAAGGGGACGGCGGTTTCTTGGTATGCGAGATGCATCCTTTCGGCCAACAGCAGCAGAGAAGGAACAGAAGAAGCGAGAGGGCGAGTATGACGCCCATTATGATGAGGGCCGTGGCGGCCGAGTCTTTGCTCGAGCTTGCCGCGGCCGGAGCGGGTGTCGGCGACGTTGTCGTACTAGCGGCCCAGACCTGAGCCGGCTCGATTGTGGTTTCTGGCTCATTGCCCAGTTGAATCAGGGTCACATGGACGCCGGAGTTCTGTGTTTCTGTCAGCGTCACCATGCCTTCGTCTCTTTCCCTAATCTCCGGGACAGCTGTCGGCTTTCCGAGGCCGGAGGCGATATAAGAGGTCGCAAATGTAGTGGCCATTATATACGATATAGAGTAATAATAGAAGGCCTAAAGAACTCGTATTAGGCGGTAGGAAGCACGCAGTCTCTACTTCTGTCGCCCTGTTACCTTCTGACGACTGGAATTCGGGAGAAAAAACATAAAGCTGGCAGAAGGGAGAGAAATATCGTGCAACCTCCCACCCCCCTCCGCAGGACGGTCGGTTCGCGGCCATTTCTAGTAGGTAGCCAGAGCCTTCCAGGAAACGTATAACCCTTGTCAGCCGATACCCAAGTCCGGCGAGAAGGCTGGATCTGCAGGCCTCGCAGCCACGGGTCGGGCCATCTTCTGCGATGTTATTTTGGCCAGTTGAGGCTCGGAGCCAGGCAAACCAACCAACGCCACGACGGTGCGCAGAGGCGACAAGACAGATGGGGAAGCCGTCGAGACGGCTGAGGCCTCGTTAGTGCAAGTCAGAGTTGTCAATGCATTGTGTCCTTGGTAGGAGACCTTCGAATCATGCAGCTTTCCGACCTATAGGAGGGATGAGGCGAGGCGACATATGTAAGTCAGGTAGGTAGTAATTATGCAAGAAACCCTCCTCTTTTCTGCTTTGCCGCGGGATACCGTCGTGTTGGAGACATTTCTTTTGTGACTGGTCAGGCGCGCGTTTGACGTTGTGCAGCCATCGGCATCATCCCACGCTTTTTGCTTCTTTTTGGGGGCTGCATTCCGCAATGGCAGCCTGGATCAAGAAGTGTGTTGGGTGACGCATCTGGCCGGTCTCAACTGCACCGCGCGAGCCCTGCTGTGCGACAGACAACATCGGTGCAAACGCCGGACTAGATTGATGACTCTTGACCCCAGAACCTGGGAGCCGGTGTTGCAAGATTCATCAACATACGAGAGCAAGTCAAATGAAAGGAGACTGGCTGACGCAGAGGTAGTTGGCCGCCCATATAGCGAATCAGACATTTGTGGCACTGTGGCCAGTTCTCGATTAGGCAATTTACCAAGTGAATCCCTCCCCCCCGGACGAGACGTCTGCCCGAAGTCATCCGGTGCTCTACTGAAAGGACCTACCCAAGATACATTATCCATCAAAGGCCACACTCATCCAAGACAAGTAACGGGTTCCTACCTAGTAGCAGCATGACAGACGCATGTACTACACTTCTCCATGCTGACATACTTCCCCAGGTACCTCAAGTAGGTGCTTGCTTGCTCGAGGACCTACTCTAGATGATATTGAAGCGCGGTGAGAATAGTAGGCCCCGAGTGAGCCACCATTTTTCACGGGGCGAGCTCGGCTGGGTAAACTCGACAGACGGTGGAAATATATGCAATTCGTAGTGAGCGTTAAGAAACTGCAAGGTCTCATCCTCATCTGGTTCATGAGCTCTAAGGTATGCTTCCCCGACATCCTGGTACGTTACGGGCTTGGCCGCTCGCCTCGAGGCCCTGAGCTTGGAAAGCCTGCCGCGCTCCAATCGTTTCTTAGCCTCAAGGTACTGAGCCCAGAATTGCTGGCGCATTATGAAGATAAGACGAGTCGCTTGCAGCGGACACACGTGCACCTGATAGATTCTGGGCATTTCTTGGAAGACTCGCCCAGAGCGCGAGGCGCTAGACGACTTCTGCAGGAGCTCTAGCTCTTGGGAGAGGAGCTCCCGGAAACGGTCTGACTCTGTCTCGAAAAAGCGAGTACGAGAACCGGATTCCTTGAACGCTTTGAGGCGGTAATACGACCGTTTGTATTCGAGAGAATACGCATCATATCCGTAACCGTATGGGGCAGATCTGGCGACGGCATCAACCTCGTCAACAGGCACGCAGACTAGGCGGTTCTCGAGCCCTCCTTCGATGTCTGTATGCAAGAGCGACGACGGATGCTGACGACGTGAGATGTGATCCGCCCACCTTGTGATTGCAGGAGGGTCCCAATCGACCAAGAGCAACTCCTGTACATTAGGGAGCAGCCATAGTAGCCTGGCACACCAGTTTGACAGTCTATCTTCGCTTGCCATGAGATTATTCACTGGCAAGAGCCCGGGCATGTCCGTAGAGCTATCCTGCAAGGCTAGTTTCTTAACCTTTTGGAGGTCGGCAGGACGGAAGAGCCCAACATCCCATGGCCCACCGGAAAGAAGTGTTCTGTTCGTGTATGGCCTCTGGAAAGCCAGGTACAGCGTGTCGCGCTCAAAGTGAAACCAAGTGCGTGCGCCGTGCGTGCGTGTACCGAACGCCAGTTGATATCCATGTCTCATCAAGACCCCGCGAGACTCGGAACAGACATGTAGAAAGGGGGGAATCGGGGCCGAGCTGGATAGAGTGGCGTCCCGCGTCATGTCGTATGCCCTGGTAGGGTGTTCCGCCAGCCAGAGCGGCGACACTTGGGGTGTTTCCTCCGTAGGCGTCCACGGGTAGTGCGGGTCCTGTTGTTTCGAAGAGGTGAAGCCGTACGATTCGAGAGGAGACTGAGAGGTGGGCGAGAGGTTCAGCTGCGGCCGCCAGTTGTGGGCAAAGTAGGCAATGTCAGGGTGTAAATTGAACTGGACGACGGTATTTCGACACCTGTCTAGGAATGCTTCGTATTTGGCGGTGCACGTGCCCTCGTACTTATCGTCGCAGCCACCTTCGCATTCCCCATCTTCGTTGACGAGAACTACGCGCGGCGGTGTGGCCAATATGTAGATGTCTCGCCGGATCTCTGGTGGCAGGAGACGGAAGAGGTGGAAGTGAGGTTCGGCCTTGGAGCCGGTGCTAGGCCGATTCTCCGACATCGAGACCACTTTTCTCCTGTCTGCTAGCTATTATTCATGAATGTACGAAAATGTTGAGTCGGCGGCATCTCCTGCACGACAAACGAGGCTCTGAACTTGGATCTTAGTCATCCCAACTCGAGTATTGCATGTCTCAAGCTGATCTCTTCCTCCAATGTGTTAATGCATACAGACCCTTGTCATAAGTCGAGATATTCATGTAGACGTAGCTGGTGAGCCGGCTTGCTGCTATAATACATATTGTTGATGTGTTCTAAGCTTGAATGTCATGAGCTTATCTACATTTCAAGTTGGAACGGTTTACAATTGCAGATTCGGCGCTCACCGGTGCATTTCTCTACCGGGGAAGCGAAACTCACGACAATCTGCAAGGTATTCCTCGAGTACCGTTCGCATGGTATGCGACACGCTCCAGTGAGATCAGATTGGCCAGCTATTCCCGCCGTTAGTCGTCTGGAGGACATGGTCGGCATTAGTTACCAAGAGCCATAGTAGACTCGAATCGACTATTCAGGCATCGGTTCCTGTGAAAAGTGGAATTCATGGATACGATGATAATATACATACATACACCCATTCGAGGCATGCAATGAGGACATTTGAAATAGCTTCAATTCGCCAATTCTAGAGAGGAGAGGGGAGAGAGGAGAGGGGAGAGAGGAGAGGGGAGAGAGGAGAGGGGAGAGAGGAGAGGGGAGAGAGGAGAGGGGAGAGAGGAGAGGGGAAGGAGTGGAGGGGGTAGAGAGAGAGACCGAGAGGGGGAGAGAAGAGGGGCTGGGAAGTGAAGTTGACTGAGCTTCATATTCTACCAATAGCGTAGCTTCTCTTGTATTTCCCACAGCTATTGACGCGATGGAATCATCTTGCCCCCATTACGCTTGACATTTCTCGAGTGAGACGATCTCTTCTGGTGTCGGCTTGGCCTCATGACCCCAAGCAATCGTCTTGGCTTGCGCAGTATTAGGTGTGTTAGTGTTCACAAAGCCTTGCATTCGAGACGCTTGCACAGCAGGAATGCCTCTTTCCAGCATCTCCTTCTGATAAGAACTTAGCAGAGATTCAATCTCATGCGCGTCGTTCGAATGAAGCTGGCCTAAGCCCTTTCCTAGGTTCAGCGCATCCCGGATAGCATGAATACCGCCCTCGCCCCGGACTATGTCTTATTATTAGCAACCAAGGCAGGAGATTCCAAGGGAGGAAGAACCTACACGGAGTCATCGGATGGATTGCATCGCCGAGGAGGGTAATTCTGCTAACAGGCAGATCCTCTATCAGGGCATCGCGGATTATAGTTGAATGGGGATGAATTCCGCTCGCGGGCGTCAGCTTGATAATCTCGGTGAACTTGGACTCGAGCATGCTGGTTGTCTTGATAGCATGCTTAAGTTTCTCTACCTGGGGGGTTGAGAGGTTCCAGTTCATGGTCTTCTCGACGTCCAAGTCTTGGGTCGCAACGAACCAATAGTACGAACCCGAGTTCCCGTCTGGGTTGGCCTGGTTCAACCCGCAGAAAAGAAAGAACCCAGAACCCTCCGGACCTCTCTTCACCCAGCAGCTGTGTCCGAGGGATAACTGATTCTCGAACAGCTTCCCCGACAGTGTTAACTCCCCGGTGACGATGCGCACCGGAAAGGGTTTCAGCGTTTCACTGTTTGGGCGTTGGAGAACGTGCTCTCGAACTATTCAACTCTTTGTTAGTTGATTGACCTTGCCGGTTGAGGGGACATGGTGGTCCAAGTGGGATAGGACTTGAAGCGTACCAATGCTGTTCACACCGTCGGCACCAACAAGAATATCGCCCGAGGCTGTCGTGCCATCTTCGAAGCGGACTCGAACTTGGTCCCCATCCTCCTCCACAGTCATGGCTCGCTTTCCCCACTGGATCGGAACCTTGGTAGAGAGCCATTCCCGGAAGCGGAATCTGTTTGCTCGAATGACGGGTGTCTCTGGGGTGTTTTGCACCACGAAGCGCGTGTTGTTGGCATAAATGCCGATTTGTGATTCAAGGTTGAGTGGTGCCAGATGGTGTACGCTTTCTCTAAGAGGTGGCAAGTCTAGGATGCCCAACACTATGAGTTAGTATATGTTGACTACCGTTCTTGAGTGTACACCAAAAAGGGTCTATGTAGTCTTTCTGAGAAAGGAAGTTCTTTTGTAGATTTTGTTCTCCTCGTGTCGTCTCCCAAGTCCGTAAGTGATTAGGAATACTAACCATCTGATACCGAAGATACCAAGTCATCCAGAACTCTACATTTGAAGTTAGCACTGTTCTCAATATTCCAGATCAAGAATTGAGGTGACTTTAACGGCCCCAGCCGGGAGGTAGAATGAACTCATGAAAAAAGGAATCGGCTACTCACGTATGTAGTCCAATGGCCCAGCCTGCGCCCCGAGACTCTGGGTCAGTATCCCGCTCATAGATTTGGAATGGGATATCCTGCTTTCGCAAGGATTGTGCCAAAGTGAGTCCACCGAGGCCAGCGCCAAGGATGATGATATGCGGTTTGGTGTTTTCAACAGCCATGACTCAGGTTGTGTATGTTTTTCCTCTGGTATAATCTGCTTAAATGTACTGTTCGCTGCGATGTTACAGATATCTTTACCAGATGCCGTCGCACGCAGATAACTTATATCATCTATTCACTGACACTAGCTCTCACTGCCATCACAGCTCGGCCAGATCTCGCGGGCCGAAAATAGACGCTAGGATTAGGATTGACTAAGCCACTCCAACTTCGCGCGTCTATGCAACATACGCGAGAGCGAGTTGCTCCTAAAAATACTTAATATATCGACAAGCAACCGTCACTATTCAGCTTTTTGATCTAGGGCTTACATACTGTCTGACTTTATCACATGTTCATAGTGTTGGATTCAGCACCGTCACCGTCCCTGACTTAGAACCAAATGTATTTATACCTACCTAGGTAAGTATAAAGGGATGCATTTCTCCTACAAATGTGGCGCGTAAACATTGTTTAAAATGGCAGATCTAGATACTTACACGAAAATATCGGATGAATTTATGCGTCGTTGGGATTGCCGTCATTCTCTGAATATATGAGAAAGGGGATATTAAAAGGAGTCTGTCCATTCATGACTCGCTCGAGTAAATCTGAAGTAATATTAGAGGAACAACAACCCTACTCCCTATCTGGCCCATAAAATTCTTTGCCACCTCAAGTTGTTTTGCAGTTTTTGATTAACACCATCTCTGACTTGATATCTGCTAACAATGTCTAATCATGGCTTGCTTAATTGTGATCGATGAAGCCTCCGTCCTATGCTTATGTCAGAACATATGCCTATTATCTACTACCTCGTTGGTGTTCTCAAGAAAAGAAAGAAGAAAAGAATGAGAAATAGAGAAGATCAAGACATTACTTCAGGAAACCTTCTTATCGGGAAAGACATTCTAGTACCTAACACTGGATTACCCGTATACCTGCGCTTCATCCGCAGTTCCCTGTTCTCCACCCCATCGAACTAAAGAGCACGTTAGCCAAGTTTCTGTGTAAGTAGAGAAATTCACGCTCATACTGAAGGCAAAAGCCAACTAGAATCTCTTTAATTACCTCTCAAGCCGTTACTCCAAGACAGCACGTCTGACCGTATTTAGTTGGTTGAGCCGGGGAATTTCTCGGACAAAACTTCAGGGGAACTTTGGGGGGAGTGGTCTAAGAATTTGATAGCATTGCTGGTACTAGTATCCCCGGACTTGTTATCAACCTTGGAGTCAGAATCTTCGGAGGCTTGGAAGCCTAGGCGGGCGAAGAAAGCCCAGAACAATTCCTGGAGAGCCTTCTTGAAAACTGAAAGGATATACGGTGCCAGTAGCTGTGCTACACGAGTTGCCATGGCCGTAAACCTATATAATATAGGATCTGATTTAGCCTAGCCACACTTAATGAGGTTGTGAAGTAGAGTGTAAAGGAGCACCTACACTTTCTTGAGAATGGCCACCAAGGTGAGTCTGGCACGCCTCGATCCCAATAAGTTCTTGAAATAATCGAATATGCACTCCCAGAGAGCTTCGAGGCCTGCTTGGCCTATGGTCCGAACATGGGGGAGTATCGATTTCCTCACGGTGGCCATATTGTTGAAGTAAGATATGAATAATGATTGGGTTGTTAGGGGTATGATGGAAAAGTGGTCAGAAATCTTGGTCGCTATACAGGATACTGTTCTGAAAAAAAGGCACTCGCCACAATCAGAAAACTCTTCAGCCTACCTTACCCAGGTACTGGACTCGGCGACATACCTAGGTGATACCCAAGGCACCTAACATTGGGAACTTAACGAAACTAGCCATTTCATCATAGAGCACGTGGTAGTGCTTAATTTCCCGATATCGTGTATGTTTCATATGGCAGAGAATCGAGCTAGGTATGCTACTTACATTAGGTAAGTAAAGAAGAATGGAATTTATCAAGTCTAGGCAACTAAGACATCTATCCACGTAAGTCTCTAGTTACGAGACTGTTGGTGAACTCCTTTTCAATGTTTAAAAATATTCAAATGTCACACTAGTGAGAGGAAGTCGTATTTTGGTTTGGGATTATATAAGTGTATCGTAAGAGCAGACAGGGCGCATCCTGAGATACAAGAGAGTAGCCTCGGGGAAGCACAGATCGGTGACTCTACACACATAGGGAGGTGAATGCCGGATGTAAAAAACAGTAAGATAACTAGGTACCTAGCTTATCTGGGTAGATAGGTATCTACCTGTAGGTATTTAGGTATGCAGCTAATATGAGCCCATGCATTGAAGGATTCATTCGAGAAAGTTCAATCAACTTCCTTCAGATGTCCAAGGAATGTGAGGCATACGAAAAAAATAAGAATGGTGCGGTAACAGGTACATCTTTCTTCCAACAGTGAATACTATCTCAAGAGTAAGTTTAGGGAAATATTTCAGTAGACATGGTCTATTTCTTTTTTTTTTTTTTCCTTTTAAGTGACATTCTTCCGTTGTGGTCTAGCCCACTCCCAGAGCCCCTTAAATCATTCCTTTGGAATTCCTCCGTCTTCCTTCAGTCCGACTTCCCCTTCAACATCGAATACAATTATACACGATCCGAAAAAGCAGAAAGCTCAGCCAAAATATCATCTCGCTCACACCTCCTTGTTAGAATTGCCGGCGTCTCACCTTCGCTGTTCGCTAGCCCCGCATCGGCACCCCTTTCCAGAAGCGCTCTGATGATAGGCCCGTGGCCTTAGTCGACGGCCCAGTACAGCGCCGTCTTCCTGCCCTAGTCGCGTCAGTCAATGTCGACCTGTCCAGTCGAAACGAGCACCTTGATTATCTCCGGCACGTCGTTCTGGACCGCCCACGCGAGCGGCACCCAGCCGTTCGCGTCTTCGTCGTCGACGCCCGGACACCCGTGGTCGAGCAGCACGCGCAGGAGGCAGCTCAGGACGTCTTTCATCCCGTCGCAGGCCGCCCACGACACGACTGTGCGCCCCACATTGTCGCGGTGGCTGATGTATACCTCCGAGATATTTACTAGGTACTGCTCAGATTCATGTTGATTTTCCTGGCTGCTGAGGGGAAACAGACCGTCAGACGGTGACAGAGGTAGAAGAGCGGCTCGGGCCGGGCGATCTAGAAGGGATACAATAGGATCGAAGGTAGAACAAGGACATTGATCGGAAACTATCCATACTTCTAGGAAATGAAGAAAACAATAATCACGATCACTTAATAAACGGGATTCTGACTAGTTGAATATCATTGTGTTGATGTGATCAAAAGCTGTGGTGTAGGAGCGAGAACAGCTGCCCTGCTGTACGTTTCCGCCCGATCCTCCTAGGACCCGACTCGGGATCAGTTTATGTGTGTCACTGCACAACGGATAGTGAGCTCGGGGAGGCCATGGCAGTTGGGGAAGCCAGTACTACAGTTGATAGGCAGCCCTTGATAAATCCGACTAGAATTGTTTACAAACCTATTATGTCTCGCTCAAACAGTGCGTCAGTTGAGCAGGTTTCGTATAAAGGGGTTGTTAGATAACAATGACATTACATGAGAATCGACTCGTCAGCACTCCGTAATTCATCCAGGCGTTGCTCTTACTGTTTGATTTCTTACCAAAACAATTTTCACCTTAGAGATACAAACGCACTCAATTCAGTTGCTAGCTAAAGTGTGAACAAGCAATCGTACATGATCCACACGCTCCAAAAACTTCCTCAGGTTTTCTTCCCTTGTACCAATCACCTAAGGGTGCCGAGGGAACCTGGGTACCTAGGTACCTAAGAACTGCCGGCTTCCACGGACCAATAGTCAGCAATGCGCAAACAAAATCTCCAAACCACCTAAGGTCCGCACAATCAACTCCCCACGTATTGTAACGGCATACCTCAGGCACCCACTTTCCCACGCGCCCACCCTTCAGGTACCCCCCACTAGTAGTGACGACGACCCTGCCGGGCCTGGGTACTCTCACCGTGCTGGAGGTACCGCCTCCCGTCCGGCAGCGGATCGCCCCAGTAGAACCCCCTGTGCTGCGGGTGCTGCGCGCCCGCATCACTAACACCCGCGTGGTCATAGTACGCCGCCTCCGGCTGCTGCTGCGGCAGCTGGTACTGCTGGTACGCGGCGAGTGCGTTCGCGGTCAGCGGCGGCAGGCAGGCGTCCTCCGCCGCCTCGTTCGCCGAGTAGTTGGCCCCGGAAAACCGGATCTGCGGCGGGGACGGGGCCGGGGGCGGGGCCGCCGGGTTGTCTTCCTCGTCGCCCCGCTCTTCTTCCGCCGGCTCCTCGAGCACGGTTGCCGGAGCGGACCGCGCGCTGTGGCGGCTTGGGTGAGAGCCGTGGTGGCTGCTGTGGTGGCTGCTGTGGCGGCTGGATCGACCGCTGTGGTGGCTCCGACCGCTGTGGTGGCTTCGGTTGCTGTGGTGGCTTCGGTTGCTGTGGTGGCTTCGGTTGCTGTGGTGGCTTCGGTTGCTGTGGTGGCTTCGGTTGCTGTGGTGGCTCCGGTTGCTGTGGAGGCTTGCTGGCCGGCTGTGATGGCTGCTGCGGTGGCTGTGATGGCTACCTGATTGGCTATGATGGCTGACAGACTGGCTGTGATGGCTGCCGGGTTGGCTGTGGTGACTTCCACCCTGCTCAGTTGCCTGCGAACTTGTGGAATAACTACTTGTTGAATAACGACTCTGAGTTGAACTGTTTCCCGAGGAGAAGCCGGGCTGGTAGACGATGTAAGGGTTCCGGTTATGTCTCGACCGTTCCATGTACATGTCGACCGACCGGTCCGGGTTCCAGAAATTAGCTAGATTGAAAAGGTTAGCAGGGCTGTCTTTGTTGCAGGTGTTGGGCTAGGATATCGGAAGAGTTTGTACGTACCCATGTCGAATATCTGTGGTGCTTCTTTGGTACTATCGACAATGCTTCGTAATAATCAAGGGAAAATATAGATCGCCTCGTTGTTTGCAGCGGCTTTGGGTATCTAGGTAATATATATCATATCTACACAAAGAGAAAGCAAGGCTTTGACGGCCTAGAAATAATACATGTACACGATGTTCATTGATGATTCCATATTGTGTTTATGAGGGACTCAATTACATGTGTTTTCGGTGCGCAAATAGGGATCAGCAATCGAGTTTCTACAAGGCATACATTCTTGGTAGTTATGTGTAGTTGAAAAAATGCGTTTGGGGCAGAATTCAGCATCCTACCTGGATCAATACAATACCGTCTGATGATGCCGCTGCTAGATAATCGTGTAATTAGCTGACACCGTCTCGTATCTCGATCCATACGTCAGTCATAGCCTTGGGCCTTGGCTGAGCACGGTATGCTCTTTAAGGCTACACTGACCGACTTAGTATGCCCAAGCTGTCGAGCAGATCACACCGTCTTTGATGCTACAGGGCTCTATGGTTTGTTCGAAAATATGACTTAAATACTGCCTCTAAATGACCTTCCTTTGTTCCGGGAGATCAACGCCAGTTACATTAAACAACGCCGGGAGAAGAAAAGTAATCCAGAGCCTGGGTTGGGGTTGAAGGGACCCGATGTGGTTTAGATGCTGATTTTGAATACACTTGCAGAGAGACGAGAGTTATACAGTTTAGGATTAAGTAGCAAGGACTGAAGATTGTTTCATAATCTAGCCCTACCCCCTATTCTATAACTGCCTCCTCCATCTCGCATTCATCAAAACAATGCGTTCGGTTCCAAGACTGCTCTTCCCAATCCCGTACAGACACCTCGCTATCTCTGTCAGAGTATCCCGTGAAGTTAAACTGGCCAACTCGCCGCAATCGACGAGGTGCGTCCATACTCTCACCATCTCCCCCAGGTTGTGCGTCTTTGAGGATGAGACCCCTGGGCCCATCAAGATCTGTACCGATGCTTGTGGCCGCGCCCGCCGGGAAAATCTCAAGCAGATACATGTCGTAGTCTGAAGAGTTCTGTGGCATGATGTTCTCTGTCGCTCCGACGTCGGCATCTTGGTTGATTATCGGACGATTCGACTGCCGCATGAGATCATCGTCGAGGGTGCCAGGGGCTACGCAGCCCAGGTGGTAGGTATCAGCTAGGGGCAGTTTCTTCCTGCCCTTCAATAGCAGCAGCTCAGTTCCGTTCCATCTTGCCCTTACCAGCTTCCCCTGGGCTCGAAGGATTCCTGACTTGACAGCGCCAAAGGGGGCGAGAGAGTCGCATAGTACCACTTCCACGTCCAGAACCTTGAGGCTAGCCGCATCTTCTGGCATGTAGTCAAAACTCATAACAGCTCCGTTGACGGACGTCCAGGACCAGGACGGCCCCTGGTAGGCCGTCGGCCTCGGAGCCAGAGTTGCAGAAGCTATTTCCCAGAGAAGATCACCCGGAAGATGTCTCTCCCAGTGTCCCGCGACGTATCTGCTTTTCATAGCTGGGGCTATCCGATCCGCGAGGCCGGAGATGGCAAGGATGCGATCTGCAGGGACGCTCAAGGATCGGGTGCTATAGTTCATGACCAACTCCCTCCAGTTATTGTAGATGTCACTCTGCTCGTCTTCTCTAGGTTCGAGAGGATCGGTTCCATGCTCTTCTTTATAGTAATGCTTCCATTTGGCGATGTCTTCGGGGCTAACGACCAGCTCTGACGCAGGAAATAGTATGTTTTCTATGTCAGGAGCGTCGTAGGACTGTTCGAGCGTCCAACCATCCACGATTTGCGGCTTTGATGGAGAGATCTGGCAGATCATCGAGCATTGCTTACTACTGTACCTAATGATTCGTTTGGACAAGTATGACTCCTGCAGAGTCCAAGCTCGGCTGTCGATTGGGTCCGACTCCCCGTAGTTGTACTGGGTTTCCTTTACCAGGTACACGTGGCCTGACGTGCTGTGCTCGCACTTGAAACCAAGTTTGAATATTTTACCCTCATACCTCGACGTGTCCAGAGGGTGGAGAAATCCGTCTCGGGCTGACTTCGCTCTAGCTGCGACGATAGTCACAACTGATTCGTTATATATGCGAGGCATACTGGCGATTTCTCTTTGCTTGTCTTTATCATCGTCCTGGACGATGCAAATCGAATCTACCCAGATGTATTCAAGATCGATGTTGAGAGTCACCTTTATGGCATCTTGAATAGATAGTGGCAGGGAGTCCCATCGAATATCAACATAGTTAGCAGTCAGAGTTGCAGATGTGGTCTTATGGGCTTGGTCACCGCCCCAGCAGTAACTCAAGACCGCGTAACGCTTGGGCTCATCTGGTGAACATAACTGCACCTTAGGGGGCCCTTGAGAAGACGCCTCGAGTTTCAATAGTCGTGATGGCACATAAGATCCGACAGTGTCCTTGCAGCTAGTATGGATGCCTTCCGTTCGGAGACAAGACTCCAAATTCTCTCGTAGCTTTGCAAATGTCTCTTTGGATGCCGGGTCAATGGCAATAGGGCGTGACGTGATTGCAGCAGATGTCGGATCATCTATCATGCATTAGCATGTGTAAATTTCGAGGCAGCAGGAAGTCGATGGATCAGACCGTTACTTGCTATCACGTAGAATTCCCCTGCCAAGGGCGTACGGACTTGCTTTTTTGCTGCCGTGTCCCACAGCCCGATTCCTAGGATTGCACTCAAATCGCAATCGTAATGTTCATCACATTCGTCTTGTTCGTGAAAGCAATACTCTACGCTCGCAAACAGGACAATCTCGTGTTGTTGATCTGCCCATTGAGAAAAGAACGACGACTTCCAAGCAAGCCACGAGGATACGAGTGGGCTTAGCAATTGACAGCCTTGCTTATGAGCTTCTTGCAAGTCGTGCAGACTGAAGTTGAAGATAAGCCTATTGGACCCCGTCGTTGAATCGAGCCGACCGTTGTCCAGGTCGATGACCAGGTTGCTGCAATGGTCACAGCTATGGGCTCCGTCGAGGTCCATTGGAAATTCCGTAGCTGGCGCACACAATATTTGGTGATTCTATGTACACGCATTTATTCATTCGATGCACAGTTCATTCTAGCAGTTACAGTAGAGAAAGTGAGGCTATTCGGGTCCATTTAGGTCGATGCTTACGTTAACTTAGGTACCAATGCCAAGACGGAGATTTCTCCTCCCGCGTCGGCGCGTCTCTCTCTAGCTTAGTAAGCCACAACACCCAAGCCAACCAAAGCCAGATAACTTAGGCAAGTCCTTCCTCGCATCAAAGGACCGAGAATAGCTTCACTTGCACGAATGCTATCTACTTGGGCATGTGTCTATGCTACGAGGCTCTTGTAGGTCGAACAGAGAGTACCCTGCTTCCAGACACCTCTGATGTCGAGAGTGCTGTCGATGTTCTCCAGGGGGTTCCCCTCTATCAACACCAGATCGGCCCTTAACCCCTCCGCGATTCTGCCCCTGTCGTGGAGCCGCAGTCTCTTGGCCACCAAAGAAGTTCCCGCTACAAGCGCCTCTTTAGGTGTAAAGCCGCATCTGTTGACGAGCAGTCCGAGCTCCTGGTGAGCGGTAACGCCAAAGCTAGACCCGACCGCGGGCCCGGCTGTGTCGGAGCCGCTAGTAAGACGAAAGTGTAAGCTGCCTAGTTATTACGTGTCATACTCGTCGCACTTACAGAATCACGTCGACGCCCGCTGCCTTTAGGTCCCGGACGCTCTGGTACGCGTACTCGACCTTGGCCGTGTCGTTTGCGAGTCCCATGCAAGCGCAGAGCCTCTGCCGGTTCTCGACGCTTACGAGTTTTTGAACTCGTGGGTCGTGAGCGTAGACTTCTTGGTCTTTCAGGCCTTCTTTCGTCAGACTGCCAATCGTCGCCAAGGTCGGATTGCAGTGCCTATGACGGGAGTATAGGTCAGTATTATAGGTAGTGACTAAAGTGCCTAGGTACCTAGGGAGTAAGTTGCACGTACGCATTGTTAGCCAGGTACGCGTCAACCAGCTCTTTCGTAGGCGGCCTGTCACACACGGTGTGCGTCGTCCCATCGACGCCAAGGTTGAGCATATCTATCGTGCTCTGTACGCTCGTGGCGTGGGCCACTACGACAAAACCATTCTGGTGCGCAAGCTGGACGAGGTCCTTCTGAATTTCTAGACTGGGCATTGCTGGCTTCATGGAAAGACTGCTGCCATCCTCGTGCATCAGCTTCACGTAGTCGGCCTTGTCATTGACGCGGTCTTGGATGTAAGTCTCGACGTCGGCTCTGGTCTTCAGATCGGGCCAGGTAGCAATGCGAGCTCGCATCTAGCGTCTACGTCAGCCCTTCGACCGAGACGACTCGTGGAAGTGGGAAAGATAAGCAGACCTCTTCGGACTTGTCAAAGGCTGTGATAACTGCCATAGGCCATCCGCCCGTCACCGTTGCGGCCTGGCTGGACGTCTTGAAGTCGGCCGCGTCTGGGTCCTGCGTGGCTCGTGCTCGCAGCTTGTCAATGTCCTCGACCTCCTGGTGCATGTCACAAACCGTAGTGATGCCGAACTTCAAGGACTGCGTCAAGGCCGTGTAGTCTTCGTTAGCCTCTGCGTGTATGTGGCCGTCGATGATTCCGGGGATCAGCGTGTGTCCCGGCTTGGAGACGACGACGGTGGAAGAGCTTGGTGCCGCCAGTTCTCCTTTGACGACTTGCTTGATAACACCATCTTCTACGAGCACGCTACCACGCGAGATCTCGTTCTCGCCATCGAAGATGTGGACGTCGGTAATGAGAAGTGATGCAGGCATGTTTGCTATTCTTTGAAGGGTGAGTGAAACTGAGCGAAACTGGGTGGATGTGAGTATAACGTCAAGCTGGATGCTCCTTCCAGCCCGTCTTAAGTCCAAGTCAAAACCGCTCGTGTATTAATAATTCTAAATGCTATAGGACCGTCGGTCTCGGCGCGCGAGGTCTTGGCGTTGGTAGGATCGTTCGGGTTGCTGTGGCTCAAAGTAGTCTATTCCAAGCCGTCCAAGATGCAACGCAGCTATGCTACCTCTGGGATAGTAGATGCTGTTTGCTTCGTGTCATCCTACGGAAAGAGGTTTAGATGCGGAGACTTACTGCGGCTCTGAGCCTCTTCTAGTTTCTTGATACGTACGCCCTGCTTTGACTCGTCGGACTTCCGTTATATCCACTGGTCACTCGGACGACGCCGTGCAGATGGAGCGAGCTACCGCATCCTGTGACACAAGGGTCTGACGGCACGGACACGGAAATCGTTCAACGCGACCCGGCACGGGCACGCGAGTCGTGCCGACTTGGAGGATTGCTCGGGATATTTGCGGACTTGATTGGTGGCAGGGAAGCGTTAACGCCGGCGCTTACAAACCTGCTTTGGAGATCGATGTGGCATGAGCTAGACTCCAATATGGCGTTGTTTCTCCACCCAATAGCGTCATGGTCATATTGCAGCAAAGACGTCGTTGTTGGGTTAGGTATGAACTCTTGATTCCGTACATAGTAATCATTCAAAGTCCATTCAGAAACTCGTGGGCAACTGAACGAATTACCTGGTCACCAACGAGTCAGAAGGGCTCGAGTGGCGTATTCCTAGGAAGTCCAAGACTTCGGAAACAAGTCCTGTATGTACACAGCGTAGACGTAGACGTCCCCTGACACACGCCGACGAATACCTTCACTTCTACAATATGGCGCCCTCACTTCTTGAACGTGGCGCTCTTTCCAGGCTTCTCTCCATGCATCTTTCTCGCCGGCTTCGGACCTTCAACCGTCATACCGTACGGATTGAATCTGCCTCCTTGTGAGGTACCGTTAGTTGTCCTCGCCGACTTGAGGACAGACTTGGCTTTGCTGTAGTCGAAAGGCTTCTCGTCTTCGCCTTCATCGCCGTATTCCCTCAGTGATTGTGCCGCCTGGGGGTATCCTTCCTGCTTGGCGCGCCTTGCCATATCCTTTGCTCCCTGGACTTGTTCTTGGAGAGCTTGCTTGCGTGCCTTCTTCTCGGCCTTTTTCGCCTTTCTTCTTGCTTTCTTCAACTCCATGCTGTCTTCGTCATCTGTATCCTCAACGGCTATCTCCTCGACATCAGCCGATGCGCTAGGATAAGGACCTGTCTTGGACGGCACGTCGTCCGCCTCTCCAGACTCGGAGTCGGATCTGACATGGGCGGTCTTGTGCTTCAGCCCAGTCTTGAGCGTAAACTGATCATCGACGGCTAGCGATGCTTCTGGTTCAAGGGGGATAACCGATTCTTCTTGGGTAACCTGCTGCTGAGGTTGTTCCTCTGGCTCATCTAAGAATTTGCCGGACTTGACGTACTGAGCCCACGGCAATTCAAACCGAGCGATTCTTGGGGTCTCGCGCTTGGACTGCTTCTCCCACCGGCTACTCATCGGCATATTTCCCCATAACTTGGATGTATGGGAGATGAGATCTTCGATCTTCGCTTCTTCCGCATCACTGCGCGCCAGTTGAGGGAAAACTGACTTGGCCACTTCACCAACGCCTATCGTGGACGGTGTGTGGCGACGAAGGACATCAACGACGCTTGGTCCGTTTGCACCCTCAGTCTTAGCCTTGCTAACAATATTATAGAGGTTGAAAGCATCGCGCTTAGCAAAGTGAGACGTGGCGTCGAGAAGGCTGTGGAGGGCCTTTGGATCAGGTGGCATGCGTCTTGATATGTCGAAGAGTGCGGAATTGCTCATGACATATAATGCGCTTTCGTCTTCCCGGCGAGCTGTGTCGTCCCGCCACTTGTGAAGGGCTCGAAACACCGCCAACTGCTCCTTTGAGAATCTTCCAGCAGAATGTTTGATGAGCAAGCCATACCAACCGAATGGTCCTAGACCGGTTTCGATGTCATAAGTAAACTTCTCGTATCGTCGGAGAGATGTGTCTTTCGATCTTTCCAGGACTCGGTGCATCAGGTCCTGTCCAGCTTCTCCTGCGGGTTGCTCCAACAACTCGTTTCGCATCATGTCGTAAACGTAGAGTAAGTAATGGGTATCTGAACGTGCGTAGTAGAACATCTCTTCCGGGATTGGTCTATTCCTGTTGTCAGCAGAATCCTCTCACATCATGGGCTGGGGCCAGAGAATGGCCATACCGTATTCGCCAGTCGGCTAGTTGATACTTCTTGTCCGCATCAAAGTCGACGAATCTCTTGAGAAGGTACGCAAGACTCTTGGTAGGATAGTGGAGGGCCGATGCCGCTTCGAATGTGTCAAAAAGCCCGACTATGTAGAGGCCGCAGTCTCGCTGGAGCCAGACTATATCCATGTAGGCACCGTGTAACACCTGGAACTGTTAGAGAGCTGACAGCGTTGGATGGGAGCTTGGAACTGACCTTGACAATTCTTGGATCCGCAAACACTTCGTTTAGGACCTCGAGCTTACGACGCCACGGCTGAAGGGTGTCGACAATCCAATCCTTATCCCGCGTGCTGATTTGCATCAGCGACAGCAGGCCAGTGTAGGTTCTGAAGTCATGATGCTCGGTGTCGATGGCAATCTCCGTAGCCTTCTTGAGCTCCTCAAGCATCTCCAAAACACCCTCGAAAGTGTTGACAAAAGTAGCCGACGTGGTATCGACGGGTTGGTACTTGGTGGGCTCTCTCTTCTCGAAAACCATCTTGGGGAATTCGAGCTGCATTATCTCTGCCTCGTAAGGGTGCTTGTATCTGAATTTATCGTCAGCTTCAATTAAATGCGCTCGGATTCTGTCCAGCTTCTTGCGTCTCCACTGCAGCATCCTTCTGCGCTCCTTACATCTCGAGCAAAAGGGGAGGAAAGAAATATGTTCGTACTGAGTTGTCTGGTTCTCGTCTTTAAATGTCACCAGACTCTTCTCCAGAGGAACTTGCGCGTGCGGCTTCTTGGTTAGGATCGGCTTCCACGGTGATGTGTCTTGGTTGTCGGGCTTAACCTCGAACGCATTCTGGGGTTTGATGATGTTCGCATTGCGCATGAAAGGGTCCAAGGTCGCCGACTTGGATTTCTTCGGGGGTGGGCCGGCCTGCTCGGCAGGCGCAATCTTTCGCTTGATCATACCAGTATACTCGTCAAGACATGTGTCGGCCTTCTCTAGCAAGGTATCGACGACGTCGATAATGCGCGTCCAGTGAACATCGACGTCGTCTCCATCTTGGAGCTCGGGAGCTTTGAGGTTGGTATTCTTGGTTGCGGACGTAAGGAGTGAGGTGGCAAGGCTTAGAAGTCGAGATGAGGTATCGTCAAGCTGCTCTGCAACATCTGGGTTGCTTGTTCGTTGGAAGCTGAGGTCTTCGGCTGCTATCTGGTTGGTAAGTCGAGTGCTAGCAACGAGAGCTGTCTGGACCTTCTCTTGGATGGACTTGAAGTCCTGAGAGGAATCCATGGTTCCGGGTGCATCGGATGCTGTTGTAGCGCTGCTTGCGAGGGTAGAGGAGAATAAAGAGGAAAATAAAGATGGGAGAGCTTTGAAGTGAAGCGAAGTGAATCGCAAGTTGGAAGCGCGCCGAAGCTTAGACTGCTAAAAATTTCTGGTTGCGATGGACATGCACCTCTAGGACCCACCTAAGCGCGGCGTTGTGGGGACGCGGTACGACGTACTTTTCAAGTACTTGTTAGGCCCCTCTCAGGCTGCACGGCACCCGCGCGACGCAAAAATGCACCGCCGGAGTACTTTCTCAGTACAAGCTCGTACTAGCCCGGATAACGATAAGAGGGTAAGGGTTCTCCGGGGCTTTGCAGGGATGCGTCTTGAGAGGCGGATAGCTGCGCAATAAATAGATGTATAAATACCTGCATCTGCCACCATCATCCAATATTTCGGCACAAAAGACATCGACGTCAAAGGCCCAAAGCAACGTTCGCACACCATCATGTCTGCTTCGCTTGCGCCAGAGTGCAACGAAGTGAAGGAGTAAGCAAAATATCTCTCCAGCGGCGCAAGTCGTCATCCAGTAAACTGAACAACCTTAGACGGTACGATACCTGTTTTCTTAAGTGGTATAGCGAGAGTATGTTCTACGTCTAACGTCGGATCTCCTTCGCATCGCTAACAAGATCATAGAGTACCTCCGCGGAAACGGCAAGGCCGACGACAATGAGTGCTCAAAGCTCTTCAGGGATTATCAAAGCTGTCTAAAGGCGAGTCAACAAGCTTGCCCGTTCAAGGTATTGATCTTGGTGCAGCCTGCTAATTCCCACCACAGGTTGCTCTTAAGGAACGGGGCATAGACAAGCTCCTGGTCGAAGCTCGAGAGGATAGCAAAGAAAGCGATGATCTTCACATGAAAAGAAAATGACGAGCATCTCAACGACAAGCTGCCCACGTGAGTAGGAGGCCTGCAGGTTATCGGCATTCTGATGCCGGGATCTCGGTTCGCTCTACTTATCTACCTGCCGAGCGGCCTGGGGTATGACAGCGTGTGCTCTAAGTGGCAGACAGTCTTAGCCATGCTGACTCCGAATTCAGCCTTACCGGCACCGTCACCCTCGCCCTCACCGTGTTGCAGCTGAGATGACGACCTTGTAGCAGGATAAGGCCAAGAGAGGGAAAATGCAGGGCTTGTTACGAAGTAACGGTATTACTTGGCGGCTAGTGTAGCTCAAGGAATGGGGGAATGGGGGAGACTTCGTATTCATAATCCTAGACAAAACGCATCTCGCTGCTTTTTTTCTTCTAAATGTATATAAGACCCCTAACTTATCAAAATGTTCCGTGAATCGTGGAAATTTCTCACTGCCGTCACACAACTTTTTTTTAATTCTGATTTTCACCACCTCTTATACCTCCTATACGTCTCAGGTAGCTGCTAACATCAGAGTTGTTTACCAGTTTGGGGATGATTCCAGGTTTACTGCCGACCTAGAAGTAATCACTGCTATATCCAACTCATCTACACATATTATCATGTTCCGATACGGGCATAGAGTGCCAATAACGAATCGGCAGCAGCAGCGACTACATCTCAAAATTATAGATCGGACCTTGCACTTGCAGCACGCGACGTCAGAGATACCGAAGCTAGCAGTAGCAAGTGGACCTGCACATGGCTAGCGTTTTTAGGTGGCTGAGTGAATATCGATAAGCCGCCTGCCCACCTCCTAAGCTTATCGAGCTTATCGAGCCTTATCATTGCTCGGTAGACGCAATACGCGATGCGACTCTGCAGGTCCAGGCCTTGATGCAGCACTGCAAGGGCCCAGGGGTACAACCCGACCCCGAGACAAACATCCAGCTCGTCAAATCTTTGACTATACTCTCTAACCAACGCCATCTTCTCAACCAAACCTCCCGATCCAACCTCGCGACCCGTCGAGTCTCGAATCCCCGATCCCTCGAACCGGTTGGTCCAAGTCCACTAGCCAAGCACCACACCATTCAGGTCCTCAGTCGAGACGCAACCGATCCGGATCCGACCACATGTCGAAAAATATTGCCCGGTGATAACCACACAGTTAATTGTAGACGATAACCGAACCTCGCGAGAACCAACCCTGTCCGTAATATTTAATCGCCCACGTCGCCCACGCGTCGCATCACTGATCGCCCCTGATATCTACTGCGTCTAGTAGACGACTTGAAAAAAACACGAGCCAGGGAAGAAAAAAAAAGACAGCAGCACCAGCGATGCGACTCGAATGATAGTCAATACCACCTTCCTACATGCACCCCTTTTCCGTCCTCACCCTCGCTATCTTCGTAGCTGGCTACATCACCGCCAGATGGGATCTCGTGACCCGCCTATACGAATTGACAGTATTTGCTTGGGATAAAGGTGTCATTGTGAGTACGAGTGGTCCGACCTTGACGGGGGGACTTCAGAGTCGGACATATAATGTGAATAATATGAGACTTGTCTGACCACGAACCCCTCTGTCTAGCTTCGCGCCGCACAAGGATTCGTACTGCTAAGTCTCGCATTCACACTGGTCCTCATTCCTGTCCAACACGTCGCTCGAGTGGAGGCGGATCTGGTAATACTGAATCTCCCTTGGATCCCGTTGCAAGCCGCTAATAGACACACGGCAGCATCCACGATCACCCAAGCTTGGAATATCGGCTCGAGAACAACTTCGGCGCAGAGGCTCCTTCTAGCTGGAGGTGCTCTGACGCCGGCCCGCTAGCCATGCCCGAGCATGATGGATTGATGAGGGTATTTTGGCCGATTGACGTCCCCACGTCCGGTGCTCCTGGTGTTGTCGTTGGCTGGCGAAACTCGACCCTGGATGTCGTCGTCATAGCTGTACTGGATCATGTCGATGTGAGCAGTCCATATCGTCCAGACACTGCATCTACTAGTCGCCTATGTTAACCATGTAGTAGCCGAGGAACGTCGAGCACGCGTTGAAAACGGGCATCTTGCTGCGTAGTGCGCCCCATGCCGTGCCCCGGATCTTTGAGATTTGTGGACAGCCTTCCATACGTGTCCTCGGCGTCACGAACCACGAGTCCGATTTCGAGCCTGATCCGTCATGGGTACGAGCAACCGTTGGCCCATCCTACAAGATGCCCAAGATTACCTGCCCGAAAGCGTCCAGTATTCAGATTATCCTATTCCAGCGGCCCGTTCCTCTTCGTATGCAATACATATCTCTGAACCCGATTGCGCTTTCGCTTGCCGACAAGGAGAACCTTGCCTTGTATCACGGGCCTGACGGCACCGAGGCCGAAGACGAGAAACAGGAGCGGAAGAACAAGCAGAAAATCCGCCTGCTGGTAGAGAAAAGGAGGCACCACTCGGGCGTGGAGCATACTCCGTCCCAGAAGGACAGAGCCCTCGCGAGAGTCGTCAACCAGATCAACTGGGCGTGGGAACTCGAACAGCTCCTGCAGAAGAACGTGCCGCTCATTGGAACCCGACCTAAGCGCACACTCAGTGTTTCCGAGCGAGTGGTAGAGCATGCCGTCAACATGAAAGACTATGTCATCTTATGGATATGGGACATGGCGATCCTCTACGCCTTTCCTATTATCCGCGGCATCTTCGTTCTCGTTCTCAT
The DNA here is from genome assembly GCA_022432365.1 of Hypoxylon sp. FL1284. Taxonomy (NCBI): domain Eukaryota; kingdom Fungi; phylum Ascomycota; class Sordariomycetes; order Xylariales; family Hypoxylaceae; genus Hypoxylon; species Hypoxylon sp. FL1284. The sequence continues at coordinate 172,592 of JAJJXE010000002.1, forward strand.
CGGCCATCGATTCGCAGCCGAAGCCTTGCTGCAGGTTCTGGAATGGAGGGCCCGGCCAGAATCGCCCGCGATCAAGGACGTATCCGCAACAGCTCAGCAAGTCGAAATCCGCCTCCAGCAATTTTGCTATTGGCCCATGCAATATGTCAAGCTCAGACTGCGGAAGAACGACTGGGACAGTGTTACTGACAGCCATCCTGACTACATCCGCTTCTATAACAGCTTATGGCTTGTGGCTAATGATGTGATTATCGGCATTGCCCTGGGCTCGTACATCATCGACAACGCCGATTGGGTGGCTAACACCATCAGCATGCTTCTGGAACGATATACCATCGACGCGCTGCAGAGTAGCATATCGTGGCTCATGGGCTGGCCTGCTGGTCTGAAGCTGAACAGCGAATTAGCTTTATTTCTAGGCGACCTGTTCCTATGGGTCATCGACTACTGGTCCAGCTGCATCGGCACTTTACGCCCACTACTGCCGCATATCGTCTGGTTCGTCGGTTTTTCCAGCTTTGCCGGTGCTAGCATGCCCATAGCGCTTCTCTCGGACCTGCTATCCGTGCTCACGATTCACATTTACTCCTTTTATTTAGCGTCAGCTCGCATTTACCACTGGCAGCTTACCATTCTTCTTTCCCTATTCCAGCTGTTCCAAGGGAAGAAGTACAACGTGCTCCGAAATCGTGTCGACGCGTGCGACTACGACCTCGATCAGCTTCTCGTCGGCACCATCTTATTCACCCTTCTATTCTTCCTTCTTCCAACCGTCGTCGTATTCTACCTCAACTTTGCTCTTGCGCGCATGGTCATCATCTCCCTCAAGGCGATTTTCGATACTCTGCTTTCTTGCTTAAACCATTTTCCGCTGTTCGCTTTAATGCTGAGGGCCAAAGACCCGAAGCGCCTCCCGGGTAAGCTATACAATAATTCCGGAAATACGGCATCGGATACTAACTGTGATTAGGCGGCATTCGTTTTGAACTTCGTGATACCCCTGATAGACTTAGTATTAATTCCACGTCACCTTCGCCGTCACCCTCTCAGCCTACCTCGGTCATCTACCTCAAGGTTCGTGGCAGCACAGGCACCCTGCAATATATGATGAGTTAACACAATTATAGCCTATTCCTCTCGCCTTTACGGCCATGTTCCACCAGTACTTCCAGATGGGCAATCGGATCCGCAAGCACTACCTGTCCCCCCGCGTGCTCTTCTGCCTCTTCACCGGCCGCTTCGTGCCGCCGATCCACCGCAAGGCCCTCTACTCGCTGCAATACAGCATGCTCCCCGCGCGCAGGGCCGGCATCGTCGACATGTGGAACGCGCTGAACTCGCTGCCGACCAAGAAGCGGCCCGTCAACGTCTACCCGTACGGGTTCCCGCCCAACGGGTCGGTCAACGGCAGGCGGCATGTGAACGGGCGTGCGGCCAGGGCAAATTGATGAGAGGGTACGATTCATGGATGTATATGACGGCGCTACAGATGGCACAACCAGAGGGTACTGGTGATACGGGAAAAGGCGATATGGGAGTTCTGTGTATATGAGGACTTGACTGACATAGCGGCCTGGTCGGTATGATGAATATTTATAAATAGAATAAATCACTTCGCCTGGAGAATTGCGCCCTCTTTTCTACATGATCTCCTTTGCAGTACCCTTTCTAGGGGCACCTTTTTTAGTCACTTGATCAGACGTATCCTCCGTATTTTCAAAATCCAAGAGGCGTATGCTCTCACCCCGTTGCTTCGTAAACTCTTCTCTGCATTCTTTTCCGTGTAATTCTAGGTCCTGTACGTTATATGTAGGAACGACGACGCCAACCAATACCAGCTAGACCAGCACCAACGCCGACCCAAGTAATATTTCCCGTCCGTCCATCCGTGCTCTAGTGTATTCCCAAGTACGAGAGAAAATAAGCGCCTAATAGCAATCTTCTCTAGCCCGTTGGGTATAATGTGAGAGTGTTTGTGTAAATAAATCGCAGAATGGCTAAGTGGGCAGGTGAGTAAAGGTCAGGTAGATAGATGTCCAAAATTGCTCGCGCTGTTCGTTATCGAGAGCAGACGCTGCTGATATGCGTGATGAGCTCTTCGATTCTATAAGGCTTGGTCGTGACGCCGTCCTGCAAAAGGGAGTCAGTATTCCGGCTTTGTAATGTGGGTAAGGAGTGGGGGAAAGGTAGATATTTTTTATCAGGGGTTGGGGGAGGGGTGCTCACCATTCCGACTTCCATGGCGCCGCTGATCTGCTTGCTGCGCACGTTGGCCGTGACGCCGAGGATGGGCACGTGGCCGGCGAGCGTGCCGTCGGCCTCGAGGCGGCGGATCTCGCGCGCGAACTCGATGCCGTCCATGACGGGCATCTCGATGTCGCAGAGGATGACGTCGAAGGCGGGGTGGTCCCTAGGCGGTGTCACCACCTCGTCCTCCTCCTCCTCGTCCTCCGGCTGGTCCCGGGTGCCGAGCACGGCCTCGAGCGCGTCGCGCCCGTGGTTCGCCGCCTGCACCACGAAGTCCCGGTTCCGCAGCTGCTTGCACAGCACCTTCTGGTTGATCAGGTTGTCCTCGACCACGAGGATTCTGAGGGGCGCTGCCGCCGAGGACACCGCGGTTGCTTTGCACGGCGGCGGTGGAAGCGGCAGTGGGGGTGGCGTGGCTGGGGCCACCGGGTCGATGTCCATACTATCGCCGTCCTCGCCCGACGACACGGCGGTGCCGTCGACTGTCAGACTCAGTGAGCGGCTCAGCCGGATCACGGGCTCCGCTGAAGTAGGCGAGTTGCAGGGCACCTCGCACCGATGAGTCTTAACGTAGAAGGTAAAGGTACAGCCCGATCCAGGGCTGCTCGTCATGCCGATCTCGCCACCCAGCATCTCGGTGATCTGCCGTGAGATGAAGAGCCCGAGACCCGATCCTCCGTACTCGATGTGCGTCTTTGGGGATGCCTGTGCGAACCGCTCGAACACCTGCGTCTTCTCGTTCTTCGTTAGGCCCTTTCCGGTATCCTTGACGCTGAGCGAGAGGAATATGTCTAGTCCAGGGTCGGCCATGTCCTTCAGCTCGATGGCGGAGCTGCTGGTCGATACTGGAATCGCGGGCGAATATCGCTGCGGTACGAAGTCCACGCCTAGGTCGTGCTGGATGGGCTTGTGCGTCTGAGCCGACACCGTCACGACAATTTCTCGGACCTTGGACGTTTTCGTGAATTTTATAGCGTTGGTAACCAGATTTATGACGATCTGAAGAAATCTATTCGGGTCTAGCAGAACCCATTCTAGACCAAGTGACCGGATTGAATGGTCCTCGACGATCTTGAGGTTGATGTCGGACATTTTGAGCTCCGCGTCGAACATCTTGAGGGAAGAGCGGACTAGCGCCATAGGCTGAATCTGAATAGGAGAAACCACAAGCAGGTCGGAATCCAGCTTGGAGACGGTGAGCACGTCGTCGACTATCCGTTTCTGATGTTGCACGCAGTATAGAATAGTGTGCGAGGCTTCCAGGGCATTGCTGATTTGCTTGACAAATATATCCCTGGCAGACCCGCTCGAGTTGGGTGTAGTGGTGTCGTCAAAAACCCATTCTAAGATAGCGGAGCTTCTCCTGATGGACTCGATAATCTCTTCGCTGCAGTGCAGGACGGCTGATAAAGGATTGCGGATCTCGTGGCTAATCATGTCCATGAAACGCTCCTGCTGGGTTTTCAGTCTTATGGCCTCCTCCATCTTGTCCGTTAGAACTTTGACGGCCATCTTTTGCCCGCTAATATCCGTAACCCAGAAGTCAATATGGTCGACGGAGCCATCGTCTTTGAATTGGGTGAATCCAGTAGCGACGACGTAGGCACCGTTCGTTGCAGTGGTATCGCCTCCTGATATGGTGTATGTCTTATCCACCAGCTGAAATTCGACCGATTCTGGCCCGCGGTTGCGCTGTAAGCGACCAAAGAAATCCAGGCATTGCTGGATGTAATCCTCGCGGACCCAAGGGAGCCATGGTTGTGCATCGTGAACAGAACCAGGGCCGAAGCCGTAGAAAGCGCGCCATGCTTGGTTCCCGTATTGCACATAGCCATCGCCGTCCGTTCGACATATACCCAGGGGGCAGTGTTCTGCGTAGTTTCGCCATTTCACCTCGGACTCCTCGAGGGCCTTGGAGCGCGAAAGCAGTTGCTGCTCGGTCCACTTCAACTCGCTGATATCCATCGTGAGGACCATGACGCTCTCAACCTCTCCCTCTTCGTTCAAGTCCGAGTAGCAAGCACAGATGCCAGTTCGATAGTCCGAGTACATGGGGCCGCGCCGAAACGGTTCCTTGGAGCGTATCTGGAACGTCCCCCCGTTCTTATTCTTCACCACCTGCCTTTGCCACTCTACAAGTAGATCAACGTCTTCAGGAACCACACTGTCAAACCAGCTGAGGTTTTGCTGGTCCGCGGGGCTTAGCCCGGAAAACTTGTACCACGCGTCATTTGCATAAAAAATCTGTCAACTGTCAGCATAGGCTATTTAATCATTCAGTCTGGGACTAGAATACCTTTCCCTCCGTATCGATGATGGCTAGGCCGACGATAGATCGCTCCGCGAAGCGAGAAAATCTCATATCGCTCCTCTTGCGATCCAGTTGAGCTCTCTGAGCAAGCTCATTGTGTCGCGCGACTTCTTCCGATAGCCTTGCTCGTGAAAGGTGTGGCGCCACAACGTCCGCCATAAGCTGAAGGAAGTCGCAGAATTGGCTGTCATATCTCCTGTACGGGTTGAGACCTACTACCATAAACGCGGCCAGCTTGTCGCTTTCCTTGATGGACATGATAGCGAACTGATTATATGGTAGTTCGTGCCCCTTCAGCCCCAGTCCGTTGAACAATTTATCCAGTGATGAGTCGTTTGCCTCTAATATGAGCATGGAGTCGTTCTTGAGAGCATTTATCATGGTCGGGGCAAAGCCATCCAGATCGCACGATAGATCGACATACTCTTGCTCGATAAGACGGTCTGAATCTATGCCAATAGTTCCTTCGAGGTGGCAAGGGTAGTTGGGCTTGCTAGGCGCCGCGGTTATGCCCAGTTGCTCGTCCAGCGAGTACAGCAATGCTAGCGGTATATCTTTGCTGTCGTGCCTGAGACCAGTCAACAGCGTCCGCCAGAGTTCCTTGACACTTTTCGCCATGCCCGTGTGGCGAGATAGTTCCCGAATACAGTCGTTCTGCCTCAGAAAGATGACTTCCTGAGTCCTGTCTGAGGGTATCCCGTAGGAGCCCTTGACTTCGCCGTCGTCGCTAGTGACGGGAATCAACTTCCAGTCGAAGTAGGTCTCCTCCAGATGGCCGTGGTTCTCCATGAGCAGCATGGTCCCCTCACACGTCTCTGTGCGGCCCGTTTGTCGCTGTTGGCGGATCGTCCCATTGAGCTGTTCCCAGATAGAGGAAAAAACGTCGGAGGCATCCCTGCCGATGGCGTTGGGATGCTTGTTCCCTAGCAGAGGCAAATAAGCCTCGTTGTAGACGATAGAGCATGGCTCTCCCCAGAACAGCACGGCCGGACTCGTGTCGGCGAGGAGGAAGCGAGCTATGTGTCTGAGTTCAGAGCCCCAGTCGGCCATTGGGCCGATAGCTGACTTGCTCCAGTCCACATCCTGAAATATGGGTGAGATGGACGGATTTTGAGGTGCGGCCCTGTTCTTGCTCATTTCACCCGACGTCGACGCTGTTCCGTCACGATCTGAGTTTTGAGGCGCGCGCCCTTCGACGCGATGAGCTGTCAATTTACCCTTGGCCATCGTCAGGACACCATCAGGTGTAGCCACCGGGAACGCGATGGCTACGTTTATGTACCTACAGTTAGCCTCCCAATACCATGTCGGCCAGATCACCGAACGAAGCATAGATATGACAAGATAGATGTTGTGTCGCGCCAGTACGTGCTCAGCAAACGCACGAGCGCATGGCATGTCGTCCACGACGTCGTGGGAAGAGGTCCCACTTGGGATCGGTCCTAGGTTTCATAGTCACAGGTCGCCGTAGGCGCTAGCACGGTTCGTGTCACGCTAGAATGAGATGTGCATTCCTGGCGTTGAGAGGGAGCGGCTAGCTGACACCGAGCTCTATGCGCGCCGCGACTTGGTTATATAAGTCGTCGTCATGGATTTGCGACTGACTAGAGTCTGCCGCCCAGCCTGTCTCGGACTTTCTCGATCGGAGCTAGCCGGAGATTCGGCCTCTGTTTATGCGGGAGAAACAGATCGTCAAGGCTGTGTTTCGACATGACGCGAAACGAGATCTGCGATAAATATAGATACAGGTATTTTAAAATAGGCACTGGGTAGTTACATATGCGCATACTAAGTAAGGTATAGAGACGGGAGATATTCGGATCTTATCTTATCTGATCCGAGTTCGAATCCCTTTGTAACGTTGCACATCACCGAGTCGAGACTGCAAACTATTGCGGAGTGTATCGCCTTGGGAATGGCGAGGGCAAGCTCAATGAAAACACGCCTTTTTTTTTTCATTTCTTTTTCATATCCGTGTGAAAAAACAACTAATTAATCCGTGATATAAAACAAAGCAAGCGAGCAAACAAGACATGAGATGAGACCTAAGGTATCGACTATGGACATAGGCTATGTTCGGGAGTTGAAGAACATCCTTGCTGTCCTTATCATATGACTGTTTATCTGGTTAATATATGTACCTAAGGTAGGCGAGCAATTGTAATTCTTCGTCCATCCTGTTGTTTTCTCAACTTTAGGTGCGACACTCTGCTCAATTTGAAGTACCTAAGACATCCTTCAATATGGGCTCCGACGATTACAGAACGGGTCCTTACCCGGCGCCTCTACCCCCCAAGGACACCGTCCGAAACCTTCGGACAGGCAAAATCCGGCCGTTCGGAGGCCTGAAGGGCCTGACCTCGGCCATCAACAAGCAACCTCGACAAGGCAAGGTCCGGCTCACGACGAATGGCTTCGCTGGTGACGAGCGCCAGCATATCCCCCACAAAAGCCCCGACAATGCCATTCATCAATACGATCCCCGGCACTATGCCGACTGGAAGAACATCTTACCCGACCGCGAGCACAAGTTCCAACTAGGAGCTTTTGGTGAGAACTTGACCACCGAGCATCTCTCCGAGGATAATGTATGCGTCGGCGACAAGTTCCGACTAGGACCGGACGCCATCATCCAGGTCACAATGTCGCGGCAGCCCTGCTACAAGCTTAACCACCGCTTCGAGTACAGAAAGATGTCCAGCTTGATCCAGAGCAACGGATACACCGGGTGGTACTATCGGGTGATCCAAGGTGGCGACGTCCAAGTAGGCGACCAGATGGAGCTTATTGAACGCGTTCATCCCTGCTGGTCACTTTCCAGGCTGCAGCATATCCTGTATAGAGATACGAACAACGTGGAAGCCATAGCAGAGCTCGTTCAGATGACGGAGCTGAGCGGGGAGTTTCTTAAGCTGCTTCAAAACCGGCTTGAAAAGGGCACCGAGAATATGAACGGACGACTTCTCGGAAAGGTTGCAGTGCCGTGGCGGTCGTATAAGTTGGTGAAGAAGACTAGACTGACGCCAAGGGTGCAAAGGTTCGTGTTTCGGGCGGAGGACGAAAGCATCGAGCAGGGAGAGCTCGAATTTGGACGTATTCCTTACGTGCGACTCAAATTTGGCCCCGATGCCAAGTTCACCAGAGCTTACTCGGTCGTCTCGGGAGATATGAAGTCATTCGAACTCGGAATTGCCAAGGACGACAGCTCACGAGGCGGCAGTCTTTATCTTCACCATGAACTCAAGGTCGGTGACGCCGTCGAAGCCGCCAAGGGCCATGGTGCTCCTGTACCGATACTCGACAATAGCCAAGGAGACAGTCAGATACGGCATATATTCATCATTGGTGGCATCGGGGTTACTGCCTTCGTTGGGGAAGTCAGAACCCTTCTGGCCAAGGGTGCCAGTCTGGAGATCCATTACGCCACCCGCAGTAGGGAAGAAGTCGCATATCTTGATGAACTACCTACCGACAAGACCACTGTCTACGCCAAGAGCGAGGGTCGCCGACTAGATGTAGAGAGCATTATTCCGCCCCCTGACGGCTGCATGAACAACTGCAAAACTGTGGTCTATTGCTGCGGGCCGATGTCACTCCTTACTGCTTGCCGCGACTTGACGACCAAGCTAGGCTATCCCCGGGCGCAGACACACTTTGAAGAATTCGGCAGCGGGACTACCGGCACGGGTGACCCATTCGAAGCCGAGATCAAAACCACCGGCAAGGTTCTCCAAATTCCTCAAGAGCAGTCGCTTCTAGACGTTCTTAACGAGGCTGGCTTCGGACTAGAGTCCTCATGCCTGGTCGGCAACTGTGGAACTTGCATGGTCGAGGTATGCAAGGGGAATGTTATCCATCATGGTACGGCCCTCGAGGAGGAACAGAAAGAGAGCAGCATGCTCTCGTGCGTAAGCCGGGGCAAAGGTAGAATCGTTATCGATTTTTAAACGACTATACTGGCTGCAATACGATAAGTACAGGAGGCACTGAACACCTAGCAAAGCCCTGTTCGAAAGGAGAGCCCGTAATAGCACCAAAAATACGATAGGACGAGCTTGTTGGTGTAAGGCTCATGGTGGTGGCTTCAGCTGTTTCAGCCCCTCTGTTCAACCTATCACGGACTCTGTATCATGTTGTAGAACGTAAGAATTCACAGCCCCAGGAGATTAGTCCTACACCTAACAACATCTTCAGCCAGTCGTTTCTGTGTTTCCCATCCGAAATGTCACTCAGCCCCTCGTAGACCAGGTCGCCTGAGGTGTACATTGGCTTGGAACGAATATGATAATGATTGGGATACGGTATCGCAAGTCTTGTCCCCGTAGCACACAGTGGCCGCATAAGACAGCATCTTGGATAGTGAAGAATATTGCATACGCCTATAAATAACCTCGTCGTCTTACTGCTCACTGCGCCGATTCCGATCCATCATCTAGAGTAAAGGCGAAGCTATCTCTTAGTGACTGACTTAAATAGGTCATACTTTATTCCTAGCTGCATCACACGGTTGTGGAGGGTATATATATATTAGATTACGATATCACACTGATTGAAATATCTTTCTCCTTATTATCCATCAAATTCCTAGATATAGGATATTATGTTTCACTTTTCTCTTAAATCTCGTGTCGTTATTGAACCTCATGGCTGTATCACGGCAGGAAAGTGTTGCCATCACCGACGAACCTGGATCGATCGAGTTGGATGATCTAGCTCTGACAGACGGGGAGCGGAGCGAAAAGCCATGGATTGAACGTCGCATGTCACACGGATGGCGACCGAAGTATCTTCGGCGACGAGTCGTCATACTCTTCAATATTATATTCACGCTGCATATCGTTGTACTTGAGGTCCTCGACGGAATCTCTCTTCGAAGACAAGGATTTGTGTTTGCAGGGCTGGACGTCTTCAACGCGTGCAGATTGATACTGCCAATAGGTTCGTGCTCACGGTTGGGGTACCGGGGCCAAACTCGGGAGAATTATTTCTGACATATACCTTGATATCCAGTCCTCACTTTGGTCCTCGCGTTCTGGCTCAGGTTTGAGTATCAAGCTGATCGATACTTGCCCTGGATGATCCTCGCCCGCCAGCCTGAGAGGTTGAAACAAATTTCCAACGAGCGTAACGATTCCAGTCGAACAATCACTCTCGACTACGCTAGCATGTGGACGCCGAACGCCATGATAACTGCAGTCAAGAACAAGCATTTCCTAGTTCTATCTGCCCTGCTCACGTCAATGCTTTTAAGAATTCAGATTGTGCTGTCCTCTTCGCTCTTCTATATCCAATTGGCCAGCATAACACAGAGTGTTGAAATCGGCCTCGAGGACCGATTTATCGATCGTGTTGACCTTCCATTTACTGTTCTCGACTCCAGGCCGTGTCGCCTGGAAAGTGGAAATTGAACAACACAGCTGGAATATCCACAATTTGCGGCTCCGGGTGTGGCTTTCCAGAGTTTAAAAAATGACGTCCTAGCTCAGATACAAAACAGTACGACTTTGACGGTGAACGTTGACGGGGTTGCTGTTGGGATGTCCTGCGAGAATTCTTCGGTGTCAGCTACATCTGCGCAAAACGGGTCGACGACTTTCGTGGTTTCGCCTGTTCGCCGCATCCCTTCTAGATCTCTTGGGATCGCAGACATTCACCCAGACCAGCTGTTGGTGGGACCTTACTTGGTCTACTACTGGGAAGACACCAGTTACGATAACAGTTCATCCGACCCATTTTTTATGGCTATGGCTATCAGCGGAGAATCAAACGCCGGAAAGCTTGAATTTCACACAACAGTAGTGTCCTGTACTCTTGACGTCCAGGTATATCCATTTGAAGTGAAAATGGAGGCCGGAATGTCATCGGCTGCACGGCATCCCGGAGCCGGAGCCACTAGGTCGATCCACGGGGGGCTTCTTGATTACATGTGGAGAAGTTATCCAAATCCTTCAAGGATCTATCCCGATAATCGATGGATTGGAGACGGCATACTAGGAAGTCTTGTCACGGGTGACGTGATGGAAGCCAATGTGACGCGCTTCTTCGACACCGATCTTATCCCTTTCAAGGTCGGAGGCTGGCTGTTGAAAGGCGGGCCACTCTACGGGTTCGAGCTCGTAGACCCATCTACTCTCAAGGAGGTAATGAGGCTTTACCATTCAGTCTACGGTTCGCTAGTGGCTCACTACAGCTTCCGAATACCAGCACAGGATTCCACAAGCGCAGTCATCACTCAGAACCTTAGTCGCCTAGGCATGCAACGTGTTATAAGCCAAATCATGGTCGGGATATTTGGCTTAGCACTAATTCTAACTCTTCCGCTATTGTGGCAGGTATCTCCCAAGGACGGAGTTGTCCCTTTCAAGGCTCATACGCTGGCTGGCATGGCGATTTTAATTTCCAGGTCCCATGAACTCATTGCGGCCTTGGACTGCTGTGGTCATGAACCACTCAAGGTGTTGGAGGAGCGCACGAAAGGTGCTTACTATACAAGTCTTATCCACCATTCACAGGCGTCACTTTATCCTTCTTTCCGGTTTCAAAGGCTGAAAGGAGAGAACGACATCTCCAGGGAGGCGCCTCGGAGAGAGCTCAAAGTCATTGATTGGTACCAGCCCTGGAATTTACACCCAGTCTCCAGAATAGCCAGCACACTCATTACCGCTGGATTCATAATTGTGCTGACTATCTTGGTGCAGAGATCGATTCGTCATGATGGCCTCGGCGACGCCCCTGGTGACAATACCTCACACTATCTGTGGACATCTCTTCCATCTGCATTATTTGTTGGCCTATCTGCTTACTTTGGGAGCTGCGACTTCGAACTGAGATCCCTCGCACCATTTGCACTTCTTTCATCCAAGGCTACAACCTACAGCGAAGGCTTAACACTGTCGTTCATGGACCAGAGTGCCGTGCGAATACTTTTCAGGTCTATGAGAAGGCGTCACTTGGTAGTTGCTTTTTCAACATGCATTGTACTGCTCTGCAGTCTGTTGCCAATTTTTACGGCAAGTTTATTCACCGTCAAGATGAGCAGCAGAAGCCACCATGTTTCATTGCAGCAGACAGAGTGGTTTACGGCAGACAAATTCGAGCTCCAGGAGAGCAACATTCCAGACTTGATCCTGAATGCGAATCTATCCTACCCGCAGTGGACCTTTGAAGACCTAGTTATCCCACAGTACCAACTGGCAAAGCCGGCAGCGTCGGGCGACCTGCAAGCGGATTCGACTATCTCCACTCAGCTCCGAGCTGTCAGAGCCGTTCTTGACTGCCACTATTCTACATCGACAGGCAATGTCTCGATAGACGTCTACGGCAGGAAGGAAATCTGCAATCCTAGTGGATTTGCGATTTGCCCGATGGACAGGAGCCAGCCTTTTGGCCTCGACCCAATCGACACTCGCTGGCTATGCAACGTGGATAATTTCACCGCGCAGTGGCCGCCCCTGATGTACGCGTGGGGCAAGTGCCAAAAGGACAGCGAGGAAGACATGTGGGGTAGCGATGCTTATGCGACAGTTCTCATCTGCAATGAGACGTTTGAAGAGGTTGCAGTTCAGGCGACACTATTTGGTCCCGACCTCGAGATCCGAGAAAGCCACCCGCCGATCCCGGCCGGGTCGTCCGGCACTCCCGTTGCGCTGGATTTCAGCGAGGTGCCCTTCGAGGCCAACTCGCCGGGATACAACATCCCAGACCCGTACCAAGGCCTCGTCGACAGCAAAGGGGATGCGCGTAGCCTCTTCGGTACCTTGACAAGCTCCCGTTATGCCATCCCGCATGAGTGGCTTGGGGATACTTCTAGAAATGAGGATGTGATAGCAGCGCTCAAGAAGGTACACGGCATAGTGAGGGCGCAGATGCTTCGCGGAAGTGCTGGAGCATGGCGGAATCTCCAGGAGACATCTGCGAACGCGTCTTTCGTCACGCGTGAGAAGCTGCCCATTCAACCCGTCGACGGAGAAGTGTGGCTGACCGTGCCCCGTGTGGTGCAGAATGAGACAGCAACGTACGTTCTGGTAGGACTACTGGCTGTCATCTTTGTCCTTAACGCTTTGCTTGTATGGGAATCTGAGGTACATGGGTATAGGCGTGCGGTGCCGAAATCGTCTGGCACTATCGTCGCTGTAGCAAGTCTGTTCGCGAACTCGACGTTCTTCGCACACTTGCCTGCGAATGCGCAGTGGGCGACGCACCAGAAGTTAGAACAGCACTTCGAGGGAGCAGGTTTCAGATGGGCTGGTACACGGAGAACATTTCGAACGAGGGGCCGGTCTTCACTATTGGCGTTGTCGACGGCACAAGCCACGAAGGGGAATAGGGGTAAAGCATTGGCGGGGAGCGCCTACGAAGAGCGTCATGAATTGCGACTTTCCCAGTAGATCGAGAGGAACGCTGTGTGGTTCGATCTGCCGTGCTACTGGGCAACTTTGCAAGGAACACGCTTGCTTGGTAAATCAGCCATCCACCACCTCAGTTTTGACCTCCATGACTGGAGGAAACCAATAAGACGATGGATTCAGGAAGGAAAATGTATAGGGGACTACGTCACATCTCCCCAGATTCGGAATACACCGGGGAAACAGGGGAGTGGCATGGGAGGGTGCCATTGGCAGCATTAGCCAGATATTACCCCGCCAATTTCAATGTCTCGATCAGCCAATGGATAAGCCTCATGTCCCTCCATCGGATGCTTATCGCATGCTTCATTCTTCCCAGGCCACTTTTGAGCCGTTTGGTTAGTCACAGCTTGTCGCTGACATGCAACCCCAACGACGACATTCTGCAGCTGGAATCGCGATGTTGTGCATCCCATGACTGGAGACCATCGGCACCCCTTTTTCCTCCATTGAGTGTTTATTTGTTGCTGCGTCGAGTATATATGCTCCTCGTCGTCTTCGATATCTGATCCTCCCCCTTTTTCTCGTATTTTCCGGGTTCGGTACAAAAGATCGAGGTCAACTCTGCTGCACTTATGTATTAGCTTAGGCAGCAATAATAAAGGTATTTTTGCAACTGATTTATACTTGAATTAATATTGTACTCCCTGCCTTTTTCAATATGGCCACTCAACTCTTTATCCCCTTCAGTCCCCCCATAAGCATGGCAAGTCCCAAGGCTTCGGATCCGAAAGAGCGATTCTTCCGCTACTTCCAAGTCGAGATCACGGGTAAGTTGCTACAAACACAAATACCAGCCAATAGTGAACTAACATGGCGAAGCTATTCAAGGGCAGATTGACGACCTGGCTACACTATCACCTGCGGGGGGAGAGCGGCAAGATGGCATAGACACAGTACTGGCCGGCATATCCCGTTTGTCAAACGAGGTCATGGACGCAGGCGACTATATCCCTGCTTACGACCAACGGACGTATTCTCAGGTATATGCCATGCAGTCTCATGACCTAGCTTTCTATTCTCACACATATACTTGGTATACGTAGGCTATCAAGGCCCTCACCGAGAAGCTCAACGAAGCAACCGCCAGCTTTGCGCCCAAGTCACGCTTTCAGTTCAAATCCAGGGGGAAGACAACATCTCAAACGGAACCGCAAGCCGATCCGCGACAACGGACCGCCTTCAGTTATGTCGGATCTAAGCAGTCCCCGATCATGGACGCGGTGAAACGTGAGGAGGCAGTCAACTCATCTTCTCTCGCTAAGGACTATAACGAGCAGTTAGAGCAGCAATCCGGTGTAAGAAAACCGAGTTTCTCCGACGCCAAGAGCATTGCTCTATACGACCATACCGGATTACACATCATGCTCCCATCGACAGCCTCGAGAGCTACCTCCTCGGGCAGCTTGACGAATCTAGTAAGATGTGTGGTAGACATGACCATCCCCACGAGTACGGGAGCTCCGTTTGCCGGGTTGGCGTTGAAGGACATCAAGCAGAGCCTGATTGTCGCTGGTCAAGTGGCGGGACCGGTTCACATCACCGGGCTCGAGAATAGCACGGTCGTGGTTGCAGCCCGGCAGGTCCGCATCCACGAGTGTAAGAACGTCAACGTGTACCTGCACTGCACAAGCCATCCCATCATCGAGGACTGTTCGGGGATGCGCTTTGCACCGATACCCGAGTTCTATGTAAGTGCCAGTGCATGTTCTAGGTTGAAACGTCGCTGACCACGAAACAGGCAAGCAACCTGGAAGCCGGTGGTGCGAATCAGTGGGACCAGGTGGACGACTTCAAGTGGCTGAAGAACGAACCGTCGCCGAACTGGAGCACCGTGCCCGAGGAACAGCGCGTCCCAGCTGACATATGGAAGAATTCCGTCTGCGGAAGCCCGAGTCTCAGCACGGACGATATATTGCGCAGGGCTGGGGTTCTCACTTGAAACCGCCGCCATAGCTTGCATCGCAGCTAGGTTTGACGATCGCCTCGAATCGCTACGCTAAGTGAGGCATTGTGGAAGGGGGAATCTCAGTTTATTCCCAACTCCCTGTGCTTTGCGTTATAGCGTAAACACGCGTCTTAATTCGAGCGATGGCTTTGTAGGCGGAGAGAGGAGTGAGGCTGAGATACGCCGGGATGTCAGGGCTTCAGATAGTCGCGTGTATATACACAGGAAAGCGACGGCATTGGACAGCTTCTATAGTCCCCTGTACTTGATACGAATCCATTAATACCAAACCTCCAAAGCAATATCTCCTGGTTCAGAGTGTCTCATTTTCAGTGCTATTTGCCCCGTAGTATCGTACCCCAAACGCCTAAAACCCCGTGCTCAATGGTATCAACAATGACCATCTTGCGATATAGCAAGATTGCCTAAAGAGACCAAGAATGGCCGTCCTCCTGCCCCTTCTACCAACCACCAATGCTCCTTGCCTGTCCAACCTCCTCCCCTGAGTACCCTGTCTGTCCGTCTCCTCTCCTCTCCCCTCACTCCACAACCATGCGGTCCCCATCGTCATCCTGGGCGTCGGCAGCGAGTCGCGCGCCCATCTCGCGCAGCCGCGCCAGGGTATCGCGCTGGCGCGCGAGCCGCGCCTCGAGCGCGGCCATCTCTGCCTCCTGCGCGGGCAGCCCGCGTCCGACGTCCGGCAGCCCGCGGACCAGCGCCCGCGCCCGCTGGAACCGGTGCTTGAGCGCGTCGGCGGCCGCCGGCACCTCCTTCAGCGACAGCTCGCCCTGCGACTGCGGCTGTGACTGCGACTGCGAGGGCCGCTGGGGAGCGGGCGGGGGCGGGAGGAGGGTGGACGGCGCGGGGTGCGCGTGCGGGTGGGATTGGGAGGGGGGCTGGGACTGCGATTGCGAGGGCGTCGGCGCGGGGGTGCTGCCGGCGCCGGTGCCGGCGGGGGCGCGGAGTCGGTCGAGCAGGACGGCGAGCTCGGTTAGGGTGTCGAGGGTGTCGGGGTTTAAGCCGTCGGGCATGGCTAGAGCTTGGTTTCTTGCCATCGTGGGCCGCGTACTCGGAGAGGGTAAAAGGTAACGATGGGTGGACTGCCTGGATCGCCGAGCTGGCTGCTAGTCGGTATTCGGGCTGTAGCCTCAGCCTTGTTCTCGGCGATTCGGTCTCGTAGCGGTGAATATTGACGGCAAGAGCAGACAGCCGAGTACAGCTTTAGTCCTCAATGCTGATTCGATTGGAGATGTCGAGATGCAAGTTGACCGGGATGCCTCCTGGTTCCACACCGTCGGAGTCTTTGAGCTCGTGCCTCCGACCCGCAGCTTTGCCCAGAAGTGCAACTGTCGGTGTAAATGACCGTGCTAGCACAATACGTTCAGTAAGGTGTACGACTCGCCTCGTGAATAACGAGACGATGACTCGAGATTCGTCACTTACATCTATCAATTGAGTAATAAAAGGGCCAACGAGTCCCTCAGACAGAAAAGTAAGCTAGTCTGATCTTGTACAAGTTGACGATTCACATATCTGCATCAAGGGTACGAAAAGCACTGACGTCAAATGAAATTGAAAGGAATTGGGAAGGTGGGGTGATAAAGAGCTGCCATTACTGCTCCATGCAATATCTTGTAGACAGTAAATATCCTCGGATTTTTGCAAATCTACGAAGTATACATGAAAGCTATTTTCTAGAAAACTGTAGCTATAATAATGACTTCTGAGTAATTGATTCAAGTCTTCGATACAATCACATATAGAATAAAATTCAAAGAAAATATCTCACATAGCAGCAGCATGAGGGGAATAAATAATAGGGCGGCTCACGCACCGAGTAGGAGAATGAGAGAAAATCAACCCCACCATAGGATAGGGGAGCGTAAGACCATACCGCCCATACCACCGCCTAAGCAGCCCACTATCATGCGAAACAATCTCAACACTTCACACTCGCAGGCCATCGCCGTCCGCAGAAAATCACTCAACGTTTTTCTTCTCTCCTTTCTTTTCTTTTTTTTCTTCATAGATCCCTATTGCTCCATAAGAACCAAGGCTGCCCCAGATTGATTTTTTAGATCCGACACAAGAATGACTACCCCAAAGCAAAAGGCCTGCCTGAGTATGCCCTCTCCTCCTACTTTCTCTACACCCCTCGCTTCTCCTCCCGACAATGCCAAAGCTGAAGCTGGAGCTGGACACTGGGACGGAACTGGTCTCGAGTCTATGACTGGTTTCGAGCCTGGATATGAAGCTGCAGCTCGAGCCAAACATCCTGATTACTTCATTTTTGCCTGCTACCTGCTCATCTATCTCGAGATTGGCTGGCTAATCTTGTACGTCTTGCGCTCTTACAGTCGTGATTGACGGCTGGGGTATCCCCTCCGCCGACTCTCCCAAGAATGGCGACGCCATTACCGCTGCCAAAACCCCCGTCATGGACGAGCTGTCCAAGAGCGCGACAGGCTTCACCGAACTGGACGCTTCCTCGCTCGCCGTCGGTCTCCCCGAGGGACTGATGGGCAATTCCGAAGTCGGCCACCTGAATATCGGCGCTGGACGAGTCGTATGGCAAGATGTTGTCCGAATCGACCAGACCATCAAGAAGGGAGAGCTGGGCAACAACGGAGTTATCAAGAACGTCCTGCAGAGGGCCAAGAACGGCAGTGGTAGACTTCACCTGTGCGGTCTGGTCTCCCACGGCGGTGTGGTACGTTGAAACGGACTCGTATGATTCGACATAGCTAACTTAGTCCACCTAGCACGCCAAGCAAACACACCTCTACGCCCTCCTGAAAGCTGCCAAGGCTGCCGGTGTCCCCAAGGTCTACATCCACTTCTTCGGCGACGGCCGTGACACCGATCCCAAGTCCGGAGCCGGTTACATGCAGGAGCTCCTTGATACAGCCAAGGATATTGGCATTGGTGAGATTGCTACGGTCGTCGGCCGGTACTACGCTATGGACCGAGACAAGAGATGGGACAGGGTCCAGATCGCCCTGAAGGGTATGATCCTGGGCGAGGGAGAAGAGAGTTCGGACCCGGTCAAGACTGTCAAGGAGCGGTACGAGAAGGACGAGAAGGATGAATTCCTCAAGCCTATCATCGTCGGCGGCAAGGATGCTCGGATCAAGGACGGTGACGAGGTTTTCTTCTTCAACTACCGATCTGACCGGGCTCGACAGATCACCCAGCTCCTCGGAGACGTCGACCGCTCACCTCTGTCCGACTTCCCTTTCCCCAAGATCAACCTCGTTACCATGACCCAGTACAAGGCAGACTACCCCTTCGAGATTGCTTTCGAGCCTCAACGCATGGGTAACGTGCTGGCTGAGTGGCTGGGCAAGCAAGGTGTCAAGCAGGTCCACGTTGCTGAGACGGAGAAGTACGCCCATGTGACTTTCTTCTTCAACGGCGGCGTTGAGAAGGTCTTCGCCCTGGAGACGCGAGACGAATCTCAGGATTTGGTGCCGTCTAACAAGAGCGTGCCGACGTACGACAAGGCGCCGGAGATGAGTGCGGACGGAGTGGCGAAGCAGGTCTGCAAGCGACTTGCCGAGCAACAATTCCCATTCGTCATGAACAACTTTGCTCCTCCGGACATGGTTGGCCACACGGGCGTATACGAAGCCGCCGTTGTCGGATGCGAGGCCACAGACAAGGCCATTGGCTTGATCCGCGACGCTTGCAAGAAGGAGGGATACATCCTCTTTATCACTGCCGACCACGGTAACGCCGAGGAGATGAAGTTCCCCGACGGCAAGCCCAAGACATCTCACACCACTAACAAGGTCCCCTTCATCATGGACAACGCGCCTCAGGGCTGGTCGTTGAAGAAGGCCGATGGTGTGTTGGGAGACGTGGCCCCTACCGTCCTGGCTGCCATGGGTCTGCCCATCCCCGAGGACATGACTGGGCAGAGTCTCCTGGTTGATTAGACGACACTTGTTTGGGCAATTAAAGGGTATTATAGCTGGCAAACTGCGATACAGGAGGTATAAATAGAGACTAGGCGGTAGAAATGGAGATGGTCTGGGGGATGAAAAGATACCAACCGTACGCACAATTAACATGAATACATGAATATCGACAATGAAGCCCAAGCATATGTTTGATAGAGTGCCTTGTCATACCTCAATGTTACACGTTTTCCCACTAGAACACTGCAGATCAACAAAGTCGATGCCATGATGCCATGATGCCGATATATCTGACTCACGTAACAAGGAAATCAAGCAATGGAAAACCTCTTCAGTATGGGAAATAACAGATAAATAAAGAAACAACATACCAAGCGAGCGATTCCATCAAATGTCCAACCCAGCTAGGTAGGATATAAATACCAGGTAGGTAAGCCTGTGAAATATCCTCCATCCTCCATCCTCATCCTCATCCTCATCTAAGAGCAGCTGCATATCGGATGGGCAACAGTCGACCTGCACTCGCACTTCAACCTTTCGTACAGCCATATATATATATATATCAAGCCTACGAATAACTTACTATCGAAGCGTTGCCAGCCTTCTACCTCTTTCTCCATAGAGAAATGCAGTCATTTTATGCGCGTTCATTATTCTATACCATCTTTGTGCATTAGCAATTCAGCATACCTTGCCATACCACCAGGACCCTGACTTTAGAATGAATTTCCTTGAACATTAGACCGTGTTGTTGGCTTGGGGATTCTCAACCGCATTGCTCCTCCAGCTTAAGATAGACCAGATAGAGCTGTGCAGTAGTACACAGCATAGCCCATTGGTGTCCCAGTTAGCCTTTGCGAAACACCAGACATACTGCAAGGGGCCTTTCTCCTCTTTCCCCTCAGAGAATTCAGTTGTCCTTTTATGCCTGCATTGTTTCATACCTTTCGTGTTAGACTAGTACCTATCAGACCAACAGAATGATCTTCCCTTTGTACAACCATAGGCAATACACCTGTCCCCTTTCATCTTTATATATCATCATAGACAATACATGCTCTCTTTTTCTATACTTGCTTCTTCGCTGTATACATCACTCTATCACTCTACTCGTGATGGATAACGAATACCTTGTCTACCAACGCAAAGTCAGTCGTTGACAGCGAGGACGAAAAGGTTGTGGAAGGCAACCTGGAGGATGACACCAAAGAAGTCAGGGACGTAGAGGACCTGAACTTTTTCTTCATGTTTCAAAGTCTGACATTTAAGCTTCTAGCGATCGACCCTTCCGTCCCCGCACGATTGTTAACGAATTATTACCAAGTTGGCAACGTTGTTGATGTCCCGGATTTTCCTCTCTAGACGATTATGGCGGTTTAGTAAGAGACATCAATGTCGGGCTTTGGATTCTACGGCGGCACATGAATGTGAAGCAAGATTTCTCAATGGCAATTTGCTGTCCCAGGGAACTTGCGCGGGAGCGTGTTTCTTCAGCTTCAGACGATAGCTTCAGAGGGTAGCATACAGTTGTGCGACACCGGCCCTGGAAGCTTCTTGGCAGGTCGGAAACAAACAATCTCATCATCATCATCGGAGGAGGATAGCACCATGCCTGGTATAGATGAATAGAAGGGGAGATAAACGTACAGAAAGTGAGGCTGAATCGCGTCCTCATTCAATGTGAGAGAAACGAATATAATAAATCTCAGGCTGTTGAAATAACACGACCTTATTATGTCACCTAGCCCTCGTCAAGTGCACATCTTCATTACTTGTGAACTGTACGTAGAGTGATCTGCATAGGTGCATGCGCTTGACCAGTCTAGGCCTAGCACGCACACGCACAATTCCAAAACTTCCATCTTTTCCATCTCAGCCCCACCAAGCACTCTTTTTCCTCTTTTCGACTTGAGCGATCGCGAAACACTCGTCTGTCACCTTCCCAATATTCGCCTTGCCCACCGCCCAAGTCCTTCAAACTCTCCCCAAGATGGACTCCGAAGACCCCCAAGAGCGTCCCGAGGATGTCAGCAACATCATCAACGGCCTCGAGCGGTACAACCCGGAAGCCGTGGGCAACCTGGAGGACTACCTGCGCCACCAGTGCGAGAACAGATATACCGACTCCAACGCGAATCGGACACTCTTGAAGCTGTAAGTATTCTCGTAGCGTACATGGAATCTGAGGACTGGAACTTTTGGACTGTGTCGACGTTGGCTGGAGTGATGATTCAATTAATTCACGTTTCCTATTACCTGACCAGCGGCGATGGATATATATCCTCGCCGTTCTGATGTTACCTTTTTAGTTATATCTGACCCTAACGTCAACTATTGATTCCCTTGCTTCTGGAGCGCGTTTGAATATCATAGTTACTAGGGAAAAGTTGCTGACTATTAGGCTTTCAGGTACCAACTCAACCCCGACCGCGTCAAGGACGAAGTCATCACAAACATTCTGGTGAAGGCTCTGACGTGCTTCCCGTCAGCCCAGTTCACTTTGGCGCTACATCTCATTCCTCCTTCCTTGCTTGCGCCCAACTCCCGAGCTGAGCTCCCCGAAGCTATCTTCAAGCTGCGAGAGCTCAGCAACCAACTGCAAGGCGCCCAGTACTCGCGCTTCTGGGCCACTCTCGACTCGGACGACCTGTACGCCGATCTGACGACGGACATCGACGGCTTCGAGGAACTGATACGCATCCGCATCGCCACGCTCATATCGCACGCGTACCGCGAGATCGAGCTCCCGGTGCTAGAGCAGTGGCTAGGCCTAGAGGGACAAGCAACGCTGAAGTTCGTCACGGAGACGGCGGGTTGGAAGATAGACGAGAGCCGTAAGGTGGTCGTGATACCCCGCAACCCCGAGAACGAAGCCAAGAAGAGCGAGGTGCGCGAGGACGTAAACGTCGATATGTTCTCAAGAGTCGTCAGACGGGCTTGGGAAGAGACCGCATAAAATTCTGCAAGCTGCGGTGGGAAAGGATTACGGCAAGCGAAGAGTTGATAACCAGCATTGGGAAAGACGCATACGCGTCTTCGGCGTTACGGGTGCGACAAATGTAGTTCGGGATTCTGGACCTGCTATGCTACTTGCTCGGTGGTTCAGAGACGGGCGGTCATGAGAATCGGACATGAATAAAACGACGATCTGAACGAAGTTGCCTTGGCCCCATTCTTCTAATCATTCCCCATTCTCTTCTATACTGGTTACATCGCGAGGACATTCAATGAGTGCCTGTTTGGTAAACGGATTTCCAAGTATATACCAGCCAGGTAGGTGATATTCCGAGCGGACGGAAGGGGTCTGCCGTAGAGTGTAACGTTATTCATTGGTATCATTGGTTTTTTGATATTTTCTGGCATGCTTTTCGAGCCCCATGTCTACGCGCCCACGCAACCTGCCAGTTTCCAGGCAGCTAGTCCCCCGTCTCGCCCCGTCCTAGCCTCCCCGCCGCTTCCCGCCGCCGCCCAGCTCCTCCCACTGCACGCCGGCCCACTCCTCGAGGTACCCGACCTCTCCCTCGCCGACGCCGCGGGCCTGGCAGTCGCGCTCGCAGACGCCGACGACGACGGTGCCCCAGTCCATGCCGTCGAGCGACAGCTCGTCGGCCTCGAGCTCGGCGATGGCGTGCGGCGCCATCTGGACCTCGAAGGCGCGGGGCGCGCCGCACGCGCCGCACCGCGGCATTCCGCTAGCTCCCGTTCCGCTGGCGTTAACGACCGACGCTATCGAGATCCCGCCGTTGTTTGTGGGGGAGGCAGAAGCGGGCGACAGCAGCCGCCCCACGCCGTCCGTTTTCGAGTACAGCAGCGGCTGTCCGCCGAACTCGTACCGGATCGCCTGCTCCGGGTTCTGCGCTAGCCGGTCCGCGAACCGCTGGAAGGTCGCGTCCATGCTCGACTCGAAGACTTCGCGGTCCTCCTTGCCGCCGCCGCTGCCGACGTCTGCGTCTGCGTCTAGACGTGTCGAGGCGGGGACTGTGGGCGCTGGCGTTGGGTCTAGGGTCTCGTACTCGGCTTCCGAGAGGTAGGATACTGGGTACGGCGGCGGCTGATCCGCGGCGGCGGGCCAGGGTTCCGGAGGGGCTGGGGTCGCGGGGGATGGCGGGGTTTGGTCGTTATTAAGTGAGAGTGTCTCGGCGAAGGTCTTGGAAAGCGTCTTGACCTCGTCGGCGTTGGACGGGGGAGGCGGATCAGAGGAAGTCTTGGTTTCGGGATTCGCCTTCGCTGTAGAGAACGGGTTACCGCTCGAAAACGGGTTGCTGCCGGTTGCTGCTGAACCGGCGCTGGGGGAGGAGAACGGGTTGGCGGAGCCCGACGGTGACCCCAGTGTCATCGCTCCGAAGAGCGTCTCTCCTAGGTTAGACGGAGGCTTTGGTGTTGATTTCTCTTCCTCCCTTAATTTTGACTTGACGGCCTCATCTTCTAGCTTCTTCTTTTCCCGGGCAGCCTCTCTCGCCGTAGTACCGGGAGCGACCCGCAGACTTCGTAGCGCGCGGATGCTCCCCTCTCGACGACGGCACGTCTTCCGCCGGCAAGAGAAAACGTAGAGGCGGCGCTCGTGACCGGGGAAGCGGTCGGGTAGCTCGCCGTTAAGCTGCAGTAGGAGCACCATCAGGTCCTTGCATATCTTGCATCGCGCGAGAGATGCGGACGGCGGGCTGTTCTCATCTAACCATTCCTGAAATAGTGTAATTAGCTGTGGTGTACTCAGGATCGGACATGCCGAGGCATCACGTACCGGCTGGCCGCCAAGACGACTTATGGTCTCGTCGCCGGGGTCTTTGGATGCGTATCCGAGGAGCACATTGGTTTCTGTGAAATCGTCTTCTTCGCCTCCTGAAGAGTCGCTATCGTAGGGCGCCATGTCGGGAGGCTACGAGCTTCGGAGAGCGCAGTTGTTTCCGCGGACTGTCGCCGTATTTTGTCCCAACCCAACTTTTTTTTCTTATCGGCCTTGGAGGGGCTGAGGGGTTGATTTTGATGGAGGGGCTCAGCTTATCGAAGAGTACTTAGGTACATATGCCAAGCGGTTTGATTCCATAATCCACTCCTAGGCGTGGGAACGTAAATCACGAACGAGCTCAAGGAACTGAGTTTTACATCAAAGCTCACTACTCAGACGCATATCTTACATCGTGTGCCGGACTCTTACGAAAAGACCTTCCCTCGCGATCATCTGTTGTCCAGACGGTTCCATCCAACGCTCTTTCCACCCCATGGGCCGCTATAAGCTATCTCGTCCTTCTCAAGAGCCTCGAGAACTGCCTGGAACGACCTCGCGGCCTCGATTGCCTGTGTTTGGATCTCATTCCGGAGCGCCCCTCGCATCATATGTCCCTTGCTGCCCCCATGGGTGCCCAGTCGCATAGCCGCATCGTTGAACGTCTCATCTAGGACCTTGCGCACATGATGCCCCTCGCCTTTGATGGCGTCGAGATTGACACTCATGTCGGATTGCAGTCGCTCCAGCTCTATCTAATGGGCTTCCGAGTCTGTCACCGGGTCGTCTACCCCGTGCCTGCGATCGCCGAACCTTGGTCTCTTGAAGTCTCGCCTATCTTGAGATCTTCCTGTTCGCTTGGATGATGTCGCCGCGGTAGCACTTCCACACCTCCCAGGGTGACCAGGCCTAGGTCCCGTTGGAGTTGATCGCATCGCCCCCAACCCTAGCGCGGCCTGCCAAGGTCGCTCATGGGTCGCTGCGGCAGTTCGGCGGGTTCAACTAGATCTTTGAAGAGCTTGCGGAGGACTTCATGCTTGTCTTCAAGGTAATTTATATCCTCTTCAAACCTAGTGCTATTCGGAACTCTCCTCGGTGTTGCACAGGCGACCTTAGACATATCGTTCGGAAGATAGGTATAATGGACAAGGACAGATCATGTGGACGACGGTGTGCACTTGAGACGGTATAGCTGAAGTTGCGGCCCTGTGAGTACGTCCGCCGGATTGGTCCCCGGGTACCAACAGCGAACGCAGTTGCCATACTGTCAGCTTCAGGATCGTAATTTCATCGTCCCTAGGAATCCAGCCGTGTCGTACTGTTGGCTTCTTCGACTCGGCGATATCCTGAATAGTGGCTTGTGTGAACTGCCTGTCGACCATCATCACGTCACATTCGTGCACAGAGAAGGGATCGTGTACGTGGATTGAGAGGAAATAGTGAAGCTGCCACACGAAGACTCTAGCAGAAAGGTTGAATCTCGCTTCATCTGTGGAACTACTGACAACTTGCCCAAGCTCGTAGTTCGACTTGACGCAAGCCTTGTACTCGGGAATTCTGCAGAGGATACTGATATGGTGCTTCAGCTCGACATCGAGAGGTCTTGTTGGCAGCTGAAAGTCGGCCATATCAAGCAACATATACGCTTTGCGTATCCTGTCGTGGTTGGTTGCCCATCATCTCCAAAGCTGGTGGAACGATCCTACACTGACATGGAAGAGTGACCGGACGACGAGCTGTTCCGCATAGCTCTGGACCTCGTCCATTCGAAGAGCCCAGTAATTGCATCAGGCTGGAAGGACATCGTATCGACGCTCGTTGGCAAGCAATCCAACCAATCCAACCAGCCACGCTTCTAAGATGTG
Source organism: Hypoxylon sp. FL1284 (assembly GCA_022432365.1). Classification (NCBI taxonomy): domain Eukaryota; kingdom Fungi; phylum Ascomycota; class Sordariomycetes; order Xylariales; family Hypoxylaceae; genus Hypoxylon; species Hypoxylon sp. FL1284. Next base: position 198,011 of record JAJJXE010000002.1, read on the forward strand.
AGGGTATGGAGGACTATCTATGTGAAGTTGTCGATAAGTATCGAACAGTCGACTATAATCGGCAAGCAGCGTGAAATCTTCCATGCACGGGTCATAGTCCCTGAAGGCTTTCTATACGTTGGCTCTGTTGAGGCCTCTCCAGTACCCTTCTCGGGCATCCAGCGTGTTGCGAGGTCTGATGATCCACTCGAGTTGCGAGTTCACAACCTGGTTTTGAAGTCACTGTCCGCATGCATGATGATTAACAGAGCCAGTAGACATTCGGGAGATGGGAACGCTGGCAAATTCCCCCTCATGTATTGTGCTGGTTAGCGTTCTTGAGGGCTTCCCTCCAGTCCCTGCCGTGCTCCATCCACGTCTTCAGCTCCGCAATTATTGCGTTCGCGACTCCCTGGATGCTAAATCGGGTTTTCGGATCGATTTCGCTCCGGAAGTGCAGCAAGTACTTCATAATTCTGTTCCCGCTGAGGTGGGCGAAGTCGCCGACGAGGCCATCGGGTAGAAAATTGAGCAAGAAGACATAGGTTTTGGCGAACATCCTTCCCTGCTGAATGTCTCCTGATTGGTGCATCTTCCAAGCGAGGGCCAGAAGGCAATCCTCATTCTTCCTCGACCAGAGGAAAGTGATGTTGGACAGCACACGCCTCTGTCGTCGCTGAGGCAGCCATTCTGCGGCATACGAAGGCAGCTCCTGTGGTGATTTCCTCTCCTTTGGCAAGACCTTTTTGAAAGATTTTGCGTTAAGTGCTTGATAGATGATCATAGTTCTTCTAAGATCTTCTACAGGAGAGAGTCAGATAAAGATTGACGGAGAGAGGAAGGAACAGGGGGCAAGGGGAAGAGCTGCCGTCCTGTTCGCGCTGTTAGGCACCTAATCCGATCAGGACGATGTGGAAATTGGTGGCTGGCAGGCGATGTCGCACAAAGATATATCTAGCGAGTATGTACCAGGTAGGTCTTCTCAACTCTCACACAACCATCGCGACTCTCACAAACGCGTATACCTGAATAGAGCTGTTCGGATACATGATACACTCTGACACCTTGTAATCTGCCGAACTGGCGTCTTGTCGCTGTCTGGCCTTCCTTCACTTGTCAAGCAGACCAGACATTGGAGCATCATGTCTGCAACCGACCGAGCTTTCAATGCCATGTCCCGCGTTAAAGTTTCATAGGCGCACCGCTCAACGATAGGTGGCACTCGAAGGTCTGAACCCCGGGCATCATTACACCTTCAAAGGCTGACCGCAAAGTACAGGCTCGACTATGTCCACCAGAATTATAATGCTGGCGGCAAGAGGTATGAGCTGCACGTAGACCCCGAACGCATCTGCACCACGTGCCGGACTGTGGCCCAGAGGATGCGGTATGACTGCTAGGACTGCTCATACGGCGTCAGGCTCTGCTCTGACTGCAGCCCGTTCCATCACAAGCAGAACCGGTTCAAGTTCATCATTCTTTCCGACAATACTAGCTACGAGGCTGAGGGGGCAGAGGGCAAAGTAGGCGAGAGTGATGACGGTGCCGAGGATGAGAATGAGCAAGGAGATGAAGCTGGCCCACGAAAGAAGGCGTGTCGGCTGCGCAAGACGCAAAGTCTCAGGGGTGTCACTTCCAAGTAACCCAAACGACAGAAGTCACTTAGACCAGCACCCCTAAACACACCCAAACCCCCACCTTCATAAGTCGGACGTGCACCGGGCCCTGAACTGCGTGACGGAGGTCACCAAGGGCTTCCTTCACCAAGAGCTTCAGCGCCCTCATCGACATAGACACGGACGCTGCGGACAAGATCGCCGCCAAGGGACCGCTCCCGAGCCGGCACAACATGCCGTGGAAGGCCGAGGAGAAGCGGCTGCTGGCCAGGCTCAGGGGCAAGGGGTGGGCGTACAAGCGCATCGCGCGGAGGCTGCAGCGCACCGAGCGCGCGGTCGAGGGCCAGATGAGGTACCGAGCCTCGCCTTATTAACATTTGTTCTTCATTTTTCTTTTTGGTATTTGGTGTATTAATGAAGACGATGAAACGATAGCCTGTGAATCTACGCTGCCAGCTTGAAAGATCTACGCAAACCACCACCCACACAGCCCTAGTTACACGACTCTAAACCATCGCATCCTCTCAACCCTCCTGGCATGTCTTCCTTCATCGTTTTATATTGTATCCTTTCCACCATCCACTACCCTAGTGCCCCGACATCCCGCCGCTACCTCCACCGCCGCCGCCGCTCGACATGGACATGGACGACATGCCGCCGGCGGACCCCGTGGCCCCCGCGTGGCGGGCGGCGCGCGGCGCCGACTGCGAGTGCGAGGCGTGGCGTGTGTGCGATGCGTGGCTGTGGTGACTGGCGTGGCTCGGCACCTGTCTGATGATGGGCGCGTCCTCGGCGGCCGCGGGCACGGCCACGGCCTCGGTCGACGAGCCGCTGTGGTGGTGGTCGCCATGGTGGTTGTTAGCAGCAGCAGCAGCGGGAGCAGAATCGGCGACATTAGCACGGCTGTTAGTGCTGCCGTGCTCAGATCCTTGATGCTGCTGCTGCTCACGCTCCCGCTGTTCCCGCTCCTCCCGCCGCTCCTGTCGGCGCTCGCGGAACCGCTTCCGGAAGCGTATGCACAGCAGGCACGTGCTGATGGCGCAGATGAGGGAGAACAGCGAGATCCCGACGATCATGCCGGCGTACGCGCCCGTCGCGAGAGACCCCGGCGTGCCCGTGCCGGCGTCGGCGCCCGCGGGCATCGCGGGCGGCTCCACGTATACCGGGGATGTTTCGGCTCGTTTTACGACCGTTGAGAGCGTGGTGGTGGTGGACACGGTTGGGTATGGAGCCAGATGGGGCTCCATTGCAGAGGTGGCTGCGCATGAAATCGTGGAAGAGGGCATTGTCGAGTGTAGGCGGTGTGAACGATGATGGACCTAAATGAGGTCTAGATACTGGTGCCTATGACCTCGATCGATATCTTGTTGCTCTCCCTAGAGTGATGAGATGACGGCAGAGTAAAGCTCAATGTGCAGTAGCTCCGGCCTGTTGTCTATCGACTACCTAATTGTAAGCGGTAGTCTGGTTTTGATGATATTGAGCGAAGCTGTATATACGTCAGTTCAGGCTTTCATTTGCGGCCCATTCACGCGCTTCAAAACACATGTTCGGGGAGAAGCTACTCACCGAGCAATCGATCTTAATATTGCCACAGAGATCCCCCAAGTCTTTCAATCGGTGATTATGATGGAACGGAGAGGACGCGTGTCGAAATAGAACAAGACCGTTCCGATCGTGTAGTTGAAGATACTTCCACGACTCACGAGTCTTCCACGACAACGAACGATCGTTGATAACGAAGCGACAAACGGGCTTTTATATATCGAAAGCCAGCCGGGTCCGCACGGTGGCTGACCTTGCAAAGACCGAAATTCGATGACTAGGTGTTCCCGACGGGAGAGCTTTGACTGAGAAACGAACGATTTTCGATGCTGCTGAATGGTGGCTTCATCCCATCGTGTCCTTGCTCGCCGGGCGATTTGTCCAACAATGGTTGACCGGTGTGGGGTCGGTCGACGAAAGTGACGAAGTTGTCCAAGACGGCATAGCGAAAGAGATATTTCCAAGTCACGATAGAAGTGAGTCGGAAATGAGACACACAAATACCTTAGGCAACGAAGCCTAGTGAGATAGAATGTCAGGGGAACGTTGTTAGGCACAGAACCTGGTTGGCTGATGAGAATGTGTGTGCTAGGACAAGGCCCGTCCCCGTCACGCACATAGCCGGAAAGCCATTCAATGTACCTAGGTCGCCAACGTTAATTGGCTCACATCACATCAAGGCATCTTGCAGGAGAAGCTAGCACCTTCAACCCATCACCTTGGGTACGGTAATGCTTCCCGAAGCAAGAGCAAAGCCTTCCAGTACAGCTGCCATAGTGGCATGCATGCCGATAGCCGTTGCTCTTGTCGTCCATTCGCTCAGGGGTAGCTCTTCTACTTCTTGAAGCCCGCCATCATCTGTACTTTGAATCCCAAACTCCCTCGGGTTGTCCAATGGGAGCTCTGTTTCGCCAATGTAGTGAAGAAATTTCACTCCTTCGTCTCTCTTCGGTTCAGTGAGAGCATCGATAACACCCCTAACGACGACGTCGGGTGATACCAGGTTGAAGGATCCCCTCAATCTTCCGTTTGGCAAGGTGGGCACAGCCCTTAACAGAGACGAGTAATGACGTATGTTCTGCAAAAGTGCCAGGCCCGGAGGCTCATTGGAGCTCGAGTTTCCGACTTCGTCGCGGACGATCAGACTTGGGCGATGGATGTAGACTGGCCAGTCTGGAAACTGCTCGTGAAGGCGCTCGAGGAAGCGTTCGCTAGCCCACTTTGATGCGATGTACCCCTGTGCCACCTTGACGGCCTGACCCGCCGCTGAAGCTGCGTCGACTGGCTGGTAAGCAGCTACCGAAACAGGCCCGAAGACAACCTGTGCGGCTCCCTGTGAGTCCTCATTCATGGCGATTTCGGCATCTAAAATGACATGTCCTACCGACAGGGTTGACATGTAGTGGAAAGGGATCGTATGTCGGGCGCTCATCCCCACGAGCTCCTTTGTAGACTGCAGGTTGCATGCCCTGAGTGAAGCATATGTCTTTGCATAGGACATGTCCGCGCCATTATGAATGATGGCATCCGCTTCGCTGAAGATGAGCTCTGCATCATTTTCTGACAGCCCTAAACGTGGAAGAGCAAGATCACCTTCGTGAAGCGAGATTTTGTCCGACCCCGCGATATCATGTCGGTTCCCGACAGCCCGCACTCCGACACAGTGCACCCTCTCAACTTGAGGGAGCGCAATTAACGCCTCCAGAATACCACGACCCAGCGAACCGGTTGCACCCGTGATTATGACGACTCTTAGATCTCCGACATCCTTTACTTGGCGCGCTGATGTGCCTAACAAGCTTGGAGGCAGACTTGTCTCTTCTTCCCAGTCAATGTCATCATGATATTGCAAGTTGTCGAGTGGCTGGTCCGACGGCTCATTGTAGTTGTCAATCCGACTTGCCATATCACCCAGTCTACTATACCCAAACATGAGTATAATGGGAACCTCGACGGAGAAGGCTTCTCGAATCCTTTTCTGCAGGCCAAGTAGCAGCAGTGAATTGCCTCCCACCTGAAAGAAATCCGTCTCTGCAACGATAGGGCCGTGTACTGGACCGGACATAACCTCTTTCCAGATGACCTTGAGGCGAGCTTCTGTATCTGTCATTGTGACAAGTGTCTCCGTGTTACTAGTTGTCGTGCTAACATCCGGAAGAGGCAGTGCCTTGACGGCCTTTCTATCAATTTTTGCTGAATTTGTTTTTGGGAAGGCTGGTATGGGTATGATGGCAGCTGGGCACATATATCGAGGCAGACACGTGATGAGTTTCGCTCGAATGAGATCCATGTAATCACTGTCGGGGTTGCTCGCGCCGTCTTCTTGCTTTAGCACCACATGTGCAACAAGAAATTCAGGGCTCGAAGGTGACGACTGTCTGGTCGTTACGACTGCTTCGGTGATGACCCCTTCAGCAGCGAGGATGATCGCTCGCTCGACTTCACCGAGATCGATACGCAGGCCACGCAGCTTGACTTGGGTGTCTCCAGCTACACGCCCTTCTACGAGCAAGGTGCCATCCTCCTGCCATCGACCAACATCGCCTGTGCGATGGAAGGTGGTCCAACCCTTCCCACGATCATCAAAGGTGGCGAATATGTCATTGACAAACTTTTCCGCTGTCAAGCTTGGCTGGTTGATATATCCACCACCAACACCCAGTCCGCCGATGTAAATCTCGCCCTGGATGCCCACGGGAACTGGACGCATGCCGCCATCTACTACATAGACGGAGTAGTTAGGCAGCGGCCAACCGACACTGATGGATTCGGAAAAGCTAGACGCCTGAGGCCCAGTGCAAGGAACTTCTATGCAGGTCGCGCAAAGCGATGTTTCGGTAGGACCGTAGCAGTTATAAAAGCGCAGGGCTGTGTGATCAAGAGACGCCAGTTGCCCTATAAGCGACCTAGACACAGGTTCGCCGCCGCAGATAGCCGTCTTCCATGAGGTGCAGGAGAGAAGCTGACGTTGGTTAGAGTTGATCCAGGACGAATATTCAGATGGCGTACCGCCAGTCAAGGTGATACCGTGTTCGGCCATTAACTTCGTGATAGCGCAGGCGTCTCCGCGAGCATGTCGCGGGAGAAGTGAGATGCTTCCGCCATTGCAAAGGGGTAAGAAAACTTGAGGAAGCGACATATCAAAGGTTGATGATGTCTGCTGCAAGACCTTCTCTGCTCCCAAACCACATTGTCGAACGATGTTTTCAGTCCATGAATTCAAACCTCGATGCTTCAGCATGATGCCCTTTGGGGCGCCCGAGGAACCACTGGTATACATTATGGCAGCTAATCCCTCCGAGGTGGCGGCAATTGGGATTTCGAGATCGGTTGGGACGAGAGTTGATACGTCAATAATTTGAACACCTTGAAGCTCCAGTTTTCTCGTATGCTGCCGAGTATGCTCGTCCACGAGAATGACCTGAGCCTGGCAGTCGTTGATCATCATCTGAAGACGATACCAAGGCAAGCTCAGATCTAGAGGTAGATACACCGCACCAATGCGCAATATGCCAAGGATGGACGAAATCCAACGGGGAGTAGGCTCCTGCAATACTGCAATTGGAGAGCCGGGGCCAGCACCGGCAGCTTGCGATGCAATAGAGACTGCATTCGCAATTTGCGACACATCTTCATATGTGTTCTCTGCTCCGTTGCTCTGGCGTACCGCAGGTTCATGCGCCTTCTGTTGCACCATCTGGTCAATTCTATGGACGACTGTCTCCGGCCATGTTGAAGTGTACGACGGGCCTACGAAAAGGTTAGAGAGACTGCTGGTTCGGTATTGACGTTGCAGTCAATTGGGGGAGTGGGGTTCTGACCTTTGCTGAAACGAAGAGCATCATGAGAATCTGAAGGATCGAAGATCTCGGGCGCACCTAAAGTCATGGAAGGGTCGGTAGCGAAGGCGTCGACTAGGCGCTTATAACTCTCGGAGAGCCACCTTGCTCCAGAGCCACCGTAAATATCTTTCCTCACCTGGAGTATATGAACGCACTCGTCCCTGGGACTATCAATTATGTCCAGGGCAACATCATACGGCATCTTCGGGTTTTCAAAGTCGAGCCACTGAAGCTGGGTGTCACCCCACTTGACCTTTTCTCTCTGGCCTTGCCTGTAATCGACGAAGCATTGGAATATCGGAGTGCATGTAGCAGACCGTGGCACATTCAATCTAAATCCAAATTTTAGCATCTCATCACTTATTCGGATTGCCAAGACATACTCATTCAGGAGGACCGCAAATGGAAGCTTGGAGTTTGCCAGCGCATCATATGTCTTCGATCGCGTAGCTTGCAGCAGGGTTCTAAACTTCGTAGACGACTCAGAGAGAAGGCGAACGGGAAGAAGGTTCACGAAGGTGCCGATGACCTTCATCATTTCGTCGTCGGAACGATTGGCGTCGGCAATGCCGATTGAGACGTCCTCTGCATCGCTGGCGTACCTTAAGAGCAGTGCCCTAAAGGCCGCCAAGTAGAAATGAAACGGCGTTGCTCGGTGGCGACGGCACACATCTTGTATCTTTCGCTTGGTGTCTATACTAATCCTAAACATGATCTGTTCGTTCGCATAGGCTGCTGACACCGGTCGCGACGTTGATCTTGACAAATTAAGGATGGGCAGTGGTGGGGGTAACTTGGCGAGCTCAGTCTTCCAGAATTGCAACTCTTTTTCGAAAACACCCGCCATGACCTCAGAATGTTGCTTCTCGAAATAATCTAGGGCCTGTCTTGTATCTCCCCCTAGACGTTGGTAAGTGTAGTGTCGCATGAGCTCTTCCAGGAAGACCTGAAAGGAAGTGCCATCCATGGCTAAGGAGTGCACGCAAAACACGAGGAAGTGTTTGGTTTCTGATGGAGAAAGCAGCAGCAGGCGCATTGTTTCCCCCTTAGAAACATTGAAGACATGACCGCGGAGCGACCTTGCAGTAGCGTATGCCTCGCTGTCGTCGTCTATCATCTGATGTTCTAAATGTAGAGTGCATTGGCTCATGACTCGCTGCATCGGCGTGCCGTCCTCTTCGAAGAAACTTGTCCTAAGGGATTCATGCTTCAGTCCTACCGCACGGACTGATTCCTGCAATCGTGACACATGAATCTTTCCCGTCACCTCAGCTAATCCGGTGTGATTGATACTCGTTTTATCTTCCATGGACGCCCAGACAAACCAGAACAACTCTTGACCATATGATAATGGGAATGAGCGTTGAGGAGATGAACTAGTATGACCATTGAGCGAGAGGGCCTTATTCATTGGCTCTAGCTGAGACCCGGTAGATGGGATCTCCTTTTCATCCCAAGTACTAGCCATGCTAGGAGGTGTACTGGGAAGTGTGCTAGGTGTATCGGTATCGTCGGTTCTACTGGAGCTGTTTTGTGAATCAATTTCCTGGAGGGAAGATTCAAAGTTTCGCGATGGAACTAGTCTTGACGGAATCTTCTCTGTCGCAATGGCGATCAATTCTTCCACAGTCGCGCCGTTGAGAATCTTCAGAACGGGAATGTTGACCTCAAATGTTTTCAGAAACCAGCTGCGAATATCGACGGCAGAAAGTGAGTCAATACCCATCTGATCCAGACGCGTACCGTTCAGGTGGCTTTCACTGCCTGCTATGGGATCAAGCTGGAATAATGTGAGGATCTTCAACCGGAATGCATCTTCGATTATGCTTTGAACCGCACCATGTGTTCTGGCTTCCGCAAGACGGGACTTAAGCGAGGCTTTCGAGTTGGAACTGGTGAGAACATTCCCAACGTGATCCTGGCTTCGCACAAAATGACTCATCAGAGCCTCGGATTCCCATATGGGCGGGTCACGCTCTCCTGGTCTGATGGTCCTGATACCGCTTACGAACTCGGCTGGCGTGGAGAGGTTGCGGCGGCTTGCTACGACGGCTTCTGCAAGTAGTTGGTGATAGTCGTATTCCGAGGTGCGAAGATAGCCTCCAGATCTGATAGTGTTGGTCCTGAATCTACTATCATCCGTAACTTGAGCGATATAGCCCACTCCAAATATGGGACCGATATTTATGACTGAGGCGGCCAATCCGCGACGCCTGCGCTGTGCTGCTAAGCTGGACATGAACAAGTTGGCAGCAGAGTAGTTCGCCTGGCCGGGATTTCCAACGATGGAAGTTGCCGAGGAGTAGAATACGAAGAAGTCCAACGTATCCTCCTGGAACAGGTCATTCAGATGAATGCTACCCTGCACTTTCGGTTGCGAGACCTTGAGTAGGACATCTAGGCTCATATTTCGTATAGGCGTATCTTCCAATACCACTGAAAAATAGCTGTTAACACATTCCCCTCCTTGCAGTTCTGAAGGAATAGGCTTATAGTAAAGAGAGCTTACTTGCGCCTTGAGCAACACCCGCAATAGGTGGCATGGTCGAACGGATATCATCATAAAGAGTCAGTACATCCTGCTTATTGGTAATATCGCTAAAGACAAGTCATGTCAGTTCCTGCCTTAGGTATAAAACGTAGAGTACGAGAGACGTCTTACCAAGAGGCAATCTTAATCGTTACGCCGGAGCATCGTAGCTCATTCAGCCAAGCCTGTTCAATTCTTGCTTGGCGGCTCGATATGACAACATTTCTAGCTCCGTGCGCGACAAGCCAGTCGCATGTTGAGAGGCCAAGTCCACCACTCAAACCAACAAGCCAGTACGTCTTCTCGCTGGAGAAAGATACCTGCGAGTCGATAGGGAGGACTCTAACGAAGGTGTCGGTATTCATAGTCCAGTTTACGATCGTATCGAGAGCTAGTACCCTATCTGGCTCTGGGAGAGACTCCAATGTTACTGTTGGTGGACTCAGTGGTGACTCATTAATATCCTCCAGGAATGTCTGAGCACGAGTGACTGCCCAATATAGGCGGTCGAGAACCTCCTTCGCGTAAGAGCCAAAGGGCGTCCATGAGCTTTTGCCAAAGAGCATTCCATACGTCTCGAGTCGACAATGAGGTGATATCTGCGAACATATGCGGGAAATCATAGAATCCACTCCCATTTCAGCATTAAAGTTGACGAATATGGAAATGCTGTTGGGGAGGAGTCGAGCTAGATGTCTTTCCGAAATATTCTCGTGGACTCTTAGCCAATCCTGACTTAGCGACTCAACGCTGCTCGTGTGCGTGGTAAACGTGATTTCGACTTTGGCAGAGGCTGCTTCGCGTGAGAGGACTGTCGCAAACTGTGGATCAGGTTCGTGGACGACGATCCTGTCGCCTTCCGATAAGGTTGCGAGGATGAAGGACGCCAGAACGTAATGCGCGACTAATCTTAGAAACCCAGGAACTGAGCTCTCCTCTATGTCAACAGGTATGGAATACCCGCCGAAAGGAACAACTGTCGAGGTGTTCTTGGTGGACAGAGCTACTACATGACGCCCAGAAACGCTGCCTTCCCCGAGTACTAAAAACATACAGCCGTGTTGCGCAATTCGGATAGCGGACAAAATGGAATGCTCAACACGAACTAGATGCGTTGTCTCAGCGGCTGGGTCAGGCAATGAAATGCTGGCAATGTTCCAGCCTTGACCATATGCTTCGATGCACAGATTGCCGGTATCCCGTGGAGGCTGAGTCAAAATTGTACGCCGAGATGAATTGTATCGATCATTCATCTCTCTGTTATTTACCAGGCGAGGGATCGATGCCCTATTTCCTGCGCCGAATGCTAGCTCGGTCTCGACGGTGAGGTGTACGTTGTCCTGCTTTCGCCAACGGCTTGCTGCTTGGTGCCGTAGGACTGACTCCGCCAGAGTGTATTCGTCGACTTGTCTGTCATCTTCAAAGTCCAAGAAGCAGTATTCGAGAGAAGGAATTTCGCGCACGGCAGAACGAACTAGACCAACCATCATATTTGCGTAGGGGTTGTCTGCTAGACGGCCGACCGTGACCCAAATAAGCGTACCAGCATCTGTAAGTAGTCGCTTGATTCCCTCCCAATTGTGACTGTCCAAACTGTGAAATACTGCGCCATCTATGTCTGTGAAGCTTATGACCGTCGTCGAAGAGCCGATCTCATAAACGGCAAGATCAGACAATGAGCATGTAGTTCTCAATTGGCCGCAGAACTTAGATAGCTGTAACTCTAGACGAGCAACTAGGCGCGCGGTTTCGGGGCGATCACCGCCGACTATGAGAAGATCTTCGACGATCTTCGTATTGAACTGGTCAGGACTACACGAAAGAGGGCTTCGAATAAAAGCAACTCTGTCGTCAATTGCCTGAGACACAATCACTGCCAACGGCATCAAAGGATTGTTGAGCTCTGGAGTCGTACTGTCGCACCCCGAGAAGCCCGTGGCACGAAGTAAACGGTCCCAATCATCTAAGCGGAGACCCGGAGAGAATACGCGTCCCTCATCGTGGCCAAGCCACCATCCTGGGAATGCACCAAACATGAGCCCAAAGAAAGACGGATGTGGGGGTATCATCTCCGCCATGATGAGAAACCCACCCGGCTTCAATAGGTGCCGAATATTTCGCATCGTCTGCTTTAAACAGGGAGTGGCGTGTAGAACGTTGGATGCGACGACGAGGTCAAATGAGTGCTCAGCGAATCCCTGCGTACAGGGGTCTTGAGTGACGTCGAAAGGTTTGAGTACCATCTTTTCGAGATAGGAGCTTGGCCATGTCTGCGTTAGGCTGAACATTCCGGTAGAGATATCGGTGAAGGTGTATGATGAAAACGAATTCCCAACTTCGCGAAAGACGGCCTGTGTGCACGCTCCTGTTCCCGCGCCGACTTCCATGATGTGCATGCGAGGATATCGGTGGATAATCTGCTTTACTGTGCGGGACAGGATGCGATTGAAGGTAGACGATGCTTCACCTTTCTCATAAAATGAACTCAAGAGGTTGTCTCTCATAGCGACCTCGACTGCCGACTCTTCGCCCTTTGCTATGGGTAAAATGTGCTGGCCGATTGCGCGTAGAAGCTTCACGTCTATTAAGTCTTCGTAGGGTTTACACGCTGCGACCATCTGCTGGTACGTGTCATGTTCCCATTCAGGTTGCCACTGCTGGAGCACTCCGGAGTGTGATTGAGCAATGATATGTGACGCAAATCGGAATAACGACTTATAAGGCCCACTCAGTCTGGCGAAATGATCTTCTGGGACGCCCTTAACCAAGACACGCAGATAGAAGCCAGCTATACGTTCAAGCAGACTAGCTAGCTCGAATTGCTTGGGTGTGCTGGAGAGGTCGAAGGCTGCCAGTCGAACATCCGGATTCAACACATCCCAAATCACGTTAGAGAATAACTCTTTATCATCCTTGCTCGTTGCCTCGGCAAAAGGAACACACTCAAGTCCTTGAATCTGAACCATGGCATGATCCGTAACTATTGGGTAGATGCTGATATCGGCGCCGACGATATCTTTGACTGTGTGCTGTAGACGTGTTGAATCGAAGGGCAACGGCTTCCCCTTATTTAACTCTTTCAAACATAGGTCTGGGTTCACACTCACAGCAGCCACTCGCCGGGGAATATGGAGTGACCAGAGCCCGCCGTCGCCAGGAGCTGATTGGGTTAGGAGGGCTGTCTGGAACGCCGCATCCAATATAGCGGGATGAATCAACAGCTTGGATGGTTCGATGTTAGAGATATATCCAGTTGCTGCCCCAAGTTTCCTCTCCAAGTGGTCTAGAGCCGCGAAAGGTCCAGTGTAGTCATATTCCAGCTCTTGAAGCGAGGAATAAAACTCACCCGCACGAACTTTGACAAGGTTGGGGGAGCGCGGTCGTCTAGTCGGAAGGGCATTATGGGCGTGATGGGCGCCAAGTTTGATCCGCAAATTCCCGCGAGCAACAGTGTCGAGTGGATTTTCCTTGTTCGACACGGAGTATTTGAAATTGGCCTCGATGGTAGGAATTGGACCTTGCCGCCGTGAGAAATCGGTGATGGAAAAGATTGCTTCCACACTGGAATCGTCCTCGTCGAAAGTCACAGCACGACCGATATCTACATTCAATACTTCGACGAGTGTAGGAGATAGACCATCACATAACGTAGCAGAAGCTTCCAGAGCGAGTACGATGTATGCAGCAGCAGGGAAGACCATTTGGCCCTGCAGCTTATGGCCAGCGAGCCAAGGAATCTCGTTAGGACGTAGGACGTGGCGCCACTGAATATCCTCCTTCGTACTAGTTGGTGTGATATGGCCTAGGAGCTCATTGACAGGTCCTGGGCGCAAACGTGTGGCTCGTGCATATCGTGACTCGTGCCAATATTCCTTATCGTGGTTCCATGCATATGCTGGGAGGCCTTTTACCAGCTTGCAGCCTGACCCGATGACAGTCTCGTTATACGCCTGCAGATTGACGGAGTCTTTACCCAAATAAGTCCAAATATAACCCAGACTGGTGGCGACTGACTCCACCGAAGATGTGTCGCGGCTGAACACACCTGTATACGGAATGGTCTGACCGGCTGCATTTCTAATGGTCTCCAAGGCGGCGCCTTTAAGTGCTGGATGGGGGCCGACTTCGATCGCAAGGTCAAACTGACCAAGTAGATCGTGAGCACTGTGGATAGCTTTCATGAAAAGGACGGGCTGAACCATATTTTGATCTCAGTATCGACTTTTAAGAGCATCCAAGTCGTTAGCAACACGACCGTGAACGCTGGAATGCCAGACTGTCTTGCTGTCAGAACGGACGTTGATGTTTAGCTCTTCAAGCGATTTCAGATATGCATCCGAGCAGGACAGCATATGGTGAGAGTGATATGCCTTATTCACTTTGAGGATCCTAGTGAACTTTTCTTCGTCTTCGAATATCACCTTGAGCTCCTCAATCGTGTCGTGGTCACCAGCAAGTGTCACGCTGGTGGCAGAGTTGATAGCTGCAACACAGACCCGATTCTGGAATTCGGGGGCGTCGCACAATTCTTGTGCATCATCGGGAGTGGTACCAACTGCTAGCATCGCTCCCAACGGTGCTAGGTGAGAATGAAGGCCGCGATAATATGCAATGCAAATTGCGTCATCTGATGAGATGAGCCCTGCTGAGTAGGCTGCGGCAATCTCCCCAGAAGAGTGGCCTACAACTGCGGTGAAGTTGACCCCTGCTGCACGCAGAAGTTCTACTTGGAGGATCTGGATAGCAGTGCATAACGGTTGCGAGATAGTGGGCTCGTTGATGCGGGATGAAGTTTTATCTTTCTGAAGCTCCTCTACTAGCGACCACGACGGACGGTGATGCGCAGGTAACCGGCTTAGCCTGTCCTCGAGGTTTCTCACGGTCATTCTTGCAAAGGGAGAGAGAGCAATCAAGTCAGATCCCATTTGAGCCCACTGAGCACCCTGGCCGGTAAATATGCCGAGAATAGTAGGTGCTTCTGCGTCTAGCTTTCGACTTGAACGTCTGATCCCAACTACTTGGTCTGGACTGGTCTGCGCCGTTCGTAGCTTCTCGCTCAACTTGGCACTTAAGTCCGCAATGGTGGAAGCGGATGTTGATGCAGCCACATCCAAGCGTGTTCGCCGACTATAGAGGGTGTATGCAAGGTCGGAAAGATTAAGGCGAGTCTCACTTTCTGTCAAATACTGGCAGAAACTAGCCAGATACATGCGCAGCGATGATTCTGAGGCGGCTGAGAAGACGAATGGTACAGCAACTGGCCCCTCCAGGGTCTCGCCCGATTGGTGGGGATCGTAGCTCTCGAGGATGGCATGTGCATTGGTACCTCCAAACCCGAAGCTGTAGAGAAGTTTAGTACATCACCATATGAAAGAAGGATGGGGTTTCGGCTTACCTGTTCACACTTGCTCGACGAGAAATCCCCTCGCGTAGCTCGGGCCATGGTGATGCTTTTACCGGCAATTCTAGGTTTGTATAGAAGGGTAGGATATTGGGGTTAAGTGTCTCGAATAGCATGTTTGGCGGTATGGTAGCGTTTTGTAACGCTAGAGAGGCTCTCAGAATTCCCGCAAGTCCAGCGGTCCCCTCGGTATGACCGACAACTGTCTTGATACTACCCACCAACAACCGTCCTGCAGTGCCCTGAGCTCCCACTCCTGCTGGCCAAAAGGCTGATCTAATGGCTTCAGCCTCTATCGGGTCACCAGCAGGCGTGCCAGTTCCATGGGCTTCAAAATATTGGGGCCGCTGATCAGGATCCAGGGGATCTAGACCGGAACGGGTGTAGCAATCTCGAATGAGCTGCGCCTGAGCGGCTGCGTTTGGCCTGTCGAAACGGATTAGTATAGTCTAGGCGTACTTTAGTTTTCGAAACACTTACAGTGTTATCCCTTGCGTCCTACCATCCTGGTTCACTCCTGTTTCCCGAATGATACACTCAACGTGATCACCATCTCTTAAAGCATCACTCAGTGTCTTCAGCACCACAGCTGCAATGCCCTCACCGCGAGCATATCCGTTAGCCTCCGCATCCCACATGCGAGAACGGCCATCAGGGGACAGCATGTGAAGGGTGCTCTCGGCAATGAAGCACTGAGGATCGAATATCAGGTTTACCCCTGCAGCTATAGCTACACTGGAGTTCCCCGAACGTAGTTGTTGGACAGCTTCGTGGACAGCAACAAGACTGGAACTGCACGCCGTATCAATTGTCATAGACGGGCCATGCCAGTCGAAGAAGTACGACACCCTATTGGCCAGGAGAGCCCTCGAAGTACCGGTAGCGTGATAGGTTGCCATGAACTCGGTATCTCGCAGCATGACCTGTTCATAATCGGCTACCATTTGACCAGCAAATACAGCCGTATTGGAACCTCTCAGGTCTTCCATTCTCAGCCCTGCCTGCTCTAGAGCTTCGTATACCGTCTCTAGAAGCAAACGTGACTGCGGATCCAACACATTTGCCTCGGCAGGACTGATGCCAAAAAAGGCGCAGTCAAAACGTCGATGTACCCCGTCACCGGCGAGGAAGTACGCCTCCTCGACATTTCCATGGCCATGATACTGCCCGTTCTCGTGATAAAAGCCTGGCAAACTGAAACGATCTGGCGGGATCGACTCGGCGAGTTGACGCGGGTTTCGAACGAGATCCCATAATTTCGAAAGAGTCGTTGCGTCGCCGGGGAGTCGACAGCCGGTACCAACGATTGCGATATCTTGGCGTCTAGTACTCATCGTGACTGAGTCGGGAGCAGGCGAGGATGAGTAAGATTGAGGTCAGAATACAGCGCTATCTCATCCTCGTCTAGGAATACGCATTAACGATTGTTACGAAGTCATATGAACGCCCAGAAGATATATGACAAGTTCCGACTTCTTCAATAGGGAGTAGCGTGTGATTACATGAAATGGCAGAACCTGCCAGCACTCGAATTTTGGTGCATGTCTGCCTGCCCGGGTGAGGTAGGTAGGATTCATCGTGCTACCTAAGACGACGGACATTCCTGCTACGAGTCGTTGACAACAGCATTGGGCGTGTGATCAGCCAGGCATAGCCAATTCGACCATGGCCGAAGAAGAGGCTCGGAGCTCGCCCATCGTGATGGCACTGATCCCGTATCGCAACCAGGAGCGGATATTGGAGCGATTACGTGGGACGAGGCGCCGGTGCAACATCGAGCAGGCAGGCGAGCTACCTGTAGTAAGTAATGACAGCCGTGTATCGGATCACGGCCAACGGGAGATTGTCTACTTCATAACTGGTGTATCATGTGGCAGCGCAATTGGGTTGCGTCAGCGTGAGAAAGGCGTATTTGGTTTGATTGATGTTGACGTCGGAGAATCCTCATTTTTCCGTACCTACCTGTGCGGCGTACCTTACCACTAAGGTTCCAAGGCTGTAGGTACCTCCTAGCACCAAACAGCGATTTCAGGGGCGCAGCACCCAACTGCCATCCCGACCAGCCCGACATGCAGCCCTACGTCGGTAAGACGGGGCGCATGGAATCCCTGTTCTAAGACCTGCTATCCCGGTCAAAGTAGCGGGAGGAGCCGCTGGAAGTGCCGCGTACAACCTAGAGCCCTTTCGGTACATCTGATTCCTGGGCCTGGTAGTAAAGACGGCCGAGCGGCTGGCACGACACACCGAAGTCCTACCGGACACCTAGGTAGGAATAATGAGACGGCCAGGAATGCGTAGCGGTCGCCTATTAATACCTTTTTCCGAGTCCCGAAAATGGAGAGCGTATCCCCGATGCGACCAAACAGCCCTGAGCGCATTTTCATGGCTTCTTGTTCCAACGGACAAGGGCAAGGGGCTAAGATCAGATCAGATATGCGTCGACGGCTGCCAGAAACACCGAAACTTCAGCAGAAGCAAGCTTCAAGTTCATCGTCCTATTTTCTACCCTTAGCACTTCAGATGACACCTAGGTCAATCTAGAGGTAAGAAACTGCGAGCTCGTTGGGCATAAAGTCTGAGGTTAACAGCACTGTCGCGATGACGCTTGAAACCCCCATTGAGTCTTCAATTAACCATACTTCAACTTCAAAGGCTCGGATTCCGAATATATCTTATAGCCGACCGCTCCAACGAAATTTGCAATAACCTTGCAGCAGTTCAACTTTCAACTAATGGTTAATTAATTCAGCTATAGACCATCTTAATATGTTATATGCGCCTCCGTTAGCATATACGTCTTCCCTTGAAACCCCCACGCAAAGCAGCCATCCAATCCTCCGCCCTGTCCCAAGCGTAATTTCAGCTCATAAGTTGTGGGGGTTCTGTATGCGTACCATCGTGTCGATCTCGCTTACTTTTAGACTTGACATATAGTTGCTGCTGTGTGTGAACTTCTCTACCTGTAGAACCCTATTCGAGCTACTATTTTTACCATGTGTGAATGAGTCGAAACCCTGCTTTTTCAGTGACTAATATCGGCAAAATCGTCGTGGTGTTGAGCAGGGTGGCTTGCTAAGCCAGCATATCGGGGATCAAAAGTCCTACAGTACGACTCGATATCAGAGGGGCCAAAAAGCCAAGGAGATAACTTGGAGAGAATACGACTCAACAACCTTTCATGAGCAGCCGACATCCAATTAACTCGATTTTTTTGCCAATGCTTACAGGTGCTTTTGGAGGATTCGTGTGCAACACCGGCTGTTGCATCCCAACGAATGAAGACAAGAAATAGACTCGCATCTTTCAATGCGCAGGCAGAATTTCTGCCAAGCTGTTTGGGCGGACGGTACAGCGCACCATGTAAGCGATCCAAGGGGTCTCACATTAATGGGTGGCGAGTCATACCCGCGCTCATGAACTGACCAACTTGCGTGGTCCGCTGCAAGTTTGTTCTCCGGAACAGCTAAAAGCATTTCCTGTTGGTCCGAGGTCTTGAAGGATCGAGGCCGTCCCACCCTCGCGGTCCTCGTGGTGGTGTAGTACCATCCTGCCAGAAAACATGCCTATCTCATCTGTGATATTTTCCCCGCCGCTCGCCGGCATGCCGACGAGCCTTAGAGCAACTTATCTTTTACAAACTTCAGAGCAAAACATCATCACTGACGTGGAATCGTGCACATTCGAGGGTTTTTCTGAGGAAAATGGCGTTCCTCGTCATGCAAGATTCCCTCCAGGGAACTTACTTCGTCCTCGTCCTCATCCTCATGCCTCTCTGCGTTGCGCTGACGGCTCTCCGGTTTCTTGCCACCAAGCGCAGCGGGCGAAAGCCCAATATCGAAGACTGGTTTGCGCTGCTGGCTTTGCTGGCCTATCTGGCCGGCAGCATCTTGAGCGAGATTGGTAAGTTGCAGCGCCTACCCGCCCCTCCCTTAAACTAGCCTAGCTAATATATGTCACTTGATAAAGGTCTCGTAATAATAAATGGCGAGAACCAGCTGGTCATGGTGGTGGAAGATCCGGAGCGATTTGCTCATTTCCGCAAGGTACGGAAAAGCTGTCTAGCACGAAACTGACAGTTAGGTATCCTGCCATGGAGCTGCACTCAAACTGATAGTTTTCCATCTTTCTAGCTCACGTATGCGAACCTCAACTTCTTCCCAATACAGATGCTCTTTTCGAAGCTTAGCATCATGACACTCTACTACCGCATCTTTGGTATAAACCAAGCGTACTCCAGGTGCATCTACGCCCTAGGGGCCATACATATCATCTGGGTTCTCTGGACAATACTGTTCGGAATTCTGCAGTGCAGCCCGATCAGAAAGTTCTGGAGGCCGGCCCTCGATGGCCACTGTCTCCCAGCGGGAATAATTGCTGTTCCAACAGAAACGGTCAATTCTCTCATCGACTTCGCTCTGGTCCTCCTCGCCATGCACATGATTCAGACTATCAGGATGACAAAAGCCACGAAATGGAAGCTGAGAGCCCTTTTCGGGGTTGGTGCCATGTGAGTTCTAGTTTCCCTTCGTATCAGGTGTCTACACCATAAACTGATCTCTCTGTTAGAGTCGGCATCATAGGATTCGTCAAAGTCGGGATCCAATACACCACCAGCCAGCTCTGTAAGGCGCTTGTCTCTCTAGTTGAATTACTCGACCAGACCGCTAATGACAACAACTTCCTAGATGTATTCACTGCTCTAGGAATATGGGCAAACGTCCAGATGGCAGCGGCCATCATATGCTGCTGTGCACCCGTATATAAGCCTATCCTTCCAGAATCCGGGTTCTGGATCCGCCTCGCCTCCAAGATCAGTATGTCGAGGATGAGGTCTGCGGAATCAAGCTCAAAACAGTCCTCCACCAGAAGCCAAAATCGTAGAAATGGCGACAATGCCGAGGGTTGGGCGCAGCTGGACGAGTCTAGCATGAAGGGTCTCGCGTGGCCCGAGCCGCATTTGGCGGAGACGTACGCTCTGAGCGACTATGGACAGGCAGGTACAGGCGAAGTCGCTCCTCCGCAAGGGTCTATACAGGTGCAGAGGAGCATCGAACAGAGAAGTGTCGAAGTACTGTAGTTGGATACCTAATGTAGGAAATGTTCAGGCCTGCCTTCAGACATAGGCATATGCAATATTGCCGTCGCCAGGTCGTGAAACTGGGGTGCTATCATCTGCACATATCATAATCTAAGCATTTCAGTAGGAATTAAACTGTAGACGTATCCTGACCTAGGTAGATACCTAGGTACCTACCTCCTAGCCTGGGTACCCATATTGGATATGAGTACCTGTTGCTGATACGTGTTGTATCTATAACAGGAGGTACGTATCGAGTACATGTATAGCCCCCAAGACATCCCTTGATGTAATGCGACGCTGAAATACTCTCGATCTGCACGAGCGACACGAGTATGCTTACCCCTCAGATTCCCACGTTTTTTATCCCTTTATTCCCTTCTTAACTCAACCAGCTCTCTTACGTTTCATCTCCATGCTGTTTCTGCCCTCATTTCTATAGCTCTCATTATGGTTGCCACTGAGACTTGGTTTCTGGCCATCAGCACAGCTCGGCTTTTGCTCACGCTGCTTATCGGAGCTACCTCCTTTTATGCTGCAGTCAGATGCATTTATCTCCTGTATTTCCATCCATTGGCAAGATACCCCGGCCCTAGAATTGCGGCCGTCTCCAACATCTGGTACACGTATCACTGGTAAGGTCACCCAACGCCCTAAAAGGCCTTCATTTTGATTGTTAACCGTGTGAATTATAGGATTTCTGGGCGCTATCCTTGGGCAACCGAGACAGTCCTGAGGAAATATGGTACGTTCTCATCAATAACACTTCATGCACCTATTCTTTACTTTTCTTTGTGTGTCTTCTCTGATCCATTTCGCAGGTGACGTCGTTCGCGTAGCCCCCAACGAGCTCCTATTTGTCAGGCCACAAGCGCTCACCGGTAATCACCAGCTCTCTGTAAACCCCCGTCACCAAGTACTGTTGGTAATAGGTCAGTAGATATATATACGCCGCATGTTAAGAATCACGAGTTATTCGTTATGACTGAGTTGAACGACCGCGGCGACAAACATGGCGGTATTGCATTCGAGCGGGATCCTGTGCGGCACAGGAAGGTGTCCAAGCAGCTCTCGCCGGCGTTCAGCTCCCGCTCCATCACTGCTAAAGAGGTAGCGATGCATAGGCATATCGATTTGTTCATTGAAAGAATGAAGACACTAGGCTCTGCTGAAGACGGCGTCGATCTTGCCCGCTGGTGCAACTGGTTGGCGATGGATATTGCCGCTGACATAACATACAACTGTGAAATGAACCAAATAAGAGATAGTAAGATCTTATTCTTCCATCCTTTCCTATATGTTAGCTTAGGTGGTTGCTACGTCTGTCAAATGCTGACGCATACCTGCAGTGAAAAACTCAGTTTATATGGATGTACTGTTGGGCTTCAACAAGTTCACCACGATCGAACAGGTTTCGCACAGATTTCCGTTCCCGAAGCGGTTCAGAAATCTAGTCCTCCCTGTCTCGGCAATGACATCGATTCCCTTGATGCACCAAAGCAGCAAAGCCGAACTCCAGCGACGCTTGTGTCAAAAGGAAAACACGAAACATCCCGATTTCTTCGAGCAGATAGTTCCACCGGGCATGGAGATTCCGGAGGACCCAGATGAAATGAGACATCTGGAACAGCTAGCTGCACAGCTCTTGTTTGGGGGATTCGAGCCAGTCTCTTCTTGGTTCTACGGTACCTTCTTGAACCTATTACAAGAACCTGAAATATACCAGATACTTTCCAAAGAGATTCGAGACAACTTCAAGAGCTATAGCGACATCACGCCTGCCAACTTGGCATCATTACCATACTTGAATGCCTGCCTCGAAGAATCGCTCCGAGCCTTCCCAAGTAATAACCTAGGCCTGCCGCGCATCAGCCCCGGAGCACAAGTGGACGGGACTTTTGTTCCCAGGGGGGTAAGATATCATCTCTATTCTTTTCACAGAGCCTTGCTAACTCTATTAACAGGTATATTGCCAAACAAGCATGTTCGCAATGTGGCGTGACCCACGCTTCTTCCACGAGCCCCTCAAATTCCGACCCCAGAGATGGTTACCATCAAGCCATCCACTCTACGAATCTAGGTTCTCCAAGGACTGCCTCAAAGGCTTCTTTCCCATGGGGCAAGGTCCGCGGGCATGTATCGGAAAGGAGGTAGCGTGGAGGACAACCAGACTGTTCATTGCCAAAGTTCTATGGCCGTTTGATCTCGTTGGTGTTCCGGGGCAGAAGGCAGAGTTGGAGAAGGACTTTGTAACATACGGATTCTGGGTTAAGCCAGAGCTTCGAGCCCGTTTCGTTCAGTCATGACGACGGTAAAGGCTGTAATTCATAAAGGGGTCTTTGTATGAAAAGAAATTTGAGTAGAGGGCATGTGTGATGTGTGCTGGAAGCTTGATTGAGAAGAGTCATTCTATTGATCAAGTATCTACCTACCCATCTCCTAGGTCTCATCAACAGCGAGTTTCCGATTCCCCTGCAGTAGCCTGAGGCAGTTCTTCTCTCTGCTTCAAGCCATACTCCGACCTAGGCTATCTAGCTTCACGAACTAGATGTGCGCTGCCAGACGTGCGGTCTGTTCGCGATGGCACCTCCGATGAGGAGGCCCAGCGTTGCCCCGATGCTACATATGATTAATATGACGGCGATATAGTTTCCCCTTCGACGTAGGCGTACCAGATCAGAAACAATGATACCTTTGATCCAAACTCATGTTAGACCTCTCTTGAACTTAGCCTACCGAACACTACAGCAATGCCCCCTGATTCAAGCCCCTGAACAGCTCGTCCTGCGATCAGCATACCGCCAGTCGCCACTTCCAAGGATGAAGGTAGCGACGATGTACAGCGTTACCGTTGACCGAACCCATTGCAGAGCTGGCCGAGGAAGGGTTGAAATGTTGCATTGTACCTAGAGGAAGAAGGTATTCACAATTCACACCGAATTATGACCGAGAAGCAGCTCGGCCAAGATAGATGGCACTGCTATCACGATCACGGTGTTCTCTACTGTTACTAGTAGCGTTGTGATCATGAGCCCGATAACTTAGGTAAGTATTTAGGTGAATAGCCTCCTATGGCCGACGCCAAGCCGATCGACCAACATCTAGCAAAGCGAATCGCTTTCCATGTGAGGCACTGCAGAGACGCGGTACAACTCCTCGGAGAGTTGGAGGCCAGAGAGCCGCTCCAGGTGACATGGAAGGATTTACTCCAATCAACCAACGAACCAACCTCGTATACCTCGCGTTGCTGTTGTGCTTCTCAAGGAGGCGCGTCTCATGTGCTCATGATAAAAAAGGGCTACCGGATGGTACCCAACGTAGGTTTTTAACATACGCAACAATTCCTCCGAGCACATGCTATGATACATTAATGACGAGTGTAAGAACGTAGGTAAGTGTACTGTGCCAAGCCAAGCCAATAAGCCAAGGATTGATTTTGGTTGGTATTGGCACGTCGTCCTGCTGATCTTCAGAGCGCCTTTCGGTCTTATTTAACCAAAACGCTACAGTGTCAAGTGTGGAGGGGCTGAGATAGGACTTTAGATGTCCAACTCTTAGGATTTCATGGCTACCTGCCGTGAAACCTCGCAGATTCCCTCGGAATTCGACCAATTCTTCAACCTGGAAATGCAACTGCAGCTCCTGCTTGACAACAGCTTTTTTTTTTTTTTTTTTTTTTTTTTGGTTTACCAAGATGGCCAGCCGTGGCCAAGTATTCTCTTGCATCTTCATTTCAGCCACTACAACTCACTTTAAATCTCAATAGCGGTGTGACTCAAGGCCAGCGTTTATCCCACGGTGTGCTCAGAACTGAGAGAGTCGCAGGATTCACCATGAGCGCAGAGTCAATCAAAGTTGTGACCTAGGAAGTAGAAGTCAATGAGAAATAAATTATTAGTGATTGAGAAAAGGTGCGAAACTGTTGAAAGTGTTTCACGGGAGAAGAGTGATGAGGACGAAATGAAAATAAACAGGGTCTCAGAAAAAAATAGTCAATGAAATCAATGACCTCGAGATCTGTCAGAATCATTGACCAGAGAACCTCGTCTTAGGGTCTCCCCTGTCCCCACGTGAATGTACTGCGAGAAGTGCATGTTAAACAACGCGATCGTGAAGCGTGACTCCTAGTAATCAGTCCTGGATTGGACTGATCCGGTGGAGGCGGCGCTGCTGATGACGCGTCTGGGGACGAGGCATGTATCGTAAGTGCTGGAGAAGGAGACATCGTCGTCGAGAAGACCAACTAGTGTTGGGTATATGTGAAGGAGGAAAAGGTTAGAATACCTGCAAAGTGCGTTACTGTTCGTCGCTCTGCTATAAAGGAATGCTTTTGGCACCTAATGCATACCTACGTAAATATCGACGCCCTATGATAGGAGGTAAGTACCACCTAAGCTTAGCAGGCTGTGTAAGGCTTTTACTTTTTATTTAAGGGGCGGGGGTCTTCGGCGTTTTTCTACACACTTTATAGCCTTCGTTACTCAATGACTGACTCGCTGCAATGTCATCCGCACACAGGCCGACCGAACCTCCTGCTTACCAGCGCGCCATCACGCAGGATGCCGACGGCAGACCGCAGCTCGCCGAGCGCGTCGCTGTCCCGCCGCTGCTGCCCGGCACCGTGCTGGTGAAGACGGTAGCCGTGGCGCTGAACCCCAGCGACTACAAGATGGGCGCCGCATTTCCGACCCCGGATGCCATCGTGGGGCTCGACTTCGCCGGCACAGTCGTCGCAGCGTACGCCGGCGAGGAGTCGGACGACGCCGCGCGCTTCGCGCCAGGCGACCGGGTGTGCGGCGCCGTTCACGGGTCGAACCCCGCGGAGCCCAACAACGGCGCCTTCGCGGCGTACGTGCGGGCGCCGGCGGAGCTGCTGCTGCGGGTGCCGGAGGGCATGGACTGGGCCGGGGCCGCGACGCTCGGGACGGGCCTGGCGACGGCGGTCCTAGCGCTGTGGGGCGACTCGGCGCTAGCACTGGCGGCGACGCCGGACACCACTGCGGCGGACCCGCTCCCGGTGCTGGTGTACGGCGGCAGCACGGCGACGGGGTCGCTCGCCGTCCAGCTGCTGCGGCTGTCGGGGCTGGGCCCCGTCGCGACCTGCTCGCCGCACAACTTCGCCCTGGTGCGCGCGTGCGGCGCCGCCGCCGTCTTCGACTACGCGGCCCCCGACGCCGCGCCCGCGATCCGCGCGCATGCTGGGCCGCGCCTCAAGTACGCGGTCGACTGCATCGCGGACGAGGCGAGCGTCGCGTGCTGCTACGGCGCTATACAGCGCGCCGGCGGCTACTACACGTCCCTGGAGCTCGTGCCCGAGGAGACCCTGAATAAGCGGCGCGCTGTCAAGGCCTCGTTCATCATGGCGCCCGAGGTCTTCGGCAAGGAGGTTAAGCTCTCCGGGGGCTACGAGCGCGCCGCCAGCGAGGCGAAGCATCAGATGGCGGTGCGCATGTTCGCCATCATCCAGAAGTTGCTGGATGAAGGCAAGCTTAAGACGCATCCGATTCAGATGCTGGAGCCGGGTTTTGAAGGGGTTCTCGAAGGGTTGGCCTTGCTGAAATCTGGGTCGGTGTCAGGAAAAAAGCTTGTCGCTATGATAGGCACTTAGATACGATGGGTTACTTGTTTATATATGTTGATGGTTAGATGAATCGAATGAATTTCAGCAATGAGGAAGCTTAGCACTTACTTGCAGATAGCAATATTCAATTCGTCTCCGTCGCATCAGAGAAATACCATGGCGAGGATGAAATTAAATAGTTCTTATGCATAAAACATGCAATTTTTACAGGTTTAAGCTTAGCGTTTCGACTCATCAAATCACAGGTAAGCACCATTGTGAGTGTGACAAGATAAATGCATTGATGATCAACATAAACTCAATAGGAAGTACTACCATTTTTGGCCTTCATCATTCGCAATGAACGACAGCATCATACACTTAAGAAGACGATTGGCTATCAGATCTTAGCATCCTTCTTAGTGTCATTCAACCTAACGAGAGCTTCCTGGTCGGTCGTCATGACAAGGCGACCACTCTTCAGATCCCACATCCGCTGATGAACAAGCACTCTGCCATCCGCTCCCCAGCTCGTCTTGCGTACGCACACCATCCACTCGTCAATCTTGACGGTCGGATCGTGGAAGAAGATGTCGTGGTTGAGGCTCGCGACCATGGTCACGTTGCGACCCCCTTTGCCAACACGAAACGGGTTCGAGACGATCGCTACCCCTAGGAGATTCTCGTCGGATGCGTAACCCAGTCCTGCGAGGTGGACGGGCTGAGACCTGGTGGACAAGGGGTGCGCCCTTACGAAACCGCGCAGGCAGGACTCGGTTGGGTTAGGGTCCAGAACGTGGCCGGAGGGGCGCCAATCAAACGGCTTTTCCTCCTGTGCGAAGGCTTGCAGCGCGCCCCCGGACTGGTTCGTCTGCGAGGAATTGAACTGCTTGCTTATCTCCGGCGAGATGTCGTCTGGGTTGTCGTCCAGCTGGGGCATCGGGATGTTGTAAGTCAGAGCGCTCCCCGTCGGCATCTTGGCGCTCTGGAAAGACAGGATCGCTATGTAGACGCATGTGTCGCCTGCCATTGCTCGTACGAGACGGGTGGCATAGGAACGTCCATCGGCGACGCGCTCAACATTGTAATTGATCTTTCCCTCTGCCTCGTCGCTGATGGGACGAACGAAGGAGGACTGAGACGAGTAGACATGAAAGTCTGGGGGAACAGTGGCGTTGGCTGCCGATATGGCTTGGGAGACTAGGAGTCCACCAAAGACTGTGCGTCCGCCATGCCGCGCAGTCGGAAACCTACAGTGAGCGTAAGTAAACTGTACACCAAGGAGTTTTTCTCAAGTTTCATTAAGAGAAAATAATACTTCTTATCATTGGTATAGACATCACCACCCAGGTCAGGGGCTCGGCTGACAGCAATGTAAGATTCCACGGGCGACGCTAAACCCATCACGAAGACATGCGGATGCCGAAGCGGATCAGGAGAAGCTGAAAGGACTGGAGTCTGGGGCCCCTGGCAAAAAGAAATAAGAGACTCAGGGGGGTTTTCTACAGGTCATATTGGCTCCCTTTAGCAGAGGTACATGTTTTACACCCCTCATCGTCACATGACACTGTTACCTGTCATCGAAATTGTACGCCTACATAGTACGTACATAGCTTAGCTCGCAGGTTGCACAAACCGCAAACCGGTCAGCTATGCCGAGGCCAAGCATACTGCTTTCGGTGAGCTGAAAGTTATGTACATCAGGAGAGCGCAAGATAAAACAGCAAAGCCCAGGTTATGCTGAGCCGCACACGAGCATTTGGGGGTCGCAACGATCCCACCTGGTTATATAACGCGGTTGGTCGCCCGAAATGTAAGCTGAAGCATGATTGCCTTTTTTTTGTTCGTGTTTTGATCCAACATGCTCTCCCTCGTCCTGATAGCGGCGTCTAGTTTATTAGCCCTAACAATGGGCCAGGACACTGGCACTTCCAAATGTTATTGGCCTGATGGATCCGAGGCGAAAGGTCTTCTGCCTTGTACTCAGCTACAACAACGCGGAGAGGCACCATGTTGCTGGGTAAGTTTTCCTTCATCTAAGCACCTGTCTTGGGTAACATCTCATCCCTCAGTGGTCGCAATCGTATCAGTCGTAGTATGGCACTTCGTACTCCTGAGTCCTAAACTGACAAATATATGAATCAGCAAGGAGACTATTGCACCTCGGATAGCTACTGCATAACGGCATACTACCGCTACTTCTACCGAGGAGCATGTACGGCCCAAGACTGGAGAGACGGATCCGTCGCCGCGTGCCCGCAGACGGAATGTCTCCAGACGACAGACTTCCGCTCCCAGTCGGTCGGGATCGTGGCCTGCAACGACACCGCATCTGCCTGTGGAGCAGCTGCCGACGCTGCCATGTACTGCGAATCAGGGCCAGTCTTCACCATGGGCCGCCCTATCCCCGGTCTCGAATTCTACACCGTGGAAGCAGCCGCCCAGTCAACTCCCTCGCCTTCAGACTCGACTTCTTCGTCTGCCTCTTCGTCTATTTCTCCGTCTGGTTCTCTGCAATCGCAAGGTGCCTCCACAGCAGCTGGGGATATGGCCTGTGATAATGGATCAGATAGAGCTGCGGTAATCGGACTGGCTACCGCACTCGGCGTGTTGGGTATAACTACGCTTGTGCTCGGGGGACTCCTCTGGCGAAACATACGCAATTTTAGACAGCCGGGGAGCGGACCGGCAGCCTCCAGCAAAGTCGTCGAGTCGCATTATACCCCAGCTTTTGAGGTGAATGGAGAGGACGGGTCCGCATCTCATATGCTTGGAACAATGAGAAACGGCAGCTATCCTAGTCCTGCTGAGCTTTCCGCGGTTAAACCGCCCCAAGAGATAATGGACACGAGGCAGAAGGCGTGAATGGAAGTAATATTGATACAGAATGCGGAGACATAGACTAGATCTAGTGTGTCATAAACTTTCTAAGGATCTAATTAGTAATTTAGGGAAACTTCCAATAACATATACAGCAAAGGTTTCACGGTCAATTCTGTATGATACTGGCATACTGTTTATGCCGCACAAGCAATTCGTGTTGTGTGAATACCAGCATACCAAAATCGCCGTATAAGTCATCCCTCGAGACATTGGTTTGATGTTGGTATTGCTGGTATTACAGGACTCGTACCCTACCTGGTGAGAGACTCGAGGCTTTAGACCTCTTATAAGTACTGGAGACTGGGTAGAAGGCTAGACGTGCGACACGAAGCCGAGCGAACTACGAAGCAACTTATAATAGATATCAAGTCTTAACTCCTATCTCGGGTCACCGCACGCCAAACACCAAGAGTGGAGAAAGAGTAGGAAGGATATTTTGGTCACTTCTTGTGGCTCAATGAAGATGCTCGTGAATTGGTTACTAAGGGGTTACCAGTGCTGTCTAGCATTTCTTTCTTTGCTTTCCAGGTAATCCGTACACCCACCTAAGAGATCCCTCAATTGTTGGCGCCGTCCTTTCCAATGTCAACTAACAGTTAATTCCGAGCACGGTACAGTACCCGTACAGCGTCTTGTTTAATTCATACACTTCTATTTTCCGGCACAAGCGGTCGCAATTGAAGTTGCCTAGGAGGTAGTCATTGTGTCCGAAGCACAGCATCTGATATGCAATTATCGTTATCAAACAATCGCAAGCAGAACGCATACTGAACGAATACTCTCTTAAACAGGATAAGACGATCTGAAGCTACAAGGAGCTTGGGCCACATCAATGCTGACGTAGCTAACCCTAGCTTGTCCAAAAATTTGAGCAAAAATTCCCATCAACGAATCCTACTCGGCGTGGCCTCCAAGACACCGCCCGCACCGATACCAGCCACCACATCAAGACGCAGAGCGGGCCTCTTCTAATGCGCACCTCCCTCGGACTGCGCGTCGCGCGCGTCCACCTCGGCCATGCCCGTCGTCCCGCGGTGACAGCCAGCGCCGCAGCTCCCCTGCCGTGCGCGCGGATACGACCCGCGACTCCATCGCCAATACTAGCACGGTCATCGACCCGTGCCGCACCGACAGCATCACAAACCAAGCCCCCGACCCCGACCCAGACGCAGCCGGAAATCGTATCCTCCCCAACCTCACGCCCGACCTCCCCCCTCCCCCCCTCCGCAACCCTCAACCCGCCGGCCTCGACGCGCCCCCCGCGCCTCGAACTACCAACCCGCGCCCCCGGCTCGGCGCTCATCACGCACCTGTTCCACCTGGGCCGCGCGTACACGGCCTTCTACAAGGCCGGGCTCGGCGCCATCTTCGCGAACCGCCGTCTTCTCCTCTCCTCGACATCCGCACCCCCCTCCCGCGCCGACGTCCTCCTCCGCGAGCGCGTGCGCCACGACCTCTCGCGGCTGCCGGCCTTCGGGCTCCTGGTCCTCGTGTGCGCGGAGCTGACGCCGCTCGTCGTCCTCGCGGTCCCGCGCCTCACGCCCCTGACGTGCCGGATCCCGCGCCAGGCCGACGCGATTCGCCGGTCGGCTGCGGCGCGGCGCGCGGCGAGCTTCCGTGCTCTGCGCGCTGGACACCCGCCTGACGAGGCTGCGCTGCGCCGCCTCGCTCCGGGTCATGTGTGCCGGTCCCTGGGTCTGTCGAGCGCCCTGTGGGACGTCGCCGGGTTCGACTCACCCTTCGCTGCGGGCCTGGCGAGGCGCGCTATCGCTCGTGTTGCTGCTGATGACGCTATGATTCGCGATGGCGGCGGTGTGGAGCCGCTCGTCGATGAGGAGGTTGCGCTTGCGTGTGATGAGCGTGGTATAGATGTGCTGGGCGAGTCGCCGGATCGCTTGAGGAGCCGGTTGGAAGACTGGCTAAGCAAGACGGTTCCGAGTAGCGACGGCGATGGTGACGCGGCTGCGAAGACGTCGGGTCAGAAGGAAGCTGAGGAGAAGATAGAAGCGATGCTCCTTGGGCTGGACAACGAGTAAAAGGTCTTGGTTGGCATGAGCTCTGTGAGCATATCAAATCCTGACGGGTTAGTGGTCTAGCTTGCGACTTCGTCTCTTACGACGGACCGGCTGTAGGTACGTCTGTACGATGTAATCAGTACTATACGAGTAGACACGGCACAAAAACAGTTTTTAAGAACAATGCGAACTAAGTAAGCTAAGCTCGTTACATCTATGTACAATTAGAGGCAGCTAATTCGGTTCCTCGTAAGCAATCATAAACCCTTCATGTTCCCGTAGCCGTCGTCGGTGCGTTCCGAGAGGCCAAGCAAGCGATAAGAGAGGGACGAAGCCCTCGTGTCTGTCTAACATATAGCACTACACTTTTTTTTCGTGTTTTCTTTTCCGGATGCCGAGATGATACACATTACGCAACTTGGCATAATGCAAGGAGCTAGCCGCCTGCTCACTGATCGTCCGCAGATGCTGACTTCTGCAAGACACTGACTGGTTCCCGTTATTTACAGGACCACCTGGTTCACTGTCGGAACTGCGCCAACTGTGCCATGATGTCTTGGACGTGTCTTGAAGGATCGCCGTTAGGGCTGGTAGGTGCGCCGTTCATCGGTGCGGGAGGGTAATTTCCGGCGTGCTGCGGTGCAATAGGGCTAGCAGCGTTGGGTCCTCCCATGTTAGCCAATAGGCGGTTAACGTCTGCCGGGGCAGCTCCGGCAGGGTGTCCGTGAATAGCAGCACCCTGGGGATGGCCTTGCGGGCCGTGGAGGTTTCCTAGAATCTGTTGGATCGTGGCGTCCGTGTTACCGGGCGGGGCACCGGCGCCAGGGTAGGCGGCGGGATAGGGCTGGCCGGGATAAGGCTGGCCGGGATATTGACCGGGCATGTACGGGTTAGGATTGGGGTAATGGGGGCCGGGAGGGGGATACTGCGCTGGGTAGGGAGGCTGCATCTGAGCCTGGGACTTGGTTCGATTGACGAGGGAGGCGGCGACGTTGGGGTCAAGGTCCTGATATTGGTCATACCGAATCCTGTCCTGTCCCGCAGATCGATCAAACACCTGCAGCGAGATAACGCCCGTCTGCTGAGCTCTGTAGTCGAGCTCAACAACTGCGTGGACCCCTTCAATCGCCTGGCGATGGATGACGGCGTCGCGCGGGTAGTGAGGGCTCAGGAACATAACCTGCACTCTCAAGTTCTGGCCCATAAAGGCTCGTTCAACCCAGCCGATGAAGTCTCTTCCAACCTCCTGAAGGAGGAGGAACTGTACGTCGGGCACGTCTGCTCCATAGCGACGAGGGAGGTTCAGATCAGCCTCAGAAGAATAAGGACGGTAAGGGCCGGGACTCGGGCTTCGACGTCGGTATTGATCCGAGTCACGTCTTCCGTAACCCGGAGATCGAGATCGGCCGCGAGCATTGTATTCGTCGTACTGGCCGCGTTGGCTGTCCTGGCGGTGATGGCCTCGTCGAGGGGAAGGCTGTCGGCCGGGGCGATAATCGTCGCGACGTCCGCGTCCTCCATCGTGACGGTCATTCTCCCTTCTATTCTTGTTGCCGCGCTTCTCTCCCTCCCCATGTCTCTTCTGAGTACGGGAGAATTCAAGGTCTATAAATCTGTTAGGACCTAGCGTACTCTCCAATCTTGGTAGGAATACTCACGAATCTTACGACCTTGGACATCTATTCCCTGAAGGTTGTCCATGGCCGCTTGACCTTCGGTCACCGTATGGTACTGCACGAAGCCGTAGGCCTGCTTGAGAGAGATTTGCGCTATGCGGCCATAACGGTAGAAGATTTCAAAGACTTGCCGCTTGGAAACTCGGTCGCTGGAGAGATTTCCTACAGGAAAGTTAGTGGTTGAGCAGAGAAGACAAAACTGATACTAGCAAACATGCCGATAAAGAGTCTGGATCCTTCTGGGAAGCGATCCCACTTCGCCTCTGAGACGTAACGACGTTCCTCCTTTAAGAACGTTTCCCATTGCTCGGAGAGGTCAGTTGTTTGTGCTGGTGCGCCTGCAGCACTGGCATAAGTGGCATCAAACTGCGCCACCGGGTACGCATTGGGTGGAGCATTCATAGCAGAAGCCGGATGGGCAGGGACATTGTTACGAAGATCTTGTGCCGTGCCAGGCGCTCCAGCCGCGTAGGTGCCGGGCGGCGGAGGTAGATTGGACGATCCCGTAGGGATGCCAGTGTACGCAAGTCCTTGTTGGTAGCCGGCGGCATCTTCAGGGCGCACATACGACGATGCAGACTGCTGCGGCATAGGAGGTCTAGGTGGTAGCGATGGATCTTGGACAGGAGCAGGGGGGTTGGCAGTGTTCTGAGATGCTGAGGCTTGGTTGGCACTGCCGGAAGTGGCATTTCCTATAATCTGATCGACGAGGCCTTGTATGTCAATGTCATTATTGGGGGCACTTGTGTGGTGGTCACTGTTCTCAGGAGGCGCTTCTGCTGGCGAATGAGGAGAGTCGGTGCCGCCTGTCCACGGCGGGTTAACTACAGCCTGTTCCTGGGGATTCTGCAGCTTGTACGGCCCTTGAGAGCCTCGTGCCGCTGGCTGGGTCGCGCTCTGAGTCTTCTGATGCACAGATTGAGCATGGCTTGTGGGGGGGTCATGTGAAGAAGAAGCGTTGGCTTGCGATTGACTTGTCAAGGTCTGCGATGTATCAGAGCTAGGACTGGTTTCGTTCGTCTTGGATACATCTTCTTGAGCCTCTGTAGCACTGCCCTGGTCAACGATTTGCTGCGAGTTTCTAACCTTATCCTCGATCAAGGCCGCTCCCTCTTTGTGATCTTCAGTGCCGTTGTCCTCGTCGAAGTTGTAGAGATCGGATTCATCCGAATCGATAGCGCCTGCGCTCTCAGCGTGATCCCGCGTAGTAGCGGCAGGTAGACCGCTGAGACCTGCTTGAACGTGTTCTGTAGTTGAAGCCGCGAAGGCTCCAGCAGGATTAGGCAGCGACATGGCGCTCAATGTATCTGCTTGGTCTTGTAAAGCAGGTATTATGACAGGAGAAGATAGGTGAAGTGGTGACGGGGATATCGGAGTCAAGTCGGCAGTTGCCAGGACTTCGGGAGACCTTTCAGTCATTCAGTTGACATGAGGTGACAAGACTGCGTGGAAAACGAGACCCGAATAGGGTGTGACGGCGGACACTGTTGAGACTGGTCGATGAGCGCCGAAGAGCTCAGTGAATGACGAGAAGCTCTGAAAACAGAGTCTATGTTGATAGTTGACGGTGGTGATGATCTTGCCTTTCGATTGGTCCATTCGTGACCAATGCGCTTGATATCGTGGTGAGAGCAGACGGCTTGGATTAGTTGCTTCAGTGATTAGAAGTACTGAGAGAGAAAAGTCGCGATGCGCACACAAGAAGCTGCGATGGCGCAGTGGGAATAACTACTATGTGGTGTCTGTCGGTAGGCGTGGGAAGGTGCGAGTAAGTATGGGTAGGTATGTCTATGCTTGTGAACCAATGCAGATCGGTCGTAGGCGACGGTTAGGTGCTATGTCGACGACAGCAACCAGCTTCGCTTCAATCCGAAAAGGCGACTCAGCAATCAACGGTGGAGAGAGATTAACAAACTGATTAGTCGATACAGCACAATGTCATCCAAAGAGAAGACAAGGTGAGGCAATGCGAAGACAAGAAACAGATGAAAGATGGTCGAGATATGAGGGGTGTGTGGGTGAGTGGGCTGCGTGGGTTGCGTGGGCGCGCGGGTGTTGAGGCTTTGCGATAGACAAGGCTGGGGCCAAGAGTGCGCTGACAAGGGACGCAAGAAAATTTGTAGAAGGGGAATTGTCCTGTAGGTAGGCTGTTAGCCGTAGCAAACGCGCCCACCCCACTAAATCTGGCTCGCCGTTAGGTGGCTACAGCATGCATGCAGGTAACCGAGTGGCTTAGCGTGTGATCCAGGCGACGAGGCCCGTGCTTGTGTGCTCTCGTTGGGTGAATAACCTGCCCACAGCGCTTTTTACTGTTTCGGCTTGACGAATATTTCTGCTACGCCCTGCTACGCCCCGCTGCGTGAGGATATGACGTATAGGGCCATGGCTACAGCCTACTGCCGAAAATTCAACTAAAGGGGTACGTATCCTTCACGATGATGCACAGCTTGCTTTGTTTACTATCTCGTTGAAAAGTGCAGGAATGGACATATAATAGCAGTAGGTATGAAAACATATGAGGTTATATCTCGAGTGTCTCACCCTCTTACTGACTTCCCTTGCTTCTATTCCTTTCGTGGTCATGGGCTCTAGCTAATATTGTACACCAGAGTACCTCATCTACAGCAGGATGGCCATGCAGAACCCTTTTCGACTCTGAACGGGAGTAGTGAAGTTGTCATAGCTCGCCTCGATAACCATGTTTCGAACCAATGCCATCAACCTGAGATTGTCTGGTGCTGCTAGATACATCAGCCAGCCTCTTGGGGCTGTACGAGCCGTTCGATATCAGGCATACGACTCTGGCTTTGACCAAGACGAACTCGCGGAGGCCAGAAAATGGCACGTCTCGTTTGATGAGAAAGCTCTGCCCAAGGGACAGACAACCTACTCTCGATCGAGTGGACCAGGCGGTCAACATGTAAATAAGTAAGCCAGTCCAACAGGCACTGCAAAGACGAGTATGACTGACGGCATTAGAACGGAGAGTAAAGCAACCACCGTATGGTCTATCGAGGAGCTTTCCAAGTCGCTGCCCAAGCTAATGCGTCTGGCCTTGAGAACCTCGAGGTACTACGCGAAGGGTAATGACTCGATCACGATCCAAGCACAGACGCAGCGAAGCAGATCCGCAAATCACGAAGAGAATCATAAGAAGTTGGTTGAGGAGCTACAGAAGATGTACAAGCAGCATGTCCCCCAGGCTACAAGCAGCGAGAAAGTCAAGAAGCACGAAGATTTGTGAGTACCATGCTTGCCTTAGTGTCACCAGCTATATCTGACTATGGTGGATATAGAGAGAAGTCGTTTCATT
This sequence comes from Hypoxylon sp. FL1284, assembly GCA_022432365.1. NCBI lineage: Eukaryota > Fungi > Ascomycota > Sordariomycetes > Xylariales > Hypoxylaceae > Hypoxylon > Hypoxylon sp. FL1284. Next base: position 233,448 of record JAJJXE010000002.1, read on the forward strand.
CAAATAGACTGAAAGTGAAGAAGCAACAGAGTTCTAAGAAGGCTTTTCGAAAAGGAAGGGGTCGCGACGAATAGCCATGGCTATGAAATACAGGAATTACTGCAGGTATTGTCCAGCCGAAGCGTTTGGCTGTGGGTTTGGAGCTTTGGGCACAGATGAGAAAGTTTATTAAGACAATGCTTTTGCGACGTTCCAAGAAATGTGTTTGGAAGAACGGTTGGCCGAGGTGCTGGGAGTAGTCCTACGATTGAACACGAGAAAGAGGCCGAACATTAGCTTAACGTCGTCTAAGATCAGTTAGCATGGTTGGCAGACTTGGTGTACTAGAGTTTTGGCAACGGGGAAGAGCCGAGCAGACAGTTCAACTTCACCGACAACAATGTCAAGCTCTTAGCTATCGGGGCAACATCCCAAAACCAAAGAGCCTATGAAAAACATACACGTTTCGACGAGTCAGTCACAGAGTTGTCATCCAGAAAAGAAACTAACAGCAGTATCAGATGAGAACGCGTAGAATCAACAACTCTTCACATCTAAATGGCTGTGAGGTAACCTTGGCTCTGGATAGGCCACCTAGCCAGCCTGCCAGTATGCGTCTTGGCCTCGGGGGTTCGCAGATCGAAGATAATGCATAAGTATGCCGCAATACTGATGTAAAAGGCCCACACCATAATAATCTCTAAGAACTCATCCGCTTGCTGTATATTTCATGGTCAATGTTTCCGTTCAAGCTAGGAAAGAAGAAGAAAAATTGTCTATACAAGTGCTAATATCCAAGCTCAGCCACCGTCTAGACGGGAAACCTTTCATAGCACAAGTTTCCCCTCATTATCACAAGCTTCCCCCGACATTGAGGTGCTCTTGACAGCTCTTCGCGGCAGGGCTGACTAAAGAATTGAATGAGGGGCAGACAAACAGTGGAGCGGGGAGCTGAATCCTAGCAGAGCCCAGCAAAGACCAGCAGAGCCCAGCAGAGCCCAGCGGAGCCCAGCAAGGCCCAGCGGCTCATCTTTTCCCGCTTTGCATTGTCTCAGCTTCCTTCGCTCTTTTCGAGAGTCAAAGGAACGATACCTGTCAACTTCAGACTATTCAGACATACAACCATAACTGCTGTATTCTACTAACCTTTAGTATACATATTCCAAAGCGTCGTCAAGTTGCGATTCGAGTTTAGGTGCCGAGCGAACTGCGCCTATCTCTCTAGATCTCTCCCTCCAGTACGCGCGAGGCTGCCTGCTTGTGCGCCGTGCCCGATTGTGTTTCCCCGGTCAAGGCTTCTGATCTCGTTGCTTACACCGAGTCGAGTAAGCTCTTTTATGCCCTTGAATGCAGCCCAGCAACTCATGTTCAACAGATAGGCTACTCCCTAACCATCTATAATATACTCTCTTCAGTATAATGTCAGATATTTGGAAACGCTGGGATACGATCTATAAATAAATTACGACGGCCCCTGATTCGACATCTGTCGACTATCGAATCCTTGCCCATCGTACTGGGCTGAACTTTGCGCGACCTCGAACCTTACATCTGCGACCGACTGGAACAAATCCACAGATTAGGCCTCTAGATATCCAAGACCCGATTACTATCCAACCTGCGTGCATTCCCGTTCCCCATCTGCCCGCCATGGCCGCAACGGTAGACCTTCACGCCAACGGCTCTCCCCGTCCAAACCCCCAGATCCAGCCATGTCGGTACAAAGTAGGCAAGACGCTGGGCGCGGGATCTTATTCCGTCGTTAAGGAGTGCGTGCACATCGATACGGGTCGTTATTACGCTGCTAAAGTCATCAACAAGAGACTAATGGCCGGCCGAGAACACATGGTGCGTATATTCGACATACTTCTCTAGTTACATGGTAGCGCAAATCGCTAATCGTCTCTCTTGTCAAATCAGGTCCGGAATGAGATCGCAGTACTTAAGAAGGTCTCGATGGGCCACCAGAATATCCTGACCTTGGTCGACTACTTCGAGACGATGAACAACCTCTATCTCGTCACTGATCTTGCGCTCGGCGGCGAGCTCTTCGATCGCATCTGCCGAAAAGGTTCGTACTACGAATCTGACGCCGCCGATCTGATCCGCGCGACCCTCTCAGCCGTAGCATATCTTCACGATCACGGCATCGTACATCGAGACCTGAAGCCTGAAAACCTCCTCTTCCGCACGCCCGAAGACAATGCCGATCTTCTCATCGCCGACTTCGGATTATCGCGCATCATGGATGAAGAGCAATTCCACGTTCTAACGACCACTTGCGGCACCCCCGGTTATATGGCACCCGAGATCTTTAAGAAGACCGGTCACGGCAAGCCGGTAGATATATGGGCAATGGGCGTCATCACGTACTTCTTGCTGTGCGGATACACTCCGTTCGACCGCGACAGCGACTTTGAGGAGATGCAGGCGATCCTAAACGCCGACTACAACTTCCAGCCGGCCGAGTACTGGCGCGGCGTCAGCGAGCACGCCAAGGATTTCATCCGCCGGTGCCTGACGGTGGACCCGAACAAGCGCATGACAGCGCACGAGGCGCTGTCGCACGCCTTCGTGGCGGGCTACAGCCTCGGCGGCGACAACGACAAGGGCCAGAACCTGCTGCCGACGGTCAAGAAGAACTTCAACGCGCGCAAGACGCTGCACGCCGCCATCGACACGGTGCGCGCCATCAACAAGCTGCGCGAGGGCCAGGCGCAGGCCCAGCTCATGGACGGCTCCCGGTCGGCTGAGCCGGGACACGGCGCCGCGCCTCTCGGCACCGTCGACTCGGGCTACGCGAGCAAGGGGGAGAACACGACCGGAAACGGAGATGCCGGCGACGGCGACGGCGACGTGAATATGGGCGGCATCGATCCCACGTCCGGGGTGCCGGCAAGCTTACGGCCGGGCGCCGCCGCGAACCGCGTGGTGGAGACTTCGAAGGGCTTGTGGACTGCGAGCCAGCCTCGACGGTGAGATACCATGGTTGTCGCGATGGAAAGCAAGTGCGGCGATTGTTTTGGCGATACGAACGCTATCTTGGGTTAGAATGCATACTGGAAGAGCGATTGATTTGGATACGACCACTTCGGATTGAAGCTGGGGATAGGGATAGTTTCCGACTTGGTACGCGGCGATGAGTATTGCGTGATGACGACCGCGTTTACATGTTCATCTTCGGTACGGAAGAGAGATATCAACGTGAGCTAGGAGCGGGAATCCATGGAAGATTACAGTATGGTTGATAGCCCGGTTTGATGCGGAATTGGACCATGAGAATTATGATTTACCGTCGAATACAGGCTCCTCGCTGAGTACTTTGAGACATCTGGACTTACATCTCATAGCGACAGCTGGGCACTGGACCGTGATACAGCAATGGTGACGACGTAGATGCACTGGATAGAGCCAGATGCCTCAAGCCACTGCCTCGCTCATCTTACACGGTCTCGCCCGCCTTATCCACAAGCGATCATGAAGAGGCACAATAGATACTATATGTGCCGCTAGGCAGCTACCCTACCTCCCTTGCCTGCCCTACCTCGGGATAGGTATGTAAATGTAGGTCATGAGCGCTCCTCTTGTCATACATATGCGCATTCCGTCCGTACAGATACATTCCTCAGGACTTCTCGACGAACCGCGACCAGCGGAGTGTCGGATATATAGGATGCTGCTCAGTCTGCAAGGACTCTCCGGCCGGACTGTAAGACGCTGATACCTAACTGCGAGCCTTTAGTAAGGCTCCTTCGCTGACGCTCTCACGGAGTCCAGCTGTCCAGCTGCTCCTATGTGTAGAGGTCTGGGCCAGGACGCATAGGCTGACGAGCTGACGAGACTCTTCTCTTTTCGGCTGCTCGCTTAGGTACATCTCGCGAGATCGACCAAGAGTTTTCCGCATCTGCGACATTTGATCGATATCTCCAAGGGCAGAGGTGGGATTCACTGAATTGCGGTAGCGTGCCGCTTCTCCAATCTCTTTTTTCTCTATTTTCTCACATCTGTTATTTTACGTAGATATCAAACTCTGGTCCCTCAATGCTTGGGGGATTTCAAATGGCTACAAGGCCCGACTCTACGGGTGGTGGTAAAATAAAAGAGAAAAGCTAATTAGAATGCAATTCCAATTGTCAAAGGGAAACTCCTCACGTTGATGCCGCTCCCTTCGAACTATACCTTAGGTACAGATGTATCTTTTTTTTTCTCCTTCAAATCTTAGAAATGATACTCAAGTCTTCGGATGTATGTTTCAAGGAAGTAAGGGGGCCAGGGAGGGAAAGGAAAAAAAAAAGCAAAGGATGGTCGGAATTCATAGCAAGTCAAGCCCGTTCGTTCTGCGTAATAGTAAGTAAGAGAGACTCCCGTGACGACTCCCGTCTCTCCCCCAGGCCCGTCACAAGCCGGTGTATCACAACCCCAGTCCCGAGGCCGACGATGGCGTGGGAGATCGGACGTCGCCTGATCGAAATCGGTCGAAAGAGGAAGACGACACAAAAGGTCTTTCGACGGGCCCAGACGGGGGAGCCAGGGAGGGTGGAAGAGCAAGATAAGGGCGTCGACAGAACTGGATGGGCCGGTACTTCGCGGGGAGGGTTACATTCTCGAGCCCGGTCCTGGGCAGATCGTTTCTGCATCGTTTCTGCATGGTGCCACTCCGTTACCAGGCCCGCGAGCAGGGCCTGCGGGCTTGCTCATCTGTCCGTCTGGCGGTGTCCGTCTATGTAGTCTGCAGTCTTGCCAAGTCTTCAAGTCTGCTTCTATATCTGACTATTCTAAACAAGCAACAACTAGAGAAAGGAAAGGATAGGTAGGTTGAGAGACTATTTTGTTAAGCGGAAATTCGCACAAGACGGCACTTCTTGGCATCGTTCAATTTCGATCCCAAAGTAGACCCCGAAGTCCGCGAGAGGGCTAGGAGGTGTTGCCCACTAGGTTGGCTGCTGCCGGGCCATCTGATGTCGGCACGTCGGGGCAACAGCGGGGACCGATGATGAACACTCGGGGCTTATGTCCTCCTAAATCCCTCTCTATTCTCTTCTCGTCCCCCTAACCTATCTGGTACACACAGCGAGCAACCTGGCATGCTGGCGGGAGTTGGCTGGCTGGTCAGCGTCGATGTTCCACGGGGCTCATTAACCCCTCACTCTATCTCCCTCGAATCGCCAGTCCCTTCCCCTTAACTCGTTAGGCCAGATGCATCTGCATCTTGATCCCATCCCATCCCGTACATCCCGTTCCATCCCGCACGTCTGATTGACCACATACCTAAACGAATAAGAGAAGAGACACCGCAAGCAGGCTAGCAGAGTACGGGTGTGAAGAGCAGAAATTGGCAGAGGCACGACTGTAAGATTGCTTCAATATAACCTCACGTGTCCGTATCCGTTGCGGATACCCATTAGAAATCGAAAAATCAATCTGCTAAGAGACGGGATGGTAGGTAAATGGAATGGGGTTTAGGCGAGGGCCAAGACCTCTGAGCGTGCCTCGTTATGTGCCGCCTTGTACAGTACATACTTTCGAGTCTGAGATCGTGGGTCATTCAGCTCTGAGCCGTCGCCATGATTGGCCTATCTGGCTTGGCCCCCAGGTCGCAGGCCATGCTACCCTACTACATGGTTACCAAGTTTGAGCAAGAGCCGGCAGGGCCTACGAAAGCTTGCACAATCACTGCGGATCAGACAGTGACAATTAACATCTTCTACATCCCGAGCATCTTGGCCTACCTAGGTACATGTCGACATATGCATTGGCACTCTTATAACCCGGGAACATGTCACTTATATATACCAGAGAAGACAACGGTGAGTTCGTTTCGACTTTGAGTGATTAGGGAAGGGGAGCGCGATCAAGCCGAGGTTGTCTGGCTGTCTTCAAATTCTACTCTCTCATATGTCCGTAGCGGAGGCGGAGATAAGGATGAAAAGCGCTTCCACGAGGGCACGGGCACTGAGTAAGTTTGATCGAGTTGATCATACCGTTCCGATCTACAGTATATAGTCTTGACCCTCTATAGTATTTCAGCTTTATATTTAGGAAATAACTACTTCGCACTACGGATACTGTATATGATGCCTTATATCTAACGACGAGCGGCTCTGCGTCTTCGCATAGCGAAAAGATGCACCCGAACGGCTCTGTTGATGCGCCAAATGATTTTTTTTTTTTTTTCAAGTCATGAAGCTAGTGACCCAAGGCCTTTTCACGCCAAGACCGCAAGATCCCGGTTCCAACCAAACAACGAATACGCCAAGAGCCGGTTGCATCGTGGTGGGTAACACAAAAGCTGCGATCTGCGTAAGTATCGGGTACTTTGCACAATCCTCCGTATCTCGTACCCGAGTCGCGCGTGCAAGATTTTTGTAGGTACTGTACACTCGAAATTTGCTGTGCGAATGCGAATCAGGTGTGGTGAGAAACCCCCCGGGCGCCCGATGCCGACTCTTCCGACGGAGCTGGCTGAGCTCTGAGATGAGGGCCTTGCCCGAGAGCCTGCGATCGATGAACCTGAGACGAGAACGCCTGAGAGCCTATCACCCCTGCTCTGTAGCGCTGGCCCGGTGAGCCCGGTTCGACTACAGGTTTCGAAGCGCTTCTTCGGGCTTGATGTTACTTGGCCATGCGAAGTCCATACTTACAAAAACCGACTCGGAGACTGTCGACTGTCCGCATGTGCACCAAGAGAATTAAGCAAAGTCTGAGACCAGATTCTAATATGAAAATTGGACATTGCCATGCCATGCTGCTTGGAAATCGGTGAACGGGAGCTTGATCGATCCGATTATGTCATTTCCCTTTTGCTTTATATTAGACAGTTGCTCGGGCTCCCATCTAACAGTGGATAGCTCTCAGGCCACGAGAAAATAGAGGCGAGGGCCTCGGCATTACTTGTTAGCTCGACTGGCCAGCTCACTAATGCGCGCGAATGTGTGTATTACCATAGCGTCCTCGGCTTCTGCTTACCAACCTCAGCTTGCACGATTCCTGAGGACAGTCCGTGTCTGAATCATTTTGAGGTTGATTTGAGGTGAGGCTAATGTTCTACTTGCCCGTCTCACATAGATGGCTGGGCGGGTGACAAGGCCATGAGGTCACGATACACCTCGATACACCTCTGTGTTGAGCAAGACCCTGAATCGTTGCCATGTACATGTCTACACAGTATATGATGATTATGTATATTAATCAATTCAAGGCATCATAGTTGACTGTTTATATTGCACAACTGCCAAAACTCGGCAGCTCGAGTGACATTGCAGGATCACAAGCCCATTGAAAAAGAAAAGACAAAAAAGGAATTATGCATTCGGATAACGCTTCTCGCTAGCCGCTCGCCGTACAGTGCAGACGTCCTTGTTTACGGTACGACTTTCAATTAAGCTAAACGGCACGGAATGGATGCGCATACCCTGGCCCTTATCTCCGGCAACTCTCCATTTGGGGGAATTTCGTGCGTGCCGCCCATCTACTATGTACTGCGTAGTAGCATAGTAGGTACCGCGTGTGTGTACCGTCTACCTTCTGCATGCAAGCACACAACCTTACAGTGTATATAGTACATGCAAGGACTTCGGATGCTTAGCGCGCCGACAGCTGCTGAGAGGATCAATACCGCGTACGTACTGGTACTGGTACATACGGCTAGTAAGCCATTTTCAAGCCTCTTTTCTCATCCCGTGCCGTTGGGCTCACCGGACTGGCTGACTGGCTGGCCGCGCTGGATTTAGAGTTGCGGTATGGCGCTTGCGTCGCCAGAAATGCCTTGATGTACATGTACATAGTACGTAGGAATCGTACATGGCTGCGTGGTCAGAGAAGCACAAGAACTTGAAGGGAATACGTCGTATCGCATGTAACTGAAGATACGGATACGGACGAGGTGACAATGGCACAGTGACAGACAATTCCACACGCTATTATGAATGTCACTTTCCCATATTTTTATATAGGAAATGACATCTGAAATACATACCCAACAGACCTCGGGAGCCAAGTGCAGACCTTAAATCCGCGACAAATATTTCAAAAATGGCGCCCTCTTTTTCCCTTCTTTGTGCTTTGTCTCAAAAGTGTTAAACCCCGTCGGGATGGGTCCGCGCTTAGGAGGTACCTATACCTGGCCCTGTCATGTCGTGCAGTCGGGCAGCTCAGGCCATTGAGTCATGTCGGGCAGATTCAACTACCGTGCTAGTACGTACAGTAGGCCTGAAGCCTGTCAGCGCGGGCCTGCAAAGCGCTGGGTCAGAGAGGGAAGGCAGAACAACAAGTCGGCAATCAAGCAGTTAATCTGTCAAGCAGTACCGTAGACTAGCACACTGTAGGCTGGGCGTGCGTTAGGCCAGGTATCGGTACCGTGGCAGATCGATTACTCATAGTCCACATTTCCGAGTGTGAGTGGGAAAGAAATCCATGACGGAGGAAATCCTGGGCCGCAGATGCCCAATCGCCTGCCACCCTCGCCCTGTCAGCCTGTCTCTCGCTGTCCGCACAGCTCCGCCAGCGAATCCTTGTCCCCGTTGTATCCGGGGGGCACTTTGAGCTTTTATTATGTACATGGACAAAGGCCTTTTTTTCATCACCTGTGCTTGACTGCCCTGCTGCCCTCCCGGCCCTGGTCTTGGCCCGCCCTGGCTGCCCTGTACTATGTAGTAGTTCCAAGGGCAATAATGCGCACTTGGCCCTCGTAGTCCCCCCGCCCCAGGGCAAGAACAAACAGTGACATAGTTTATATAATATCTCCATCTCCCCCTTCCCACCGATTTCTCCCCTTCCGCATTCCGGTTGCACGATCTTGGAATTGCCTCCCGCCTGTGGTTCCTCGACAAACGTCGCCGGCTTCAGCCCTCCATCTTGCGACCCCGACCTTGACCTCGGTCCTGTTGCTTTCCTCTCGCCGTCTGCTGCGTTCATCGGTGCATTGGTAATCGGCCTTTTTGGTGTAATCTTGGTGGACGATCTCGCTGCCGTCTCTTCGCCACTTTCGGTCTTGGGCTTTACGGCACAGCTTCACCTGCAGGATCCGGCCCGTACTCGCTTGGATTTCCTTACGACAGCAAAACAATACGGCATTACGGCCAGTAGTGAGAAGATACCACATTCAATCTCGCCAGCCGCCGTGCAACGAGGCGCTCCGATGCAGACACACGTAGCCGTCGAGACCGAGGCGCAACTCCCCCTCGGGTGGCGTGAGAGGATGAGCCCGTCTAAGCTGGACACGATACCTGGCCGCTACAACCTGCCCAAGATGCTCAGCAGACAATCGACGAAGCAGAAGATGCGCGAAGACAGCTCTGCGCCGACAAAGGGCATCGCTACTCTCCAGACCTCCTTCAGGGTTACCGATACTATCGACTTGTTGAGGACGAGGAGATGGAGCGTGCTTGACGTGCAACAAGTAATCCTGGCCGCATTCACCGTCTTCTCGGTATGGATCATCGAGCCGTCGGCGCCCATAATAAAGTCGGCCGTCCTCCTCGGCTATCTGCTTCTACTCTTCATGCCCATAAGCAGGCAATTTTTCCTTCCGTCTTGGCCAATATGGACATACCTATTATACTTCTTTTCTAGTCGGTGAGTGACTTTTCTAGAATAACTGCGCTAGGTTTCCTAGCGGCAAGCTACCTACAGCTCGGACTCCGGCTAACAGTAGCACAGGTTCATCCCATTTGATGTCCGCCCAGGCATCTTTGTAAAGGTTCTGCCAGCTCTGGAAGACATTCTGTACGGCACGAACTTCTCAAACACATTCTCTTCGTGGAATCACCCTGTTGTTGACGTCATTGCCTGGTTTCCCTGTAAGTCAACATTGCCGCCCCTGCGCTATCAATGGTTCTGGGGACTATCCAGGGCCTGAGATGGTGTAGCCGTTTCACCATCTGCAAGACAGTCGCTTACAAGCGTCACTCAGATGGACTTGGCCACTTTGGACTTCCCGCCATCTGCTCGGCGATAATGTTTATTTTCGCGGCTCCGGGAACCGTTCCCATGTTCGCAAAGAGTTTTGGATGGATGAGCCTTGCGGGTGTTACCATTCAGCTTCTGTTTCCCTGTACCCCTCCGTGGTACGAGCGACTCCACGGCCTCGAACCGGCAAGATACGGAATGCAGGGTTCTCCCGCCGGCCTGGCCCGAATCGACGCTCTCTTCGGCGTCGACATGTACACGACGAGCTTCACGACCGCCCCTGTGCCGTTCGGAGCCTTCCCATCTCTCCACGCCGCCGATGCCATTCTCGAGGCTCTTTTCATGAGTTACTGCTTCCCCCGACTGAGAGCTCTGTGCACGTTTTACGTCTGCTGGATCTGCTGGGCGACGATGTATCTGAACCACCATTACGCTGTCGATCTTCTTGGAGGGGGTATCATGGCGTACACGATTTTCTGGGTTGTAAGAAGGTATTGGCTACCGCGTCCCCAGCAGGCAAAGAAGTACCGCTGGAACTACGAATATGTCGAAGTCGGACAGGTACAGAAGAACCAGATGGCGGACGAAGAGTTTGGATACGGTATGATGCCGAAGCGAAGTGCCGACTGGGGCGACGAATTTACCGTCTTGGATAGCTTCAGGCACTCGGCATCTTCCAGCGGAAGCTCAAGCCCGACGTCGATCCGTAGCGACAAGAGCTACAGGAGAGACGACTAATTCAGAGCATTAGAAGGATCATGTCTCGGGATTTATGATACCACGATATATCTAATACTAGAAATAAGATAACTAATGACGCCGGTCACACGGCGCGACCACTACTTCATTCGCTATATCATGGGAATCTTTTTTTGCAATGTGATGTGTGACGTACGAGATGGGCAACAAGCATTTAAGGCTGCCATCTATGGTGCCTCTTGTGATGTTTCCTGAACTCGACCCTCAGGACCATACTCGAATGTCGTCCGTCTAGCAGTGGCGATAATTACATAGCTCGCCGTGAAGTCGAACCCATAGCTCATCGGTACCTTGCATACCCCAAGGGGGTGGCAAAGGAGGCAAAGGAACGCTGTCCCAAGACAGAAGCAATATATCACCGGCCGATATCACCGACACTCGGATCCTCTGTAGTTCTTCTCACTGTGCTCCACCGGCGTCGTGCTTCGGAGCTACGTTGCTGACTGACTCTGGAGTCGCGGTACTTGGCCACCAACCCTACGTCGCCTCTCCGCGTGGCCGTCTTTGTCATACCGAAATTCTGCGTTTCGCGGAAATCCTAGATGACGGGCGATGCCTTACGAGGTACCTACCTGGTAGCCAGCCCTTCCTCCACGCGGCGACCAAGACTTAGCGTCTCGACCCATGAGGACAGCAAGCCTTGTAAGAAATACCTATATAGGAAGAACACCAATCCCTAAACTTAGAACGAGCGCCCCGTAGACGGATATTTGGAATTACGCCACGCTATTGTACCGCAGCACGCGAGGATTCTAGTAGAAGGATCGCGTCCAGGGCGAGAGGCGCGCGCCTGCTTATTCACATCCTTCAGTTCAAGCCGTGCCGACGTAGCCGACGAGGCCGGCCGAGCGGGTGCGCGCCAATGTACTATGTACTGGAGTCTACCTACCTGCCAGGTATCTGGTCAGCACCACGGTTATCACGACGTCCTGCCGGCCGTACCGGCCGAGCCGCGAGCAACCGGTGCCCGGCCGGCTGGTACGCGCTAGAATTGAGCGGGTGTCAACGGCGTCATCTCGTTCTAAAGTTGCATCGAGATCGCTGTCTTTGTATTCTGCGTTCTTGACGCCCGCGATTTGCTTCAAGCTCTATCCCCCTTCTTGGCTTTGCGTGGTGGCCCGCTCCGATTGCGACACTACCATCGGACATCTGCTATCCAGCCAAGGCTCCCGTCATCCGGGATTTCCACATTTAGGTGACGCCGGTACTGGCGAGATACCGAGACTGGAAGGAAAGGGCAAAGTAGGAAAGCCTTTTATGACTAGACAGTTCAGTTTTATTAGTCTTTTTATGATGACTGTAGGGCGATTACAGGTCTTACAAAGTCTGACGGATTGCCATCATGAACATAAGCCAACCATGATATAGCTATCAGCGGGAGAAAACACCAATTTACGTAGGAGCGTCCGACTTCGATTCAAGTCTGATGTATCTGCCGAGACGCTCCTACATTCTCATTAACTATTACCTCTTATCCCGCTAGTTGCCAGCTCACCACCCTCCAGTCGGTGCGCGACGAAGAACTAAGCAGCTGTCGCCTTCTTTATCTCATCAACAGCCCGTCTCGCCGCCGTCGCGCTCGTCAGCGCCCCCGGAAGATCCGAGTGTATGCATATGCTAAACCCCTGCCTGTCCCCCGGCACCTCGACGCTCGCCCCGGCCTGCGTCCTCGCCGTCCCCGTGTCAGCGAAGAGCCGGATCCTGCCCGCGATCAGCTCCTCGGTAGCGGGCACCGACTGCGCGACGGGCACCAGCGCGCCGCTCTCGTCGTAGTCGATATCCGCGTAGAACTCGGGCACAAGCCTCACGCCCGCGCGGCGGCAGGCCTCAACCATGTCCGGCGTGGGCAAACCATAAATCGGCACGCCGAAGGCGCGGACGGCGGCGAGCACGGCGTCGCGCACGGCGGCGTCGCGCTGGATGTAGAAGTAGAGCTCGCCGTGGGGCTTGACGTGGTTGAGCGGGACGCCCTCGGCGGCCAGCACGCCGGCCAGCGCGCCGACCTGGTACAGCACCAGCGCGCGCGCGTCCTCGGGCGCGACCGCCATGCGCCGGCGCCCGAACCCCAGCAGGTCCGGCAGCCCCGGGTGCGCGCCCACCCGCACCCCGTGCTGCTTCGCCAGCCGCGCCGTCCGCGCCATCGTCGACGGGTCCCCCGCGTGGAACCCGCAGGCCACGTTGGCTACGTCGACGATGCGCATTAGCTCTTCGTCGGGGCCCTTTTCGTGGTGAGTTAGAGACGATATTGAGAGAAAGTTGAGTAAGCCGACTTACCATCTTCCACCGCCCAAACCCTTCTCCCATGTCACAGTTGATCTCAATCCAGCGGCCCTCGGCCATGATCGTGAGAATTCAGCGCTGGTTCTGTAGGTAGTATTGAGATTTGACTCGTACTAGTGTCTTGATAACTTGAGACTACGCTAGATTGAATTACATGAAAAGAGACCTCGTATTGTCGTTTGTACTCTATATAGTTCACGGTTCACCTTGGAGATAGTAACAGCAATGACACAACCCTTCCCCGCAGATACGGACTCGGACGCCACTGAGGGCTCGGTACTACTTTGGTGTGGCCACGTCCGACGATCGCTAGCTCGCCGGCCGCGGAGATAAACGTCAGTGATAGGGATATTCGAAAGCTATTAACATTCAAATTGGTAAAACTGAAGATGACTTCTTCTGCGATGGGAATCTTTGAACGCCTATCGTAGTATGTATGTAGCCGGCATATCAGTAACAATTATCTACTCCTTCGTAACATGAAAGAATCCTTTATAGTATTGGAAATGCATTTCTTGCTTGTCGTATCTAACCCTGCTGGGAACTTTGAAATAGCAGATCTACCTAGCTAGGCTTGTCTAAGAGGACCAGTAGCGTTCCCGGCGATACCAGAGTTCCTTCATCTACGAGGACCTCCTGAACTGCCAACCCAATATGAGCATCTCCCGCGAGAACCGGGATTTCCATCTTCATTGCCTCAAGAACTACAAGAGTCTTGCCCTTCTCGATAACGTCGCCAGGCTTCACGTGAACCTTCCACACCTTGCCGACCTGCGGCGACGAGACCTTAACGCCCGGCTTGGTATCGTATTCCAGCACAGTCCTTGCCGGCCGGCTCCTCTCCTGGCCTCGCTGCCACTCCGCAAGTAGCTCTGCTTCGCGAACGCGCATTTGCTCCTCTGCCGCTTTCTGATGAGCGCGGAACTGTACTGCGTTGGGTAAACTGCTGGCCTCGTGCTCCCGGGCAAGCTCGGCGTGGATATCAAATGTCGTCTCTTCGATTTTGATCTCGTACGTGCCAGCTTCGACCTGTCGCTCGATCTCGGCGTACTCATCTAAACCCACTTCGTAGAATTCGATCATGTCGAACGACTCGCACAGCCAGGGCTTGTCTTTTCTAAATCCCGGACGCAGCGCGTATATGTCCCACACTGGGATTGACTTGGCAAGCATCATGTAGCCGCCTGGTTGGTCAGCTGGATAGACGCAGAACATGCCGCCGCCCAGTCCTACTGTGCCAGGCGGCGTTGATAGTCGCGTAGGGTTGTACTTCTGCGAAGTAAGACGAGCCATGGGATCTAGCGGCCATAACAGGGGCAACCCGGTCATGAAGCCGACGGTCACGACGAGGAACCGTGTCTTGCGGAGTATCTCAAACACATCGCCTCGTGAGGAGAGTCCGTTGTTCTCTTGTATATAGGCCACATTATCGGGAACGTAGACAGCTTTGTCGCGCTGCATCGCCATGTAGCGGTTGTTCGCATCGCGAATAGAGGGATGGTCAAAGACAATAGGGAGACGGAAGCGCCGCGATGGCAACGGGGCGCCTTCGAAGTTACCCATCTTTCGGAAAGATTCCGTTATCATACGCACTATATCGTCCTGGCCAATCTTGTCCAGCTCATATTCGATCATTATAGCTGTCAAGATTAGTCAAACCTATTTCATTTCGCGTTTCTGACGCTGGGCGTATTATGCACTTACAGCTAATATTCACGTGTACGAACGTCCCTATTGCGTCGAAGCCCTGGATCAGCCTTGCTAGACTGTTAGCCGTCACTGACGTGTCAAGGCCGATCTTCTGAGAGCGGATATCAACGAGGACGAAGCGATCGGCACCCTACGCGTAGAAGTTTGTCAGTAGGGATTGAATGCCAATGATGATGGTGATGGTTAACATACCTGTCGTATAGTTAGTTCTGGACCGCCAGGCCTGTTGGCATCCAATCGCGCTAGTATAGCATCTGTCTCCGGCCTCTCATCCTTCGCATCTAGGAGCGATAGAGGATCGTTGTTGCTCAAGGAACCGTTAGAGATGTATTCTGCGACGAGATTGACGAACATCGCCTTACGCTTCACCAGATCCCGGGCTGACTCATACGACACCGGTGTCAGTTTCGTCTTGTCTCCGGGCTTGAGCCTTCCGAGCTTCCACATATCCGCGGATACGACGGTAGAAGAGCACAGGAAACCGCCAAGCCCGGGTGCGTCTAGCGGGAATATCACCGGACTGTCCCCCGTCCAATTAACTCCGCCGGGCGAGGGATAGGGGTAGTCGACGACGTTGCTCGGATGGCTGCCGCCCTCTTCTCCATGCGCTCGCGCCCACTCTATCTGCGGACCGATCAGGCGAATCCCGGTTCTGTTGCAGTTGTAGTCTATCTCCCACTCGCTTGAATAGATGGTCTGCCGACCAGCCGCTGTTATATGGTCGTCGGAATCGTGCGGGCCGTGCATCACGTAGATTCTCTCTACATCAGCTGGAGGAATCAAGCTTGGTGGCAGCTGATAGGGTTCGGGTATCTCCGACGCCTCAAGATACTTTACATCGAGAAAGTCACCAGGTCGAAGTTGTCGGCCCTCCAGGTAGTGTCAGTGGCATCACTCCTATTATATATCAAATATACTTACTTGAAGTCCACCCAAAGCAAGACTAGGCGTCGTGGACTTGGATCCAAGCCATTGGGGACTATTAAGATGTTAGCTAATTGCCAGTTTCCGGCTCTTGCGGTATACTCACACGCTTGGAAGCCCTCCCTTGATGGTAAGATAGCATCGACCCCCGGGAGTGGCAGATGCCCCTATCTTGAGTACCTGCTTGGGCTGGATGATGATTCTGGACCACATGTCCTTTGATATACCGTCGACCTCTACGGAGAATGGCGAACCGGCTACAGCCACAACCCCTATGCTATGGAAGCGGAATTCGGGCCCGATAGCTGTGATCTCGAGGCATTCAGTATCTGCTGGATTGCCAACCAGTAAGTTTGCGACTAATCCAAAGTTAGCAGCAGTTTTCAACTAGCATCCCACGATGTCGTCTTTGAGTATGGGGTTTCCACATACTCGCAGCAGACAACTCGTCCAACGGCCCACTCGCCGGTATGCCGTACCCCTTTCGCGTTCGGGGCTTGGCTTGCTGGACAGTCGTAAAAGCACCTGGTTCAATAATCTGAATCCCCGTAGGCTGGTAAGTGAATTGGGTATCCAAGAATGTCGTCAGGGTCCTCCCACTTGAGAACTCTGCTACGATGTTAGCGAGGTGTAAACTGCGGACCCAAAATAGGAACTGCTTACCCGCTGAGTGTACGATAGAATCGAGGAACTCTAAATTTGTCACTAGTCCGCCAACTTTTGATACACTCAGGGCATTCTGAATGGCGATAGTCGACTCATCTCGCGTGGTAGAATACACTATAACCTTGGCTAATAACGAATCTAATTGATGTTAGGAAAGCACTCTGTCAAAGGGATTGCATCAGCACCACTTACCGAAATAGGGGCTGACGAATGTTCCAGGCTGTATCCATGTGTCGACTCGGATGTCTTCGTCGGGCCAGGTAACCGACTGAACATGACCAGAACCAGGCATGAAGGAATCAGCTGGGTTCTCGCAACATATTCTTGCTTCAATGGCTGCACCTTTTAGAGGCTTTTCTTGCATCTTTAGTAGCTCGTCTGAAGGGATGCCAGGCGACCCGGAAAATTGGTAGCCCGCCTGTGTTAGCATTAGCGTCACGAGGTCTACATCGTAGCAGAGCTCTGTGACGCCGTGCTCGACCTGGAGGCGCGTGTTCATCTCAAGAAAGAAGAATTTGCCTGTAGCATCGTCGACGAGGAACTCCACAGTCCCTGCAGACCGGTAGTTTATTGCCTTTGCTAATGTCAGGGCAGATGAAAGTAACCCCTCTTGCACTTCCGGTTTATCTGCTAGATAGGGGCTTGGGCATTCTTCTATGACCTATAGCAACAGTAAATTGGTTGCCCGAGACTATGATAAGACCGAGAATACTTACCTTTTGACGACGTCGTTGTATACTGCATTCTCGCTCCCCAAATTGTATCACTTCTGATCCGTTGCCGAATACCTGAGACCTAGGGGTTAGAGTGCTGAAACATGGCAGTGTTGCTGGCATGGGAAGTTACCTGGACCTCAATATGATGACTCGCTGGGTAATACTGCTCTAGGAAAACTCCAGTATTGCCAAATAATTCCCTGGAACGGCTTTCTACGTTGGCAAAACCCGCCTGAATGTCATCTTCGGTCCAGCACACCTGCTGGCCCATACCACCACCGCCGCCTGAGGCTTTGAGCATGACCTAGAGTTATATGTTAGTATGATACTTCATTGTCAAGGAAGCGACGGCGAAAGTGCAAGTGAAAGAGTGGAAACAGGCAATACTAACAGGAAACCCCACGTCTCGTGCCAAGCTAAGAGCTTCTTCTGCATTTCGAAGTAAGCCCGAGCCCTGAATGACAGGTATACCCGCAGCCGTAGCAAGGTCTCTTGCCACGTGCTTAAGTCCCATCTTGTAGATGGAATCGCTATCAGGGCCGACGAAGACCATGCCAGCCTCGTGGACGCGCCGGGCGAAGTCGACATTCTCGCTCAAGAATCCGTAGCCTGGAAACACGGCTTCGATTTCGTGTGTCTTGCAAATTTCAAGGATGGAATCACTTTGCTTATTGTCAGTCTTGTAGGTTTAAGATAAATAAAGCAGACAAGTCTTACACGTTGGTATATGCCCGGGACCCTTCTCCGTCTAGCAGGACACTCGAATCGGCTAGACGCACATGGAGAGACGCAGCATCAGCCGCCGTGAAGATGGCGACGCTCGTGATGGAGAGCTGTTTGCACGCACGAATGCATCGTACAGCGATCTCTCCTCGGTTCGCGATGAGGACACGGCGGAGGGTCGACGCCATCACAATTGGTAGTCTAACTTACCTACCTGTAGGTCGACATGCAAGAATACGACGAGACAGCGTTCATTTCATTCAACTGATAACATGTATCGCTATTATTATATAATAGGTTGATGGAGAGAATGAGGGGAAATGATAAGACCTCCGAGGAAAGAGGAATAATTGGAGCTCATGATAGGACGGTTCCCGGTAGGTATCGATGATCTACCGGTAACAGGAATCGGCGCTGCGGTGGAACCTAGATATCTGCGTCATTCCTAGTTGGAGAGCGATGTAATATATGTAGATACTGGTCACCGTGTCTACCGAGTTGTAGCTATCTATGTTGCATTCTTCCTGCAGTGGATATTGCACAATAAATAGGTCACATCATGTACACACGCAATCAAGCACCCGCCTCCTTCGGCGCCCAGTCCAGGCCCTTCTGCTCATTGATCAGCGTCAGCATCTTATTCCCGTCGAAGGCGGCCTCCAAGTTTCCAAGGACGAGCAGCTCCATGTCGCGCTGCGTCTCGTAGGTGCTTGTGCCGAGGTGCGGGAGCAGGAAGGCGCGGTCGGAAGCGACGAGGCCCGGATGTACCGCGGGCTCGTGCTCGAAGACGTCGAGGCCGACGGCAGACACGTGTCCGGACTCGAGAGCAGCCACGAGCGCGGCCTCGTCGATGAGCGCTCCGCGCGCCGTATTCACGACGACGACACCGGGCTTCATACGCGCGAGCTCCGCCGCGCCGATTATGTGCCGCGTCTGCGCCGTCAGCGCCAGGTTCAGCGAGAGTACGTCGGCGGCGGCTAGCAGCTCGTCGAACGAGACATACCGCGCCCCCTTCTCCAGCGCTGGGTCCAGCCGGCGGCGGTTGTGATAAGTCACGTCCATGCCGAAGGCGCGGGCGCGGTGTGCCATCGCGCGGCCGATGCCTCCCATGCCTAGGATGGCGAGGGTCTTGCCTCTGGGATCATGACCGAGGCGCGGGCTGGCGCCCTTCCAGCGGCCGTCGCGCAGCGCGGTGAGCGGACCGTGGGCCTGGCGCAGGGCGCCGAGCATGAGGAGGATGGCGACGTCGGCGGTGGCGTCGTCGACGGCGACGGGGGTGGACGAGACGGCGACGCGGCGCGCGTTGCAGGCGGCCACGTCGACGTTGTCGTAGCCGGCGCCGTTGTGCGCGACGTAGCGCCACGCCGGCGGCAGCGCGGCCACGAGCTCGGCGTCGAACGGCCCCGTCACCGCCGTCGACGAGTTGGACCGGTAGCATCCGCGCACCGCCGCGAACGTGCCGTCGCGGCACTTCTCCAGGAACTCGGCCCGCGTCCCCGTGCGGAACTCGAGCAGCGTGTACTTGCTGCCCAGCGCCTCCCACTCGGCGTTGCTGTGCGTCAGGACCCCGATCAGGAGGACCGCGGGACGGGACGGCGGCGACGACGACGACATGGTTCTGCTGCCGAGAAATGCGTTTCCTGTTACCCGGTTTCTAGTGCTCAGATACCTTAGAAAATATAGACGAGAAAAACGCAGCTCGAGTTGGTTCTGTCGCTGAGCGAGGGTGCAGATGGGGTGACTTAGCCGAGGAGCCGAAGTTCGGAGGAGAGCCGAAAGGTGAGATGCGGACTCGCCCTTCCAAATACGGTGATTTATCCGCCTGCTTGATATCATGAGCACCAAAGCCGCAACTAATGATTGCAGCTGATTCCCTGGATCATTCCATGCGAGTTCTCATAGTTTGGCAACGAATTGTTGATAAGTTATGGTGATATTTACCATGTTTGCTACCTTCGTCCCTTGGATGCAACATGCGGTCGTAATGCATGGAACTATATCGGCCGAATGTTGACGGTGCCGATCTAGAGGTGGATATATTTTTCACTTACTAATCTGATAAATCGGAGTTATCCCATTCCATGGTAACTTACGTGGCTGTATTATTCATCTGTCTCTATCAGTTCCGATTTGTACCTTGCAGAGCACGTGTATCACACAGGAGGCAACGGAAATGTTAGAGAAAGTCGATCCAAGTCCTCATTTAGCTCTCATTGGTCTAGAGTCTATGTTGTATAGCTGATTAATCAATCTTGATTACCAACTTGCCAAAGTGCTTCTGTTGCGACTGTTGAGAAAAGGGGTTAGCATATGACTAAACAAGCTCAAACCAGTGCTCTCTTACCATGTAATCATACGCTTCCCTCGTCTTGTCCAGAGAAAAGATCTCCTTGTCGACGACCGGGTGGATGTTGTTGACCTCGATCGCCGCCACCATGTCCTCCATCATCTCCCTGGAACCGACGTAGACGCCGCGGGTGGTGCAGATCTGCTTGAGACACTCGAGGATGGACGATTGCACGTTCGGGCCACCCAGGAATCCGATTATGCTGATAACGCCCTCGAACTTGATGGCGTTCAGGCTCTGCTCGAGCGTGTTGGCGCCGCCTACTTCGATGATGTGGTCGACACCTGCGCCGTTGGTGAACTCCTTCGCGGTCTTACCCCAGCTGGTGTTCTCCTTGTAGTTGATGACGAGGTCGGCTCCAAGCTTCTTCAGAGTCTCTTCCTTGTCCTTAGAGGAGGTCGTCGCAATAACCTTGGCGCCTGCAGCTTTGGCGAACTAAACAAAATGTAAATAGTAAGATCGCTGTAATTCATCGGTTTCGCGTGTGTACTCACCTGAAGCGCAAAGATACTGACACCTCCGGTACCCTGCACGAGAACTGTCTGGCCGGGCTTTAGTGGCTTAAGCCCGTAGAGCGCGTTCCAGCTGGTTACACCGGCGCATGACAGAGTGCTCGCCTCAACGTGGCTCAGGTTGTCTGGGGACTTGACCAGGCCCGTCTCGTTGAACACACCGTACTGGCGCAGCGTTCCGTCCATAACACCGCCTAGTCCTGTTTGTATCGCAGGGATATCAACAGGGCCGTAATGGTGGCCCTGGTGGAACAGGGTGGTAACCTTGTCGCCCTTCTTCCATCGGGTCACTTTAGCTCCCACCTCGACAACCTCACCCGCGCCGTCGGACCCAGGCACGACAGGGAACTTGTGCGGGAACGGGTACAGGCCCTTCGGGATAATGAGATCGCGGTAGTTGAGCGACGAGGCGTGTAGCTTGACGAGGACGTCGTTGTCGCCGACCTTCGGGACTGGCGCGTCGACGTATTCCAGACCGTCAAATCCCTTCTGGGATCCCGTAACGGACCATTGCTTCATGCTTGCGGGTGCCATCTTCTATTAGTATTGCGTGCTAGCTTCTGGGTGTCTATGAAAGAGAATGATGTGAGCGATGATGACGATGATAGTAAGAAATCAAGAGGACCTGTCAACCGTATATATAGTCGCGACGGCTTCGAGAAGCTTAATAATTCAACGGTCGATGTTGATTATCAAGAATTCGAAGTAGCGTTGGAAGTATATTTAGCTTTGTCGCACGAGCCGGCGAGGTGTTCACTCCAACGTCATGGGATTGGACAATGACGATTCCCGTTGGTAATCGTAACATCGTGCTTTTCGTTAACGTCAATGCAGAGCCCACATAGTCGTCGAAGAGGGGGTCACTAGAGCGTTTGAGTGGGGTATACTCCGGTAAGCTCGTGGCCTGGCGGGTTGCTGATGGAGAGAGTCGTTGAAGAAATCCATGAGACCGGTCACAGCATGAAAATTAATAAGCCAATAGGCTAGGGCGACATAAACCCATCGGTATTTCCATGCTATTCTATCAGACCTCCCGCGCATTCATGGGCTTTTGCACCCCTCGCTGGCAGGCTGGGTAACATCGTGGGACCCCTTGGCTCCCGAAGTAGGAAGGTTTCGAGTGGGGGCGCTCAACGACACCTCAGAGCTCCCTCAAAGATAGGTAAAAGCTGCCCATGATGGAGTCCGTCCGAGTGCGGCAAGGCGGGAAACGCGAAAGGACGGAAGACGCGAAACGGCGGAAGACGCGACGACATGCCTAATCCGTTCAGCGCGCCAGACGGGTTGCCGCTCGGCTATATCGCACGATACGGCTAAATACCCTTCACGCAGACGGGCACTCGCAGCTCTTGCAGTCTTGGAAAAGATAGGCAAAAAGTAGATCGCATCTACCGCAGATTCTCCATACGTCACCAATATAACGGATATGAATATGCAGGGCAAGGCGAGAGATATGGTGATAACCGAGAAGGGTCCATCGTGCCATTGGCTTGCTCAGGTTGCGGGCATGGCGATCCGTGCCGCACCAAGAAACTATGACGATTGTGAATGCGATTGCAAGAGACATGAATAAAGACATAATGCCTCCCGGGGAGAGTATACTATCAGATAGCCTCTGCTTTCTGGGTAATCATCTACTTGGTGCTTTCTCAACCGAGAGCAGACAGTCGAGATGTTGAGATCAGTAGTAGCATCGTCCCTCATCTTGGGGCTGGGGATGAACTATGTAGCGTCCCAGGAAGTCGACTATATCGTTGTTGGATCCGGACCGGGTGGAGGACCGCTTGCGGTTGATCTCGCAAAAGGGGGACACACCGTGCTTCTCCTAGAGGCCGGCTCCGACCTTTCTGACGATCCGGTATATACGAACATGGGCCGATCAACAGAAGCCAGCAACGACGCGAGGACAAGATGGGACTTTTTCGTCAAGCATTCGGATGACCCAGAACGGGAGTTGAAGTATAAGCATATGACCTGGCGCAAGACTGACGGGTCGTTCTACGTCGGAATGGACCCCCCTGAAGGTGCCGAGCAGCTTGGAATCTACTATCCACGAGCGGCCGCCCTTGGTGGATGCGCCATCCATAATGCGGCTGTCTTCCACCTGCCCAGCGAGGACAACTGGAACTATATCGCTGATATCACGGGCGATGACTCATGGAGAGCCCCCGAAATGAGAAAGATATTCGAAGAAATCGAGAACTGCCTGTACTTGGAAAATGGCACGGCCGGGCATGGCTTTACGGGATACCTAGACAGCAACCAAGGCCCGAACACCTGGGTTGGAAATGACACTGACGGAATGGCTCTTCTTAGAGCTGTAGCAGAGTCATCCACAAACGTCGACAACTCTACCGGTGTGATTTCAGACGCCGATTTGAAGACACTCGTAGCCAGAGACATCAACGGGCCCGAGTCTGACCGCGACCAACTGACTGGAATCTTCGGAATGGCAACACACACGGATGCTGCCGGTAACCGGTATAGTCCCGCCAACTACATCAAGCAGGCGCTCGAAGAGAATCCAGACCTGCCGCTGGAGGTCCGACTGAACTCGTTCCTCACCAACATCCAATGGGATCAGCTCAGTGCCGAACAGCCACCTGCCGTCATGGCGGTAGACTACGTCTCTGGCCCCAGTGCCTATAAGGCCGATCCTCGCTACGACCCGAACCAGAACTTGACGGCAGGTTTCAGCTGGGTTGCCAAGGAACTCATCATCGCCGGCGGAACCTTCAATACACCCCAGATCCTGAAGCTGAGCGGCATTGGCCCTGCAGAAGAGCTCAAGAAGCACAATATTACTGTCGTCTCAGACGTTCCCGGAGTCGGTGAGAACCTTGGGGATAACTATGAAGGTGGCGTTCTGTCAATGGCGGCGAGGCCCTTTGAGAACATGGGAGGCGGATATGTGGTACAGTTGAAGACGTCGGCTTCGGAAAAGAACCGAGACATATTCCTCTGGTAGGCAACGTGCTGAAAACCTTCCATACTTGTGTGACGTTTCATCGCTGACACACTTTCATCGAATAGGACGATGAACGGCGGATTCGAAGGTTTCTGGCCTGGCTACCCAGACAATTACGGGCCCAACGTGCTGACGTTCCCGTTCGTTCACATGGACGCGCGCAGCACAAACGAGGGATCCGTGACGTTGCGCTCGGCGGACCCGTTCGAGCCGCCCGAGATCAACTTCCGATTCTTCGGCAACGGCAGCGACCAGGACCTACAGGCCATGCTCGAGGCCGCCAAGTTCTCTGAGAAGGTCAAGAACTTGATCTCCGAGAGAGACGGCATAGCGCCTTTCGACGAGCAGCACCCCTGCACGGGCGACGGCGCGGGCTGCAGCGACGACGAGATCAAGGAATACCTGAAGCTGCAGACGTACTCGCACCACGCCACCGGCACCTGCGCGATCGGCGCCGCCGACGATCCGATGGCGGTCCTGGACTCCCGGTTCCGGGTCAAGGGGGTCAGTCGCCTGCGCGTCGTCGATGCGTCCGTCTTTCCTAAGCCGCCTGGGGCGTTCCCCGTGCTTCCAACGTTCATGATATCGAAGAAGGCGGCCAAGGTTATTCTGGAGGACGCCCAGTGATTAAAAACGTTTGGTACCCGGAAGGGGACGATGGCGCCTCAACTGTCCGGCGGTGGATTGAATGTACATCAGCCATAGGGCAACTACTGAATCGTAATGTTAGAATACCAATGACAGAAATGCTGTAGCGGATCGTCCAATCGCTTCTATGGGTCCCTTTTGGGGTCGCTGCTGTATCTCTGTCTACCCTCTGATGGCTAATGAAGATTAATATCATGCAGGAAGCCGTGTGAGTTGGAGAGGGGATTAGGCGACGTATCTCATCGAGATAAGGCTACCTTGCTGCCGTCTTTTGGAGATCTCGTCCTGGGAATGCATGGCTCTGTAGCCCAATCCGCTCCTCACTCAGCTGAATTCCACCTCAAGACATACAACATGGAAGAGCAGCCAAACCCAACTATCACGGATGTAAAATCCTCTGAGACGGCGTTGGGATTGGTTAAAACCCTCTATGACCTTCCTGCAAAATGCCCGTCGATCTTTCTCGATGTTGGCCGTTTCAAAGATGGCAAGATTGTCTTTTTGAATGTCTTCATCCCGTCTCAGAACACCATATATCGAGTGTGGATCGATGGGCCTTACAAGGCAAACCTGTCGACTAAAAACGCAGCGGGAATGTCGCTTGACACAATCCTCCAGTCTGAGCCTATCCCTAAGGTCGTCTTCGACGTGAGAGGGATCTCGAAAGCCTTGTTCAATCACCACGAAGCTTCGCTTGACGGTACTTGGGATCTGCAGCTGATGGAGCTCGCGAGCAGAGACCCCGAACAGTCCAAAAAGTACGTTGTCGGGTTCACCAAATGCGTCTAGACGGATATCCCGGAGTCAAATAACGTCAGGAGGAGATGGCTTGGGTCAGACAATGTCGACAACTACGGTCTCGTCAACGTACTGGGCCATGCCCCACGGTCGTCCATCAATAGAGTTGAGTTATTCCCAACGCTTTGGAACATCTATCAGGAGAGACTTCGTCGCCCGGGGGGTGCATTCTGGCGCTCCGAGAGCCGTCGCCAAACCGACGAACGTATTCTGGCCTCTCAGAAACCAAAGTTTAACGCCAACGACAAGAATAATGCCTTGGGTCCGGAGGATTGGTATATTTTCAAACGGAGGGACAAGCTGATGAAAAGCTGGGACGAGCAACGTAGAGAAGGGCTCTGGGAGTTCGAGTTTGAAAGTGAAGCATCTCCCCCAGGAGAGAGATAGAATGGAAAATGAAACAAGAGTTGCCACAAGCTTACCTAGGTAGGCTTGGGAGCGTCAAAGTGCCGAACAAGTTGAAGAAGAACGTACAGGAAAATGTATACGAAGTATGTGATGCGAATATGCACAGATGTAGACTATGCATATCTCGGGGCGCGACAATGCCCCACTCATATTGGAATCCCGAAATTCAATTAACAGCATGCACTGACATTGAATTCGCGATAAGAATACGTGGAGTGTTGAATCAAGGCGACGACATATTCTTGGTCGACATTCTTTGTCGGCGCTCACACTCTCGCGCCTTAGTACGGATACCTAAAATGTACGAAGATTCTTGGTACAACCTTGTGCCAGATCACACCCACAAGAGGAATCCCTCAGTACCGCAAGCCTCGGGGCACAGAAGAAGAGAATCCCTTCTTCAGCAACCAAATGTCGGTCCCGCCATTTGGCGTCGTGATTCTGCGACCTGTGCTAATACTCATTTTAGGGAAGCAAGCAACCCGATGTCGTCGAGCCGCTAGAAGAGCTATTTGAAGAACCCGAAATAGTCATCGAACCTCCTGAACCAACCCTGAGTCGAAGAGCCAAGTCCTACTCCGACTTTTACCATGTCGTTCGTGCGCAATTATCAAAGGATGCTGCTGCAGCTAAGAAGAGGCGGAAGAAGGCTAAGGAGAGAACACTGGATGCACTGATGGTCGACAAGATCGGGGACATTTCGAAGAACCAATCGTCGGTGGAACTGGAACCTCTTGGAGACGAGCTGATCGAGTCCAGTCAGCAGGAATACCTGTGCGTGCCCTAAACTCGAGCTACGAACTAAATGGTCGCTGACTGCGGCACAGAACTTACCAAGACCAGCTGGAGATGACTGAACGTCATCTAGATACCCTGATCAACGATACGAATGGCGCTCTGGATCTGCTTACATCTTTGGCCGATTCCTTCCGAGCTGTAGATTCCCAGACTTCGTCCTTCAAGGCTCAGTGCGACGACCTCCTCTCGGAAGAGAAAAGACTACAGAAACTAGCCGACGAGGTTGGCACCGACCTACATTACTATGCCTATCTCGACGGTGTTACGAGGAGGCTGAACGCTCCTGGGGCCAGCCGTCTTGTCAACCATGAAAGCTTCGCCGAGATCATGACAAATTTGGACGCTTGCATAGCCTTTATGATCGACCACGTAGGTTTCTTGCTTTTCGCTTCTTCCTCTGCCCATTACTTACCATTTATTAGCCTGACTACAGAGATTCCGAGTCGTATCTAGCAAGGTACCAGTCTTTGCTGACGAAGGCTCTTCACTTACTCGAGGTCGGCTTTACAGGCCATCTCGATCGAATCTCGGCAGAAATATCAAAGCAAATTGCTGCCACTCAGTCCGATTCTGCCAGACACGCGCTCGCTTACGGCCGGTTTGAAGAGATGGTCCTTGAAGCGGACGGCTTGATTTCAAATGCCCAACGTGTCATTCGCAGCTGCTATGATCAGCTGGGAAACCCGATACCTGGACAGACTTTCGACTATTACTCCAACACTGCTGTTAATATCTTCTCATATTATGCCGACGTGAGAGACAGAGACCTGCGTCCCATTACACAGCATGACCTGGAGGTTTTCAGAAAAGAACTCAAGGATACCAACGCGGAAACCGCAAGCCGTAACTTCATCAAGCAATGTTACGAACGGTCATACAGCGAGGCCAATCTCTTTGAGAGGATCTTCTCGGTTGAGCCGCAGTACAATGCAGATCCTCAATCTGCGTATGCCGCTTTGAAGACGCAACAGAAGGCACTGGTTCATGCAGCCAACATTGCCCCTATTGCCACAACTCTACAGCCTGTCCTGCAGACAATCGAGCTTCAGACCGTATGCAATCTCCTCGGGTGGATTTCCAACGAGTACCTTCTGCTGGAGTACGACGAAGAAGAGACCCAGTATTCGATTTACTGTCACGATCTCACCGCGCGACTACTGATTGAGCATATGTGGCCCTTGACCGATAGTGCTTTCGAGGCCGAAGTCACCAAGTCTATATCCAAGGCCACCGTGTCACCTGAGTCTCTCAAAATTGCACCAGTCACGAACGGGGTTGCCTCGTCTAATGCTCACCCGATCACGAAACGTGCTCTTGAGCTCCTAGCAATGTATGATCAAGCTATGCCAAAAGAACGGAGCGTAAGTGAGCCCCATATGCTATCGGGTGCAATGTGCAAGCTGCTAATTTCTTCTGTGCGACAAGTCAAGCCCGGTGGTCTTCCAAATCGTCAACGAAACCATACTGGCCATGCAGCGCGCTGAGTCTCGATTGAAGTCTAATAAGGCGGCTAATCCCGATCCTGATCCCGACCTATTCATGATCAAGAATCTTCTGATCCTTAAGAACGGACTAGTGTCTCTTGAGATTGGTGACGTGAGATCGCATCCTGCGGCAATGCAGCACTTCGGCCAGATATGGGACACCCTCAGCCCTCAAAATTGGATGGGCCTGTTCCGGGGCATCCTTGGGGGGTCGCTATCGCTCGGTCTATGGTCGTCAGCAGCTAACACGGCACCTGCCACTAATGGAAAGGCATTGCCAGGCAGAAACCAAGCCCAGGCGGAACAAGACGCAAACGAAAAACTGGACGAACTACTCCGGCAGAGCATCTACGCTTTCACCCAGCGATGGGGGACGCTAATCAACGCAGCCCGGAGCGGCAAGCGCGGTGCGAAGAGCTTGGTCGCGACGGAGAAAGAGCTCGACGAGAAGCTCTTGACGGCGTTTGGCGGCCAGCCTGAGGTTGTCGCCAAGTTGAAGGAAGCTATACAGATTAACGCCCAAGCGCAGAAGGAGATGAAGGCTGAAAAGGGGGCAAGATAATGTACGTATCTCATAAACCTGGCTGTCCAGCATCCCTTATGCCGTCATTTTGTAGATATGGGATTTCACAACGATATTCCAAACGAATAGAGGACTCAAGCCAATAGAGTTGGGAGTCTTGATATTGCAAGTCTACCCGGTATACCTAGACCAACTATGCAATCAATACTTCTTCCTCTACGCTCCAACCTTACAATGAGACGAGTTACTAGAAGTGAGGTCTCCGGCAAACTAGTAGCTTAGAATGATGGAACCATGGAGGTCAAAGAACGCATGTGGAATGAAGAAAGGACCGCCAAAGAAGTCAAAGTCCTTTGACTCACCACGATATTTAGCATCAAAGGAACCTGCCCGCCAGCGTCTCGGTGTCAGCGAGCCCAGTGCTTCCTCGTGTCACCCTCTCCGTCCAACGTCCCACCAAGAATTGACTGCTTCACTCTAGCCTCCCTCCCCTCCCACGTCGAAGAAACAGACACAGACACAAACACCATGGCGACAACGCAGACAGTGCAAGTAGCCCACCTCAACGCCAATGTAGGCTACGCGATCGCAGGCGGCGCGCTGGACCCTTCGAGGCCGACGTGTGCGCTCGTCACGGCGCTGTGCACGACCGCCGCCGACTTCTACGCCGCGCAGCTGGCCAGCGAACAACTCGCCGCCGCCGCCGCCAACATCGTCGCCCTCGAGCCCCTCGGCCACGGCGCTACTACCTGCGACGACGAGGATAACTTCACCGCTTGGGACCAGGCGCGCGTCGCGCTCCAGGCTTTGGAGGCGCTGGGCGTGGAGAAGTTCTGTCTGGCAGGGACTAGCCAGGGCGGCTGGATTGTTGTTCGGATGGCGCTGCTGGCGCCTGAGAAGGTGAGTTGCGGCGGAAGAGGTGGTTATGGGGGAGGGGATGGTTGTTCGCTGACTGGTGGCTGCTTAGGTTCAAGGTCTCGTCCTTGTCTCTACGTCGATGGATTGCGAGTCTGCTGACTCTCGCTCGAAAGGATGCTGGTAAGGTTCTTCTCTCCACTTCGTGAACACTATCAGACCACTAGTGATATTCATACCATCTATCGCACCCGATATTCTTCGGAGCTGTGCGTGCACACACATCATGTTGACCACCCGGCCTTAGGGATCCTATCGCGTTCGCGGGGCCGCACTTGAAACGGTGGACCAGCGACGTCGCGACCCCCGGCTTCGTCGCCGCCGACGACTTCATCCTGCCGACGCTCGGGCTCGTTCTCGGTTCCGCGATCACCGCTGAGGCCACGGAATTCTGGACTCAGATCATGCGGCGCGTGTACTCGGGCGACTCCGGTAGGCACCGGCTTAAGGCAGCACTCATCGCCGTGGTCGAGCGCGACGGGCTGCTGCTCCGGATCGACCAGGTTAAGTGTCCGATTCACTGGCTGCATGTAAGCTTCACCTCCCTAGCTTCTATCTAGAATGGTTTGGTTCGTAGGGTGGTTGTTGATATGTCGGCAAATAGGGTGTAAACGATCCGGTCTTCAGCGCTACTCTCGCCAAGGAGAACATCAAGATGTTTACGGGGTCTCCCGAGGCTAAGATCGATATCATCGACAGCGATTCTCACTTCTTGGTTGCGACGCACGGGAAAGAGATCGACCAGGCAATTTTGGATATAATGACGAAGGTATAAGCTGAATTCTTGCTTGAGCTGTCTCATATGTCATGTCACACTCTTTTTGTCTATGTCAAGCCTATCAAGTTTCATCTCTACCTACATGGCTACAACCTGAAAGTATATTTCGCCGCCGTATACTTAAGGTCGGCATGTGAATGCACGACCCGTTCGTCCGCGCCGGGGCTATCGTATAGAGGATGGCAACAGATTTTGGCCAATATAGCTTCATGCCCTGCCTCTATTTGACACTTGAGATGGTTACATCGCCATCTGCCTTGCCTGTATACCGAAGGCGATGTCGCGTTCGGGGGGTGCACGCGACTACCTACTAGGTAAAGTCCTAGCTTACTTTTAGGTTGTTGGTTCTGCGTGGGCTTGGCTTCTCCGGAGGGAGCAGAACCCCCTCCTTTTTCTCGATCAACTGACTTCGTTATATCTGCAGGACCAGGCGCCAGGTGCGAGACGGCATAGTAGACAAAATGACAACACCAAAGATATTGATCCTTGGCTACCATTTTGTCACAGGTTTGATCTTGGCAGCCACTTTTATCCGCTCCGTCGAGGGCTCGACCTTGTGACGATGTAACAGCGGGACGATTAATCTGAAAGCGACGGAGGATTTCGAGGAGACAGCGTTTCCATAGAGTCACCATGTTAATACCTAACCCATAGCACGGCTCGACAGATGGAGGTATAAGTTAGGAATTAAGTCTACGATGCAACCAATTATCCCACGACAAAAGTTGAGATCAACTGAACTTCTCTATGCTCTCAAAGTATGAAAACCAATATTGAATTAGAGACCGGATATGAAGGTCTTATTACTGCTAGCAGTTAGCGTAGGAATCGCCCAGAGGCACGGCTGTATCTATAACTACACCATTGATGGGAGAGACTACACCGGGCCAGTTTGCACCTCCTTAAAATTTACCCCTAACATTAAGCAGGCACTGTTCATAGCTTTCCCAGGAGGGCCAGGAGTTAACTCAGAGGCGCTGGTGGCCTGATCCGATCTTTACGGAGAAGCATCCGCACTTGGCCTGCAACCGCGGGAATCCTCTTGCCACCTCCCTTCCGATATTACACACACCAGTTTGAGCCGGGCACAACATCGCGGCTTGGTACTACCCACCGCTCTTCCCGAATCCGCCCCAGGTATTTGTTCCAAACGTCTTCTGTGCCGGAGTTCGCAGACCCCAACCCGCCAATGAACTAGTCAAGGCCCTAAGACCAATGGATGCATCACTTGAATCCGTTTTTAGGTGCCGCCGATGCCGTGGCCCGGCCACTCCCCGATCCACCATGAAGCGATCACTATCGATGAGAGCCTGAAGCCATACCAAAACTACGCGCAGCTCGACGTGCGCGGCGACGATTCCGCCTCGAGCGACGAGTATCTCGTCGAGTTCTCCGGAGCGTGCGAGGCTGAGGACCTCGGTGTCTGGATCGCCGGCAAGGTCTACTCGGACAATGGGCACTCCACGTTGGGAAGTAATTCCCCAAAAACTCGTTCGCGTCTTGCCGGATGCTCACATCTCGGTCTCGCTAGAATTATGCGATGCCTGACCCGAAAATACGGACTGAAGGGACCTAAGACTGAAATCTCAAGTTTAATTCAATATTGATCGCCTGAAATTGGGAACACACATTTGAAAGCTAGCTTACCGATTCATCCTCAAGTTCCCGGTAGTTGATTCATATAGAACCTTATCTAGAGTCAACTTGGTTGTCGCACTCGAAGACGTCAAAAATTCAGGGGCATGCTGACTCATTAAAGTCATGCCGTGCTTCTATACTACTTGAAAGTCTTGGTAGTAAAGTACCTTGGCATTCTCGTATTATGATCATCCGATGATATTTCCCTGATTGGATCGGCTGTTTAAGCGTTTCTCTTTCAATTCGTTGTCGAAGTCAATCAGCCAGTCATTCTATCCTAGTTGAATATAGCCTGTTAGGTACATATGCTACTCCTTGACAGCCTGGTAAGGTCCCTTTGGATCCTGAAACACTACGTCGGATTTCTGATTCGAGCGGATCTGGTCTTGGCAACCGCTGTATTTGGAATGGTACTGGAGTGTCTAAATCTCTGGCTTTTAACAAGTAAATGGCTACTCTTGATGGGGAATTCATGTGACCCGTCACCGTAGTGTCTTAGAGGAACATTTTACGGATTAATTCCTAAGTGCTTTCAGTCGGCGGATCTACAGATGTTGACATACTAGCTCTATCAAGATCTAGCACGCTATCCGGTGAAAAGGATCGTCTCAGGGGTCTCCGGTGGGGATAGAATGTTGATCCACCGGGCAGCTTAGCGGCTTGGTATAAGACTAAGGTTACGAGTATATATAAAGGACCAGCAGCGCCCTGATACTAAGAGAAATCATATGTTGGTTGTTGTGCCATCAGCATATCTCCCTTTATACCATAACGCCCGAAATGGAGCTGGTACTTTTGCGAGACCTCCTGGCTATGAGAAGGCCTGGGGCGTGACCAGATTGGATCAGTATAGACTTTACTTTTATTATAGTAGCAGCAGAGTTGAACTAATCTACTCGTGTCTCGTTGAGCTTCACTCCGTGGCAGACTATAGCGAGTCGGTAAATGTTCTTTGGTTACAGTCCCATGTAAGCCAAGTGCGGTCGGCAGTTCCCCAGATTTTCCAAACCAGTCAGTGAGCTGAAAGAAGCCTTGGCAAGGCTTAGCAGACTATACAAATATGAATCTTACCACCCACGACAATACCCGAGCAAGCGCCTAGATTTCGGGCTGCCAAGGTGCAAGAGCTTGGCTCTCGGCTCTGTGTTCCCTGTCCAAGCTGTCCCGGGAGAGAGGGGAGCCGTGATATGCCAGCCTGCATTGACAACTTCTCACGTTGGTAGATATCGAGGATGTATATAAAAGGGGATTACATCCCATGCGTCCTGTATAGAGGTTGACTCTTTCAAGCCAATTCCAAACAATTCAGTTGCCCTGCTCAGCCAGATTCTCTCACTCATCAACATGGTTTCTTTTACTCTTGCAGCGGCTGCAGCTCTGCTGTCTGCTCCGCTAGTCAGCTCTCACTACATCTTCAACATCCGTAAGCTCCTTGTGGCGATACATAGGGTCCGAGGTTGGCGTCACTGACTAGTCCGCAGTTCTGCACAATGGAAAGCAAGTTGGTGGCGAGTACACCTACACCCGCAGGAACTCCAACACGTACATGCCATCCTTCATGGAGATCATCGACAGCACCGATCTCAGGTGCAACAAGGGTGCGACGAGCGCCGGTACTAAGACCTACATGGACGTCAAGGCTGGCGACAAGATCGGCATGAAGCTGTTCAACAACGAGTTCATCGAGCACCCGGGTCCCGGATTCTTCTACATGTCCAAGGCCCCCGGCAACGTGAGCGACTACGACGGATCTGGCGACTGGTTCAAGGTGTAAGTAAGATCAATATCCGGACAGTCAGTACAGCGGACTAACAGTCGCAGCTGGGAATCTGGCCCGACTGGCAGCCCGACCACCACCGGCGGCTGGCCGACGTACGGCAAGTACCAGATGGAATTCACCCTGCCCAAGACCCTCGAGGACGGCGAGTACCTCCTCCGCGCCGAGCACATCGGTATCCACGAGAACCACGCCGGAAAGCCCCAGCTCTGTAAGCCATGGCCTCTCCAGCAAGCCAAGTGATGTGCTAATAATTGTCGTAGACATGGAATGCGCTCAGATTAAGATCAGCGGAGGAACCGGCACGGCTAACCCATCTCCCGTTGCTAAGATTCCCGGCATCTACAAGAAGTCCGACTCCGGCCTATCGTTCAACTTCTGGGGCGGCCAAGGTAGCTACGTGATGCCCGGACCTGCTGTTGCCAAGTTTTAGGGATAGGCGTTCTCGCTAGATTATTCAGTTAGTTCTTCAGTCATTTGCGTTCTAAGGCTGCTTATGAAAACGATCAACGGTTATTTGTGAAACAATCGCTTGGTTGTTTTCTTACCTCAGCAACTGTCGCATTTATCTAGAATAAAGAACTATCTCGAACTATTTCAAAAGGTGCCAGGTTTGACTTTAACAGCTATTGTACCTCAACGCTGATCCCAATACTGCTAGTAGGTAACTACATGTAGGTATCTTAGGTAGGTGGATACTTCCACATGTACACTCAGAAGATGACGGGAAGTGTTCCATTGTCACTGGCTTGGCTCCTTGTATTCTCAGGGTTGTTGTATTACAATTTACAAACCAACTGGGAGAATGAGACACATACGACGGAAGATCCGCTCAAAGGCTGAAATGCTTCCGAGATTCTTGAAGTTCATTTGTTTGCTCATGATATGGAGATCACCCCGACAAAAGTTGCAAGCGCGGACAAGGACAAAGCTACCGAGAGCATGATTGCTATCACCGATGCATATCTGATCCTTACCAGCAAACCCCAATGTGTGCATGACTTTAATATTCACGAGAAGTCCAAACGTTTCAGCGAATGCGTCGAGTAGTGGGAAAAGAGTAATCCCCAACACGAGTACAAGCAGCGAAAGAAAGAGCAGCAGAGAAGGAGAGAGCAAAAGGAGACAGCGGAGAAGAGAATAGAGGGAGGAAGAAATAAAGACGAGAAAACAGAAACGGGAACCGAGGATAAATATCGCAAAGCTGATTCGCGAAGCTCTGGAGTCATCTCTAAGCTGGTTGAACGAATCTTACCAACGCTCAGCCCCTGAAGTTAAGGTTCTCGTCAGTTCTCTGATGGGCATGGTAGATAGGTATGCTACGTACCTACCCCTGAAAATATATGTATATAACGATACTATAATTTAACATGCTCATTTTACGTCCGCTTCATCATAGGTATTTGCTGTGCCGCTTACGCCTTAGCCTCAAGCTCTCGTCTCCAATGCCTGTAAGCATCCCTCTCTCTCTTAGGCATGTTATAACCGAACTCGACGATGCGGGATATTATGGAAGACGCCTGATTCCGATCCTGGCCTTCGCAAGCGTCACGGTTGGCATATTCGTCTTGGCCTCAAGGCCTAAAATCCAAGGAGAGTCAAGAGGTTAACATAATAAACCGTAGTGTTACCATTACCAGGATCCGTATGCTCCCCGCCGTAGTGGAAAGGGTATTGTCGTTGGATTATTCCTCTTGACTCAGGTCGAGCTTGCTGTCGCTAATGGTCAACAAAATATGGGACTCGATATTAACTATTGATGACTTGCTGCGAGCGACTACTCAGCTATAGCTCAGATTAGTCCGCTGGGCGCACTTCATGACACATTTACCTAGGCACGATGTAGGTACCTAGGTAAGTACAAGGTAGGTATATAGGGATGTGCTTGCGTTTCTGCACTAAGTATATACAGTCGGCCGAAAACCTTAACGGATCCGATCGGTTACGCAGCGTAGCGGGAAGACGCCGGCGACTAGTGTGGGGGTTCTCTTGTCAGGGAACCGTTGCTCACAAAAGGCGTTGCCGCTGTATAGAGTATATAATCTCTAACCGTTTGAAGCATGGGTCCCAAAAGACCGGTCGATATCCGTTGACGTTCTCTTACCCCTGAAGTGTGCAGCTGTAGTCCACCAGGCCGAATGACTCGGGGACTGTCACTTCGGCTTCAGTCAAAGCACTATCTACGCTTTACGTCAGAATCGAACGACGAAGGTAGTATTCCAGAACACCTCTAACGTAATATTGTCAGGTTTACATATGAAGTTAAAGTTTATTTTTCCCCTAACTTTTGAAACTTATCAAGTTATAAGTTGCTTGAAATAAAATGTAAGATATCCGCTTCAGAACCTAATAAGGGGCTAGCTTAGCATCAGCAACTCAAAACCAATTGCCCTAATTTACAAAATATGAAATGAATTGAACGACAAGAAATTCAATCACAACTCCCTGATGTTGTTGTCGTGGATATATCAACGATTGAAATAGAGGACTTTGCGAGTGCTAGTACCTAGCGGGCCATTCCTAGTCGCTTGAGACTTGTCAAGCCGAGCACTCGGCGTTACATAGTGAGCTAATGCATGGACTAACCACATAGTAAGAAACCGGTGGGTTGGTACTACGAAAGGTGGTCAGCCCTGTCAGCCCCCCTTGGCAAGTATTTGGATTTATAGCGGCAAGGGACCAGTCTTTATATTTTGCCGAAACCCGATTACGCAAGTCTGACTTAGTTTAGGCAGAGGAAGACAAGACGCTAAAGTTGACACGGACGACGGTAGCTCAAGACTAACTGCTCCTACCACCCCACGCTAGCTACACGATGTCGAAAATAACGGGCTCAGTCAAACCACAACAGGAACTTTGTGGGTACTCTAGGCCATGACGAGTTGAGGCTGAATCTAGACCAGACATCAACTCGCCCGACAATCCAAAACGCAACCAGTCCGGTAAGCTAGCCCCGGAAGCCGGCTCCCCTTAGGGGGCCATGAACAGACGTAGTTCGCCCAGGTTCACCAATTACAACCGGGAGATCGGCAAGCTAACCATGCCAACCCCATAATCTGTATGTACTATGCAAATCATCGACCCAGACGGACGGGATCCAGATCACGTCCGTCTCGGCAGCTAAGCGTTCGACGATGTAGACATCCGAGTAAGGGGATGGGCTTCTTAGACCTTGTTAGTAAAACAATAGAGCTGTCATCCTCCGAGCTTTGCAAATCATCCAAGTGTATAAGTCTCAGTTCAAATCATGTTTTGGGAGTAATCGGACTGCTCTTTTCCTCGTGCTCACTCCTTAAGGCATCCGGTGGACGTCGATACATCTTATAAGTCGCTCGTTTTATCGAACGCAACAAATTCACTTCATCCCCTCACATCTACCGCTGTCGAGTCAGGTCCAACGCCATCAGCAACCGACACCATGCCTGGAGCCCTCATCCCACCATGGTTCGTGACCGAAGCCCCGGGTGTTGTTGAGATGAACGTGGCATCCATAATCTGGGGCGTATCCATCGCATCTGCCTTATTCACTTTTGCCAAGGCGAGCCAACAGACAATCAGCGTATGGAGGAGAGCGAAGCGCGT
Organism: Hypoxylon sp. FL1284; assembly: GCA_022432365.1. Lineage (NCBI taxonomy): Eukaryota > Fungi > Ascomycota > Sordariomycetes > Xylariales > Hypoxylaceae > Hypoxylon > Hypoxylon sp. FL1284. The sequence goes on from JAJJXE010000002.1 coordinate 270,287, forward strand.
CAATGCCTACGTCGTCATGGTGTGGCTCGAGTGGATGGCAAGCTCCACCATAGGTGTCATCAGCTGGTTCTATCTATGGGGTTCTATTCCACCTGGGTGAGTATTTCTGACAATCGAGCGCTGTGTTCCTATAATAACCCAGAAGCTTCCATCAGATTTGGTTTCTTCTTCGGCATCATAACGGTCTGGGTTTTTCAGATCCAATGTGTGATCCACATCATCATCAACCGAATCGGTCTCCTCATGCATGACAGAAGAAGAGTCCGCAACCTACATATAATAATCGGCCTCATACTTGCTCTCGTCAATGTTAGCGTGTACTGTATCTGGGTCCCCGCACGCCTCCAAATATCTGAGACTTTCATCAATGTCAACGAAATCTGGGATCGTATCGAAAAAGCCATATTCGCCGTCCTCGACGCCGCGCTGAACATATACTTCATCTACCTCGTCAGATCAAGGCTGATATCCTTCGGCCTGACGAAATACACGCGACTCTTTCGCTTCAATCTAGTCATGATCGCCATTTCCATGTCACTAGATGTAAGTCTCCGCTCGATTTGCCAGCCGCAGGGCGTCTCTGGTCTGACATCTTCCCTAGGTTATTCTCATTGGGGTGATGAGCCTCGGGAAAGGTTTCGTTTACGTGCAATTCCACCCACTCGTCTATATCCTCAAGCTGTATATCGAGTTGAATATGGCCGACCTCATCGCAAAGGTAGTCAGGGCCGAGAATGGCGGTTCATATGGGTCCGGTTCGGGAAACAAGAGCAAGTCGCATGGGCTCGGTATACCCACAGACCCCCGAGGTGTTAGACTGGCCACGATAGTGACCGTTGGACGAGCCGACCCCAATGGCGAAGATTACGATGAAGAGAATGGCCCCAAAGAGGGGGGTATCCAGAAAACGGTAGAAACGGAGATTAGGCACGAAGACGACAACCAGAGTTCCAGCTCAACTACGGAGCTTCAGAAGCACTACCAGGTCGTGTGATCATCCATTCTCATCAAGGGAGCTATTTACTAGTGCCACTAGGTGCTAATCTGGAGAAGGGGTCGGGTGAAGTCGTGTACAATTAAAGTCTTACAAAAGTTCATTACCGTACCTATACGCTATTATAGATAATAAATATTTAATGGATTGCATACACTTACCTTGACGACTGGCAAACCTTGACTCAATCGGTGAGGGTACCCCTCTTCAGCAGTTTCGTCAAGACCAGCCAGCCAGAAGAGACCAAGTTACTGAAACGTAGCCCAAGATCACGGCTACCTAATGACTCGTCTTTATAATATCCTTCTATGAAACTGACACGTCGGGTAGGAGAAGTGGGGAAAGGGAAGCTATGAATATTTTGTCTTCACAACAATAATAAGACAGGGAAGTGTCACCGGAAGTCGGGATCCTGTTACTATTCCCCGCGGGATCCGGACTAACAAGAGGGCACGACTACCAGGTTGACCCACCTACGCTGAAAATAACTACCAGGGGAGTATAATTACTAGAGGAGTTCCTCCTAGGCATCACATTGACTAACTCCTCCCTCCTAACATATCCGGCGACTTGAGGTGGAAAATATTGAAAAATGGCCGAGTCTTCCGAGAAGTACGATCCGTCGACATACTGGCTTGCACCGTCCAGAAACTTCAGGACTTCAGCTCGCCTTCATCTCCAGCATCTTCTCTTCCAGAACACTCTTGGCTGCCTCTTGGAGCCGCAGGTGCAGAGCTTCGTGTCGGGCTCGAAGCAGCTCAAGGTTGCCGATCTCGGCTGCGGCAACGGCGTGTGGCTCAACAACCTCCACGACGAGCTCTCGGCTAAGGGTATATCTGCCCAGCTGGACGGCTACGACATCAAACCGACCTACTTCCCAGCAGCGGCCCACCTCCCGCCGTCCGTGACGCTGAAGAAGCTCGACGTCCTGGAGAGGCCGCTCCCGGAGGACATGGTCGGCGCCTACGACGTCGTCCACGTGCGGGCCTTCGCGAGCATCATCCATAAGTCTAACCTGACGCCCCTGCTCTCGACAGCGCTGGCCCTCCTGAAGCCCGGCGGGTGGCTGCAGTGGGAAGAGGCGCGCGTCGACGCGTACCTGGTCGACGCGCCGACGCCGGAGACGTCCACATCAGCATGCGAAACCATCGTGCGCGTACTCCAGGCCGGCGGCGAGGCGCGCGGCTCGACGTTCGAGTGGCTCGGGCAGCTGGACCGGGGCCTGAGCGAGCACGGCTTCGCGGAGGTGCGGGTGCGCGGGGCGGACACGCGGCCGCAGGACTGGAAGGCGTGGACCGAGGACTACCTCATCGTGTGGGAGGAGCTTGCCGTCTTCTTCCCGCCCCGCGCCGAGCAGCCGCAGGCGCCGATGGCGCGCGAGGACTGGGTCGCGCTGTTCGCCCGCGCCGTCGAGGAGACGGAGCAGGGCGTCGCGGTGCACAACAAGCAGGTCGTCGCCGTCGTCGGTCGCAAGCCCACGTGACATTCTGCTAAGGTGTCTTATACTTGGGGGAATGTACCATAGCTCCTGATTGAGAACTGACTGGTATAATAAGAACAGAAGGCGAAAAGCCAGTCGTTTTGTTACTCGTTTCAAATACCGGCTTACGAGTCTTTACAGCCCCGCGGATTACGTAAATCCCTCGGCCGACTCAATCATTGGTTATAGCGGGCTCAGCGCTAGAACCCTCTATAATATCAGCTACCTCAGCACGTAACCCGCCTTGAATAGCCCTGTAATAGTTCTCTCATAAAAACCTCGCCCTCCTTAATGTAAGAAATCATCACGAGCTTCCCATTTACACCGTTAACCAAAAAAGCTCAGCCAACATCGACGCATCTGGACTTCATCGCCATGATTAAGGGTGTATTGCCACTCATATCCTTTGCCTTTTGCGTTGGAGCGGTAAAATAGGATATTAATAGTAAACCACATATTTCCAGATTAAAATGCAACGACCAATAAGAGGCACGCCGCGGAACATCGCGCTCGATATGGCAAAGGTCATCAATTTTACCGGCAGTGGGTGACATAAGAGTTGCTGTCCTGTTTTCTTCCCTCTCCTCTGGAGGGTCGATGATGTGGAAGCTATTCCGTCCGACATCTAGTATCAGTACGCCTCACACATCTCTTCACCATGAAGAACGGCCTGCTACGCGCTCTCGGCGCGGCCTCGACGCTCGCGGCCAGCGCGACTGCTGCACGAATCTGCGGTGCTAACATGAACAACACGTACCAGTGGACCTTGGGCGACGCCAGATACGATGATCAGGTGAATGGTACTGCCACCGTGGCGTTCAGCATCATGCCCGGGGATGGGACGGGATACGCGACCTTTTACGAGTGCGTATCGGCGTGGCCTGAGCCGTGGCAGGGCTGGTATGATGGCAAAGTCTCCGCTGGTCCAGCACCTGCGACTGACATAGGCAACCTTGTGAGTCGTTGGATATTCATGACCTCCGATGCTGAGAGGAAGCGCTTACTGATGACGGGCACATGTGGTTAGATATGGGGTGACTGTATATGGTCCGGAAACGGACCCAACTACGACACCACGGTGGCCTTCGCCATGGACTGGTCAAACCGCACGATGCACCTCGCACATGCGTACGTGTGCGGAGACCAAGAAGGGTAAGCAACGTCACCACTAGACACGCCTCACACCTAACATACCCCTTCATCTCATAAACTGACTCTCCCCCTTTAGCTCCGAAGGCGTGGCGATAGGACACGCCGCACTGGACCTCGCATGCGAGACAGACGAGGAAGGCGCCGAGAGCTGCATTCTGAACACGGAGAGCACGGCGAAGGCCCATGTCTCGACAGTCGGGAGTCCGGCGCACGTGGCGTCGGCGCCGGACACGGCGTGCGCGGACGCGGACGCCCGGTACCAGGTGTGGCAGGTGGACGCGTGGACACGGCAGTACGCCCTAGCACCGGGCGCGACGACGCCGTCGGCCGATTCGGGCCCGTCCTTTACGCTGAGCAACCTGCCCGGCACGCAGGTCTTCCAGTGCGCTCCGGGCGCCGACAGCCCGTCAAGCGGCCAGTGCGAGTATCAGGGCGACGATGAGACGGTCGCCGCGGCCAGCTTCGAGTTCGATCCTGATCTGGACTGTGAGTTTTTTCTCCAACCTCCTGTTACCTTTTGATTTAAAGTATGCTGACTCTGGCCGTGCTACAGTGCTGAAGCTTACCCAAACCTGGAACTGTGGCTGCGCCGAATCTCCTGAATGCAAAGCCCCGTACGTGGAGTTACCCCTTTCTGCGACAAGATAGATCGTGTCGTATTATTTAGCAAATTTCTTCAACTAACGACTGTGCTAGGTCGTACCTCGACGTTACCGCCGTCGGGTTCGTTCAAGCAACATGCAACCGCGCGGGCGACATGCTCAACTGTGCTACGGGACCGGTTATGATCGGCGAGGCGTCGCGGCAAAAGAGGACCATCTAATGTCCTGTCTGCGCAGAAGGAAGACGAACGGCTCCCATTTGATATAGATGCTATTATGAAAGAGTCAAGACTTCACGTCTCGTTATGAAAGTCCAAAGTTCTTAAAAAGTCCCCTTAATAGTACCTATATCGTACTACCCGTAAAGCCATATGCCGAAGAACTTGTACAACAGATACCTCGGCCTATCCGAGGAAGACGAAGTTAAGTCCATCCATTTCTTCAGTCCTGCCGGGATCTCCAGCAGTCAGCCGAATACGACACCGCACTGTCCCGTACCGCTCCGTCTGGAAAATCGTAACGCATCCTCGTCCTCGCGAATCTGAATGAGATACGCAGAACCCACCGCAGGTGGCCCTTTCGGATCAGCGTGAACCATAACGTGGTACTTCCCGCCCCAAGTCGTGAGTCGGCCACCTCGGACTTCAGCTAGCAGCAAGTCGGCTGCGGGAACCTCGTCTCGCTGTAAAACCCGGGCCAGAAATTCCTTATCAACAAGCGTGCCGTCGAATAAATACCAGACAGGGTATTCATCCTGGGCTAGTGCTGCCGCCTCGTCACTCTGCAGGCGGTGTTGGGGCATTGTCGAGTCAATGCCTGGTGGCATACTGGCGAGAGGTCCTTCTCAGCGAAGTAAATTCGAATGAACATACCTAGGACGAAAGTCTACGTCTATGCCTTTAAAGGATTTCTCGATGCTTTGCTTCGCTGTCGCATCAACCATGCAGAACTCTACGGCCCGGCCAAAGTCATCGGCGCCGTGGTACTTGGCGGGTCTAGTGGTCAGATTTCCGACTGCTTGGGCGGCCTCCACGTGCGGCAGCAGTCCCTCCAGCTTGAGAAGAAATCTTGAATTTGGGTTCGCGCGTGCATCGGGATTGGGATCTCGTGGGGATCTCGATAAGCGATTCGTGGCGCGCGCGTATTCGTGCGATTCCATATTATTTTTTCTAGCCCTAGGCTGTCCTTGATCAATTCCCAGGCCCCGAATCAAGCGACATCCGGCCTATGCGCACCAGCTTCATAGTGGGATACTCCGGCGTAGGCTTTCAATACAACTTTAAACTATGTACATCACTATCAAGTTAACTATCAAATTATAGCTGTACATTTTACTTGGTAAAAGTGCCCTAGTCAATTATGGGTGTTGCCAGTGGATTGAGCTCAGTATGGCGCGGCCATTTTTAGCCACCTCGGAGAACGTTCAATTTAGAAGCCAGTGTTGTTATACCACGATCAGCAAAGAATTTAAAATAACTCAGTAAACAGTATACTTTTGTTACACAGTTTCCTCCTGAGCCTCATCTCGAGCTGAGTATCCCTCCAGATGATACAACGGCTTCAGCGTAGCATCCCGTCGAAATAAGACGTAACGTTTCATCCACCACGGCAAAAACGTATGGACTTGATATTTTATATGCTTCCGTGTTGGGACACTGAAGATGTAATCCAGTTCCTCCAAGGTCCTTTGCCTAGAAGCAGGTTATGTTAGGATCTCGTCTCGTCGCTGCCGTGGCTGGGACGGTAACTTACTTGGTTTCGGGAACTATGAGAAATATCCCAATAAATGACACCAGATTGAGACCCGCGTAGAGGCTAAACGCTGGTGGACCCTTCACACCAACGAAAAGAGCCGGAAATGAGATACTCAGCGCGCTGCCTATGGCGTTATTGACGCAGATGGTGAAGGCACCACCAATCTCTCGGTGAGACAGAGGAAAAGCTTCGGAAAGGTAGATGAATGGCATAGGTCCTATCCCTAGTCCGTAGAGCGCCGTGAAAAAGTATATAAAGAAGGCAATGAGGGGCACGCGTGCTGGATTGTCAGGCGACATGAGGAAGCACAGGCTGACGGACGTCAGACATCCTCCCATGTTGGGGAATGTGAATAACAACAGGTTGCGCCGGCCAAATGTGTCCATGGTGTATAACGCCGGGAAGGCGAAGACGAACATGACAAGTCCGCAGCCAAACGATGCCAGTAGCGCGCTACTAGTTCCGTATCCGGCACTGGAGAAGACGGTAGACGAGTAGATCGCCATGATGTTGATGCCCGAGAACTGCTGAGAGATGACGATCCAGGAGCTGGCCATGGTAGCTCTGCGAAGTCGCGGGACTGACAACAATTCCCAGATGCGCCGGCCTAGTGTCCTCCCACCGAAGGCCGATCGTTCTTCTATGACTTGTCTGTGGACATAGTAGAGCTCGCGCGCAGCTTGCATCTCCGTGTTGCGAAGACGGCAAAAAGAGCGGAATGCTTCTCGGTACCGTCCTTTCTTCATCAGCCAGCGAGGGGATTCTGTTTTGATCTGTAAGTTATCCAAACATTTCTATTCAGGGGGCAGACTGCAGCCCTTATCTTTTACTCACCAGGACACCACCAGACAAGTAACACGACAGGAATCGCAGGGACGAACGCAGCCGCAAGTTGAAACCGCCACGCTAGAGCGCCGATACGGTAAAATGCTAGGTTAAAAGCCGTGCCAATCATAATACCAAATGCGACCTATGAAAAAGACGTGTTAGATAGGTACCTGAGTACTGACAATAAGGGATTGCTCACCCAAAGCTGAAAGCTTGTCACCATCCCGCCACGGATCGAGGCGGGGGACACCTCAGCGGTGTATATCGGAATCACGGAGATCTTGATACCCATCCCCAGCCCCATGAAGAGGCGGCAGATAAGCAATTGCTGCCAGCTGTGCGTGAACGCCTGGGCCAGCACCGGGAAGATGCAGAACAGTCCGGTCACGAAGATGGAGCCCCTTCGACCGATCCAGTTGTTGATGGGGTCGGCCGCCCAGGCGCTGCAGAGCCCGAAGAGCGTGGGGGCTGCGTTGATGACGCCGATGAGCCATTCGTTATCCGCGATGCCGAACTCCTGAGGGAACGACAGGTTGGCTCCGTTGGATCCTGTGTTATCCCATCCCTGGACCGCCGACCCTAGAGAGCACAAGGCGATTGCGTAGTACAGGTGCCGAGGCAGATGCCACTTGTGTGTGACTTCTCGTTTCAGGGCAAGTTTGTCATCCTCTGTTAACTCGGGAATGTTCATATAGTTCTCCTCAGCGGGGCTTTGAGCTGCTAAGGCCCCTCGAAAGAATAACTCTTCCCTGTCCTCGAATCCGTACTCGACGCAGAAGCCTCTAACTTGGAGTAGAAGATTTTCCTTCAAGATCCCGATGAGGGGATTGATAATTCTACGAATTAATGAGGAATCCAGCACTTAAAATGGCGAGAGTTACTTTACTGACCTTGCGTTGACATTTCGGGTATAATCCTCAGGCGGATGCTCGATATGAGTCACATCGAGATGATTCTTGATGTCCTCGGACTCATGCGAGTGGCCGTTCATCTTGAAGACTATGTGGAGAACGCTGAGACAGCGCAGATTTCCTACATATAATGTCTCCTGTACGAGGAGGTCAACAGGCATAACGGAGCAACCCAGAGTGTCTTTATACTAACGGAATAGCAGGTACATATCACAGAATACCCCAGGAGCTAGTTGAGCAAGACAAAGAAGTCTCGCTCCTTGCATCACAACCCCGCTCTCAAGGCGCTCAAGACCAAGCTGGCACATGGCTGCCGCGTGAACGAGCTTTGACCGTCCTACAAGGGTACCAGCAGAGTTACATAGAATCTTCTTCCCTTGCACAGGTCGTCGCTATACCTTGGTTAACCCAAGTCATATGGGATGTTCTTTACCGGAAATAAGATCGAGATCCGTCCACAGCGGACCCTTCTTGGGTTATACAAGCTTTGCAATGCATTTAAAGAAGCTACTGACCTCAGTATAGCTCAAAACCGTAGAAGTCTACCCTGATATTGCCTGTTACCTGCCAACTCCATCAACAGGTGAATGTTTCGAAGTTAGTATAGAGTTATTACTCTAGAACGATAGAATCTCTAATCGTGAATATGGCGCCAGCTTCTTGGCTTGATAAGCTCGAGGAGCAGCGTAAGTGAGACCCAACCCTACAGTCCGAAGGACTCATTACGACTGACCGCGGCGAGGTAAAAATACTAATGTGAGGTTAACTCGTAAAGTCAACGTCGACGTAGACTGGATGGACCCCGAATACATCAAGTCGATGCTGCCCAAAATCAGATTCCACGACCGAACCAGTAATCAGCTCTGGGCTGACGTCCAGCTCGGCCACGAATCCAACGCCGATCTGCTCAGAGAAGTTACCAAGGAGCTCAGGGACCAAGGATGGTTGGCCATCTATACGCGTATGGCTGTGTTGATGTGCAGGAAAAACGTCGACATGATCCAAGGACGCTGCCTGCTGCAGACGTTGCCGTCAAAGACTTACGACACAGAGGCCACCCTTTCTCATGCTCGTCTGTACGACGCCGAGTTCAGGCGCGCGGGGATCGGCCGCGACCGCTTCTGCATCAAGATTCCTAGCACTGGCCCTGCGCTTAATGCTGCTAAGATCCTCCAGCAGGAGGGCATCCAAACCTAGGGCACGGCGTTGTTTGGCGTTCCGCAAGCAGTCGCATGTGCCCAAGCTGGATGTCTGTACATCAGCCCGTACTATAACGGTATGGATTTATATTTACCTACTTGACCATTCTCGGTTCTCTGAATGCTGATGTGCATGATGATGAACAGAGACCCAAGCACACGATGATCCGAAGCTGTGGCCAAATGTCCGGGATCCGGCTACCCAGCACCCAAACTCTCCCCGTATTATCCAGGTCCTCCCGGTGTACAAGAAGCTGTATAAGGAGACGGGTAAGGAACAACCCCTTGTTAAGAATGCCAGGTATGATGACCCCTTGCACTTGTCTCCTTCGTGAAGATCGACTTCGGCGTTGCTAACTTACTGCTCCCAAACAGCTTCATCTCGCCTGAGGAAGTTATGGCCGCCGGTGAGATGGGCTGTCACAGCGCGACCATTTCTCACACAGTTCTCAACGAGCTCGCCACTCGCCCCTACGACGCGTCCGCTCAGCCGGGACAGGGCGAACCCAAACGCCTGCACGCGTACAAGGACGCCCGCGTCCTCCCCGCACGTTTCGAGCCCCTTCTAGCCATCGACCCACTCAGTTCGGAGAACAAAGCGGCCATCCACGAGGTTTCCTACGTGGACTACCTCGCCGACGGCGGCAAGAAGCTCGATGAGGCGATTGTTGCAGACCCGGGGACTACCAGGAGGCTCAAGGTCGCCTTGGAACTGTTTGCTAGTGCCGAGAGCCGCAGTAGGGAGAAGGTGGAGAGGGCTATGAAGGAGGCTGCTTAGATAACCGCACATTAGGTCAAAATTGATGGGATAAAAGGCTGCTTCGCAAGTCGATATTTGTGCACAGGCCTTATGCTGTCCTTCAAGAGATCATAGCTTCTCCTTGGCTCTCACCATATTTTAGGTACCTAGAAACCTAGTAAAGCTAGCTGGCTTGGTAAGTTCGGGTGTACTTTGATAGACAATTTGTCATTCAACCCTTGCAATAAACGTAGAACCCCTGCATAGAGACAGACTGATTTGGTTGTATCTGCTTGGCGCTTGACTCTTGAGGGCCAAAACTCCACGATATGTCACCCTCAATCATTTCTTTGGGCTCCAGCCATGTCTGGTCATGAGATATGTGCTCATAGGTGGAAGCAATAGGTATAATCCGCAACGCAGATACATCAGTAGCAGCGACGGGGCTTAAATATACGAACGGCTGTGCGGACCTGGCTCCAAATATCGCATCGCCGGTCCCACCGGTTGAACCACGCGGCCGCCAGCGGTCTACCCCCGTAAGAAGTTCGCCCCGCCCCCGCCCGAGCGTCTGAACACCACGGTCCTGCTCATGATGCCCCCCGACTGACCCGCGAAAGATATGTTCTCATCCGGCGTAAAGTTACGGCTGCATCTCCTCTTCCCTATACCCTGAGCGCCGGCTTCTCCAGGCGTATTGCGTGCTCTCTTCTCAAATCCATTCCCCAGGACGGCGTGCTAATCCTGACTCAGGTAGGACATCGTCATCATCCCGGTCGGCGAACCTGCGGCATGATGGCAGGCAAAGCAACGCCATCTCTTTGCTCGAGGGGAAAAACAGGTAATCCCTACGGTCCTTGCATTGTCCTCTTCCTTTGTTTTCCTCCTGTTGGCATGGTTCGTTGGCTTCAGGCAGTCTAGGCCACATATCGCCAACGTCAAAGGCGACGATTGGGTAATCCGATCTCACGTGATACCCCTGGCTTTGACCACGCTAAGGGCCTTTTTGGTGCGGAAAACGTTCTGGTGCGGAGAACGTACTATTACTCCGCAGCCGCCAACTCGAGCTAATAGTCCTTTGTTGGATATAGGGGCTAAGTGACTGACCCCAGTCAATACCATGTGCTTACTTAGTACCTTCACACCGAGACACCGAGACCCTCTCTCAACCCCTTGACTACAGGGATCTTAACAATCGTGAGAACCAGATTTCACGGCCGGACAAACTACTTTTGAATATAAAATGCTTAGCTGCTCACCCTGTTTAGTCGTAACTTGCTCTCAGCGTGATTAATTATAAGCTATAAGCCTCAGCAACCAATCATGGCTACTCCTAAAGACGACTATGTCTTCACTCGGGACATTCTTGACAACAGTCGGTTCGTTTCACATTCAGCCTAGCAGTTCGTTCGGTTTAGACGTTGTTGAAGCTGACAATCTCGCCTATTACAACCGTTAAAGGCTCAACTTGATGCACAAGCATTGGGTAAAGGACTTTGGATATCTGCTCCACCCCAAGATCCCTACGGAAGGGAAGAATCTACGAATAGCAGATATCGGTTGCGGAACATCGTGAGTACATTGAAATGGTTTAGCCAGCCCGTATTCAACGTCTTGATGGGCTGACAGACTATGTCTCGAAGAATCTGGCTGCTCGATGTGTGCGATCGGTTGCCAAAGTCGACACAATTTGATGGACTGGACATCTCATTCGATGCCTCTCCGCCGCAGGACGTCATCCCCTCCAACATCACTTTCCGGAAATGGAATGTGAAAGAACCTGTGCCAGAGGACCTCATCGGTGCTTTTGACGTTGTTCACCTCCGTTTCTTCATATATGTACTGTTGAAGGAGGAGGTCCCCGACGCAGTCTCGAAGTTCGTTCAGATGCTGAGTGAGTTAAAACGTGCTTATTGTGTATATCCATGCCGGTCTAACCATGTGTCTCTTCCACTTAACAGAACCCGGCGGCTACCTTCAATGGGTCGACTCGGACAATGAGTCCATAAGGGTAAAACGGTCGAAGCCAGAAAATCGCACCGAGAGTCTTGAACAGCTCTTCGGTCTCTTGAAGTCCCAGGATCCGCGGTTCAATCCGACCTGGGTTCCGCAGATCCCCAAGTTTTTCTTGGACTGTGGCCTTCAGGATGTCGAAGCGGAAATCCACGATTCCCCACCTCATCTTGCGTGGTTGATGCATGAGTGCGGCTTGGTAATGCATGAACTCATTGCGCGGAAGACCCAAAACAAGGAAATGGCGGAAAAAGTGCAAAGATTGTTGCCTGCGGCTGTTACGATCCCGCCTATTACTTCTGTCAGTCTGACTTCATAGGTCGGATACGTACTCTAGGGGTCTTGGTTTGAAGGGTAACAATAGTCTAGGATTGACGTTTCTGATCGTAAAAGAGATTTTAAGGGTACTCTATATTCAAGTGTAGTCTGAATACTAGAAAGGCTTGAATACTTAGATTGATAGCTGAAGAATGAATGACTAGATACAGTAGGAAATCCATCCTTATATACTCATTCTCCATACCTGAGTCCTTTACCTGTCAGTTGAGTTGGGCTCAACTGTCCTGAGTTAATGTCAACTCAATGGAGTTGTCGCCAACTCAACCGAGTTGGCTCCAACTGGATGCCAAGCATCTTGATTCAGTCACGTGACCCTCGGACCATTCAAACTTCCGACAGGGTCGTAATTTGGGCCGTGACAGCGGCAATAGAAGAGACCAACAAGGGCGCTTATTATGCTACTACCAAGTACGTTGTCGTGGGAAGGAAACCATGAAGGCCAGGCCCAGATTAGGCAGTACATTAGGTATCTACCGGAAGCAAATGGTATATGGATCTTTTTGTTGACTTGGAAATTTGCAACTTACCTAGAAGGCTATCATGAAGGTTTCTTTCTCTCTCGCCAATCTTTTGACAGGCCGTAGTGCGCCGAGACAAATCCCATTACCTATGAGAGTTGGCAAGTAGTACCTATATACTACCAGGCAGCGTAGCAGCTCGGGTGCGACGTTGCTTGCCGAGGCTGCCGAAATACCACGGCGATCTCTTATATCCAGGGCCGGCAGCTGCCAGCGCCGGGCAGAAAGGGGCACCTAGAAGGGGAATTTGACACTCGCGTCCCCAAGTACAATCCCCTTACAGCTAGAACCGTTGATAGGGCATAAGCAACATCATATTCTTTAGAGTCGGGACTATCAAATAGTTCCTTATCTTAGGAACGTGGTAATAAGAGATACCTTACATAAATCTTATGTTACGCGCCAAGGGTGTTATGTGTATACCGTCGTGGTCATAACATGCCTTCGCGATATGTTGAGTCGTGTGGACACCATCGCATGTAATAGTCGGTTGGTATCTTAATGTTTTTGAGCGCAACATAGGCTTGACATTGAGAATATCAGGGATGGTGGACTTATTTGGAGAAGACGGGGATTGAAAGCGCCGAAGTCAAGGATCTCGGCCACAAGGACCTTTGGCGGTACAACAGGCTGTTGTGACGATTCTGGGGATCTATCAGAAGGGGGTCTTGATTTTGCAGGTAACAGCAAGGGGCTCTGGGGGTCGTCCGGGAGAAGGTCTCCCCCTATAGTATATTCAAAGAGTGACTATAGGCTTAAGTTGACTGCTGTCAAATATCCTGTACCAAAGAGAGGATTCCTGCTTCCTTTTATCCTCATATATCAACTCTTAGGAAGACAGGCTTCTATCTCCCCGTTTCTCCTAGGAAGCTGGGGCGCTGGCTCCCCGTCTCCCGAAAAGGGTATCACGTGACCCTGATGAGTAATCCTGTAATTACATAAGAAATCCTCTTTCTCCCGTGCATTAGCCGTGATTGGTCAGGGTGGCTCCACCCTCTGCAGGTCCCTAAAATGGCCAGTCAGGCCTCGTTTTGTGACAGCTGTGTAAATCTTCTCTTCCGACTCATCTCTAGAGCCAAACACATTGTAGTCACATGGGCCGTACAGCATGGCACTAGATAATCATGTTCTTCGTCAGTATCATTAGGCTAGGTAGGTAGCCGGGCAGGCTTGGGCCCGATCTGCTTGTCTGCCCGACTTAGGGCAACCCATTCAGTGCGATTTTCGTGGCTGCAATAAATGTCTTATTGGTCTTAAATAATGAAACATGGCCAACCAACCGAAGTGGCGAACAATCTGGATGTGCGAATTGTTTATGAGTGACCTTCTGATAGGAAATCATTACTTTATAGACATCTTGTAGTAGCGATAGTCTTCATGAAAGGTAGGACAGGCATTGGCGTCGTATTCGGTGGGTGGCGCTTCTATCCGAGACTTGCTTGCGTACCTAGGTATCGATTCCCCTAGCTGTGTGAAGCACCTAGGGTTATTAGCCGGGACGCTTCGCATCTTTTGCATTATTGTAGGACTGTAGCTACTATGAAATCGGAATCGTCACGAAAGATTCAGACCTCCCAAAGACCCTATTGCGGCCTCGCCTCGACATTCCCCCTGGTGCTTCGAGAAGATCTGGGCAACAAGGACCCCCGCACGTCAGATCTTACATCTCCCCGACCCCTGTCATGGTCAGTCACCAACCATTAAGGTAGCCGAGCGATTATGACGTGCTGAATGTGACGACGATGACAGCCGCGAAGGCGGTACATTTGGATTTGGACTTGTGTGCGTCGCTTCACTGAAAGATTGCCGGGCCTGTATGATGGCTACTGACTGTTAGCAGTGCTCCTGTGGAAATCCGAGAATGAACATACATACCGACGCTTGTGAAAGCTGTGGCACGCTGAGGTGCGCTTATTGCATGGTCGTCAAGGTTCCTGTGAGGAGCTGACAAAGGGAAATCTCGACACCTCGCCCAATTCCTCAGGATAGAATTGGATCAGACACAATAACGGGACTGCTCGGTGATTGGAAGTTGCTCAAGTCTCCAAGATCTCGTAGGTGTCGATGTTCCAGAAAGAGGTTTGGGTTGGTTCATGTTTGGCACGTGGTCCAGTTAATAAATCTCAAAGAAGTCCATTGGACACTTGGATCGCTTCCTGCCATTGTGTTCACCAACGAATGGCTAACGTGATGTTTCTAGTTGGTGATGTTCGATGTCCTCGACACTCTCTCTTCCGATCCTGAGATGGTTGCATGCCCACCTAACCTTCTCCCGGACCCAGTTCCACCCGAAGAACGTTCCCAGAATGAGCCACAGCGATACTTTTAAGACGAGAATCGACGCCGCAAATGTCCAAGGGCTCGGGGTCAGGGGGATGAACCCCTCCCGTGTACTGAGGAGCCCAGCAGCAAGTGCAAAGGGAAGAGAAAGCTAGGATCACGAGTGATCAGTATACCATGCTATCACTGATATTCAGGAGTGTAGGCCAGTTACAAAGGTGATAACAAAGGTAATTCGTGTTAGACACTTGAGGTCTTTGGCCACCTCCTGTTGGAATATGGCTGATTCATTACTCTCGTGGGAAACTCGAATGGTGACCTGTTATCGATGAGCACCCATAATAACCTAGTTAGAGAGAGCAATTGGGCAACTTACGTGGCGATCCATATCATCGATGCACTCCTAAGTGTGCTTAAACTTGGATAGGATGTGTTCTAGTTCGGTGAACTCTTGATCAACTTCCGTGATCGTCCTTGGCAGTTTTGCTTGATGATTAGGAACGTCGGCTGACTCAAAGTAGTGAATACTAGTACTGCAAAACTTCTTCCATCTCTCGATAAGCTCTTGTAATGATTGTGTCAGCGTCCCCAGGAGTTCAGTACTCTGTCTCATCCACTCTTGTAGCTCCTCTCGAGATTTCGTTCGCTGTTTGTAACTGTGTGGGCATTTCTGATGTGAATCTTGAGGCGAGGGTCCGTAACTTGCCCTCGCCCAATATTCACGTCTCTAACATTCATGTTAGCTTATGCTTTTCACATTTGAACACGCGTAACCCCTGCTGTATCTTACACCGGACTAAAGACGTACATATGATTGAATAGCATCATCTACAGCCATGAATAGCTGATCCCACTCTTTCTTGACTTGAAAAATCCAGATTGAGAAGAGGACGATGAAATACTCGCGTGGATCACAAGTGACGGTGTCCATTAGTTGTTTTCCTTTTGACAAAGGATCTTCCTCAGTGGGCTGTGTGCCGAGTTGGGCATGGTATTCGGCCACAGATTGGGGATTTTCATCTGATTCGAAGTAAAGATCATTAAAGAGATAAGCTGACCACGAGTAGCGACTCAGGCCAGTCACCAGGCAGGATATATCGGCCTCATAGACATACTCACTTTCGCTATTGTCGGTTTTGCCGTCCATTGACCTTAAGAATGCAATGTGATGGTATTTCCTAAGCTCTTCGCCACTGCCTGTTGCACGCCTATCTAACTTCGGCATCTTGTGTCTTCTATATTTGAAGCAAGGCAGGTGGAATTCGAGCGCGAAGACGGGAGGTCCAGTATACTAATATACCAAAGTTAGACAGTCAAACCATTGTGTCAGATAAGAGTTTTCCTACGTGAATCTTTGCTTCGATTCGAGGATCGAAGCGTAAGTGATTGAATATGAACTCGCCAAGCACGCCGGCCAGATGATTTGGGGCACTTGCAGCAAGAGCAAGGACGGTCCAGCGACTCAAAGTTGTAATGTACCTATTGCATATAAGCCAGATGCTTGAGACTGAAGTTGGAATAGGGAATCTCTTACAACCGTTTGATGTCTCTATTCACTCCATTCAACCTCACTACCCCTTGTGCTGTAGGAATCCCACCCTCTTCCCCTTCACCAAGCGATTGTCGACGCCGACTTAAAGCCTGGAAGAGGCCACGAGCTGTAAGGGTCTCGTTGCCGTTGAGTAATGCAACAAGATCGGTGGTTGCTGATTCGTCGTTCTGCAACCGCAGCATATCCACACCCGCACAAAACTTCACTACTATATTTGTAGCGTAGTCACGAGCGTTGTGCTCGTCAAAGGCCTGCATGAAGAATGTAACGAGGTCTAAGGAATCGTCGACATTACTAACATCACCTCTTGCTTTATCGAACGGTTCGTCATATCTGTCACTTACAACTCGCTCGGCTTCGAATATCGGGTCCCAGCTATAAAGTTGCTGGGAGATGCATGTTACTGCTTCTGACGAAATCATAACCTTTGGAAGTTGAAAAGGTTTTAGCTGTATGGTTTCCAACACACCAATGCAGCATCATAGTCGTACCCACATTGTTGGTCGAGTGGCGACTCATCATGAATATATCAGCACAGCTGCAATAATGAATGCAGATGCAAGACATGTTAGCAGGGCTAAAGTGCAGAATAACATGTCCGTCCAATCTTCATCTCCTTAATAGTGAAGGTGTGACGCTCTGTGCTATGGTACGAGGGCGGTGAAGAGTACCTAGGTAAGTGGCTTAAAGGAGACTCTCTGCGAATGGCCCTACCGGATCTTTAGAGAGATTTCCGTCGACAAGAACTTGTTTGTATGGTTGGATGTAGGAGCAAGCAGATGATCGAGATCAGAATTTCGGACGACTTCGTGCTAGCTGATATGCAGTAGCCATGTGCTTTGCTGGCAATGCTTCGATGACATCAAGTCGGCTCGACAATGAACATGGTTGGGCTATTCGTGTCATATGGCGCATAGCCACACGAGCCGCCCGAGTATCTAAAAAGGGACTCAGTAATGGGATGAAGTACGACTTGCAGACTCATTACCTGTTATGAGTCCTACACGGCATGAAAAAGTAAATCAGTGCTTCCATCCATTTAAGTCTGAGGAAATGATTTTCGGGAACTCGCCCCAAGTTGGGGAGCATCAGACCATCTAGAGCGAAAGTAATACGTCAACGTGCACACGTACCCGGTCGATGGGGAGCAAGGCTGAATGAATAACACCTGTAGTAATTGCTGTTTATATAGTACCTACTATATGCAGCTTATCCTGCGACACACGTTACGTCTGAAGCTCTTCGTCGAATCAGGCCGAGGCACCCTATCACAAGTATGTACGACACTGGACCTGCCAGTGGTGCCCGATGCGAAGAATGACGGCCTGATATGAAGGCAGTGAAATAACACTCACATACTTGGTCCTGAGAAAACGAAGGAAGAAGAAAACTTCTACACCTCACGTACGTAGGGCAACTACCCGTCTTACTGCATGATGACAACATCCTCCCGCGTCGGTCTCGAGGCCCTTCTTGAGGCGCTCGGCGTGGCAGCACCTGTGCCTGATTTTGCTCAATCAGATATACTGAATAGACCAATCGACATATACAGAAGCTACCTTGCTGACACGGCTTCTAAGGCTCTGGGCTGCGAAGGCACACTTGCATATGAGGCCGTCCAAAGTGCAAATATTAAAGACAACAGCGACCTGACTCTCATCCTACCGAAGCTCAAATGGAGAAGCGATAAGCCCAAAGAGTTAGCCCAAGAGGCTTTCATCAAGGTAACATCTATACCGTGCCTTACGTACGGGCGAAGCTGATTAGCGTGTGGTTGCAGTTCTCGTCCACCCCCCTATTTCAGCTGCCAATACCGGATGGCGTTCATCTACGCTTCATTTTTTCTGCATTGACACTGCCACGACTACTGCTTACTTACATCGACGATCGATTGTACCAGTATGGAAGATGCAGGCTCCCGGACGATCAATCGATCCCCATTTCTTCCAGGAAGGTGGTCGTAGAGCTCTCGTCGCCCAATCTCGCAAGAGAGTTCAGCTCCAATCATCTTCGAAGTACGGTGCTAGGTACGCAAGTCGCAAACGTATACGAAAGCGCTGGATGGGATGTTGTGCGGATGAACTATCTGGGCGATTGGGGCAAAGATGTCGGGCTGCTCGGTGTCGGGTGGAGAGAATTCGGCTCCGAAACGTCCTTCCAGGAAGACCCGATGACCCATCTATGCGATATTTTCGAGAAGACCAGTGAGATGTTTGCACCGGAGAAGGATGCAAGCCGGAAGGCTCGTGACGACGGCCGTAACACCGCAGAGATCGAAGGACAAGGGGTATTTCTAGAGCGAGACCTGTTCTTCAAGAGGTTGGAGGATGGCGAACCCGAAGAAGTCGGCTTCTGGAAACGGGCCCGAGACGCTGCCATTACCTACTACATGCGCGAATATGATCGTCTCCGTGTCAAATTTGATGAATATTCGGGCGAGTCCCAGGTCAGTTCAGAGTCCATTGCGGAGGTAGAGTCAACCCTCAAGGAGAAGGGCATCTACGAAGAGAGTGACGGGTCCTGGATAATTGACTACAGCAAGCACGGCCCTAAGAGTCTTGGGGTGTCGGTACTGAGGGGTCGAACGGGAAGTACGTCCTACCTCCTTCGAGATATCGCCGCCGTCCTTGATCGCAACGAGAAGCATGCGTTCGACAAGATGCTCTACGTCGTCAGTGCCGAGCAAGACGTGCATCTCCAGAAGGTTTTTCAGGCCCTCAGGTACATGGGCAAGGACAAACTGGTAGCTAAACTGGAGCACGTAAGCTTCGGCAAGGTACAAGGGTTGTCGGAACAGCTTGGTGAGACGCATCTACTCGGCGATATCCTAGACAGGTCGGTCAAAGTCGCTCGGGATGTGCTTGAACAAGACTATACCGATTACCCTGAAATTGACAACGTCGATAATTCAGCTGAAGTCCTTGCGTTCAGCGCCCTGATTGGGGGATTATGTGGATCAGCCAAGAGGACATCTAGCTTTACCTTCAACTCGAAGACGACGGTTTCCTTCGATGGCGAAACAGGGCCGAACCTACAGCTCTGCTATGCCAAGCTTTGCACGAAGATCAAAAAGTCTGATTCAGAAGAGGCGGTGCTATCAAATGTCGACTACACATACTTGCAGGAAGACCCCTGGACTGAAGTGATCCGCATCATGGCTCAATACCCCGATGTCACGGAGGCAGCGTACAAGAGTCATGAGCCGTCAATGGTAATGACCTACCTGTTCCATCTCAATGAAGAAGTCAGCAGTTGCTTGGAGGATGATGACGAGGACGACGAGACGGGAAACGGAGAACCAGGTGAAGAGCCGCCGGAAGCAATCTTGGCCCAGACCGTCTTGTTCAAGTGCGCTCGACAGGTCTTGCAGAATGGCATGAATATCCTGGGCATGGCACCAATGCTTTCCTAAACTTGAACAAGCCCGGACATTCCATAGAACATGAGAGAGGGGTCAAACACAAGAGGGCTTCCTACGGTATATGTGGGAGGCTATTGTGACGGTATATTGCGCGCACTTTCGCTTTGCAAAGGGAGGCTCTGTAGTTTTTCTTCAATACCCAGCTTTTAAGTATCTATCAGATGTCCTTCTGAGTAGGCTCCATCGCCGCCTTTGATAATTGGCTAAGGGGTAGATAATTCAGGGGATGAGAAGAGTGGGTGCATGAAGATTCAGGGGTACATTAGGGGTCGTGTAGCCCCAAAAGAGACACACCAGGACGTATTAGACATTCATCAATGATATAAAGACGAGAATATATCACAGTGTAAAAGGTCAAAGAAGATATTAAGGCAATGTTACTGAAACTACTTAGCCCACACTTCTAATAGTATACTGCCTCCCTCCGCAAGAATCAATCTCGCCAGTTCGTGCCACATCAACATAAATCAAACAAAGCCTTCATTACTGCCACCAGTACCTCTCTTGGCCTCATACGTGCTCTACCAACGTTGAAGTTCAACGTTTCGGGCTCGGCGAGCATGCTGCCGCCTGTACGATCTCGAGGGGTCGTCTGCCCAATGCTTCATGTTTCCGTTAGCTTTCTTAGTTCGACGGCCTTTGCTGCAGCACATGATGCATGCCGCGACAATCAGGGACCCGATGATGCAAGCGCAGATGATTCCAACGATGTATCCGGGGTTTACCGTGTTGTCACCGTCTCGTCTAAGCAGTCGAGCAGCTCCGTGAAGCAGCATCGTAGCAGTGGCCCGTTCTCGGACGGGAGCAGGAGCTACAGCACGTATATTGATGCAAGGTGCCATTTGGTTATCGGTTAGAGTAGTCAAGTATCCTGCCTTCGACTAAAACAGTGTCCTCTCGGCCAGTTTCAGAGCAGGGCATATCCAGGTTTTGTATCGCACAGGCACCTTCTGGCTACCCGCTACGGGACGACGCTTTGTCCAAAGCTACATTGTCTATGATTTGTCTCCAAGTCGTATATAGTTGCTTTCATATCCCAAGAAGCTTTGTTATCAAGGAAGTAACAAGAACAACTATTCCGACGGATCCTTTCATATTTGAGTGCTTTGAAGGCGCCTGGAAAATTAGGTACGGCGGGTCACTTGAAGTCACTGTAGTCATAGCGGGTTTAGTGAGAGAGTGCGCTGTATTACAGGCCATGATAAATCGCAATATGATTGGTTTTGGGCGTCGCGCGGTACGCTCTCGTGGCTTGGCCGCGCGGTACCAGGCTATATGCATATTACTACATGCATATTACCCCCGCGTGGCCAGGGGACGAGTACGTACCGACTAGCAAAGCTCATGTAATAGTGGGGTTTTGTTTCCTTTTTTTTTTTTTTTTTCTTCTGATTCTTATGTCTGTCCGCGTCATTGGGCAAAGTGCCGCAAGTGTGAAGACGCTGAGCGGATTCTAGGCACTTCTCGTCTTCTTTCAGAGGCTACGACGATGGCTCTCATCCTTCCTAGCTGCCGCCCGCGACTATGCCGTCTAGCCAACCGTGTGAGCTGCCGGATGGCGTCCACTGTACTGGGCAAGCCCACTGTACTGGGCAATTCCGGCACCTTGTACCTTCAGGATGCGCTCCTTCGGGCTCATCCTCAGCACCCTGAGCTCGGCGAATTCAAATGCCACGCCGTGCCAACAAGGCGCCAAAGGACCAAGGATGATTATTGTCACATGACGCGCGCAACCAAAGAACTATACCATCTGTCAAGGCAGCTCGAACACGAGTTTGGAGGCGTTCGCGGGCTTCGCATGCACGTTGACTTCAACGACGAGGAAAACGTCCTAATCTATCCCCGCTACACCCACACTTTGCATACCTTGATGCGGGATGAGCCCGACCTTTCTATGCAGAACCGACGAAAAATTCTGCGGCGCGTAGTGGAGGCAATTCATCAGCTTCATCTCAGATTCTACGTTCACCTAGGTACGTACATTCTCTACCGTCCCTCCCCAGATCTTGAACTGATTCACCTAGATATCAACCCCCATACCATCCTGGTCAACTGGAGACAGGCCGACAAAAGAGTCACCGATGTGGCCCTTTCCAATTTCGAATATGCCGTAAAGGTAGGATACGAACCTGAAACTAACAGCTTTCATTTCATGGGAAATGCCCTGTGGCGAAGCCCAGAAGGACATACGGGGCGTGGCTTGCATAAGTCGTCAGATATATTTTCACTTGGACTGGTAGTAAGTCGAGACACGCTCGAGCTCAAGAGTTGACGCTAACAAGTGGTATTCGTAGTTCGTCTATGCCTTGGTAGACCAGAAGCGTCTGGTCTTTGATCTCCCGGAAAGGGGTACTCGATTTGATATATCGCAAAGGGTGTTAACTACACATTTCTCATACTTCGGACTAGCTCGTAAAACCATTCGCCGGAGAGTCGCCAAGAAGCGTGCAATCCAGATTCTGAAAAGGGCATCAACAGATGCGAGGCTGGTATGTAAAAAGAAGCCGGAGCTGAAATTTAAGCATTGGGGAGCCGACCTTCTTCCCGAGCTTCAGGACTTGATAGCTGGCATGACACAGATAAATCCAAATGGTAGACTGCCGATTAAGCAAATTCTGAGACACCCGTGGTGGGAGGTCGATGATGTTGAAAAGAGGACCTAGGTCTAGCTAATATACTCCAAGTCATCCCACTCTTAACTCGTTGCCATGATCAGTCTCAGGGGGCATCCACTATCTGATATTCAACCGCAGGCTGGGAAACCGACGGATATTGCTTGAATCTATAGAGTCGGCGGGCTCGAAGGGAAATATCGACCAACATCGTTGCAGGAAACGAAAAAGACGGGGAAATGTTCTAAACAGCAGGCCTAAACGCCCGTCGTCGTTCGGAGGCGCCCCGCCGCCGTTCGGAGGCTCCCCGGTTCCATTCCGGCGCACGATGACGATTGTGAACCAGGTCCAGTTACTTCGTGAACCTATTACAGCAATAGAAGTCAGAATATCAGTGTCGTGGAGGCTCGGAGTTTGTGGGATACCATTATTGCGGGCTGCTCCAGTACCGGTATTGGTAGTATTACGAGGACCAACTGCTGTACTATGACCGAAAAAGGTAGACATCGTGGAGGTATTCTGAGGAAGTAGAACACAATGATATTAGTAGTGAGAGGACGAAGCTGAGTAAGGTCTAGAGTACAGGCTGAGAGGTACAAGATGTGACTATAGGGTATCGATGCTATTATAATACGTGCGTGCCATGCTTTTAGCTTCAAATCCTCGGGCTCCGATAGGGTTTCTCATAATCTCACACGGATGTCCTTGTGTCGCATTCCTTCGAGTGTTCATATTAAGGGTTTTTGAGAAATTTAGCAAGGTGTATGATATATGCCAACACCGGAAAACTTACCTTCCCCCAGAGCGTCTGTAAAAGAAAGGTTTGACCACCTCGGCTGACCAAATAGTCGTGATGCGGCATTATCATAGTAGTCCGGCCTAGTGTAGGACCCAGTAGAGGTTTTATTCAGACGAGGAAGTCCGGGCTGAGAAAGAAATGGCGGTTGGATAAGATTAACCACACCTTCGGCGGAAATGTGGCTGATGAAGATGACAACACTGAGTCATCCGGGGAAGCGCACGGGAAGCCATCGCACGGGGCCCTTGGGGGCTTCATATTGATGGATCGTGCTCTTGCCATGGAGTTTCAATCCCCCAGGATATCGTGTACCGTACGTTACCTACCTGCTAGGTAAGACAGCTCATAACCTCTAGCGATGGCAAGCCCGTGGGATTTCGTGGAGACCACACTCCCCTGCGTACCGTTCCCGTCAACCGCAAAGCGAAACCCAATCAAAACCGAACGGCTAGTAATCCGGCCTCTGGAAGAAGACGACCTTATCGCCCTTCACCAGCTCCGCTCGCAGCCCGAGGCCATGACGGGCATTACGCGCGGACGGCCCGACCGCGACATCGCCGAGTCGCGATCGGCGCTGCGCGGCTTCCTGGCGCCCAACGACGAGACGACGTTCCTGTTCGGCGTCTTCCTCGCGGCCACGGGCGAGCCCGTCGGCGAGGGCGGCGTGCACGCGCTCGCGTCCGCGGCCTGCGGCTGGCCCGAGATCGGATACAAGTTCCGCAGGGAGTTCTGGGGCCGCGGGTACGCGACCGAGTTCCTCGCGGCGCTGCTCGACGCCTGGCGGAAGCTGCCGCGGTCGAAGGCCAGAGTGCGCGTCGCGCGCGAGTCTGTCCCGGACGAAGGGGACGGAGCCGCGGAGCAGGTTTCTGCTGTCGTGGACGTGCTGAATATGGGAAGTCGGAGGGTCTTGGAGAAGCGCGGGTTTGTGAGTTTCGCGGAATGGACGGGGCCGGACACGCAAGAGCACAGGCTGGGTCAACCGGTGACGCTGGTGGGATACCGGCGTATGATGAAGTGTTAGAACTGATTGGTAATGAAGCCGTTCATCGGTGAAGAATATGCTCTGACGACGAGCGAGGTGAGCATTTGGACCAGCAGGCGGAGATATCGGATCTAATAGGGGCGCGGAGATAATTGCCTCGATATCGATAGCAGAGAAGGTCGTGTTGGTCGCGCTTCCAGATTCTGACGTAGAGATTGAAAACCCCTCCAGTCCCTCTAATTTCCAGCCTTTCTTTTCCAACCGCCGTGCAGGCTATTCGACACCCAGCACGCTTTTCAACACGATATCTGGGAATATTCGTTTCATACATAGTCTTCTTATTCCTGTATATCTAGGAAGCCCAAAAAGTCATCTCCGCCTCTTCCGAAGCTCTCAATCCTGCGTGGCGCATCCACCCTCGAGCTTCGTCCCCATCTCTGGCGTCAGCCGTAAGGCGACCAGCCTATGATTGTATCTAACTGAATTCCACGCGAGCCACGATGACCAGTCTGCCCACACAACCATGATTGTTAGAACCGTCTCTCGGGCGGCAGTTCCCTGCCCGAGCTGCCTCGGTTTGAACAAGCCTCAGCTAAGCCTGCGTCTCCCGCCGTCCCGCACGAAAGCGCGTGTGTTCGCGACACTGCAGTGTTCCTTGCGAAGACCTCAACTCGGTTCTAGCACGAGCTTTCAAAATGGCGCCACCACTACCAGGTTCACATCAAACACCCCGAGCGCGTCAAGTCCGACAAATCCGACAAGTACCACGACAAATGCGACGAGTTCAACAAGTGCGACGAAGAAGCCTGCGCCTACACATAAGGATCCCCTGGAGACAGTTGAGAAGAGTACCCAGGAACAGCGCAAGGCAGATTGGGCAATCATGAAAGAGATGGCCCATTACTTATGGCCAAAGGATAGCATGGGTACCAAGGTGCGCGTATCATTGGCCATCGCACTTCTGATCGGGGCCAAGGTACTCAACGTACAGGTACCCTTCTACTTCAAGAGCATTGTAGATGCCATGAATATCGACATGGGGACGACGGGCGGCACTGCTGCTACGATAGCCGGAAGCATGATACTCGCCTACGGCGCCACCCGAATAGGGGCTACCATTTTCCAAGAGGTGCGAAATGCCGTGTTTGCCTCGGTAGCCCAGAAGGCGATCCGAAGAGTTGCCTGCAATGTTTTTGACCATCTGCTGCGCTTGGACCTGAACTTCCATCTCACAAAGCAGACCGGAGGCTTGACAAGGGCTATCGATCGAGGTACCAAGGGCATCAGTTTCCTACTGACGAGCATGGTTTTCCATATCGTTCCTACCGCGCTGGAGATTGGTATGGTATGTGGCATCCTCACATGGCAGTACGGTGTGAAATACGCCGCCATAACTGCCATTACCATGACAGCATACACAGCGTTCACCATCTGGACGACCGCCTGGCGAACCAAATTCCGACGGCAGGCCAACGCCGCAGATAATAAAGCTTCGACAGTGGCAGTAGACTCGTTGATCAACTATGAGGCCGTCAAGTATTTCAACAACGAGAAATTCGAAGTTGCTCGGTACGATAAGGCGCTAAAGGAGTACGAAAGGAGCTCTATTAAAGTTGCAACCTCGTTATCCTTGCTAAACAGCGGCCAGAGCGTCATCTTTTCAAGTGCCCTAACAGGCATGATGTACCTCGCCGCAGATGGGGTCGCGAGCGGGACGTTAACCGTTGGCGACTTGGTCATGGTTAACCAGCTGGTCTTTCAGCTCTCCGTCCCGCTGAACTTCTTAGGCTCCGTATATCGAGAACTCAGGCAGTCGCTTCTAGATATGGAGACCCTCTTCAACCTGCAGAAGGTGAACGTCTCCATCAAAGAGGTTCCAGACGCGAAGTCTCTCGCGCTCACCAAGGGTGGGGAGATCAAGTTCCAGAACGTCACCTTCGGTTACAACAAGGAGCGTCCCATCCTCCGAGACCTCACCATGACTATTCCGGCCGGTAAGAAGGTCGCCATCGTAGGCCCGAGCGGATGTGGGAAGTCTACGCTGCTGAGGCTGCTCTTCCGATATTATGATGTTGAGAACGGACATATTCTCATCGACGACCAAGACGTTCGCCATGTAACCCTAGATTCGCTGCGAAGTTCGATCGGCGTCGTTCCGCAAGAGACCCCGCTGTTCAACGATACGATCGAGCACAACATTAGATACGGTGACTTGTCAGCTCCCGAATCCCGCATCATAGCTGCCGCAGAGCGCGCGCGTATCCACGACATCATCTCCAGCTGGCCCGCCGGGTACCACACGAAGGTGGGCGAGCGAGGCATGATGATCAGCGGCGGAGAGAAGCAGCGCCTCGCCGTCTCGAGACTGCTGCTC
This sequence comes from Hypoxylon sp. FL1284, assembly GCA_022432365.1. Taxonomy (NCBI): domain Eukaryota; kingdom Fungi; phylum Ascomycota; class Sordariomycetes; order Xylariales; family Hypoxylaceae; genus Hypoxylon; species Hypoxylon sp. FL1284. The sequence continues at coordinate 296,837 of JAJJXE010000002.1, forward strand.
AAGGACCCGCCGCTGCTCTTCTTCGACGAGGCGACGAGCGCGCTCGACACCCACACCGAGCAGGCCCTCATGCAGAATATTAACAGTATCCTCCGAGAAAAGGCCCGGACAAGCGTCTTCGTGGCTCACCGCCTGCGGACGATATACGACGCCGATATGATCATCGTGCTGAGAGAGGGTAGAGTTGCCGAGCAGGGGACACACAAGGACCTGATCGATCGCGGCGGTCTGTACTCGGAACTCTGGAGTGGTAAGTGTATCAATGCTGGAAAATCGTGTGGTGATTATGCTGACCTCTGCCGTTTAGCTCAAGAAACGCTGTTCAACTCTGACGGAGAAGAGAAAGAAGGCGTTGATGACGACGCAGCCAACGGAGAAGGGCCGTCCGGTAACAAGGATGAGCCTCGACCGCAATGATATACCTGCGGTAAGAGCTAACAAAGGCCGGGAAGAATCGCGTTGGATCTTTCCCTGTGTCCAAGGACCAGCCCGAAAGGCGCATTGGCCGCTGTAAAATATCTCGCTTCGGACTTCACAGCATAGGTCCGAGGATCAGGATGAGCCCCCCCATTCGTGCCATTCGTGCACGAAAGGAGACCCATATAGTCTACATAGTGAGGCGCTATCCGTGTACATAGACAAAATGAAAACCATTCAACACTAACACTGGCACGGGATTATTGCCCATTCTCGGCATATCTATGGAGTGCAATGCATTACCTGCCTGCCCCGGTACTAGTAACCATCACAGACGCTCTACGCAAGAGGAAGACTAATATGTAAAATTTCCTGCAAAAGCTTCGGAGTTTCTCACCGTAACTTCGTCCAAATTCCGATGCAAGTTTTAGAAGAAACCCAATAACTTCAAGGCAGCCCTAGAGCCTATGGAAGGGATATGGAAGGTTGGGGATATACCTAATATTTCGAAGATGCTAACGCTTGACTCTACAAACAAATGGCAATATCTAGGTTTACGAAGCCTCTCATCACGAAGTGTCATATAATTCGAACGTTGAACTAAAATTAACCATATTCTGGGACTTTGGCGCCATCGCAACCGGAGGTTGTCACAGGGGTGACTCCGTATCCAACCTTGGACTCCGGCCACGAGAAACCTATACTTTAGAATTACAGCCCATCCATCCCTAAGTACCCACGCTAGAGTCGAAAGTTCTTCTTCTACTTATAATGTAATCTAGAGCCTGTCTGTCTCAATAGCCTCTCATTTGATCAGTGTCAGGCCTTAGTCTCGTCCTGACGAGTTTCAGTCCTGACCTCCTGGGATGCCTCAAGAGGCTGACAAGAGATGAGAGTGCTTCCTTGCTGAAGGGCCTCTTCATTGAAACATTATTGGATATAGAGAGGGCATTCGTAGCTACTAGGTTTATAGCTTTTCACGCTTCATGCAATAACTTCGTGTTTACCTCATCGCCAGGTTGGCCTTGAGATCAAGGTCAAGTGCTGCGAATGGCTTCAAATACCTGTCTTCTTAAAGATCGAGGAGTTAGATAAATATTCAGGAATATACTGGTAGAATTTTATTATTGAGCTTAACATATAAGGTTAATATTTTAAGAAATGAAACTGACTTCTCCACAGCCGGATGATTGATAGGAAGGAAGCCAGAGCTTGTCCAGAGCAGTTGCTCTCTTTATAAATAGAAGCCCCTTTCCTGTTTTTTTCTCTACCACGTTTCCCATTTCGCTAGGCATCTTCAACACCAGACTTTTACACCAACTTCTTTTATGTCACTCTGCATTCTCTTGCTCAGCAGCTCTATAAACGATGGATAGATTCAGTATCTTCGTTGCGATATTCCTATTCGCTTTCCTTCATATCGCCACGCCGGCTCCTGCGGGACATCACACAAGGCGGGCAGATAACGAGGCAAAAGTCGACCTTGACAACGGCTACAGAGTCTTTGTAGGAACTCTCAACGTGCGTGCTTCACCCTTTGAACCCACGCATTCCAGGACGGCTACGCTAACACACAGAGGCAGGCAACCGGCCAATACTACATGTTTAGCAACGTCCCGTACGCCGAGCAACCTGTAGGAGAGCTGCGCTTCGAGAAGCCTGTTCCACTAAGCGGGCATCGAAAGGTACGTAGCAGATAAATAGAAGCCCTCTTTACCTATATCTCCCCTCGCCGTAGTCCGTTGCTAAACGTTTTCTAGGAAGGGGACGAGGAGCCTTCCGTCGACATAATCTGCCCGCAAGGCTTTCCGCAATGGCAGATCGACCTCCTAGCGAAGGCAAGCGGATACGACAGTGAAACCATGGCCCAGCTGCTCCGCGCCACGCCCGGCCAGTCCGAGGCCTGCCTTTTTCTTGACGTCTACGTACCTGTGGACATCATTAATCGGGGACAAGCCCCCAAAGGTCGGGCCACTAGCCCCCCTTATCTTTCAGAAAAGATGACGCGTTGATAGAATACTGACAGACACGATATTCTAGCGCCGGTAATGGTGTGGATCCACGGAGGCGGGTTCACCTTCGGGTCCAAGACCGCGTACGGCAGCGCGGCGGGTCTCATCGCGCGGTCGAAGCAGGACGGCGGCCCCGGCGTCATCGTGGTCTCGATCAACTACCGCCTGGGCATGTTCGGCTGGCTCGGCGGCGACGTGCCGGGGAACCTCGGGCTGCTCGACCAGCGCCTTGCGCTGGTGTGGGTCCATGAGCACATCGCCGAATTTGGCGGCGACCCGGACAGGGTGACGGTAATGGGCGAGAGCGCCGGGGCCGCGAGCATCGTGCACCACATCACGGCGGCACAGCGCCCGCCGTTTAGCCAGGCCATCGTCATGTCACCCGCCTGGCAGTTCAACATCGACCCTAGTGTCAGCTACGCTAACGTGCTGAAGGCGGCCTCGGCCGTGCCGGCCGGCGGCGCCTCGAACAAGTCCGATCTGAGAAAATTGCAGGCGGAGGACGCCATAGACGTGAACCAGGCTGTCGTCGATGCGGCACCGTATGGATCCTTCGGGTTCGGCCCCTGGCCCGACGGCGACTACGTAACGGAGCTGCCGCAGATATCGCTGTACTATGGCCGCATCGACCCCGGCATCCAGGTGCGTGCACTTATCTCCGCCCTTACCTACCTAGGTACCTAGAACCCGCCTGCATACCCTAGAATCTAGATACTCACAGTAGCCCAACCCACTCTCGAATCCTGTGCTCGAGAACGGCATAGCTAATCAGGCCCACCCCTTAGATGCTCATCAGCCACACCTCGCACGAGACGGAAGCGTTCCTGCCGGACGTGCCCTGGACGAGCGACGACGTGCGGCAGTACGTAGAAGCAGGGCTGCCGCGGGCGACGAGCGCGACCATCAACACCCTGCTGGCGGACCCGCGGCTGTACCCAGACGTCGACGGCGCGCCGTACCCGTGGACGACGCCGCGGGAGCGCGCGGCGCGGCTGGCGTCGGACCTCGAGTTCGTGTGCACGACGCGGTTCCTGGCGCTGGCGCGCGGCAACGCCTCCTTCAACTACATCTTCGCGTACCCGCCCGGGTGGCACGCCGAGGACGTGCCGTACGCCTTCTTCGACGGCGACACGTCGACGCTCGACTTCGGGCTCCCCGTCAACGCCACCCTCGCGCACCAGCTCCAGGACTACCTCGTCGCGTTCGCCGAGACGGGCGACCCGAACCGAGGCGGCGTCGTCTCCTTCCCCGTCTACGGCCCCGAGGCCAGGGTCTTGCAGCTGACGGCTGACGGCTTCCAGGAGGGCGTCGACGATCTGACGGGGTACCGGTGCGAGTGGATTCAGAAGGCTATGGTGGATGGTTTGTTGAGATTGTCGTGACAGGACGGCTGCGATGGTGATGATGAGGTCGTGAAACGTCTCAGTGGCAGACAAGGCTACCTTGCGAGGGGAAAGCAGGCGAGCAATAGATGATTAGCTCTTTAGTTTAGTATAATTAATTTTTCACCTCCTCATCTTGCCTTAGCGAACGACCTTTCTGCTGGCCGTGTTCATGGCTTAGTAAGCTAATATAGAACTCATCGAGCACCAATAGTAAAGGTCTTGGCATGGTTCATGAACTAAACGAATACAAGGCCGAAATTCCATTTATTAGTTTGGTTTATTTCGCAGTAACTATTGGTTTACGCGGCTGCGAACTGAAAAGCCGTGATGGTGACAGGGTTGATGAAAAACATCACGTAATAGTCAGGCACCATGTTAATTAGCGCTTAACCCGATACTTGAAAGCCGAGATAAGACCGACGATCTCTATGGTGACGTGACTCCAATTCGTTACTTTCGTTACCTCTATACGATTCGCAATCACGTTGTTAACTCGTATTTACCTACAGTTACCATTTACAAGGGGCGTCGGCATCACCATGCACGAGGTGGCATTCTGGGTTCTCACGGCCGTCTGGGCCACCGTCGTATTACTCGCGCGGTACCTGTACCGAGTCAACCAGCTCCTTAGCGGGACGCCGGACGAGGTTCGGAAGCTGGCGGGGCCGCGCTGGACGCCGGACCAGCTGAGGGAGACGTACAAGAGGCTGCAGGACAAGCCGATCGACTACACCGACAAGCTTCCCCCGAAGCTGGACCGTCGGTACGTCGTCACCGGCGGCTCCGGTGAGTTGACGCTAGCTCTGCGTTTCACGTGTTTGATTTGCGTGTTGTAGCAAATGGGGGAAGATGAAAATGAGAAAGAAGAGAATCGAAAGATGTTTTAAACTTAAGACGCACCGCTAAGACATACCTCGGCCGCGCTAGGTCTCGTGGGCGGCTTCATCGTGCTGCAGCTGCTAGCGCGCGGCACCCCGCCCTCGAGCATCCGGATCGTCGACATCCGGCGGACGGAGCGCAGCGACATGCTTGCGGGCGCCGCGGCTGCCGTCGACTTCGCGCCGACAGACATCACGTCGCGGGCCTCCGTCGACGCGGCCTTCGCGCGGCCGTGGCCGGGCTCTGCGGCTCGCCTCCCGCTGACCGTGTTCCACACGGCGGCCGTGATCCAGGCGTCGGAGCGGTCGCGGCACCAATACGCCTTCCCCTCGGCCGTCAACGTGGCGGGCACGGCCAACGTGCTCGCGGCCGCGCGCGCCGCCGGCGCCGACGTCTTCAGCGCCACGTCGTCGGCGTCGATCGCCATCCGCCCCGTCGACCCCTTCGTCGCGCCCTGGGCCCGCAGCCCCCGCAACTACTGGCAGGTCCTCGACGTGCGGGATTTCGACAAGCCCCTGCGGCCGCGCGAGGGCTACTTTGCGAACTACCCGGCTTCCAAGGCGCGCGCCGAGAGGCTGGTCTGCGGCGCGAGCGGCGAGGCGTTTCGCGCGGGGTCTATTCGTCCCGCGAATGGCGTTTATGGGAATCCGACGGATAATACTGTCGGCGATCCGCTGTCTAGACGGATTCTACCAACGTGAGTTAGCCCCCTTCCAATGCAATCGTCGCTGTTACGTCTCGGTCGAAATCGCATGCTCACGCAGGGCTGGTGGCAGCTGGGTGCCTCATATCGTGCAGAACTTTGTCCACGGCGCCAACGTGGCCATCGCACACCTGCACCACGAGGCGGTGCTCGCTGAGCCGTGGCCTACGAGCGCCAAGCACGCGGGCCGGCCGTTCGTGGTTACAGATCCGAATCCGGCAATCACGTACGGCGATCTGTACGCGGCGATCGGCACGCTGTCCGTGCACCCGTTCCGCACCATCAGGGTGCCGCCGGTAGTCATTCTGCTCCTAGCGCACGCCGTGGAGGCGTACGCGGAACTGCCCCACCGTCACCCCTTCCTGCGCAGGGTGCTGCCCGAGCTCGCGGGCGACATCAGACACCTCAAGCCGGGCATCTTCTCCATCTGCACGCACCTCGTCGCGTCCAACGAGGAAGCCGCCAAGCCCCCGTCCCAGGGCGGCCTGGGGTACGAGGGCGTGCTCACGACGCTCGAGGGCATGGTGCTCGAGGTGCTGGAGTGGAATCGGGAACACGCGGACGATGTCGCGACGAGAAAGGCGTACACGACGTCTATCTCTCTGGCTGAGCAGATCCAGAAGCTGTGGGCGGTCGGAGGCAGCTCTGTGTCGCACTAGAGAGCAAAATATACGCGTAATATGTTTAGTGCAAACGCTGCTCTGTTTGATCCGCGCAATGCTTAATGCTGACCCAGCAGCCCTAGCGGGATGCCGGCAGACCATCCGATGCTACTGTCTCAGCATCTGCTATTGGTATCATCGTGTATTTCTGACTACCTCCTTAGGTGTGCATGATAACGATAACTCGACGAACGAGGGAGACTGATAGGTGACGTCAGCCGGTCGAGACCATCTGTGCGGTGGCGTTGCACGTATCAAGATATCTATCCGGCGCTGATGCGATTCATGCGCATACCTGTCGTCTGTCAAACTACAGCGCACTTATCATGACATCTAGCAACGCCTCCTAGTCTTCGTCTCGAGATAGTAGGACTGCGAATTACGTGTGCGCGTAATTATCACGTATGAGCCATGATGCTTCGAGGCCGGAACAGCCGAACGACGGACCACTAAACGCACGTCACGGAGTACGCGTCGGATCCTCGGTGGCGTTGCACATGTAAAACGTTGGGATTTATGGTGTCGATTCCACGTGGAGAGCCAACAATTAGGTAGCTTCGGCCTGGCCTACATCGACTGAGTCGGTCTTCTACTGTACCTTGAAATGCTTGATTACTTTCATACTTGCAATTGGTGGTTGGACCAAAGAACAAAGTAAGAATTGGTCAGATATCCAAATGTCAAACTGACTTTGCTTTCGCACGTCGCTATTGATAGATGCTCCAATCGAGACTAGCATCGTAGTCGCATCCTTCGGTCGAATTGGGGCATGCGGTCGTAAGATGTGCAGGATGTGCAGCTTCTGGATCTCCGGATTCGCGATCCAATTCTCGATTCGATGACTTCTTGTCTGCTTCCACTCGCCGAAAAGAGGGCGAGGGGTGGATCGGTCTTTTAATGGCGTGCGAGAACTCGCGTGGCCTTTTCCTGGCCCTCCCCTGGCTGCTTAGACGGGCCTAGTCCTGTTACGCCCATGCCACTCCCTGGCCCATGCCTGGAACGTGCTTCTCCCCTGCGTTGGTTAATGCAGTCGCTCCGCCGCTTTACCCTAATGGGTAAAGGTAGCCTATCCACTGCAGCCCGCTGCAGCGGGTAGCGTCGGGGCTTGCGAGAGGTCGCCGGGGTCTTTTAGGTCTTTTAGGATGATTTAACGGATTGCGGATTAGAGAGAAGGAAGATTCGTAGAACGATGTGCCCCCGGTCCTCCCCCGGCGCCAGCACTAGAAATGACTAGGAACCGGCAATGTGCGCCTCCGCAGTTTATTGAGTGCTCGCGTGCCTCTTAGTGGCTCGTCCGGCCCGTGTTGGCTGGCTATACTATCTCTTGCCTAGCGCTAAACTGGCTAAAGCAGCCCCGAAAGTAGAGAAATAGGGGTTCGAGGGTGCAGGAACGGGCTAGTCGATGCAGACGGTGCAGACAATCACGATGAAGAGGACGCTGAGGATTGGAGGACAGAGGGAAAGAGGGAAAGAAGAAAAGATCCCAGAGCCCGGCTAGGTCTTTAGCAGTATAGCGCATACTGACTGTATCGTACTTACCCTCTAATGTAATGTCGATTCAAGGTCGACTCGAGTATATGTGGACCTTCCCGTGTCTCTGGTGTTCCCACTCTCCCGCCTTCCCACTCCGACCTTCTCTGTGTCGACCTCCTGTAAAAAGAACAGTCACTTCCCCCTGTCGTCACTCTTTTTTTCCTCATTACACTTCCCAACCTCCAAACGCAATTTCTTTTCGTCTTGGTGTAGCCGATACATAATCCGAGTACATACCCGGAGAACGCAGGCCTGTTCTCTTTCGTTCGTTATTCACAATCTGGTCGTATCCGAACAGATCGACGCAGCTAATCCGCTACCTGCATCACACGCCCACCCGTGCCATTGCGAGACACTCATTACCAATCGTCGCCGAAGCCGCACGAGTTCGAGACATCGATTAGAAGAAGTCTCACGTAACGCATGCTATAATTCCCCCGAGGCATACAGCTAGCAATTGGAAATCAAACTAGACCAGCAAGTCGCTCTGGGAAGCAAGCCAAAAGATCAAGAACAATCATTACCGAAACCGAGACACACACACAAATCAACATCAAGATGCCGAGCCTCATCGAGAAGATCCAGGCCAAGATCGAGCTCTTCCGCCTCGAGCAGCGTTACACCCGCAACCGCCACCGCCGCTCCGGCTTCGTCAGCAACGCCATCTACGTCGACGGCGAGTACATCTACCAGACCCCCAACACCACGGGCTCCAGCACCGACAGCCACAGCAGCGGCTCCTCGTCGAGCCCGCCGTCGCCCATCGAGGAGGAGGCCGCCGCCGGCAGCAGGCCCTACGGCGTCGCGGACCAGCAGCAGGCGACGCCCGCCAAGAAGCGCCTCAACAGGCTGTCCTCCATGCCCGGCTTCGGCTCCTCGGCCAAGAGCAGCGCGCGCGACTGGAGCTCCAACGACGTCGAGAGATAGTATGTCACGCGACGTCCGTCCGTGAAGGAGAGGAGAAGGGATGGGAAAGGGAGCATGGCGGAAACGCGGTGTTAGGTCCATGCCTTTGCTTACAAGGCGGGCCGGCTTCGGATATACCAACTTGACGGGGAGAAAAAAAAAAGAGAGGCATTCTTCTTTTCGCTATGCCCGCGAGGGCTCTAACGACGACCACGTTCATTTTTTTATTCTCCTTTTTCTTTTCGTCCTTTCTTCCCACTCAGTGTATTGCTATTACTATAAGATATCACCGCCGCCGCCGCCCCGCCCGCAGTCGGTGAGAGAGTCGGCGTGCATGGCTGCCGTTTTGTTCTGGCTAAGGCGTTCGGGGACGACGAGATTCGATTGTATGTATTTGACGGCCTAGGATAAAAAAAAACCCGAACATTCTGTTTCTCTGAGCAGGGTCGGTGCCTTTGGCGTGCATATCCAACTCTGCTCTCGCCTCCGTGGTGGCACTGCATTGGTGCCATCAGAACAGTGTCACCTACCTACCCTATTAACCGGTCGCACTAGCAATGCCCTAGGTGTTATAGTGGGAGAAAAACATGACGTTGGCAGGGTGGCTGTCCGTGCTACCCACCATAGAATATTCTTGGAGAAGTTCTTAAAGGATTCATACAACTCTGTAGAGGAGGGTCGAAATATGCCGTGATTGGCACGGTTCCTGGATGCGAGAATGCCACTGATGTCCGTTTTCGGTACTATAGGTCAGGTATCGTGTCCCTACTAGGGACGCCGCTCGTCAATCTCAGGTTCGGCTAATTAATACCGCTGTTAAGGGCGCCGTGCCGGAGATCGGGCTTATCATCGCTTCCCGTAAATCAACCTCGTGCCGTTCCGTGCGCAAAGTCGCGGATACTAGACCATTCCTTGACGCCCGGCCTTTTCATTCTAAGCCTCTCGGGAAGTGAATCAGTTTAGATGTAAGAATTATAATATTGATGCGGTGTATTTTACAGATCTATATCGCTACATGTATTGGGATTCCGATCTATATCACGCCTCGAGTATACCCTGGATGCCAGTTCCAGGGAACGTCGCCGGCCAAAGCTGCTCTCGCCATTCTTATACCAAAACTTGCGTCGTATGCGAGTCATACCTCTAGTGAGGTTCTGTTTCGCCGTTTAGACGGTTCATCGTATTAGACATTAGTTCCGTTCTGGGAGCGCATCTCCCAGTGGTGAGATCGTCGAAGACTGGGGCCTAAAAATGGTTGAATGTAAGTATAAGGTTCGTCGTTTGAAGAGTTGGATATCAGAGTAGCTTACTACGCTTCTCGGTGCCGGTCTCAGTGATGTTGATGTTGGTGCTGTGTCGCACGACTGCTGATGCATTAGCTACCTCGTTACATTGGATGGCGGACTGGACCATGCTTACACAAAGGGTGAGCCTCGGCCTCAGTAGAGTTCTCAGCCTTCGACACTGTTTACTGATTAGCTATTGCTATTAACGCATTGAGATGGTGGCCATACGCAGAGACTCGGCCGCCTTCACGGTTTCGTTTGCGTTCGGGTGTTTAGCTTCAACCTTGTGTCGGGGAACTGGGAACGTTGTTAGCAGACTCTCGACCCAATACGTAGATATCTTCATACCTAGATCTAGGGCCCGGGCGGCAAGGTTGATGGCTATATCATCAAATCAGCGGCTTGCTCTGTCATGCTTGCATGAGTTTGACATACGTGAAGACAGAGTCTTGTTCTCTCCTCTAAACGCCGGAGTACCTGACACAAAAGACCCAGCCGTGACCAGGAAAGCGATGGTGCTGAAGCTCTTCATGATGACTGGTTGTGTGGAAGCGACGGTATAGAAATATCGATTTTGGATGTGATATGAACGAAGGGGACGGTCAGGATTGATGATTAAGATAATGATTCAGTAACTGAGTTTATAGATAGATATATGGAAACACTTGACCAAGTGTTAGGTGAGTAAAAAGAACGTATTAATTCGAGAACTATTGTTAAGATGGACCAGGAGAATTAGAAGGTTACCTGCATCCTAATTATACAAGATAAGACAGCAACACTGACTCTACTCACAGGCCACAGCAAGATATTGCGATCGTCTATCGTTCAGCACACCGCGTCTGATCATTGGGGTGGCAGGGGAAATTTTGGAGACTCGGAAGAGGTCCTTCCTTGACATCTCCATGGTCCGCACGTTCACTTCGTCACATCGTGTGGAACTGTCCTCCACGAACCGTTTCGACGTTTGTTTATTGTCCACAAAACAACGGGTCCGAGGTCCCGCCCCGGCCACCCAGCCCTCCGGCTCAGGTCGCTATCCGCGCGTGCGTGGGCGTACAAGCCTCCGTTGTAGCCTTGGCTGACGCTGCGGGCGGTAAACAGGAACAGAAGACATCAGTCGAACGACGAGGCGACGCCATAGCCCCGGGAGCTAAGAAGGGGAGCTTGCAGCGGTGCGTCCCGGCACCGCCGTGGGGGGCACACGGGCCAAGCAACCCGGCAGTGCCTTGCCAGCTCCAGCTCGTCATCCCATCTCGTTGGCTCGTTCGCGCGCCTACATGAAACCGGTTCGACCCACTGCCGCAAATATTCTGGAGATTTTTCAGATGGTTTGGCGAGGTTGGCGATGATCGGTATGTAGTCATCGAAAAGGGGCCGGCGCTTGTAACAAGATCGGCCAGCTAGCACCGCCGATCGCTCTCATTGGCAGCCAGCCAGCCAGCTGCCAGCTCAGCTAGTCGTACCGAAGCGAGCTGGACTGCCGGGCTGACGGACTGGCTGACAGGCTTGTTCCTTGCTTCGCGTGTCAACTGCAGACGACATGGTGAAAAAGGCGAGGCAGATGTTGCGACATGACATATTGGGCATTCATATCCAGCTCGGCCAGGTATTCAATATCCAAGGTACGCCCGTGTCAGCCCTATGCCCTGCGTACATATGTAATTACCCCCTAATTCGAAAAAAAAATCATGATAGACAAGAAAAATATTGGCTGTGACGTCAGGTATCGCCAAGAAATGAAACAATGGCTTATCCCTGTATGCACAATACCAGTATTCTCTTATGCAATTTCAGATAGAAATGTGAAAATGCTTTATTTTCAAGCTCTCAACACCACAAATTCTCGACGGAATGCCGTTCAACACTCATTATCATCATTTAAAAGCATTTTCAGTATACCCTTCATATAGCATCTGTTAGCTAGTATAGCTAGCACACATCAAATTGACTCATCAAAGACATCTCGTATGATTTGGGGCTATGCTGCAGCGTGGCTCGCGTCCGCCAACGAGGCTGCAGGAGACTGCTCGTCTCTCAGCAATCGTCGCGGAGCGGGGTATGAAAAAACAATCGCTTACTGCTGTGAAAGAGAAGAATCCATCCACGATCTGGATTGTGTGTAACACCTAAGTGTAAACCATTCTACTAACATCTACTCTGCGGCCTCATCAAGTCCTGGATACCAGTTTGGGGTAGGCTCAGGAGATAGCCAACAGGGGCTTTCTTCATAAATCAGCGACAAAGCTCGGTCTTGCTCATCTACTCATCTACCGCCATGAACTACCAGCAGCTAGACATTCTGGAGTTTGAAATTCGCCTATTGGAAGTCATCGAAGCTCCCTCCGAGCCGACGGAGCTCATCAAGTTCAGGGGCACAACTCGCAAGCTCATCCATCCGGTCGAGTACAAGGCCCTGTCGTACTGCTGGGGAGATGCTACGAAACGGCTACCCATCGAAGTGAACGGCCAGATTGTCTACCTCTCCGAGAGCCTCGTGTTTGCGCTGTATGCCGTCGGGTCCAAGCCAGGGGACCTGCTCTGGGCTGATGCGATATGTATAAATCAAGACGACCCGGCCGAGAAGGCCAGCCAGGTCCGGCTCATGCATCTCATCTACTCCAAGGCCCGAGCAACTATCGTCTGGTTGGGGGAAGAAGGTCCAAACACCAGATATGCCCACGCATTCCTTGACAACATCGATAGTGTAGGTGCTCACAAGTACCTCGAGAGGCTCGATCTTCTTGGTGAGAGGCATGCGAGGCCCATCTCCATCGGCAAGTTCAACACGGCATTGAGGATGACCCGGTATTCCGTCCGTGCTCTAAGGGGGCTACATGAGCTGCTGACGATGCCGTACTGGGAGCGCGTGTGGATCATACAGGAAATAGCCAAGGCGCAGGTGGTCTCGGTGAGGTGCGGGCTGTTCTGCTTCGACCTGAACAACCTGATAGCCTGTTCCGTGCACCTGAAAGACCTGCCCAAACGCAACCACACCCTGCTAGGCGCCATCGAGGAGTTTCGGAGACAGGAGCTGGACGCGCAGCGGGGAGGCCTTCGCATGACCCTGCTAGAAGCTCTGCTCAGGAGCCGTTATTCTTTCGCTACGCACCGGCGCGATAAGATATACGCCATGCTTGGTCTGACGAGGGACGGTCAGGATTTAGTCCCCACGCCCACGTACACCGAAACCTTGGAAGAAGTGTTCAGACAACTATCTATGGCTTTTCTTCGGTCGTCGCACCCAATTGAGACAGTCTTGCTGTCCCTATGGGCGCCCCTACAGATCTCGGTAGAGTACGCACCTCCGTGGGTGGTCGACTGGGCAGATATCGCGTTCAACGTGCCGCCCTGGTTGACGTCAAGCCTGCCGCACAGATTCCGAAGATTCCGATACGAGGAACCGTTCGGAAGGCCGACCTTTATAGCGGATCAAGTGGGATTTCCCGGTCGAGGAAGATATCTCGGAACGATAACTTACTCGTCCGATGATCTGCCTTCGTCTGCTCCAACGGAGCCCCTGATCCGTGAGCAGTCGCCATGGATCATGCACCAGTCTATTTCTACCCGCTTGCTGAATCAATTTTATCCAAACAACCCCGGCGCAAGCGGTGTTTCTTCGACAGAGCTTACCATGGCTCTGGTTCGACTCATTACTCGTACTGTTGACGATCACGTCTGGGTGCTTTGCCCGAACAAGGACTACATGGAAGAGGTGTCGAAATACCTTGGCAAACTCGTCATCGACTCTCTACCGATCCAGACCATAGCCAACGAATGCCTTGACTATATGACCATCCTTCAAGCAATTGAAGACGACGACTACGACTGGAGTGTAGCAACAGGATACAATAGAGCCGGGGAAAAGAAAGTGGCAGAGAAGAGCCCAAGGACTAAAAAGGACAGGAAGGCCGGAGAAGTAAAAGAAGCAAGAAAGTCTAGCGAACGGAGTAGAGCTGGTAGCACCGTCCCACCCATCATCAAGGCGGTGCAAAAGAGGAACAGAAGAGAGACCGCATTATACAGTAGCACGTCTTTGGATAATAACAGCAGCAGGAATATCCTGTCTCCCTCTCCTGACGCAAAGTCTACCAGATCTACTTCGCCCATGGACGAACGCCTCCCATGCCACGCTTTCATGACGAGCCTCTACCCTTCACCGGCCGCCTTCCAGGTCTGGAGCGACGTGTTTGCCGCGCTGGACCTATCCCCCGAGTACAGCCTCCGGCTGGCGAGCACCGAGTACCAGTCGGCGACCAACGTCATCCTGACGCCGTACAACGCGCAGGAGGGCGACCAGGTCTACCAGCTCCACTGCTGCCACCTCCCCATCATCCTGCGGCCGCTCAGCCCCGGGCGGTTCGTCGTCGTCGGCGAGGCGTGCGTCGGCCTCGACGCCGACGGCCAGTGGATCGCTGCTAGGGACTGCTCGTGGGGGCAGGCGTCCCCGGTCGAGAACTTGGCGCTCGCGATCTTGAACGAGGACTAGCTTTTGTCAGACTTCTGGCTCTTGTATATATCTTAGATTCCTATCTGTTCTCATACTTCTCGAGACCTGCATATAGCTACTAATACCCGCTCCTATCCTCAACGGCCACAGAGCCTTGTTAGCTCGAATACACGGCATAACCCAGTATTCTGGTACCGAGGGCTTTCAGATCACCTAAAGGACGCAATAGTCGGACCAGGAGAAGATATCGATGATGGGCACATGCTTCTTCTGCCTGGTAGGTAAGCAGCCCCTCGGACTACACAGCCTCTGTTGAAGTTCCCGACCACCAATCGAATCAGAGATGAGATGAGAGTCATCACATCATCCAGATCTAGTTGCATTCGGGTTTCCAGAATTTTTGTGGTCCACTCACACCACGACCCACAGCCTATGTTACGGCTCATCAGTCTGCCCTCCCTCTCGAGCGACTGCAAAACCCGACTGGAGCCCCGGGAAGGCGGCTCTATGCAAAGAATACGCTATGCTAAATGCCGGCCTTCACCGAGGTAAGCTGAATCTTTATCTCCGCACTCCGAAGGCGAGTGAGTTTTGCACTTGAGTACCTCAACGGATCAGGAGGCATATAAGGTCGACGAGAGCACCGAATTTCATCTCGTATCATTACCAGAACATTCGTCAATCGCAGAGGAAACCAGACGTCCACAACAAGATATACTTTTTTTCCTCAAAAAAGGAGGGGAAAATAACATCTGCCGCGACATACCCCGCAACACTTACGAATCGCAAATCGCAATGGCGCCGCAGTACCGCAAGGCGCTCATCATCGGCGCGACGTCAGGCATCGGCGAGGCGCTGGCATCGAAGCTGCACGGAGAGGGAACTTCAGTAATTGTGACGGGGCTGCGCCAGGAGCGTCTCGACGCCTTCGCAGCGGCGCACCCGGGGGCACACGGGCTCGCGCTCGACGTGCGGGACCTAGCGGCGCTGCCAGGGTTCGCGGCGGGCGTGGTGGCGGCGCACCCGGACCTGGACTGCGTAGTGCTGAACGCGGGAATCCAGCGGGCCTTTGACTTTTCACGCCCGGAGACGCTCGACCTGGCGCTGTTCTCCGAGGAGCTGACGACCAACTACCTGGCCTCCGTGCACCTGACGGCGGCGTTCCTGCCGCACCTGCAGAAGACCAGCCGGGAGGGAGCGGACGCGCACCTGGTCTTCGTCAGCACGTCGCTGGCGCTGGTGCCGACCATGACGCGCACGCCCGGGTACAACGCCAGCAAGGCGGCGCTGCACAGCTGGGTCACGACGGTGCGGCAGCAGCAGGCGGACGCGGGGTTCTCCAAGCTAAAAGTCGTCGAGGTGTTCCCGCCGGCCGTGCAGACGGAGCTGCACGACACGCGCAACCAGCCGGACCTGGTCAACGGCGGCGACATCGGCATGCCGCTCGCCGCGTTTACCGACGCCATGCGCGCCGGCCTCGCCCGCGGCGACGACCAGTTCGCCGTCGGCCACGCCGACGAATGGGTCCGGTCCGGCTTCGAGGCTGAGCGCACCCGCATCTTCCAGCGCGACCAGGTCGTGTTGAAGAATTCCCTCACCAAGTTCCTCAAGAACGGCGGCGGGAGCCAGCTATAGTGGCCGCCTCGAGAACTAGAGCGCGGGCGCGGGTGGATTGTATGTAGCTCGCTCCTCGGAGGCATCTCTAATAGGGGAGGGTCCAGTTGTACATGGAAGGGCAGCGACGAGAAAGCCAGTCGCTCGAATAAATACGTGCAGTACATAAATTGTTCGTTCATAAATAATTCTATGGCCCTCTCTACTACTTTAAGTAGCTCGCGTCGTCGACTCTGTTGTCTGTCTGTCTGTACAACAAAAACGCCTCCCGGATCCCAACTCCGTATATACATCTAATCCAAACAAATATCATCTATGTCAGACAACTAGGGCAAATTCGACAACGTAAGGTCATGTACATCTCGCTCGCTTTCTTTCTCTCTTTATCTATAGCATCCCAATCCAATCAGTCCATCAGTGATGATGATTCGGGTCCAGCCTGTCAGCTGCCCTGCGGACTTTCTTCGTGACGTCCTCGAGCTGAAAACAAGGTTAGCGAGTTGTTAAGCGTAGAGAGACAAGGAATACTCACGTGCTGCATCTCAAAGATGGAAAAGTGGTTTCCGTTGACCTCCCAGAGGTCCCTGATGAAGCCGTCGTGCTCCTCGTTGTACTGCTCCCAGCCGAGGAGGCGCTTGTCGCGGCTGTAGTCGATGAAGGTCTTCTCGGGGCCGCCTACGACGCGCTCACGGGCGCGCATGAGGGTGGTGGGCGGGACCTGCATCTGCTCGCCGTCCTCGGTCGCGAACGAGGGCAGCTCCCAGAAGCGCGACATCATGCGCGAGTGGCGCAGGTTGAGGTCCACCTTGTCCTTGAGCTTCATGTGCCGCGACTTCTCCGGCGTCACGTACGTCGGCTCCGTCGGCAGGTGCCGCAGCAGCGCCTCGTCCCGCAGCGGGATGATGCTGTCGATGAAGATCATGCCCCGCACCCGGAAGATGGGGGACCGCGGCGTGCTCGCGCCGCTGTCGCCCTCCGACGCCCGGCTGCACGCCTCGCGCGCTGTCAGCGCCATCTGGTGCGCCATCTCGAGCGAAAGGAGACCGCCCATAGACCATCCTTTAGAGTAGGTCAGCACGAGTCCATGTAATTACAAGCATGAAGTACGGATACTTAGAAAAGGAAGGGCAGAAAATGACGGAAGACAGGTCAATACTAACCACCTAGCAGGACGTCACCGCCCTCGGGCATGACCTTCTCGAGGAGCCCGATGTAGTGAGCGGCCATCTCCTGGAGGCCGCCCTCCCAGTAGCCGCCGGTGTGGAGCTTGGCGTTCTCGATACCCCATAGCGGCCGGTTGATGCGGTCGAGCATGTGGTAGTTGAACGAGGTGCCGCCGCCGTCGTGGATGAGGAAAAGCGGCGTCCGCGGCTTGGCTAGGATCGACGCCGGCCGCCGCGGCCCCTCGTGGATCAGGGACGGGTTCTTGATGTACTCGTACATTGTGTGGTGGGATGGGAAAAGAAAAAGAAGAAAACACCGGAGAGCCGGAGAGATAGGGGTGGAGGGCTCTGGACGACGAGTGGATGCGCCCTTATCTTCGACGACGCGGCTCGTGAGACTGAGACGTCACGTCGTATCTGAAACCACCGAGCAGCTAGGCAACTGAGTACTGGTCGACTAGACTTGTGACGTACCGCGTGAGGTACTCTATGCCACGTGCTTCTCTAGCCGGTAAGAAAAAAAAAAGGAGAAAAAAAAAAGAAGAAAGGAATCTCGACACTATCACCGCCTTGCGTCTACAGATCCCGAGTCTGACTCGAAGAAGATTTGAGAGCAAATATTGACTTGACGGTTAGACAGGTTTGAGAGTAAGAGAGAGAGGAGAGAGATACGGAGGGAATGCGAGGGAAAGAAAAGATTAAGCTAGCTGGCGCAAAGATAAGCCGCCGACACGGAAGGATTTAAATGCTGACTCTGACGCGGACAAGCGGATTCTTCTAACTTTCAGGGTCTTTTCGGCATATGGTTTCGTCGGTGGTTGACTGGCCTGATTGGCTGGTTCGCCGGGGGTTATCGAATCCTTTTGGCCTTTTCCCTAGTCTCTTACGAACTAGGTAGAGAGGCGACCAGGTGTGGTGGTTTGTGCTTGGCCTGGAACAGGCAGCTTCAGACAGCCTCGGGGCAGGCAAAGCGGCTGAGGAATTCTACGCCTCTTCCTTTTTTTTTTTTTTATTACTTTTTTCTCTCTCGGCTCTACTTCTTCTACCCTTCTTATCTTCTTGCCTTGGTACACAAAGCCACCAGCCATTTTTAACACTTTTATCGTGGCTAAAACTTGAGAAATTCGTGTTGTTGATAAGAAGAAGTTCGCCGTGGTGGTCGGAAAAACTATATAAAAGATCGGAGTTTCTATTATCTGTGACCTGTCCTGGCTTACCCTGGACTGTTCTGGCTCAGAATCTGAGATGGGAGCGATGATACCTGCCTAATTAAAAATAACCCAGCGGCGGGTTTGCATATGGCGATGTCACTCGACCTATCAACGCCGGCCGACCTCAGTCTGGGTAGGGCTGCAAGCAGAGCTCCACGGGGATCGACAGGGTTCGACAGGAGGGCTGGAGGGCTAGAACTGTACCACATCACTTCGTTGCATGGCGAGCGTGGGCTCGCATGGATTAGTTCCTCCCATGTGAAAATCCCACTCAATTTTTTTTCGCCCTTATCCTTGCAACTTTTGGAAAAGTCGCCGTATCTCCGTGCCTACCAGCTTACAGATCAAACTCGACTAAATAAATGTCTCCGGCAGAATAGCGTCACCGTCTGACTACATACCTCTAGGGCTCCCTGCCTCTGTCTCTTGGGCTGCCTGGCTAAGGTTTTTCCTGCCCTGACTACACTGAATCCCCGAGGCACCGAGTCCTGTCCGAGTCCTCGTGTTCGCCACATTTATAAAGCAATCGCCCAATGGCTGCAAAAGAATGACTTTGACCCTGATCTGCTTCGTTCCATCTACTTTCAGATTAGTTCATGATGCGGTCTCACGTGACTTTACGAATAGAGGCCAAGACTCGGGGCTCTGAGGCTCTGGCCCCGAGCACTGAGTTGAAGAGGTCCAGTACAGTTCAGCTAACTAGCGATTACGTTCCATTACAAAGAGCAAGAAGCAAAGCGTAAGAAAGCCTCAATCTCATAGTCATCACCTGTCACACCCTCAAACTATCCCCGTCTTTCGCATCCCCTAGTTCTCGAAATCTCTCGCCCCGAGAAGTTGATTGTCCAGGAGCTTTCCCATGTGCGTCTTGTCAATGTTCTCGCAGTTGTTGCGGATCCTCGTGTAGAGTATCTTGAAGAACTCGACAGGGCTCTCTCGCAATCCCGACTCCCCACCCACTCTCCAGTCGCTGTCGCGGAGTATGAAACCGTCAGCAGCAATCTCTTCGTCCTCTCCAGGCGTCTCGTAGCTGATGCCCAGGAACTTGCACGCGTCGACATACTGCTCGAAAGAGCCGAAGTAGAGCTGGCCCGCGAACAAGTTCAATTCCGTAATAAGACGCTGTGGTATCCGACGTCGCTTCAGTCTCTCCGGCACCGTGTACAGGTCCAGGCTGTCTAGTGCGCGGTGTCCCAGGTTCGATCGCGGTGCGTATACGTGCAGCGCGACTTTGTTGGATTGCTGAATCGTCGGCAAGAGCTCTTGTGCTTCGAACGGGCTTATGACCATCATGTGCTTGACGGCACCGGGAGGGCCACTCGTCAAGATCCACTGGACCGAACGCTGATACGAGTCCAACATATCCGATGGACGTGCAGGCTTTATCGTTGATGCAAAGTCTACCGAGGCGAAGAGGCGAGGGCGAAACTGGCTTACGTCGAACACTACTCCGGCTGTAGTCTTGCGTAATGTTCTGAAAGCGGCTTTGTATCCCGACGCTGACTCTGTAGTAGCTCCCGAACGCACGAAATCTCGCACATCATTATGAACCTTGTGATGTGCCGCTTCTGCTGGCGGAGGCCTCTGATCTTCTCTTTCCTGTTCGATTTCTGGAGCTAGTTCTTGTTCTTCCTCTTCGTGGAGAGCCGCCGAACCCAACTTCACGTCCCCGAATTTTCTGCACCGCACCAGTATTGGATCCGTAGTAACCTCGTTGGCTGATCGTCTTGACTCTGTTTCAATTCGAGGACGGTACCTAGATTCCAGGGTTTGGGCCTCCTTCTCTAGATACCTCTCTGCTAGAGCTTGGCCAAATTCGATCTTCTGAGCCTGGTCTGGTTGCGTCTCTCGGCCGCGCCGCGCTTGCTTCCATATCCTCCTATGGAGCTCGTTGCGTCGGCCTTGATATGCCCATAGAGTTATGCTCCTCTGCACATCCCGCCAAGTTTCGCCAATGGTCCAAGCCAGTATATCTAGAACTGATATGTTCTGGTCTGACAGCCGTCTCGCTTCGGACTTGAGGGTTATGATCTTGTTCTTGATCTCTTCTTGCACGCAGAACACCACTGACTGTCCTTGGCCTAGCATCCTCATTCGCATACATGCTAAAGTAGCGTTAGTTGCGGGGAATGCCGAAGAACGACTAAAATACTTGACTTACCTTGAACAAGCCTGTCCTTTGTTAAATTCGCCCCCAACGTAACGGCAGCTCGATAGTCGCTCGGCAACTTCAGGTCTATGCTCCTTGTGTGCGCTTCATCGAGAAACACAAGGCACACATCTAATTGCGACAAGAACGGCGATGTCTGAAGCGGTTCGTCGTGGTCTTTTCGGTTTACGACGCGCATCTCATCGTTCTCATCCACATAAATCGCAGCTTGGGTCTGCGAAGTGTCTGACACCTTACTCAGCCATGCTCTTGCGACGTCGCGGCTGCTTAGCTCAAGTATCTGAGCTCCTACATCCAATATGACACGGGTCGGTCGGTCCATGTTCACGACGACGTCGAGTAGAATATCTGCTATCGTTTCGCCTTCCGAGCGACGCGGTGGCACGAGAATGACCGAGTTCTCATTTCTGAGCAGGTTTTCCAGGACCAAAGCGTTAGTGTGCTTCTGAGCTTCGAGGTCCAGCTGCGTGACGCCGAGGGGGAGTAGTTGACGCGAGTCGTTTGTACCACTGAACCCAGTAGTCAGTTGTTCCCTGGTTTCGCCTATATCCCAACCCGATGCGGACAATTTGGATGGAAATTCCTTCATCTCCTTTGGGAAGACCGTGTGGCTCAGGAAATAGTCAATGACTCCCTTGGCATACCGGAAAGTAGGGTATACGTCGCGAGCGAATTGAGTCCGGTTCTGCAAGTTGATGCCATCTAAGGCAGGAGCCAGACCGCACGCGTCCCTTACCCAGACTTGGTACTCGAGGTTGGCCTGGTCCGACTTCAGGAGATGTTCGAATGTCCGAAACAAGTCTTCTTCCTCTAGCCCACCGTAGTAATAGCTCAACGACGTCAGTATAATGACCACGTCCGGATGACTGAATTCAGAGCGTGGCGATGGATTGTCTTTTGCCCGGAATGGTACGGCTAGCCTTGTTGCTGGCCTTCGCATAGGGTCCAAGCCGTATTCAAGTCTCCAGCGTTTTTGTCCGAAAGCGAATGTCAAGACTCCTCCAGCTGTGAGGCCTCTCAATAATAGCAGTGTCTGACTGACACCCACCCAGAATCCACTTTCGTCTTGGCTCTCGACTAGATTGATATCGGCAGCTGTGGGCTGAGCCTCAGTCACATATCTGTACACCGCTTGACGCACCTCGGCTCTCTGCCTCGCGATCGGAAACCCTTGAAGGCCCGTCGCGCAAATCTCCTCCGCAACCCGAGAGAACAGAAAATCTCCAGCCTCTTGCTGCAGAATTCGTGTCATTGGGAAACCTCCAGGAGAGTGATAGTGTACTTCGATTGAGCTAGGAAGCTCAGAGCGAACTTCCATGACGACGTTTCGAATTATGTCCAGAACCTGGTGGGCGCACACCCATCGCTCGGGACTGTGCTCGGTTGGCCGTTGGGTTCCCACGGTATACACCAGTTCGAATTTGACGCTGAAATTCTCGTCGCTCTCATCGACGATGTCACGCGCGGATGCATCAAGGACGTCCTGGCTTTGTGTCAAAACTCGCCCAATCTGGTCTTTTCCTGACATCGTGCACTCGATACCCATAAGCTTGTATGAGAGGATGTGTTCCGGTTGAATCAGGAAGATGCCACCAGCCTTTTTGCACGCGTCGAACATCTTCTTCATTGCCTCGACCTCGGGCACTCCAACGTTTATGGCGCGTGAGAATGGCATGTGGTATATCCGCCGTCCCAATAGGCCGCCAAGCTTGGATACCAGCATCTGATACATCTGTTTTGACTGAGGTTTCCCAACGATCACTCGGACTAGTCGGCTGCCATCTGCGAGAGCTGCAGCAACCATAGGCACGATCATACTGGACTTGCCTTGGCCCATGTTCAGCTGCATGACCGCGTTGCCATCTATCTCGGGGCTCATCATACTCTCCGCTATCTGAGCTTGAACTGGTCGGATGAGAATTTCGCTTTCAATCTCCAGCAGCAGCCATTCTGGGTGCTCTAGTGGCTCCCAGTCTATATGACCGGGATTGCGCAGCTCGTTGATTAGGGCGGGCTTGTTCTTATCGGCATTCCGAGCAGCATGTAGCAGGCGATTCGCCCGTTGTAATTGAGTAACAGCCACTCCGTAATGGATTATGCATTCTCGCCATCCCTCGGAAAGGCGTCGCCAATAACCCTGCGTTAGACGCTGTAGGAAAAAGCTGGGATGAATCCTTGGCCAATGCTGACTTGGCACGACTTCCTGACCAGGAAGCACCGCTTGGAGCATGGTGGTGTACGTTTGATCGACTACCATTTGGCACTTGTCCTTATGTTCGGCGATAAGGGTTTGAATGTCATTTCTCATCGATATTGTGTCTTGTTGTCTCGCCCAGTCCTGCAATGATTGGTTGCTGCGTCCAAGATCCTCAACGTACGCAAGCTCGTACTCCGACTGCGCGTGCTTGTGGAGTCTATGTAGTAACCGGGGGAGGTTCATCCTCTGCCTCTTTTATCTATCGGCTAGAGTCAACATCTCTGCCAGGTCCTCCAAGTCAGGCAATAGCTCGGTAGGAGCTGGATGATGAAATATGTCGTCGCTTTCGACGAATCCAGAGTCCCTCTGGAGGCTCCAAGGTGGATCAATTCGAGCTACTGGCTGACAATAAACTGAACTAACCTGTCGAGGAATTGTATCGCGGATTTTATCGAGGTATTTGTCGAGTAGGTAGTTATTGTATCGTTCTCTGAAGAAGGGCTTCGCCTGAGCCATGGCTCGCTCCACGTCAATGTAACGATGCCGCTCCATAGGACCTGTGTTGTCTGGAAGGTTTGGAACTGCACATGGCCATTGGCTCACTAGAGATCCACACAACGTGTCGAGTGCTTTCTCTCTCTTCGTCTTGAACATCTTTTCCTGCGTCCGACGAAGGTCTCCACTGGATTGCGGCTGTGATCTCACAAGCTGATCTTCAGGGCTTCCGCTGTACTCCAAGTAGGCCTCCTCGAGACAGTGAAGAAGATTAGGCTTTGTGACCTGGTTCCCACGGGACAACTGACATGTACCAATAGTGGGTGCAGCGATGGCTGCCATCCCAGCATCGGCATAAGAAAAGTAAGCCAAGACCTGCATGATAGTCATGTTGGCATCTCTGGAAAACGCAAGAGTGGCAAACCAGACCATGAGACGGAACTTGTTCAGTCGAGGGCTGCCACTGCTTAAGAATTGCTGCAGAGGGATCCAGTTCTGGGCTATGTATTCATAACCATCCACGAGCAGATTTGCGTCGTACCTCAGTCGAGAAGAGTTTACTTCATTCGCCGTCCCGGTCGTGTCGTGTTCTGACAAGAACTCCCAAATAGTGGCTGGCAAGTTGTCGTCGATGCTCCTGTCATGGAGGGCGAAATTATCCCGGAATATCATACTCGACATCACCAAGGATCGGGTGGCTTGTGCCGAATCTTGTTCACGATCTCTACTGGAGTAAAACACATCGGATGCAGTCGTATAATCCTCGGCGCCAAAGCCTGAAACGCGGAAAGTTGATGAGCGGATTAGATCACGGTATAGCAATTATTAGCTGTGACGAGAGCTGGCATAGGACTCGGAATTAGTCATTTAAATTTAACTAATAATTCTTTTAAGTTTTAATGGCTTTATTTTTTTCTT
This sequence comes from Hypoxylon sp. FL1284, assembly GCA_022432365.1. Lineage (NCBI taxonomy): Eukaryota > Fungi > Ascomycota > Sordariomycetes > Xylariales > Hypoxylaceae > Hypoxylon > Hypoxylon sp. FL1284. Next base: position 320,838 of record JAJJXE010000002.1, read on the forward strand.
TTTTTAAAAAAAAAGAAAAAAAGGCTTTTATTTATATACGTTAAATTAACCGTTTTTAATTAATTATTTTTATTTTCTTTAAACGTTTAAAACGTTATTAATATATTTTATAAATTATTATATAATGATTTAATTTATAAAAATATTTTTAATATTTCCATTAATAATATTTTTATTTTAAAATTATATGTTACGATTTGGTGGCTTATAGGCCAGAAAAGAGACCTAACACCGGATGTGGCCAGCACAGCCAAAAGGGCCAGTCGGACAAAAGGTTTATCCGACCAATTAGGTAGTCAAGGTCACGTGACACCCCTCGCTACCCCAGGAGCGCAGGGCGCCGCTACCCTCGCTACCCTAGGAGCGCAAGGCGCCGCTACCCTCGCTACCCCCGAAGCCAAAGGCGCCGCTACCCTCAGGCCTCCCGGCGCCAGGGCACCTTACAAAGAGCTACGGGATATATAAGGAGGATCATTTCCTTTGGTATATTGATTCCTTAGCTACCAACTTAAGCTTATAGTCATTCTTTGAATATAAGGGAGTAATCCTTACGAACCAAACTCCTTGAACCTAACGCTACTGTTACCTTCAAACCAAGACCCCCTATTGACCCCTGTATCAACAAGGCTCGTAACAAATTAATTATTTAAATTTAATTAATAATTTTTTTAAATTTTAAAGGTTTTATTTTTTTTTTAAAAAAAAAAGGTTTTTATTTATATATATTAAGTTAACCGTTTTTAATTAATTATCTTTATTTTCTTTAAACGTTTAAAATGTTATTAATATATTTTATAAATCGCCGTATAATGATTTAATTTATAAAAGTATCTTTAATACCTCCGTTACCAATACCTTTGCCTTAAGGCCATATCCAATGTCTGATCGATTGGCTATAAGGCTCTGATATGTCTCTTGGCACCCCGGGCCGTATCTGGCCGTGTGACATTGGCTAACATGGTTTATGGCGGGCGGAGTGACATATGACTTCTCGTAGAAGAATTTCGACGCCTCTGCTTGATCCAATATTGAATGAACAACTTGGTAGAATGCGCCATGCTGTGCCAAAACCCCGAGTTTAGGGTTTCACCAGACACTTTGCATTACTTGCTGTCGAGATTGGTAGTACTCCATCTTAGGAGTTGGCAATGCGATATCTTTGAGGAGCTCGTGATCCTCCTTCGTGAGCCGCTTGAAGGATCTGACAGCGGACGACTTCAGAATAGTCAATGCTTGTTCGGTCCCAGTCTGGTGGGTGAGCGGATCCGGTAAAACGAAGGAAGTGAGGGCGTGAAGATATGAAACCAGCAGTTTACTCTGCAAGCTACCATCATCGGTAAGCCTGCCTAGTAAGGTATCAACCTCGTAGACGTAAGTCTTCGCAGCGGAATTCTTATCGACGGTCACAGTTGTATGTCGGTCACCCTTGTCAAAACCTGTTTTCCCGTTGGGAATAATGACCTTGCGTCTAGTTTGGTCGCCGTGCTGTCTGAGCACAAGTTTGTCGCGAAGGCCAACGAGAGTTCCAATTGACTGATCTTCATCAACTGCCATCCCTCGGAACTGGCGTGAGATGATCATCATGTCGCCGGATTTTAAATCGAACTGCAGTTCCAGCCTAGGAAGCTCAATGCCCACGGATCCGTGAAAGACCATCTGCATCCATTCACGAATCTCAAGAGGCGATAGGATATCAGCCAATATGGTTCCGGTGGGACTGTTCATGTCGACGAGCACCGCGTTACCCTTCACCAGCTGCCAGCTGGACTGCGTACGGAGCAATCTCCAGTTTTGGCTCGAGTGATTCCAGGGTGCTCTACAGGCACAGAACTCCAGATAATCATCCTCCAAATTGTACCAATGGACAAAGTGACGAAGAAACATCATCGGTAATGAGTTGGCGAGGACGCTCGAAGGTACAAACTCGAATATCTGATGTTCCGCAAATGTTTCGGCTCGGACAGAAAGATTCCCTTCTGATTCCAGGACAAAATCCAGCTGATGCCCATGAAAGAGATCCTTGCAGGAGAATAGCATTCCAGGCACAGAAGGTACAATATCTAATATCGACCTGCCAAACAAGGCGGAATACGTAGAATGTCTCTCGTACTCCTCGGGTAGCCGATTCAATGGACTTCCGCCAATAAGCAGTTCACCAGTCAACAAGCTGAAATGAACCGTAAGCGTGCCGTGCCCATCTGAAGCAGCCGACTCATTATAGAGCCAGTGGTGATAGGGAATTTCAGATGTTTTCCACGGGCCTCTTGGTTGAAACGCGGCCCATAGCTTTCTGATGGCATTGTTCAATGCTGGACTGTGTCGATTCGTTACTTGGTCTACGAGAGTCCCGAAACTTCGATATGCAAGCTGCTCCTAGCGTATGATCATGATGGAAGTTAGGGGAGTCTCTGGTGTGCAATGTAGCCCTTCGTTGGCAACGATAGCGCACTGGATCAGGGTGCATGCTTCCTCTGGGACCGCCAAAATGTCCCTAAGCTGGACATCCTCTACACTAAATGTATCGGCACACACCAGGGCTACATTGACTGCCTTGGACCTCAAGTTGTCTCTCACACTCTCGTCTGTCGCAATTTGGAGTTCCTCTTCAAGGTCGTCGATCCACTTCCGTGCCGTTAGACGGCAGGATGAAAGAAACTCGAGACTTCGTGCTTGCATGGTTCCCGCGGGCGTTAGAGAAAACAGGCGTCTGGCAATGGTGACGAATAGTCCAAGTGCTGGGAAAGATTGCCAATTTTTCTCGACGCGCTCTAGCGCTTCCTGCAGGCTGTTCAGGAGAGTGCCAGCAAACTGACCGTCGGCTAGAATGGTATGGCTACTCCTTCGCACATCGCCATCATCACCACATGGCCCCGCTTGCAGAATACACTGCAGAGCAACAAGCACGGTTGCCTCTGTTTTGAAGTCCACGCTAGGTGATGCAAGCTGAACTAACATGTTCTGCCATTGAATCTTGTTGTCCAGTGGAAGAGTCGCAAGTGCCTTGTATTCCTCCATGGCAAGACCGCTAGGGCACGTGGATTGAGTAGCCAAGACTTTATTCGGAGGTGGGCCACTTGGTGCTTCTGCAGGGCGATGTACAAACTGCTGGAATGGAGATGGCTCTCTGCCTCCCGGTATGGTGTACGTGCATAGCCGAGCAAGGTCTTGGGTAGGTTGGAAGTTTCGTGAGAAAGAGTTGGTCTGACGGTCATGATACCTGAAAAGTAGACCATTCTTGACGCAGATTTCATCTTCGGTTTCGCTAACGACGTTTGCTATCTTCCGTCGGCTACCCTTATGAGGACAGTCCTCAGATAGCAAGGCAATTCGTTGTGTTTGCCGAAATCGGGAAAAGTACTTCTGTAAGGAAACCTCTGGGTCGTTCAATGTGTGACTTGCCCTTGGTGAACGCTTATCCTCGTATGTCGAGCGTAGAACGTCTGATAGAAGGAACACGGTGCTATCGCGCCAATTACCGAACGAAAGGGGGGCTCGCAGCGCGAAAACGGTCGACTTAGCCCTTGATTCATCATCGGACAGTGGCAACTCGTAAACTTCTATCGTAATATCATTCGCCTGGCTTTGCATCCCGCACTTGTAGCACCTGGCGGAATGTGCCTCAACCTGCAGCCCGTTGGTCGGATGCAAGTACCTTCGATAGTCATGAGAAAGGCAGCTGGAGCGTTCAATTACATCTTCATACTGTCGTTTCTTCTCTCGAAATTCAACAAGCTTCGCTTCTCGGTCTCTCGTTGCTTTATCGGTGATCTTCCGGAACAGATATTGATGTTCTTCAGACTGGTCAAAGTACCGCACGGGGAAACAGTTCGTGTCGTCAACAGTGCAGAGAACTCCGCAGGAATGGAACCGGGAACGTGATGACCGGTTCTCTAAGTACTTCTCAACCTCCTTTAGCCTCTCCATCTGCCTCTTCAGTGGAAGGTTCAAGTTTTCGAGTAAAGTCAGCGGGACTTCTGGGTCGTAGTCTTCGAAGAGCGTGCAAAGTCGAATTGCGGACATATCTAATGCGATCCACAGTTCAAGAATGGTAAGGACCATTAGAGACAGCGCTTCCGGATTGCCGTCGTAATGGGTGACTGCGGCTCCATGATAATCCTCCATCAAGTTCCTCAGGACACCAGCAGTAGCGGGTCGTGCTATATTAGCCGCAAGCCACTCTTCGAGATCAGAGGCTACCCACGACTCGAAGATTTCGAGATGGAATGTTGCGTAGGGCGACTCCGGTGAAAAGGTGAACTTTGGCTCATCAGGTTCCATGTTGACTTCCAAGGGGCAGGTCATCTCGACGGTAGCACGGTTGTTGCTGTCTCTTCGATCAGCTATGCCATCGATATATTCGTTAAGGTCAGGGGAGGTCGAGGTGCGTATCCTCCTCAAAATCGAGACTACGAAGACGGTCCAGCTTCTTGGGGGCGGAGTCTTGTTCCTGTATGCTTGCCCATCTCTCTTGTAGAGTATCCTGCGTAGACGATAGTGCGGACTCCACGAAGTCATTAAGAAGCACAGAGATGGCTTGAGTGAGTTTTCTCTGTCGACGAGCGATCTTGGCACTCATGGCTGACAAGATGTCGCTTGAGAAGTCGGAAGCTTGCGATTGGATAAGAATGTTGGCCATGAAGAACAACATGAATGTCTTGTACATGTGTTTCGATGCCTGCGATCGTGAGAACTGGAGTTGCAGGGTAACGCGAATCATCAGCCACAGAGGCGATCTGCGCCATGGATCAAGGCCATACCCCTTCCAGAGTACTTATTCACGTGTGTTTTTCCAGATTGACGGGGCCTCAATTGGGCTGCCGAGAGACCTCAGAAACGCCGAGAACATCTCGGTGACCATCTTTGGATGTGTGGTATCTCGATCGTCTCTCCATTCGCGACGGCCAGTTTTGACATAATTTCTAGTGCCGTGGGCTTCTTGATAGCTCATCTTCGACAGAGTCTGTGCCACGGTGGTCTGGAATTCTCGCGATTGGACAGGAGTCAGAGGGAGAGCAATAGCCGAACCTGGGAAGAGCCGACGTAGTCTTCCTTTGGTTGCAGTTACGGCTTGGTTACGAGGGGATAGCTCAAACATCTGAGCATGAACAACAGAGGCATCTGCTCTCGAGAAGACAAGGCCGGAATTTTGCTGTCGGACATAAACAGCCATTGTCGCGCCATCTGTCATATAATATAATTAGCCTGCCGAACTACGCTTCTAGAATGAGTGTATCTGCCGACCTTGTCGACCGAACGCTTCGAAAGCTCGGACGAGATTCCCTTCGTGGTCGTTTGATACACCACTGTAGGTATAAGAACTGTGGACTTTATGCAGATGCTTCATTGTGTTGCTTGCTAAGTCGATCGCATCCCTCTGCTCGTCCTCGACGTAGTCTTCCCACATAGAAAGACTCTGGATTACGGCCTTTAGTAAGGACCTTTCTGTTTCTGGGTCACGATCGTCCGAATCAGGCAGGCCCGGCGGGAGAAAGACATGGTGAATGATGTAGTGAAGATGTTCGTCTGGAAAGTCGGAATGGTCGACTCCGCCATGCCCAAGTTGGGCCATTGCTTCTGTGTTGGTGTATCTCAAGTGAGGTTGAAAGGCTTGCAGGTGACAACGACTCGAAGAAATGTAGGAAGGGGAAGTTTTTGGAAGGTTGAGAATGGAAGGACGGCGAGGAAGAAAAAAAAAGAAAAGAAAAATACAGGTACGCGTGTGCGCGCGTCTCCAGAGGTACCTGCAAACGGTTGCCGTGGTAGACACCTATCTGCGTTTGAGGCGTTCCTTCCCGTGATTACTGGAGTTTCGTAACCTCAGTAGCAAAGGTACTTAGATACATACCTTCGATAGCGAGATATGGTATTTGCAGAGAATATGTCTTCAGTGAATAGGAAAAGAGGCGGAAATGATTCCAATATAAGGGACGACCTCTTCATTTTTCTATCTTTCAAGAATGAATCCTTTTACTAGAATAATTATATGTAACAAGAAAAACGTCCTGCGTTCGCTCCTAATGGAATGATTCTTCCTAATAGAATAACTTCATATTTATTCAAGGCAGAAAGAACTCTATAGACCGTTGGAGATCAGGAGCTGTCAGGACTGGATGCCTTGTCTGCCAAAGACATCTCGTCGCGTGCCTGGATGATGATACCTCTTTCAGTATCTGTCTCGAGGTGGTTGCTGACTATGACACCGTGCCCAGTGCCACGTGGGTACTGCAGAGTTCTATGATGTGCTGCCAGGGCTCCAGGGTTTGTTCATGGGCATGGTGGTGTCAATACACTCGTCCGGAGACCATACGCGGCTTGCAAGTGCAAAAATCTGTCATGTCCACTAGGTGTAAGCTATTGATGAATTCATCGGCGAAGTCGGCCGCATCATCGGTGTTGTAGTCGTCCCGCGGGTGCGAGTGCTTCGTCCCCCGCAAGGTTGGCTCTAGTGCTATGATGGACGCCTGAAGGAAAAGGGTTCTCCAGGATTGAAGCAAAGGCTCAAGGGACCCTTGCTAGGAGCTCTACACCGTATCTTCCGGTACTGGAAGATTGACTATATGTATGTACCATAAGTCACCCTCTACGTTGTTGAAACACACACCTCATTGTGCCCGCTGCTTTCACACTGTCAACGGCTACGATGGAATCTTCCCACGACACTCCTAGAATCGTCGCCTTGGCTGCGCAGATCGGTACTTCCGTCGCCGAGCTCCAGGGGCGTCTATCAGCACAGGGTGTGCCATCTCCGTCCTTTGCCGAGGATAGTCCCAACGGCCTTCCCGACGATGTGTCCCACCTTCGGGATGCTGTCCTCGACGCAACTGCTGAGCTGCACGAGCTGCTCCTGGATCCTTTGATGTTGGTTTTCAAATTCGCTTCCGTAAGACTTCCTCAGATTTAGCTGGGTTCTCTTCTTTCCTCACATGAATTAACATCCCAAGATCTCCAACCTGGTCAGCATTGATGCGATCTGTCGATTCCACATTGCGGATATGATACCTCCTGGTGGCCAAGTCTCCTTCGCAGATATTGCGCAAGGAACAGGTCTGGATGAAGGACTTGCCAGACGCCTAGTCAGGCACGCCATGGCCATGCGTATTCTGAGGGAACCGGAGCCCGGCATGGTGGCGCACACAAAGACGTCGAGATTCTTGACCCTTCCGTACATAAATGTCTGGGCCAACTTTGAAAGCAGGGATACCTGGCCAGCCAGTACCAGGGTAAGCATGCAGGGTTCCGTTGAATTGGAAAATCGTCTGGGAATGAGCTGATGACTTGCTGCAGATCGTAGACGCGATAGAGAAATGGCCATCTTCCTAGGAAGCCAACGAGATTGTAAGTGTGTGTCTCATCAAAACACACCCGCGTTGACTTTCGCAGGGCTTTAGTCTTGCCAACGACGACAGGTCGGTCTACGACGTCCTCGGCACGGAACCTGCCCGGGCGGTGCGCTTTGCGTCTTCGATGAGAGTCGTAGAACATGTTCCAGGATACGATATCGAATCTGTTTCCAGGGTGTACGACTGGGCTTCCTTGGGAAACGTGTTCATCGTCAATGTGGGAGGGTCGAGGGGTCAAGTCGCCATAGAACTGGCGAATAAGTTTGGGAACGTCAAGTTCCTTGTTCAGGATGCGGCGATGGTTATCCAGGGCGCAGAATCAGACGTTCCCGAACAGGTGAAAGAACGCGTGCAGTTCTCGGAGCATGAGCTGTTCGGCCCGCAGACGGTACAGGCAGATGTCTATTTCTTTCGCATGGTCTTCCGCAGCTGGGGCGACAAATCCGCCGTGGAAATCTTAAGAGCGCAGATCCCAGCCCTTAAAACTGGCGCAAAGCTGCTCATTCAAGACGTATGCATGCCTGGGTCAGACACTATCCCATTATGGAGAGAGCGAGTTCAAAGGTACGCCCCTATATGTTCATATGAGTTATGGCGGAGGGAAGGGGGTAAAGCATGCCTGCTGACGGAAACTTGAACAGGGCCGTGGATATGAGTCTGAAATGCTTTTTCAATGGCGGACATAGATACCTGGACGAATGGAAAGCTCTGCTCGCAGCGGCAGATGAGCGATTCGTCCTTCATCAGGTGTTTGAACCTAAAGAATCTCTGTTGGGGCTCTTGGAGGTTCACTGGGACGTATCTGGTACTGCGAAGCCTTGAGATGTACTCGAGTAATTCTCGAGCGCTGTTCGAGTCATCGGATGCATTCATGTATTGTGCAGGAGTACAATGAACTGGTTTTTACTGGCGTCTTGGACGGCTCCATCTCTTGAATGTGCTGGTGTTTAACGAGAAGACGTGATCTGATTTTTCTATTGATGAAGAGAGTTGGAAATGAACCAACATTGCCAAAGTTACAATAGGGAAAGTGATGCCGACATGCATGTAACCACCGAGGTACAAAGCCGTATATGCAGCTATCGGCTGTATTCTCGATTTAACCCTTCCGCCTCGGTTCCCCACTAATCTGTTCGCGACATCAACTAGCATACGCGACTATCTCATCATCGCATTCCTCCTGCCATGGCGCCGTCAGCCGAAGCACTCGAGAAAAGTCTCCGCGATGGAGTTCGCGCTGTAGTCGCCGAAGGCGGCTGGGAAGAAGTTACCGTAAACAGCATTCGCCAATACGTGGAGAAGAAGAGCGACCTCGAGGAAGGCTTTTTCAAGTCTAGCGACTGGGAGGCGCGCAGTAAGAAGATCATCAAGGGATTTGTTGTACGTTCTCATTCTCTTACCTGCTATTGCTACATACAAATCGCTGACACGTCGCATCCAGACCCAATTGCTAGCCGAAGAAGAGGAATCGCTCAAGACAGAACCTACCCATGCCGTCAAGCGACATTCAAGCGACGAACCCTCGCCCGCCCCCAAACGCCAGAAGACGAATAAAATTAAGAAAGAAGAATCCGAATCTGAGTTGAGCGACGAGCCCAAACCAAAGAAATCCGCGCCCCGTCCCAAGCCTAAGAAGGAAGAGACCGAGTCTGAGTTGAGCGACCTGAGCGACTCAGAGGAGGAGCCCAAGAAGAAGGCGAAAGCGACAAAGAAAAGTGCCCCTCGTCGCAAGTCCAAGAACGGAATCAAAGCAGAACACGATTCGCCTGCTGACAAGAAGCGAAAGCGCACATCTACGAAGAAGCAGAATGTTAAACGCGCCAAAGTGGAATCCGATGACGAAGATGACTTGGTTGACGAGAAAGACGAAGTAAAGGATGAAATCAAATCGGATGATGATGTCGATGTCGATGCCAAGACTGAGTCTAGCCCGGGAGCCGATGCGAAACGCACCTTGAAAGCAGAAGAGTCGGGTGACGATGTCAAGCCCGAAAATTCGGTCGACGAGGACACCAAGGCAGACAAGCCAGAAGACTCTGACTCGGAATTGTCGTCCGTTATACTCGACGATCCGCCTCCTAAGAAGCGCAAGTCCAAGGAACCCAAAGCAGCATCAAAGCCAAAGCAGACCAAAGAACCCTCCGGAGACGAAGGAGAAATCAAGAAGTTGCAAGCACAGCTAGTGAAGTGCGGAATTCGCAAGATATGGGGCTTCGAACTCAAGAAATACGGCGACGACAGCAAAGGCAAGATCAGACACCTGAGGGGGATGCTTCGAGATGCTGGGATGGAAGGCCGGTTCTCCGAAGCGAAGGCGAAGGAGATCAAAGAGAGAAGGGAGCTAATGGCGGACCTGGAGGCTGTCACCGAGATGAACCGCAACTGGGGCACCGGCGGTCGTGCGGGTCGTGCTTCGAGAAGCAAGGCTACCAAGAAGTCCTTCAAAGAGGAGTCCGAGCGCGAGGATGACGCCAAGGAGGACCAGGATGGCGAGGAGGAAGACGAGAACGAGGATGAAGCCGAACCAAAGGCCAACCCACGCGTGTCGAAGCGGATGGCCGACTTGGCGTTCCTTGGGGACGATAGCGAGTCGGACTAGACTCAGGCTAGGAGATATCGGTGCATCATGCAGTCTGGCAGACGGACACTCAAGTGTGTGGGCAAAAACCGCGAGCAAGTCGACGGGTGCTAACACGGTGGGCTCTTATAAATATTGTAACAAAACTTATTTGCTGGCATTCATCTTCTGAGCTATCAGACTGAAGACGGCAACCGAGCCCATGAATAGGACGGCATTGTAAAACTAGAGGACCCCGATAATATGAGTTTATGAAACGCATTCGCAGAATATGGGCAGCGGCACTTACAGCCCTCCGTGACACCTCTCTCTCTTCGTCATCTGATCTTGCCTCGATGAAGAGTCGGCGTAGATTCGGAAAGTTTGCCTAGAGTAGCCGTCATTAAGACTTGAAGGATTCGATGTCAAGACAAGACGTTGTCGTCTTACCATCTGATATTGTCAACTAATCTTGAGCTGATAATAGCCAACGAAGAATCTAGGCTCCGAGAGGATTAAGTTGTGCTAATCTTGTTTGGAGAGCTCCAGCTTGGACAGGAACTGAAGATACAAAGGTACTTCGTACAAAGGTCGACATAAAGAGCCAATCAGCCCCCACAATCAGAGCCTCAGATGTGGCAGCTGTGGCTGATGATTTTACAGGTGTCAGCGGCTCAACTGTTGTCAACCTGGACAGGCAGGCAGGGGTTAATTTGAATGTGTACATAGTAGCATCTTCTGGCTGCCTTCTTTCAACGACACCACAGCCACTCTTCAAGTATTCTTTTCTCAGGAGCATTTGCAGCTAGAATTCCTCCAGAGAGAGCTCGGTTGCACTTGTACTAGCCCTAGAAGGGCCCATATTCTTCGCATCGCACTACACTTCGCCTCTTAACCCCCTGCAAATCCCATATACACCGACGAGCATGTCGGCGGTCAGTCGCATTCGCGGCGCCTTCGCCGTGCCCCGGAAGGGCGAGACGTTCGAGCTGCGAGCTGGTCTGGTATCTCAATATGCCTGGGAACGGAAAGAATCCATCCAGAAGACCATTATGGCTATGACGCTGGGTAAGGACGTGTCACAACTGTTCCCCGACGTTCTCAAGAATATCGCGACCGGAGATTTGGACCAGAAGAAGCTAGTTTACCTCTACTTGATGTAAGTTGCAGATCAATCTCAGCCTTGGAGTCTGTCGGAGCACTGCGCTCACAAACAGTTTAGGAACTATGCGAAATCACACCCCGACTTATGTATTCTCGCCGTCAACACCTTCGTCCAAGACTCGGAAGACCCGAACCCCCTCATCAGAGCATTGGCTATCAGGACAATGGGCTGCATTCGAGTAGACAAGATGGTAGACTATATGGAGGAGCCCCTACGGAAAACACTACGAGACGAGTCCCCGTACGTACGGAAAACGGCTGCAATTTGCGTCGCGAAGCTGTTCGACTTGAACCCGGCCATGTGCATAGAAAATGGGTTCCTAGAAATACTGCAGGAGATGATAGGGGATCCCAATCCCATGGTAGTCGCCAACTCGGTACAGGCCCTGGCGGAGATAGCCGAGACGGCACCCGAGACGAGGGCGTTGGTAATAACACCGGCAACCCTGAAGAAACTCTTGATGGCCCTGAACGAATGCACGGAATGGGGTAGGGTGACGATCCTTTCGACCCTCGCAGACTATCCGCCCCAGGACGTCAAGGAGTCGGAGCACATATGCGAGCGAGTAGCGCCCCAGTTCCAACACGTCAACCCGAGCGTCGTACTCGCCGCCGTCAAGGTTGTATTCATTCACATGAAGCTAGTCAACCCTGATCTCGTCCGACAATACCTGAAAAAGATGGCACCTCCTCTAGGTTAGTCTACCCGGACCCCTTTTCTTTGAGGCCTTACTAATCTGTACAGTCACTCTCGTCGCCTCCGCCCCCGAAGTCCAGTACGTCGCGTTACGGAATATCGACCTCCTGCTACAAGCCAAACCCGACATCCTCAGCAAGGAACTGCGCGTGTTCTTCTGCAAGTATAATGACCCGCCGTATGTCAAACTTCAGAAACTCGAAATCATGGTGAGGATAGCGAACGAGAAGAACTACGAGCAGTTGCTAGCCGAGTTGAAGGAATATGCGCTCGAGGTGGATATGGACTTTGTCCGAAGATCTGTGAAGGCGATCGGACAGGTTGCCATCAAGATTGAGGGGGCCAGCGAAAAATGTGTCAACGCGTTGCTGGACTTGATTGCCACCAAGGTCAACTATGTGGTCCAAGAAGTCATCGTCGTCATCAAAGATATTCTCCGGAAGTATCCTGGCTACGAAGGAGTAATCCCGACTCTTTGTAACCACATCGACGAGCTGGATGAGCCGAACGCAAGAGGTTCGCTAATATGGATTGTCGGTGAGTATGCAGAGAAGATCAACAATGCCGACGAGATACTGGCGAGCTTCGTGGAAGGCTTCATGGAAGAATTCACACAGACACAACTGCAAATCCTGACGGCAGTCGTCAAGCTGTTCTTGAAGAAGCCAAGCAACAACCAGGGGTTGGTACAAAAGGTTCTACAGTCAGCGACGGCAGAAAACGACAACCCAGATATTCGAGACCGAGCCTACGTGTACTGGCGACTTTTATCGGGTGATCTCGATGTCGCAAAGGTATAGCCTTTACTATCACCAACCTGCTGAATGTTAAGCTAACAATTTGTAGAGCATCGTGCTGTCGCAAAAGCCAGCCATCTCGACCACAATGACAAGTCTGCCGACAGCTTTACTCGAGCAACTTCTTGGCGAGTTGTCAACACTAGCCTCAGTCTACCATAAGCCACCCGAGTCTTTTGTTGGCAAGGGACGCTTTGGTGCCGACGAGATCCAACGCGCAGCCATTCAGGAGCAGCGGCAGAACGCGGCCGACAACCCCATCGCCGCGTCGGTCGCTGCCGCCACCCAAAACGGGGCACCGGCGCAGAGCAACATCGAGAACCTACTGGACATCGACTTCGATGGCGCGGCACCGGCGTCGCACGAGCAGAACTCGGCATCGGCCACGCCGGAACGGGTGGCGAGCCCGGCCGGCGGCACGACGCCGTCGGGCGGGATGGCGGACATGATGGGCCTATTCGACGCGCCGCCGCCGCAGCAGCCGCAGCAGGACAGCACGGCGGGCGCCGGAGGCGGCATGAACGACATCATGAACGGGTTCGGGGGTCTGGATCTCAGCGGGTCGAGCCAGCCGCCGCCGGCGTCGGTGCAGCTCGGCCACGCGGACGCCGGCGCGGAGCAGAAGAAGGGCTCGAACAACGACGATCTGCTGGGTCTCTTCTAGGAGGAGCGGAACCCGCAGCCCTCCGACCGGGCAGACGCGCTCAGCAATCCGTGGGCTAACGGTGATCGCCGGAAAGGTCAGAAAAGAAGCGTGGACGAAGAGCTCTTGGTGGAGCTGTGATGGCAAGCGTGGACTATGGCAGGGAGGTTGACATGGACGGACGGCCGTGCTCTTGCGTGCACCTTTGTCAGGAGCGGAGGAAAGAGATTCGTTACGCGACGAAGCTGCTAGGAGAGCGAATACTACGAACTGACAGGGATTGCAAAGCGTAGCTTGGTAGGAAGAGAAGAAAGTGACGATAGAAGACTGTATAGTTGTTGTACAGCGATCTATTTCCTGCTGCTACACGCCTTGCTTGATGCCTGCCCGCCTACTAGAATTGATCTTCCATCCTGTCCCTCTCAAAGTAGGCGTTTATTCAACCTCGACATGTACGTGGGTAGAGAAAGTTATTCTTCTCTGGAATCCATCATGGATAGTAACGAACTAAGCAGTAGACCTTTATCTTATCAGTTCCTTTATATTTCTTTCTGTCCGATCGGCTTCCCTTTTCCCGCCCGCCTCACGCCGTCGTGCCGGTGACGTGGCCGTTCTCGAGCCCGGCGGTGGGCGGCGCGCTCGCCTTGTCGCGCTCCCACTCGGCGGGGGTCTGGCACTTGGCGCTCCAGGCGTGGATGGACGCGATCTCGCTGCGCAGCGCGGCGTTGACGGCACGGTGGCGCTTTAGGCTGTTCTGGCCCTCGAACTCGGGCGACACGATCAGCGACGAGAAGGACTGGCCGCAGCCACCTAGTTTTTTGTCAGATGTGTTTGTTGGTTATCGCTGGTCGCAAAGTTGGAGGGTCTTGGGAGTTTTGTGATGGAGGCAGATGGATGAAAGAAGAGGCAAGGGAAATGAAGATGGGGAGCACGAACCTGACATGTCCGTCACCTCGACGTGAATCGCCTTGAGGCGCTCCGTCAACACCGCGCGGAGAGAGTCTTCCGTTATTGTAGCAGTAGCTTCGGCCATGATTTGCGCATTCGGGTACGGAATCTGGGTGTCTTTTTATCTCGGGAAATCTTGGCAGAGATGATGGCTTTGAATCGGCAGGATGGCCGCTGTAAAATGCCCCGCGGTGACGAAATCGGACAGCTCACTTAGGGTACAAGGGACCGCCGCCAGGGAGCTAATCGTCCGTTGCCCCTCGCAAGATAAGATAAGATATACGGTATCATTTCACTGACTTGACCTGTAGTACACGTTTGATACACGCCCAAGCAGCGAGCTGCAATGTCGGTAGGAGTACGATCGAAACAACTTGTTTCATTTTACTCATTGTGTCGATATCCTGTCTTGTCAAGGCTGGCGGTACCCAGATTCACCACTTTTGCTCCGAGAAACAGCAGGCTTCAGCAATCTACTCGGACGTCAGATTTCGGGGCCTCTTACACTGAGCTACACTCAAGCATACATCGACGTAGCTTCAGCTCATCACGCACCATGGCGGCGCCGCCTACAAACCTGACAGATGCGGTGGTAGCTGCGATGAAGACGCTGTTAGTAGGCTATAAACCACATTCCTGTCCTTATACTAGTCTTGATCATTTATATACTAACGGAACCTTTAGCTTCCCAGAGGAACTAGCAGATAGTGCATGGGACAACACAGGCTGTAAGACACCAACTAACACCAACTATATCGATTAGGTTATCTCACACTAACACGAGACGTACGAGGACATAGTACTCCTGGGACAAGTACCATTGTCTTCGGCGGAACCCGTAAAGGAGACCGGCGGCACAGTTCTCCTCACGAATGACTTGACCTCTGCGGTAGTCGACGAAGCGTTGCAAGAAGAGGCCAAGATGATTGTTTGTTACCGTACGAACTGCTTCCCTCAAAATAGCTGCTAAGCGAGGCATGACACCCTATACTAACACCATCCAGACCCCGTCATCTTCAGACCGTTGAAATCCCTGACTACCAAAGACCCCATGCAGACCCTGCTCCTGCGCCTAGCCGCCGAGAGGATCTCCGTCTACTGCCCGCACACGGCCATGGACGCGGCCAGCGGAGGACTCAACGACTGGCTCTGCGACATCCTGCTGGGCGGCGAGCACCAGCTCGAGCTGAAGCGCACAGTGGCGCAGCCCATCGCGCGGCCGCTGCCCGAGGGCCACCAGGGCGCCGGGTACGGCCGCACGGTCGAGCTGTCGCGGCCCGTGGCGCTGCCGACGCTGCTGCGCCGCCTCTCGGCCGGCCTGGGCGACCAGCGCTACATGATGGTGGCGCTGCCGCCGGGGCTGCGGGACCAGGGCCGGGCGGATGACACTATCACCAAGGTGGCCGTGTGCGCGGGCTCCGGCGCCGACGTGCTCAAGGACGCTACCGACGCGCAGGTGTTGGTCACGGGCGAGATGGCGCACCACTATGCGCTGCGCCATACCCAGCTCGGCCAGGCCGTCGTCACCGTCTTCCACAGCAACTCGGAGCGTAGATACCTCGAGACTAGGCTCAAGCCTATGCTCGAGGTCGAGCTCGAGACCACCGCGTACGCCGACACGCGCGTCCTTGTGAGCAGGGCCGACCGCGATCCGTTCGAGGTTGTTGATGTTAGGAGCCTGTCTTAGATCTTGGATTTCCACGTCGCGGCCCCTGGGAATTTCCCGAGTTGTTCTGGAGCTGGCAATGTATAGCGTATACCAGAGTTGATCAAACCAGTAGGTACCTACATGTAGGTAATTAGTACGGAATACAGCCGGGACATGGAACATTGCGGATTTTATGTCTCCGTAGCGGGTATTTTGCTGGATAATAAGGTTGGGCCATTATGAATCTCCCTCGCCCGAGTCTCGCCAGTTGCTCTTGCTCGGCTCACCCTTAAGAGCTGCGTCGCCGTCCTCTATGCATGCGTCCACGTCCAGCCCGCCAAATCCTCGCTCTTTCCAGACCAGCAGAAGCTTCCGCGGCATCTTCCACTCCTGCCTCGCGTCCTCCAGCCGTCCCTCAGCAACGAGTGCTCGTATCTTGTCCGGGGTATCCAAAACGTCGATGGCTAGCTGCTTCGTTCGCGCTCTCCTCTGCCGGGCCTCCTCCGTTTCCTTGCTGGCTGTGTCGGGCGGCGGGATCGACTGCCGTAGCGAGTCTCGAATGGCTGAGGCTTGCGAGTATATCTGGGCGATGGCCGGGTCCAGCGTAGAAGCCATGGGGTTCAGGGGGTCCATATTTGTCCGCATCTTTGCAACGTGTCAGCACCGTAACCATCGCCCCCTCCCCTTCCGTGATTCTCTAAAGCAAATAAAAGACATTGCACCAACCTTCCGTATCGTCTCGGTAGCCGTGATCAGCTTGCTGTAGTTGTCGTAGACGAGTGCCTTCTTCTCGGCATCGAGCGCGCGCGTCTCGCCCAGGACCCGCGTGTACAGCCGCAGCAGCTCCTCCATACCGCTCTCGGCCAGCGCCCGCCGCACGTACGCCTCGGCGTCGAAGCCCGGCCGGTCCATCTCGCTCGCCGGCACCTCCGAGTAGTGCTCTTGCAGCCCGTCCCCGCTTTCCCCGAACGGGTCCGTCACCTCCACCTGCGGCGGCGTCGGCGCCGGCGTCTGCTTCTTCAGGTTGTAGTACTCGCGCAGGGCTGCGCGGTTGCGACGCGGAGGGGCGGCGGCGGAGGAGGAGGTGGACGCGTTCGGGCTGCTGCTGGATGGGTTCGGCGACCCGATCGGCGACCGCGAGGTGTCGAGGCTCGGGCGCGTCGACGAGGTCGGCGTCGTGCCGCCTTGCTGCGAGTTCATGCGCCGCGGCGGGTCGCGGGGGGAGGCGATTGTGGACATTGTGTTCTCTGCGTATTAAATATTACACACCACTTTTACTTCACGTGTAGACAATTATAGGAGATGACGAGATATCGAAGCTATGTTTGGTTGGGACAGGTTGTTTGCAGTTTTGGAGTCGGTTCAGGTACAGATCATAAGGGAGCATTAGCAAGGTTTTAGTGCCTTAGCTGCCGATCTCCCGCCTATGGTTGCGCGCGAAGCCACTGTGGCGGCAGCTATAGTACCCACAGGCTGCTGTGACTTCCCTCAGCTAATGAGCCAAGCCAGGCCGAGATGCTGTAAACCAAATGCTGAAATTTGAGGGCACATATCACGTTCGATCTCATGTCGTCCAGAGTACCGGACGCCCGTCTAATTCAAATATCATGGGGAACGGAAACTCATAAGGCTTAAACACCAGAGTAGCATCATAGCTCTCGACTTAATACTACGACAAATGGCAGTTGGCGTGAACCAGGTTACCAAGTGAGAGCCTGACGACAACTCACGATGAGTACAAACATACCATTACAAATCCGCACCAGCCTGCAAAGTCAGGGCATCCCGGCTCCCTTGCTAGCCTGGATACAGAGTGCCCTGCCAAACCGCAACCCGCTGCCTCCTCTGCCGGCTCTGATCGCCACAGTCAAGACGCGCCTGCTCGCGGTCGACCTCACAGTCCCGGGGGTCTGGGAACAGCCTCCGCCTGCGTTCCCGCCCAACCTGCACAATCCGGAGGTGCGGGAGGTGCAGCTGGCGCGCGACGTGCTCGTGCAGGTCCTGGACGTCGAGAACATCGCCCGCAGCCGGTGGGAGCAGGTCGAGGACCTCGAGGCCATCGCGCGCGGCGAGCAGACGCGTGGCCGCGAGGTCATCCGGCTGCTGACGGGCAACGAGAACGGAGACGAAGACGAAGAGAGCAACAACGGCGCCCCAGCAGCCGGCGGCCGAGTGATCCCCCCGCCGCCAGCAAACGCCGCTGGTAGCCGGACCGGAGCCGCGGCCAACGCGGCGGCGTCCCGCAACGCGACGCACCGGCTGCTGCTGCAGGACTGCCGCGGGCAGACGGTGCACGGGCTGGAGCTCAAGCGCGTGGACCGGGTGGGCGTGGGGTCGCTCAATATCGGCGAGAAGATGCTGCTGCGGCGCGGCACGGCAGTCGCGCGCGGCGTCGTGCTGCTCGAGCCCGCCACATGCGCCGTGCTCGGCGGCAAGGTCGAGCCCTGGCACAGGGCCTGGGTGGACGGGCGGCTGGAGAGGCTGAAGGAGGCTGCGGGTGGTGATGGGAGGGGGTAGAGGAAAGGGGTAAGGGGGCAGTATGCTTGTGTGTAGTTACAGTATCAAAACCTAAGCTCTAAGAACTCTGTGATACATACATTGCAATATATGGTATCAGATCAGGCCGACGGTAAGCCACCCCAGTTTCCCTATACATATCCTGTGAGCTCTGTTGGATTGTACTATTGTACTGACTCTATCACAGCGCGCTTTTCAGCCTCTATGGACCCCCGCTCAGCTCCCCGCTGTGACCCCTGAAATTCGGTTCCGGGGTGCCGTCACTTTAGTGGACCCAGCCCCGACTCCAAATTAAAGTCTTATTTCTGACCTAAAACAACTTCACTTCGGTCGTCCGCAGAAATCTATCATCACAACCCGTCATGTTTGGCGAAGAGAGATCATGTTATCAAGGAGACCTCTGGGACTAACCACACTACCTTTTGTTAGTTCTTTCTTTCGGCACACCTCCGATGGTCGCCAGATACACGATGACGACCAGGCGTTGCTGGAAGATGACGCGCTTAGCATCCCCCTCGAAGGTCACGAGTCAATTGCCGATGCAGCATCCCGGCAGCCCAGGACTCGCTCTAGTATATATGAGAATCATGGCTCAAGACGGAGTAGGATATGCCAACTCTCCATCTTCATCATGGTATTTGCAGGACTGTTCTTAGCCATCCTGCTCCCTCGTGGTAGCAGAGGCTCGCCTCACGTTAAGGACGACTTATTGCCCTGCGGTGACTCGAGGTACTCCATTAACAGTGTAAGGCTACACCAGAACAGGAAAGAGACAGTCTCTAACGATTCCCAGCACACCTGTAGTCACGATGCGTTTCTCTGTCCCGTCGTTAACAAGAAGCGTACCGTGCGATGTGGTAGCGACTGCTATCTTCCCCAAGAATACATGTAAGACTATTTTATATATGCTTGTGGTGCCTGGACTAACTTCATGAAGCTGCGAAGATGGGAAGTTGAGCCGAGCTCAAGATCTTAATCCTGGCCATACTGGAAAGCAGCCTGCGGAAGATCCGGATCCGTGTGAAGCCAGCTATCTTCACTTGAGTGATCCTCCGTACGAGAATTACTTCACGTCCGATTGCAGCGGCGCAAGTCAGGTAGTCGTCACTGCGCCTCTGCCTGATAGTGATCTTCAGAGCATTAGCCCTAGACTTCTCGTGAGTGTCAACCCCCCCTCACTTTTTGTCGTCGTCCTAACGACTCCTAGATTGCTTGGCCAGCAGGCGACAGTGGAATTGTTGCGTATCTTTCGCCTGAAAATGGCATCAACGGGTCTCTGAGTCTGTCACTGGAGATCATTCCAGGCACAAATCGCACATTGAGTCCGCTTGTGAGTGGCGTGAGCGGCCTCTTGTCACTCAACACATCTGCCATTCTCGATGTGGCCATTTTGGGAAGTATTAGGACGATCCGAGAATATGTTGAGGGGTCAAGCACCCTAACTCCTAAAATTCAAGATGCAATCAAGGTCAGCCAACTACCTGGCGGGGGTATCCAGCTCAACCGTGTATGGCTCGACGATACGACGGAAACGTTCCTGACGGTCCACGGCTCCAACGGAGGATCAATATCCCTCACTAACGGCCAACCCCATTTCACAGCCGGGTCTTACTCTTTCAACGCATGGCATAATTATCCTCAACTTGATCAACTCGGGGCCACGGATCTTCTTAATCCGGCTTCACAACCTCTTATCTCGCAAAATCCAGACGAGGTAGAATCGCTCGCCTTCCTCTCGTACAGTTCAAAAATCCTTGCCGGTGCCTGGAGGTTCCTCACGTATTTCGGCCGCGACAGTCTCATCTCTTTTCTGCTTCTGCAGCCTATTCTCAGCGAGGGCGATGGGGGAGCGGTCGAGGCGATTCTCGGTGCGGCTATTGAACGGATTAACTCCAAGGACGGCGGCGTCTGCCACGAGGAAACCATTGGCGACTACGCAACGTACTTGAATGGGCAACAAGGGATTGATAGCACAGACCCCCAATGCGACTATAAGATGATTGACACCGATTTCTTCCTTCCAATCGCTCTCAACGAATATCTAGTCAACTCCGCCGTCGGACACAATCGTCAAGAGGCATTTTTCGGTAGAAATGCGTCTTTCTTACCCGGGAACCGCGGAATTAGTTACGGTGACTTGGTCTTGGCTACTGCGGAAAAGATTATGAAAGTCACTGGCGACTTCGAACAGTTTCCTATAAAGGACAACCTCATTCATCTTAATGAAGATCAGACGGTAGGACAGTGGCGCGACAGCCCTAGCGGCCTAGGCGGAGGTCGCGTACCGTACGACGTGAACACTGCTTTAGCCCCTGCCGCTCTTCGAGCTATCGCGTCATTGTCGAACAGTGGCGTCTTCCCGTCGCATGCCGACTGGAACACGACTGCAAGCAAGCGTGCGACCTTCTGGGAAGACAACACACTTGATTTGTTTCAGGTGAATGTCACAGCCGAAGAAGCCAGAGACCTCGTCGAGAAATACGTCGATGTGACGGACTTTCCGGGAACTGTCAATGCGAGCGATCTAAGCGCGCCTGTCGTGTTTCACGGTCTAGCTCTGGACGGCGAAGACGATGAACCAATCGTGAAGGTTATGAACACGGACGACTGTTATCGACTCTTCCTTCTCAACAGCACCGACGAAGCTCAGATTTCGGGGTTTCTTTCGCAGGTCGCTGACAACATTCTACGCCCCTTCCCCTTGGGCCTGTCCACATCCGTTGGGCTGGTAGTTGCGAACCCAGCGTACGCAAACGGCACGGCAGACGTGAAGGATTTCACTGAGAGCGCATACCACGGCACCGTGGTCTGGAGTTGGCAACTCGCGATGATGGCCGCGGGGCTAGAGCGGCAGCTGGGTCGATGCGAGCTCGAGAAGCTTTCGTACTGTGCGGACACCGCCTTGCATCAGCGCGTTCTCGAGGCATACAACCACCTGTGGGACCTCATCGAGGCTAATCGAGAGCACCTCAGCAGCGAGGTCTGGAG
The DNA here is from genome assembly GCA_022432365.1 of Hypoxylon sp. FL1284. Lineage (NCBI taxonomy): Eukaryota > Fungi > Ascomycota > Sordariomycetes > Xylariales > Hypoxylaceae > Hypoxylon > Hypoxylon sp. FL1284. The sequence continues at coordinate 342,137 of JAJJXE010000002.1, forward strand.
TTGGGTCTATAGGGACGGCGACTTTCAGTATACCCCCTTGGGTGCTCTGCCGTCCCAGCAAGGACAGCGCCCGGTTGGTTCGTAGACCGGTCTCAGGCGAAATTAGGTGCGATGCTGACAGGCCATTACAGAAAGCGATATCAGGCAGCTCTGGAGCCTAGCCTTTTTGGCGGTAAAGAGAAATGACGCGTATAGACTCTCGTAAATGCGAGTTTCAAATTTTACGGCCGCGCAAGAGGTAAGTATATACTACGACGGGTTTCTGCAGAGGACTTTATTTCCGGTAAGGCTGCGTGTAACGCTGCAACTTGGCCGAAATGATGCACGGTTTCACGTCAGACGGGACGTTCCAATTGGGTGTCTGGGCAGTTGGTCATATGATAGGGCTAATGAAGACTATAGGAAGGACATACATATAATCTCAATAATGAGATCCTTTACTGGTAACGAGACACTGCGTCGGTGGAAGCAGATTAGTTACACGAGACTTGCCAAAAATGTACCTGGCCTATGAAGGCCTACCCGCATAGCCAGGTAAAGGCAGAGGAGGTAAATGCTGACCACCCTCCGAACCGTGAGCCAAGCCACGCCCCCGAATGCGACCACAATGTCACCGCATCCACTATTTGAAATATACCGATAATATTATCTCGATTCTTAAATTAAGTTGGATGTTTCAAAGGGTCTGCTATGGTCTTTTGTGACTCCGATTTTGGACATTTCCAGGTTGTCATGAGTCCAATCTGGCCTCGTTCGATACCGATTATAGCCAGCACATAGTCTAATGACGGGCGACGATCTCTGAGCCTGGTTTCAAATCTCGTCTATTTTGATCCATTGATTATGAGAGGCTTATTTCCCCCCTCTCGGCTCCAGCCCGAGCAACTGCCAGCGCCTTCGGAAGCAGGCTACTTACGTTGACAGTTGTCGCTAATGCACGGATTACATAGTCGCCTCTCATCATGCCGGACACCATACATGTCAAGTCGGCCAGGTGATTCGGTACCTGAGTAAGGCTGCATTATCCCTCCCGACCCGAATTACAGTACCTTGCATTACGCTCTCTACCCTGCAGGTTGATGTAGCCCATTGCGATGCGGGTTACTGTTGGCTGACCGCGTATGTTTCATGCAGTGCAAGGGTCAAGGGAAGAGTCACCTCTCTCGCGAGTTTGCTGCAGATTTTGTTTCCCAGCTTGCTATAATGGGCAGGGCGACAGACCGAAAATGACACCCGCGTGTCGCTGCCTCTTGCTCCCCTGGCTACTCTCTACTCCGTCGACAGCACCGTGGACCTAACTTGGCCCCAGCCACGTCGACGCAGCTCAGGCTGACTCGTGTGGGCTAGTAAGATGATGTAGAAAGACCAAACCGTTCCATGCCCTAATGGCTCCCGGTTCTGTGAGAGGAGCTATTCGCTTCTCGCACGAGTTAGGTATCCAACTTGTCTTCTACTGAGGAAGCACCCCCAAGGTTTTTCCCTAACCCCGGTGAGGCACCATCTGCATGTCAGGATAAGACGTGCGTTTAAAGTTGGGTATATGCTATATCAATCAATAGTTACATGGCCAGCTCCAGCGGGACCACTCGCCGCAGGTGAGGCTCAGTACCTTCACGAGAGCCCAGCTTTTCTCTTATATAAGTCATCCGTCTCCCCCGGGGATCTGGCACCTCTAGTCTCCTCGATAGTCAGAACACTAAAGACGAATCCTTCTGCCATATCATCTTGCCCAATCCCACCCTCAATCTTTACACGGCTCTATATACTTAAGCTCATCCCACATACCTCTATTGCTTTCCGAGACCCGGGCTTGCTCCACGCTTTCCCATCTCCACCTAGCCAAGCTTCCCCTTTCCTTTGCTTCGACTCCCTTTACACGTTGCCATACCTATTCACAATGCCCAACGCCACCTCTTCTACGGGAAACATCCCGAGCGGCTGCCAGTCTGGCCCGTAAGTCACCTTCCCGTCTCATGAATGGTATCGTCACATTGCTAACATGGGGTCTCATCAGGCACGCGTCACCAAGCACGAGTGCCGAACAGGAACGCATGCGAGCCGAGCGTCTTACATCAGGAACGACTGGATCGGGGAACAACGACTTCTTGGGCCGTCTCATCACCGGGTCGACGTCCGAATACGATCATCGAGCGGCCATGTCAACGGCACTGAGCACCTTCACAAGCCAGTTCAACGGCACCTCCGGCGGGAGCAACGGCACAAACAACAACTAGCACGGATGAGAATCACTCCATGGGTGTTACGTACGATCTCTTCATCCCGAATACGCACAGCATTCACCCAACGACTGTACGATAAATAGATAGACGGGAAAGCAACCTCACGGAGCGTGGACTTTTGGGAATTCATGTAACATTATGCTGGGCTACGAGGGTTAAGGGCATCTACTTCAGTTATTTTCTTGCTTATCATTTTTAATATGAGAGGGGGTGATTGGGTCTCTACTTCAGCATTATGTATAGCATCTACCTATAGAAGTCTGTTCAATCCGGCGTTGGTCATACCTCACGTCCCAACCTGTTGGTGCTGTCCCTCGTCGTTCGTGCGTTTCACCTGGGGTGTTCTACGGTAAGCTACCAAGGGATTCCCAACAATTCCTCCTGAGCAACCTTCCGCAACAAGATCCCCGCAGTCCTACCTCTTCCTCTGGGTCGCTGAGACCGCTCTGCACAGCCCCTGTAAGACGGCCTCGGGGAAATATGGTCATTGCCATGCTGTCTCGCAGCCTCGTCCCCCACACCAAGACTCCGAGACCCTCCCTTCCCCTTCTCCCCTGTCGTCTGCCACGTGCAATATGACAAGGCAACCTGCCTCTCGGTACCAGATGACGATCCCCAGATCCCGCACGAGGCGGTGTGGCATACCCTAGTCTATTGCCTACATGTTGCCTACGTGCAGGTAGGTTATTCAACCTAGCATGCCGCTGCCATGTGGTAGCAGTGGCGTTAGTGCCCGGCGTTAGTGTCCGTTGCTTACCTGCCGCTCGGGAAGGCCGACGGGCATGTCGACTATCAAAGTAAGCGTCGACCAAGCCGGCAGCAAGCCAGGCACCGCCGTAGGTCCCAACGCTCCGGCAGGCATCCGCAGCGTGCGGCTCCTCCCACAGCCAACCCCCTTCCGCTCGCATTTCTAGGGGTGGCATTGGTAGTAGTAAACACGGAAGGATTCCACACAGGCGCCCAGCTCCCCCTTTTCCCACCAATAGCCTCGTCTCGCCCGTCCCGGCCTGCCCCGGCGCCTTTCTGCTCTTCATTTGCACGCGCCCCAAGGTCTCCTGCAGTTCGGTTGACGGCAACCCTAGCGCGGATCCTTCTGCCGGGTTTGGCGTCTTGTGCTTCCTCGACCTTCCCGTCGGAGAAGAAGAGCTGGAGGGCAGACAGGGGTGCGACGCTTGGCTCTATGCTACGGCTCCGATCCAACGGACCAAGGTCGGCTCGAGGCTGGTTTTTACAGATGCGCGTTTCGATAGTCGCTCGAGGCCATTGGACGAGAATTGTCCCGGCACATGGCCTTCAGGGGTTGTATTTGTTATTGGGGCACGAGTTGAGACTCGAAACAATGCAACGCAACCATATTGCGACGACTACCCTAGCTACCACAAAACCATGTTATGCCCGTAGCCAGTCAGCGTCAAGACTTGGTTGCGATACGTGAGACGGGCGAGGCAGACTGGCAGGCAGGCCTTGCCATTCATTGCGTGCCGTGTTTTACTATGTACGTGCAGCGGTTCCCTCCACCAGTTTGGTGCCCGCACACATCCGCGCATGCGTCGTACATATATGGGTCAAACGCACGTGGTGGCCATGCGAAGGCTCCAACGTGGGAAAGTATTGGCGGTACGGCTATGTACTACCTACTGTATACTTCGTCCCAACATCCAAGGGATGGAACATGAGCATATTCTACACGCCTCAAGGCTGAGCCCCGCCAATGATTCTTCGCCTGAGATCCTGTGCCTTATTGCCGTTGCGCCGGGCCAGCCGCCCGTATATCTGCCGTGCTCCCTGACCCTGTGTACCACAAGCCGCTGCCGTGGAAGGTCGTGTTTCCTTTTGGGTTTGGAATGTTAAGCCGATTGACGAGTAAATAAAGGCAGCCGGTTTCTTCTTCCAGAAGGTGGCACGAGACCCGGCCGGGCTGGGTGGCTGTTTAACGGGCCTGATACATGTCAACCCCTGTGGGATGCTCGTCCCAACCTTCCACTCGGCGCTTAGCGGGCCGGGAAGTATAATTCGTTAATAGCGAGCGTTATGACGATCGCTGTAGGTATATCGTCTCGCACGCCGGTTTAGCTAATATGGGAGGGAAGATGGAGGGGGAGATGGAGGGGTGATGGAGGGGAGTGTTTCTACCCCTGCCAGGTACGAGACATGTACTATGTAGAATCAGGCCAGCGACAAGGTTCACGTCAGCTCTGCGGCAGCACTGTGCGCGGTGCGTAGAGCCTCGGCCTATCACCGTCCTGAGGCTCGGAGTTGTTCGCATTCTACAAACAAATCAGCACTTCGGTGACGCGTGATAAAGCGCACTTTACATGTATATATGAACCAACTCTACCAGGTAGGCATGTACGTATGTACTTTAATGCTACCAGTCAGGCCAGTTTGGAAGCTTTCCAGGGGTGCCCGATCTTTCATCCCTGCGCCCACGTGGTTAGAAAGACACCCGGGATAAATATATCTATCTAGGAGTTAGTTGCAGATCCGCCTTACCTGTTTATTAATCAACCCCATTCAGGTCGCCCACGAACTTCGGTATCCAAATGTCGTATCCTGCGCGTGAGATGGGTATGTAGGAATCATGCATGAGCTATGTATGAGTCTATGACAGCCGGCTCTCGTTCGCATATACAGACCCAGCCAAACTGTTTCACATAGGACTTCTTTCTGCTTACATGTAATCCGTGTGCGTCTCGATGGCACTGCCTCCCCCGCCGCAACACAGACAGTCCCCCACCTAATAGCGTAGGGCAGGCTCCCTGGCAGGTAGCCTCAACTCTGGGCTCGCCGTCATATGCCTAGCCCTCCCCGACACTGACGGCCGGCAGAGCTTGTATCTTGTACTTCGCGTGTACAATCTATATGTGCCATCCGGCCCCATCCGTTCTCCCGACCGTCCGGCTACCAAATCTCATTCGGGTACGCGCAGAATCAGCTCTCGCAGATCTGCGTCCGGCGGACATCACATGCAATGTGCCTACCTACCCAGGTATGTACGTGTATGCCTTGGGTGCCGGGTAGGGTAAGACACTGCGGCGCAACTCAGCAGATATAGATAGACGGGCCGCGAGGTAGGTAACGTTGCTGTCTAAGACACTCCCCCCGATTGTTCTACGATAGAACGTCTTGTCGCGTGCGAGGTGGGCGATGGCTGGACAGCCCACCTCTTGGCCAGGAGTACATTGTCTGTCCTCTCGTCTGTACGACATACCCGTGTCTGACGGCGCTTTGGATTTGACTCGCTATACTTACCTAGATAGGATATGCAGTGAGCTGAATCTCCCTCTACCTACACATAGTACTCCCCCATCTGACCCCCGCCTTCGTGTACCGGATCACCACCGTAAGCCTTTCTACGCTGCGCCGTCGCTATTTCCAGTGCGGCGGTTACTCGCGGCCTTGCTGATTACCTGGCTGAAACAGAGTGTTATTTTAGAGGTCCTAACGGTCGTTGGCTGTCCAGGCCAAAGTCGACGACGTAGAGTCGCCAGGTTAGGACCCAGCTGATGCTTACTGCCTGGTGTCAAGGACCTAAGCGTCAAGGGGAGTATGTGTGTAACGAGAGTGTATGCCTCACTACCTGTTACCAAACTATTCGAGGAATACCTACAGTGGAATCCGTTGCTCTTCGCTGAAATTATATATCGACGTGCTGGATAATGAGAACGAAAATAAGTTGGTGAGGACATATTCTTCCATTGCACGATGAAGTGGTGGCAGACAGTCTCCCGTGATACTGCAACTACCTTCCATTCTAGATTACACTTGGCAAACAAGGAATTATTTACAGATGGATATCTTCACGGTCTTTTCGTAATGTCTTCAGGTTGACATTTTGGACGATAGACTTCGGGTATTGCAAAATTCGTGCCATGGGCTCTCGGCTGTCTTACATTCAAGACACTTCCCGCCTCTATCTTCTGAGCTAATAACGGTGGCAACGGTGTAAGGGCTGAAGCAAGAGCCACGAAAGTCCACGAGGGCGTTCTAGGCCTAGCACGCTATGATATCTTCCACCTTCTTCTGGTTTCCAAGCCACCTTGCCGGCTATATGGCAGAAGAGAAATATAATGCTCTCTGACTTACATTGTGGTAATTCGCCCACACATTTCCTGCTTTATCTCGTATTTTTACGTGGTCACTTAAAAGGATATGAAAAACGCCATTCAGCTGAATCATCTCTTGAAACTGCCAAGGAAGAAAAGTCCCACATACTCTCGCTGATCCGCTGTACCTTAATAGAAGATGCTATATATGTCACACGGCCGGATACGGCCCGGGGTGCCAAGAGACATATCAAAGCCTTATAACCAATCGATCAGACAATACACGTATGGATATGGCCCCAAGGCAGAGATGTTGGCGATGGAGGCATTAGGGATATTCCTATAGGCTGAACCACTATACGGCGACCTGCAAGAACGTACCAACAGCTCCAACAGCGCCTAGGGCGCTTGGAGAAGATAAAGGATGACTGACTAAAGGCGGTCAGCCCAACGTGTATAAGTAGGAGCCTTTCCTCCCTCTTCTCAAGAGGAGAGAGGGACAAGGCCCTTGAGACCCAAGAGAATTATTAGTTGAATTTGAATAACTAATTCCGAGTCCTATATCAGCCCTCGTCACAATATACCTTACACGAAAATGTATAAAATAGTGTGATGCTTAGTACGGCATCCGACTTTCTTTCTAATATGTGCTCTAAATCCTTTTGATTCCTGCTTAGCCTCCAACCCATACTCGAACGATCCTATACATTTCAACGCCCTCGGCATATGCCTCTTTCTAGAACGAGTCCCGAGATTCTAAAACCCCCACGAAGTCGCTATCTGGTTAGACCCGCGGAAGTGCAAAATAATTACCGACATAACGGTAGAGATCTCGTGGTATATTTGTCGCCCGAAACCGAAACGTGATCGCTCGGAACGCACCTACATTTCCGTATTCCTTGTCCGCGATGATTAACCATTCATTGGTAAGCTATTTTGAGCATTAAATGTATTTACAGAACATTCAAAGCCATTACTCACGCAGTTCACCCGGTCTACCTTATTGTTCTGTACATTGGGTATAACTGGATACCCTTTAGCCACGGACGCAACGGAATGGTAATACCTGCTCTATGAAGATTCTAGAAAACGCTAAAAGATCAACCGAGTCTCGTAAGTTACCAGACTCAACCCTTTCCGATGTAATTTCTATGCGTGTAGATTCTCTACTATTAATATGTAGCATCCTGATAATCTTATAAGATTCTTACATGTAGTGCCCAGCGGTAGACCCTTACGACACCGGTGTTGAGTAACTGCGTGTGACATGGACCTAATCTTGTACACTAATCAGGGACACATATGAAGAGCCTCAATCCTATCTACTTCCCGCCAATTGACTTCTAATTCGGACCCGCGTGAGTTGTCTCACCTAAGCCCGAGCCCCAACAGAAGACGGCTCCAACAGAAGACGGCTCCAACAGAAGACGGCTCCAACTACCACACTCCGCAATTATATAATTATCAGGTGCTTTTTAAAGAACATAATAATTAGATAAGAAAATAAACCCGGTCGGCAGCTGGGGTTGCATTCCGTATCCGCACTTTTAATGATCCTTCGGCTTATGTTGACACCTATATACATAGCTCACTCACTCCAATTGCCGGCGCCTCGTATCCCCATTTACATCTGGCGTGTCGTATATGTCGCTTACGATGAGCATGACTGACTGGACCCCTCGGCAGTCCGAGTACCCCAAAGACGTAACCCTCCAAGACGTCAATCTTCCAAGAAGCCAACCCCCCCCCCACCTTGATGACATGTACGATTTTCCCATCATACATCAATCAACCCGAGACGTAGATATAGTATACCTAGGCTCAACAGGTGACTTGCCTAGCATATGAATAGGTGCTTGTGAAACGGCTCTCCAGCTGGGCTTACGTCAACCCATCAAGTCATGTTACATGCTCGCATGGTATGCTGCTACTACCGTGCTCCAAACCACTGCCACTTTATAGCACACACAACATCTCGTGCATCTTACCTAATATATTGACAGCCACGAGTTCGCTACGAAGTATTCCAAATAATAGAACCTTCAACATAAACGCCTTGCCATTCGTGCATTTGTACAAGTCATACGCCACCGTTACAGAAGTCGACGGCTGGGTCGATATACTATATTGCTAAACGACTATGACTATATCCCCCGAAAACCTCTCTGCGTGTGTGGAATGATGACAAGATGGTCTACCTTAGGATGTGCAGTAGCTAGGCACTTCGAATTTCCGCGAGCAAATCTTAAAGACGCCTTAACACATGAATATTCGTGGCTTCGACAGCATTAGAACTGCCGTCGTAGTGATGAAAGTTAGACATCCCTGTCAAATCTCACAAAGCATCTTGTCTAACTAGGTATGTACTTTCAATTAATGCAAGCAACCTTGCTGCTTCGGGAGGACTGGACCCGGTATCTGAAGATATAGTAGACGGCACTACGACGGACAGTTTTATAGCCAGCTATTTCTCGTGTGTAGTGCTTCGGTACTATAGTGACCATGATCTCGGGGGCTCCAAGCAGACAAAGGAGTTAAGTACGATATTGTGGCATTAGCCTCAACAGCAACGAACATCCTCAGATCTCGACTGCAGTGAAATCTGCCTAGCATTTAATCTTTCTATGAGCATGTGACAACCCGCCGCTGCCATACATCTGCCACCCTTCTAGAACCATTCCCCTATTGCCCCAAAATAGACCAGACCTTCGAAAGGGGCTAACCAGGTGTTCAACGAGTACCTCAAGCCATGTCAATTGACAGTTGCGTTCCTACTACCAAGCGGGAGTAGCCTTGCAACGTAACATTCACATTGGATAGGTACTATATATCCAGGTCGCTATATCTCAGTTTTCTATACCTCCATGAGCGTGAAATGAAGTAACACAGAAAAAACTCGAAACGCGACCCCAATGGCGGCCACGACAGCCGCGCCCCTCAACCCCTTGCAAGGCGAATAACCATTAGCCCACATATGGGTCTAGCTGCAGCCTTGTGTTACATAGTTTTAAAGTAGCACGTATAGGTAGTACGGGCCAGAAAGCTGGTAATTGTAACCCCGGACTAGATATGAGAGGTGACACCAAGTCAGCCTTAGCTGGAAAGGGCAGCAATGATGATTGGTACAATTATACAATTATAGACACTTGACGAAGAGTAAGGCATTCCGAGTTTCCGTCGTATCCACAGCATTGGGTCTACTCAAATGTATACAGCTCATACAGTAGGTAAGAACTCTACATACGTCAATACGTGCCTGGAACGATCAATTCTGCCTGAGAATAGTAGTCTGATTTATTCTAAGCTCGACAACAAAAACAAAACCCGAACATTTATCGCCACTGAACTCGTGTGTGCCTCGCCCTAGACCTCTGTAACCCCTGATTTCCACCCTCTTTTCGAATTTAATCTGTATGCGACAGCGAGGGAAAAAAACAACAATAGTATTATCGTGACTTCGTACGCACGAGTGAATCCTTCTAACCCGGTCCCCTAAACCGCCTAGCGCCAACGCTTCTTGTCTAGATGCCGTCTCTGTTCCGTCTAACGATATCATCATCATCATAGCTTCGATTTCGGGAGTCACTCGGGCACGTGACCTTCGAGTCCTGCCACCGTGGCCAGGTTGACCTGGCTCAGCTGTTCGTGGGCTTCGCCGCTCAGGCCGACTCCAGCCAGCAGCGCCATCGACTCGATGACGTCTTCCGGCTCCAGCATGTGCCACTTTGCCAGCGTCACCTTCGTGCTAGCACCGATAGTAACAGTGAAGATGTGGTCCATGTTGACCTGGGATCCGCTGAGACTGTTCAAAGCCCGGAACATGTCCTCGTCGGTGAAGTCGTCGCCCATACACAGGACGAAGTCCAACCTCCCTTCTTTGTTCTTCGGAATAGACGTGCCTGATGGGGCCATGTGTGCTATGTCCTTGTTATAGTCATTGACAAGGCGCTTGGCAATCTCTCCCTTATTGATGAAGGTCGGCCGCACTTCGAGATTGGCCTTGCCCTTCATCACGTCGACATCCCATTTCTTTACGACAGTTGCCTCGAGCTCCTTGTGCAGGGCTTCTGACGAGTGTTGACCTTGTTCGGGATCAGCCTGGCGATAGTGCCAAGTCAGGGCGCAACGCTTGCGCTCGATGAATGAGCCTGGAAATTAGTCAGCCAACCACATTCATTACCAAGTTGAAATATCCTTTGACAGCAAGCGAACTTACCAGGCACGCGGTCGGTATACTTCTGGAAGACGTCGACCACATCCGCTTGCCAACCCATGTCCAGCTTCTCGGCCAAGTTCTCCCAAGTGTTGTCGCCCGGATGTCTAATGAAGCTTCCGTGCTCGGCACTGAAGCCCAGTTCCGAGATATGACCCAGGTGCTGCTGGAGGAAGTCCTGATCTCTGCCCGAGATGATCCACACGGCGTTTGTATGGTCCGATGCTAATGCCTTTAGCGTCTGGATAACGCGCTCGGACGGAACAGCCGCCTGGGGATCTCTGACAATCGGGGTCAGAGTACCATCGTAGTCGAACATGAAAAGACGCTTCTTGGCATCGCGATACTGCTTCAGCATCAGGGTACGGTCCAGCAGAGGCGTGACATTGCTGTTCTTGGTTGACGCCAGCGTGCCGACGAGCTTGCGCAGGAACTTTGCAATCCAACTTTGAACGTTCTGGGTGGTGACGTGCTGGTAGAGGCTCGACTGCATGGACATCCGCTTCTCTGCTGACATGGTGAGAGCGTTATGAATCTGGTTGGCCACGTCGGTGAGATCCCAGGGGTTTATATGTATCGCGTCGCGTAGGCTACCTGCAGTGCCGCTAAACTCCGAGAGGATAAGCGGACCGTGTGTGTCGCGCTGGCACACGACGTATTCGAGACTAGTGGTGTTCATTCCATCTCGGACCGAGGTGATCAAGCCAATGTTTGCCGCCCTTAGAAGTGCAAAGTACTCTGCCGGTGACAAGTATTGCGGATAATGCTGCACCGGCGAAAACCCCAAGCTGCCATACGTGCCGTTGATTCTCATCACCAGCTCGTTGACTCTGCTTGCTACCGTCTTCTCCGGCTGCTCTTCCGGCTCGTCGATCGTGTTCGGTGACGTAACCTGTATCAGCACTACCTTCTCTCTCCACTCCGGGTAGAGCTCTAAAAATCTCTCAAACGCCATGAGCTTCTGGGCTACACCGCGGACGCTATCCAGCCGGTCTCGTCCCACAATGATGTGCTTGTCTTGGTAAAGCTTCTGTAAGGCGTTACGCATCTCTGACACGTCTTTGGACCACGCGACTTGCTCTACCTTGCCAACATCGATCCCGATGGGGAAGACGCCCACCTCGACCCGAGACCCGTACGCGTCGACTCCAACTGAATCCGAAGGGAAATCCAGAATGCGGGTGCAGCAGCTTGCGAAATGTCGTGAGTAGCTGTAAGACTGGAACCCCACGAGGTTGGCACCAAGCATTCCCTCAAGCACCTCCTTTCTCCGTGGCAAACATCTTAGAAACTCGCTGCTCGGGAACGGAGAGTGGAGGAAAAACGATATATACATGTTTGGCGCTCTCTGTCGGAGCATGCTGGGCAGCAACAGTAGAAAGTAGTCGTGGATAACGACAATGTCTCCCGGCTTGTAAATCTCGATTATCTTGTCTGCGAACTTCAGGTTGGTGCGGAAGTAGTCAGCCCACTCAACTCGCTCCGCCCGTCCGTCGTTGGGCTCGTGCTGCTTGTAATGGAACAAGGGATATATCGTGTGTTCCGCGTATCTCCTCCATCTTGCTTGGTTGTTCAGCGTGATGCCATCGTCACTCGTCTCTGTATCATCGGACAACCACACGGGAATCGTCTTTATGCGCTTGTCATGGGCAAGTCGGTTCTCTAGGTCCGCCTGGTGTTCCCGCGGAATCCATAAGCCATCAAACTCGGGTGGTGTTGGTGGCGCTTCCCCGTCGAGCGGTATGGGTGCAGATAGATGACTTAGGCCAGGGATTTTAGCAGTCGTGTCTGGAGCAACATCCGATGTGGGCATAGCCTCGGCAGCTGATTCGATCTCGCCCGTCCACGCAACGACGGTATGATTCCAAGGTGTCTCGTCAGACGAAAGGTAGGAAAATGAGTCAAAAAGTGCTGATTGGCCGCGGCGATAGCCCAGTTCCTGCTCATTATTAGTCCTAGATCATATCCGCCTTGAAATCTAATATCCACTAACCCATTCACCGCCCTTGTGGTATTTCATGGAGTGGGGGGTCGTGAAAGTGACCGAAAGGATGTTACCGCTGAGAGCTAAATCAGGAGCAGCAGCCTTGATTTCCGATATAGATTCTCTTCGTCCCCTCAACGACACGCTCATCCGTCGCAGGACCTCATGGTGTGAAGTGGCGCCTTTTGCGAGACTCGAGGGGGAGGAAGCTTCGGCAGGAGACTCTGTCGGAGGGGCATTCGGGGCAGCATTGTTTTGCGTGGCCGGGTCTTTTATGAAGTAGCTCGGACTCGCGGGTTTAGTCATATGGCTGCTCGCTCGTGCGTAAGTCGAGTTTTGGATACCCGGTGTAACGGGAACTTTGGTAACGGAAGTACGCTCGTGCGGCGGTAGGTCTGGCGATTCATTCGACTGCTTTCCACCGCCAGAGGCTTCAGGTGAGCGAGACATGCTTTCAGCTTCCCAAACGACGTTTTTTTTAGCTGAAGTTTCGGCCTTTCGACTGTTCTCTGCCATGTCTTTTTAGCTGCACTGTTCTGGAAAGACTGGATTGTGGCAGAAGCTTGCGATTCTGCGATAACGGCGGACAGCTTCAGAGTAGGTGATGCTATCAGGGCAAGATCTGGAAGTGCGACAAATGTACCAGGCAAATAGTGAACGAAGACGGCCAATGAGGGAAATAGGACCAAGAAATCTCGACGAAGGGGTGTTTAAGGGTCTATCAACAACAGCACAGAGAGAAGGGGAATGAATATAAGCAAGCTGGGATGAATCTAATTAATGTATTGTGTAGAAGGCTAGAACAACATAGGCGCATAGCGGGGCAGCTGTTGCGGTGATGAGAATAATGATAATTGGCTTAGTCGAGCCTTCTAGGTGCTGTAGTGGGGTATGAGAAGCGGGCTGCGGGCTGCAGGCTGCATGCAGGCTGCAGGGTGTGCGCTGTGGGCGTGCTGTGGACTGGGCCGGGTTGCTGGGCAATTGGAAGCAGAAGCTGATAGCGGATAGAGGGAAGAGCGAGGTATGGTCGATGTAACCAGGAGGCTTCGCTCCTGGAACGACGCTGAATGATGTGGACAGAAGCTGGGACGAGTGATATCGGTCGTTTCTTGTGCCTGGGCTCATGGCAATGTGCCAATGCCACTGCGATGCCAATGCCAATTCTTAGGTTGGCGGTTCGCTCCGACTTTGGGCTGAAGAGTTTTAAAACAAAAATAAAAAAGGAATAAGGGTAGGCTAACCGGGAGACCAGGCACGATACAAAGTACAGCTTAAGCCTTAAGCATGGGCTTATTATGAAGGAATCAGGTATGTGTCCAATTCGACGACGACGTGCAGGGAGGGAAGAAAACGATACGACATAGATCAGATGAACGAACCTACAATGAGAATGTATCTAGAGTATAGTGCAGATCAGGTACATAGACGTCTACCTATATGTAGGTCGGTTACATAGGCGAAGCCCAGCCTAGGATTCAAGGATTCGCAAACTCCAGACGGACGAAGCGCAGGTGTGTGTGTGTGGTGATATTTCGATGGTGTGTTGCGTTTACTGTCGTGATATTGAGCCTACGGATGTGAGCCTGTGACGTTGGCACATGGTGAAAAGACCAGGCTAGGAAAAGCCCAGAGGACCGAAGGGCTGGCCAGCCCGGTCCGCTGAAACCCCTAGAAGGCTGCTGAAAGGAAAGAGAAGTGAGTACGTACCTCTACCTCGAGCAACAGATGACGTCGTAAAGATGTAACGCCTCAGCAAAGATTAGCCTAATCGTGACTTCACCAAGAGCAGGATGAGTACTAGATATTTATATCTATACTGCACATGTAAGAAAGAAATAGGCCACATATAGCAGTGACATCAACACATTCCATTGCATAGGAGAGTTGGCTATGCCGTATGCCAGGAACATATATGTAAGCAGCCCAAGGAGCTCTTATGAATGGACAGGATCGGATACCTGGGTGAGTATGGGGAAGCATGGAGGTAAGGGAAGAGCAATACAACTGGGCTAATATTAGCACGCGAGTTCGCGGAATTAGCTATCACAGTTAGCAGGCGAGCAGTAGCCAGACCGCTGCTAGACGGGACAGCTAGAGCCAACAGCTAGCACAGCTCACATGCAATATATCTGCACCCAACAGCACCTCTCCATACCCCACCATCCCGCCCAAGACCCTTCCTGTACCGCGGAATTCAACACATCTGCACTTCATAAGCCCTATCCCAACTCGCTCTGCCATCGGACGTCTCTCAGCCCGTGTCAAGCTAAAGGAGCACCAATATAGATTAGCGCCGGGACGATATCGTCCCTGTCGAGCACTCCTCCATCGTATGTCGGTCAGGTACATCGCATCGCAGGTATTCCCACGTACGACTTCGACACCACTCTGGGCTCTGTATTTGTACTATGTATGCAACGACTCGACATATGCAGTGGTGTCCGAAGAACATGAAAAGAAGCCCGCGGTGTTCGAGACCGGCCGATGGCCTCGGACTACAGATGCAAAACGGCCCGTTTTCCGTTCCCCCCCCCCCCCCCCCCCCTTTGCGTGAATCAGGCTATGAATCAGGCCCTACGAGAGGGTGTCATAAGTTTCAATCGGATTTTTCTCGCCAACCTCAGGCCAAGAGGGCTCCGGCCAGGGAGTTCTCGGAGCGGGAGACTGATATTTAGTGAGGCATATATGTACTGCAGAAGAAGACGAAAGAAAATAAAAATTTGAAAGCTAGCTTGGCCTGCTTAAATCGATCTATCCCTTGTATTGGATCGGTTAGATTATTCAATTTGGGCAAACCGAATCATATCAGAAACCGCCGGACAAAAATTCTGACTGCATGTGAAATCGCGGGTCGGGATTCCCCACAACGCGGTCGATACCGAGCCCAACGTATCGTCTCTTAATCGCGCGTTCTTGGACGGGAACGAGCCGTCGCGGGCACAAGATGGAAAAGGAGGCATCGTAGTCAATTGAATCGTTGTTCTACTGATCATGATCGAATACGTGCCCAAAGCAGGCCTCAAATCTCATGAGCCGTGCTCTCCGTACGCGCGGCTCGAGCCGAATAAGGGCCCAAGATTGATGCGTCTACGGTCCCTCATCTACCGAGATTTCCAACCACGCTCCCAACCATGACAGCCACCTCGCGGTCCCATCCGCCGCTCTTTTCCGCGTCTCCCTTGGAAGCCTTGCCCTTGGAAGGCGTCATGTTGCTCGGGGGCTGACTCCCCTGGATGACGCACTCCCGAATGGCCTCTGCGACGTTCTGGCGATTCGTCCTGAGCGTGCGCGCTGAGACGCCGCCGCGGTTCATAATCTCCTGGACCCGCGGTGCTAGGCTGCTCGCCAGGGTGCGCCAGAAGTAGGACGCGAGGGAGCCGGTCTCGAGGTACGCCAGCAGCGGCTGCAGCAGGTTGGATTTGTCAGAGGACGCGTGTTTCTGCGCTGGGAGGAGCGGATGCGCTGGGGCCTTGGTCGTGGCGAGGATGATCTCGAGGGCTAATATGTTCAGGCAGCGCGCCGAGACTTCCGCTAGGGTGCGGTCTAGAGACGGAAGGGCCGCGAGGGATCTCGCTAGCGACGCGACAGAGCTCTGCAGCGCATTTCGCAGGTATACTGCCAGCGCCTGTGATAGATACTCAGGCGTCCACCTGTCGGGCCTAATGCCGACTGTCGGCGACATAAGATAAAGACATGTGGCCGCAGATAGTATCCGCGCCTTGGCTTCTTCCGTCTGTGCAAAGGTGGCCGTTGCCGAAGCTGACCCAATGTTGAACTCGCGTATGATTTGGTCCGACGAATTCTTGACCGATCTCTCAATTGGCCCTATGATATAATCCTCCATGTTTCGAATCGCATTGACTTTGTCGAGCCCGTGTCCTTCCTCTCCGCACCCCGTCTTTTCCGTAATCTCCCGCAGGGATAGAAGAGTATTTGCGCAGCGTACGAGGGCCCTGTGGTCTTCCTTCCTGTTACCAGTAGCGGCAGCGCCAGAGGCCGAGCTTGCTATTTCGGAATGCTGGATCTCGAGCTGGCGGCCCAGCTGAAGACACCGATTTACGGACCTTGCCAGGCTGAGGGTATCCCATAGGCGTGAAGCAACTAGGTTCACTTCGTTGGCCTCGGCATGTTTTTGTATGACCTCCTTCTCCAGCTGCTTAAAGCTCTCGTTCAGGCTCTTAACCTGATTGTCGATCTCGGATATGATCTTGCCGCTCGCATCGGTCTGCTGTTGGGTATAGTCTAACAGTGGGATCGCAGAGCGGGTAGTGAGGGCATCGATGCGAGAATCGATCTCTTGCGTGTCGAAAAGAACTTTGGACAGAGGCGTCGACAGATCTAGCGGGGAATCGTTCGGGTCGTTGGTAGCGAGTACGAGGGTGTTGGCGAAGGTGGAAGGGCGAAAGTCGGGGGCGAGAAAGGTGTCATAGTCGACGTACGACTCATCCTCTTCCTCGTTAGCTGACATGATGCGCGATCTTGAGTTGAAGTTCGACTTCAGTTGATGGACCTTTAGCGATGAATCTTGTACAAGCAGCTGAGTACATGTACCTAAGGTACCGTGGAAGCGAGACCCCGCTAACGATAAGATAACCAATGTCAAGTCGCATTGGCGCAATCACACAAGCCACACCAGAACTCTTGGTTTTGTACCAAGTTTGTTCGCGGTCCACAGACTTGAATATGATCGAATTCACAGTGACACGACAAATAGGAACGTAGGTAAAATACCTATTATCTCGTCATGAAGATTGGATTATAAAATATAACAGCATTAATCCATGATGCCAATTCTTAATCCCAAAAAACCATTTATCATAACTCATCACCCGAACTTGCGTTCTCCCTCAATTATTATAAACACATTAGATGCCGTAGTTCTTGAAAGCACCGTCGCCGCCCTGCTTCTGCGCGCCGCCCGCGCCTCCAGCGCCGCCAGCGCCAGTGATACCGCCGACGGTGCCTCCGACGGAGTTGGTCACGCCGCCGGCCGTGTTGCCGACTCCCTCGGTCGTCTGGCCCACGGCGTTGCCCACGCCCTTGGTCGTCGAGTTGAGCCCCTTGCCGACTCCCTCGGTGGTGCTGCCGACGGCGCTGCCGACGCCGCCGAGGAGTCCGCCCTGGCCTTGGGCCTTGTCGCCGCCGGTGAGGACGTTGTCGACACCGCCAACTACGCCGCCGAGGAGTCCGCCGTTCTGGTTCGACATTGTGGTTTGGTTGGTTGGTTGGTTTGTTTTGTGGATTTGGTAAGGTGTAGTGTGACTCGTGTCGGGAGTTGATTTTCTCGTGAAGAGTCGTTTGGAAGTTGTCTTTGGTTTGTTTGAGGATGTTCCTATGGTAGAGAATTATCACCCGTCGTAGAAGGATGATTCAATCCCCTTATATACTGCTTGACGATGCCATTTCCAAGTTCCCAACTCGCACAAGCCACACAGAGTGTGATGTAATCTCACGTATCAAGATCTTGATCGCAGACCAGTCTAAGCGCCACATGAGCGCATACTCCATGTGGCTTGCGTCAGATAGATGGGTTTGATGTGGCTAGAAACTTGTTTCGTCCACTTTCATCCGACGCCAGAGCCAGGGTTGAAAGCGATCCAGAAACCAGGCGAGTCAGGCAAGTCCCAGGTCATTGGGCTCGAGGCTCGGGGATTATGTGCGGATTGTTCTTTTGATTCGCGGGTGCTGTCCTGCAGTGAAGCTAGACGACCCGGACCAAGATCAGGCTGCCTGGCTGCTTGCCGGGTTTACTACTGGCGTCATCTAGGATGAGATCGTCGGTGCTCGGGGGATCGAGCGGCTCCAGCAAATCGAAACTCGATCTATGGGGGATGACGTCGATTTCGTGGCTCATGGAGGGTATCTCGGAAGCTCGGGTGCATTGCTTGCGACTTGGAGATCCGTCACCATGGTTAAGCTTAACGTCGATTCTCCTCCATTAGGGTACCTAACCCATTCACATGAATCTTGGGGCTTCGTATATTATTCTCCTTCAAGAGTTGGTCTTGAATCCGTTAGTTTTTTCTGAAAATCAACATAAACCCGCTTGCTTAGTATAAAGTTTCTCGTCGAAGATGAGAGTGAGCATGATATGGGGCTACTATTCACTGAATACGGATAATGTGGCAGTGTACACAATGCTATCGTGGAGTCTCCCTAGCTTACGTTATTTACTACGTTCTATTACTTCAAACTGAGAAAATTATGAAGAACAACACAAGTGAAATCAGGATATTTATGTGGGCCAACAGTTGCAAAGTCGTTCAGAGTATCTTATCTCTATTCAAATATCTAGAGGTTGAAGTAACCCAGTTGCAGAAGGAACAAGGTTCGACTGTAGACGATTCCCACGCTCACTCCAAATCTCAAACCACCAGAGCTCCGAAAAATCTTAGTAGATAAAAACAAACTCCTCGTTCTGGAGGTCCGTCAAATTCTCAAACGCTCTGTCGCCGGGCCTTTCCAGCTCCTCGTTAGAGCCAGCGGGCACGTCGCCCTCTTCCACGCCTTTCGCGTTCTGGGCCGCGGCCGCCTCTACTTCTTCCGGAGAGTCCAGGCTGGTGTCGACGATAACGGCGCTCTTGCCCATGGCCACCCTCCGCTTCGCGTGGTTCCTGTTCAGGACTCTGAGGTACACGGTCGTGGCCCCCACCAAAATGATGATGGCGATGTAGAGCGCTAGGTTCGAGCGCAATCCCCGAGAGTAGCTCGGCGCTTCCACTTGCGTGTAGAGCAGCGGGCCAATCACGTTACCGGTCGACTGGCCGATGAAGAGGACGGCGTTGGTGCACTTTCTCTTGGTATCGCCGGCTGTGTTTTGCGACGCCCACGAGTAAATGAGCGGGCCTGCTGCGGGTTAGTAACTGATGGGGTAAACTCATTAAGAGGTAGACACACTTATTCCCGGGTAAACCGAGATCAGGTAGTATCCCACTAAGAGAGGGGCCCTCTCCGACGCGTCTCGCGGAAGCACCATCAGCATGATGCAACCGGCTATCGGCGGCAGGCAGAGCGCGGCGATGACGGGGCCTTTCATCTTGATCTTCTGGGCGACGAAGGCGCCGCCGATGGTGGCGACCAGCTGCACGAAGCCGAAGGGGATGTTGAAGAGGATGGTCTGGAACTCGTCGAAGCCGAACGTCTTGACGATGAGGGGGCCGAACGTGGAGACGCCGCCGGACGGGATGCTGATGGAGAAGAGAAGCGCGAACCAGAACCACGACTTGGGGTCCAGCAGCGTCTCCTTCAGGTGGTCGTTGCGCCACTCGCGCGAGATGACGCCCATCTGGTTCATGCGCAGCCGCTCGACCGCGATCAGCTTGTCCTCGTCGCTCAGGAACTTGGCCTCCACCGGCGAGTCCGGCATGAAGGCGAGCATCACGAAGCTGAACGCAACGGTGATGACGCCGAAGAAGATGAAGATTATCTACATGATACCATAAGCGTTCTGTACAGCGCAGCAATGACTGTTGAATTACCCACCTGGTAGGAATGCAGCTTCGAGGATATGTGCCCTAGGCCATATGTGATCAAGCTACCAAACTTCATCGTCATGTTAGCTAACCCAATAGTCCATTCGTCGCAGATTCAATAAGCTCACCATGTTTGTTATCCCGTTCATGGCACTAGGGTCGGTGTCAGTTTCATCGGTTGCGCTCCAGACTGAAATAAGGATAGAGATATAGGCATCATCCTTCTAGACCGCACGACCGGATTTTGAGAAGATGCACCCCCTGAGTCGAACTTGACAAAAGTCAGAACTTGTGCACTTACTACCAGTAACTGGTCCTGATCGTCTGCTCGCGGCGCCTCCACCACATCTGAGTGATGGCGACGAAGCTGGGCGCGACGCTGGCCTCGAAGACGCCGAGGAAGAAGCGCGTGGCGATGAGGCCGCCGAAACTATCCGCGGCGGCCATGCAGGCGAGGGAGACGCCCCAGAGGAGGACCATGACGCTGGTGAACTTGGCGATGGGCAGGCGCACGAGCAGCCAGGCGAGGGGCGGCTGCATGACGAGCTGGGCCAGGTAGACGATGCTGCCGAGCCAGCTGTACTGGTCGCCGACGAGGCCCGTGTCGTCGAGCAGCCCGAACACGGACGCGTACGCCAGCGTCGCCTTGTCGAGCCCCTGCAAAAAGTACACCGCCAGCATGATGGGCAGGATCACGGCGTCGATGCGCCGCAGCACCCGGGCCGACTCGGCCGGCGTCACCACGATGCGCTGCCCGCCCCCGCCCTCCTTGGCCTGCTTCGCTAGGAACGAGGCTACAATGTCTCGCCCGCCCCCGCCGCTGCTGCCGCCGGACGGCTGCTCAGAGGCGTCCGGCGGCGGCCCGGAGCTGTGCTCGATTTGCTCTGCTGACGCCCCTTCGGCGCCCATTTTCGATCAGATGTAAGATAAGTTATGGCCAAACCCGTCCCGCTGACTCAGTGGTAGATAGGGCCGCTCGCCTTGCTTAAATAAGTGAAGAATGCAAGGATGCTACCGGGGGCCGGGATGGGCAGTGAGGAGAAGTAGGTAGGATCGGCCTGATTCTCGCGTGTAAGTTCGGTATTTTTGAGTGGCCTTCCAACTTCTCCGCATCTTGGAGGATCCGGGGTAACGCAGCTATCGCATTAGTCTTAGTAGACTGGATGCGAAGTCCTACTTGGCCAATTGATATCCTCGACTCACGACACGCGATGTCATGTGTGTCATGGTGCGGAGTAACCATGTCAGATATAGGCTTGTGTACGGGATTTCGAGCCGGAAGAAGTTTGGCGACGCCGACTCTGCTGCTCTAGGGCTGCGACGTGCTCGGCATGAAACACGGCGATGTTCTCCTCTCTCTGTTCTTTCGCAGACAAACATGTCTGCTTTGCTTGGCTGAGGTAAAGTGTGGATGTCGCCAATGCGGTCTTGTTACTCGGGCTTATACCTACAAACAAGGTATATACCATAGATCATTGTGGGATATACCAGACTTGTAACCAGACCGTTTACGGTTACATGGTGCGAATTTCATCTTCTAAGCACCCCCTATGTGGCAGTCGAAGAGAGCATGCTGCAGTGTCAGCGCAGAGAGTGACGACCGCCTTCTGACTATTGGGCAGCTGACAGGTAGATGGTATTATACGTAGTATATAAGACCGTCTATATCCTGATAGCTCCAGGTTTGGCGTCGCACCTATATAGCCGCGGTAAGCAATAGTCTCACATTCACCTGTTGTAATGCGGATACCATCTAAACTCTGGCTGTTGAGTGCTGGCGTTGGTCTCAGTCGTATAAGTCTCAAGAGGCCGAATCATTTCGGATAGACCTCGGTTCGGATGTAAAGAATCCTCGGATGTAAACAAGATGTGTTGTCAAGGTGCAGCTCTTGTGTTACCACTGGCCTTAGGTAATATCTACGTGCATATTGCGGTGGGTAATTACCGACGCGGTGGAACTGGGGTTATGAGAGAATACGATGCCTTGGCTGTCGTTGAAATAACCAACATATTGTCCGACTCGCCGGCGCCCGCACTCGGGATGACTTTCCGACCTTTTGGCGTCGTTCAGTCGCACCCGACAAATAGTGAGAAACATGAGGGGATTTGATCCTACCTGGCTACTTGCAGGTAGATATTGTATCTAAATTGGGAATACCGGTGTTAGGCTATTGGGAACCCGCGTACCTTGCATCTCAAACGTGACACCGGGATTCATCTCACTCGCGTATTGTGCCACGTAAACTAGAGGCAGATCATATAATACCGACGAGATATTGACATATTTCCTGTGCATGACTATCGTCGTGATGCCGCGTGGCTTACGCAGGTAGGCACCTAAATTGTGTGACTTGCAGTTGGTTGATTTTTCTCCGGTGGAATGCTAAGCTTCAATCTCGCGCTGCCGGCTATCAATTTTCCGTCAAAAGCCGGCATCAACACGCTACGTCATACCCAGCAAGTATCTAATCTTGGTCGATTCCCGATTCCGGGGCTCGCCAGGCAGTCGGATTTCAATACCGTTGGAAAGGAGCGATATCCTGCAACTGACGGCTACTCTCTCGAAATAGTATGTACCGTACAGACTCTTCCGATACCAAGAGCCCTTCAAAACTGCGCCTCATGTACGCACGACGTACGTTACCTAATATTTATACGGCGGTGGGTACGGTTCTCGTACGGACGAATCGCATATCGAGTAGATTCGGAGGAGAGGTTTCGGCGCAAAGCTCGCACGATGTCACGACGCGAACGGACTTGGGCACAATTCCTCAACTGAGTAGGGGGCTGAAACATTTCGGCTCGATTTGAACATGCGAGAATGGTACTATGCGCGGCGCCTAACCGAGACTGAAGAGGCGCAAAAAAATACGATATTTAAAATTAAAAGGAGGCTTAAGCCATGCGTCGCCAAAGTGAAGGGTTTGTCCAAGTCTTGCCCAAGTCTTGTCCGCGTCTTGCTTAGGGCTTACCTTATGTGCCGAGAGGCCTTGCTTTTTCTGCTCGCCATTTCGAGAACAGGTTCCCCAGTCCGGGAATGGTAGTCGGCCCTGAATATCCCCCCAGAATATCCCCCCCCCCCCCCCCCATATCCCTCCAATCCTGTCGGCTATCTTGTCCAAAGCTCGACCAGGTCCGCGGCATAACGAGTATGATCACCGGAACAGTATGCGTCTCGAATGCGACTATGCCTACAACGACATGACAGGATCTTGTTACCCCAAAAAGGAAGAAGAGGAAGGAAAGAAAAGGCAATCTCGTATTGATGACCACGCTGCCACGCACCCAGGCGGCCCAGGCATGTCGTGCACCGTCCACCAACAGACCCCCCTTGCGTGGATCAGCTGCCGATTGGGCCACCAAGTAAATCATCCCGGGGTTCCCCACAGTTGGAGTTCTTTTCTTGTTCTCTTCCTGATACTACAGTACCTTGTATTGCAGCAGGCCTGATGCTGGTAGGGGGAAGAATTGTCTGCTCTGTGTCTGTCTCCCCCACCCACACGCCGGCTCGATAGTTCTCCAATTTCTGCGCCCTGACACTATTATGTTGTGCATACAGGTCCGCATTGGGCCGAGTCCTAGGAACCAGATATCGAACATGTTGGAGTCGCTGCAGTCACGCGCTGGCGAGATGAGATGGCGCTTGGACGACGCGCCTGGGCCGCCAGGAATGCGGTCAGCCCGCAGCATCACACAGCTTCCTCGGCAGGGAGCTGGACGAACTCGGGAACCAGGTCGGGGGGAAGGGGTGGGATTCCCACCGGGTACTGTCGAGGAATGCCATTCCCTAGCTCAACCCTAAAGTCCATCTAATCTCCTCCGCATACACGCTTTCGCACACGCATGCGCACACATCGGTAGGCTATCTGTCTACCTAAAGTATATATAGCCCGAGCGGTACCCATCATGTCCGCGGCGGAAATGGCGCGTTCATATACGTATCTCCAACCCAAGCGACATCTCAGCAGGGTTCCTACTCCAAGGTTCCCGAGGCACACGGCAGCACACGATGACCACGATAACGGCGGCCTTCCTCGTGCTGTGCCAGCTTCTATGTCTTGCCGTCGCCGTTAGCCCTACCGTCGACCTGGGCTGTAACAAGTATCACGGCGTAGCTGCGTCGAACAACGTCACCCAATGGCTCGGACTTCGATACGCCGCTCCCCCGGTTGGGAACTTGCGGTTTATGCCCCCGGCCGGTCTCCCCTGTGACGGCGCCACACTGGCGGCGGACGAGGTGCGTGGGCATACTTAGCAAGAGCTGACAGCAGAAAGTCGTACCTAGAAGATCTCGCTGATACTTGGCTTGAAATAGCACGGGAAACTCTGCCTGGGAGTTGGCGGTGGCCCGCCTAGCGATACTGCGTCGGAGGACTGCTTATTTCTCGATGTTTACGCGCCGAGCAACGCCACTCGCTTTTCTAAACTGCCCGTTTACTTCTTTATCCAGGGCGGCGGCTTCGCGGGCCTCAGTAACCCGAACATGGACGGGACGGGAATCATCGAGGCAAGCGGCCACTCGATCGTCGTCGTCACATTCAACTACCGTGTAGGGCCGTACGGCTTCATCACCAACGGCGACAAGATCAAGGCCAACAACGGACTCCGTGATCAGAGGAAGGCGATGGAGTGGGTCAACAAGTACATCGCGAACTTTGGTGGGGATCCGAATCATGTAGTCTTGGGTGGCGACTCGGCCGGCGCCGCCAGCGTTAGTCTACAGATGGTCGCTTTCGGCGGCAAGGAGACGGACCTGTTCCACGCAGCTGCCGCCGAGTCCGTCTCGTTCGCCACGATCCTCACCGTCAACGAGAGCCAGTACCAGTATAACAATTTTTCGGCCAGCCTAGGGTGCGTAGGCCCCTACTCTCTCCCGTGTCTGCGGAACAAGACCTCGGCCGAGATACAAAATGCTACCGGACCACTGCCGTACCCGGGCGAGACCGTGGCGCCGCTGTACATGTGGAATCCGGTCCTCGACTACGACTTCCTTACGGACTACACGTACACCATGTTCGCCAACGGCAACTTTGTCAAAGTCCCGGTCATCTACGGCGACGACACCAACGGCGGCACGATCTTTACTCCCAGGGATACGTCGACGCTCGAGGAGAGCAACGAGTTCCTCCTCGAGCAGTTCCCCTACCTGACCGATCACCAGCTGAACACCATCGACACGCTGTACCCGAACCCGAACAAGACGTGCCCCAACGAGGGCTGCTACTGGCGCCAGGTCAGCAACGCGTACGGCGACATGCGGTACACGTGCCCGGGGCTGTTCATATCGTCGGCCATGACGAAGCACGGCATGAGCCGGTCGTACAGCTACCGGTACAACGTCGAGGACCCGGACCAGGTGGCGCAGGGGCTCGGCGTGCCGCACACGGTGGAGCTGGCGGCCATCTGGGGGCCGTCGTACGTCAGCGGCGCGCCGGCGAGCTACACCAACAACGGCACCAACGCGCACGTGGTGCCCGTCATCCAGGCCTACTGGACCAGCTTCATCCGCACCTTCGACCCCAACACGTACCGGTACCCCGGGTCCGCCACGTGGGACGAGTGGGACGACTTCAAGAAGAACAGGCTGCTGTTCTCCACGGGCGGCAAGACCAGCATGGAGCTCCTGGACATAGGCGCCAGGACTCGATGCGACTTCTTCGCCAGCATAGGCGAGGATGTACGGCAATAGCTAACGCCGTGCTAATGTCTGGATTGATAATTAGACTTGAAAGTTGCGAGTTAGCTGCTTATAGCTAGTACAGAGACGGAATCTTCTTTTTATGTGTTATATAGACTTGACCGGATACCCATAAATTTCTTATATATAAACTCGCGTTCAGACCAGTCCGGCTCCGCCCGCAACCGCGCAGGCTTTCTCGATGACTTTGGCAATCTCCCGTATCCACATGTTCGCGCCCTCGATGTCGCCGTCCTCGAGACACTCGGCGATGCTTGGGAATGCGACGCCATCGTACCCCGTCCACAGGCCAGGCGCGAAGATCTGGAACGTTCTGTGAGCACTTTGACGCATACTATTTTGTCAGATGAAATACGTACCAGATGTTTGTACCAAGGCCGCCCGGGCAGCCCGTCCTCGCGCAGGAACGACCTTTCGATTTGCATGTGCGTCTTGTTCGCCTCTCTCGCAGTTGACTGCGGCTGGCGGGAAGCTTCGTGCTCGCCCCGGTGCACGGTCGTATCGAGCGCTGTCATCGCCTTCTCGAACCGGGACACGGCCATCTCCAGCGGCTCAAGACCGAGGCCGGGCACATTCCTCGCACGCAGCGCACCAAGATGCCGCCCCAGCGCCTCGGCATAGTCGGCGCCGCGGAACGGGAGCACCGGCGCCCCGGCGAGCTTGACGACGACGAGCCCCCAGAGCCGGGCCATGGCGAGGTGCTTGGCGAAGCCCGGGTCCCCGAACCGGTCGACCCAGTAGTAGCTGTCGTAGTTGGAGTGGTACGGGTACACGGCGTCGCCTCGCTGGTTGAAGAGCAGGTCCAGCGACGGGATGCCTAGGTGGTGCAGGAAGACGGTGTAGTCGCTGCCTGTGCCCATGATGGTCAGAGTGGGCTGCGAGGGGGGGTTTGCTGGGTCGGTGGCTTCTTCCTGTTGCAGGGCTAGCCAGTCGTCGTATACCGTCTTGCTCTCGTTGACCGGTGATGGGATTGCGGATGCTGCGGCGCGGAGGACGTGGGTTAGAAACGGACTCCCGTAGGCGCCGAGGAATTTGCCGCCGTTTGTCGCTTCGTCAACATTGATGTCTGTGCTTATTAAATACAGTCTAGGTAGTTAATGAAGAAAAGGGGGTTAGGGAGATGTAAGCTTACAAGCAACGCAGTTCTCCGTTAACCAACTTGCGTGATCTTCGCCAAACTCTGTGGACCCCACGAGCCCGTATTCCTCGTCGTCCCAGGACGCCAAAATACTGTGCGTCACATCAGCAGAAAGTCACGATGACCGGCCGACTCGCTCACATTTTCCTATAGGGCCTCCAATTCCTCCTCATGAGGCTCCCGAGTCCCCGCGCCACCTCGTTCATCGCCGCACTCCCACTGACAGGGTCGACAGCACCGCAGCACCAAGAATCGTGGTGGTTTCCGAGGATGACGCACTCGTCAGTACTCCCCTGTATAGTCCCGGTCACGTTATAGATGGGCGAGTACCTATACTCGCCCTCACTGACCAACGTCACCCTAGCCCGCGCAGGACCAGCGCAATACTCAACGCCGTCCAACGCGCCCGCCCAGTCCGTGCCAAGCTCCGCAGGCCCCGGCCCACACCCGTTCAGCGCGCGCAAGAACGGCAGCGCGTCGCGAAACGACACAGGCAGCGCCGGGATCCTCGGGACCGCAACAGCCCCGCCAGCCCGCGGATCCCGGCGCTCGGTCCCGCCGCCCGGCAAACTAGGGTACCCCGGCGTCGTCGGGTCCCCGACACCAACAGAGAAGTAATCAACACTACCGCGCTGCACAGCCGCCGGGTGCCGCGCAGGCCCGTGCGGATACGCCTTATACCCGTTCGCCTCCGTACATGCCCCGTCCTCGGCCGGGTCCCCGTACAGCACGACGGCGGCGGCGCCCGCGCGCTCCGCCGCCCGCAGCTTCAGGCCCCGCAGCACGCCGCCGCCGTACCGGCACAGCGCGACGCGGCCGCGCGCGCTGACGCCGCGCGAGGCGAGCGCTGCGAAGTCCGCGCGCGTCCCGAAGTTGACGTATACGAGCTCGGCGCGGCGCGCGGCGCCGTGGGCGGTTAGCCCGAGGAAGGCGGAGGGGAGCCCGTTGGTGGGCGCTGAGGTCGGGTTTTCGGGGATTTCGTCTTCGATGAGGCTGGCTTCGAACGCGACGTCGTCGGCGTCTCCGTCCTCGCGGTGCAGCGTCAGGGCGGCGTGCCCCGGAAAGTTCTGCAGCACGTCGTACCGCGTCAGCTCCGCCGGGATGCCGTAGGATCGCCACAGGTCCCGGATGCGCTCGGCGTGCGGCAGGTCGCCGGCGAGGTGCGGCTGCGCGCTGTACTGCTTCGAGTGTGCGCGCAGCCGGTCGACATCAGGGGTGCTGGTGATGAGCTTCTCGGCGTCTTCTTGGCTTAGGCTGCGCATCTTGCCTTCTGAAGATATGGGTAACTGCTGCTAATTAATGAAACAGGTAGTTATCTCTTGCATGACGAGGTACTCTAATCTATCTCATCTAGCTCATCATGAGTCTACAGGGCTATTTGTTCAGGGGCAGAATAGTACTACTTGGTATCATTCTAACGTGCTATATACACACCTAGTTTGAAGCTATCGTAATGGCATTATAAACAATAAGTCGGGGTGCAGTGGAGATTATATATATCCCTATGTCGATCGAGGAGATCCCCCGCCCTCTCTTCGCCCCAGTCTCGGCTGTGAAGCGAGCCCCCCTGCCCTCCCCATTCACCCACAGATATCCACAATTACTCGCATGAACATGCGGATGCAGTCCAGGTAATCGGGAATATCGACCGCCTCGTCGGGACGGGTGTTGTACTTGCCGCCGGGCCCGCACACGATCCCTTCCAGCCCGAGCGACTTGTACAGGTGCCCGGCGTCGGACCCGTAGAAACAGGTCGGCGGGAGCACGCCGGTGGGCTGCTCGCATCCCCTGACCCCTTGGTATGCGTTATTAAGCGACGCGACCAGCTCCGAGTCGCGCGACACCTCGAACGCCGGCATCGTCGGCTCCGGCCGCTGCATCAGCTCGTACGTCATGCCGGGGAAGCCTTGCTCTAGACACTTCTCGATGACGACCCGGATATCCGCCATGACGCCGTCCTGCGTCTGCCCCGGCGCGTACCGCGCGCTGCCCGCGAGCCTGCACACGTCGGCGACCTGGGCGGGCCGCCACTCGGCGAGCTCCTTGCCGAGCGCACCGTGCACGATGCCGACGTGGCAGCGGTTGCATCGCTCGTGGTCCCTGCTGCGGGCGCCCCGAAACTTCATGGCGGTGAGCTCGGGGATGAGCTGACAGGCGGCGAGGATGGCGTCCTGCGCCTCCTCGCGCGCCGACATGTGCCGCGTGATGCCCGTGAGCACGATCTCGAACGTCAGCGCCTCGGCGTGCATCGTCACGGCCCGGATGTCGGACGGCTCACAGTTGATGAAGTAGTCGGTCTGGATGCGGCCCTGCTCGATCAGGGCCACCGTGCCCACGCCCCCCTGCAGCTCCCCCACGACGTACGTCAGGACCACGTCGGCGCGCGGCGTCCAACCGCTCGCCATGAGCGTCTTGACGGCGCAGAAGTAGGCCGCGCAGCCCGACTTCATGTTGCTGACGCCGATGCCGTAGATGAACTTGTCGTCGATCTTGCCCTCCCAGGGGTCAATCGTCCACCCCTCCGAGACTGGGTTCGTGTCTAGGTGGCCGTTGAACAGGAGCCTCTTCGGACTCTTCGACGCCCGAGGCTGGGCTGAGGATCCCCTACCTCTCCATGTTCCTACTGCGTTTTGTCTTTTACCGCCGTCAAACGGTATCAGCTCCGATTCGAGGCCGGTCTTCCTCATCTCCTCCGCCATATAGCTCGTCGCCTCCAACTCGCCATCCGTCTGGGAGTAGCTCTTGATCTGGACGAGCTTTGATAAGAATGTTAAACATTCGTCTTGGTCGATGTCTGGAATTTGCATCTTGATAGATCCCCTGAGCTTTAATTCTCACCAGAGGGTTATTGCTTGAGACCAATCTAGATACCTAGGTACCTTTACTGGGCTTTAGCCTTATCATCACTTTTGATCAGGGCCAAGTCTTGTCGTCCTGCAAGCATTGGCATTGGCAAGTCTTGTTCCGTCTGTCACTCGGCTAACAAGTTGGGATACCAGAGGTATCCTTCGGCTATCGGCTATGTCCTACCGCGACAAGAACCATCGGCCAAGGCCGCCGAACTTCACTCCCCAAATAGGAATTTCTGTCGGGATCGCTGAGCGACGTCTGTCCGAAGCGGGAATGGAGGAAGAGATGGGGAATCTCCACCGATCCGCATCGAACTAGCCCGGAACTAGACTGCTATCGCGGGTTGCATCCATGAGCTTCTCCCCAGTATGACACGAGCCTTATCAATTGATGCTGTTCCTTGAGACCCGGAAAATTGGAGGCGAGGTAGAGATAAGCATGGGTTGGCCTATCATGGGGATACCACATAGAGATACTGCTGCTATGATGCTGATCTGAAGCCCATGCATCCTTCACCGCGTGAGAGTCGCTCCTGTGTGGTCGCGTCGCAAGTTTTACCATAGTATTGGTGCCGACACGCTGCTGATTGAAATATCGCGTGCCTTATACGAGAAAGCACAAGCAGCTATAATGGGCGGCAGTGATAACATCGAAGCCGCCGCGACCCCCGTGGCAGACACGGGCGCGGCGATCAAAGGGGACGTTGCCGACGAAGGGTACGAGCTCTTCGAAGACGCCAATCCGCAGGCCTTCTCCCAGGAGCAGAAAGACGCGGTCAAGAGGAAGATCGACCTCCACCTCCTCCCGCTGATGTGCGCCCTGTACGGGCTGAACTACGTCGACAAGGTCGCTCTCAGCTGGGCCGTGCTCTTCGACTTCCGGGAGGACCTAGGCTTGGTCGGCACCGAGTATTCATGGGCCAGCTCCATGTTCTACTTTGGCTATCTGATCGCCCAGTACCCCGCCAACTGCATCCTCCAACGGTTCAGGACGGCGAGGATTCTGAGCTTGTCCGTCATAGGCTGGGGAGTCCTGATGCTTGCGTAAGTGTCTGGTAGCGCACCCATACCACAGTAGATGCTTTCTTTGCGAAAAGGGGAAGGGCTAACCCTGGCGCAGGCATCTCGGACTGCGCAATTTCGCCGGTCTGATGGTCATCCGCTTCCTCCTGGGCGTCGCCGAGAGCGCCGTGACGCCTGGCTTCGTCTTGTACACGTCCATGTTCTACACGCGGCGCGAGCAGGTGATGCGGACTATGGTGTGGGGGGCGATGCAAGGCGCCTTCACTATCCTCTCGAGCCTGCTCTCGTACGGGCTCGGCCATATCACGAACACGTCGCTAAAGCCGTGGATGTACATCTTCCTGGTCCTCGGCCTCCTCAGCTTGATCGTCGGCTTCGCCTGGCTGTTCCTCATGCCCGAAACGCCCAACAGAGCCGGGTTCCTCACGGACGAGGAACAGGTCATCGCCGTGCAGCGGGTGGCGGAGAACATGATGGGGATCAAGGGGTACCAGTGGAAGAACTACCAGATGTGGCACACGCTCAAGGACGTCAAGACCTGGCTCATCCTCGCCTTCGTCCTGCTTACCCAGCTGCCGAACGGCGGACTGACGAGCTTCGGGTCGCTGGTCATATCTGGGTTTGGGTTCGACCCGTTCAAAACGTTGCTGATCGGCCTCCCCTCGTCTGTCGTCAGCGCCGGAAGCATGGTAGTCTGGGGCTTCTTCTCAATTAAATACGGCAACCTAAGAACTTGGGGCATGATCATTCCCCTCCTGCCGGCCATCGCGGGAATCGCCGCGGTATACGGCACGATAGGCACCGATGCCAACAAATACGGCAGGGCTGTTGCCTACTGGCTGATCAACTCGTACGCCGTTACGGTATGTTTTCATCCGAGCCCCAACCTGTTCAACCGAGACGCTTGCAGTGCTAACTAGCCCGTGCAGTGGCCGTTCTGTCTTACGATCGTCGGCCAGAACGTCGCGGGCCACACGAAGCGGGCCTTTACCAACACGCTCCTCTTCGTCGTGTTCGCCGCGGGGAATATCGCGGGCCCGTTCTTCTTCCGCGACCAGGATGCGCCCAAGTACGTGCTCGCCATCACGACTATCCTGGTATTCTTCTGCGCCGCGCTCCTGTGTGCGATTGCTCTCCGTCACTACATGGCGCTGCAGAACAGGATAAGGGATAACCAGTTTGGAGCAGCTGAGACAACCGAGGAGAAGCTGGACGGCATGAGGTTAGGCATGCATGATAAGACTGACTTGGAGAACTCTGACTTCCGATACGTCCTATAGACTGTCTATATTTAACGAATAAAGGAAATATTGCTTCCTAGAACTCCTAGATGTAAAACTTAGGGACAATCGCCGCCGGTGGTGTTCGACAGGCTCAACAAACAGATTGAAACCAATCTCACCCTAGAGCAGTTGATCAATGATTTGAGAGGGAATAGAAAGAGATGCTCGGGCTTCGCGGATTGCATGCTTCAGCTTATCCAAAGGTATGTTCCTGTTTCTTCCCCCTAGACTGATGATGGAATCTGTTCCGTCGGTGCACCAGGTAGTGTGCTTCCAGAAACTTGGTTTGAGCCAGTGGCGATACAACATGATAAAAGATTCGCTATCAAGTTGGCTCAGCAATGAAGCAAGCATTTCATCTGATATAGCCAGGCTATTAAATAGTGTCTCTGCTGCGGCTTGACGGCATATCCTGTCTGGGTGCTTCAACGTGTCGCATATATGTCTGACCATAGCGTCTGGTAAATCCGGTAACCGTGCAAGATGATTACCTATGCTTGGTAATATATTCCGATCGTTATTTATCATCTGGGTTGCTAGATCTTGGAGAATCTGCGGTGATAACTCCTGCTGCCGCGACATGATGACTTTTGATTCCAAATATTTGTTGTAGTACTTATCGTCAGGATTGCTCCACAGGCGCAGCAATCTCTTGAGGGCCTTATCTGACAAGCTTCGTTCTTGTTCTCGTAAGATCAGGTGTGCGCGTAAGAAAGCCATGGGATTGAAATAAGCACTGTCTTCCACAAAACTGACTATTTCTTCGAGGATGTCGTCTGGTAGATCTTGCTGCTGTTCCAAGATGCTTATCGCAAGGTTCCGAATGGGGCCAGCGGGATGCTTTAAGAGGTTTCCTATCTCCGGTACGAGCTCGGGCGGTACGTACGGTTGCTTATCAAGAAAATCGATTGCCGTTTCCTGGTATAACTCCTGCTGGTGCCATAAACTCATAACTAATTTGCGAGTAATAACTTCCAGTGATCGTGACCCACCAAACAAGGCCTTGGCTGCAGCATGTCGGATATCTGCATTCGTAGACTCGAACAGGTCCACGATCCTATCAACGATTGGCTCTCGGAGGACCAACTTGCCCAACAGATCTGTAGACGATGCCTGCATCTGTGTATCTGGATCTTGCAACAGCTCTACTAGCTTTCCGAGCATGTTCTCTGGTAGAGAGTCCTGACTGCTTAAGGCTGTTGTTGCGTCGAGGCATCCATGTGGATCATCCATTAAACTGACCACGTTTTGGAGGACGGCATCTGGGAATGCAGCCTCCTGGGCTCCTAAGACCCTAGCAGCGGCCGATTGTATTTGTCGATCTGGCCTTTTCAACAGGTCGCCAATGTCTTGAACAACGCTTTGCGGAAGATTCCGTCTCTTACTCAAGACTGCTTCTGCTTGATGCAGAAAATTATTCTTGGGATCCTTGAATATGTTCATGGTCCTGTCTAGGATATCATGTTTGTCGTCCCTCTGGCTGTGCTCAGCCAAGATATACGTGGCAGAACCCCGTACCAATTCATGTGGATCCCTTAACATGCCGAATAAATTGTCCATGATTCTTGGTGGAAAGGGTGGCTGCCTACCAAGAAACTTTTCTAAATCAGATCTATCCCCTGAGTTTAGAGATGAGCTTTCTTGTAACAAGCCTAAAAGGGCCAGAATGATGTTTTGTGGGAGTCCTGATCGCACGTTGGACAACCTTGCTGTATCAATAGTGGCCGCTATCTTGACCAAGAATTTCCTTGGCAGACCAAAATACCGTTGGAAAATGTAGCTGACTGCGGGATAGACCCGCGTTTCGGGGTCGTTTGAAAGTTTTATAAGCTCTCGGGCGGCCTTATCAGACAAGACTGATTGGGCTACCAGGGCGAATCCTGCGGACCGTGCCAGCATCTTACAAGTATTTGTTAAGAGTGCTACAATGCAATGGTGGTATGTGTCTGGCAGTGCGTCGGGATGGCGTATAAACACGTCAAGGGCCTCTGATCTCAAAACCGGATCGCTGTCGTCGAAGTAGTCGACTACTTGATTAACAAGGGATGGTGAGATTATAGGGCGATTCCTTAGTGTTCTCAAAATTGAGCACCGCAGGAGCCGATTAGACCTGTCCGATAAAACTTGCCGCAGAATGCTTTCTGGGAACTCTGGATCGGCTGCTAATATAATGGAATAGGGCTGTCGGCTATATGCTGTTAATAAGCCATGTTCATGTACCATCCACCCCTTTAAACAATCCTCTAACCTTTCGCGAAGCCTCTTGAAATCTGCCGTCTCTTTCGACTGCGCAGCTTCGGCTAGACAACGAGATACGAGGCGCTGATGTGCTGGTCCGAAGAGGTCGTAGGGTTCGGTCTCGATCATGTCGAAAAATCTTATCCCATCCCCTTTGGTATAGAGCAGACCGGCCACGAAGCGCCACATGATATCGAAACGCTGGTTATATTTGTGCTTGCGAAGAAAGTCTTCGGCAGTCAGTTTTAGCCCTGACAACTGCCTGTCAGGCCAGTGCTGCACAAAGTATTGTGCTGCGAAGTATTCTTGGAAGGTAAGGTGTAGAAAATGGTAGCTACCCTTCGTAGCCGCGCCGCCGTCGGAGGTGCGAAGCAATGATAACTTTTCGAACTCCGTTTCCATTACCGGGAATCTCGGTTTGGGGAGATGTTCGGTCAACTTGTCTTTCCTCTCCAAGAATCTTTCCCGGCATTCCCAATCGAACTCTTCTCTGGTATTGCAAAAACCTTCAAACGCGAGAGCTTGTAATGCGTTGACTTCGCCTTGGACAAGAGACTGAATTTCCGCATGCCTCGATCGTATCGCTTCGTCCTTGGAGACTTCATTCAGGCGGCCTTCAAAATGCCTTCCCAGCCGAACCACGTCCTTCTTCCACATGACATCCACGATGGCAGTGTAGAGCTCTGTTATGGTTTGTGGTCCTTCGCTTCCGCGGAAAGCCCCTTCTTTGAAACTATAGCAGAAGGCGTCGAGCTGGACAGGGATCCTCGCCAACCCTTCGATTGCCGGGCGATTCCTCAGAAACTCCTGTATCCTGACTGAGCTTTCTGGCGCCACAGCGTCAATATACTCTTTCACTTGCTCCGCATAGAAACCAATAGTCTGGAACTCCATATTGATGTCTTTGATCAGATTTGGATCAAGCGCGTAAGGTCGCGTGGTAATGATAACTCTGCGTTGACCTAGAAGAGACCGGAGCAAGTTCGATTTGGGAATTTCATGTAATACTTCGTCTAAACCGTCGAGGATGAAGAGCGTCTTGGTACTCTCCTTATCTAGTTCATAATGGAGCGAATTGGCAAGTAGGTTGCTGTCGCGGCATCTTCCGAAATAACGATCATAGAGTAGTTGTCCGACGGTATAGTTGCTTTTGTCTTGACCTTTCAGTTGGCGGAGCGGTATCCATACTACGCGGTCAATAATGTCGGCCCACATGTCGTGGTAGATGTAGTCGTAAACGATTCTCTTACAAAGGGTACTCTTGCCCATCCCAGCCTGTCCGCGGATGAGTACACGCCAACTTCTATGCTGCCCTGTAAATGATGTTTGTAAGCAGCGGTCCGTAAGCGATAATTCCATGCCAATAACGCCAGGAGGAAAAAAAAGGGAAAAAAAGGGGGCCGTGAGCAGAAACACATACCATGCTTCAAGTCCGACTTTGGCTGGAGATCTGGCAGTGAGGCACGATTGGACGTATGGGGCTCTAAGATAGCTAAGCGACGACGAAGTGAAAATGAGGGCATTATGCTGCTTTCATTCTTATCTTCGCCATTACTTCGCAGAATGGCCAGGTTGATATAACACTGCGCCATAGGCAGGCTGCTGTTGTCTCCGACTCGCTCAACTTTTAGCGGCTGGAGTACCTCATTGGTATAGTGATCGCGTATGAGCTGATCGGCGTAGAATAGCTTGAATTGGTGACAACGACCCCATACCTTACTCAGGAGCGCGTTCCAGTCCCGTGATGTCTGGGGTAGCAGTTCCTTTTGTTTTATCGCGGTGCCATACGTGCGTGGCTCGCCCAGCCAACTGGGGATTAGGCGGCTAGTTCTAATAAGAAAGTTCGTGTGATTGGGATGTTTTTTTTCGGGTATAACTACCTGGACCCAGTTGTGAACGCGCCTGGACTTAGATTTAGCGCTTTGCTCGATCAGGAACTCTCCCAGGATGTCAACAACGCCATTATCTGGATCGATGGCAAGCTTGACCTGCTCCAGTTGTGCGCAGAGTCCACACAGAAAGTTCTTGTCCTGCTGTATCGGAAGGTCTAGGGTTTCAAGCAAGGATTTGAGAAGGACGGGTGCTCTCCCTCTGATCAAGAAGTCGGTATAGCGAAGAGCTAGGTACCATTGCTGTGGCCTCCTTGGGCTTGCGACTGCTTTGTATGTACTCGCTGCGGCCTTGAGCTCGTCAATGATGTTCGGTATTACGACCAACACTATGTTCGCGACTTGTGGAATCGCTTCCAGACATTCAAGGAATTTGGCGGGGTCTAATGTCGAGATAGAGCCGGCTAGTTTGGCAGTGGCTGTAAGGGTTTTGTATGCACTCATGCCGAGCTTTCTCCATGGGCCAACGTCGCCGGGGATGCCGCGCAGGGCTTGAAACGCGTACCTTGCGGATTCCGAAAGACGTAGTTCGTGGTGCTTGCTCAGATCTTTCAGAATATCAAACAGAGGCTGCGCAATTGAGGCGTCGCTGATACCCTTGAACTTGACCTCGTTCATAACATCCAATAGTTCCGACAGCGCGCGCAGAAGTTGGTATTGGATGGACTCATCAGCCGCCGAGATAGCGTCGGCAAGCTTCTTGGTGAGGTGTTGGATAACATGGCCGTATCCAGGCTGTAGCTCCTTTCTGACGCGGTCTGTATGGGTACAGCGCAAAGCCAGGCTAAAAGAATCCAACAGTCTAGTGTCTGGAATACCAGAGTCGCTCGTGATAGCCTTGACGAAGGCCTTTAGCAAGTTGGAGTAGTCGTCCGGATCGGTATAGGGCGACAACAAGGCAGCTTCGACAGCGTACAATTTCTGGGGATCTTCGCAAAAGGCTCGGACCATAGATCGCGATAAGGCACGAAGCGCGGCAGCTTCTTGCCTTGCTCGCGCACTTCGGCCATGTTTCGAGGCTGATTTCTGTTCGGTCGGGCTACCCTGCCTTGCACTCGTTGGGCTGTTGATTGGGCTATCATCCACGTACAGGCGAAGCTTTTCTAAGAGCTCTGCCGTCGTCGTCGGTCTGGAAAAGCTTTCTAATGTCGGAAAGATTTCATCCATTCCTACTAGGCTATTTACTTGCTATGGTAGGTAATCTCATAAGGGCATAGGGGAACACACATG
Organism: Hypoxylon sp. FL1284; assembly: GCA_022432365.1. Lineage (NCBI taxonomy): Eukaryota > Fungi > Ascomycota > Sordariomycetes > Xylariales > Hypoxylaceae > Hypoxylon > Hypoxylon sp. FL1284. The sequence continues at coordinate 379,440 of JAJJXE010000002.1, forward strand.
GTAGCAAATGGTTAGAATGCAGAGAGGAAGCGGTGTTCGTAAGGAAAGCTTCGCCCCGTTGCCGCTTACGCGCCACACCCCTCTTTCGTCACCTGCATGCATTACCAGACCACCCCTAACGTCGACGCCCTTTTCGCTAGCAGCTTTTCAATTGAAATATCTCGACGAGTGTTCAACTCAATCATTTGGGAGCACCTAGTGAAGCCATCTATCAAAGTCTTATCTCCATGCTGTCAGTCATTGACTGGTTGTGCAATTTGTACCTTGCAGAACTTAGGCTAGGAACATCAACAAAAATTAGCACGAAATCAACAGTTACAGGCACTTGGGTTAGTTACTTACGCCCAGTTGAGATTTGCGGTGCAAGCAAGTTTACAGCCCTCAATAAATCTGCGAATGGCTTCAACAGCATCTGGGGAGGCTGCAAAACACTCGAGAATATTCTCTTCTGCAACGTCGAAATGTTCGATGGCCTCCCTCACCATGTTTGATGCTTGGTCAACTGCTCCCTGCAAGGAGCCTCCCTGTAGGAATAGCAGGGGAATCACGGTATCAACCGCGGATTGGTCCTTGAACATACAGATGCATCAGTCTTCAGTAGGGGACAATACGGGGGTAGGGAGTACTGACTATCTCCTTTTTGATAGATAGGATATCGTTCGTGCTATGCTTGTTATTTTACAACCGTAATATATGTATACGATGTACTTACACTGAGATGATTATATTCGTTTGGTTCCAAATATCTTGCATAAGATCACTTTGCATAGCCTCAATGGGAACCTCTATGCCAAGAGTGTACCTTTGTAATGTTAGAACTGGGCAGCGGTAATGAGTTTTATACATACTCGTGAATAGCCAGACACACTCTTACACCGCTCGAACCCATTCGGCGGCGCATATACTCAGACAGCAAAGGAATTTGTTTTGTCACCTGAAGCCGATGCTCTTCCTCTGTCATATCAACGAAGAATTTCAATTTTTCGTAGAAGGCTTTCGCCTGGTCTGGTCACTATTAGCGGCTGATTCAATCATCTTGGTTAAGACAGGAAACCGAGACCTTTAGTGTAGGCCTTGTTTATAGCATCTGCGACAGGCTGGAAGTTGGTGATGATAGGGTTGTTGGATACTGGCGAGGGTTCCGTGACGCGCTGTTGCAAGAGACTTGCTCGTAGGTATGCCATTGTTTCAGTTCGAAAGTCGCATGATTGTTCAAAACTATCGATCATGGAAGAGAATTCACGCGAATCAGTTTCTAGAACCGATTAGTGGTGGCACGAACAAATAGTTAGGGACATCTATGGTCACCATCGTCCCAGAGGAAAAGCTGCAACACGCATTAGCAAATTGTAACTATGAAGCATGCCATTTCTTACCCAAATTGCTAAGTGTGTGGCAATGAGCAAGGTCTCGAATGACGCGTATGGCCACCACGATGCAGCAAAGAGTGCGAACCCCGAATTCTTCACGATTTGAAGTCTACACTCGTCCTCTGGGCGGGTAAGGATGCTTTGAGTCAAGTTGGTTTCATGTCAGTCGATGCGTGAAGAAGTGAATATGTTCTTACCTTTCTAGGATTTCGTGGACTTTGACATCTAGCTGATCGATGAGAGGGTTGACATAGCCCGGCCAATGACTCATCAACCTATGCAAGCTAGGTATAACAACACTAGAGCCTCTAATCGAGGCTACGAGGTTATCTCTAACCCCATCTGAAGATGACTTCATGTTTGAGTTGATAGAAGAGATGTTACAATGTTATGTTTCAGGCTAGTCTCTTTGAAAGAAAGCTCACTACTATTTATAATGTCTTGCCCGCATATCTTTCTACATATTACTCTGCGAACTCTCATACATGTAGACTTACGGTCTGTTTGGTTAAGGCAGCTTTGAGTAACCACTTTATGTTACGTTACATTTCTTCCATTCCCCGTCACACTTAAGTACTCTTAGAATCGTGGTAGGCATTGGTTTTTTCATTTCCTTGTCTATGTGGGATGATGCATAGTTCCCGATGACATGTAGATGGAGGAATGTTTCTGCTTTATTATTCGGACCACATCTCCTACATTTGACTCTCACGGCTTGGTGTCCCCTTATCCTCCTACGATGGGCAGGGTTTCACTATCACACGGCCGTTTGTGCCGAGACCATTACGACGACTTCATGACCAATCGATCAGGCAATATACGTATGAATATAGCCCTGGAAGTGATAGAGGCTTTGCTGGAAGCAGTTGGGGGCAGTCCTATAGGCTGATTCGAAGAAAGTTACCTGCAATGCACGCCAATAACGCCTCAGGCGCTTAAAAGAGATAAGGATGTCGGACTTAGACGTGGCTGCACACCTCGGATACACACCTCGGAAGCGCACCTCGGAGGCACACCTCGGATGCAAACCTCGGATGCAAAGCAGATATGCATTTTCTGAACATGGAAACTCTGGTAGATGCATTGCTTGGATGATACAGACTATACTCATCGGGGTCCTCATATGCGAACCAGTAGAGCTAAACTGGAACCCAAGTGCGCGAGGCAGTTGCGGAAACCAGACGATGGCCTTCACATCAGTCTCAGTTGTCGACATGATTACGGATTTAATACTACTTTTGCTTCCTGCGAAGCCGCTAATGGGCCTGCAAATCAAGACTGCACACAAGATTGCTCTAGCGGCTGTATTCAGCGGGGGATTCATGTAAACCTTGCCCTGATCTTTGCTCTCTGCTTTTGTTTGTTAACCATGGCTATTCACAGTACTTTGATAGTGACTGCGATCCGCCTTTACTTGACCTATAGGATCGATTACGAAGACCTAAGCTATTCCGTCACTGGCTCATTGTTTTTGAGTATTATACAGCCGGGCATAGCTATCATGGTAGCTTGCAGTCCACTTCTCAAGCCGATATTAGATCTCACATTAGGTTACCCTTTGACAGGGAGTCAGCAAGAACGGAGCTCTGCGTTTAGACATGATCGAACCCCAGGGTCCAATTCACGCTTTCCACGACGGCGTAAGTGGTCGACGCTTGGCTTTTCACGGTCAACACAAAGCGGCTTCGATCAGATTTTTGATGAGCAGCATTCCCAGGTAGAACTAGGTGCAGTTGGTAGGCATGAGGCATTGGTAACGGTTCCAGCCCACTCTCATATGAATGCTAATTCTGTTGAATTGGCCAGGCAAAATGGAGGGGTCCTTGTCACAAGGGAGACTGTGGTTAGTTAGAAGGAGAGCAGGAACTTTATTTCTTTCCAGACATGTCAATCTCATATCTGATACACAAACATTGCATGCGATATAGTGTAGGAAGATGAGATAAGGGGCTTGGGTTTTTGCAGCAGAAGAAAGAAGAGTATGGCAACAGTCTTGCTCGTCAGACTATTGTTGTCATTTTTCATTCTCGTCTTGCCCCGACAGGTATTATTACCAATTGCACAACTAAGAAATAGGCAATTCTCAGCCAGACAGTGGTATTTCATAGTTTGTATTCCAGGTCATCTACATACAGTCCGTTTACTCATATGGTTTTCCCCGCATCTAGTTCATGTAATCCGTATGACATGCCAAGTTATGGAAGAAACTTCCCTTGTACACCGCCTTCAGAGCTCAAAGGGATAGTCGGCACAGTGTCTCAAATTTCGGTTGGTTCGGAATTTACGGGCTAGGGCAGCACGTGTTTCCATCACAACAGCCGTTCTGATATATGATTTCAGCGTCAGTCCTTCATTCACAACCCGAACTTGTAATATTTGAGAATACTTACGCAAATGTCGGGGCATTGCTGTCTTTCTTCCAGACCAATGGCGGTCGGGCTGGCAAGGATAGCCGTGGCCATGGTGGCAATGATGATCAAGTGGAAATTCATAATGATAGTCGGAAACCAAGATTCGGATAGGAAAGTCAGGTGAAATGTAGGATATGGTTAATATTAGGTATGAATTGCTCTTGCTGATGTCGAAGACCTTTTCCTAGCTTATATCTTACGTGAGATAGAGGAAATGAAGAGGAAAGAAACGGAAGATGGGAACTGATAGGCATGCATATATTTATATGTTTACGATGATAAGACTAGTCATGTATCCGTCGTATAACGACTTGGCTTGCATGATATGTATGAGGCAGAAGCGCGGCGTCCATCACCCCCTGGTCGTAATCCTGGTAGCATCCTAGGCAGAGCAGCGCGGAGCCAAAGATTCCTAGGTTATGGTTGAGGAGCTCAAAGAAAATGCGTAAGCACTGCTGCTCTGAGCGCTTACGTCGAAGCTCCCGTCGGGATATCAATCTAGAGCAGAGGATTAAAACGCCCAGCAAGATGACACCCTCATCAAGCGCCATTCTTCACCTGCCTGCTCTCGAGCTCCTTCACGATGGTCTCGGCCAGGCTCCGCACGCTCGTGTGCTTGTCCAGCAGCGTCATGAACGGGACGTCGACCTCGAGCGCGTGAAAGATGAAGGTGCGGAACTCAGCCGCCAGCATCGAGTCGATGCCGAACTCGCCGAGCTTCTGCTCCGGCCGCAGCTGCCCCGCCGGCAGCAGGATCAGGTTCGACATCTTGTTCGCCACAATCTCCTGCACCGCGTTGACCGTCGACGCCGACGGCCCGTTCTGCACCAGCAGCTTGGCCACCTCCGTCGGAAGGTGCTGGCCGCCGGCGCCGGCGCCGACCCCGCGGTACAGGCCCCGCGTGCTGCGCTCGTACGCGGCGGCGAGCAGGGACGTGCGGGGGTCGGCGAGGATCGGGCTGGTACCTTCGAAGCCGCGGTTTCGCTGCTCCTTGAGGTCGGTGAACTCGATGCCGGTCAAGATGTGAGCCCCAGCGAGACCATCGTAATGCGGTGTCCAAGTGGATGGGGCCTGGTTGACAATAACAAGGTCTAGGATCTGCAGCATCTCGTCTTCGGTAATTGGGTGAATCCCCTTCCGTTTGAGTAAAGCCTCGATGTCTGGATGCTCATGCAAGTAACCCACCTCGGCGATCATTCCATAGCCGATGGATATGGCCGGGCGGCCAAGGCTGTTCCGGTAGCGCGCAAATGCGTCAAGAAAAGCGTTGGCGGCGCAGTAGTTGCCTTCGGTGGCCGTACCGACCGTACCGTTAATGGAAGAGGTAAGGATGAAAAAGTCGAGCAGTTTCCAGCGGTCGTCCTTCTCCAGCGCGTCGTGCAGATTCCACGTTCCTTTTACTTTAGGTGCGATGCTGCTGTGCCAGCTGTCGTGGGACATGCTGCTCCAGAGCGCTTCGCTCAGGCCCATGGCAGCTTGAATGACTCCTCCAATCGGGAAAGGAGCCTGTTGGATAGCCTTCTCCACATCTTCGTACTCGGTGACGCTTCCGTTGACGACTGTGACATGGACGCCGCGCTTGCGGAGGTCGTTGACGAGCGTGTTAGCCTCTGGTTTGCTTACGCCGGATCGACTGAGGAAGACTAAGCTTCTCGCGCCGCGTGAGACTATCCATTTGGATATGCTGCGCCCAAGGCCACCAAGACACCCTATCATGAGGTAGCTCTTGTTCGGCGGGAGCGCAGAATCGTACATGCGGGCTCTGACAGAGATGCAATCCGCGCCGTCCTGGAACGAGACGACCACCTTGCCTATACGAAAGCCCAAGGAGAAGTGTCGGAAGGCCTGCGTGATCTCAGAGGCGGGAAACTCCTTGATTGGGAAGCACGGCTTCGCAGTACCATTGCGGATCAGCTCCATGCTTTTCACCAAGAGTTTCTGCCAGAGGTCGTGGTGTGAATCCTTGTGGGAGTGATATAGGTTGCTCAGGTCGAAGGCAATGAAGGACACGTTCTTTTCGAAAGTTGACATATTCAAGGACCCCTGGTGGAGGATGTCATACTTCCCAATCTCCACGAACCGACCAAAGTCGGCACACGCCTCGAAGCTACTTTGCAGCAGCTCGCCTGTAAGCGAGTTCAACACGACATCCACTCCTAGGCCGTTCGTTGCTTTCATGACGGCGGGAAGGAAAGATGAGTCACGAGAGTTGAAAATATGTGTCGGATCCAGTCCAAATTCGTTGACCAGAAACTCCTTCTTGGACGGATTGCCGACCGTGGCAAAAATCCTGGCGCCGACATGCTTCGCTACCTGGATCGCGGCAATTCCAGCACCGCCAGCTGCGGAGTGAATCAGGATAGACTCTCCTTTCTGCAGATTGGCCCGGTGTATCAAACCATAGATGGCAGTCGAGAACACAATTGGGATGGTCGAGGCCGTCGCGAAGTCCTCGTCGTCTCTCAGCTTACACACTGCCCACTGAGGGAGACGTTCGTGGGTCGCGAAACGGCCAGGGCCCATGGCGACGACACGATCCCCGGGTTTAAAGTCGGTGACCTTTGAGCCTACGTTCGTGATAACGCCTGCGCACTCGCACGAACATGTTGATCCGCGCGTATCGACTCTAGCAGTAAGAACATAAAGGTCCTTGGCGTTTATTCCTACATTCTTCACTTCGACTTCCACGTAGTCGTCGGGGAGTGGCTCCGCGGACTCTTCTTCGGGCTCGAAGTGAATAGTATCCAGCTGGCCCGGGCGAGGAATATGCAGTCGACATCGACCGGCCTGCGCAATGGGCACCCTCACAGTATCCCCGTCCTGTTTTAAGCGGAACTGGTCGTTCAGCTCCTCGAGAGGCTCAAACCGGACTGAGTGAATTGTTTGCTCTTTCTGACTCAACTCCAGCTCCGGGTTTGGCTCGCTCATTAGCTGGTCCATAATCTTGCAGGCATTGTGAGCCGTGCCGTCGATGTTGCTGACCGTGTCGTCTACATCAAACACGGCGAACCGAAGCGATGGCTGCTCGAGCATCAGGGCGCGTGCGAAGCCTAGCACCGGCGAGAGCTCAGGGTTGGTGCCCGCCATTAGACTGGCATGACAGACCCAGAAAATGAGCGAGGCACGATTTGTTATCGTCTTGGCGAGCTGCATTTCATCTTCATTCATGGTAGTGAGAAGAGTCTCCTCAGACTCGATTGTCGAGACCACTATGGATCGCGGTGGAATAGTCTCGTCGTTGACCTCTGAGAGCCCGATCAGGGGTATAGTGCACCCAAAGTAGGACTCTATAGCTTCGTGGAGTCCCTTATCTAAGGCGGATTTCTCGCCATTTCTACTAACCTGTTTTCATGTCAGCCAAATATGAAGTCTCACTGATTTCTAATTTTACATAGTTCTTGAGAAAAGAGGCGCTTACCATTACCACACGAGTCTTCTGCTGTTTCCGAACTTGACTTCTCTTGTTGATAAGAGTGATGTTTACAGGTTCATTAGCAGTCTCGGTAAGAATACTGGTATCAGATTCGGAAAATGCGTGTTCCTGGATCTTTCTTCCAGTGACGAGTATCGCTGACTCTGCTATCCAGTCCTTGACTCCGGATGGGCACGATTCTGGGCTAAAGACAAGGTCGAATTTGGTTTCTTTCGGGATGGGCTCTTCGGTAGTGCCATTTTCAGATCCAGTTGAGAGAATCTCATAGCCATGCAGCTCTCCGTCGGCCAAGGTTCCTCGGGTAATGGTTTCGAAGTGCCTGAAGGGTGATACTGCCTTTAGGACTTTGAGAAGGACGTCGGATGTGTCTGTATCCACATCTAATAGAAGTATTCGAGCATTTGCGTCCTTGTGCACGCAGAGGTCGAGAGCACCCACCAGCCGGCGCAAGGGCTCGGGCACTGCTACTTCGCTTGCAAGGTGCTGGGCAAACCAGTCCATATATCCGGCAAGGCCGGGATTAACGCCGGCATCCATGAGCATGACATCGGGCCTCCAGACCACACGACACATGGGGTTTCGCTGCTCGGGCGCTTCTCGCTGCACGTTACCTTGGTAAGCAAGGAGCCGGGCTCCCTCCATGCGAACCAAGGTATCGCCGAAAGCATTATACAGCTCGGCCTCGATGCTAAATGTGCCGAAGCCAACGCGTGTCGACCCCGCGTCAATAGCCCAATTCTTCAGATCCATATCGAGTAGGCCAGGCGCCGAAAAGGAGATCCTGTCAACCTTTACGGGAACGGCGGCGCGCAGCTTATTCACCGAGCCCCCGGTGCCCGCTACGAATGCCGTCTGCAGCATCACGTCCATGCTGATGGGGTGGGCTATGTACTGCCAATACCCGCCATCCCCCGTCTGGTCGCCGCGGACGAGTTCGGTGGCAACCAAGGCGTTGCAGGCTTTCTTTGCGGGGTCGCAGTAGACTTCTTGCATCATAGCGAATTTAGGTCCCCAGTTGAGGCCCTCCCTACTCGACTTGTCGTACCACACGCGCGCGGCCTGGTGCTCCATGGCGCTCTTATCGAGGCCAATCGTCCGCGGCAGAACCCGCGCCGTCTTCGCGAGGCTCACGAGCCCCGTTGCGTGCACCGTCGGCCGCAGGTCCTCGCCGGAGACCGACGACACGGTGAACTTCCACCAGGTGTCGGACGCGAGGACGCTGTTGAGCGGCGCCTTCTGCATCTCGGTGAAGACCTCGAGCCGCGGCCGCTGCTCGGCGTGGAAGTCCATGGCCTTGAGGAAGTTGAAGTGCCGCATCTCGACCCCCGGGCAGTCGCGCAGCCGCACCTTGTTCACCTGGCACGCCGCCTCGACCCCCATGGCTATGTATGCCGCGGCTGGCAGCACGACCGACGGCCCTAGGCGGTGGTCCTTGAGCCAAGTTATCTCATTCATGTCGATGATGTTGCGCCAGGTGATCGTCAACATGTTCGCCCCCGGGATCTGAGAGCCGAGTAGGTCATGGCGCGGGTAGAGGCGGTTGCGGAACTCGGTCACCGCTCGTGACTCGGTCCATAACATCGGCGCCGTGTAATCCCAGGGGTAGTGGGGGAGATCCGTCAAGACACGATGCCCCGATGACTTGGCGTTTTCATCATCTGGCAGTATGTTCTCCCAAAGCAAGTCATCATTTCCTCGTAAGAGCAGGGAACCGACAAGAGAGAGTAGAGTGACGGCGGAGTCCTTGTTGCGAACGAGTGCCGAGTTATAGGCATAGTATCCTGGTTCTCTCTTCTCCGACATGGAAATCTGCTTGATTGGAAGTTCAAGGGCAGAATGCGGGCCGAGTTCTAGTAGGTGATACCGACCGAGATGAAATAGTTCCCCGACAGCCTCGCGAAATCTTACGGGAGATTCCAAGTTCGATACCCAATATGCAGGAGTTGCCATATCACTGGTGATCGACTCAGTTCCGCTGACTGACGAGATGAATCGGACTTGAGAGCTTTCTTTCTTCTTGCGTGTAGCGTCTCCGTTAGATTCACTCTTGCTTCCGGGGTGCTGGCCAATATTCCACACTCGTTCGAGCGCCTGTTGGTAGAGGTGCCCTATCTCCTTCATATGCCTCGAGTGGTACGCCTTGCCGTCGGTATTAAGCTTCCGCGCGAACGTCTTTTTGCCCTGCAGAAGAGCGAGCAAGTTCTCCACCGCATCAGCTTCACCACTCAAGGTGGTACTCTCGGGGGAGTTATCGCACGCCAGCGCGATATTCTCGCCCAAATTTTGATCATCAATCAGCGCTTTCGCGGCATTTTCACCAAGGCCCACTACTGCCATGGCGCCGTGTCGTGCGTTCTGCGCGACCGTGCGACCGCGGAAGTAGGCGGCCATGACGGCTTGGTAGTTACTTAGATGCCCGGCAGCATACGCGGCGGCAATCTCACCAGAAGAGTGCCCGATGACGACCTTGGGGGTGATGTTCCATTCTTTCAGAAGGTCGACCAATGCGACCTGAATGGCCGTGCAGACGGTCTGTGACTTTTCGGTCGAGTTGACGCTGCCGCTTCCCTCTCGAGCAAGGATTACTTCTTCGATCGACCAGTCGGACTTCTCTGTTGCACCGAGACTGGCGAGGAAGGAATCAGAATTCTGGATCGACCTCCTGAATGTGGGATACTGGTCAAATAGCTGACTGCCCATGCCGGACCACTGGGCGCCCTGGCCGGTGAAAATGAAAGCGAGTGGGAGCGGCTCGGATTCGGCACTAATGGTTGACTTTCCAGATTCAATATCTTCACCTATTGTCTGCGGCCTCGCGATAGCGAAGGCTCTCGTGGCGAGACGCGACCGACGGCTGTTCAATGTATAGGCCAAATCCTTCAGGTTAATGTGATTGTCTACGTGGGACACGTAGTTTGCCATGTTCTTAACTAGGCCGTTGAGCGAGTGCTCCGTCCGGGCGGAGAAGGTAAGGATGACCGGATGAGTGTTAAGTGCCTCGTGCTTGGAGACTTCGCCGTTAGTACCATTGGCGCCGTTGATGCCATTGCCATTGATGGTCTTAGTGCCGTTGGTACCGTGGGTACCATTGACACCGTTGGTGCCTTTAGAGCCGTTGCTGTATGCGTGATATGGCTTTAGCATATGGTTACCTGCTGAACGCACGGGACTGGCCTCCAAAATCGCGTGGCCGTTCGCGCCGCCGAACCCGAAGGAGCTGATACTTGCCCGGGGGACTCTAGAGCTTGGCCACGGCCTGTTTTCCCTTACGATGTCCAGGTTCCACTTGTCAAGCTTAATGCTCGGATTGATGTTCTTGACGCCGATGGTAGCTGGGATTACGGCATTCTCCAGCGCGAGTGCCAGCTTGATAATGCTGGACAGACCACTGGCACCTTCGCTGTGGCCGAGGTTAGGCTTGACGCCACCGACGGCCGTCGGGATGTCAGTCTTGTGATGGAATACACGAGAGATTCCCTCGAGCTCCATGGGATCGCCGACTTTAGTGCCAGTTCCGTGGGCCTAAATCCAGAGCAGTTAGAAAGGAGCCAGGGACGAGAGAGGAGCTATAGTCTTACCTCGACGTAGTCTGTTTCATCCGTTGGGAGGCGGGCTCTCATATATGCGGCTCTGATGACTGCCTCCTGGCCATCGATGCTGGGCTGGACAATGCCTGGAGTATGACCATTGCTAAAGACCCATGTTAGTTATATCGTGATAGTGGTAACCTCCTAATACGAGAGGGGAGTTCCTGAATACTTCTTCTAGGTACGCTATAAGAGGGGTAAAGGGGAGGGAGGCGTCAATGTCAAGAGTGCGTTGCTCACCCATTAATTGCAGTTCCTCGAATGATACACCGAATGGGATCACCGGCCCTTTGGGCATCAGAAAGTCTCTTAAGATAGATAGAAGAGACACCATCCGCCCTCCCATAGCCATTGGCTGACTCGTCGAATGTATGACAGACTGAGTCAGGGGATAAGATCCCCGCTTTGACAATAGCCAAGTGCAGCTCCGTCGACTGGACCAAGTTGGCGCTCGCAACAACGGCAGCGTCACAGTCGTGGGCGTCAAGACCCAGACACGCCAAGTGAAGAGCATACATGGAAGACGAGCACGCCGTGTCCAACACGAAGGATGGGCCACGCAGGTCGAAGCAGTGGGTAATACGGTTCGCAAGGACGGTCGGGACAGCCCCCGTGGCGCTGTGTCGCGAGTAATACTCGGGGTCCTTGTACTGCATGACCATGTAATCGCTGGTGAAGTTGCCGACGTAGACGCCGGTGCGGGAGCCCTGGACCCGGGACAGGGGCACGCCGCCGTTCTCGAACGACTCGTAGACGACCTCGAGCAGCTTCCGCTGCTGCGCGTCCATGTACAGCGCCTCGACGTTGTTGATGCCGAAGAAGGCGTTGTCGAACGAGCGCACATCCTCCTGGACGAAATACCCGCCGGTCGAGTTGATGCTTCCCGGCCGTTCGCCGTCCGGGTGGTAGAACCCGTCTGCGTTGAAGCGCGACTTGGGCACCTTGCCGTGGCTGGACCTGTTCTCGATCAGGAGGTTCCAGAGGTCGGACGGCGACGATACCTGGCCGGGCAGGCGGCACCCTAGTCTCGCAGGGTCAGTATACTAATATAGAGGTGTAGTTGATCAGAGGCCAGTTACCTATCCCCACTACCGCGATGGGTTCATGCTGAACACTTAATTCCCCTGGCAGTACGCTCTGAGATCCCATGATGAAAGGACGAGTGAGTTTGAATGTGGAACTGATACTATGCTGAATGTATACACGCCTCTATCACTCTCTGCTTACCTCGAGGTATCTTATATACTTTTAAGCTGGCAGCTATCTCAGCAGCTTTTCCGTCTGAATCCATCGTGGCTCCTGTAACGAACATTATCCCCTACTTTGATAAAGAGCTTACCCTAAGTATGCCACACTCGGCAGTCACCATGAATCCTCTATGCTTCGGTGGCTTTACCAAGGTGTTGATGAGTCTGGATTCATTCGGCTTTGCGAGTGATCATCCAAACCACCACGTGCGAGGAGGTCTCAGGCGGTCTCTGCTCTGCCTGAAAGCTGCATTATCCATGTCTTGGATCCAGATGAGACGTTATCTAGATGTTTTACTCGCTGTCTTGGGTGCGGGAAGACTCACCTAGATCCTGACTGTAGGTCAAGATAGGTTCATGTCGCATTCAGCACCAGACTCTACACATAAACATACACGAAATTCAGCTACATGTAAGCGTCGTACAAACATGTAAACATCCCCATTAGGTAATTAACACACCCCCCACGGCCGAGGTCTGATCAATCATCGAAGGATCTAATTGCGTGCATGAGGCCGCATCTCCGCCACTCCGATATGCTGCCCCCAGCGTCGTACTTGACGGACACCCCCCCTCGAGCCTCGCCACGAAACTGAGGCATCAACCGGGCTAAGAGGGTGGGTAACACGGCAGTCCAGCTGAGACGCGGACGGGTGTGTTGCAGCGAGTTCCCACGAAAGAGTACATAAGGCAGCCTGGGTAGTAATCTGAGAGGGACGCAATCTATCCCACCTGTACTCCTAAATTGCCGTTTCACTCGCGCTCAACTCCATACTGTCGGCCAAGATGACAACACAGCTGACTGCGGCCGCGTCGAACGACAGCCTACAGCCAAATCTAATAGCGCTATGCACGATCATGCTCGTCTTGTCTACCACTGCATTGAGTCTTCAGCTGTGGTCGAATTATATCATAGCCTCTCACCGCTGGGGATGGGACGATCTCTTTGCGGCATCCGCCCTGGTGCGCAATCTATTGGTTCTCGCTTGACGTCTTGGAAGCAGCGTGGCTGACCGATGCGACGACAGCCGTTCCTCATCGTGGAGAACTCCTTGGTCTTCTGGTGGATTAGCCTTGGCTTGGGAAAGCACGCAGCCACCGTGTCGACGTCCAATCTGGAGATGGGTAACAAGATTCTCTTCATCGACGCCTTCCTATTCGACTGGACGATATCGCTCCCCAAGTTCTCGGTACTGTTCTTCTACGGTCGCATCTTCGCCGGCACGAGAAGGTGGTTCAGTGTTGCTCTATGGACCGTCGGTGCCCTGAACACCAGCTGGGTACTCTCCAACGTGATTAGCAGGTTCAATCATTGCATGCCCGTCAGTGCTGCGTGGAAGCAGACGCCCGGAGAGAGCTGCTTCCCTCAGTGGGGCTGGTTTCTCGGAACCGCCATCGCCAGTCTAGTAATCGACATCCTCATCTTTCTCATGCCAATGCCGTTGCTCTGGAGTCTGCAGGTGCCCCTTTCCCGCCGCATCTTGGTCGTGGTAATTTTCGTGTTCGGATATGCGTGAGTGTCCCGTTGTACAAGTCTGAGCGTCGGACCATACCTATTAACACTATATCATGCGTCCCTACATAGTGTTATCGTCACCTCCATTGGTCGACTGGTGACGCTCGCGCGGAGCGGGCCTGATCTAACCGAGGACTTCACTTGGAGCACTGTTGAGTTTTTGGAGTGGTGTCAATGCGAGGGGACCCTTTCCTTGATTTCGGTATGTCTGCCCAGCATCTTCGTCCTCGCGAAACGCGTGTACCAGATGGGCATCGAGGGTGCCCTTCCCGACAGCCGCGGAAAATCGAAACTGTCGACGAGGGTCAGCGACCAGAATAGGGGGCCGTTTATTCGTATGGACGACTATTCATCTCAGCTGTCCTCGCGAGGAGGAGTAGTTGGCAAGGATGTTGGAGTCACACCGGTCTGAGAGGGATACAGATATGCCCAAGTTGTCAGGCTGCTTGCCGTGGTAGCATTTCCAAGCTTTCACTCAATGTAATGGGAAACAGAAACAAAACGTAACACTATTGTAACCGAAACCTCGCATTGAGGTGTGTCCCATACTACCTAGGTACTTAGGGGGAGATTTGCCATCGACTACCATCATACGTTCGCTTATACGGCTCGGCGTGGCGGAGGGAGGTAAGGAATGCTGCCTCATGCAGCTCTCAGGCCTCTGGTGTGGCATCGAAGGATTGGTATATCATTGGCCCCGGCACGAAGTAAGTATAACGACGCAGCGGCGTCGACTGATGATGGTCCTCACAGGATTCCCGATGGACGCCGTTTGCACGATTCTTCCGACTGCAATGCATTGCTGCAATATACTATGCATCTGCAGTCTTGCGAGAGCACCTTCCGAGTCTGTAGATGCGAGCGTAGGACTTGGGCTATCGAATAGGAGTCGATCATGGACAGCAGGGCCGGGCATGATGAGGCTCTGCTTATCTCTCGCGGGTAGGATAGCGGGAGTCAGCGGGGAGCAAAGGGCTTACGTCTGTTGCCGATGGATGCCCGCATTGCGGCTCTGGGATCGGGTATTGGGTAACAGTAGATATGAGATGATCAGTCAACTGTTTTGAACCACCGTGTGTTCCACCAGGAGGTGTCGCACGAGGAAGAGAGACATTACCAGCAACGGCGACAGGCAGGCCAAGGCGCCTAGACGTCTTGGACCCTTGCTCTAGCGTCCAGAAGCATTCATGTGATCTTACCCTTCCCCTCGGTGCTCTTGGTACATATTCGCGTGTAGACCCAGAGGAACTAGAAGGGCCCTCTCAGCTTTCAAAAGTTCTTGTTGAAGTTGCACTGCTTCTTGTGTAACGCCATCCGATGCGGCACTTCATTAAGAGTTAGGTTTGCAATTTGTCATCCACCACCAGTAGATGCAACACAGCTGAGAGGCATTATCTGGCTCTGTGCATATCTATGCATATCTGTGCATATTAGGAGGTATGCAATATGCGATGATGACCAGAGCCTTATCTTGTGTAACAGCTCGAACTTGATTCTTGACTCGTATCGTCTCATCTCATACATTACCACGCAGACGCACTCCTTTTCCTCTTCTAACCAGTAACATCCAAGTGACCTTCACCTTCAAGTTCGGTCAAATCATATCTTGCTCGCATTTAATTTCTCCATTCGCACACCTTGTGCGTCAGTCTCCAACGGTGACGACACACCAAGATATACGCGGAAGCACAAGACTGCAGCGAGCTCGGATAGCCCTTCACGACCGCCATTATCAAACTTCGGTACAATAGCTTCCAGACATACGACTTCCGTATGGTTCGGGATATTATTGCGAGAAGCCATCAGCCCGCAAATGCATGATATTCTGCCTTGTACAGCCGCAGCTTCGCCTGGGCACACCACCGGGGAGCAAAATTCTCCCGTAAGAGAGGGGCGGATGTGCCGTCGGGAAGGGGATGGTGACACAGAGCCACGAAAGTTACCGGCGCCATAGCCTCCTTTTCGGACGCTACCCGTCTCCCCGTATGGCCAAGGTCAAGTAGCCGCTGACGAAGTGTACATCTGACAGGTGGTAGATACAGTGACGCCGTCATCCACGCCGCTTACTTCCTTCTAGGAGGCGGTGTCTCTACCTATATGTATGTACGTAGAGGTTTGTAATCGACGTAATGCATCCCCCACACAAGGGCGGAAGAGGATTGGGGCGTCTCCCCGTGTGCAACATTAAACAGTCCTTGAATCAAGATTCTCAACACTCATGCTCTGACCAGATCCCCCCCTTGCATTTCAACTCGAACTCTCCGTTGCCACGATACGACATAGAGAGTATCCCTCGAAACGTCAGACGCGGACAGGATATCGTATACTAGGTATTCCTACGATGCCTCGACTGTACTGTCGTTGTTTCGCATCTAAGATTATCTAGGTCTTCTTTTAGGTCTCGGTGGCATTCCAAGTTCAAGATGTCCACGCCACTACCGAGAATCTGGTTAATGATCGCATACCGCCCCGCCCGAGCAGCAACTCGGAACAGGGTCCCGAACACTTCGTCTTCGGCCGTTAAAACGTCGTTATTACAGGTGCTCAGAAAGCGTAGGACCGGTTCGTCCATGCCGAGGATGATCTGGGCCGCCACCACAAGGAACTCGATGGGCTGTGATGTGATGGGCGGGAACTTGGGGTGAAGCCAGGGCAGCATGCCGTGGTGTCGCCCTGCTCTCCAGTTTGCGTTCATCGGCCAGAGCGCCTGGCAGAGATCGTGCAGATATTGATAGCGGTCAGATTCGGAAAGAACTCGATCTTCTTGGCGACCAACTTCGTCGACGAGATGGTTTAGTAAGTTCACGATATTATCGTTCCATTTGCCCTTTCTCCCTTGCTGGATCAGCATATAGCGAGCTTCGAACCAGCTAGAATCCCTCCATGCCCAGGAGCTATTTTGGTGAGAATATAGTCGGCATATTCTGCACCATCTAGGTACGTGCAAGATACCTGAGCTCAGAAGCCGCCTTTCGATAATATCGTTCATGATATACTGATCGAATAATTCTATGGAGGACTTAGTATCCTATCCAAGAGGTATCCATCATGGAATTGGGGGCATACTGTTGACAAGGCGCAGGTCGATAGCTTCGACCAACTTCACTTGAGAAACAACCGTAACGTTCCCGGGAAACCATGGCTTTCTCACGTACCAATAGTGACCAATCACTTCTTGAATTATGATCCGGAATAGTTCCGGCGGGAGGTCCAGGAGACCGGTCATGATTCCGACCAGAATGAGGGGCTTCAAGTGTGTGTATATGTGTCGACCTTGAGATCCAGCACAAGACACGCGTGTCGTCAATCTGTGCGAAGTAGGTAACGAGTTTATAGGTTTCGCTGAGATGAGCGCGGAGTATAGCTTATTATACGAGCGAATACTGCGCGTATATCGCTGCGGGCTGTGCACGTCAGCTGAGCTCAGCGCAGCAACTTAAATCATAGCCCGTCGTCTAAACACGAAACTTTTGATTTGATTTGCTCGGAAGAAGTGGATTAAGCCCTTGGCAGCGCTCTCACGGTTCGGTGAATTGTAAACGTTGTCGTATAGGCTATCCATCGGTACCGAATCGTCGGGGTAGGAGTGCGGTACCAGACGGTACTCTTGTCCTCACTTTAAGATATGACATAGCCTTACCATCACAGCCGGATTTCCATCAAGAGTGCACCAAAGGAATCAGGGAGGCTGATGAAGTTTTATTACTACCGCAACCTATCCCACAAAACGATATCCTATGCTTGCGCCGTACTCCTTCGTAAAGCCGTTACGTCTTCCGCATCGTAAGTCGAACCACTCCCTCCCTCGCCCCTGCTCCTCTCGCAGATCAGAAAAAAAACACTTTACTGATCACCGGCCGCGCGTAGAGCCTCGTTCTCGAGGCGTAGGGCGGCCATCTCCTTGTTGAGGGCCTGCATCTGCGTCGACATGACCATGTACTCGGCGAACATGGACTCCATGCGGCCGCGCCACTCGAGGCTGGCGTCGACGGCGGACCGGGTGGAGCGGCACATGTCGTCGTAGAGGGAGTCGGCGGACCGCTTCTGCCAGCCGGAAGGGCGGAGGGCGGGAGCGGTGACGGCGCCGCCTTCGCCTTCGCCGTCGTCGTCGCTGTTGCCGTCGCTCTTGTCGCTACCGCTGTCGTCGCTACCGCTCTTATCGCTGCCGTCGAGGCAGTAGCCGTTGAACTCGGCGACGAGCTGCGAGTGCTCGGCCTGGAGCTGGGCGTAGCGGCCCGTCAGCTTGTCGGCGCGCTCCTCGGCCGCGCGCGCCGCCCCGTACAGCTGCGTGATCAGGCTGTGCGCCACCGGCGAGATCTCGACGCCCTGCTGCTGCAGGTCCGCCATCGTGTCCACCAGCGCCTCGTACCCGTCGTCCCGCCGCGGCGGCGACGGCCGCCGCACGGGCACGCGCTTCACGGGCGCTGCTACTACGGCTACTGCTGGGGCTTCTTCTTGGTCCATTCTGCGATGGGTCAGTACTTGTGTTGCTGGGTTGGGTAGATGGGTACCTGAGGTAGGTAGGCAGGTAGTTGTCAGGGGTCGGAGTGAGCGTACGTGTCTAGAGTCTGGATCGGCGTGTCTTTGGTTTGGTTCTGGTACGGGTTGGGAAAGTGATAGGTATCTCGGCTTTTATCGTGAAGCTTCAGCTGGGGATAGACGGATGCGCCGGAGATAGGATACGGGGGTGGATCAGAAGCCAAATGCTACAATGCATAAAAATAGACAGATGCTTTTAGCACTAACACGTGCGTAATAAGATTATCGTAAAGGCTTATTTGAATTTATGTACGAGAAGAGGGAGGCGTAGTTCTGATGCGGGTATTGGGTAGGGACCTCTCAGGTAGCCCTTCCACTCGAGCGTGTTCATACTTCAAAGGAGTGTCTGAGTGAAGGAGAAAAAAAATCGAGAAAATTGAGATGCTACAACCAGTCCCAGCAATCCCTTTTAAACTTGTTTCCTCGTGTCGTGATTCTTTCACGGCCTCTCATGTGCTTGCTTGGCTTCTAATTTAAAACTCGGGTGACCGTCAGTTACAGGTTCGTAAAATTGCAGAGCGAGGCCTTTAGTCATTCCATCCGGCATACCATTAGCCAGCGAATCACCTGATGGAGAGTGGCTGTAGGGCCTATGGGACAGGCCTGCAGCCTATCGATAGCCCTGTAAAGGTCCGTTTGTAGGGCAGGGTGGAGCCCCATCCCCCGTACGTGGGAGTACCCGTCCAGCCCGTACAAGGGAATACCTCGGCGAGCTCGGCGTGCTGTCCGCTAAGTGGGGATCGTCCATGCCGAGTCTTCCATCGATGATATTTTGCTGTCTATTTGGGATGAATAACGCATGATGTGCAATGCGTCCAATATCTCGGGCATTACTGGCTTGCCATGCGGCCCCGCGATACTCGATTGATCGAGCGTTGTATATACAGAGTCGCATATAGATTACCCCGGATTATCCAAACACATGTCAGTAAGTCTCCATCAGAGGATCGTCATTCATCAATGCGTGTTTATCCTTTATTATGTATACTCTCACCTGACATGACTGTTGGATATTACAATATAGCTGAACGGATATGACTTCTACTTTTAAGATTCAGTCGTCAATTGATCATTTTTTTTTCTTACTGGATAAGGCCAATCCTCAGCCGCTCGATACGAACCAGATTCCCTCACTTTGACTTTGCATTCAGCCAGGCATACATGGAATAGGGGTTCAGGGGTGAGAACACAGTATTTTGAAAGTTATTCGGAAATATTAACCAAGTTTACGCTGGACGTCAAGGGCATAAGACTGCTGAACTTGGTTGCTGAGCAGGTTGTCTTTGCCTCATTGCGTATGAGCATAGCGTCCTGTTATTGTTCTCCATGGTCATGCACCAAATTACCACGATTTCTCCTCGACATGAAAAGTGAGCGCAGCTACATGAATAAAATTTGACGAGGCTTGCTAATAATCGTACCGGCTACTTTCGTCACCTCGTTGAGTTGGCGGCGCCAACTTGGTCTCGGAGGCGCCTCGTCCACTCAGATCTGCGTTTCCGTGTCTTCTTTCCTAGAATAGAAATTTCATCGGGCTCGCTCCGTGCCATCTCGACCTGGACGGAGCCGTGTTCTGCTGGATAAAGTGGAGTTGACTTCGGTGCAGTTCAATTACCGAGACGAAGCCAGAGAAGGGAGTCTGCGGCACGGTGTAAATATAAGGTGTGAAGATGGTACTTGTACGGTCCCGGATTACCGAGCTTAGCCTCCCGATCATCTCCTACCCCGAATCCATCATCAACGCCCTCTTTATCGATTGATATGCATCTTTTAAAGTTATATCGAGCACCTGTAATGATGCAGTTCCTGTCTAATGTAGCTTAGGCAGCGCTTGATGATGAAGCGCTTCTTAGCTAACGAGCTTCTGATTCGTATCTGCTATATGATAGTTTATCTACCTAGGTACACATCGTTTCAACATCTATCAAGGTAGCCTCCCGAGATTCTTGGACAGTTCGTATCTGAGTGCCGCCAGGCCATCCCTATAATTGGCCCTCAGCTACCTCTTCAACTGTATTAGCTAACTCCTGCTCCTATTCTCGGACTCGGAATTGGCCTATCGGGACCAAATAGAAGCCCGCGTGGTGTGTGTGGGGAGAGGGAGAGGGCGAGTGTGAGTCTCGTTATTACATCAGATCGAACTCGTTCTCCTCACGACTTTCGGCACCCGGCCTCGGGCAACAATATCACAGCTTGAGCAGCTCCACCGGTCCAGCGTAGCCCGAGGTCGAGCTAAACGACCGTTCTTCGGCCGTCTTCGAAGCAGCTCTAGCTTGGATACCTTTGTCGCTTAGATCAGCTTCGAGTCGTAGCGCTAGTTGCATGGCGCAGACGATGCAACGACACCAGAAGGGACGAAGCTTCCCCTCCTATATACGGCAAGGAATTGTGAATATGTATATGATGCCTTCTCTCCATACCCCATACCCCGTACCCCGGAGACCCACATACCCCCTCCTCTTTTCGATGCTCGAAGCAGGATTCGGCAGACGCGGTCATGTAGAAGACTCATCTAGCTCGCGCTGCCGCTCAAATTTCCACCATAACAGGAGGTATAATGGAGTCACTAACCTCCTTCAATGCGGTTCATCCCGCGGGATGGCCTCCGGCCCCCGCTCCGATCTCTCCGCAATGACCTCGCTCGTGGCCGCCGAGGAGCAAAACGTAGCCCCGACTCAGTCTCGAATTCATCAAACACTGCCTGCCTGGGGAGGTTTGGATATTTCGTCTCTTGCCTGTCGTTATTATAAATTGCCTGGTAGTCGCTAGTCTCAACTTACGTTCGACACTGCCTGTTCTTGCTATCATACTTTGACCAAGACTTATCATTCAACATAAAGTGTTGACCTTCCCAAGAATCCCTTTGCTCATATCTTCTATTATCACTATAGAAAGACTACAAGAATATCTGTAAACATGTTTCAACAATACGAGCGGGTCCCCAAACAGTATGAGCTGAGCGCCAGCGATGGCGCAACGGGCTCGGAGAAAAAGCCTTCCTTATCACTCGATTCGGTTGGCGGCAACAGCGATGAGAAGTGTCATTTCAACTTCGAGGCTCTGCGCCCCAATGTCTTCCGCACCACGTTTACCTCCTCGCAACACCCGTTGCCGCCACATCCCAGCGCCAGACGACCGGAACCTGACTTTGGCAGCACCAGTCCCGAGGTCAGCGTCAATGTAGAGGAGCGCTTCCAAACGATCAAGAACGGGGATGCCAAAGCCGTCATTAGCTGGGCCAACACGCCGGTCGTCTCCCTTTTCTTGGGCGGCCAACAGAAGCCGTTCCACAGTGACCTAGAGCACCGCTCGTACGCCGTCGACGGCACCGGGGTTGCTCATTACCTGACTCGCGAGCTCGACACTCTACATGTGGGCCTCGGAGAGAAGGCGGCGCCGATGGACCTGACCGGCCGCTCATTTACCATCACTGCCAGCGATACCTTTGGATACGATGCTTACCGTACGGATCCTCTATATAAGCACATCCCCCTGCTGATCAATGTCACCCCCGAGGGCTGTATCGGCATCTTCTCAACATCGCACTCCCGGTCGACCTGGGATATCGGATCCGAGCTCGACGGCATGTGGGGCTACTTCAAGGTGCACCGGCAGGCCCACGGTGGTCTCGAGGAGTATCTCCTAGTCGGCAAGACTGTTGCCGACGTGGTACGGTCGTACGCCGAACTTGTAGGATTTCCGCTGTTGGTACCCCGCTACATGATGGGCTACGTAGGCGGCGGGATGAAGTACAGCATGGAAGACTCTCCACGCGGGCATGACTCGACCCTCAACTTCATCAAGAACGCCGAAGCGCATGGCATGCCATGCTCTGCTTTCCAGATGAGCTCGGGCTACACCGTGGCAGAGACAGAGCCCAAGACACGAAACGTGTTTACTTGGAACCGACACCGTTTCCCGGACCCTCGCGAGTTTACACGTGAGTGCCACAAGCACGGGGTTCGTCTGCTGGCGAATGTGAAGCCGTACGTCTTGGCAAATCATCCAGCCTACCCGGAGCTGTCTCGAACCGGAGCTTTCTTCAAGGACCCCGAGACCAAAGCGACTGCTGTCGCCCGGCTCTGGAGCGCAGGCGGAGGAACAAGCGGAGAGGGTAGCCACTTGGACTTCACATCGAAAGCCGGATACGACTGGTGGTACAAGGGAGTAAAGGACCTTAAGGATGTCGGAATCGACGTTATGTGGAACGACAATAACGAGTTCAATACTCCCAACGACAACTGGGAGTGTGCGCTAGAAACAGTCAATGTACCGCCGGGCGAAACCCGCAACGACATCGGATTCTGGGGGAGAGCGCTCAACACCGAGCTCGTGGGCAAGAGCTCCCACGATGCAACGATCGAGGCCGAACCTGGCGCTCGTCCTTTCGTCTTGACACGTAGCGCCACGGCGGGCACTATGCGGTATTGTGCCAGCTCCTGGAGCGGCGACAACGTAACCAGCTGGGAAGGCATGAAAGGCGCAAACGCGCTGGCGCTGAACGCAGGATTTTCTTTGATTCAGGTAAGTGTTCTCTCAGCCTAATTACCTCTAAATACCTACCCAGGGATTCTTTTCTCACTTATCAAGTGTTACGGTCACGATATTGGCGGCTTCGAAGGGCCTCAGCCAACACCGGAGCACCTGGTCCGCTGGATCCAGCTCGGCATCCACTCACCTCGGTTCACCATCAACTGCTACAAGACCAACAGCAACGCCAGCCTGATCGGCGACGTGATCGAGCCGTGGCAGTACCCGTCGGTCGAGCACATCATCCGCGACGCCATCCGGCGCAGGTACGAGCTCGTGCCGTACACGTACTCGCAGATGCTCAAGTCGCACCGGGAGGCGGTGCCGCCGCAGCGCTGGACCGGCTGGGGCTACGAGTCGGACCCGACCGTGTGGACCAAGGAGCTGCTGCAGGGCGACACGCAGTACTGGTTCGGCGACGCGCTGCTCGTCGCCGGCGTGTACGAGCCCGGCGCTTCCAGCGCACGCGTGTACCTCCCCACCCATGGCGCGGACGACCCCGGCTTCCTCAACCTGTCAGCGCCGTACGAGCACCTCGCCGCCGGCGCCTGGCACGACATCTCGTCCACCTGGCACACCTCGATCCCCGTGCTCGCGCGCGTCGGCTCCGCCGTGCCCACCGGCAAGCCCGCGCCCACGACGTGCGTCGCGGCCGCCGACCCCGAGTTCCCGAACCTCGCGCGCGACGACCGGCGCGCCGTCGAGATCTTCCCGCCGCCCGTCGCGTCAATGCCGCACTGGCCGCGCAGCAGCGGCGCGGCGGTCAAGCAAGACGACGATGCCGTCAAGTGGTTCCGCAACACCTGGCTCGAGGACGACGGCATCAGCCCCGCGGGCAAGGCGGGGCTCTGCGAGATCGAGGTCGCGTACGGCGTCTCGGCGCGCGCGATCCAGGTCGCCGTGCGATTCCGCAAGATCGAGGGAGAGTTCGAGCCGCTGTGGCTGGGCGACGGCGTCACGATCGTGCTGCCCGTGGGCGAGGAGCGCGAGGTGCAGCTCGGGTCGGAAGAGGGGGGCGTCGCTGCGGCCGGTGGCGAGCTGAAGGATATGGGTCGCGACGAGCGCGGGAGGCGGGTTTGGAAGGTTGGCGTTGTTGCGAAATGAGTGAGCAATCGGGCATTGAGGCGGTAGGCGGTAGATAATGGGCTAGGAAGAATAGAGCGGATATGGGGATGCAGAAATTGGAAATATGAATGGAGAACGGAATTGATAAATGATGCATCTCATAATAATAATTATTGATTCATTGAGTATAGCGTGGGTTAAATTTTCTGTTAGGTAGTCACCACTAGAGCTCTCTATATTATCTATGGTAGCAGCTCTTATTTTATAGCAACGGACCAGAAGGTCCATGTTGGGTTCTAAAGCATCAGTGGTTTAGTGGTAAAATCCATCGTTGCCATCGATGGGCCCCGCGTTCGATTCGCGGCTGATGCATGTTTTTAATGTTTCCTTATAAAAGGTTATCCTTTTCATAATGTCTACGACCTTCCGTTTTTTTTCCATTGCTTCCTTTTACGTAAAGCCTACCTATATTTCACGGAATCTACCAAAATCTACCTTAGATTGGGCATGAGCTTGGAATTTCCTGATCACTCAGTCATGGTAGCGATGAAGATGGAGGAATTATCAAGTTTCAGCCCCTGCTGCATATCGTGGGATCCTGCCGATGCGGAAGCCGATCACCTCTTGTGACACACCACCTTGATCAGCTTGGCTCTCTGGGTATTCTCTCTACATCGTATCTTACCTACGGACAAGGCGTCTTGTCCAGCACCGCCATTTATCTGAGCTATGGCATAGCGCGATTGAGGCACCGATGAAGTTATCTTTCGGGCCTGTCGCCGTGACCCATTATGGATGAGTTTGCGCAGCTGTCCCGCGAGAACTTCGAGGTCTTCCAGCGGTACGGCGACGCTGTCGAGCCGGACCCCCGCCACCGCACCATCACCGTGCATGCCCCGTCGTCGTCCGCTGGCGATGACGATCTTGGCGCGCCGGCGACGTACGTCGAGGAGGACCTCAGGCTCGACCAGCTAGCCCAGTTCTTCGAGCCGGCCAGCAGCAGCGGTGGCGTCGGCAGCGGCAACCCGCCAGGTGCGGGCGGGGAAGGAGGGGCAGCGCCGGAGGCCTCCCTGAAACTGGTCGTCATCGACAGCCAGCTGCAGTCGTGGTCCAACTTCTTCCCGTCGCTCTGGACCAGCAAGGACGTGTTCCTGGGCCTCGTCGGCGCCATGCGGATGGATCCGTCGGCACTGTGGCTGCTGCGCAGCGAGTACGACGGCTTCCACCATTTTCCGTCGTCTTCATCATCGCCACCCGAGAAAAAAGGGACGGGAGAGGAGGAGGACGACGGGTTCGCAGACACATACTACATCGGGACGTCGAGCTTCGTGCTGATGTGGACGTTCGACGCGCGGCGGACGCGGACACAGACGCGGGCGCTATGGATCCTGCGACAACAGGCGGCGTTCGGGGCGGCCGGGGGCGGCAGCGCGACGTCGGCGCCGGCGGCGTGGTTCGCCAACGTGCTGCGGCGGTACGGGGCGCACGCGCGGTCGCCGCTGCTGCCGGCGTACGCCGCGGCGCTGAGCACCTGCTGCACGTACGACGGCGAGGTGCCGTACCACGCCCACGTCGTCCGCCTCATCGAGCGCCAGACCGGCTACAGCACCCACTCGCCCGGCCTCGAGCAGCGCCCCGGCATGCAGTCCCTCACGGTGTCGATCAAGGAGGTCGGACAGGTCCTCAATCACAACGCGAACAAGGAGCGCCACTTTCGCCTCATGCACGCCGTTCTCGACTTTATCGTCGAGAGGGCCGGCACCGGCTGCGATGCTGATGAGGAGGTTGCTAGTACTCGTCGGCTGGCTGCTGCTATCCCGCTACTTAGGAGCCGCATGCATGCTTCTCAGGAGTACATCAAGTACCTGACAGAGCGAGCGGAGCGCTTATCGACGGTGGTATGTTTCTTATATCAGGAGCACATTACTCTCCCCTTTCCTTTCCTTTCCTTCCCCTCCTTCTTCATCTCCGTTCCCCTCGCTAGACAGACCCATCTAACCACTTCGCCACACTCCCACAGCTCTTCGCGCTTCTCACACACGAGGACTCTGCGACGAACGCGGAGCTGGCGGACGCGAGCCGGCGGATCGCCGAGGCAGCGCAGCGCGACAGCGCGAGCATGAAGACGGTGGCGGTCATGACCATGGCGTTCCTGCCGGCCACCTTCATCGCCGCCCTCTTCTCCGTGCCCTCGCTCGACTGGCGCCCCGACGAGCCCGGCGGCCCCGTCATCCGCGACAACTTCTGGGTCTACTGGGCCTTCGCCCTGCCCGCCACCGCCCTTGTCTTCGGTCTCTGGCTGCTCTTCGAGCACGGGGGTCACGGCCAGGGCGGGGCGTTTGGTGGTGGTGGTGGTGGCGATGTTGCTGGTGCTGATATTGGTGCTGTGGAAGAGGAGATGGCCGGCCGCAGGTCCCGCGATGACCTGAGCCGCCGGAGTATGGGCAGCAAGTACGAGTAGAAGTAGACGGGCGGATGCCTCCCTGCTCTTAGCGCACATCAGATACAAGCTGTACATCATGGACATAGATTCGTTTACATCTAAGCTGGAAATCTTTAGAAGTCGAGTACTACATATGTATGTCAAGGCACGCTCAGCGTTGAATAAGCTGGAAAATATATCCCCAAATACTACAGTCAGTCTAACCCTCGATCTTCTTCAAAAAATCCAGCACCGTGTCGACAACGCCCGAAGTCCAGCTCAAGTGCGCCGAGTGGCCGGCCGGACAGTGATATATGGTGAACGGGCCGGTCTTCTGGCTCTGGGCGGCCACCATTGCTTCCTGGTACACCTTGGGCAGTATACGATCCCCGTCGAGGACGAGGTAGGCGCAGGGCAGCGCCGCGTAGCCGTCGTTGGTCAGCCTCGACGTCAGGATCGGGGACGGGGCGAGCGTCGCCGCCCACTTCTCGGCCTCGCCCGGCGCGAGGTCGTGGAACAGGAACTCGCCGGTCTGCACCATGGTGCCGAGCCCGGCCGGGCCGTGCTTCTGCAGAGGGGTGTTAGCGACTGGGCAGGCAGGCCTTGTCTTACGTAGGTAGGTGGGTTTATGTAACGCTGAAAGGAGATGTAGGTGGAAACGGCGTTGGCACCTGGGTCTGGGTGATACATACGTGAAAAGTCATCCACGGCATGGCGACGACGGCGCCGTCCCTGGCCTGGACGAAGCTGTTTATGGACTCGCCGACGGGGATGATGAAGGCGCCCATGTGCAGGATGCCGATAACACCTCCCGCCTGTCCCTGTGCCTTCCTGGACTTGGCCTGCAGCTCCGGTCGCGCTGCTTCCGTGGCGACCCAGCCGCCGGCCGAGTGGCCGAGCAGGAGCACCTTTTTCCCTCGACCGATCACGGAACGGAGGAGGCTAGTGATGACTTCTGCTTCTTCCTCGCCCCCGGGATAGCCCCCCTCTGGAGGTTCGCGGTCGAGGTCGGGGTTGTTTACGTCCCCCACGTTGAGCTTGGTCAGATCAGAGGTGGGAAGCTGGGGACAGTAGGCTTCAACACCCTTCGCTTTTAAAGCATCGACCAGGGGCATATATGGTGCCGGAGTATGCCAGCTCCCATGACAGACAATGACTGCGAGGTCCGTGATCGAAGACATGGCTGGATCTGCGGTTTGGAATTCAATAAATAGACAGCTTAATATTAGTAATTGAGTTTAAAAGACAGATATCACCACGAGTTGAGGTTTATGAGGGAAGCTGATCGGCTTTTATATTGGACACGGTGCTGGCTTGTACCATTTTGGAGTCTTGTTGCGAGCTGTTTAGGTCCTTTTACATTATTGGCTCCTTGAATTATTTGCAGAAGCGAAGAGGGCGGCGTGAACGTGCTAATCTGCGCAAGTACATAGTCGTGCTCAAGGGTGAGGCACAGCTCTTAAAAGGAGCTGCAGTTCCATAAGAGCCCCGTAAACACACAAGCATACGTGCATTAAACAACGATCGAATTACCAGGGTAGCCCTTAGGCCCTGGCAAGCCCTACGGCTCGTTTGACTGGAACTCCCTAAGCCTCTTTAAGGCAATACCCATTCTGGGTGAAGTAATCCTGACTACCCCCTTGGTAGAAAGTAGACGCCGCCCCATGCTCATGATTTTATTGGCGATTATCGACGCCATCACTGCCGTATCCTAACCCGCCAAGCGGTCCTTCGATGGGACCGGCTACCACTCCTCCTCTTCCCCACCCTCGGAATAGTCCTTGGTGAAGTCTGTCGCCATTTCACCAGGCTGTAGAGAGCCGTACTCATCCATGGCTTCGGGACTTATGCCGCTAGCCTCACTACTGCCATCGAAACTGCCTGAGGCAACCGAGCCTTCGGTATGAGAGTCGGTGCCTGATTCATTCGGGACGGGGTTATCGTCGCGGAATTGCCTCAACTTCTCGAAGATGGACTTTGGTTTAGCCTTGACGGGTTCCTCCTCGTCGGTTTGATCCTCCTCATCCTCCTCCTCGGTATTGTCGTCTTGCGACGCGTTCGATAGATCGTCTTTATGTCCATCTGTAAGCGGTTCATTACCCGCATCTTCCTCATCTTCTGTGTCGGAGGTAACGATGCGGCTGCGCTTAGCAGGTCGAGAAGGTATTCCGTTTCCTTCGCCTTCAGAGTCTTCTTCGTCGTCAGAAGAAACAATACGGCGCTTTTGTCGGACGGGCTTTCTGACAGGTTCCTCGTCTGTGCCGTCGGGGCTGGAGAAGTTGGCGATTTGTACATCGTCGCCTATAAGGAGATCGGGCTCATCGTCTTGAGCGGGGGAAGATTCGTTGAAGGGAGACGCATCTTGGTCCTCCTCTTCGTCGGAACCAGATTGAACGACCAAGTCGTCTTCATCTTCGGTCGCTTCAGGACTGCTGTCGATAGTTGCATCATCGATTCCCTCGCTTTCGTACTCGTCCTCTTCTTCGTCGGATCTATCAATGAGAACCGAATCCAATAACGACGAGCCATCCGGTCCGCCAAAATAAAATTGGCGGTAAGATTCCACAGACTCGAATTCCACTATTTCCATGAGCGGTACGCCATGGACATCCCTGAGGCCAAACCGCTTTTGGTAGAAGATATCTTTGTATTCGGGGTCTAACCAGCAGAAGAAAAACTGGACCTCGTTATCGCCTTCTTCGGTGTATCGAAGCTCGTACTTGTGGGCTATGTCGCTTGCGCACCAGGGCATGTCGCTCGGAACATCAGGCATGTCACCCGAGAGATCAGGGTAGGTCTCGTCGCTCACGTAGTATACCGCCCGCAGCTGGTCACTCAAGAGTGCAACGAGCTCGTCGACGCGGTCACGGCCAACGAAGGCCAAGTACTTGACATTCCCTAAGGACGGGACATATCGTTCGGGTTTCAATTGAGACCTCAAGTTTAATAGAATAACGTCCGTCTCGCTGTTATAACGGACGATGCCGCGTTGACCGCGCAGGTTGATGGTGTCGGGGTAGTGCTTCAAGGCTATCGCCCTGCTCTCGCTGTGTGTGGCTAACATTGCTCTGGCCGGTGCCGTCTGCGAATGTAGCCAAGCCGACTCCCAAAGTTCGCCGTTGTTTGGCGCTTCAAATCTCAAGATCTTATTTGTCTTGAGATCCGGATCAAAGGATTCCCAGATGAGCTCTCGGATCTCTGGGGGGAATTTCATGAACTGAGGAAAGTAGACGTCGGAGCTGATTGATACGTCATCCTCAGACTCTTCCTCAGATTCGACGGCCTCGGCATCTATGAAGCCACCGGCCAATACCTCCTCGTCGACATCATCCTCGGTGTCGGATTCATCCGTGACACTTTGGTCGACTTCAGATTCGCCGGTGATGCTTTGCTCGATGTCGGACTGATCCGCGACACCCTGCTCGATATCAGATACGTCCGACATGGTGCAAAGTTGGATGCCGGCGTTGTATGCTGTTTCTTGAATACTGTGGTTCGAAACTCGGAATTGAATGTGTGAACGATTGTATGAACGATTGATACGCGTGCGCTTAGCTGCTGCTTGCGTGCTGAAGAGTATGGGAAATTGTTGTGGATGGATGAACAAAGGAAAAGTTGGATACTCTTTGGATATTAAATAGAAAAGATGAGAGCGCGAGGTTAGGAAGGCGCGAGGTGAAGTGAGACCGCAAACGCTAAAGTATGGCTTGTTTGCTAAAGTTAGGAAGGTGCCTTAGAGCCCGGCGCGGCAGGTACGGGTTACCTAATGCTTCATCTGTGGCACACTATCGATATGCAATTAGCACGCCTTATGAGAATTACGGTGCGTTTTAGTGGCTAAGCCTGCTGTAAAGGGGTACCTATCTCCAGTATCTCCAGTGACCTCAGGAACGTCCAAAATACAATAGAATCCATGTCCTTTATCTTGCTTCTACTTCGGATTTTACCATTTTTATACAATCACGCATCATGGCAGTATGGCCATTGATCAATTAAGATATCGATAGTCAAAACGTGTATCGAAATCAGAGGTATGAGCTCTCTTCTGCTACCTGGGTATCGCATTCGCTCTTCCGTTTCCTCGTGGTCAACATTCACCTTCATGCATTCCATTTCTCTAAGGAATCATCAATTCCAGCAAGTCACTTGGCCTCGATGCCACCACCTATTTCCCTTCCTTCTAGTCCTCCTCCAGTCTTTCTCCTTTTTCCCCTCTGGGAGAGCACCGAGCTTCGAAGACCTGAGGCCTTGTTTTGCCAAGATTACTCCTCCTTGATTGAGCCTGTCTTCCCGCTGCCGTGTCGAGAAAGTCTCATCGAGCTGCTCTGGGAATTTCGCTTCGCATGTTTCTCTGCTTGTTGCTGCTGCTGCTGCGGTCTCGTCTTCAGGTCCCTCTCGCGCGCCTCTCGCTGCTTGGCGTCGCGGAGCGTAAAGCATCGCAGGATGCAAAGGTAGAAGCAGGTGTTGTCCACGAAGTCGTCGCCGCCCAGCTTGTTCCAGTCCGCGCGATCCTCCTTGCGTCGAAACGCGTCCGCCAGCAGCACGAAGCGCGCTAGGTAGTCCGGCAGCGACCAGTCTGGCATCTCGGCCTTGGAACGTGCGAACCTAGCCGCCGGCCTGTCGCCCTGTCTGTACAGATAGAATTGTGTTAGCTGCAGTAACCTGGACCTAGATATACTTACCAGCGAGCGATGACTAGGAAAGGAAGGGAAGAGAGGAAGAAAGAAGGGAAGAAAAGAAATCGACAGACTCACTTGACCGTCTGCAGCTCCCAGAACAGATCCTCGGCGGCGCGCGCCGGCGCCTCGAGCACACAGCGGCGGCGGCGGTAGCGGGTGACGAAGGAGGCGCCGAGTTCGAGAATCTCGCGGCTGCCGATGAACTCCTTGAGCGCGGTGGCGTTGACGCCCTGCTCGGCGGCCACCTCCTCGAGCGTCTTGTCGATGGCGTGCCAGATGGCGCCCGACGGCGACTCGGACCACTCGCGGCCCACGCCGCTGCTGCCCCCGCCCGGACGCTTGGTTGACGAGCTCTTGCGCGACCCGTCGGAGCGGTTGGACCCGTGGCGCTTGACCGACGGCGACCACGGCAGCAGCTGCGGCTCCGGCGTGCGCGACTGCTGCTCATCCGACCTCAGGCGGTTAATGTGCTCGGCGAGGAGCCCGATCGTGGCCTTGGCGTCGCGCATGTCATCCATCTTATTCCTCTCCTCCGGACATGGCTGTGGGGGAGATGCTTGGAGGTCGCGGCCTCGACTGGATAACGCAGAGGGAGATTGCCAGGGACGCATTAGGAAGGGTGGGAAATGGTAAGAGTGAGTGAATGGGGTTTCTTAATCTTCCCCAACTCCCAAAACGAGAAGAAGTCAAGAAATAGTAGAAAATGGAAAATGAAGGTTTGTATGTCCGGTCGGAGTGGGCAGGCTGCGCAAACCTGATCCGTATCGTCAAAGCCTGTCGAAACTTAAAGTGAGCAGAGACGACCACGCAGAGAGGGAAAAATAGTTGTCCTGCCCGAGGATGAGTATGAAACGGAATTCGGAAAAGAATACACTGTGGACTGACAGAGATCCAGCGAACAGTTTTTTTTCCTTCGAATTTTTTTCAGATGAGAGGTTGAGGTTGAAGTTTGCTCCCGTGCGCCGTTCCTCCGACTACCCTCGACCACCTGGCCATTTGAACCCGCGTCACTTTGTCGCTGCGATGCGATACAAGAGAAATAAAAGGTTACGATAGGAACCAGACAATGGCCTTGTCGTACTAGATAAAGACGTCCATGAATATGTCTGCATACTCTAACACACGCAATAATAAAGTGACACTCGAATCTCCCGCCTTTGTCGCAATCTCTCCTCTCCCCGCCCTTCTCTTGCGGTGCTCTTGTGCTTCTGTCCCACTGTCGGGCGAAGGTGGTACATGAAACGTCTCGACCGTGTTGATACGGCTCTTTTATCAAAGGGGAGAGAGAAATGAAGAGAAAGTGCGAAGAATAATAGCATTTTCCTGCCCAATTCCTTTTTTCCTTTTGTTTCTTTCTTTCAAAACCCTTTCCCCCCTTTTTTCTTCTTCCGAAGCATTCCACGTCCAATGCAAGACCAATATCCCCCACCTCCTTTTTCTCGACAGCAAGACCGAGCAAAGCGACCATACAAGCAGCGATGCGCTTAGCAGCCGACGTAGATGGCGTTGGCGAAGAGGGCGTAAGTGTCGGCGTGGTTGAGGTTCTGCGAGCCAGACAGGCTCTGGACGCCCTCGTAGCCGTACGTGTTGTAGTCCTCGGTGCCCTTGATCTGGGTCAGGTGGGTGGACTCGTGCAGCGTCGTCGTGGCCTGGTCCTGGTCGTGGCAGGTCCGGGACAGGGACTCGCTGTTCATGTCCTGTCAGCAATCTGTCTCTGCGTTTTCTGGGACTTACGATCTCCCCTGCTCGTCCAGCAGCACGTGGAAGGGAGACTTGGTGGGATTTCGGTGACTCACTGCAAGCAGGAGGTTAGCTGTGGAAACAGGAAAAAACTTCGACGATAGTCTAGGGAAGGGAGAAGGAGTAAAGCAGCTCATTTCTATACATACCAGGGCCGTGTAGTACAGGTCGCAATTGACCATGAACGAGCCGGAGGGCAGGGTGTACGCGAGGACACCGCTCGAGCAGGAGGAGTATCTGTTATGGTCAAAAATGCCGTGTCAGTGTTTGATTCCTTCACATTAAATGCTTGACCGCTATCGCTGGTCTAGCAATATCTGGGGAGTCCTAGTTGAGAATATCGTGACTCACTACAAGAACAAGAGGTTAGCAACAGAAGCAAGAGCAGAAAAAGGGGGGGAGACTAGTATATACGCACCACGTCAGAGCAGTACAAGTCAGCAGAGCCGCTAGAGGTGCTACCGCACTCGCTAGCGACGCGGGTGAAGACGGTGGAGACGGTGCTGCGGACGGAGCTGGAGCTGGACTTGAAGTACTCGGCGAGCTTTGACGCGGAGCCGGACTCGGCGGCGTCGGCGGCGGCGGCGGCGAGCTCCTGGCAGCTGCTGACGGCGGCCTCGGTGGCGCGCAGCTTGGAGCCGGTGCAGTCGGACTGGACGTCGAGGCGCTTGGCGTGGAAGCGGCGGCGCACGCCCGCGGCCGCCGCGCCGTCGACCGAGGCCGCCACCCGGCTGCCGGCCACCGAGTGCGCGCCCGCCAGCGCCGTCGTATTGGCCGCCGCGTACGACAGCCCGCCCACCGACACCACGTCGTACTCGCCGCCCGCGCTCAGGTCGTACGCCTGCGCCACGTCGAACGTCGCCGACACCGTCTCACCCGCCGCGATCGTCTGGAAGGCCTCCTCGCCTAGCCCGCTCGTCTTAACGCGCAGCCGGATGCCGTCGAACTGCATCTTCTTATCTGGTGGATCTGGTCAGTGTCCGAGACTCGCATGTGCGCGAGGAGAACTACTTACCGCCCTGGTAGATGACGACCTTCTCGGTGGCGGCGTTCTCGTCCAAGAAAGTACCGGTCTTGAAGACCTTCAGGGCAGAAGCACCACTAGAAGCTCGAGGTTAGCACATGTTCGCATTTCTCTAATGTTTAGGTCACTTCAAACACGGAGCGCGAGTTTATCTGGTTCGAAATTCAGGGGGGATAATTTAAAACGTGCTTTGGAGTGAAAGAAGCCTCTACGTACGTGTTCTTGATGCTGGCCTTGACGGCCGTGTTGCCAACCATCTCGAGCTTGACATCGAGAGGGGAGTCCCGCTTGGCCAGGTCGACCGAGAGAGCGCTGGCGACGGCGGCGAAGAGAGAGATACCGGCGGTGAACTTCATCTTGAACGAATGTAACGAGGCTGCGTTGGGCTTGGTGGTAATAGCTTGAGGGGTCTTGCGAGGGACTGCTTGCTGGTGAGTTCTCTTTCTTCTCTACACCGGACGAGCGAACGAAGGCCCCTTTATAGCCATCGGGCCATCGTCTCCGGTATTATATGATACGACACCGGATAGCTGTGCAGCGCATTGACGGGCAGTTCAGACGCATGGCTTTTTTTCCAGAAGAATGCTTCCTATACGCATTCAGGAAGCTGCAGATATCGAGTCGCAGTGATGCTATAGCCTCGAACGGCATTCGAACCAGGCGCCAAGCCGACAGAATCATACTCTCGGCTGCGGTTTGACCCGTAACAGTTGCCACCCGGCACTACCCCGTCTCAGGGTCTAGCACCCGCAACCTAGCCAATAGATAGGGAAGGGTCCGAATTCAGGCAAAGACTCGGACGGTGTAGTACTTCACGCTCCTTAGCCTCGCGCCGGGGCAGCTGCAGGAACCTATGTCGGGTGTAGAGGCTACATGGGGCCACGACCAGCCTGCTTAACGACTTCAGAAAGGGAATAATTCAATAGATGGCGCCGCGGCGGGATGAAGATACCGAAAGATGGCAATTTGCTACCTGACCCGACCTGGCCTGACTGCGCTTCATTCATCGCCAACGCGCTCGTCTTCTCGAGGGAGAGGGTGTAGCGGAAGCGCAGGACCGAAAGCCATACTTTAACCATTGCAACCCCCACGGAGAGTATTGTAGCGAGTTCTCACAAAAGACACAAGAATCCACGGACGTGGTCTCATCGAGGCATGTCGCTGCAGAAGACCTGACCAACCCAGACCTTGAGCGAGGGCACGGTGAGAGAGAGGGCGGCCGTCTCCGGACGGCAGATGGCCAGCGAGCCATTTACCCGGCAGCCAACCAAGGCGCCAAAGAAGGGCGTGCTGGGGTCGCGATCTCGGGTGGGATCGAGGTTCTCCACAGTAGTATATCTGAAAAACAGGGGCCGCAGGGGTTCTGTGGATGCCGGCGTGATTGGCGCTTTTGTACGCTTATCAGCTGTGTACGTCGGGAGGGTGGCCGGATCTTCGAACGAAGAAGGGTCAGAATGCAAATCATCAAAGGGGCTCTGCTCGGTACGGACGTCGTCTGGTCGCGCGATCAGATTTCCGGAACCTGCCATGTCCCTCCGCGCTGCTGTCGAAGTAGCAGTCCCTGTCTTCGGTGCGTGTTCGCCAGACCTTCCCGATCACGTCAAGATCGTCGTCGTCGCTAGAGCAGAGGCTTATATCGACTTGTCGGGTTTCCGTCTATAGTTCCCACCTATAGACATGCTGACCTTCTTGTTTAGCCCATCGTCGTTAGATCTGTTGTCTTGGCGGAGGTGCTGTCTTGGCGGACAACAAGCTAACTATGCCGAGACGGAGGAGTTATAAAAAGTCGTTAGGCTTGGGCGGAGCGATGGAGACTATAAGGCATTAGGCATTCCTTCGGGCCCTATAGGGCGCTTCGATATCCAAGTTCCCCCCTCGAGGCCCAAGTGCCGCTGCGCTGACACGAGCCTCATATTTAATACGACATCGATCGGCGATACCACCTGCTTGTTTCGACTAGCTTCTCCGTCGTATTGCCTGCGCACTATGACTTATCATCGTGTCGCTTCAAGCTTCCCCGGCATGGCCTTGCGATCCTGTTAGGCGGTTTGGTTTGGGCTTGGGACAAGATAAGCGACTAGATTTTCCTCCACTCACGACCGTTTGTCCTGGCACACGCAGTCAGAATTCCCGATATATCCAGTTGCTTTGATCGGCAGGTACGGGGAAGCCTCGTCGTGTTGATCAGTTCTTCAGAGCTCTGCTTCTTGTGTGCTCCTCCTGATCTGTCGCTTTTGCTCGACTCCCACGGGACCTCGGGCGAGATTGCCTTTCATTTGGACGGTCCATAGAATTCGAGTAAGCCTGTTAATTGATCCCCCTGACTATCTCCTCGCATGTTAGCAGGGAAATTTAATCAAGCTTCATCTTGTTTCGGCTTCCTATTTCGATTGTTCTAACGAGATAACATAATAAGTGAACATCTCAGAGGACGTACCTTACCAGAGCGGTGCAGTATCCCATCGCTCCGCTGAGGGACAGTGACACTTGCTGCAACTGGGCAATTCATGGTCGATCCCTCACTAGGTCTCCATAGACCTCGTATATTTCGGTGGCATGTCAGGCCGCATACGCGCAGCTAGTAAGTGCCATTTATGGAATCCCGGAGTAAGTGATGAAAGAAGCAGCGATTCAACAAGTCGATCCTTCGAGCTGTCCGTCTTATATAGAGACCGGGAAAACTTTGAATCTCGAAATGAAGTTCTCAAAGCAGACAACTTGAAAGTGATAAGAAGAAAAGGCGAAGAGGGTAACGGTTGTGGCGTAACGCTC
This sequence comes from Hypoxylon sp. FL1284, assembly GCA_022432365.1. Lineage (NCBI taxonomy): Eukaryota > Fungi > Ascomycota > Sordariomycetes > Xylariales > Hypoxylaceae > Hypoxylon > Hypoxylon sp. FL1284. The sequence goes on from JAJJXE010000002.1 coordinate 415,775, forward strand.
CTTCAAATACATCTCATCACTGCATTGGTGTCTTGGTATACTCCTTAGCGAACCATCAAAGGCACCCCCTTATCTCTATCTACCAATTATATCAAGATTCATCCACCAATAGCAAATCTGGATGACTGAGTCTGGACTCGGATATGTGGCCTATACATGATCTAGAGCGATTTCTGAGATATTGTATACGATCATTCTTAGCCGCCGTTACCCAGTCTCTAAAGTACTACTTAACACCAAATCTGCTGTCTAAAGGAGAGACTCTGAAGCTGCATGCTTATTCGTACGAGACATCAAGGTAGCCAGTCAACTTCCAAGCTTAACCCAAGAAATGAGCAGCTTATATTCGCAACGCTATTATCGACCTAGACATACTCTCCGCGAACAAAGCTAACGATCACCTACTCTTACTACTGTCTGCCCGAGGTCAGTGAAGTTAAGGTGTTATATGCGGTAGCAGGAGAAGCAGAAGGCATCTCCAAGATAATACACTGCTACCTCCTTTTCGCAAAATCGGACAGTATGATTCCCTCCTGGCGTGTGGTAACACGAGTAGTCATGGTTAGGCCGAGCAAAGAGCGGACATTGCGTTGTCGACGGGACGTCCATGAAATGTAAGCGATAAGCCTATCGGCTTACGCGCTGTTAAACTAGAACTGGCATTATCTTATAACCTCAACTTTGATAACAGCCCAGTCTGTGTACGTCCTGTCGTTAGGCGGCGCGAACCGTGAATGCTGTTCCGGAGACATCCCGAATAAGTATCTGCTATGCATGCCGCTCTTGAACCTATCTCAGGGGTAAAGCCCTATCTTCTAGCCACGGAGGCTGCATGACCGGCGGATCGTTCCTCGTGCATATTTGCCTCTGGAAATGGCTTTGAGATATCATCTGCTTCCGTCCCGGATTATGTAACTTAGTTTCTGGATCAAACTTCCATCAAGATAGTACCAGCACGGCACCGCCCTATGGAGTTACGGGTAGAACCCCTTCCCAGAGAAAGATTATCTTACGACTACGAAGCATCGATATTCCCTTGAAACTACGAGCAGCATACGATGGAAGTTCCGGGCGGATCGTCTACTATGGGTTGATAAGACGCCCACAGGTACGCCTACCATTGTGACATGTCAAAGTACCTGTGGTAGTCATACCTGGCGCGATAATAACTCAGCCACATCAGATCACCCCAGCTCCTCGTTTGCTCAGTCGACAGCAAGAAGTGTTCTCATAGTAGCAATACTATGCTTCATTCATTCATTCATTCTTTCTTTCCCTTAATACTAACGGCTCGGGATGTGCACCTCCTGGCACCACCCCCCTTGGACAGCTCGGAGACAGAGGTGCTCCAGTCTCGGTGCGCCTTTGGACCTCAGAGCCTAGGTAATCCGGTATTAACGATTAGAACCTACTATACAAGTTAAAGGGGGTCCCGTAGTCCCCCCCCCCCCCCCCCCCCCCCCCCTTTCCTCCCCAACGTTCATGTCCGCGTAGCGCATACTTCATTCCCCGTATCTCGTATCTCGTATCCATACAACGAACACGATACCTAGCAAGTGGTCCTACTCGCGACGTTCTCCCAATTCAACTAACCTATACTAGTCTTGGCACATAGCCAGAAAGGGTTTGCCTCTTCGAGTGCGCGGATGTAAGGGTCTTCATAGACAGACGGAGTTTCCAAACAATATTCGGATACATAGGATGCGAGCACGTCTCCTCAAGTCTTGCCGGGTTTCTCATATTTGCCCATGAGGGCGTTAACCTCCCTCTGCAGCGCGTCGATGTCGGCCAAGATCTCGGCTCCCTGGGCTGAGTTCTGAGCCGGCTCTTGTTGGGTCTCGCTGCTAGGACTTCTTGCGTCTTCTGAGACGGGAGCCGGAGTTTCCACGCTCGCACGGCTGCTGCCTCGCTGCCGAGGTGGCGGAGGTGGCGGCGGGGGCGCTGCTGTTCCCGTGTCCTTCTCCTTACTCACCCTCCTCGCTGGAGCGGGACCGGTTCCGAGATCTATGCTCCTGATGCTTGGCGGGCGCCTGGTGCTTGCTTGCCTTGCCGGGGGTGGCGGCGGAGGTGATAGTTTCGGTAGCCCATCTTTGCTAGTAGTGATTGTTGCTAAGCCAGTTGTGCTCCCTACTTGTCCGCTGCTGCCTGGACGACGCAGACCTTCGCTTTCGCTTATGCCAGGGCTCGTCGGAAGTACTGAAGTAAATGTCCCTTGGCTTGGACTGGTATAGGAGCTTCCTTGCCTGGCATGATTCGGTCGGCGCGGCGGCGGCGGAGCTGGTATGCTGATGCCGGCGTTGGCACGTACGCTTTCAGTCCGCGACCTGGTTGAATCTAACGAAGACCTTGGAGGAGTATCGTCTTCCGCGTTAGAGGTAGTGTTAGTGGTGGTGGGAAATTTACTATCGTTTCTTCCATGCCGACGCGGCGGGGGCGCTGCAGGCTTGCGAAGTTGCGTGCTGCCATTGGACCCCGAGCGATTCCGAGTGACGGCAGGCGGCGTTGGAGGGCGGGGGTTGGCCTGTATGTCAGCGAAGGGTTCTGGCACTTTGCCTATAGCCTCGCGATCGAAAGGAGAGTCGACCGCCTCTTCCACAGAGGGACGAAAGGGAGTTAGTGGAAGCGGTTTGTTCACGTCGGTTGATGGAGGCTGGGACTGCGAGGTAGTGATGGGCTGGGAATTGGTTTTGCGTGGCGGGGCGATGGTAGAAGGAGAGGTCACATTAAGAGGTATAGGTGGTGTCGAGGATTTGGTGGTACGGGATTCTGTGTCTGACCCCAGCTCGATTTTGATGAGCTTGCCATGCCGCGAGCTCGGAGGCGGCGGCTTCTTCCTCGTCGAGGAGGGTGGGATATGAGAAAGCGAAGAGGTGGGAAGCCTGTCTTTTCGCTCTTCGGAATCCTCGGGCTCGGAGACGTTGTGCGAAGTCCGAGACGCCTCTTGCTGCATAGCATCCAAGATGGACTGGCGGGATACCGAGCTCGCACTCGTATTGCTCGTGCCGTCGGGTAAGTGAGGCTGCGCGGGTGATAAGGCTCCAGGGTGTCTTCCCGCCTCCGACGATGCCGCTGCCGCTGATGCGGATGACGAGCCTGGGGTATTTGCGTAGCCAGTCAGTAACAGCCTTTTGAACGAGTCGACATCGAGGTTTCCCTTGGCTGCTGCACTGGCTGTAAGTGCACTAGCATCCTGTCCTTGTCCAGTCTGTTCTAGGTCTTGTAGCGTCCTGGAAAAGGGATTTGCTGGAACACGGTCGTAGCTATCTCTGCCGTCGGTGCCCGACGAGGTCGTACGTAGCGAGCCAGCGTGATCTTCGTATTCTCGTGAGTCTCTGCTACTACTGTCATCATCATCGTCGTCGTCGTCGTCGTCGTCGTCGTCGTAATCATTATTTTTGTCGAAACGGAGATCGTGTACTGGAGGGAAGCGGGTTACGGGAACAGCATCCTCTTCCTCTGGCGAGGACGGTGGCGGCGATTGAACGCGGACCTTCTTTACCACCTTCGGCTTCACCTGCACGGCGGCTGTCTTTTCTTCTGGTTCCTCCCACTTTGTTTCGACTGGCTGGACCGACTTGAAGGTGGTGAAGGGTGGTCGCGGGGTGGAATCTTGGGTGTCGTCGAGGGTCGGAGTGAGGGCCGGGGACGACCCGTCGTTCGAAAGGCTGGGTAGCTTTCGGCGAAAGGGGTTGTTGGAGCCGAAGGACTGGTCTTTGGCAGACATGTTGACGACGGGGAGCTTGGAACATCCGACAAAGCACAGCTCAAGGTAAGATTGTGCGAATGTGGCAATGCGAGCTGGGCGAGCTGGATGAGCTATATGAGGGTGGCCATGACATAAGACGTGGATAGGCTTGGACGAGTTGGAGGGCGTTTCGGGCGTAGTATTGTATCGTGTAGATCCCCCTCCAGCAGGCTACGTGCATACAAAAGCTCTGCCAGTGTCAGCGTGGGTGCGGCCTGTCCTCTTGGCTGCTTGGGCACTTGCAGCCTTGGAGAGCGGTAGGATCGCTTAGGTGGGATTCCGGAACTTTCGGTAGAGCCTTATCAAAGACCTTTGCAGCGATAAGATCTGATCACACCTGAGCTTTGTATGTACATAAGTGCCTACATGCATGTACAAGTACGTTATAACTGTAGTAGACCTTACGTACATATGTAGTAGCCCGGTAAAGACTAAGAGATAAAAGATCTACATAATGGTCTATCTAAACTGTAGAGCCTTGATAAATATCTGATCGAGTGCAGGTTAGCCGTGCATCTGGCATGCTGTTAGTGACGCGCGGGTACGGGTATAGCCTGACGGACAGACTAACCGCCCGCAAACCCGCGCTATAATAGCCAGCTGTATGTCTATGCGAAGACTAAGTCTAAGTCTAAGTTGACTGCGGGGAATGCACAACACCTGATCTGCTCATTTGCTTGTCTGCACGTATCTTTGTATAAGAATGATGGCGTATAATTGTAATCCGTTAAGCAGGTACTATTTAGTATTTAGCAATATTTATAGAAGAGACTCATATGTCATGCGCTGTCCACACATTCCTACCAGGTATGTACCTAGGTATATACCTAGGTATATACCTAGGTAGACTAGAATATTCCAGTCTATGTCGAAGCTCGCGTGAGTGATCCTTTCGCGGATGACGGATGCGACAGCTATCAAACGCCACTGATAGGACTCGGCCGCGACATGGGCTGACACCTGACAGCCAGCAGCTACCTGTGCACGGCTACAGCGCATACAGCTGCACCCCTGTCACCCGTGTAAGCGGGCCGCCTTGGCACGTGATAGCCGTTATCAACACTCCGATACAGCTTTGGCGATCCTCGACGCCCGATGTAAACAAAGCCTGGAACGAAGACGCGTCGACCGGGAACCCCCGACCTGCCCTAGACGCTACTTCAGACATCAGTTGCTCTATGCATTAGATAGACATCACCGTAAATGAGGCGTCAGACATCTAAGAATGTACCAATACTGGATTCGAAACACACTGCGGAAAACATCTTTTGGTCCTTGGTATAATTACATGTGAACTCATCATGTCGTCAGTCCCAAACCCTCTGTTGGTAAAAAAAAAAAAAAAAAAGATGCCGTGGCTTGATAGATATGTGCAGTCCCAACCGAAACAGTCGTGATCCCGCGAGGGCCGTACAAAAAATGTGCACCACAGAACTGTCGGCTCTCCCGGAGGGTTCTCGTCAGACACGCCTTCGCAACACTTTGCCGAGACCATTACCGCGCCCTCGCCCGTTAACGCAAACCCATAGCCACCCTAGCATAGCAACCCTGCCGAGAAGCACGACCTTGTTCCCGCGCGATGAACACGCGTACGTAGAGACGCGACTCTGTGATAACCATGTTCCTGAACGCCGTACCGCCCGAACCCCCGCATGCAAGTCGATGAACGCAAGCCGAAAAAAAGGTGAAAGGTACTCACGCCGCGGCCTCAGCCTTGGCCTCTTTCTTCGGTGCCTTCTCCTTCTTGGGTGCGGCCTTCTTGGGCGCTGCCTTCTTCGTAGCAGCCGTCTTGGGTGCCGCCTTGGTGACACGGCCAGTCTTGGTCTTGGACAGGGCAGCAGGCTTGTCCTCAGCAGGAGCCTAGATTTGTCAGTTACATGCGATAATGACATGTCCATACTTGGGTAGGTAATAAGCTTACATCCTTCTTGGGTGCCGCCTTCTTCGTGGCCGGAGCCTTCTTGGGAGCTGCAGCCTTCTTCGCGGCAGGCTTCTTCTCAGTGGCCTCCTTCTTGGCGGGGGCAGCCTTCTTAGGGGCGGCGGCCTTCTTAGTCGTCTCCTTCTTGGGAGCGGCCTTCTTGGTTTCCTTCTCGCCTTCCTTCTTGGCAGCAGGCTTGGTGGCGGCAGGCTTAGACTTCTTGGACAGCTTGGTGCCACCGGAGGGTCCTGCATTTGATTAATACTCATCTCCTAGCATGAGATGACAAGGGAAGACATACCCTTGGGCTGCTCGAAGACGCCCTTGTCAACGCCAGCCTTCAAGGCCTTGTTGAACAGAGAGTCGAACATCTTGTCCGTGACGGTGATGCTGTTGTTGGCCCTGACGTACTTCTTCAGTTGTTGGCGGCTGCGCGAGCGTTAGTGCATGGTCCGACACATAGGCAGTAGCAATAGATACACCAAGTATATGTGTAGGGAAGAAAAGAGAAAAAAGTGTTCTCACCTAGAGCCGTTGCGCTCCTTAAGCTGTATTGGAAAATACACGTGTCAGCATAATCGTTCAATAAAATATTCGAGCCGTCCTTGGGTACGTGTTTGGCGGGCAACACCAGCGAAGCGTGGTGGCAGCCCAACAGATGACCCGTGGACCAACAAGGACGCCATGCGCCGGAAGAAAAGGAATGGGATTAGTTACGTGAACAATAGCGTCAGTGATCATGTCCTATAACACGTTAGCACTTTAGAAGCTCCATGCAAAGGCCGATTCCACCATGGCTGCGCATACCTGGTAGGAGGCGTGGGTGCTCTTGGGCTTGGAGGCGCCCTCAGTCTTCTTGGGTCCAGCCATTGCGGAGGTGTTTGGCTTGTGTATTAGGATGGAGAGTGCAGAGTTGTGTATAAGTCAGGATTGAAGGGTTCAATTGACGATCGGATAGCTTGGAGTGAAATTGGAGAGACGGGACAAGAGATCTGGTCTGCGGGATGAATGAGTTTCGGAAGGAAAGGAGAGGGAGGGAGGCATTCGATCGGGGCGCGACGGCAAGAAGGGTGAGCGCGTTTATATACAAGGCGGGGGGTATCGCACAATCAGTAAAGGGAAAAAAATAAAATAACACTAGTCGGGGCTCTGGCCTGGGCACAATCAGCTGCGACTTACGGGCCTGGCGAGCTGCGGCAGATCCTGCTGTCCCCCTCCGAAATCACATCCATGGGAGCTACGAGCCGTCAGACAGGAATAAAAAAAATGAAATAGATTTTCATACTGTACTTGACAGATGTCGGTCTACTTTTTTATTTTCAGGCTTCCTTTTTTTCACACATACTTGGAGGTATCCTGTCTTTAACATAACTGCCTCTGTACTGTATACTGTATCGTAGATGTGTCTGCCCACACTTGACTGCCCTCTACCACTTGGGCACTTAGCACTTTTCGCGTTGCATTATCTCACTGAAACGATTAGATATACTTCCCAATGTGGCTTAGCTCTGATCACACGGGCAGCTGGGTACGTACGTGACCTTGGGGCCGATGGAGCTTTCGTGCAGATGCTACCAGCCAATGAGAGGTGGTCAAACGTACTGATTTCTTACTGATTTGGATCTTGGAGGGCGGGCCTCGACTGCGAAGAAAAATATTTCCCCAGCTTCAGAGTCCTGATCTGTCACATCTGATTTTTCTGATTGGTCGAAGCTTAAGCCAGCAGCTCACCTCTCATGTACCGTTTTTTTTTTTTTTTCTGATTTATTTTTTTTTTTTTTTATTCCCACCTCAACCGCAAACTCGATCCAAATCATGCGCCGACTCGACCACACACTCGAGCTCGACTCTCTCACCCAACTCTCCCATCGCCCCCCTCTTCGTCCCCTTCTCGCGTTCTTCCCTTCTCTCGTTTCTTCTTCTCGCCTCCCACACCTCCGATCAGGCGATCGATTGAGTCATTTTCTATTTTGGTTGCTGAGGTAGATAGCGCCCGTATGGCACAGGGAAGTCCGGAGTGATTAGCTTAATATCAAACTGTATACTCGTCCCGATTTCCCATTTTCACTCTCCCGCTCCTCTTCCCGGCCGTTTGATGTTCTGACCCTCTCGGTCGCATCCAACGTGTCGGCCTCGCATCCCTTGTAATGCCTCCCGATCCTTACTCCAAATCATTCTGGAGTTTTCGGGCTATCCCGCAAGCTGCGATTTGAGGCGCTCGGGTGTCTTGCAGAGCCCACAATGTCGGTTGATCTTTTTACGGACAGCCACCCCTGATCTCCCGCATTCGCTCGACACATGAAGCCATCCACACCTATTTTGCACCACCTTCACTCCCCAACCCACAGCTTACCTACTATTGATTTACCTAGCCATATATACTATCAAACTCGGGGCAAATGGCGGAAGACTCAATTTTATTTTCTAATCCCTAATATTTAACAGCTTTACAGCTTCATATCAACATGAGCGATGCATGCGCGTCAGGCGGTGTCTGGCGTTGCCGTACGCCGCAGCCTGTCGCGTCGTATATCGCGACAACAGCAACTCCAGGTTACGAAACTACTCTTATGTTGGCTCTACCAGTTGGAGATTTGACATCTCTCATATCTTCGACTTGACAAGAGTCTGAACCGGCAACTATGACTCAATCTCCCACAAGGCTTACGATGATCGTGGAGGCGCGGCATGAGGGGCCACAGTTTCGCAGACTTATCCGTCTTTCGGAACGAATCGACGCGACATGTGGTGCTTGAATAGGCGCATTCGCACGCTACGTCTTTCCTCTACGGCATCCGCATCTTCATGTTTCCTGCCGTCCTCGTCGACTTCTGCCTTTCGCCTGGTTCGTCCGGGCACCAGGGATTGGACGTGTGCGACTCCTATGTGGGGTCATGATTCGCGATCAGGATGTACACGTCACCCATGATGCGCCAACACTTCGCAACAGTCCGGCGTGACCACGACGCCCTCCCAGTTAGTGGAAGGCTAATCATCACGCTTCGATCATCTTCCATGTTGGAGTTCTCCTATCTCGCAGACGCAGACGTTCCATACGCGTCTGATCAGTTCAGGCGCCATTATTCACATTCACCCAAGGGCGCACCGCATTCAAAGACTGCCTCAGCCGTGCGAGAGGCGAGGTACCGATGCGCCAGGCAGCATATCGATGGTTCGTTCATCATACAACTCTTCGAATTCTGAAACGAGGCATCGCAATCTTGGATCATCTTTTCTTTTTTTTTCTTTTTCTTTTTTTTTTTTTCCATTTGATCCGAGAAAGACGGTGTGCCCGTTCAGCGGTGTGCGACTGCTAGAGGGCGCTAAAATCTGGCGAAGATGGCTGGCCGCCATTTCAATCATTCCACCCTGATCGTCTCGGGCAAGACCACAACCAGTTTGAAATGCTAGGGATTCAAAATATCCAGGAGAGAATCTGGCTCGAGATCGATAGGCGAACATCAAGCATTCAACAGAACTATTTCGCAAGGCTACACCGCGGCGCGCCCGCCGTGATGACCGCGATGGCTGCGACGCTGGGGCTTCACTTGTCGAACCTGCTTCTGAGCAATCACTTATCAACACCACACACAACTTGCAATGCAAGAGCAGCCTGGCTTCGACCTGTGTCTCGTCCGTCCAGCCAGCTGAATTGTCTGCAGCAATGAGCTTGGAGAAGTATTCGAGTCGCCGGTCGGAATCCTGCACGGAAACACCCGCAACATCCGAGCGGCCTCCTCACGCATGCATATCTGAGGACTCTTCAAAAGTTCCAAGCTACGATCAATTCTCGGCAAGAAATCGGAGAGAAGCTCTTCGATAACTATAATCACAGGTGCGTCACCGTGTAATGCTTAAGGCTAAGTTATGCCTGTCACTCCCTCTGCATCCCTTCTGGGATCGTGTTCACCTTCACGAAATCACGTAGCAGCAAGCAGCCCGTCAAAACCCTGCCTCGGCTTATATGCACTGAAGCTCGCGGGATTATGCCTCGTCTTGAAGCGCGGCAAACAATTAAGCCGAGATACTCGTGTGCTACATGCTTTTGATTCTTTTAGACTGAGATAGATCGAGTGACACCTTTCCACCATCCGCCCCTTTCGTCGCTAGCTCCGCCAAGCCCCTTTCTATGCTACCCTTGGGCCCCGCCCCTATTTTCTGTTTTTTCCGTCGTTCTAAGGACGAAGACTACCAGGCCGTCTAGACAGTCATGCGTTCGATACTTCCCGAGCATGTAGCTCGGATGAGTTACCATCAGTCCTCGCGCGGTTCTATCAAGACCCAGGTCGACCTATTCAGCGTTAGGCGCAACTTAGTACCCATTCTGTAAACAGCCACGGTAACGTGCCGCTGTCGTTCAGGTCTCAGACTTATCATTAAAAGAACAAATGCCTATCTGCGGCACGCCACGGACTCCGGGAAAGCATATACCTGCTCACCAGTCCCTGATATGTGTTGGGCTTTAGAAAACGGCGCGGTGGTAGTTGGAATCCGAACCGTCGACGTTCAGTTCCCCGTCCGAACGGTCCACCCGAGGTCGTTGGAATTTCCAGACTAACCAGCAAGGATTATCATTATGGCCCACCGCACCACGCTACCGTAAAAGGGGCTTCGTCTCTCTTCGCATGATGTCATCCAATCTATCCATGGCTTGACAAATAAGGCAATTTCAATTTCATAACGAAATGAGTTCTTCTCTTTACCCCAAACGTGGCCCGTCTCGCGAATTCTCTGTCTTCTTCGCACCTCAACTCCTCGACAACCGGCCGAAATACAGAACAGGATTTCCAGAGTTGCCGCGCGCATCTCCGACGAGCGAACTTCGCCTCAACGCTTACGCATGTGCCGATTGTCGAATTGATGCGGGAATGGTGAGGAATAGGGGATAACGACGCGTCTGCACTTTGTTTCACACAGGGGAGGCAGCCCCACGCAAGCCTTCAAGAACAGGCACAAGAGGCCGTCCACGATGTCGTCGCAAGTAGTCGAGCACGATGCCAGCAGCAACTCGTCATTCCGGTGGCGGTCGTCGTCGTCGTCGGACGAGAAGGAGAAGCAGCAGTCCAGCATCGGCAGCGCCGAGGTCTCGGCGAAGAGCTCCGAGGTAGAGAAGGGCACGGACGGCGACGGCCGCCGCCACCACCACCACCGGCCGGCGCTGCTCTCGTACGACGAGATCCCGGGCTGGTATCAGGACAACCCCCACGTGCGGCGCGGGTACAGGCCGGTGTCGCACTCGGCGCGCGCGTGCCTCGGCAGCTGGTCGTACGCCCACAACGAGACGGTCAACATCTTCACGCACCTGGTGCCCGCCGTCGCCCTGCTCGCCTGCGGCCTCGCCTACGTGCCGGCCCGGCTGCGCCAGCACCTCAACAGCAACAACGGCGCCCCCGGCGGCGACGTCGGCGTCGTCCTCGGCCTCATGCTCTCCGAGGTCGCCTGCCTCGGCCTCTCGAGCGCGTACCACACCCTCCTCTGCCACTCCCGCGAGGTCGAGGCCCTCTGGCTCCGCCTCGACTTCGTCGGCATCATACTCCTCATCCTCGGCTCCTCGGTCTCCGGCATCTACGTCGACTTCTGGTGTGAGAGCCTCGAGAGGACCATCTACTGGACCATGGTAATTGCTATCCCTTTCATGTTATTCATTTCAATCCTTTACTTTTACCAGTATTTGTTTTCGCCCTTGCTCGACTACGAGATGTACAGGTACAATGACGTCGATGAGCTCGAGCGAGCTTGACGTCGACCATCAATGTTTAGAATGGCTGACCTGACTGGGTCTCTTTCCGAACCACTATAGACCGGAACCCTTACGGCCATATCGATTGTCGTCGTAGTCGCGCCAGCGTTCCAGGGCCCGCGGTGGCGGACCCTGCGTCTGTTGACGTTCGTCTGTACCGGATTCTCGACCCTGGCCCCAATCATCCACGGAATCTGCATGATCGGCTTCAAGCAGATGATGAGGCAGTCCGGCCTGCCGTACTATTTTGCCGAAGGCGCCCTGTTCCTGCTTGGCGCTTTAGTGTATGCCGTAAGTGTATTGCCCTCTCTTCATCATAGCCGTTGCGCAGACCGGAATCGCGATACCTCGTTTCACACCTTAGTCTCGGTGAGAAGCCGGCCGAGGATTCTGTTGAGCTAATAAAACACGATGGATTACAGACACGATTTCCTGAGAGCGTTAGCCCGGGCAAGTTCGATATATACGGCTCTTCGCACCAGATCTTCCACGTCCTGGTCGTCATAGCCACGGCGATTCATCTAGCCGGCGTCCTCGATGCCATCGAGTATAACTACCACAACCAGCGATGTCCACGGTGAGACGTTCTGGCTGCTACTAAAGCTCTAGGGTTATACTATTACGGACCTAGATCGGTACTGCTTGCAGGTCGAGCAGTAGAGTACATACCGACATGCCTGCACATACTCAGACTTATGGCATCATGAACAAAAGGAGCATACCGGATAGAGAAAAAAGTACAATAATATTTAATACATTTGAAAAAGTTCGAAACTACCCCCGGCCTCGGGGACAGAAAGACAGGAGCAAGAAAAAAAGCAATGCCAATTAGAGCTATGCTACATCATTATACAAGGGCCTTTTCGGTTGAAACTATAACTCCACGAAGAAGTTCTGGAGTTCCGCAAAAGAGGGGAGAATAAAGATGAGAGGAAGACGGTGAGAGGAGCTGAAAGGGAAGGGTAGCATAACCCACTAGACAGCTGTTATGCGCCTTCGGCTCCGTATACACTCGTTATTCGTGGTAGAGGCACAGAAACGAGCACTGGATAAGAGCCAGGTGCCTTCTTGACGTTCGAATCGAGACGTCTAGGTCTGGATACTTTACGACTTGCAAGCTTGAGATATATAGCAGAAAGACGAATTGATATCTACATTAGGCCAATACCATCCTTACTGTTCGAAGCCTGTATGATCATTGAGCCTGTGAAAAGTGAAGAACCCTATAAAGAGGCCATAACGCTGTATTTCTCTTTCCGCTAATCACCCAGTCATTATTTATGCTAATGAGGCACGGATATTCTCCGCCGGTACGGACATACCTCGCCGCATTTCCTCCGAGCTGGCCAACTCAGCATCCTGTTCATATAAAACAGTTGGCACCACAGAATAACACAGAACTCGACTCAAGGCAATGACGTTTAATGGCTTAGAAAATGGCCAGTCACGCAGTTGAGTTGCTTGGGGGCATTGATGTTTCGACTTGGGTGACGAGAGGATAGCTCAGATCTTCACACGAAGCTAATTAGCAGAAAGACGGGGAGATATGGACTTACAAGAAACATTTACGGTAGCCCTTATTGAGGCTGGACTCTTGCCACGTTCAAGATACAGTATTTGTTCATTTCTAGACAATAGGCTTTTACTTTTTAAAGACTCGTTCGAGAGCCCGAGTGTTACGATCCCGCCTATTACTTTTGTCAGTCTAACTTCATAGGTCGGATACGTACTCTAGAGGTCTTGATTTGAAGGGTAACAATAGTCTAAGATTAACGTTTTCTAATCGTAAAAAAGATTTTAAAGGTACTTTATATTCAAGTGCAGTTTAAATATTAAAAAGGCTTGAATATTTAAATTGATAGCTAGAGAATAAATGATTAGATATAATAAAAAATCCATCCTTATATACTTATTTTCCTTTCCTATAAAATGTTATAAGTCGCCTTTTAAAGTCTCCAATTAAGCGATTTAATTAAGTCGCTTTTTAAGGTTTTTAATTGAATAATTTAAAGAAAAAGTTGCTTTTTTATTAACCTTTTGTTTACTCCTTATATTACGTGACTTTTGGTTTACTAGTTTATTTAAAGGGTTGCATTTTAAGTTGTGATATTATTTTCCTTCTTTAAGATCTTTATTTTAAAAATAATTCTTTTTTTTTAATTAGTTCCCCCTTTTTGTTTTTAACCATGTTTAGGCGTATTATTAAATCGTTAAATGATAATGTTTATTGCCAGAATTAAAAGGCTGTTGAAAATTGCGCTACTCTTTTGAAGTCCGTTTTTATAATAAGGCGTAATGAAATGGCCTATTCTTTTTGCAAAAAGCTTAAGGTAAAATGCGTTACTTTTAACAATTTCGATTGGTATACCGAATGTATTCGTTTTAAAAAATCTAAATGTAACGTTTTTAAAATTTCTTATGTTAAAGTAGCTAAAATAACTTAGCAATATCAAAAACTAAAAAGCAAACTGGAAAAGGCGGATGTTGCAATAAAAGCTGCCATGGATTATGCTAAGCATTTTTAAACATAACGTCGTTTCTAGTTTGAAAAATTTTAAAAAATGATTGCGCGCGATTTTAATTCTATCGAAAAATTGGATTATATTAAACGTGAAAAAAAAAAGGCTCGTTAAATAAAAACCGGTCCTTTTAATGTTTCCATGACCTCCCTTTCTTTTTCCTAGGCTGGTTTAGATCCGAACGCGGATCCTTTTAAAGTTTTAACCGATTTGGATTTTAGCGATAAAATGTTTTAAACATCTCTTTCATATTTTAAAAATGCTTAATAGGTTTTTATATGTTATTTTTATATGAATATTCCTTTTATTTAATAAGGTATTTAATTTATCCTTTATCTAACTTTAAATCTAATATATTTTCAATTTTATATTCTTTTAGGTTTTTTTTTAATTTAACATTTTTAGCAAGTTTGGCGTTTTTAGGTGCTAATTCTAACATTACTATATAAAAAACTTTAATATAAATTTTCATTGTTAACGGGATTGTTAATCGATAATTGGTTTTAAACAAAGCTTTTTCTATAAAAAAAGGTTTTAATTTTTTAAAATCCAATTTTTCGCTAGGCCTTTTCATGCAAATTTATAATGTTTTAAGCGTTAAATTTTATTTATTTTAAAATAAATAAACCTTATCTCCTTTTTTAAAGATTAATCCTTTAATTCTTCTTTTATTATAATATTTTGTTATTTTATTTTAAATGAATTATAATCGTTTTTAAAATGTAAACTATAATATCTAGATTTTTATTACAAATACTTCTACTTTTAAAATAAGTGCTTGCACTTTTAATGCTTCATTGTTATTTAATTTTTATCATTTAATGTATATATTATATTTATATAATATAATATATGATAACACTTTTATATCTTTGTTAATTGTTATATTATAAACGCTTTAAATCAAAGGTAGCAATTTTATTTAATTATTTTATTATTTATTAACATAGCTTTTTAAATGTTACTTAAATGTTTAATTAAGTTTTTTTATCTATCCATCCATCTATAAATAAGCCGTGATAGAAAGCTTTTATTTGCTTTTAATTTTTTTTATAAATATCTACCAATAATGTAATATAAAAATAAGGTCTTTATTTAATATCATTTGTTTAAAAATTCCATACTTACTAATGATTTTTTTAATAAATATATATATAAGTTATTCTAAAGTGCGATCTTTTTTATATAATACGAAATATTTATACTTAATAAGCTTATTAACAATTACCCAAATTAAGTTACAATATATTTTTATAACTAGGTCTTTTAACTCTAATAATCTTATAATAAAATCCCATATTATAATATTAAAAGGTTTGCTTAATATTTTAATAAGTTAAAAAAGTTTATATAACTTATATCTAACTCTTTTAACTTAATTATATATATTACATTTTTTAATTACCTTAATAACTAATGCTTTAAATTTTAAAAAATTATAAGTTTCTTATATTCTTAACCTTATTTTAAAAATTCTTTAATGTTTATATAAAAGGTGTTTATAAAATTCTTTAATAAATTTCTTTTAGATATTATTAAGTATATAAACCTTGCCTTTATATATTAATGTTTTTTAAAGTATTTTCTATATTATAAATAGATCTATTTTTTATTAATTATATTTTTTCTAAAATCTTTTAATCTAATTGTTTTTATTGATTTATATATATGTTAAAATAACTGCTCCATTTAATTATTATTTTAACATTTAAATGTTTTGTTTTTTAACCTTGGTTTTATAATCTCTTCTTTTATTAAAAAAATCGGCTTAAATATTTTCCTTTCCTTTAATATAATAAATTTTAAAATTAAATTAAAATAAAAATATCATCCATTTTTCATATCTTTAATTAAGTTTTTAAATGATTATAAATTACGTAAGGTTTTTATAATTTAAATAAATGTTAATAAGGTTTTTAATTTTATTAAGCCATGGTTTCCATTTTTTAAATGCTTGAATAATTATTAATAATTCTTTATTATAGATTTTATATTTAAGTTTTATATTATATAATACTTTTAAATAGTACGTAACGGGGTATCACTTTTTATTTAATTTTTATTGTTTTAAAACTACTTTAATTATAAAATTTAAAGCGTTTATTTTAAATTATTTAATCTTTATATAATTTAAAAGCTTTTAAATTAAATCTTTTATAATTATATCTTTAAAGCGTTAAAAAGCTGTTTTAATTTTATTGTTAAATTTTTAAATACCATCCTTTTATTAAGCTTAATAAGTTAGTTTTATTAACGGTTTGGCAATGTTTTTAAAATTTGCGATTAATTTTTAAATATAATTTATAAAGCCATGAAATGTTTATACTTTTATAATGTTTTTTAATTTTAACCAATCTTTAATTGCTACTATCTTGCCTTTTTAAATGTATATCTTTTTAAAAATAACGGTAAAGTTTAAATAATTTAACTTTTTAACGTATCATTTACTTTTAATAAAATAAATTAACAGGTTGGTTTTTTAAAATACTTTCAATATTAAGGTAATATGCTTTTTATAATTTTCTTTATTTTTAAAATATATAAATATGTTATTAAAATAAATAAATATAAAAATATTTAAATACTTTTTAAAAATTATTATAATTATATATTAAAATAATATTAAAGCGTTAATAAGTTTAAAAAGCATTACCTTATACTTATAATATTTATATATTGTTTTAAATGTTATATATTATTTATATTTTTAAACTATTTAAATTATATAATAACCATTTCTAAAGTTTAACGTTATAAAAATTTTAACTTTATTAATTTATTTTTTTATAAACTTTATTAATAATAAAGCGTGGTTATTTTTTTTAATAATATTATTTAAATGACGGTAGTTAATAACTTTACGTCATACTTTATTACCGTTTTTATTAATCTTTTACTTTTTATTTTTATTAACTTTAAATACCATGTTACGATTTAATAGCTTATAAGCTAAAAAAAAGACCTAACATTAAATGTGGCCAGCATAGCTAAAAAGGCCAGTCGGATAAAAGGTTTATCCGACCAGGTAGTTAAGGTCACGTGACACCCCTCGCTACCCTCGCTACCTCCGAAGCGCAAGGCGCCGCTACCTTCGCTACTCTCGAAACTAAAGGCGCCGCTACCTTAAGGCCTTCCGGCGCTAAAGCGCTTTATAAAAAATTATAAAATATATAAGAAAAACCATTTCCTTTAATATATTAATTCCATAACTACCAACTTAAACTTATAAGTTATTTTTTAAATATAAAAAAGTAATTCTTATAAACCAAACTTCTTAAACCTAACGTTATTATTACTTTTAAACCAAGATCCCTTATTTACCCTTATACCAACAAAACTTATAACACTTTAATAGCTTTTTAATCAATAATAATAAGTTCAATCAAATCAAGCAACTAATATAAACAATACTTTTATAAACCAATTAATAAAAAAACCAGTTAAACAATTTCATAACTTAATACGATATCAATTTCTAACGCAATTTATTAAGTTTTTAAACAAAGCTCTTTAAGCCGTGTTAAAAAAAAAATCTAACGGTAAATATAAAAAAGCAAAATCTTTAAAAGGAAAAATAGCCTAACTAATATCTAAACTTATTAATCTATTAACAACCTTTAAAAACCTTCTACCAATTAATAAAATACTTTAATGCATTAATAACATGGCTATTACCTTTAACATTTAAAAATTATAAGTTTTAAACAGTATATAAAAAAAGATCAACGCTTTTAAAAACCAATTAAAAAAAGCCTTGGTTAAAAGATATAAACCTAAAGCCTTTAAAAAATATAATGGAATCATTAATCTTAACAGATTTATTATTTAATCCTAAGCTTACTTTAAGTTTTATAAGGACTTTTTTTTAAATGAAAATGATAAGGTTTTAATTATTAAAGGATTCCTTTTCAAAAAAACCCTTAAATGGTTTAAACCTTTCATGCAAAACTATCTAAAACATAATAACTTTAATAATATAAAGAAGGAAATTTCTTATATGTTTTTAAGCTATAATAGATTTATAAAAAAACTTTACAAAATATACAACAATTCTAACAAAGCCCAAATTATTAAATAAAAGATATTGCAATTTAAACAGAACAAATTAACATCTAGCTATATTATCAAGTTTAAAAAATACGCCACCCAAATTAATATCTTTATAAATGGATTGTTTATCCTACTTTATAACGGATTAAAGCAAAAAGTTAAAAACAAAATCTATAAAATAAACCGTTCCAAAACCTTTAAAAACTATTGTAAATTTATCGTTAAAATTAACAACCGGCAATTTTAACATAAGCTTAAAAAAAAAAACCTTTAAATGCTTTTCTATAAAAAAAAAAGAAAGAACCCTTAACAAAGCACCGCATTTAATACATATACCAAACCCATAAATGTAAACCAAATCTGCATTAATAAAAAAGATATAAGCTAGATAAAATGCTATAATTATAAGAAAAAGGGATATTATAAAAGCTAATATAAAAGCCTTAAAAAGCAAGCTAAGGTCCTTAAAAGCAAAAAAAAGAATTTCGCCATTAAAACAAAACCAGCCCCAAAGGTTAATATAATATAAACCGGAAAAAAAAAGTCTTAATGAAAGGAAAAGAAAAACAAAATTATAAAGTTAATGGAATAACTTGATTTTAACCAATTTATTACCTTTAATGTTGTAATAATATTAATACTTTAAAAGCCTATTCGATAATAGATTTAAAAAAAGGCTATATATAATTAATGATTTTTAAACCATTAGAATTAAAAACCTTCCATGTATGGCAAGGCATTTAAAAACTAAAAAAATAAGTTTAAATTAAAAAACCTACCTTTTATTAAACCTTTATTTATATTAAAATTTGTTAAGCGTAAAATTAATTTAAATAAAAAAGGATAGATTTTCATTCCTAGCATTTTAAAGCAAGTAAATTAATAGGATAAGCTTTTAAAAAAAAAAGAGTTTCTAAAAAAAAAAAGTTAAATCGAATAAAAGATGCATTAATAAAGCAAGCCAATTAAAAGCCCTTATTACTTTAAACATATAAAGATTTCATAGATTTCTTATCACATTAACACTTATTTATATTATATGTTTAATAAAATTAAAAATTCTTTTTAATCATATAAAATTAACCACTTAAATATAATCTATTAGCAAAAAAATATAAGGAAAATATAAGTGAAATTAAGGTAAAAAATCGACATTATTTAATCATATTTTAAAAGACTTAAAGATTATATTTAAAAATAAGTTAAATGGTTAAATTGTATTAATATTAAATGTAAAATCCATGTAAAACTTAAGGCGTTAAAGTTCCAAACCTTTAAAAAACATTATAAAATTAATAATTTTAAATTTGAAATTATAGGCAGTAAAATTAAAACCATGAAAAAAAGTTATAACGCTTTAATATAATAGTAAATTTATTTTTTTTAAAACATTATTAAAAAATATAAATAAAAGATTAAAAAGCTTTATTAAATCATTTAAAAATTAAAAAATGCATTTAATTAACTTTATAAAAAGCTTTTTAAAAAATGGAAATAAAAATTAAATAACCTTCTATTTATAAAAAACAAAAAAGGCAACTTATTAATAAGCAATAAGTTAACTTAAAACTTTAATAAGTCTTGTAAATATTTATTAAAAAAAGGAATTGTTACGATCCCGTCTATTACTTTTATCAGTTTGACTTTATAGGTCGGATACGTACTCTAGGGGTTTTGGTTTGAAGGGTAACAATAGTTTAGGATTGATGTTTCTGATTGTAAAAGAGGTTTTAAAGGTACTTTATATTTAAATGCAGTTTAAATACTAAAAAGGCTTGAATATTTAGGTTGATAGCTGAAAAATGAATAATTAGATATAGTAGGAAATCCATCTTTATATACTTATTTTCCCTTTTTATAAAATGTTATTTAAATAGCTGAACCTGTATGATGAAACTTAGGTTTATAGGTTTAACCCAAATCTATTAACCTATAATATAAGTTCTTGATTTACAGGTTATGTTATGTGACTTGGAACCTTAATTATTCCGGGGATGGTTATAATTTGGGCCGTAATATTATTCCCTTTTTTTTAAAATCTTTATTTCAAAGATAACCAAGTTAGTTTTTTTTTTTCATTCTTTTTTATTTAGGATTAACTTCTATTATTTAAAATGCCAGAACACGGTGTTTCCAAATCTAATTTCTAACCTTTTTGTTAAGCTAGGAAAGCTGCCGAAAACCGTGCTACTCTTATTTAAATAGTATTTTCTAAGGATTGTTCTAAAATGCCTTGTTTATATTGTAAAGATCACAAGGTGGTTTGTATTATTTCCGAAGATTTCGATTGTTGCGTCGAGTATATTTGTTTTGGTTGTTCGCGCTGTAATGTGTACGAAATTATTAGAAAGGAGGTTTCAGAAGTGGCTTCATAGTTCTATAACTTGGAGGAGGAGCTAGAAAAAGCTGAGAAAAAGGCGCAAGTTTTTGCCGTCAAGGTTTTTTAACTTTGAAAACAGCGCAGATTTTAGGCTAAAAAACTTAAACAAATGATAAAGCGTGATTTTAATTCCATCAAGGAATTAGATTGTATTAAACGTGAAGAGGAAGAGGCTTGTTAAGCGGAGACTGGTCCTTCTAATATTTCTGTGGCCTCCTCCTCTTTTTCTTGGGCTGGCTTGGATCCAAACGCGGATCTTTTTAAGGTTTTGGCCGGTTTGGATTTTGGCGGTGGAATGCTTTAAATATCTCTTTCACGTTTTAAAAGTGCTTAATAAGTTCTTATGTGTTGTTTTCATATGGGTATTCCTTTTATTTAATGAGGTATTTAATTTGTCCTTTGTTTAACCTTGAATCTAGTATGGTTTTAACTTTGTATTCTTCTAGGTCTTTTTCTAATTCGATATTTTCGGCAAGTTTGGCGTTCTTAGGTGCTGGTTCTAACATTGCTATGTGAAAGATTTTGGTATGGATTTTCATTATTGATGGGATTGTTAGTCGGTAGTTAATATTAGATAGGACTTTTTTTATAAGGAAGGGTCCCAATTTCTTGAAATCTAATTTTTTGCTAGGCCTTTTCATGTGAATCTGTGGTGTTTTAAGCGTTGAATTTTGCTTATCTCGGAGTAGATAAACCTTATCTCCTCTTTTAAGGATTGATCCCTTAATCCTTCTCCTATTGTAGTATTTTATCATCTTGTTTTGAATGAATTGTAATCATTTCTAGAGTGTGGACTGTAGTGTCTGGATTTTTATTGCAAATACTTCTGCTCTTGGGGCAGGTGCTTGCATTTCTGGTGCTTCATTGTTGTTCAGTTCTTATCGTTTGGTGTGTATATTATATCCGTATAGCGCAGTATATGGTAACACTTTCATATCCTTATTAATTATTATATTATAGGCGCTTTAAGCCAAGGGTAGCAGCTTTACTTAATTGTCCTGTTGTTTGTTGACGTAGCTTTTTAAGTGTTATTTAAATGTTTGATTAAGTCTTTCTATCTATCCGTCTATCTGGGGATAAGCCGTGGTAAAAAGCTTTTGCTTGCTTCTAATCTTTTTTATAAATGTCTGCCAGTAGTGTGATGTAAAGATAGGGTCTTTATTTGATATCACTTATTTGGGGATTCCATGCTTGCTAATGATTTTCTTGATAAATGTATACGCGAGCTGTTCTAAGGTGCAATCTTTTTTATATGGTATAAAATATCCATACTTGATGAGTTTATTAACGATTACCCAGATTAAGTTATAATATATTCCTGTAACTAGGTCTTTTAACTCTGGTAATCCGGTGATAAAATCCCATGCTATGGTATTAAAAGGTTCGTTTGATATTTCAATGGGTTAAAGGAGTTCATATGGCTTGTGTTTGGCTCCTTTGACTTAATTGTATATATTGCATTTTTTGATTACCTTAATGACTATTGCCTTTAATCCTAGGAAATCGTAGGTTTCTTACATTCTTGATTTTGTCTTGAAGATTCCTTGGTATCCATATAAGGGGTGTTCATGGAATTCCTTGGTAAATTCCTTTCTGATATTTTCTGGTACATAGACCTTGCCTTTATACATTAGTGTTCCTTAGGATGTTCTCTGCATTGCAAGCAGGTCTTTTTCTTACTAATTGTATTCCTTCCGAAATCTTTCAATCCAGTCGTCCTTATTGATCTGTACATGTGCTAGGATAACTGTTCCGTTTTCTTGCTGTTTTAACATTTGGATGTTTCGTTTTTCAACCTTGATTTCGTAATCTCTTTATTTGCTAAAAAGGTCGGCCTGGATGTTTTCTTTTCCTTTGATGTGATAGATCTTGAAATTGAACTAGAATAGGAATATTATCCATCTTTCATATCTCTAGTTAAGTTTTTAAATAATCATAAATTGCGTAAGATTCTTATGGTTTAAATAGATGTTAATAGGGTCTTTAATTCCACTAAACCATGGTTTCCATTTTTTAAATGCACAAATGACTGTTAATAACTCCTTGTCGTAGATCTTATATCTAAGTTTTACGTTATATAATGCTTTTAAATAGTACGCAATAGGGTACCACTTTTCATTTAGTTTTTATTATTCCAAAACTGCTCCGATTGCAAAGTCTAAAGCGTTTGTTTTAAGTTATTTAATCTTTGTGTAATCTAGAAGCTTTTGGACTGGGTCTTTCGTGATTACATTTTTAAGGCGTTAAAAAGCTGCTCTAGCTTTATCGTTAAATTTCCAAGTATCATCCTTCTGCTGGGCTTAACAAATCAGTTCTGTCAACGATCTGGCAATGTTTTCAAAATTTGCGACTAATCCTCGGACGTAGTTTATAAAGCCATGAAATGCTCGTACTTCCATAACGCTTTTTAGTTCTGGCCAATCCTTGACTGCTACTATCTTGCCTTTTTAAATGCGTATCTCTCCAAGGGTAACGGTAAAGCCTAGATAATCTAGCTTCTTAACATGTCATTTACTTTTAATAAGGTGGATTAATAGGTTAACCTTTTAAAGTGCTTCTAGTACTAGGGCAACATGCTTCTTATAATCCTCCTTATTCTTGGAATATATGAGTATGTCGTCAAGGTAGACAAATACAAAAATATCTAGGTACTTTTTAAGGACTGTTATAATCATATGTTGAAATGACGTTGGGACGTTAATAAGTCCAAAGGGCATTACCTTATACTTGTAATGTCCATGTACTGTTTTGAATGTTATGTACTGCTTATGTCCTTGGGCCATTCGAATCATGTAATAGCCGTTTCTAAGGTCTAGCGCCGTGAAAATCTTGGCTCTATTGATCTATCCTTTTATAAGCTTCATTAATGATAAAACGTGGCCATTTTTCTTGGTGATGCTGTTCAGGTGGCGGTAGTTAATAACTCTACGCCATACTTTGTTGCCGTTTTCGTTGATCTTTTGCTTTTTGTTTTTATTAACTTTGGGTATTATTATTATAAGATATTTGGATGTTAATTTTAATTTTTGAATATATTCTTTCTTAAGATCTTTTTAGATTTCTTCTCATAATGCTTGTAACTTTTCTTTATTTATGGGGTATATAGGAAATAGTTTTAAAAACTGTCCTTCCTTAAGGGTTATTTGGTGGTCCTATTGATTATATTCTGGCAATTCTTTTTTTGTTTAATCTTTAAACAATTTGTAAAATCGTAAGTACTCTTATAATACTTTATGCAATGGATCTTCAATTTTTAATTTCTTAAGCATATAGGCAATATGCTTTTCATTTTGCTTCTTTAAGTTGCTTGCGTCCTTTTTCTCGAAAGCTTTAAAGGCTAACTTTTCTATCTGATCCCATTGAAAATAACCTGTCTTCTAATGTATGCTTAGGTGGCTTGTCCTAAGCCAGTTAACTTTTAATATCATGTCGTGATTATTAATGTTTGCAATGTTAAGGGTGATCGTTTTAAGGTGGTTTTGGATTTTTACTAAAAGGGGTATGGTTTCTTTTAATATCCTACCATTTTGGTAAGTAAACTTGCTTTTATCTATTATTATCAATTTATATGAGTTTTCCTTGTAAATCCATTTTATTTTATCTTATTGTGCTATTTATGTTAAGATATAGCTTCGTTAAGCTTCTAAGTTAATCATTATTTTATATGTCTTTCTTTTGTATCGGATGGGTATTATTAGGATGTTATTTAATCTTATCTAGATTTTATATAAGGTCTTAATTTTGTTAGTCTTTCGATGCCTTACTTTTAAAAACCTTTTTATTTTTTTAAATAGGATTTTTGGTACTTGCTTCTATTTTTGCCTTGTTGTTAAAATCTGGTGGGTGCTCCTTCGTGGTTGGAGTCTAAACTGACCATATTTTAATGGGCTTTTTTTAATGTTTTAAACGTTCTTTTCCGGCTATGGTTTTTTTATTCCCTTGCCTTTAAAGGGATATAAATTAAGCAATAATCTTTGAAACAATCCTTCTAGTAAGGTTTGATATAAAATTCATTAAAAGGCCTTCTTTTTATAATAAATTTTACACATTGGTTTTATAGCTCCATAAGAATCTTTTGTTTTTCTCCTTTATACAAATGTTTTTAAAGGAGTTTAACTTTCTTATAAAGTGCTGAATACATGCCGTATTTTTCGTAATTGGTAACTAGGAAGAATTTTATTTTTTCATATGTAATTAGGTAATAATCCGGCCAATATCCTTGATTATTAAGATTATTTTCCATATAAAATCTTTGAAGTTTTTTATATCAAGCCTTGGTTTAGATAATTTGCTTTTCTATATCTTCTTATATAAAAACACTTTTAAAGTCGCTGGGATAAAGGCTTTTTAGTTTATCTTATACTTCTTTTAAACTTACTCCTATATTTAAAAGGTCATGCAAATCATATGATATTAAACTATAACATATATATCTTTTGAATATTGCTGTCTGGCTACGTCTTAATCTCAAATGAAAGTAACAGGCTTTAAGGAATTCTAACCATTATGGTTTTGCTTCGCAAATACACTTGTTTTCTTTAATGTTGCTACTTAGCTTTAGGCTTTTTAAAAACCATACGTTATTAATCTTAGCACTCATATGTACTTGGCATAAGTTATTTATGCAATATCTTTAATATTCATAGTCATGCTTATCTTATTAATGTTTTTTACAATCCTTGTTTTAACATTTATTTCAATGAAGTTATTAATGGTTATTCTTTTATTGCTTTTCCTAGGTAAGGTTAAGCCAATATTGGCTTATAATTAGGATATCCTTAGCTTCTTTAGCTTTTTAATATCCGAGATATTTAGAATTAAAAAGTTCTTTTTAATTTAATAATTCTCTAAATATCTGTCGTTCATTTTAAATTAGCTTTTCCGTGATTTTGCTGCTAATTTAGGCTGCTTTAAGTTATTTTTTCATTGTTAAAAAGTTATCGTTATAGCGTCCGATCTTATATTTTGGGCATTTCTTTAGGCTATCTTCATGGCATTTATAGCCGTTCATGATTGCCATTAAAAATTGAGGGTGTCTAGGATGATATTTGCAAGCGCGTATTATCTCTTCTCCGTAGATAGGGCATTTGTTGGTTTTAGGGTCTTTATTATCTTCCATTAAGTTGGTGGTTACCGTGAAGATGCTGCTAATCTTTTTTTTTTCCTTAATTTTAGCTTAAAACGCCTATCTTTGTTCGGGCTGCGATATTCCTTTTTGTTAAGATTGTTATTTCTTAAGGCTTTAACATTTACTCCTAAAGTGTCCCATTTTGTTATAATTAAAGCATTTAATCTTTAACTTATTAATTGGTTGCCTTTACTATTACTTCTAAATGTTATTTAATTTAATAAGGTCCAAATATATACTTATACCTTTATATCATCCGTTTTATTGTTGTTTGTTTCTAGGGTTATTATTTCTATTAAATTGAAGCCTTCCATTCTAAAAGGTCCCTCCTTTTTTTTTAAAATATCTCTTAAAGTTTTCGTTATTAATGGTAATGGCCTTTTCTATTAAGGTATTAAACTGCTTAAGGTTTTGATCCTTGTAAATTTTCTCGTTATAAAGTTTATTCTTGACATGCTTTTTTAATCTTTTATAAAAGGGATAAAAAAAACTTTCAACAAGTAGGCCTAATTTAATGGCCAATTTCTTAAATTTAATGGCGTAATTAAAGGCTGACTTATTTTATTAAAGGTGGTGTAACTTGGCTTCGACTTTTTATTTACGGATAGGGTTGCCAAACATAAGTTGAATCTTTTTTTTAAAGTGGTTAAAGTTCTTAAAAATGTACTTGATAATATCTGGTACGTTTGCTAATTTCTTTTTAAATCAATCCTTAAAAATGGGTTTAAACCATTTAAGGGCTGGTCTTATAAATAATTATAAAGCTACTAGGACCTTCTATTACTTATCCTTAATTAAGCCCTTGTAAAACTTAAAGTGGATGCGCATTTGGATGAAGAATGCATCTAGGTTTTCTTTTCCATCGTACTTGTTAAAAGCAATAAGCTTAAAGCCTTTGGCTTAAAGAAATGCTATATTTTTAATATCTTGTGGGTTTAATAGGTCCTCAAAAGGTTATATAAGTTCAATCCCTTTTTCTTTTTTAAATTCTTCTTCTAATAATGATGATTTTTGTTTTGCAAATGGTGTTATTTATTTTAATTTATTGGTTCCTTTTCTTGGGGCCTTTATAGGTTTAAACATTAAAGCTTTTACTGTTACTTTAATGGATGTTGCAGTTATTATTTCTTATATAAATCTTCTGGTCTCCGGAAATGGTCTTGGAGGTTCAAGTGCTTTGGCTACAGTAACTTGCAATCTGGTTACTAGCAAATTTTACGTCGGGGCTGTTAACGCAATTGTTAGGTTTGATTTCAATGTTATTAAAACGTTTGTCTATTCCGTTATTTTCTTTAATGGCATGCCTTAAAGGTTTTTAAAAATTGTTTGCAAATAAATCCTCTCCTTTTTATATTAACACTAGGTATTAACCAAAAAAGCTATCAAAATGTTACAATCCCGCCTATTACTTTTATTAATCTAACTTTATAGGTTAGATACATATTTTAAAAGTTTTGATTTAAAGGGTAACAATAGTTTAAAATTAACATTTCTAATTATAAAAAAGGGTTTAAAGGTACTTTATATTCAAATGCAATCTAAATATTAAAAAGGCTTAAATACTTAAATTAATAGCTAAAAAATAAATGATTAAATATAGTAGGAAATCCATCCTTATATACTTATTCTCCTTTCTTATAAAATGTTATTTAAATAGCTGGACCTATATGGTAAAACTTAGGTTTATAGGTCCAACCCGAATCTATTAACCTGTAATACAAGTTCCTGATTCACAGGTCGTGTCACGTGACTCGGAACCTCAATTATTCCGGGGATGGTCGTAATTTAAGCCGTGACAAGAATATTTAAATAACCATGAAATAAAACGGTTAAAAAACCTAAATAATAATTAATTTAAAATTAAAAATTAATTATATCCATCTTTAATTAATAAATTAATATAACATTCTATATTACAACAAAAAAAAAATCTATTTCATAAAAACGACTAAAAAAAAACTATCTAATTATAATAATGAATTTATATAAAAAAAAACTGCAAATTTTAATATATAAATTAATAACCATTTTAAAAACCTTTCGTTTAATATTATAAAAATTAAAAATCAAGTTATCTTTAAATTACTTTAGCTTAAAGTTAGCAACCCTTAAATCAATTGAATTATTAACGTAATAAAATGAAGATTAATATAAATTTAAAAAGAAAAGCCAAACCTAATATCTAAAGCCTTTATAGGTTATAAAAAAATAACATAAGCTATAATAACATTTATTAATAAAAATAAAATCATTGAAAAAACTCCAAGCTTAAAACCTAATAAAATAAATAAAATACTTAAAAAATTTAAAAAAGAATTCTTAGCAATCTTTTAAAAAAAAAGATTAATAACTATAAAATTACCTAATTATATGATATATAATTATAAGATCTTATTAAAAAAAAGATATTAATTTTATTTTAAATTAATATATAAGTTAAATTAACAAGTATAATAAGCATTAAATAAATAAATTAAGAAAAACCTAATATAAGGATTTATATAAAAATCCAAATTATTAATAAAATACTTTATATTAATAATATTAAAGAAAAATACAAATGGTATTTAAAAACTTAACAATAATGGTAAATTAATATTTTGAATAATTAACAATTATTAATTATTAAATAAAATCATTATGAAAAATGGCTACGCGTTAACTTTATTTAAATATATAAAAGAGTAAGCTAATAAAACATGTTAATATATAATATTTAATATTATAAACAGATATTATAATATCCGAATGATAAAAGAAAAGGAGTGAAAAATAGCATTTTAAATGTATAACAAGTATTATAAATACTTAATGATATCTTAAAAGCTTACCAATGCTTTAATCATCTTTTAATATATAATAATAACAATTTTATAAAAATACGTTAACATTTTTATCTTTATATTCATTAATAACATTTTTATATATTTCAACTTCTATAAAAAATATTTTAAGCATGAATAATTAATTTTACAAAAACTTAAAAAGCACAAAATCATCCTTAAACCTAAAAAATGCCAATAAAAAATGTAAAAAATCAACTTCTTTGGATTTACAATCATTTTTAGTAAAATCTAAATATAAGAAAAAAAGCTAAAACAAGTATAGGAATAAAAATTTACCAACAATAATCTTTCACCCCAAAATATAAAAAACGTTCAACAATTTTATAGATTTTGCAACTTCTTCTAAAAATTAATTAAAAACTTTACAAATATTGTTAAAATTATAATAAACATTACGCAAAAAAAGCGATAACCTTTTATTTAAATAATAGAAGCTGAAAAATCCTTACAACTTTTAAAAGAAGCAATAATTATAAAACCAATTTATTAACTTTTAAAACCTAATATAAAAAAATAAATACATATAAACGCATTTAATTACGTTTATAAAGGAACTTTAAAACAATATAAAAGCAAATAATAACATTTGGTAACCTACTATTTAAAGGCTTTTTAAAGACTTAAATTATATTACCCAATATATAATAAAAAATTACTTGCTATTATTTAAAAATTTAAATAATAAAAACCATATATTAATAATATTTTAAACCCCGTTATTATTTTTTTTAACCATAACAATCTATAAACCTTTATAACAAATTAAAAACTATCTCCATGTTAATAACATTAAAAGAAGTTCTTAAATGAATTTAATTTTAAAATTTATTATATTAAAAGGAAAGAAAATATATAAGCAAATGTTTTTAACCAATAAAAATAAAACCTAGAAAAAGCAAAGGAAGAATTAATGATTATATTTTCTAAAAAATAGCAAAAAATATATTAAATTAAATGAATTATTATTAATAAATAATAAAATTAAAAAATTTAAAACGTTATAATAAATAAAGAAAAAACAAACTTTTTTAAAGAAGAGGGAATATATGTTTATAATGGGAAAAAATACATGCCACGATTAATGTAGAAAGCATTTGTAAAAAAGGCATATGAAAACCTTTTATTAAAACATCTAGGAATCTTTAAAACTATTTAAAAAATCCAAAGAAACCACAACTTTCCTTAACTAAAAGTTATGGTTAAAGAAATGATTAAAAAATATAACTTATATAACAAAGCTAAAATAGCTAGATATAAGCCTTATAAGAAATTTAAACTTATAGAAATTTTAAAATAAATATGAGATATTATAACTTGGAACTTTATTATAAAACTACCTATATTAATAAACCTTATTAACAAGGTTAAATACAATAACATATAAGTAATAATTAATAAACTTTTTAAATATGAAATCTTTTTTCCATTTAAAGAAATATATATAATAAAAGATTTAACGTTTTTATATCTATGGTATTATATAATAAAACATGACCTATTATAAAAAATCATCTTTAATAGAGATAAGCTTTTTATATTTAAGTTTTAAATAACATTAATGAAAAAGCTTAGAATTAAATAAAAAATATTAATAATAACACATCTTTAAATAAATGATTAAATAAAAAAGTTAAATCAATTCATTAAACAATATTTACAAATCTATATTAATCACGAATAAAATGATTAGATAGAATGGCTACTATTAGTTTAATTAATATATAACAATTTAAATAATAAAAACATAAACATTACATCTTATAAAGCAATTTATAAATTGGATAATAATAAACCCATAAGTGAAATTCCATTGTTATAAGCATTATAACTGTTAGGCATAATATTAAAAACGGAAATTAAAGCTAAAAAAATATAATATTTTTAAAAATCATTTTAAGAAGATTTATAGTTTTTATAAAACCGTATAATAAAATATTATAATTAGAAAAGAATTAAAAGATCAATTCTTATAAAAGAAGATAAGGTATACTTGCTTTATAAAAAATAGCATTTAACATTAAAAACTTTACAAATATAAATAAAATAACCAAACAAAAAATTAAACTTTAAGAAATTAAAACCATTTAAAATTAAAAAGGTTATTTTAAATGTAAATTATTAATTAGCATTATTAAAAGGTATGTAAATATATTTAATCTTTTATATTTCCTTATTAAAACCAACATTATAAAACGCGAAAATTAACGATAAAGCAAAACTTAAAAAACAATCGATAGAATACAAAATTAAAAAAATCCTAAACATTAAAATAATCAATTAATAACTACATTACCTAATTAAATAAAAGGATTACCCATTAGTAAATAACATTTAAAAACCTAGAAAGCATTTAATAAATTATATAAAAAAGTAAAAAGATTTTTACCGAAAAAATCTAGATTAGCCAGGTTAATTGCCTTAAAAAAAACAAAAAAAACGTCCTAAGAAAATTCAAAAGGTGGCACGCTAGCTTGAAAATATTTAACCTCCTCTTCGGCTAATTAACTAATCTATACAACCTTAACAATATAACGCTTCTCTTCCTCCTTTTTTTTTAACTCATTTAAAACATCTAAATTAAATAGGCTTTAAAATAATATCTTAAAACCTTGCAATTATAAGTTCTTACGTTAACAACAAACTTATAAAATCTTTACAATCAATTTATTTATTCTTGCTTATAAAATAAGCAACGCATTTTTAACATCCCACTTTTTTTAAAACAATTTTTAATCTACCAAATCAAGTTTTTTAAAAAAATTAACATTAACCATAAAACCTATACAAATCTCTTTTAATAAAATATACTAACTACACCGCTTCAAATAATTAAATACAATCACGCACTTAAAATTCTTCTTTATATAACGAATATAAAACATCACGTTTGCAACGATATCAAATTAATCAATACAATTAACGAAAGTAAGTTATTTAAAATAACAATTGCGTTTTCTTTTATTTTTATTTAACTTAAATAAACTAGCAACTCGTTTTCTAAAACCAGCGATATTAGATATAATAAACCGGTAAAAAAAAAAAAAAAAAACAGGAAATAAGCCATGCTTATATAAGCAAAACCACTTACCTACTTATCTTTAAAAATAAAAATTTTAAAAAAGGAGGATAATGTTATAATTTAATGGCTTATAAGCTAAAAAAAAAATTTAACATTAAATGTAACCAATATAACCAAAAAGGCCAATCGGATAAAGGGTTTATCCGACCAAGTAATTAAGGTCACGTAACACCCCTCGCTACCTTCACTACCTCCGAAGCGCAAAGCGCCGCTACCCTCGCTACCTTTAAAGCTAAAAGCGCCGCTACCCTAAGGCCTTCCAACGCCAAAACGCTTTATAAAAAATTACAAAATATATAAAAAGGACCATTTCCTTTAATATATTAATTTCATAGTTACCAACTTAAACTTATAAATCATTTTTTAAATATAAAGAAATAATCCTTACAAACCAAGCTTTTTGAACCTAACGCTACTATTATTTTCAAACCAAGACCCCTTATTTACCCCTATACCGACAAGACTCGTAACATACCATTATTATAGGATATCTAGATATTAATTTTAATTTTTAAATATATCCTTTTTTAAAATCCTTTTGAATTTTTTTCCATAATGCTTGTAACTTTTTTTTATTTATAAAGTATATAAAAAATAATTTTAAAAACTGTTCTTTTTTAAAAATTATTCGATAATCTTATTAGTTATATTTTAGCAATTTTTCTTTTGTTTAATTTTTAAATAATTTATAAAATTATAAATACTTTTATAATATTTTATATAATAGATTTTTAACTTTTGATTTTTTAAATATATAAGTAATATGCTTTTTATTTTACTTTTTTAAATTACTTACGTTCTTTTTTTTAAAAACTTTAAAAGCTAACTTTTCTATTTAATCTTATTAAAAATAACCTATTTTTTAATA
Organism: Hypoxylon sp. FL1284; assembly: GCA_022432365.1. Taxonomy (NCBI): domain Eukaryota; kingdom Fungi; phylum Ascomycota; class Sordariomycetes; order Xylariales; family Hypoxylaceae; genus Hypoxylon; species Hypoxylon sp. FL1284. The sequence goes on from JAJJXE010000002.1 coordinate 448,048, forward strand.
TATATTTAAATGGCTTATTTTAAACCAATTAACTTCTAATATTATATCGTGATTATTAATATTTACAATGTTAAAGGTAATCGTTTTAAAATGGTTTTAAATTTTCATTAAAAAGGGTATGATTTCTTTTAATATCTTATTATTTTAATAAATAAACTTGCTTTCATTTATTGTTACTAATTTATATAAATTTTCCTTATAAATCCATTTTATTTTATTTTATTATACTATTTATATTAAAATATAGCTTTATTAAACTTTTAAATTAATTATTGTTTTATATGTTTTTCTTTTATATTAAACGGGTCTTATTAAAATATTATTTAATCCCATTTGGATTTTATATAAAGTTTTAATTTTATTGGTTTTTTAATGCTTTACTTTTAAAGACTTTTTCATTTTTTTAAATAAGATTTTTAATATTTGCTTTTATTTTTGCTTTATTGTTAAGATCCGGTGGGTGCTTTTCCATGATTAAAGTTTAAACTGGCCATATTTTAATAGGCTTTTTTTAATGTTTTAAATGTTCTTTTCCGACTATGGTTTCTCCATTCTTTTACTTTTAAAAGGGCGTGGATTAAGTAATAATTTTTAAAATAATCCTTTTAATAAAGTTTGGTATAAAATTCATTAAAAGGCCTTTTTCTTATAATGAATTTTGCACATTGGTTTTATAGCTTTATGAGAATTTTTTGTTTTTTTTCTTTATATAGGTGTTTTTAAAAAAGTTTAACTTTTTTATAAAATGCTAAATACATGCTATATTTTTTATAGTTAATAACTGGGAAGAATTTTATTTTTTTATATATAATTAAATAATAATCTAGCTAATATTTTTGATTATTAGGATTGCTTTTTGCATAAAGTTTTTAAAGTTTTTTATATTAAACCTTAATTTAAATAATTTACTTTTCCATGTTTTCTTATATAAAAACACTTTTAATGTTATTAAAATAAAAGCTCTTCAATTTATTTTATATTTTTTTTGGATTTATTTTTATGTTTAAAAGGTTATATAAGTTATATGATATTAAATTATAACACATGCATTTTTTAAATATTGTTATTTTGTTGCATTTTAATTTTAAATAAAGGTAGTAGGTTTTGAGGAATTCTAGCTATCATGGTTTTGTTTTATAAATACATTTGTTTTTTTCGGTGTTATTATTTAACTTTAGGCTTTTTAAAAACCATACGTTATTGATTTTGGCGTTTATATGTATTTAATAGAAGTCGTTTATACAATATTTCCAATATTTATAATTATACTTATCTTATTAATGTTTTTTACAATTCTTATTTTGATATTTATTTTAATGGAATTGTTAATAGTTGTTTTTTTATTGCTTTTTTTAGGCAAGGTCAAACTAATATTAGCTTATAGTTAAAATATTTTCAACTTCTTTAACTTTTTAGTATTTAAAATACTTAAAATTGATAGGTTCTTTTTAATTTAACAATTCTTTAAATATCTGCCGTTCATTTTAAATCAATTCTTCCGTTATTTTGCTACTAATTTAAATTGCTTTAAATTGTTTCCTTATTATTGGAAAGTTATCATTATAATATTCGATCTTATGTTTTAAACATATCGCTAGGCTGTTTTTATAATATTTATAATTGTTTATAATTACCATTAAAAATTAGAAGTGTTTAAAATAATATTTGCAAACGCGTATTGTTTTTTCTTTACAAATAAAGCATTTATTAACCTTAAGGCTTTTATTATCTTTTATTAAACTAATGGCTATCATAAAGATGTTATTAATCTTCTTTTTTTCTTTAATTTTAATTTAAAACGCCTATTTTTATTTAAACTGCGGTATTTCTCCTTATTGAGATTATTATTTTTTAAAGCTTTAATATTTGCTTTTAAAATGTTTTATTTTATTATAATTAAAGCATTTAATCTTTAACTTGTTAATTAGTTATCTTTGCTATTGCTTTTAAATGTTATTTAATTTAATAAGGTTTAAACGTATACTTATACCTTTATATTATTTGTTTTATTATTGCTTATTTTTAAAGTTATTGTTCTTATTAAATTAAAGTCTTTCGTTTTAAAAGGTTCTTTTTTTTTTTTTAAAATATCTTTTAAAGTTTTTATTATTAATAATAATGGCCTTTTTTACCAAAATATTAAACTATTTAAGGTTTTAATCCTTATAAATTTTCTTATTATAAAGTTTGTTTTTAATATACTTTTTCAATCCTTTATAAAAAAGGTAAAAGAAACTTTTAACAAGTAGGCTTAATTTAGTGGCTAATTTTTTAAATTTGATAGCGTAATTTAAGGTTGATTTGTTTTATTAAAGGTGGTGTAGTTTGGCTTTGGCTTTTTATTTGCGGATAAGGTTGTTAAATATAAATCAAATCTTTTCTTTAAAATGGTTAAAATCCTTGAAAATATATTTAATGATATTTGGTATATCTACTAGTTTTTTTTTAAATCGATTCTTAAGAATGGGTTTAAACCATTTAAAGGTTGGTTTTATAAATAATTATAAAGCTATTAAAACCTTTTATTGCTCGTTTTTAATTAAGCTTTTATAAAATTTAAAATGAATACGCATTTAAATAAAAAATGCATTTGGATTTTCTTTTTTATCGTACTTATTAAAGGCAATAAGTTTAAAGCCTTTGGCTTAAAAAAATGCCATATTTTCAATATTTTATAAGTTTAATAGGTTTTTAAAAGGTTATATAAATTCAATCCCTTCTTTTTCTTTAAATTTTTCTTTTAATAATAATAATTCTTATTTTATAAATAATATTATTTATTTTAATTTACTAGTTTCTTTTTTTAAAGCCTTTATAGGTTTAAACGTTAAAGCTTTTATTATTACTTTAATAGGTGCTATAATTATTATTTCTTATATAGGTTTTTTAATTTTTAAAAAAAGTTTTAAAAGTTTAAATGCCTTGGTTGCAACAATTTATAATTTGGTTACTAATGAATTTTACGTTAAGGCTATTAATGCGGTTGTTAGGTTTAATTTCGGTGTGATTAAAACGTTCGTCTATTCCGATGTTTTCTTTAATAACATGCTTTAAAAGTTTTTAAAAATTATCCGCAAATAAGTCCTTTTCTTTTTATATTAATATTAAGTATTAACTAAGCAGTTATTAAAATGTTACAATCCCGCCTATTACTTTTATTAATTTAACTTTATAGGTTGGATACGTACTTTAAAAATCTTAATTTAAAGGATAATAATAGTTTAAAATTAACATTTTCTAATCGTAAAAAAGATTTTAAAGGTACTTTATATTTAAATGCAATCTAAACATTAAAAAGGCTTGAATATTTAAATTAATAGCTAAAGAATAAATGACTAGATATAATAAGAAATCCATCTTTATATATTCATTCTCCTTTTTTATAAAATGTTACAAATCGCCTCTTAAGGTTTCCAACTAAGCGATTCAATTAAGTCGCTTCTTAAGGTCTCCAACTAAGCGATTCAAGGAAAGAGTCGCTTTTTCGTTGACCTTTTATTTACTCCTTATGTCACGTGACCTTCGGTTTACCAGTTTATCCGAGGGGTCGCATTTTGGGTTGTGACACCGAGCTAGCAGCATATGGATATGAGTACTAGTTTCGTTGTTTATTACCGAGTAGGATCATTGTGTTTCCATGTGTTATATTTTAAAGCCGCATTAATAATCTTCCGGCCACGTTTTTGGCAGCTCAAGAAAGACTCAAACCATGATCTACACAAAGAACGAGATGTGGCAGCGCCTAGGCCTCTTCAGGACGGGCAATTCTGTATTCGTACCCTAGATAAATTTAGCTAGGTAGCTACTCGAGCAGCAACGGATCCATCGTTTATAGTATAATAGAAGGTAGGCATACATAACGGCATGCGGGGCGCTCTTCGTTTTCTGTGAGATAAAATATCCAATCCCGTAAATTATTTTGCGCTATGCTATGTTCCCTATGACGGAAGTAAGGAGGTTACTGTGTGACAAAGGAGGCCCATCCGTCTAACCCCTCTCTGTGTTCCGACCTCTTTACACAACTTCCATATCTGTTACCATGGGACGCTGTCATGGCTCCGCTATCGTCCAAGCAACCGTTCAAGGCCATCTACATCGTCTGCTTTCTCATCAAGACAGCTATTATCTTCGCATTTCTTCTCACCAGATTCCTTTTTCCAAGACTGCGACCTGTCCCAGGATGGAGTTTCAAGATGTCCATGTCCGCTGCTATTACTCGTGTCTTCTTCAACTTTACGACAAATATACGATCACGAGGGTTCGCACTCGAGGAGCTTGCCCACAAAGACGAACGAGTTGTCATCGTCAAGCCACCTGACAAACGGTTCTTCTCCGGCTTCCTAGCGGATAACACTGTCCAGCCAGCGGCAGTGCCCACCATATGGTGTCCGAAGCCTTTCCAGCCAGCAGAAGATGCTCGAAACCAGAAAGTTATCCTTCATTATCCTGGTGGTGCCTTCATTTTCGCATTTAACCCGATTCAGTTTTACCAGAATATGCAAGATGCCGTGTCCCATATGGGAGCGGCCAAGATGTGCTGGGCTCAGTATCGACTAGCGTCTTCTCCGAGCACACGGTTCCCCGCCTCAATCCAGGACGCGGTTACATATTACCACCATTTGCTTCATCTTGGTGTATCCCCCCGTAATATCATCCTATCAGGAGAATCCGCCGGTGGTAACGTCGTCATTGCCTTGATGCGCTACCTAGAATCACAGACAGAGCTTCCGCTGCCTGCCGGCGCCATGCTTTGGTCCCCCTGGGTCGACGTCAACGCCAACTCGGGACATGAGTGGACAAGAAACGAGAACGCCAAACGCGACTTCCTTCCCAGCAGCATGATCCAGTGGGGAGTTGACGACTACCTCCCAGATGGCCAGATCCAGCGCGAGACAATGCCGTACATCTCACCGCTTCATCACCCGTTCAAGACGAAGATTCCTCTTTTCGTACAGGCGGGAGCTGTCGAGGGCTTGCTTCCGTCTATCAAAAGCTTTGCTCGGGAGATGGCCGAAGTTGAGGGAAATCGAGTGAGGCTCCATGTTACTGAGCTCGCAGTTCATGGCATGTTTCTTTCCTATCCGGGATGGGGATTCCAGGATCAGTTCAAAGCTGCTGTACTGGACGCTCGTGAATTCTTCGAGCACTCTGTTTAACTAGCCCTTCAATGAAAGGAAAGGAGATTGATGTAGAAGGATAAGCTGGCTTGATATCGTATAAAATCTGCGACGTGGCGGATTTCGGTCTTGGTTCAACACAGCAGACTGCTCAGACTGCTGGGTTAAGTGATCATTGACATGTCCTGTACGTGATCACTTGATGAGGATGTGCGAACAGCAATGCTCCCCGATATCCTCTTTAGCTGACAATTTAACCATGCAGCTGATTTCTGCTTATATACCCTATCTTTCACCAGCATACAGGCGCAGCCCTACAATGCCAACTCACGTGCGCTGGTTTGCAGGCAAGTTTAGAAGAATACACCAACCGGGCTAAAGTGATCATTAGACTAGGTAGAAATTCAATATCCTGGGTTATGCGTCCCTGATTCTAGTCTGGCTTTGGCGAAGTACGGTTAGATATTCGGCGATAAGAGGTAGAAGGACGAGGCCTAATACCACTTCTAAGACGACCAAGGCTTTCTGAGTCCGTTCTGGTGAAAGTGACGGTCTTACTATCGTTGCTAGATAACTATCGTTCTATACTGGGGCAAATGGGCCAGGGCACCCCTTGTTGAGAGTTTTGGTCTAGAAGTGAAAATTAAGTAAAGTAGCCAGACATGCTAATGGCGGAAGATATATCCAGCCTCGTCTTATTAGGAAGGACTGGAATCCGATAGACGTCAAGTGAACAGAAATCCAGAGAGCAACATCTGGTGCCGTTTAGAGGGATATGGTATCGTATTAAGGAATGCCATGTTTTTAGTAACCGATACCTATGTGGGATGGCTAGCCCCTGTCTACGCTTCTTAGTCTACCAGGATGACTTTAGGTACCCAGCCCTGCCCAGCGCTTATCATCGTTCCCAGCAAAGGACCGCTACGTGCTGCATCAGCCAAGAGGAATTTCCCTGCCTCGGCCAAGTGCCACAGTAACTCGCCTGGACTCATGTTGACAGAAAGCTAACAGAGACGAGCGGGGCACAATCTTCGACGAGGGGTGGGCAGTGCCATAACTTGCCCCATTCGGTGTATCGGCGATCTAGATACGCCTGCGCTTCGCCGAACCTTGTCCTTGTTTCTCGCCGCTGCTCGGAATCTGGCCGCGTGGTACTAACAAAGACAAGAACAGAGGATGGGGCTGAGCCGCATATCACCCCTGAGAATTATCTGCGAGCGTGAGGGCCACGTCAAGAGACGCGTGTATCAGGGGCTCTACAGCTTCATCGGCCGGCGTCACGATGGCCGATGCTGGACCCGGCCCGCGAACACGACATGCATTTAGCGGCGCGCAGCCTAGACAGCAGAGGCTTTGCTGCACGGTGGCCTGACGAGTGGCCGGGTCAAGGGCACGCGCTCCGCCGTCGGCAACCTTATATCAATGGACGCGCGGCATCACAACACCGACAGGCACCAGGACGCCGTGCGGTACCTTAATAGGGGGCTGAGCCCCCACGGCATCAACATGCCCGAGACCACGCTGCGTTGACTCCCCTCCCATGCGCAGTTGTGGCCCTAGGACGCAATCGTCTTCGGCGCCAGCAAGAGCGCACTCGTCAGGTTCAACGTCAAGGTCATCCTGAAGGGCCCGCTCCCCGGGGATGTGGTTGCGGCGCTGGATGAAGTGAGTAGACATTCTTGGATAGGGTTCGAAGTAACACATTGAAAGAGATATCTTGGGTGGGCTCGATGTGCTGAAAGACCTAGGCTCACGTATCACATAGATATTCGGGATTGTACGGGGACGCGGTGACCAGTCTCGCCCAATATCTTGGCTTTCTTCACACCGAAGCCAAACAGTATATGTTGGGACGTGCCGGCAAGCGTGGCAAAGGGAATGTCCAGGGTAGTTTAACATTTCCGCATTACAATCTGCTTTTTCGATTTGAGTAGACCCTCGGAATGGGGACTGGTACATATTATTGTATCCGTATCGCCAGTGCGGTCAGCCACAAGGGCGATGAACCCGAGGTTTCTGGAGCGACAGATTCAAAATTAGGGGAAACGCCAGGTGTTTCGAGTTACGCCTCTTTGATAATCCAAGGTGCCGTCATTGGCCTACCTACTCCGGACGTCCTCCTTTTCAGCCTCACTCGCCTTGAGCTAGGGGCATCCAGATCATCGTCACACTTACGTCTTTCCCACGTAGTAGGGTCACTTGGGTGTAACTACTAAGATACATGCCTTGCAAGGAAGAATAAAATGAGAAGAAAATGAGAAAAAATGAAAATAAAAAAGGAAGGAAAAAACAGGTTCGACTTACCACAAACGCGGGGGCAGCTCTGCCGCAAGCCGTGCCACATGATTTTGACCGGTCATCCTTTTTGTCAAGCCGATGTCAGCATAAAAGAAAAGAAAAACGCGGGTTACTACATTGATCCGTCATATGCATAAACCCTTCTATCACGGCAAGCGACGTACACTCTAAGCAAGACACAGGCAGCAGTTCCTAGTAGAGAGAGGCAAAATAAGTTCGAGTGGTGACAGCTAGACTTCTGATACGACCAGCGATGAAGCCGTGCGATCTGATCTATCATATATGTAAGCCTCTTCAAGTAAGATGCGGCTGCATACGGGAATCCTTGGGTGGCTGGCCAGCAATCGAGATCTTGCTCGTTTGTAAGTACTTCTAGATCTCACGGTGTCGGTGTCTCGTTAGCAAACTGGCAAGCAGGCAGCCGTAACTTGGGACGGGAACCAAGAGTCTCGGGGTATTGCGCTAGGTACAATCTAAGTCTGCACATGATCTACGATCTTGAATCGGTAAGAAGTGTGTAGTCGGCTCAGGATAGTACGACGGCCTTTACTCTCCCAGCAGTACTATGCAGGCGTCCTATATATCCCGTTAGCCCTCGATCCTGCTCTGTATGCAGCCCTCGTGCATATGCGGTCTTCCTAAGCTGAAGCTCTAAGCATATCCCTTCGTCTGAGACAAAAAGGATAACGCAGCTACTGCTGCGTTCCGCCTCACGGAAGCAGCCGTTAGACCTCGCGCTATGGCATCCCATCTCCGAGCACCCTCTAGCCTCGGTGACATGGGGAGAGCTGTTTACAAGGGAGATGACCAGGTTTGCTAACGGGTAGGGGGCAGCATCGATCCCATACAATTGGAGATCGGCCTCGGCTCGGGGGACGACGGAGAATAGCCTAGTGGTAACCCACGAGCCAACCCGGAATGTTTGGCCGAATTCTTGCATACATATCTACCTCCCTTGCTAGTTACTTTAGGCATGGTGGGAAGATGAGAGCGGCCAGGGCCGCTTCCGTGTCTGCCACATTGGTTGTCTCTACCAAGCTGGGACTCGGGAACACCGTGCAGATCGAACCGCCAGGTCTACGTCTAAACATGTCAATTCCCGCGGAGCCCGGATCTGACCACTCTGTTGGAAGGAATAGGAGGGCTCCAGACTGGCTGAATACATGCATGCATGTGAACGCCCGAGCATATCGTGGATGGCCGCATAGGAACATCTGCTAACAAGAGACCGATCGAGAATCTTGAGTTGATCTGACTTTGCCTCTTCTGAGACATTCATACATACTATTCTGACTTGTTGCCGCTGCAGGATAGCGATGATCACGTCGTGTGGCCGGCGTACGGAAAAAGCAACTGCTGCCACGCGACGTCCACGCCGGTTTCAACCCCCTCGTGTGGCTTCACCGCCATGTACCATAGCGATCCTAATGGCTTCTGATTGGATTCCTATCAGATAGAGAGATATGCCACAGTATGATGACTTGCGACATAACTGAGACGTCGCCCAAGCCACTTGCACATCCTGCCATCATAAAGTGTCCTAGAAAACGCCAGCACCCGAAGTTAGGCATGTAAACTATTGAAGCACTGCCGTATAACTGTCATAGAGAAGAAACTTGCCATGGACTGGACAGCCCAGCAAAGAAAGTCCCTGTCCTTGCACTGATCGGCGCGTGCTGAGCAGCTCATCACATCCCGAGGCTTGGGACGACGCAAGGAGGACCTGCGTGAACGGCGGGAGCGGGCCTGCCCGCGACGGAGTCCGATCCGAGAGCCAATCAGGCCCGTATTGAAACACCATTGCCTGCCTCGAGCGTGCTAGCGCCGGGAACACGCTCTTCGGCCGCTTCGAGGGCTCCCTCTCATGGCACTGTCTGCCGAGCAAGTCTCACAAGGTAACTACTTCAGATCTAAGTACCAGGTAGAGAGAGTATCTTGAAGAAAAGTGAAATGTTAGTCGTTAATAGTTCAGGTCTCGCGTAATAATGCCTAAACGTCCACCGCGAGGTGGTGTTTATTGCTGCTATACGAAGACTGAGGAAGGAAGGAGACTTTGTTACACAGATGAATGCAGAAATAGAACGTGTTCTAGCCCAGGGACGTAACCAGCCAAGCGTGCGGACGAGCAACCGACCCTGGAAAAGATGGAAAGGGAAGAGCCGTAAAAAGTAAAGCAAGGACAAAAGCAAGATAACGGAACTTTTTTTTCTCAGCCCAGGGCCCCCCTTTCGTATACCAAACCGTCGGGTCGAAAAACATTCCCCGCCGTCAGTATGACGTCTTACTGATGCCGTGTAATGGGCGCACAAGGCTGTAAGAGCTGCAGAGGGTCATTTCCCTTGCGCCGCTTACGCCTGGCTTCACGACGTGAGCATCGAGATGCCGTACCTGGGATCGGGCCGGCTGAGGACGCCCTGGATCTCGGCGGGGTTGAAGACGCGCGCGAAGATGTCGAAGTCGGAGGGCGCCGAGGCGGGGCCTGAGGCGGAGCCCGACGACGAGGAAGACGACGAGGCCTTGGACTTGCCCTTGGAAGAGCCGCTGCTGCCGCTGCCGTGGCCATGGCCGTGGCCGTGACCGTGGTGGTGCTTGCTCTTCTTGGCGATGTCGTCGAGGATGAGGCGGGCGGTGCTCTGGTGGCGGTCCTCGAAGACGAAGGCGACGTAGTCGAAGCGGCCGCGGATGTCGGGGTCGTAGAGGAAGACGTCGCGCCAGAGCTCGGCGAGCTCCTGGGGCGGGTTGCGGTGGCTGTTGCCGAGGCCGAAGTCGCCGCCGACGACGACGGCGCGGTGCTCGTAGTAGATGCAGATGCGCAGCGCCGCGCGCATCTTGTTGCGCACCATCTCGCGCTCGATCGGGAACGCGTACTTGGCCCCGCCCTGGCTCAGCTTCGGCCACCGCGCCGCCGGCACTGACACCACCGGCAGGTCGTGCCACTGATCCAGCTTCTTGTACTGGTCGTGCGGCCCCCGGAACACCACCACGAACTCCGAGTATATGCCCCCCTCGGACGGGATCGGGTAGTTGGCCTCTACCGCCGACCCCGGCCCCGGCGTGCTTAGCGTCGCCGACAGCGTGCTGCGCCTGCAGAGGCGTTCCTCGTACCCCACCTGTAGACGAGCTTGCGTAAGTGACATGGTACGTAGCCGGCCCGGTATGCTGGGAAGGGGAAAGGGAGGGCAGCTGTTTGCCTTCAGAGTTGCTAGGGTAGGGTAAGATCTTAGGGCAGTACGAAAGGGGGGAAGCTCACAACTCCGGTCTCCCAGTCTCCGCCTGGTCTTTTATCGTTTGCCGCACACAAGAACGGTATACGGAGATCAACCTTGTTCTTCCAGTCGATGGTGAAGTCAACTGGGTCCCCCGGGCACACGTCTTGGAAAGATTATGTTAGATAAGACTAGATCCAAGTAGGGCCAGGCTGCCCTGTCAAGCATGCTACGAGTGTAGGTTTGTAGGTAGATATGCTTACAGAATTCTGGTGGGGAGGGAGAGAAGTTGGTGATAGAATTTTGAGACGGTAGCTGTAATAATGGTTGCTGGAACAAGTAAGAGTAGATTGGCCACTGCTGCGCGTATTCTTTTTTGATGACGGGTATGTAATGCTTCTTGGTCTCCGCAGCCACGTCGGAGGGCTTAGGCTTAGAAGACGGCATGGTGGAGGGGATGAACTGCGTGATAGTATGGCAAGGGCTGTTTGTAAAAGGGGCGGTTTGATGGCTCTGTTTCAAGTTATGGTAGGATGAGTGGCTTGATGATCGACGGCGAAGAAGCGATCCAAGCAGCTGGGTTCTCATTTCTTTATATAGAGCCACAGGGCGAGATGCAGTTACCGCAGCCTCGAAACAAACAGGGACTCATGTTCGCTCGGTCCCTGGGACGGCCTAGGGAAAGGGGCCATTGGAAACGGCAAAGGGACGACCAGAGAGGTCGGGAGAGACTCGTGTGTTACCAATATAGGATGATTGCTGTTATCGAGTCCACTATGTCCTAGACATTGAGATGAAATGAATTCAGACAATAGGCTAGGAGAAGGTTCGCTTTTCATTAAAATAGCAAGCCCCCAACGCGAAGCGGCTTCCGCAGCCGTTGGCCTATTCCGGCGACGTGGGAGGAATTAGACATGATGTCTCTGTGACACGACTCGGCTCCCAGGTAGATGGAATCACTGTTCCAGTCCAAGATCAGGGCGCACTGCAGATAACCGAAGTTGGACAGATCTGGTACTCCTGGGCCTGCAGCATCGTAAGACCCCTGCGGCCTTCGAGTAGGGAACGTGACGGTGAGCTGACGGGTTGCCCTACTACAGCCTGGCCTTCGTTGATTGCTTTGGAGGTACGACCATGACGAGGCTATCCGAGTCAAAGAGCGTGAATATTGAAAGTCATCTCATCTAGTAGCCTAGGAACCTTGGATAGAGAAGGCATCGCCGTTCTATGACAACGGGACATACCGTCCTGCCTCGGTATCGTTGGGGACGGATGGGCAAGCCATTGGCGGCCTATATGCAAGTTATCGTAAGTAGAATGCATAGCGTGAGATTCGGTTTTCGAATAAGATGAGATGAGATGAGATCTATGCAAGGAACCATCAGCCGTCCACATCGGGAAGCGATATAGTGATGTATCATACTGCGGTCGGTGGACTGCAGAGCGATACTTTGTCACGTAGGTGCCGGTATACCTCTTGCAGATAGCCATGAATGTGCTCTAGATGCATTTAATAAGCGCATTGGGAGGTTCCGTTCATTTCTTGGTACCACAATGGCTTTACTGTACGAAAAAGATGTCAGTTTTCAAAGCGAGGCAAGCTGATGAAAAGACGAAGACGAGACGAGATGCTGCCGTAAAAGATGACTAATGAGGTACATGGATACACCGATCTTTGTCCGGGTAGATTAGGTAATCGTGACCTCGCACAACGACGACGGACCTCAAACCGATTATTTTCCGATGACATTCTTGATTGAAATTTATCAGAGTCGAACGCCATATGGTCGTACGGCTCATATAAAGGTCTCCGATTAACTATAATGTATCCATGATGCTTTTGAGTGTCTTCAAACCATTTCACCTTGTTTATCAACGCACGGAAAAGCGTATACGATGAATCCAATCCGACCACTGCTGAGAGGAGCCTTATCTCAGGCCTCCCTGAAGCTCTCGCCACTGCCAGCGTCGCGTGCCTTCAACTCAACGGTCCCGACCTCCATTGCTGGCCTCCTTGACTTTCAGCCTCATGAGCCTGTCTCAGAAGTCAAGGTTGATGGCTTCGTCCGCTCCGTCCGCGCACAGAAGCGCCACCACTTTGTATCTCTTGGCGACGGCTCCTCACTCGAGTCGCTTCAAGCCGTGGTACCTGCTGATCAGGCTGAAGGGTGGGACATACATGTCTGACGCAAAGGTTCAAGATGTCCCTCGTCGCTAATTGTCCATTCAATAGTCTGACTATCGGCGCAGCTGTCCGACTACGCGGGTCTTGGTCCCCGTCTCAAGGCCGTGGCCAAAGCCACGAGTTGCAGGTTGAACGAACCACCGTCCTGGGACCTTCCGACGCCAAGGTCTGTCGAACCATATTGTTGCTATCTATGCTTCTAAGACCTATATCATTTGACTGACACTTCTCTAGACTTTTCCGTTACAAAAGAAGTATCAGACTCCGGAATATCTGAGGACCTTGCCCCATCTCCGCTCAAGACTACCCTTTAATTCCACCGTCCTGCGATTCCGTTCTGAAATCATCGCATCTCTAACCAGGTTCTTTGACGGACGTGACTTCACACAGACTCACACGCCAATTCTCACTTCGTCAGATTGCGAAGGAGCAGGTGAGGTCTTTCACGTATCTGCTGGCGATTCGGCTCCATCTCCGTCCCATTCGGCATCTAAGACACCCAAATATTTCTTCCGCCATCCCGTATACACGACTGTGTCAGCCCAGCTACACCTAGAAGCTCTGTCGCAGGCAGTCGGTGATGTCTGGACTCTGTCTCCAACCTTCCGCGCAGAACAGAGCGATACCCCGCGCCATCTCAGTGAATTCTATATGCTCGAGGCTGAAATAAGTTTCGCCGACAGCATGAACTCCGTGATGGACCTCGTCGAAGACATGTTAAGGCATATCAGCACAGATTTGGCCGGGTCGAGGATTAAAGAGGAGCTTCTGGTGCGGACTAGCGAACGCTCGGATCTAGCTGCGCCCGAACAGGTGTCCCGGCGTTGGGGCGGTTTGACGCAAAGGTCGTGGCCGCGTATTACGTACAGCGAAGCCATCGATATGCTGAAGAATTCTGGAGAGCCATTCGCTCATGAGCCCGTATGGGGTCGGGACCTTCACACCGAACATGAAAAATACATCGCGACGAAAGTAGGCGGCGGCAGTAGTCCAGTATTCGTCACTAACTATCCGAAAAATATCAAAGCTTTCTACATGAAGGCCAGCGATCGCGACCACTCCGTTCCCGGTGAGACGGTCGACTGCTTCGACCTCCTCGTCCCGGACTTCTGCGAGATCGCCGGCGGGTCTATGCGTGAGCATCGGCTAGATAGCCTGCTAGAGTCGATGCGCGCCCACGGTCTGGCGCCGCAGCCGAACTCAGATGGTACAGCCGAATCGTCGCAAGCAACCGAGAATAGCTTTAGCTGGTACCTGGACCTACGGCGCTGGGGCTGTCCCCCCCACGGCGGCTTCGGCTTGGGATTCGATCGGCTGATAAGCTATCTCTCCGGCGTCCAAACAATACACGACACTTCTGCTTTCCCCCGCTGGTACGGCCGATGCGACTGCTGAGACAGAGCTTGTGCTAGGCGGTCATGCCGTGCTTCGTTAATGCTTACTTCTCTGGGATGTGGGGAGTGTCTTGTACCACCCTCGCACGACGCTCGCTCGCTCACGGTTGACGCAGAGACTGTCTGCCTGCCGAACAAGCTTTGTGGCGTCTGTCGTGCGCTGATTCGGACTCTCGCGAGGGGCAGGATCAGAGTCTAAGGCTAGCCTTTGGCAGGTTCTAAACACGACATCTCACCTCTTGTGTTGCTTCCGCCTATGACCTCACGCGCTCCGCGATGGGGTCGAGACATGCTTCAATGGGATGTCGCCTGATCGCAATCTAAGGTCAAACCAGTTCCTTACTCACCTCCTGGGTACGCGAACAGAAATTGGTTCACGGCTACGGTGGACTCTATGGATCGGTGAGTCCTTACCAGCCGTTGAATTGTAGCCACATGTTGTAAAGTCTTTAGACAACGCCACTATACATTACAAGAACTCGCCCGAATTACTCAGAACCCCATTGTTTCCGAACCTTTTCGTGCATTGTGTATCGATGTCAGCAAGTACGACGGGTCCGCCGCTTTACGAAAACTTGCTATGACTCGGTAGTTTGGGAGGCTCGCCTATCGCATTATCAAGTCTCATCCTTTTCTTCCAACCCGATTGGCGAATGTCGCAAAAGGGGCTCCGAGGCAGTACGACAGGTGAGAGATTTTTGGGCAGCCTTTTTTTTCTTTGCGCGAGATCCACAGAGATTGCGCGTTTAGACCTAATCACATATATTCCCGACCGAGATGCCATGGTAAGTGAGCTGTTTATCAATCCTAGCTTGAGCATCACCAGCATATCCTTCTCTTCCCCTATTACTATGTTGAGACTATCCACATCACAGATGCTTCCCTATCCCTCCAATTGATACGGCCGAAAGGCCAAGGGTATGTAGGATACAAGAGGATAGACACCCTTTCCGTGATTGGCGCACTTTGTGCAACTCGGGTTTCCCTCAGGCGGGACATAGGACATAGGACATAACACATGGCCCCCAACAAGCCCGTGGCCACGCAATGCGCCAGGGACTTTTGTAGCCCTTTCTTTCCTCCGCCGTCTCTTTTTTTCCACTTCCTTCCCGGCTTTCCATAATAATAGTGCCCGGGAAGGTCGGGTTGGGACCATACCACGGCACCACCACCACCATCAGCCACGCAGCCGAAGGAAGCAAGAAAAGGAATCAGGCCTAGTGGCTCGCCGGGCATAGATTGACGTTTCATCTAAAAAAAATTCGAAGGGCATGCAAGGAGCTGATTGGGGATTGCGGCTGTTCCATTGGGCTAGCGGCGCGGCCCAGGAAGCTGTCATGATGCATCTGGCCGCCTTCGACCACCTTGGACCACGATGGGCGATACGGGCATATGCGCGTGTACGTGCGTGTGCGTTATGTACGTGCGTTATGTACATGTGCGTGCTAGGTTATGCGTTGCGTTTTCCACCTGCCCTCCACACACACCCTCACGCGCTTCGCCGCCGCCATCCGGCCGCTAGCTGTTAAGTGCCCACGGCGATATGCAGGTGCGCAGGGAAGCAGCCAGCCTTGACGAAGGGAAGAAGGGAAGTATAAGAGTCAAGCAAGAGAGATAGAAGGGGGTAACATCGGGCCGTGGTCCAATTCCTGGCGCCAAGCATAACAGAAGAGAAGATAACATGGATCTAGGTTTCCTTTTTGCAAGCTCGGCAGATTCCCTTCGTTCCCGGTTCCATGTCTCAAGCCATCTCCCAAGTCCCGGTTCAAGTAGAAGTGAGGTAGGCAACTCTTGTCCTATCTACAATACATACGCGGCGCAACAATCCTTGCATAGATTATCATATATCTTGCCTACCTAACAACTAACCCACCCGCCTACCTACCTAGGTACTTACTGGCTAGCAAAAACTAGCCTCATGTATGCGTAGGTATGGTTCGGGTGGTTCTTCTCATCGCTTCCCTCCCGTCACACCCGTTATCACCCGTCTTCTCCCGTCCGCGCTATAACAGAGGCATGTTAGGTACATCAGGTAGTTAGTTTAGTAGCATACCTTCGTGTAACGGCGGGGCCGCCAAAGGTTGCAAGAGAGAGACAACCTGGCGACAGACACACGAGATACCCGCCAAGCTGCTGCAATAGGTAACAGCGCCGCCGTTCGCGTCTTGATGATGCGTCATATCGGAGACAGCAGGAAGGGCGGATATACGTTGGTAGCTCACGTCGAAGGAGGGGAAACCAGAGACGGTAACAGTAGCAGCGATAGCACGCAGGTTAGGGGCTCCTTACATAGTACTATAACTGCCTTAGGAAAGAGCTGGCTAAAGACGAAGCTGTCGAATGAGGTCGCCGCAGAGGTCGTGATAACTCACGTGTATATCTGGGGTGCATTGGGGGGAAAGGACGGGGGCAGTAAGGATTTTCCACCCTCCCTTTAGACAATCCCTGACGCGATGTGCGAACCCCCAAGCTTTTCTCTGATCAGCCCACGTTCCGATCTTGCTCGGGGCTTTTTTTCTTCTGTGTGTGTTGTCTGCGTCTCTTCGCTGGGGCTGCCTGCATCGGTTAAAGACGATGGGCGGGCTGGCGACGTGCCCTTGTAACGTAGGCGTCTCGAGACCGTTACCTCGTCACGATAATACCCAGGAGCTTGGCGTGTTCTGGACGCCTGCTCGGCTAACATATTGATTATATCTCGGAAGTGTTGGCATTCTACTACCTGCCTACCAGATCGCCAGCCTACTACTATGTAGCACGTAAGCTTTGTATATGAGGCTTGCGTTATCAGTAGCAGCATGAAGCGATTTGCAATGCAGGATATCTACCATGCAGAGAGCATCGTCTACAGGATGCCACCTAACTTTATTAGCATGCTCCGCGTCGCCCCGGCATCAGTTCCCCATCGTCACGACTTCGCCTACCTAGGAGGTGCATATCTAATAATCCGGGCGGGCAGCAAGGACGGGGCTACGGCGTCTCGGCGAGGCGGGGGTACGGTCAATTCTCTGCCATGCTATAGTAACCTCGCAAGCTTTTTCCCCTTGCCGCATAGGTAGCCGCATTCGGGAGGGGAGCAGGCGATCGGCCTGCCGTAGTTGGCGTTTCCGGTAATTTTACGGTCGTATGTGAAGCTTTTTCCAGGCACGCAAGCCGAGCCGAGAGAAGATATGGGGCTGGGGGCTGCTGCTGCTACCATGTACCTACCTATTCGGATTTGCTGTCGTCGCACCGCTAGGCCAGATACGCATGTACATGAAAACGAACGGGCTGGCTGCGGGTATCGGGAACAGGCTACCACCTGCTGCTTGCGTAGTATTATCATCTACCGGGACGGCGATCGATGATCGGTTGGGGGGGGGGGGGGGGGGAGGGGCTATCACAGTTGGCCCGACGTCTGATCCATGGGTCAGATCTCCAACTCCAACGGGCGAGAGAGGCCCTGGGCGGTTTCGAATATCACCGAAACGGGGCCGCGTCAGCACATGAGCGGAAGGGATAGAAAAAGGGAACCGGGATCGTCGAAGGGGATGTTGGGATAAGTTAGACAGAACTGATAGACAATGAGTCCCGGCCGTCGTCTGCTGTTAGAATAGGGTGGGCTCTGGTGGAGATATTGGGGAGGGACGGTTCTCGGCGTCAATGTGGATTGGCGGGTGAATGGCCGTGCCGCTTGTTTTTCTCGACTTCTTTTTGTCTTGTCGCATCTGCGGGTTTTCTGTCTGGTTAGGCATAGGCAGGCTCTGAGGCTTGGTACGGCGTGTTTTGCTTGGCTCCTCCTCTGCCGACATTGTCGAGCCCTTTTGGCGAAACCCCCCAAGAGGAAAAAGAAGAGGAAAAGGGTCCCCCAAGCACTAGGCCAAGAGCTCGCCGCCCACTCTGCCACCACCACCCCCCCCTTCTGGCCCCTTCTGCTACTGTATGCACGCTAACGCCAACACGACGTGGTCGGGTGTCAAATGGCGGCTCTGATTCGACGACGCTCCTTGTCCTCGAATTAAGCTTAAGCTTGTCCATCGTTCGAGGTGTGATGGGTTGCATGGCTTCGGAACTGGGCTTACGGGGATTTGGAGTTCTTTTTTTTTTTCTTTTGTTTTTCTTATTTTTTTCAGGAAAGCAAAAAACATTCCCCAACTTTTCTTCTTCAAGGATAAATCAGTGATCAGTAATCCGTAACAGAATGCAAACCCCACGTATGTCTCGTTCGCCCGGCGAACGAGACATCAATCGCTCAGATTACACTGCACGAGGGATAAACTGTGATGATTTTCTATACCTCTCCAGATATGTCAAGCCTAATATCCTAACGGAATGCCGGGTAACAAGGGAGAGGATGGAGATGAACGTTTGGCTTTGGTAACAGTGACGTTGGCATAACGTCATGTACCTCCGCGAACCCATCGTGACCGGCGGCCTAGACGATGATCTGCCTCTTGTGGGCATGACCTCCCCCGGTCGTCGTTCTTTTCTGCTTCTTTGGGTGCCTATCATAGAACATGAAACGGCCGTGTTCGCATGTGACGGTAGGCAGATGCAGCTTAATAGGATATCAGAAGCCTGTACGAGCTGGACAGGAGCGAGCGGCACAGCTAGACGGCTATGTACATGCTAAGGAGGGGGGCACCGCTCTTCCTTGGCATACGCGCCCGGTGACTTCGCCGTCTTCAGGTTTCGCTATACGACGACTGGCTGTATACCCACATGGGACAGAAAGGGCGCTGCGTCGTCAGTCAAAGTATGGAGGCATGAGGCGAGCTGCGAGCCTAACCAAGAAGCTGCGCGCGCCAGTGGACCGACGGGAAGGCCAGCGGTCAGCCGGGCTCGGGACTACCTATCCTACTGCGCACATACGACGGGCGGCGAAGCGGCGTCTGATTAAGATTATGAACTATCGGTGTAGTATTGGTGTGGGGTTTCGAAACAAGCATCTCTTCTCTTGGTTATTTTTTTTACTCGTGTTTTTTACCAGGCTATCCTAGGTAGATTATCAAATTATCATGTCTTGCGCTCACCAAGCCGCGGAATAGAGCTGAAGATGGAGTAGGAGAGGGAAGGGGGAGTAAGGGTTGAAAGGGGGTCAGGATCTGCACATCGTGCGTTTTGACAAGACAAGCTCTTATTTAACCTTGAAACTCGACCCGAGCAAGTGATGGATCAAGGAAGTATACACGCATGCAAAGTTCTATGATGATGTACATGCTGCGTAGATGTAATACGTAAATATCGACGCTCATACCCGAAATCTGCCCTTAGGTTTGCCAACTCCCCATGCGCAAAATGCCGTACCAATGAGAGGGACCAGACCCGAATATCGTCAACGGGTTACATTGTGTTACACAGGACATGACTGGATATAGGTAAGCCGTGCCGCCTGCTCCTATGCGGTGCCGTTTTGCTCGAACGGGACCCATTCGGCGGTCGGTCGCGTATATGCACATATCCTGGGCGAAGATGATCGTAATCTCCAAGTAAACCAATGTACGGCTTCGCTTTCCTCTTTCCTTTTCCTCTCCTCGATGGCGTGCGTGTAGGCTTCGCATAAATGCCTCTACAGTAGTGTGATGTTTGCGTAGGACTTACGCCACCAACGTGCAGCTGAAAAAGGCAACTATTCCTAACTCCAGCTGAATAGGAAAAGGAAAAAAAAAAGAGTGGAAAATTGTGACAAGTTTGGATCGTTACCGACGACTAAGACCGGGTTAGTTGGATATTCTAGAGCTGTTCTACAGTATCACTTTACATCCCGGCCGTTTTGGGCACCGACTTTTACGATAGAAGGCTAAGGTTTCAATTAACTGCTGGGATCCTGTTGGCGCGTTAGTACGACGAAGAATTGCGTGTTGGGCGCATTTGCGTAGACAGTCCCACGGCGGCCGAGTACTACATCAGATGCATAGTCGGAATTGCTAAAAGTCTGCCGGGATCATTGGTTAGTCAGCTCTAACATTGGGCGCGGAGGCTCGGCATTTTCCTCGGGTCTCCATCGCAAGTCCTTCTGACTGGCGCTAAGCAGGATGAGAGAGGGTCGGAGGGCGTATACGGTACGTGCCTCCAGGATGAGCTTTACGACCGGTGTCTGATATAATGGCCGATTTTCGCACCGTCCTCCGTGCTCTCGTTCCTTTCGTCACCGGCCGGCTTGTCTCGTGCATAGTACCAGTATCTTCAAAGTCTTGGTATCTGGGAAGGCCAAGAGCCCGTACGCACCTCTGGACCTTTTGCAAGCGGTCCGGTCCCGAACGGGGGGCCGGGCTCGTCGCTGGCGGCGTTGTAGAATGGTTGCTTACTCACAAATGCCTCGCTACAGGCCTAGACGACCGTCCGAGCTCACATGGGATGGGGCCAGCAGGGCAGAAGACCCCGAACAAAATAAGAATAATCCAGGGACATGGCATGGGGCCGTCCTGTGACGAACTCTGCATCGTTCGTCGTCAGCATAGAAGGATGGAAAGAAGAAACGAACCTCTTCTAGGTTTCGATTCCTTCGAGAAGACCCCCAGGACCCCTCCCTCCCTCTGGCTACTTCTGTGTAACGAGAATCGGATTCTGGGCGAATAGCCTGCGGATTCCGGGGATTCGGGATGGATTCTTCTGACCCCAACGTACCACGATCCCAGGCATCTGCATACGTTGCTAATGGATTCCACATGTAGCCCTATCTACCTCTCGGGTACGGGGTCGGAGGAAGGTATGCATATAATGCAAATAAGGGGGAGTATACGCTGCTAGAGTAATCCTACAGTTTTACTGATGGCTGTTGCGTCGTGTGCGGACACGTAGAGCATCACGTCTATCGCACCCGCCCATCTTCGGTCGGCTTCGTGCGCTGACCATGATCCGCTCGTCTGGGCTAATGCACTCCAGGCATACAACCTGTCGCATCTGGACAAATGCAGATGCCAATATCAGCATCTACTGCGAGCAGTCGAGGTGGTGTGCTGGGTAAGAAGAGATCGCGAGCCTAGTCATGCATCGACTCGAGGCCGTAATCAATTGCTATGCCGCCGAGAAATCTCCTGGTGGTGTAGCATGCGTTGGTTATGTCGCACCAATAAGCTCGGCCACCTACTTGGCCCGTATCGTCTCATTGTCGATACGCACATCCGCACTAAACCCATCGGCCCTCATCACACGCGCCCCTATCCTCCGCTTCTAGGTAGCCCGGCCGACGATCTCGTTCGGTGTCGGCCTCGGCGTTAGGCCTGCGATACTCCTTTCAGCCCGCTGACGCCAACGGGGAAATATAGTCTGAGCGCACGTAGCAGAGACGCTAGTAAGCTGACTGCCAGTGACATGCGATCTCGAATACGGTCGGTCGGTCGACTAACCCAGACAGGGCATCATAGGAGTTCCCTATACGACCGGGTTGGCAGGCGGGGGACGAGAGGCAGGGGAGGGTCACATCATCAATGCGCGCTCGCGAGTGTGAGAAAGGCTTCAGAAAGAGAGAGAGAGCGTGTGTGTGTGGTGCGTACGTGGAATTTAGCTCGTTAGCCTGTCGATACCGCGAGTCGATCGGATAAGTTGCCTAAACTAGGAACCGCTATGCGACAGCCTAGAGCGCAAGCCTGCCTGGCAGAGCGCCAGCCTAGAGCTCTGGCCCTACCTGGCGTGGGTTGGCACGACTTGGCGGCTTGACTCAGATTAGGACTAGATCCGGGACCCGAGGGAAGGGTACTGCCTAAAGAGCCGGCCAACATGCTGTTCCCCCCTTGTCCACCGGCGGAAATAATATGTACATAGATGGTCAGTTATTTACGTGTGTGAAAGCGGCCCCCCAATATAGAAGGTGGAAAACGGAGGTACTAGTGTAAGATACGTATGGTAGGATACAAAGGTAAGGAGGGTGGGAGAGGACGGGTTGGAATAGGGTAAAAGGAGTCAGATCCGAAGTCCCTTTTGACTTTTAAGCTTCGTTGGACCGCAATCTATCTTGCTTGACATCGCTGCAGGACGGGGGGCCGTTTGGTGCGACCATCCTTCCTCACGCTGTCATGGCGGAGAAAAGGGTGTGAAATTCATTTATTTTAGGTCGTAACGTTTTCTTCTCTCTTTTTCTCCCGCCCTCGCAATCGCGGCTGAGGCGCGATAAGAAAAGCTTGGTGGGATCGACTCCTCCTCTATGTGCCGAAGCTTGTGTGACCTACCCTTTACTAATTCATGGTGCGAAGAGGGCAATATCATGATCGAAGCTGAGCGGGAGATACCTAGATCACCGTCATACCTTCGCTCCTCAGTAATCACCGTCACTCTCTCGACGCTTGAGGGCATCTACCGAGCCAGCCCGCCGTGTCTGGCGTCAGATAGGAAGGTCTCGGTTACAGCCGAGCCAGCTCTTCAGCGTCTCGTTTACCTGTTCCGTTCAGGCGACGTAAATTGGTCCTATCACAGAGCCTGCGCCGTATTGAGCGCAGTAGGTATGGAGGCGTGGTACTCGTTAGCGCGCTATATTGAGATACCCCGAGCCCGAACCAAACTCTGGGCAAGGCCAGGTGGCAGACAGCGATCGATCTTAATTGCATTCCTTAGGGCTGTGTGGCGTCCAGGTCATATGCATTGAATAGACCCTAGACTTTGATGACGCCAAACGCTTTATCGAAGCGCGAGAAGCGGTCTATACCCGATATCCGCCCTCCCATTCACCGAAAAAAGGGAAGGGAAAAAAGGCACGAGATAGCCTCTCAACAGTAGCCGGCTCTGCCATAAGCCTTGCGCATATGCTGCCCAAACGTCACAGGCATGCGGAACCCACTCCCAAAACAACCTACCAGTGGTAAGCTGCGTCGCCCGTCTAGAGACCGGCAAGTGCCAAGAGAGAGAGAGACGTGGCGGCCGTGGTGTCGCATGGCCAGCCGGGAAATGGTAGGCCGTACCGAATGGAACTCGGACCTGTAAAGTAGTCCGACAAGCAGCTAGTCTGGCGTCCGTAGGCGGCTTCGCTCCTTCGCGCCATATATCTGTTCCGGGGTCCCGATTGACATGGTCCAGCCGAGCTGAACGAGCTAGAAGAAAACAAAAGACATTGCGTGGGCGGCGCGTGATGAGATGGAGGGGAGTTGTCAAAAATGGGTGATGGTGGACAGGCAGGGCAGGCGCGCCTCTCGTTTCGGGCAAGCGAGCGCACGCTATTGGGTTCCGGTGCCATGGGCCGGGGGCCGGGAAATATATGCAAGCCTGGGACTTGCCCATGTTTAAAACAAGAAAAAAAAAGTGAATAAATAATTTAAAAAAAAAAATTAGGAGAGTTCAGCCCAGTGCCCGTGGCGTCCCTGTGGCCTTTTTGCGACGGATCAGGATCAAGCTCATCATACCATGTTGGAGATTCACACTTCTGACAGCATATACCCCCCATGTGCACACCCTCTTCTCAAAAGGACCTACAGAATGTAAACCCGATGAAGCGTAGAGGATGGGCTAATTGACGCTGGCGAGCTGGCCAGATCTAATGATGGACGTTATAGCAGACAAGGGCGTCGAGACTACTGTATAATCGTGTAGGGGAAATGGCCTGATAGCCACCATGTCACGATTCTTGTCATGGTATATCGAGGCAATAAAATGACACCTTGTCACGATATGTGACAGTGGAGTGGCCTGCGTGGCACGGGCGGCGCTCCAGAATCAGTGCCATTCAGCGAGATACTGAGCTGCGGACTTTGTGTTGCCAAACTGTGTAACAAGGTGTCGCGAGTGCAGAATCTCATAAGATCTGAAGTGCCCTTGCTCCTATAACGGAGGCCGATCAGGTCTTGTCTCTTAGCACTCCAATATAGGATCCAGCGCCCCCAATAGGAAGCGTGCGCGGACTCGAAAGGCTTTCCTCTCTCTCCACGAAAGGGACCTAGTGCCTGGCGCCAGCCTGGCTGAATATGCCCAGCTGTGTAATACCCGGCATGGAGGCATGTATGGAGAATCCTACAATTAAAAGAGGCGGTGACCGTGCCGCCTACAATGAATGCCCGCACGCATTACATAGCACCGTCTATGAGGATCCAGAAACCGGGTCCGACGAGGGGGGGTGAGGACCTTACAAACGGGCGGAGGGCCGTGCCTCAGGCTGGCATATTAGGTAAAGGGTAAAGTGCTCACTGCAGAGGCACTGCAGATCTGCAGGGCATTTTTGTCTAGTGCAAATTCGACCGCGAATGGGGGAATCCTGCAATACCCGGGACTCCAGTCTCGCGCCCATATCTCTGGCCCAGCCCTATTTCCTCCTTTTAAACATTGGCGCCGCAACGTCATTCCCTTTCGCGCGAGATCGGAATCCTCGGTGCTCGCTGCGGAGGAAAGCGAGGTTGAGGTAAGCGAACATAGGGAATAGGGAGATAGTGTTTCACTGTAAGCGGCGTCGAACGCCTCTCAAGCATCTTTTGGATAGGATTCTGTGCCAGCACATCGCTCGTTCGATAGAAATGCATATCTACCAAGCAGCCAGCCAAGCAGCCGCGGTCCCCAAGTAAGCCCTAGGGCCATATAATATTTCGTCGTCAGGCCGTGCCGGGTATCTTTGTCATGAGTAAAGGACAGAAGTCGATCCGGGTCTCGACTGTCCGACCCACCGCGGTGGGTTCATGGGAGAGAGTGGAGTTGTAAGGCTATTGCAGTTATTCCCTGGTATACTGACATATATCTATAGGAGCCCAGGGATATTATGTATGTATAAACTGTATAGCATATATGTGTGCTGAGGGAGGCCGGGAGGTGTTGGAGCAGCTAACAGATATACAAAGTAGTTGGCTATCTCGCCGTGTATGCGTATGCGGGTGGGGGGGCAGGCTGGACAGGCTGGTTGGATGACGCCCGTCAGCGCAGCTGCACCGTCAGCCACCATCAAGCACCCCGTCAGCACGCTTAAATTCATGCTTAAAATGAACGGACCAGGCCTTTTGGCAGAGAGGGTCTGGGGCAAGATCCCTCGTGGTCGCCAAGCTGCCAAGCGCGTGGTTGAACAAACCCCCTTCACCCCCTTCCTATACCGGTATTGCCTTTACGGGCTAGTAAGCCGTCTCCGTCGTATGTCGTGTGTCGTATATTCTCATCGCAACCGACGCTTGGCTGTTACACAGGCACCGCCTGATGACATCTGATGGAGTTGCCAATGCCCTCAAGTAGAAACTCGTCTCCATGCAAGCGGCAGAATCGGGCCTCGGAGTCCCTTTGCTTTCTGATCTGTCGCTTCTTGGGATTCGTGATCGAATCGAGCCCTCATATCGAGTTGTTATACAGTGTCTTGTCCTGTTTGCTCTGTGCACCGTGCGGCCTCACATACCTACATGTAAGCATATCATATCATTACTGCCTCTGGAAAAAAAGAAAACACATATGACGCCTCACGATAGGCCCCGACTCACCGACAGCTACGGCGGGAATGCATAGTATAGGCACCTATAGGAGCATAAGAAGCATACATATCTCGGTAGGCATGCAAGCTTTCATCCTCTTGTAGATCCTGGTGCCTACGTTCTGGTCAGCGATCTAAGCGTATCGATGACTATCTACTAGGTATCTTCAGACCGTACGCTCGTATACTCTTACCTAAATACCCTTATCATCCTCGTCATCTATCTTGGCTTAGGTACGGATATAGTTGTCATGTGGTGTTGGAAACCTTACTGTCGTCCTTGCGTGCTTCAACGTCATGTGCTGCTTGCCGGATGCGGCCTTAAAGGATTGCTTTCCCAACTGACCGAGTATACCGATCCAGATTCTAGCGGTTTACCGAATGAGCGTGTACGATTTCCAAGCCCACTCCTTTCGTGACCTCGTCCAATGGCGACGACCGGAGAAAAAAAATGCTTGAATAGAGGGCCCTGCGATCTTCGCTCCCAGATACTTTAGATGCGGCGGTCGGACTTGGGCCCAAGACCCCGTACGTCGGCAGTTTTCCCATCTCCCTTAGATTGAGATGAAACGCGAGGAAAGGGAAAAGTGATGATCTTTGGGGCTCATATGGCCTCATGTCGGCTCCTCTTCAGCGGATGAATGAGTTAAGCGGGGTCCGAACAGCGTCAGATTAAATGCTCGGGGATTACCACTGGCGGCACACGCACTTGTGCCAAAAATTGATCAACCTTAGGCCACGTTGCCGCCGGCACTAGAGCCGATTTTGCTCGGCACGGTCAGGCTCTCACTCAGTTAGGACTCAAAATTCAATGCTCCATATGTCAAGTACCTTAGTACCTAAACCCGATAAACCGCTCTTATGCCTAGAACGATATCAGACACGTACCTACGCATATCTTTGGTACCTTGCCATGCAGACATCGAGGCCGGTGTGAACCATATAAACATGGGTCGGGGCGTTCCAGAACCTTGCTTATTAGAGTTGCCTATGTACCTAACCCATGCCGTCTCTTCGTAGAAGTGTGATTTTACTTTCTACACTCTAGAGACAACGACCCGCCCATGTCGACTGACAGCCAGCAACGGTGCGAGCTCAGGTCGATCAGGTTGACGTGAGTTCATGTGCCCATGACGGACCGTAGCCGTGTGACCGTCATCCTCGAGGAAATGCTGTGAAAAGCTTCATTCGAGTCTTACGAAATGTCGTGCTCATCTCAGCAGGACCAAAGCGGTAAGGAGTCCCCCGAAAGCGGCAGGGCATTGTCCGAGAATGACAGTGCTGAGGCGCACAGAGAAGCCAGAAGGGGATCCCAACAGTGTGACAAGAGGATGTGATTAAACTCTGGCAGCACGAAGGGTTGGCCGAGCTGCTCCTCTCGACGGCGGTTGGGCCCGTGGCTCGACAATCGAGACACGCTCCGTTTGAACCCCAGCCAGTGGAAGTTGACAATGTTATCTTGCTAGCGTTTTCACACACGAGCAGCTGACTCGGGACCAGGTTTGCCTGCGGCACCGGCAAGCTCAGGTCGCTCATAATCAACTACATTTAGCGAGATGGCCTCAAATCTGCCCTTCCCTGCCTGCACGTGCTGTGCCCCGTCCAACCACAGGGGGGGGGGGGGGGGGGGGGTTCGCTAGATTCGTTCGGTATCGGCAATGATAGCCTAGCAGTCCAGGTCTCATGGTCCCCGAGACGGCCCAGCAGGTCATATCATGGCATTCTTCGTTAGATCGTATGAAAGAAAGGTAATGTCCGGTGCAGTAAGATGGGGGACAAGGCTCGAGCGGAGGATGCCACTTAAGCTTCTCATGGAACTCGTAGCTGCTGTGCCTGACTCGCCCCTTGGTACCACGTAATCTTTTCCCTGATGCTTCCCTGTTGGACGGCTATTAGGCAGTCTTTGGACAAGGCAAACTCCGTCTGTGTCGTCGCAAGTGATGAGATGTGTAAGCGAACGAGCGAGAGTCGCGTCCCCCGTTTCCCCATGCGGCGTCAGGTAGTCCATAAGGAGGAATCGAGAATGACTGACGGTGAGCTTGGTCACCTATCTTGGTCACCTAGCAGGGCTAAGGACAGGCCGTGGCCATGGTACTGTAACCGAAACCGATCCTTGACCTAGATACCGGAAAAGGATTCCTATGCATTTGGATTTGGAATGGGATTGAGGCAGATGGAGGTGGTTACGTCAAAAGAGGCTATTCTTCTAGCATTTCGGTAATGCATTTGCCTTCTCCTTCTTAGCTTGGCCTTTTTACGTTTTCCCCAAGGTAGGTGCGTGCATGTACGGCACGTCGAGGCGCATGTTACCCAAGTAAGACTTACTGGCACAGCAGTGCGCACCCGGGCACCGTATATTTAGTTTTATTACGGTAAATCTAGGAGATATCCGAAATACGCGTGTACTATAGTAGCAACATCCTGCGCCTGCGTAACGTCCGGTACTTGCTCCCCAATCCCCAAGGAATACTTGGCGAGCTGTAAAGAAGGGCAGAAAGGGGCCAACTGGATACATGTACATATGATCCTTGGTACCGGCTACTGGCGCCTTGGGACCTCTTGGCAACGGGCGCTAGCAATCCCCTGTAAAGCGGGCACCAAGACGTGTACTCATGTGCCTGGCCCTAGGTATTCCGGTGAGGTGGGTTGGCAGAAGGGAGGGAATAAAATAAAGAAAAGAAAAGAAAAGAAAATCGGCCGTCCGGTACTTGACGAGCAAGCAAAGTCGACGAGCAAAGTACCTGCCATACCAAAGCCCGCTACAAGTTGCTTGCCGCCCTGTAGTTACAACTGTACCCTTACTAGACGCAAGTACCTTTTACTAATTTATCTTAAAAAAATAGCACAATCTAAGGGACTTGCCCAATATTAAGGCAAAATAAGCTTGAATTAATTAAGTAAGAATCTTATTTTCTTCTTTGGCTTCCTGGGTGCTTCTGCTTCCCGCCCTTCCCTTGCCTTAGGGATTCCATCATCTCGTCATAATCTATTCCTTATGTCCATCCGTCCCCGTCGATTCATCCACTCTATTTCTCGACTTTCTCCAAACTTCCAACCCGATATTGATTAATTGCCCCGGCCGATCTGTAGGAGAATAGAGAAGTCGGTGCCAGTCCAACCTTGTTTCATATCTCGCCACTACCGGTCAACCGTCAACCCAAACCCGAAGGCTGAATATCTACCTGCAGCCGCAAGCGTGGGATAATATCAGATCGGCAATCCCAGCAAATCTCCAGTCACAGCTGGCCGCACACTACATCTCGGCATCTTGACGAAAACCTGCCTTGCAATCCGTCCTGGGCAGCGTTGGAGGCAGAACGAGAATTTCAAAGCAAGAAGAGGGGCCAAGACCTTAAGGGCTCAGGGAAGGAAAAAAAAGGGGGAGGGGAGAAGGGAAGATACAGATAAAGAAAACAGTGTCTGGAGCCCACCTCGACCGACGACGACGTAAAACCCTTGATTCCCTTTTCTTCTGCCTTGTAGCTTGGCGAGGATTCTGCGAGGAGCAGCATTGTGCACGTCAACTACTAACACTCATACTCACACTCACACCAACCGTCTATTACTGCTGCCGCGCAAGACCATCGCCGCCATCGTCACGACCGCCCGCAGCCAACACTTGCTCAAGCGTACTGCAAATCTAGCCACGACCAGGCTCGCTGCCGTCTCATGCTCAGCTCAGCTTGAGGCTTTAATAAGCACCAACAGCATATTTGCCTGGTCGCAGCCGACTGCTGACTCGAGAAAGCGTGGGCGATCCCTAGTTGGCTAGTTGGTCAGGTTAGCCGGGTATCAATCCCACCTAGCGGCACCTATCACTTCACCTAACGATTGGCGTTACGATATACATAACGCTATAAAAGTACCGCTAGGGACCCTGCCCTGTACCTAAGGTAAGTGTGGGCCGGCTTCCTTACGTTAGGCGCATTATTTTATTTTTATTGTTATCCTTTTCCTGCACTTCTTCTTTTAACCATACTTGCTACCCGTGCCTTATCCGCTTCGACATAAGCATAAGCCTCAAAGTCAAAGATGGTGCATTTCTCTTTTTTTACTTGACGCTATTCTGTCCATCGCCAACCCTAATTCCACCCCTATCAAACACACTCTCGCCCGACTAACTTAATCCTCGGCCGAAGAGCTTCGCCAGCTTGTCCGTCTAGTTTTAAACATTCCCGTCGGTACCGCCTAACCGTATGCGCTGCATCTCTCCAACCTTAAGTTGAGATCGCTTCGGAACGTAAGCATTTCCTGGTTGGATGCTTCCAGTTGAGGCAACACTGTCGGAAACATTCAGGACGCTATCGGGTCTATTTAACGCTTCGATATTCGTCTCTGCTCCTACTACCAGTCCTTCCATCCTCATACCCACCCGGTCTCGTTGCAAACATCTTCGAAGCCTCGGAGCCCATCAGCAGCCCAAGTCGCCCATCTCTATATCCCTTGTTCAAATACCCAACTAGACTCCATAGCCCATTCAGTGCTCCTTCTGGTACGTATGACATTTCACTCTATCTCAAACAAACCCATGCTTCGATGCAAACCCGACATCTGCCATCTCTCGAGTCTGCTGGCTGTCTATCCATTCGGCTCCGTCTGCAGCCAGTGCCTAATGTGGCGGAGATGGTCATCGTCCTCGTACACGAGTGTGGCATCCACCATACCGACGAGTCGAGTACATTACATGGACGTGTAGTGCTCACGTCGAATCACCTCTGCCAAGCTTCTTTCGGTCTTAAACACCTGACCATATGCATCCGCCCTTTAAGGTTGATACCAAACCTGCCAGTTTGTCCGAATTTACGTTTGACTCTACATACATGCCGCATACACATATGCACACTACCCACGTCCTCTATCGGCACGAGGACGGGCTGGCTGTTTTGACGCATGGAATCAAGCCATTCTCACCCCGGGTGTTTCGATTGGGGAGAGAGAAGGTCAACTAACATCGTAATAGAGCAAGGAACTCACGATTCTGACCATCGGCCGGGCCAGTAACAGCTTAGCGTGTCAGCTACTGACTCGATTTGCCCGCAATTCAGAAACGCCAAGGAAGCAACGCGCACTCTCGCTCCTTTCAGCTGCCAAGGAGCGTCCAAAAGACCAGGGAGCAGCCAGAAGGCCGGGGTCTGATTCTTGACGAATCTCACCACGCGAGCTTCTCCATTGCCCATCTGGATGACCCACCGTTCAAGCCGCATTTGTGGAGTCGCGGTGGAAGGGTGGGATTCGCAAAGACCTAATAAACCCGGTAATACCTATACTTAAAATATCTTGGCTCATTGGTGCCAAACCCCATCTTAACTTAACTCTATCCCGACCTTTTCTTCACCTGTCCTATTCGACCACCTTTTTTACTTTTTTCTCTCTTGTTTTTCCTCCTTCCTCTCTCCTAAACTATCCACACCCGGACTCAGGCCCGGACGCTCGCAACATGGAGACCTACCACGGCTTCGTGCGGACTCCCCAAGACGCCATCAAGCTATTCGAAGCTTGCAGGCTGGGTCTGCTGCCGCGAGTCCAGAGACGTCTATCAGAGAAGGAGAGACAGTCCATCAGATCTGGCTCGGTTTTCGTATGGGACGAGAGGGAGGCCGGCATGCGGCGATGGACGGACGGCAAGTCGTGGAGTGCGAGCAGGGTATCGGGGAGCTTCCTCACGTACAGAGAAATGGAAGGTAAACGAGGGACCACGTTCGGCACCACGAGACGAAGCAGCGGTCGCACGCCGGATAGCAATCGGTTTAGTGACGACGACCCCGATGCGGAACCCGAGGGCTATAGGTATAAGGCAGACGGTCTTATGAAGCAATCCTTCAGTATACAGACGTCCACTGGTCAACACCTACACCTGATCTCGTACTACTCTAGGCCGCACGCCGGCGGCCCTGACATGCCCCAGCCAAGCACCGATCCTCAGCTTCGACAAATATCACCGTCTAAGGGCATGTACCCCGAGTCCAGTCTGCACGAAAGTAACCCGCCCGCCTTGACAAGGGGACCTATGCAGCCGTACCCCAGCCGCAACGGAGCACTGGAGCAAGCCAGCTACAACTACGGGAATCAATGGAGTGCGCCGGCATGGCAGGGCCCGTGGCCGCCCTCGCCTAGTCAGACGCCGCCGCCTTGGAAGCCCGGACAGCACGCGGTTGAGGCACATGTACAACCCCGCGGTCCTCCACAGCAGCCCGCGCAGAGACCACCGCAGATGCATCTACCACCGGCCTCTATGCCGACGAGTCAAGGTTCTCTTCATGCTGTGAGCCTCGGCGGCTACGAGGGCGACAGGCTCCCTCGGCCCGGTCTAGTCCCAAACTATCCAGCGTCTAGTCAAGCGCGGAGCTTGTCGCCGCAGTCGCAACAGCTCCATTACCAAGCTACCCAGACCCAGGCGGCACAAGTAGCCCAAGCCGTACTCGACCCCCGACTATCGGCGACGAGTGCACGCAATCCTCAGGGTCCGCTCCCCTCGATATCATCTACGCCTCGGGGGCTGACGCCTTCGAGAAACGGCTCGGTGTCCCCGCCAAGGATAACGGGACACGAGACTATCAACGTCAATGCGAACAAAGCGAGCCTATCGGCACTGCTGAACCGAACTCCCGCCAACTCGGAACCCAGCAGCGCCAATGGTGGGAGTACGAACAGTGCCAGTAGCTCTCCGAGAATGCTTCCTGCGGGTGCTTCTGGCATGCCAGCGTCGGACATGCTCAGAGAAGATAACAGGGTTAAACGATCTCTCGATCGCAAGTTCTGCATTTAAGACTCGGAAGATTGGGGGATCTGCTATTGCATTTGACTGGGCGCTCAAAAGAGAAAAAAATTGCATGGTTAACCCGGAGGCGTCCTTGTTCCTTGCCCGCACCATTTCTTGCTCGTTTTTCCTCTACTCGAAACCTATTTTATCGACACGAATTTCCTATCTATTACCACGCAGCGCAAGCGTAACAAATCGGAGTCAAGGTCACTTTTCCAAACGAGGGTTCACGACAATCGGAGTTTGTTACCGGATGCCTTTGAGCATGAGGAGTTTCTGCGTTCTTAGTAAATAGCTTATGCAATCTATAAGCGTACGCCACGCACCCGCGGCTGTGTATGCAAAAGCCTCGGGGCTTCAGGGTTCCTAATACGAGTATGGGGGTATGAGGAAGGGGGAGAGTCTACGTAGCTAAGTTAGATAGGTTGTGATACCATAGAGTAGAAGCTGCGCTGAATCGATTTACCATTATCCATCATCCATCATGGTCAAGAGCTAGTTGTTTCCGCATTCCACGTTTCACGACGCCCGGGTCGGGCGTGTGAAGAGCTGGGGTTCTAGAGAAGCTTTACAGTCCGACAGC
Organism: Hypoxylon sp. FL1284; assembly: GCA_022432365.1. NCBI lineage: Eukaryota > Fungi > Ascomycota > Sordariomycetes > Xylariales > Hypoxylaceae > Hypoxylon > Hypoxylon sp. FL1284. The sequence continues at coordinate 480,929 of JAJJXE010000002.1, forward strand.
CGCGACCTCTCTTCCGCACAGGGATCGGTGATCGGTGATGGACACATATTATACGTATCTAGGTAAGTACTTATGGGCCGTACCTGACAAGCGTAGTACATGCACTGGCATCGAACCCATGACGCTCGCAGGACAAGCCCCCTGGGACACATCTCGTCTATTATTTCCTGCGGCGATCCATGGCGTAGGTAGGCTGGACATGACATCGCCTATTTGACGTCGGACAAGTTTGATCTGACACACATAGGCAACACCCAACCTTTTTTTTAGTCACGGGTTGAAACAAACTCAAGAACCTTATTAGGTAGGATATATCACAGAATGGTGCTGCTGTCCGCGGATTACCCGTGGTACGCACGTACATGCCATGGCAAGATCCGAAGAAGCGAACGGCCTGATCGTCTGGCATGACAGAAGAGGCCCCACAGAGAAGAGGACAACAAACTTCCCAAGGGTGACGGGGGAGGGAGTGAAGGGTGCGGCACATGCCAGACGCTACTCTAGTACGTATTTCGAACCCCATCGACGGTCTATCGTCCCCCAGTTTGGGAATGTAGGGGCTGTTTGTTAGCGCCGTGCCCCTCTCCCCTTATTTTTTTTACATCTCATTTTCTTGACGTCTTGTTTTCTTTACATAGCACATACATCCCCTCACTTACATTCTTGGAAGCACCGAATGTATGGGACCTTGTTGTTTACGGGGAGCGAGGTGGAACGCCTCACTGGCGTACACAGAGTTACCATATATGTGAGGGGTCCATTATTCCGCGATATACCTGCCTACCTCAGCTAGCTACAGCAGCCATATGCAAATCGGTATTACGTCCATCACACGCTACGGATTGTCTACATCGTACTGTTAGGTACAGTCGAACAGCCAAAGAGAAGAATGAAGAGAAGCTGATGCTCAGGTCTCACCGCTTAGCCTACCTGTGGCTGTTGTGGTGCGCTCGTGGGACTATGCTCGTGCTGCTATTGTATGATATATGCGACGTGTGTAAGACGGAAGAAAAAAAAGGCTCTTACATCGATGTCTTGACCGTCCTGTCTAGTCTACCTAGGTACCCAGATAGGAACCTTACAGCGGCCGGCTGGCTTACCTAGATCCGTCTAGGCGGTCGTATGGCGCCGAGCGAGAGGAGGGAAGGCGTTTCACTTTGTTCCATCAGGTCTTCTACCGCGCCCGCTTCCAAACTAGGGAGCCAGCTAGCTAACATGACTCGTGTGCCAGAGCTGCCAACAGGGTCTCTGTCTGTCTCTCTCCGCCAAGCGCGTTTGTAGCAACCCCCCACAATCGAGACACAACTCAAAACCAACATTGTCCTTTGTTGCAAGGGGGGGCCGACCTCCGCCGGGGGTGTTCCCGGCTCCAAATAACCTTACCTGGGATAAGGTAATTACATACCCATCGCCGACTACGGAGTAAGTGCCTATTGTGCCAGGAATGAGATGACTAAATTTTCTTTTTTGGAACTGAACAGCCTTCATCGTACCTACTTAGGTATCCTGGCAGCGCGGCCCCTTTTTTTTTCCATCCTTCTCCCCCCCCCCCCCCCCCCCCCCCTTTTTCTATTTTCCGAAAGGACAACCCCCCGAAAGCACCATCGGAGAGGACTCCTCAATACGAGCATACAAACGCTCAATGTCAAATTGGGGACTCGGTAAGCGATTAAGTGCGGGTTATAGGATACGACACATTCCATTACACGTGATATTCCGATAAGCGCTGCACTGCCCCCGTTCCTTTTCATCCTTTTGACTTTATTTTGTTTATTTTTCTCGAATTGATCCAAATCTTAAATATCAACGGCGCCGATCCGACATTTCGACCATGACGTCGGCTTTTGGAGGAACTATTTATGCGTCTTACTTTTTTTAAGTGGCTTCTTCTTCTTGCCTCTCGGTCTGGCTTCCTTAGCATACCCAGCCGTACCTCGCCGTTTGCTCCTGTGAACGCCGGCTAGGACTTGCCCGATCGAGGGCCAGAAATTTGTCACGGCTGTCGGGTTTCCCTAAGCGGCCGGTCGACGCTAGCTGGCGTTGGTCTTTTTTCCCTGCCCCGTAGGGATTGGGCAGAGGAGGAGGCACAGGCGGCTCTAAAAGTACCTGGGGGACGGAACCATCGAAGGATGGAAGGGGAAAAAATTGAGTAAAAGAATATCTGAAACTTAGCCTGTTGATCCTACCGAGCACCTGCAGGAGTTTCTACACGTGCTGCACAGGAACAACATACCCGTTGGTATGTAGACGTGTCGTGCATATGCCATGAGCATGTAAGGAATAGGCAGCAGCCGCGGAGCCGCTTTTCAGCTATCCTTGGCTGCCTGTGCAGCGGCTTACCTCTTTAGCTGACCGCGGAGATTAGGTAATGAGGCTCATCTTTCTTCTCGTCTCCTTTTGTTTGCTATATCCGTCGCTTCCGCTTGGCAACGTACGCCTCTTCGTAGATGCCATGTAACACGAACACACATGCCTAGCACACACAAGGATATTCGTATGCACAAGGTTCTTACTCTGCATCCTGAGCCTCTCGATGGAGATCGCTGATCAAAGGATCGTAGATGCGTCAAGATACCGAGAGGCTAACCTATTTAGCCGAGGTCCCTTGCATTTGCAGAGCAGGAGGAAGAGGAAGAAGAGCAGGAAGAGCAAGGACCGCATCAACTCAGCCTCCGGTATAGGCGGCGGCGGAGCCGGGGAGAGTCCACGGCTCGAACCCCAAAGTCCACTATTTACTTACCGCTGCGCCGTCGTATACCCAGGAAGAAGAGAAATCGGCATGCCAAACTAGCCTTCTCGGTGTTTATTCTTAGCTCAACTACTTATGTATCTCCGGGGTTCTAGACTGGGCCCGTCCCGCTCCAAAAGGGAATCCAAGCACAAGAGCGAGCGATGGTTTAGAGCGCCTAGGCAAGGCCGGGGTCCGTCGTAACCCAAGCTGGCGGAGCCGGGCGCTGGAAGTGCTTCACATACCAAGACGGTATATATGTATATACCGAGCGGCAAATAACCCTACCGACCCTAACGATTCCGAATGCGAAGAAAAACAAGAAAAGGTGGTGTAATGGTGTAACGTAGCAGGTAAGGTGGGTGTGGCCAGACGAATAGCAAGGTGAATTCCCTCACTCATGCGAGGCAACTATCGGCCAGAGATCGAGGCCGTGCCGCACGCACAATTTCCCCGTCTGGCAGGTATTACGCAGACGCCGCGCTCTCATCCGACCAGGCCGAACGCACGGGATTTTTTTCCTTCTCGACCCCCTTAACTGCACCTTGCCGCGCCGTGGGTCCCGAACCTATGCCCAGTCGAGGGCAACGCGCTGCAACTATGCGGGACAGTTTCCCTCCTCTGCTGTGGCCCGGATATAAGAAGCTCATCTCGTAGGTGTATCCAATCACGATCCGTCCCGGGGGGTTGGTAGGCTATAGAGCGGCGCTGATTACCTACCGAAGGTGCCTAACTGGAGCAGAGTCGCCAGGCTGGCACTTACCAGCGTGTCCGATAGATTAATTGACGCAGTCGTACGGCGCATGCCGCCAGCAAACACCACTTAGGGCGTTGATTTGTGGATAGGACGCCGACTCTATTAGAACGACGGATGATAATTACGTAAGGGTCATGGCAAGGACACATGTTTCGTTTCTCCGCCGCGGCCTTCCCCGGCTCTCGGGGTACGTGAGGTGGCCCGCTTGCTGGATGTCCTGGACGCCTGGCTCGACGATACCAGCTTTTGTGCGGCGAAGACAAGCTTAACCGGCGCAGTCCTCGTCTCCCAGGATAACCCCGGATCTTGATGCTGCGATCCCCGGCACTCAGGAATGTCGTGGTATCAGAACTGATCCATCTGCTGGGATTATTACTAACCTAGCTTGCTATCGTGTCTACTAAAGTAGGGTGAGGCTACGGGGCGTAAAATCCTCAAGGTTCAGTTGACACTTTGGTGGCCGCTATACTTGTCACGATGTCTACACCCACTGTGCCATCCATCCTACCTCATGGGATCGCCCCTGGGCCTTTGATGATGATGTCGAAGGTGTAGCATACTGTTGGATCGTGGCCTTGAATCGATGCGTCGCCTCTCATTAGATACGCGCCGCGCCGTCGTCCTGCGCTGCCTCCACACGAACCCTGCCGGTGGTGAACTTTTGTTTTTGCTATAATCGCAGTCACAGGGTTCTAGAGGGAGCCGAAGTCTCTTAGTCGTCGCCGCCAAGTCTCTGAGCCTCATTTTCTTAAATCACATGTATTTCATACTGGCGGTCGTTTTGTTGGCGCAATTAGAAAGCTTCACCGCCATTCGATGAACACGTACTACGCATAAGGGCATCTATATTATTTTGAGTTTAACTGTTGTGCTAATTAATGCGCTCAGGGTGGCCTAGCCCCCTGTACACGAAAAGTGTCTTCATATCACAGACTACAGACTATCAATGGATAAGAGTTGATGCAAAATACCATTAAGGATGCCCACCTACAATTTCAGGGGACTGTCTCTTCGACATCTGATTCTGTAAACAGCTTTGAAAACTTAGATTTTTAGCCGCTCAGAGAATTACTGCTTTATGAACAGAATAACTCAGAAATACCGTCATTTGAAGCTTGAACGTAGCTCTGTAGTTGACTTTCCGTGGTATTCTGGTAGGGATAAGGCATTCGCTCACCAGATCGTGGGTGATTCTAACAGTAGTCGTACCGGCTATTACGGTTGTTGGTGAGTGTGTGCCTGGAATTCCGCCAATGCACCCGGAATGTTGGACAGAGTCTCGCAGGGTAAACCTATCTACATCTCCAGCTATAGACAATGGTAGGAAGAGTCGTATATAGTTCCAAAACAGTTCTGACCAATAGCTGCGGTCGAAACCGCCTGTAAGCAACTGAGACGCCAGAGTTTCGGGCTTTGCTGCCCAATTCAGAGAAAGTAAATATGAAACCTGAAAAGGCGATCAGATCTAGTTATAGCCCTTAGAATATAAAGCTCTAGGCTGATGAGAAGTTGGTCAAAATACTAGGTTCACTACCTCTAATGACCTTGTCTCACACCGACTTGATTTCCGGAAACCATGTGCTAGTGCTCTGCAGTTCTTCCGTCGTTTTCTTGAAATGTAAAGAAATAGCTTTATTCAGGAAGCGTCCTGTTGGCAGCATCGACTTGGGTTGTAGCTCACGTTTCAATGCCTCTCTTATTTCTGCCAACAATACCAGAGCAACCTGGCTCATCCTGAAATGCGTCGCAATCCAGCGGCTTGCCGTAACTACCCAAAGACGTGAGTTGGGCACTCTTGCTCCATTTCAGAAAACGATACACTGAACAGCACTATAAGTTCTAAGGGGGTTCGCCGAGTTCCGCGATGGAGACACGGCCCCTATCACCCCATATTAAGAAGCATGATCTGATGTTGATGCGGTGGAACACTGCAGCGGAACACAATCATATGCACCCTTAAGATTTGGGTCTCTTTTGTCTCACTTTAAGCCCTCAGCCCGCGTCTAGACCGTCTCCCGGTACCGCGTCCTTGGATCACAAGGTCTAGTTCTGGGCCTTACTACTACTACTCTACATGTTGTCATGAATGGTGCACTACCAGTACTGTGGTCTCAGCCCCTGGAACGTTGACGCTAGGGAACTATGTTCTTCGCCTTCTTTTCGCCTCTGACCAGCCAACTGGAACGCGTTGATGTTAGCGACTACCTATCCATCGATTGCTTGTGGTGTGGGAGACAGCCAGCTGCAGGTTCACTTTAAAACTCTTGATCTGCTAGCGAGAAAGGGATTCAACTTACCTCAAGTTGTACGCCCTTATGTATGTGAACCAACCAGTCCACGTAGCTCTGCGCCTCATTGTTGCGGTCCTCGATCAACATCCGCGCAAACTCGTACTCGGCGCCGTCAATCCCCTGCCTGGCCAGCTGGATCGTCAACGCCTTGGAGCCACGCATCGTCTTGAGGAACTCGATAATATTCCGGACTTGAGCGTTTAGGTGTGTCTCTAGAATCGGCAGAGACGAGCTGTACGGATCTAGCGCGTTCAGGCTATCCTTTCCTTCTCCGAAGAGGTCCACTAGAAGATTGGGCGATGTCTGAGAATGGAACCATAGCAAGCACTGTTGTCCGTTATCCACCAGATATACTCCGCCAGGTTCAACCCTACTGAAAGATGTCCGAATGGCTGGGGGCACCTTCAAATAACCCGTCTGCTCGTCGGGGAATCCGTCTTCGGGATTGAGGTTGTGGATGGGTATCATCCTGGGGTAGACGTAGAGACTAAGCTCCGTGGCGCCTATCGACCTGATCATGCGCATTTCGTGTACCCTCCGATCTGAAGTCTCGTTACCACCCTTGAAAGCTCGGCATTTGATGAGTCCAAGCATATACATCGAGAGCTCCTTGAGCTTCTCTGGCATGACAAGTTGTCCTGGCGGATGAGACTGCGATGAGAAATTCTTGCGGTATCCGGCAAGGATATCGATCGTCTTCTCTGTCAATCCTAGTCGTATGTCCTTCAGCGAGGTCGAAGTCGACGCGAGTTTGGACGCGGCATCCTTGGCAAGGATGGTGTAGACGGCATCTTGGTCCACGAATTTCATGCATTCCCTCGCATTGTCGCTGACGCTGGCGATCACGTTACAACACCTTACTCGCCGCTGGCCAGAAGCAGTGGTGTACAGCAAGGCAGACTGGAAATGGGCGTCGAGTTTTGCGTCAAGCTTTCCATCGTAGCCAAATGTCACACCTACAGCTTTGTCGGCATCTATGACGCCTATCTCGAGATCGGCCCCGAAGGTATGCTGTATGAAGTTGCCGTGGTAAGCCGAGATCTGGAGACCGTTCGAACATCGAACTTTCATCAACGCCTGATAACCCGTCTCTCTCGTGACCGTATGCTTGATCTCGAGTGAAAGCTTGGCGTTGTCGCGGCCAGCCACGAAATTGGGATAGTAAAAGGTCTCGCCTCCAGTTGTAGACGCTAGATGGCCGACGGTGGCTACGTCCAAATATCCACCAGAGGGCGCAGCTAGGAAGAAGTCGACACCGACGCCGGCGGCTACCATCTTCTCTGCAACCTTCTTCCATGCGGGGTGCTCCGTAGAGAAAAGTTTCTTATCAATTTCTCCGCTTGGATATTTCCCGTCATCCCTCATAAAGAGACGACCAGGACCCCAGGTAGGCAATGCGGATAACGAACACACTATCTTGCCTCCCGTTTTCTCCAGTGCAGCTAAGCAGGAGGTTAACGTGGGCAAGAGAGCAGGTTCCGGGTTCTTGATGTCTGCGAAAAGGGTGGGTAACCGCGCAAGCAACGACGCGATGACAGCTTTAGACTCGTACGGGTCCACGAACAGCCCATCGCTGAGCGGCACAAATGGGTCTTCGATATCTGGCATTATCATCATTTGCGCTTGTTCTAGGGCCGGCTAAATGGTCATCAGCAGCGTTCTTATTCGGAATCTTACCACGTCACTTACATTGCAATTATAGAAGTGAATGTCCTTGTCGTATGTGACAAAACCAACCTTCGCGCCAGGTGGAATCCGCCGTCTCGGCTCGCCGTTCTCGTCTATCTCATCACCCCCTTCCGGAGCATAGAGCGCGGCGAGGATGCCTTCGCAGAACGCTTCCAAAAACCCCTTATTGTAAGATTCCTGGGTAACGTCGATTACGAATAGCCAGTGAAGACCTGTTGGTTCCTTCGTCCAGTACTCCTTAGGTACCGTGAACTCAACCGTTCCCCTAGTCAATTCTGGTCGTTGATCTCGATCCACTCTCACACCCTGGGGCGTCGTCGCGCAAAAGTACTCGGATGGGGTATCGTTGGGATATGTACACAGATTACACACGAACTTGCTCCCGCCGGAGCGGAACATCATGAAAGGATTAATATAGGCACGGCATCTTCGACATCTTGGCGGTCCAACATCTCCAAAATCAAGTAGGGGTACCTCCATCTCACCAGGTTGTAGGCGGGATAGAGGCTGCAATATCAGACCCAGAGGAACGCCGGTGCTGTGCAAACCTTCCGAGCTGGCTGGGATGCTGTTCATGGTCAAGCGAGTAAACTTTGGGGAGGAATTGCCTTGGTCGTAGGCAACAAAAGAGACGGTTGCAGGAGGGGGTACATGGCGCTCAAATGTGGGATAGACATTGCTCAGATAATATTGCTGTGGCACGTCTCTAGAGACGGGCACACTGGGAATGTCGTCGGGCGAGACGCCGCCTCCGCTCGAAGCCGGCACAAAGGCCGGAGCTTGGCCCTGATCTGGCTGGCCACCCCTGGCAGCAAATTCGGCGGATGTAGCGGGCGTGCCGGGCTGGTAGGGCGCATTGACAGGTGCCGGGAATTGGTTTGGTGAAGTTGGCTGTCCGATGAACTGGCCACCTGGTTGCATGGAGGGGTCCGCGTTCAAGAAAGAGGTAGCGGGAGTGCCTGCTGGCGGAATGCCGTTGTACGGCTGAGAAGAGCCGGCGGGTGCCTCGACGGAGTGAAATACGTGACGATCCTTCTTTTTCCTCCTCGCTGTGTGTTGCCCATCTCCTAGGGACATGCCAGCCATCTGAGAGGCGAGACCTCCATCTTGCGGGGGCGCAAAACCCGGGGCGGCAGCGGGCGAGCCGCCCATAGGAGGCGGGCTTCCGTAATATTGCTGACCCTGTGGAGCAGGAGAGCCGTAGCCGACACCTTGCTGGTACGGGTTCGTGGCCACGGGGGGTTGGAATTGCTGAGGGGCAGGTTGGCTCGTTCGGTTGGGATCGTTCGGGTCAAGTTGCTCGCCTTGGCCCAAGGCATGGTACATGGAGTAGTCGGCCATCGTGAAGGAAAGGGGCGCTAGGTGCGTATCTGGACCGCCTGTCTAGCAACGGACACCTGAGGTATCGTATTCCGGTCGTGTAGCTATCTGTCTGGTATAGCTTGCGGTGTGGTACAGTTCGGATCGGATTCGACAAATCATAAGCATTGCAAAACTTCCATGATATCGGGTTCTTGCAATTACAAGACGGTCAAGGTCAAGATAGAGAGGGGGAGGGGGAGGGGTAGAGGTAGAGGTAAGAGATATTCTAGGAAGAGGATTAGGTCTAATTAGTTGTCAGAAAGGTCAGGGAAGGCAAGTATGAGACAAGTCAGAAGCTGGCTGATGCTGTCTTTGTGGCCAGTAACAACGGTATGGGCATCTGAAATCATAGCCGGCTCAGCTAAGAATAGGGCGGCGTATGGGACGATGCCAGGGGTTTGGTATAAATTGACAGATTGACAGAACATCATTCCGGTGATTTTCCGATTTATCACGATTTGGCCAAGTTTGTGGGGTTTTCCTTTTCCCACGCTGCCAAGCTGCATGTGCGATTGGGTGTACACCTTCGGGTGTACACGGGTACAGGCTACCCACAGATCGGGGTTAGCGTACCCTTCACCTTTTTACCTTATTCTTCACCTCGATTACCTAAGGTATCCGCTTTCTGCCCAGCTGAGTGCTGCTATCCCGGCAGCCTGGTACGTACCTTCTAACCTTTGACGCGATCAAGGTCTTGGCCGTTTCTTTTCTTCTTCAACTCCAGTCGGCTACTCGCGAACCCCATTGCCAACGAACCGCCAAATTGCGATCACAGACGATTTGAGCACTAGAAGTGCTCCCAGTCATAATACTCTCGGTCTTACTACTACCATGGTGACGCAGCCATGTTTACCTTCAGCTCGTTACAGGGTGCGCTGTCAGACTCTGCCGCGTCGCAATCCATCCTCGAGCTAGACGGTGGCATCAAGGTCCTTGTCGACGTCGGTTGGGACGAGTCCTTTGACGTCTCGAAGCTTAAGGAGCTGGAGAAGTATGCTACTTAAACACCATCTTCATTCTCTCTGTATTATTATATATAGCTAATCCAGATCTACAGACAAGTCCCGACTCTATCCCTCATCCTACTTACCCATGCCACCACCAACCACATCGCGGCTTTCGCCCACTGCTGCAAGCATTTTCCGCTCTTCACCCGAATCCCCGTCTATGCGACCTCGCCCGTGATTGCCCTCGGGCGCACCCTACTCCAGGATCTCTATGCCTCTACTCCTTTGGCCGCCACTACAATCCCGCCGAGCTCCCTCGATGAGATCTCCTTCTCTTACGCCACTCAGCAGTCTTCCTCCAATATTCTGTTACAGGCGCCCACGCCGGAAGAGATCGCGACGTACTTCTCCCTGATCCATCCCCTCAAATACTCGCAGCCTCATCAGCCGCTCGGTTCTCCCTTTTCCCCTCCTCTGAATGGACTTACTATAACCGCCTACAATTCCGGTCGCACCCTAGGAGGTACCATATGGCACATACAACACGGATTGGAATCCATCGTCTACGCCGTCGATTGGAATCAAGGGCGTGAGAATGTGTATGCTGGAGCGGCCTGGCTGGGCGGAGCTGGAGGGGGAAGTGCGGAAATTATCGAACAGCTACGAAAGCCAACTGCTCTGGTATGCAGCACTCGAGGAGGAGAGAAGTCATCCGTGTCCGGGGGCCGTGCCAAGCGAGACGAACAGCTGTTGAGCAAGGTCAAATCCGGTATCGCCAGAGGAGGTACCGTCTTGATCCCGGTCGATTCAAGCGCTCGAGTGTTGGAGCTAGCATATTTGATGGATCATGCATGGCGAGCCGACGCGGCAACCGGGGACGGCCAGCTAAAGTCGGCCAAACTCTACCTCGCGGGCCGCAATATCCACAGCACCATGAGATATGCCCGTAGTATGCTTGAGTGGATGGACGATAGCATTGTTCGCGAATTCGAAGCAGTGGTCGATGGCTCTCGGCGCGTTAATGGTGCAGCAGACGGATCCAAGCAAGGAAAGGAAGCTGGTCCGTTCGATTTCAGATTTCTCAAGCTGCTTGACAGAAGAGGTCAAGTGAATAAAATACTCGAGACTTCGGAAGAAGGTCCATCCACCGGCAAAGTCATCCTGGCCAGCGACACGACACTGGAATGGGGGTTCTCTAAGGATGTGCTGAGACGGATCGCTCAAGACTCACGAAATATGGTTATTCTGACCGAATATCCCACCTTAACACCAGATACCCACCCGTCTCTTTCGCGAAGTCTCTGGGAATGGTACAAGGAGAGGCAGGAATCAACAAATGGAGAGTCGAATGGGTCGGCCCAACACGAATTGGAGCTCAGGGACGCGAAAAGACAGGCATTGGAGGGTAGTGACTTAAGCACTTATCAGCAGTGGCTTACGCAACAGCGCCAGTTACAGACTACCTTGCAAAGCGGAGGAGCCAGTACCCTTGAAGCTGTAGGAGACGTAGCCGACGAGGCATCCGAGTCGGAGTCGGATTCGGACGACTCCGATAACGAGCAGCAGGGCCGAGCGTTAAACGCCGCGACTACTATGGGACAGACCAGCAGGAAAAAGGCCGCGCTGACGGACGAAGATCTCGGGATTAACATATTGCTCAAGAAGAAGGGCGTGTACGACTTCGACATTCAAAGTAAGAAGGGCCGTGATCGAATGTTCCCACACCCGGTTCGACGAAAGCGCGGCGAAGATTACGGCGAGCTCATCCGACCCGAGGACTTCCTAAGGGCAGAAGAAAGGGAGGAAGGCGATGGGCAAGACTCAAATCAGGCAGGAAAAGACGAGGGCCAGGAACAACTCGGCAAGAAGCGCAGATGGGATGATGTCACAGCCTCGAATAAGGGACAAGGTTTTGTGCCGTCCAAGCGACCGAATCTTAACCGTAACTTGTCTGACGAGCTTGAGATGGCGGTTTCCGATGGCCCCATTGAAGATGAGCTCGATGGAATCCCAGACGACCTAGACGAGACTGCAACAGGTCCTTCAAAATTGGTTTTTGCTGAGGAGACAATTGCGTTCAATTTAGAGATCGAGTTCATTGACCTAAGCGGCATACACGACAAACGGAGCCTTCACATGCTGATCCCACTCATTCAACCTCGAAAGCTCGTCTTGATCGGCGGAAACGAGAGCGAAACGTTAACCTTGGCTTCGGACTGCGAGAAGCTCCTAGCCGAGGGTTCAGTCAGCATCTACACGCCGCGCATGGGTGCCTCCATTGACGCAAGTGTCGACACGAATGCTTGGGTCGTCAAGCTTGCTCCCACCCTAGTCAAGCAGCTTAAGTGGCAAAACGTCCGCGGAATCAGCATCGCCACGGTTACTGGCCGGCTACTCGCGATGCATAAGCAGCTGACCGCCGCGGCGGCAAGCCGAGAGGAAGAGGGTGCTCATAAGCGCATAAAAACGGAGGATTCAAAGGAGGAGACGCCACCCCCGCCGAAAGTGGTAGAAGATGCTCCCATAGAGCCGACTCTCGACATTCTCCCGACGAACATGGCGTCTGCTACTCGATCCGTCGCACAGCCTCTGCACGTCGGAGACCTAAGGCTCGCCGATCTCAGGAAGGCCATGCAGCAGTCAGGTCACACAGCCGAATTCAGGGGCGAAGGCACGTTGCTGATTGACGGTTCGGTGGTTGTACGAAAGACGACGGCGGGCCGCATCGACGTTGAGAGCATCGGCTTGCCAGCTGAGAATAACCCAATAAACCAACACGGCGGCACCTTTTACGCCGTCAAGCGGACGATCTACGAGAGCCTGGCCGTGGTTGCCGGGGCTTAATCTTAGCAGCCGTTTATCGCCGTCTCTACGAGCCGCACAGAGGCCCATCTTTGAGAGCATTTAGCACTCGTCAAGTAACTCTCGCCGTCCCGATGGATACGCCTTTCTATGCAGTCATGATTTTCGGGGGCATCTAGTGTACAAGGATGTAGAATAACGGCGGCCAAGGGAGGCTGGATGACGCTAGCGTTTCATTCCCCTTTACACGGAGATCACGCAGGGTTTCGGCAGAAGGGCATGGAAACCGTGTATTATTGCTTTTTCTAACTAGCGTCCAAATTATACCAGAGCTACCTAGGAGGTAGGCAATGGTTCAACTAAGATATCAACCGGCCTACCACGTGCTAGAAACCCGCCAGTTGGCACAGGCTGATCAGATGACCAAACCCGCCGAGGCGAAGATGAAGCTTTGGTATTTGGTATGATACCATTTTAACACGTCCCAAGCCATATGTCACTTTCCACATCACTTGGTACCGTACAGGCAATATCCAGCCGAACCCTCGTACTCCGGAAGGATTTTCATACCACATGCGTATTCTGAACTCACTCGATTTGACACAAGCCGATATCTGTAGCGAGGCTCATCGTACTGACTGCGAGTTGCCGTGTCGATGGCGGGGTATGGCAAAGGCTGTCTTCCATATGTCGACCTGGTCTACACCTTGTTGAAAGCATGTTGCATCCCTGCATGGAATTTAGGATGTTGCTTTGGTGGGCTAAGGGGTAAATTGGTGTCCCTTAGTAAAGATATGATGTGCCTCTGAACGATGTCGCCATCCCTTCGCCGGGACACGGTCTGTTTAGTCGGCTCGTGAATCTTGTACGGAATACCTTTCCTACGCCTACTGTCTGTGTATAAACTGGTGGCGTAGATGAAATCGTTGGCGTCAGGAATCATGAGTTTGTCATTCTCTCTTCCCCTACCCCATATATCCCATATAATGTCGAGACGATCAGAGCGTAATAGTGCACTTAGGATAAGGGATGACCAACAGATGTCGTCGGAGACGTTTGACAGAAAGCAGGGCACGTAGGTTGGCCTATGGGAGTTGCTGCTGAAACTTGCCCAAAGTGAGCGTAATTAGATCGTCCGTTGAATCTCTAGGACTCTTGTTCTTCTACTTAGGCATTGATGGGAGGGAAATTGCGATATGGTCTCCCATCGTGCTACTTACTAGAAGTAACGGGGAGATGCTACCATATCATAGGAGGACGAGAGAGAAGAAAAGACAGAAAGAAAAAATAAATCACATGAAAAATAAGACGTGATTAAAGAAAAGACGAGCGTAATATCCATCGTCACATTAACTAACATCTTCCTCCAAAAGTAAGAGAAAGTTTTCTCTAAGCCCACTGGCTTATACGTTGGTAGCCAGGTGGCCTAAGCAATTAGGTGAATGCGTATGTGTCATTATTTAACATAAAGCAGTAACTTCAAGAATGCGATGTGGCTAGGATGACTGGCGATTTTCGCGAGTTTATCAAGTTGACGATGAAGAACCCCAAGGCCATCGACTTCGTCCCGGAAGGGGGCGTAAGGTACCTTTGTCATATTTGCATCTAGCTCTAACCAGTCCTTGTCCCGAGGGATGAAATTTGTCTTCCATCTCTGTCGGCGACCTACACCACCTTTGAGATCATTCCAATACGAGATATGTGCGTACAATACCCAGATAGGTCACACAGCGAATACAACTGAATGGTTAAGGCTGGCCGTCACGATTGTGCCTCAGAAAGTTTCCTTTGAGCATTTTACTTTGTAAGCTATGCGCCCCTTTCATTTTCTACTTTGCATGTTAAATAAATACTTACATAGTTGAACGTTAATAAAATTATCAACCAAACCCTACCTTAACCCCTTCTCAATAACAGCAGCTGCTACTTAAGTCAACTGCTTAACAGAAAGCTTAGCATAGTTTATATAATACAAGATAAAATTCATCAACAAAAGGGCGAGCTAGCAGATTATCGTAAAGTAGACCGGTCGGTGTCCTGCTAGTGTCTGTAGGTATGCCTGCCATTGTAGTAGGACACTCGAGTTAGACGTATAGTCCCTAGGTGGGTAGCTATTACATAGATTTAGTTAAGTGTTTTAATAGACCAAAGTTTATATCGACATAAAGATTTCCGTGATATTATAACACACATATTATAATGGGATAGACATTTGTTTCGTAACAATCTTGATGTGTGATTTTTTGACGTACGAGTGTCTGTCTTCCGGTACGAATTTAACATAAACCGTCTTGGAAGCCTTCTAGTCTTTATCCATAATTAAAAAAGTATCTCATCCCGTGGTCTTCGGATCTCATCTCACGTGTATAGTATAGTAACCGGATACCTTTCTTCCTCGTGAGTAGAGTTACGTGAATTCAATAATGTGAACCTGCTTATCTCTATGAAGTACCTAGCCATATAAGTGCTGATAGGGAGCAACACACGCTTTCCCTCGAGCCAGGGGGCTCTTGTAATACGCCATCTACATTGTTGTTAAACTATAACAACGTCTGCAGAACTATACGACTGGTCAGGTTCGAACTTCCAACGTCACGTAAGTCACACACATCATAATGCCCTCACGTCCATTGCTCGGTTGATTCCACGTACTTCTATGTCCCGGGCGAGTATTCCATCCTGGGCGAGTGTTCCGCTTCTTTTTATGTTTGTGCACTTAGCTACCTGGGTAGTCTCTCAGCAGGCTCATTCTCCAAATGAAGCCTACTCTACCGCAAACACTGCCAACTCGAAGGTCTTGTAAAATATTTTCCTTCTCCCATCCCACACAGAACTTCTTCCCTCCTTCACCAATCACCAGACTCTCCTGCTAGATATACTGCACATTCATCACCACAGATCTAGGTAAGCTCAATCCTTACAGTTTTCGTATGTATTTCCCTTGTTGATTCCTTTTCCCTGTTCACAGTCGGTGTCTACCTATGCACAGCCTGGGACTGCCTCGAGACACCTATCCAGGTGCTTCACCAAGAGTACACTGTCCATTCGAATGGTGTAGCTCGTCGGTCTCTTCTCTGTCAAGCGTATCGTCATATCAATCCTCACCAGTGGAAAATTTCGTGGATTGCTTCAGGATTTTCAAAGACTGGTAAGTCCAATGGTCTCCTACGTTCTGATACTTTCCATCAGCTTTTTCTGCCACAAACCCAATATTCCCACCCGTCGAAGAGGCATTCCTGATTCAGGTGTCATCCTATTAAACCTTACACCATATCTATCACCATCATCACAATATCCCTTCCCTATCATCACACTACTCCAGCAACATTTTCGCAAAGCCGGCGGTGTAAGGCTCCAACGAATCTATTGCACCTTTTCCTAAACCTACTACACAATCCCATCACGCGTCGAGTGGCTTCGTGAAGCAATCCTAACCGCATTCGGGCTTTCGCATAGGAAGCAAAGCTCTCAGGAACATGTCTTCTACCATGGATCACGCCGTCAATATCCCCGCTAATCCCGTTGCCGGCCCTGCCGCTGGCCCCGACTCTGGTACCGCCGCCGAGCGTACTGCGGATACTACTGCAGGACTCGCCATTCCTGATGCCGCGGCTGTCCTCGCGCCCAACCGACCGTTTCCGGACTTATACTCGGCGCTTCCGGGAGAGTTAAAGCTTAAGGTGTGGAAGGGAGTTTCCATGGTGAACGGTGTCCAACACTTCCGTTTGAAGATGACACGAATCCCTCCCTATTTCTTTCAACAGGACGTCATAGTCAGACCCATCGCTAAGTCCGTGGATAGCTCCGCCTGGCGTGTCCGCAACAGCCTTAAATGGCTCGACGGCTATGCCTGGGACGTTTTGGGAAAGAAAATAGAAGCCAAGGGCAATACGCGGCTGTTCTGGCCTCGAGACTTCCAAACCCCGAACGCGACCCTGACGCTGCGAGAAGGCCAAGACATTGCCATCGCCGACCTGGACAACGATCTGATCTGCTTCGAGCCCGAGGGAATCCCTATGCACACGTGGCATTTCCCTATCAGGTCCTGGCAGGAGTTCCGCGGCGTCACGCGCGTGGGCGTCAACTTCCAGGTCCGTCAACGCGGCCACATCCGCTCGCCGGGTTGCCCCTGCATAGATGTGCAGCACACCACGATCGAAGCCTGCCCCGAGATGTTGAATTGCTTCTTCAGTTACTTCAGTGACCTGAAGACTTTCTATATTCTCTACAAGCTCTCCCAATTAACCCTTGCGAGACGCTACATTGAGGAAGGTACGGAAGAGTATGAGAGAGCGATGAGCACTGGTGAGATACCAGGGCCGCACAAAAGAGAACTGCTCAAGATTTACATGACTCACTTCGAGAGTAAGTTTTATTCCCTCACCCGCCTTTTTTTACTGTGCCTTTCTATAGGCTTCATATACCGAAATTGTCAAGTTTGCTAACGGATGATGAAACTTGCATAGAGGTTGCCAAGGAATCTAACCTTGAAATCTTCGAGGACAAAAAGTACACGTATATCGAGGTCACCAAGGACGACGGGTGGGTACGCTTTAATCAACATGGTATGTGGACTATCACGGAAGACCTCGAGGATGTACACGAGGAGCTAGAAGCCAACAATGAGAGCTACCTCATCCGAAACCCCAAGATTAAGGTGCTAGTCTATGCCGACATCTGAGATGCCTCCAGGTATCGATGAGTACCCAAAGACATGGCCGGCGTCTTTGCTTTGGGGTTTTACTCCCAGGCCAACTTTGCACAGCCTGGAAACGCAAGATCAATATCTCCTTATACCCAATTATCACTTCACAGAGATAATTTGGAAGGAGAGGAAACACCACAGGGTGGAAAGGAGAAGAGAAAACGGAAACGAAAAAAAAAAAAAAAAAAAAGGAGCACAGCAGGGCACGGGAACGAGAGAACGCAAGGAGGCACGGCACTGATACCCCATGATACCACGCTATTTCACAGAGATGACTCGCAAGGAACGACACTTGCGTCGCAAGGTCACGATCACGGTCTTTGGCATGTTTTCTAAACATGGCTACCCAGATGCTTAGGTAGATAGAATGAAATCAGAACTCGTACTGCGTCTAAGCTAAAAGCTACTTCAACGCAAGGCAACACCTCCATACCCTTAACTCATACTAAGCTCCAATCTTACCGTCGAGATTAAGCTTGCGGGAAGCGGTGCGTGCCGTGTCTCTTGAACCATACCGTCTATACTCGGCCGTTTCTTCTCGCTGGGCGTCCCCGTGTCCATTCGGCGTTGGGTAAGTAGCGCTTGGCACATCCGACCCGGTGCTTTGATACCTGGAAGCGTCACTATAACGTTTCAAAGCTTCTCTTTCCTTGACTCTCGACTATTTTGATACTCGTACTTCCTGACGACGATTGACTTTGAGGTCTGATATATCTACGTTCTTCTCAAACTGGAACCGCGGCCCTCTCTGTTTACACGTATCCCCCCACTGCCGAGCAGCATCGACGTCCTCGCTTAGTGTGGTAAGCTTATTCTATCTGGAACCGTCACCCTTCTGTCTACATCGATCATTGCTAATGGCAGCCGTGATCTAATCGCTGGCTAGACCGTGTGACTACGGGGTGAGAGCCATGGACGGGGTGGTACTATCTATAAGTACAAGTCCCGCGGCGTAGTTGGAACTTGTCTTTATATTCTATCTACTGGTAGGTGTTCATTTCATGCACTCCGGCTACCGACGCCAACGAGCCATCTCTCTTCGCAACGAAACATAAGTCTTCCTCTCCAGCGCAGAATTGTCATACACGCATGACCAGGTAGACAACGTATGGTCCGACTACGATACAGGTGGCAGTCAAGCCCTCTTCTAGAACGGATGCACCAACAGACAGGAGGCTGAACTAGAACATGATCTAATGTCGTCCTCAGACACAGGCCGAATGCGCATACATCACTATGAGCGCTGCTAGTCAGCAGCGGCTACAATGATGCGTAGCGTTCTGGAGCTCTCGAGCTCAAGCCATCAACCACTTCTTGTTTACTGTCTACCTAATCTAGGCCGACGATACCTATAGAAGCCACGATCCCCGATAATACAATCCTACCTCCCCTGCTCGTCACAACGTCGCTATCGACATGGTCCTGCAGGCCCTGTCCTCATCGAACACGAAACCCGCGCACCTCGGCATGAATCCCACCCCCCTCAATCTCGGGGGTCTCTGTCGCATTTGCATGCATAATGCCCGCGACGATCCTAGGCACACGGGCTAGCCTGCGTCAATTCGCATGGCCGCACTCGCGTGCGCAGCGGAATAAGCCGTATTGGGGGAAGGCGGGGGGAAGCCCGTTTTCCGGCTAGCGTGGGAACCCGACGGCGGATGATGCCGTGAATGCATTATAGCTGACGGAGATATCATATAATAGCACGGCGCTTGTGTCGGTACGATGCTCGCAAGTACAGTACAACAGCAAAACCCGACAACACCACACACCGCATCGCCTGGGGGCGGATATCGCGAGTTCGTATAACGGAACCAACCGCACAGACGTGGCCCGAGGCCAGGGGAAAACCAGGCTGTTGGCGGCCCGGCGAGAAGAGGGTGGGAAAGGGAAAGCTCGTGTTTGGGGACGCCGAGCCGCGGAGGCAAAGTCTAGCAGAGCTAGGTATAGCATCAACGACGCAGGCGCAGATCGACCAGCGCGACGGTATGCCTATGGAACAGGGGCAGGAGGCCTACCTGCGTAAAGGCGTAGCTTTCGCCGACGTTCACGATGTGCCCCAAGCGACCCGACAGCAATCTACCGTTACATCGCACGAATCCCTTGGGCCCGACTCAGTGGTCAGGACCGATTGCGCGTGTTAGGTCGGTGCGAGCCGTGTAGCCAGGTCCCTTGCGCGGGCGAGGAGGGGAGGAGGGCACGAAAAGACCCTCTCAGCCGTTCTTGGGGGACCTGCCAAGGGACGCGGGCGTAGGAAAGGAAACCTAACCTACCGCACACGCGCGCGCGCGCAAAGCTGACAAGCTGCTGACTCTCTGCCCTTCCAGAAGCGAAGAAGATTCCATCATAATAGGGGGGCCCTAAGCACCGTTCCGGCAAACACGGCCGGCCCCATGGGACGAAAAGGGGCAGTGATCGGCAGATTCTGCTCGGCGTGGCAGTGCTGCTGCTGCGAAAGAAAAAAAAAATTCCCCGGGGCTCTTATCCTACGGCATGATGCAATCACACATAGAGGGGTCGCCTATTGCCGCAGGAACAGGACCGATAGAGCGTCAATCGTTGATGTTGGGTTGCTGATCTGATGGGACGGCTGGGCGCTGACACGAGGTGTCCTGCGTTGGCGAGGCTGCCCGAGGACGATCATCTTCGACGACAGACGTGGCGCCCAACGTTGCGATGCGGTGAGAATGCTCGCATGCCCGGTGGCGATATCGACATCGTATGGCATTGGGTCTTCCCCCCCCGTCCGGGAGTCCGGGTGGCTGAGCATCTGGGATGGGATTACTGAGCCGTACTGTAGCATCGTTCCCGAGCACGGAGAATTACCCCTTCGCGATGGAGCCGACCGTCGCAGCGGTCTAGACGCGGAAAAAATCTATCGAAACGAGATTGGATTATGCCCATGATGTTATATTATGACTGATATATGAAAGAGCAGACGGAGATGATATCCAGCCGTGTGCTCGGTATGTACGACGATGTGTGTCTTGAAGTTGTTTAGGCCTTGGCTAAGAGGATCTAAACAAGGGACAATTGATTGTAGAATATTGACCGCTCGGGAGTTCATTCCGGAGACCGACTACATAGTAGAGTTGACCGAGGCCGTTGAACATTTCGGTGCGCTGAATGCGACGCAGAAGCTTACCTTGGGAACTTGACTCGGTCCTGTCCTCTTTTGGGGCCTATAGCGCGGCATACCTATCACTGTAGTTGCAATCAGGTAGGGCTTCCACACCGGGGAGCGGTTCGGTGTAACCCTCTAATTAGAGCTTCTCGGTCGCGCGCGGGCAGCATAACTATCTTTAGACATCCAGCGGCCGTTAACGAGACCTCGTAATTAAAGGTCGAAAGCGTAGCGATAATGTAATGCAGGTCCCGAAAGGGGCGGAAGCGAGGAGGACAGATCGAGAGAGGGTTGCATTTCTATCTATAGACAGACGTCGGAGGTGGCGCCGTCGATGATTTACTTGAGCGGACATTCTGCCTGTAATATGTGGCGAGGTAAGGCTGCGAGAGCAACTACCTTAGGCGTATGATCTTGGGTAGATCTACGCTACGAATGTCGACACGAGGTAGATCTGCAGATCTCGGTAGTTCGCCTGCTTGTACTCTTCGGTAAGTTTGGCGTGTCTATCCGTCGGCTAAGCCACAGCGCTGACATGAGTTCTTCTCTTCCCCAGACATCTGCTATGCGAAGAACAAGGGATGGCGACGAATGTCGGCGACTTTGTACCGTCGCCACCAGTTGCCTGCCGGTAGCCCATGCGCCGCACTCGCCGTAAGAATACCTTCAGCCTATCGTCACCATGTGGCACGATTGTAAGGGGCATTGCTTGCGGTCCAACCTATAGGGAGTGGCTGGCGAAGCCGCGCTCGAAGGGGGAAGGGAAGCGGAAGTGGACGAAGAGTTGCACTGTCTTACAGCGCGTTCGGTCGGTAATGCGACACTGAACCTGGGATTAGCACGCCAATATTCGCAGGAATCTGGCCGTCGAATATGGCCAGGTCGCTGTGGAGGTGAGGTTGCATCGCAAAGCTTGGCATGCAAGACACCAGACCCGTCCTGTCCGTTCCTGGGCTGCTCTGTACATTAGGTAGTATGCAGACCGGTAGATACAGGCCTACGGAGTATGCGTCAGGCATTCGATCTCACGATAACGAGCAGTGCTGTCTTGCCGTAAAAGCCTCACATATGACTCGGGCTCTTGTGTAGGTACGTAATATACAGCTTGATCGTCGTCTGCTGAAGTGAAGGCCGCATACCGACGCGCGCATAGATAAGATGACGGGCGTCGGCGTGTAGGTAGTAAAGACGAAACCCAATGGTCCACTATGCTGCCGTTGGACGAGATGCCGTCGGAGCAGCGGCAAGTCAGGAGTTTCCGGCGCGGCATCTTACAGTTTGCATCCGTATCTAGATGCCTTTTTGTATGGACCAGTGCGGTGGTCTCGAGGACGTGCTGGGTGAAACGCCGGGAAGAGTCTCATCAGATGATGGCGCTCAAGCCAACCAGTCGGAATATTCTTATACCGCTTCAAGTGCAGCCCTGCGCTGCACGAGGATCATTAGCTGCTAGAATCGTGGGCTGGTTATCGCTGTGATTGGAGAAGGGGGCTTGTTTCAAGTTGACACTAAGCTCACGACCCATGTAAGACGTTGACTTAGTCTATGCCACGTCAATAAGAGTGTTTATGCGCTGGAGCGGTGAAAGACGCATGGCAGCAGGGCTACGAAGTGCCGATCCCGGGTAGACATAGCTCCAGACCGGTGAGCTCAGCATCGAACAATAGGTCCAGGATCGCCATAGGCAGCCTCGAGTCGCAACGAGCTGGGAATTGGAGCTGCGGGGAAGAAGAGCTTCCCATACAATCGCGTCTGTGGACGCGACAGCTCCAAGAAACGCCAGGGGAGCTTTTCTAGGCGATGCCCCTGTTAGAACGTTTGTACCGTAGTACGCATATTCTCAATATCCTCACAGCGGGTAACGCGACCAGATAGCTGACAGCTCAGGTCCAAAACGCGACCGAAACTTCATAGGCTGATGTCTACCAAGCTTCGGTGTCGCCTTAAGATTCATGCCTTGACTATGAGAGGCAATCTGCGAATAGTGGCATGATTCCTCCCCTTGATTTAGAAGGGCGCTTCCCACAACTGTCGTTGGGGCTATTTAGGCCTGGTGTAGCATAACTTTAGGAAGAATATCCTACTCTGCAATTTAATGCGACGGTCGCATGAGAGGGAAACATCCGGTTCGCCTAGGTATCCGGATGGATCGAAGGAGGTTCTCGATTCGTACACCAACTTACAAAGTTCATGATCTGTGAACGCCCCCAAACGGCAAAGTCAACCGTAGTATGACGCTGTAGGCGTATACTTGATAGACAACTGCCCAGGTAAGTAGTCGAGGTAGTATAGCTAGCAAAAGTTCCAGGATAACGGAGCTTGAGTGAGTTGGTGTTAATGCAAGGCGCGTAGTGTATGAGGATGAACGGTACGGCTAGCCAGCCAAGTGAATAATACATGGAATTCGGCATGCCGTACCGTTCCCGAATATCTTCTGGGACGGCAGATTGCCCCGTTGCTAGGTACGCGAATAACGACCCACGGAACTGCGATCAGGACGGGACGAGGTGTGCGTACCAGCAAACGGCGGCGGCTAGCAGAGTACAATTCACGCAATCTTCGACGGGTAGCGTCATGCTACGAGCAGCTAGGCCCTGATGTGGGCAGGTGATAGAACTCGTGAGTCTAGAAGCCCAGACGAGCAAAGTGACGGTGGGGATCCCAAGCTCGAGCCTAAGTGGGAGCATGTCAGAATCGCAGCCGCGATCGCGATCGCGCGCGCGCGTGCTGGGCGAGCCATCAATATTGCGCCGGACTGCGAAACGCGACTCTCGGGCGTCT
Source organism: Hypoxylon sp. FL1284 (assembly GCA_022432365.1). Lineage (NCBI taxonomy): Eukaryota > Fungi > Ascomycota > Sordariomycetes > Xylariales > Hypoxylaceae > Hypoxylon > Hypoxylon sp. FL1284. The sequence continues at coordinate 504,115 of JAJJXE010000002.1, forward strand.
ACCTTAGGTACGCTGTACTATGTACGTAGTAGGAGCGGAACATGGGAATTGTTCCTAGCGTACAATTGGCGAATGGCTAACGAAGCTGTAATGGGGACCTTTCTCGACTAACCTATCGCGCCCGAGATTCCTAAAACGGCAGTTTGATCGCTACATGGCGGCATCTCCATCTTTCATGCGGAAGCGCAAGTGGAACTTTTTCGGCGCGCTGGCAGGCAAGGTACGGGACGAGAGAGCCGAGCTTTCGCAATGCGGTCCTTGTAGCCTGGCTGTCTTGTAGCCTGGTCGCTGTAGCTTGGGTATGGCCGATGCCGAGATGAGTGGCCCGAGACTATCTCGTAAGACGCGTCCTCATTCGGCATCGAGATGCTCCAACGTGCTCGAAGTGGATGGGACGCCCTGCTCGGAAGCGGTCTAGAAGGGCTGACGAAATCGCGCAACTCCTCTTTGGCGAGATTTGGGTAGATGATGGATGTTTCAAGTTAATCAAAGGCTCGACAGCCCTCGGACCAACGCCGAGTACCTCAGGTACTCAACCTATGAGATATAAGAGGAAATAAGTAGAGGGGAAGACGCACCGGGCTGACAAGAGTCGTGACGTCAAAGTGTGGATGAAACGAGATAGATACCGGGTTCTCTTTGGTCCTTTGGTCCTTTGGTCCTTCGCATGAACGTGTCTTCCTCTACTTGCCTACCTTAGCTGCTCTGATAAATCCCAAGAGGGTTGGGGTAAGAAATTTGTGAGACCGATCACTGATGCTGCTCCGGCGTAGCGGCGGAGGAACAGGCCGAAAGGGGACTGAGTCCAGAAGAACAGAAAGAAGCGTGTCAAAGAATCCCGTAATCGTAATAGGCTGTAGTCTGGAAGCCGACCTTAGGCTTGCGGAGATTGGGCGGACAGAGGCGGGACCTTGCGAAAGACGGGGCGACGGGCGGGGAGGGGAGGGAAGAGGAACGGATCCTCTACCCATCTGCCCAGGTCTACCTATCTATCTCTAGCTGACCTATCTGGAGACAGAGACGTGAGAGGCGTTTAGGCGTGTGAATGTGACAAGAGCACACGTAATGCGCTCGCGATACTCCCTCCGTGTCCGTATAGGTCCTGATCTGAGACTGCGAGACAGCTTGTCTCCTCGCGAGTCCAGCGTAGATACAGGTGCCGATGTGGCGTAAAATACATCGCCGACAACTAACAGAATCTAGACAACGCTAGCCGAGAGGCGTATCTTTTCTCACTTGTTGTCATCAGTGAGGCCTCTCATCAAAGGTCGGTGTTAGTAGAGGTGAAGATGGTATGGTAATTTGACGTGCTCGACTGTTCTATGCCCTGAGGTACGTACCACCCCACCAGTGTCAGATAAGAACATTGCAGAAAGATAGGTGTACATGGTAACATTAGTCAGGCCACACAGCCACAGGAGACCGCCACCGCACGTGACGTTACAACCACAGCGGGAATCAACCTGCAGAATCACAAAATAATTCGTCGATATAAATAAACACGGACAGGTCGAAATTGTGCTCTGGTCTGCAAGCCGTCAATCTTTCGTCTTCTGAGGACACTTGCAGCGTTGATCATACTACAGTATGCAGGACCAACACTTATACGAAGCCGCGAAATTTTGATATCAGAAAATCGTACTTCCACTTGACCTGACGACTAACATCAACCAGCAACATGTGTATAGGCGTCCTCATACTCCCAGCCCTCTTGTGATCTGTGCCACTGTGCTCTGGTTGTACCGAGCCAGAACGATCTGGGAGCAATCGCCGCTAAGCGCCTCACTATCCTAAATATACCTACCCAAGTACAGTATAGGCATAGGGAGGTGATGGGAAGACCAAGAGGGGCCCAGCGTCTTGAGAACCTAAAACGCCACGGCGCATTCCACGTCATCGTCGACTAGCTCTTTCAACAAGTTCGCCTAATTACATACCTGCATACATCCCCGAGGGACAGCTTCTCATCGACCGGTAGACAGCCCAACGCTTGCGTTCCTCGGTACGCACGAGACAGGCTTGGCATCTTGATGGATAGGTCATATGCTGATCATCTGATGAGAAAGATTCGAATGGAGCCGATCTGATTTCAACGGCGCTGAGCTAGTCCTCCGAGATTCGGTGTTAGCCACTCGGCTAATTATATAGAATGACCCCGGCCGGTAGATATAAGCTGCGCTAAGTACGTACTGTGTGCTGTAAGTTCAATAACTGCCTCCATGTGTGATGTTAACCATTATACCACTGACGTATACCCACGGAAGTAACTCTGTCTTGACTTGTTCTTCAAGCAGTAGAGGGAAAGATTCGTCGTGTGGCATCATCTGGTAACACTTCTTAACATTTGAAGCAGTCGTGGTGAGCCAACTAAGACAGACCCCTAACTGCTTGAATGAAGAATAGCGAGGCTCGATATGTACCTAGGCAGTTGTCGTACTATAAAAGCCTTCACGTCGTTCATAATGAAGAATTTGGCAGCCCCACGAAAGTAATTTGTAGACTTCGGGGCAAATTTCAACGGAATAGATCACATATCTTTAAAAAGATGTTCACCTATATTATAGCCGTGATTCTAATCGAACTTTGAATTAGTGATGCTTGTACCATTAGCAGGTTAAGTAAGTCAAGTCCGCAAACCCTCTCAATTCATCGTATAGCTTCTCATACCGACATGAATCCAGCAAATGCAGATATAGAATTATGAAGGTTTATGAGGGATTGTGTGCGCAGTTGGAAACTCATGTCTAGAGTGAGAGAGTATACGCAAGCTCCACATCCCTTTTGGCTCGTCTGTATTTGGATTTGCTATATAGAAGGGGTCAAACCTCAGGATAACGTGTCCTCCCGTAGGATGGGGGACCTCGTGTGATTGTTGCTTAATAACTCAGAGAGTTGCTGACAAAAGACATTGTAATAAGCTTCCCGAGTGAGCTAAATCCTATATCTCGGGCCGGCTCTTGATTCTCATCTTAACCTTACCGTACTGACTGTATACTTGTACCTTAATAATCGGGGCGTCTAACTTAGGTCTCTTTGGCACGTGCCAATACGTACGAAGAGCTGAGGGCCTCTGGGCCTGTACATATTGGTGGACAGCTATGCAGGTGCCGTGTTTCACTGCCATATACCGCGTACAACCAATGAGCGGCAAAAATGCTCGATAATGTGGTTTATACGTCACCGGGAAGGAAATACGAATGGAAGAACACGAGAAAAATGAAGATTGAAGATGAAATATACAATATACTCTTTCAAACTGCGTGATACCGAACCGTTCTATTTTAGGCCCAGTTCAGTATATTTCAATAACCAATTTTCTTTCTTTTTTCCCCTGTCATTACATACATGGCACACATCTCTGGAACAGAACGGAGTAATCCGTCAGGCATGGAGACGGATTTCTTCGGGCTTGTCCTTGCATTGTTGCGCTTGGGATCCGGATGGGCTCCGTCGGGGGTACGTACCCACGGCATGGGCTGGCAAGCCCCAGGAAGAGGGGCAAGGGGGCCGCTTTCAATTGCCAAGGGACGGGGGATGGGGCTCATGTACCGGTACGTACACCTGCGTCCCGTCGCCGTAGGCGATGTACATACATGGGACTCGGATTTACCTAGATCTATCAACGCTCTTGTTACATTTGCCCCAGACTAATACATGGCTGCACGTAGTGCAGCCGATGTTTTAAGGTAAGCTGCTGGAGGGGGCTTAAGTACATGTAGATATACTCATGTATTCTTCTATGTACCTCGACTTTTCTATTCTTCCTTCAATCGCGCGACTTGACCTGGCAGCCCTGGACGTGCCATGTACCTATTCCGTCACCCCCCCAAGCTCATGACCCACGAGATCCTGCCGACCTACCTGTATGTACTTATGTACCTGATGTACACAATCCCAACACACTGTTCATGCGAAGCTCAACGCCTTCTCTCATTCATGAGCCTACTATGGTGTTGAGGAGTAGAAGCTCGGGCAAAAAAGGAAGAGAACGCCCCATCTTACCGAAGTATGTATTTTACGCGATGCTGTAATTTGAATTGTGCAGCGCCGTTACGCGTAAAGTTTCTCGACTGATCTCGGCGCAATGGTGGACATTCGTCGTTATACGCCCCCCTTCCAGCAAGCCACACACCCCCCTCCCCTCTCATATACAAGCATGCCCGTCCTCTTGTACCCCCGTACCCTTCAATACCAATAGCAATACCAATACCCTTTTCGTCCGAACTTATGCCTCCACGTCCACTGAGCCCTTCGTGTTGTCTACTACTATGTATGTACTCGCACACTCACCTTTCCATACTCATACCCATATCCATGCCCATACCTTATTTCTAATACCCAATACCCAGGCCTGGCTTGGCAAGGAACCCTCTCTCAACTCTCACCCTCGCTCCCCCCTCACCAACATGTAGCCAGCTGCCACCTGCCACCTAGTTACCTACACAGGTAGACCCTGACAGGACCCTCGCAGTTACATACCTACATAGCACATGCTACGTACCTAGGTAGTATATAGCTGGCTGAGCTACCCCGGGTCAGCTCAGCTCAGGACTTGGAAAAACAGAGACAGGCAGACACACAGACAGATAGATAAATAGACAGACAGGCAGACAGATAGATAGACAGACAGACAGATAGACAGATAGGACAGACAGGCAGGCAGGCAGGCAGGCAGGCAGATAGACCGAGAGTCGAACGGCTGCACTATACGAGAAGCTCAGAGACGACCAAGACACAGCACACAGAGTGTAGGTATGTACAGGTACCAGCTGTCGATGACAAGAGGGCATTATTGCCTTACCTTACCCTTACCTATCTGCTCCCCAATGGCCACACTAGGCATGTACCTTATCCTTACCTCTCTACCTCACCTGGCCGTTCCGAATTTCCTACAGGCAGGTACTACTAATTCCACCTGGAACACGTTAAAGTCTAAGTACCCACTACGCAATCTTTTAGTGAGCTGTACTATATTACCTCCCAGCTACCCTCCTATCAAATCACCTGTTCTATTCATATAATCCTTTTCCGCTCGCTACTTTTATACTCGATCTTTTTTTTTACCGCTTCTTCGATTCATAACTCTGACACAAGCCACCCCCCCCCCCCCCCCCCCCCCCCCTTCCTCCACGGTCGTTCTAGACGTTGCGCCGTACAACGCCGCAGACCTCCCCGATATTTGCGTCGTTCAACTAACAACATCTCCCATCAGCCCACGAAAAGTCGACGAAAAGCGCCCACGCACCTATGCGCGCTACCTTGCTCGGAGCGACTTACACACACGGCTACTCATAGCTACTTTAGCTAACTTGCGCCGCCTTTGTATAGTGCTCTTGCTGCAGCGGCAGCCGGTCTTGGAGGGAAGACGTCTGAGGAGTCGCATACTTTGCGCCTAACCGCTAGCACTGCTCCTCAGAAACAAAAGACATCACCTTCTTAGCCTCGTTTTGCAAACCCTTCGGTCTCGCTGTCTTGCGACAGCATCCGCTCGAGTCCTTTCCAGATGTTTCGTCAGAGGTAAGTCGTGCTCGGTCCCGGCCCTCCTGCCCTCCAAACCGACAATGCCCCTTGCATGTGTCTACTATGTTGGTAGTCGCTTTTGTATTTGTCGGACACGTTGCAGGACTGGGCATAGGCAAGCCTACACGTCGTCGCAATGTCATATACGATCTCGTCGTTGATGCCTTAGGCCTGCGCCTACACGCGACAGAGTCCCCGCCGCACACGTCATACTGTCTTCCCTCTGCGCAATCTTGCTAACTCTCTGTGCGCCCGGCACAGGACGAGTTCACAGAAGCCTGGCGATGAGATGCTTGCCGACTTCCGACAACAGTTCCCCGATCTTGCGGCGGCTGTTCCGTCCTCCACGCCGGGAGCGCCAGCGCAAAACCCCCTACCTTCTAATCGCTCAGGTCTAGTTCCGCCAGGGCCAGAGCAGTATGTTCCAGTTTCCTTTCATAGAAATCCCCTTTCCTTTGTTCTGCGACGTCTCTTGAAGTTTATACAAGTGAGGCGGGGCGAGCGCATCTGCGGTTGAGGCGCGGGGCGTGCCGCGACCCTCAAGCCCGATTTCAGCTCTCCCCTGGCACATATTCTTGACAGTTTCATCGGGATAGTCACAGGGAGCCCATTACCAGAGCTAACCCTGAATTATCTGCAGACATCAGAGTGCGGGCCAAGACGTGTACGGGGACCGGGATCCCACCCCCCGGGCTTCAGGGGCGGAATGGAGGTTCACACCGTCGATGCTTGACCCTAACTCATTCTCTTTCAACAACTTCGCAAGCCAACAGCCTGGCTACTACACACCTACGCCCGGGGGTTCCAATACGCTTTACCACCCGCAAGCAGGCGATTTGCACACGCCGTCAATGGGGTTAAGTATAGGCCTCGGCACGCCCTTGTCGCTCCCGACGAGCGAAGGTGCCATTCCCTCCGGCCCGACCATAATGGACCTCTCCCAGTTCCACCCGGGTATGGCCCCGCACCAGTTTCAACAACACTTCCATCCCTTCATCCAGCCGACTCCTCCGCAAGCTTCGTTTGCGCCGTCATCGTTCGTGCATCAGGACACAGGATATGAGACGATGGACCACGACGGTTCTCCACTCGATTCGGACAACCAAGAGGATCAAATTGGCTCGATAGATGCGGCATTCCACTCACAATCGCCGCCGCATGTGCTTGGGTTTCTTCAGCACGCTCAATTCAGGGCGCCGATGGACCATATGCCACCCCTCTCGGCTGACAAATTCCGCTTTTACTCGACCTTGAACGCGCCGACGGCCATGATCAAGCACGCAGACGAGATCCCGGTGACTTACCTCAACAAAGGACAAGCTTACTCGCTCACGGTGGCTGATACCTCGAACCCTATGCCCATCATGCCCGGCACCAAATACCGAACGTTCGTGCGCATCTCTTTCGAAGACGACCAGCAACGGCAGAAGCCGGGTGTTTGCTGGAGTTTGTGGAAAGAAGGTCGAGGGACCAACGAGGCGCATCAGAGGGGCGGCAAGCTACAAGCAGTCGAGTACGTTGAGGCCGGGCAGCCTGCCGAAGGCGACGACAAACGAACTCGCATGGAACTCGAGACTGCTTCGTTCGACGGGTTTTCGGTTGTATGGACACCGGGAGTGAACGGTAGTGCTGAGTGTAACATCGCCGTGCGCTTCAACTTCCTCTCCACAGACTTCAGCCATTCCAAAGGCGTCAAGGGAATCCCGGTAAGGCTGTGCGCCAAGACGACCGCTCTGACAACGACAGACTCCCCTCCATCGGACCCGGCGTTCGAAATCTGCTACTGCAAAGTAAAGCTTTTCAGAGACCACGGAGCTGAAAGAAAGCTTTCCAACGACGTCGCACATGTCAAGAAGACTATCGACAAGCTAAAACAGCAGATTGCCCAAGCAGAGAGCGGCGGGAAAGACATTGGGAAGCGAAAACGCGGCGGAGTGTCGCATAGCAAGGCGCAGGAGCACCAGCGGCCTGGAAAGGCCCCGAAACACAAGAGAACGTGGTCAATGTCTTCTGCAAGCTCAGCTGGAGGAGGCAACGGCGGAGGGCGACTCTCTCTTGAAGACGACTTGCATTTCAAGCTACATACGCAACAGGACATGTTCACCAGCACCCGACCGGTCAGCATCTTGTACCTCCGCGGCGACGATTTGGACGATCCCGACCTACACCCCGTGGCCTTGGCCGGAGAGCCTGCCGATCTCACCAAAGTCGAGTCGAAGGATGGCGTCGCCTGGCAGGTCAGGAGCGCGAGAAGCGCGAGAAGCTCGATTGGGTCGTCTCTCGTATCTCCCTCGCCAAGCTCCAAGTCTCTGCAGTCTCCAGCCAATGCCGGCCAGTGGAACGAGTTCCAGGGCGTTCAGGGTGCTCCGGAGCGGTCGACATCTCGAATAACATCGGATCTGCCGACGAAGGTGTCCAAGACGGATGACGACGGGAGCTTCAGCGGTTGGATCGAGGCGCTCGGTGTCGACCACTCGTACAAGCCACCGACGGATAGACCGGCGAAGCCTATCGCTTGTTTTTACGTTGCTAGACGACAACCGTCAGAACCCGAGAAACGAGAACTCCACCGAGCAGTGTATCTAACGCAAAGGACAAAATCAGAATTCATATCTCGAGTTTCCGCCAAGTGGGCAATCGATTCCTCAGCGGTTACCCGAGCCGTCCGCGTTCTCGAAAGCGGGTTGGAAACCGAGGTGGATGACGATGTGATCCAAACAATACCCGAAGGCAAAGATATGACGCTTGAGATCGCCGAGGTGGAGCGAAGCGTGCCTCAAGCCAAACGAGAGTGGGATACGATGGCCGTCGACGCGACCGACGGCGACAAGGGCTCGACGCACAGCGCGTTCCGTACTACGACCGGTTACGAACTACGACTTACATTTTGATTTTTTCCATGGACGACGACATATCTTGGTTATTGGTTACTTATCCTTCGAAGAGTATATTCTTTTGGGATGAGGGAGGGAGACTCGTCAGCAGCAACGGCCTCTCCCATCATACCCTTTTAACGAACACGAACGCTCATACACAACTTTATACCCCCCTACGAACAATCGGCGGAACTTTTTTTTTCTCTCTCTTTTTTTTTTTTTTTTTTTTTTTTTTTTTTTTTTTTTTTTACACGGCGTTGGAAGCGAGGACATTAAAAGATACCATTCCCTTCCAGTGCACATTCTGTTTCTTTTCGTTCCTTGTACCGTGACGGGACCGATGCTTGGGAACCCTTAGACTGATGACTGCCGCATACACAATTTTAGAAGATAACGACACTTTGTATTACCTTTCGTCGGAGACGGAGCGTTGCCAGCGCGCTCTCGCTCTCCAGAACCCTTCACCCTTCACTTTTTTCTTCCCTTTTGTCATATTCGAATATACCCATCTGGATTATATTAGGCGGCGGCTCGGCTCTTCTGGGAGTGCGAGGTATTGGGATTATACTTGAGCGGCGGCGGGCCAAGTTTGGGAACGGCTATGGGAAAGGGGCTCGAGAGCATTTTACGCATTCGAAGCAGACCTCGACGGTCTCGATTCGCGATGCTTTATTATTTTTATTACACTTCGACACTACCACCTTTTTTGCACAGTACAACCCTCTTTTCTCCTTAGTGTCTATTGGACGTGGTGGCCACGGCATCTTTGCGAGAGCCGGCGGCATAATGTGTCGGTTGTCTAATGTGGATGTGAGAGGCCTTCGGACCATTAACAAGGCCCGCGGGCTCAGGCTCGTCAACCCCTTACTGCATAGTTACTACCTAGCCATTAATCACTACCGATCATACACCTGTATGTACCAGGAATACGAACAAGTACATCATCCATTACGCTCATACAACGTGTGCGCCATATGCCAGTCACAAAGTCCTCGATGGCATCATGTCATCTCCGTTCGTCCCCTAAGCGAAACTATCATAGAATGATTTCCTCTGCTTATTGTTTACTACCGTGTGCTGTTTGATCGACAGGCTGCCCAATCAAGCCTAGTTAGGTAACAACGAACAGACGGCTTTTAATCTCGCGGGAGCGTCGCCAATCTGTCTACGACGACGATCTCGATCGGGGGGGCATTAATTGCATTATTTATTATTTTATTATCTCTACTTTATTTTGTTCTGTTTTGTTTCTTCTCTTTTCTTCTAGGCTTTAACGTAGGATTTTTCGTAATATTGCCGCGCCCCTTCAAACAGTCTTTTCATTAAAAGCAATTGTTCAAGTATGTACATAGGACATAGACGTAGACACACTCTTGCATCGCGCCGAGATGCATTCGTCTTGTAAGATTAGCATGTACCTGTCTCTTTCTCTCTGCAACTGCGGCGGCAGGGCGCCTACGTTCATGGACGGAAGGGGTCCCTTAACCCGTGGTCGCATTGCAGGCGGAAGGAGGGGGCCTGAGGGAGGGCCTGTCCAGCCCGGGGCCACGGGGCTACAGGGCCCCAAGCAGGGCCTAGATCGACGGCAGAGAGGCTTATCAAGACGTAGTCAGTTATCCATGTCATGCTATCATAAGCCCGAACCCGCTGTAAGTTGACAGGTACATACACTAAGCGGCGGGCCGCGCGAGAGGAAGGTGATGTTGTTTATGTGTGTAATTGGTGGAAGTATTGAGACGTCTTCTGATTCATCTATTTGAAATGCTCTCTTCTCTCTCCTATTTCCTTTTTTTTTTTTTTTTTCTCTTCTTTAAAATAGTGCATCATCACAGAAGTTCGGCTGATAATTCGGTTCATCTAAACTGTACGAATTGTAGGTACAAGGCGAGCATGGGTTGTGGGTACCTACAGGCCAGTGACGCGCTGTGGCTTTAGTGGCTTGGGAGCTGAAAACATCGGTGTTTTACCGCAACTTTTAGGCCCTGCACGCCCAGACGCGCTGCTGGGGGAGCTTGGGGAGCTTCTGGTCCGCCCGGTGCCCGTGTCAGTGTCAGCGTGTCGCATTCCAGCCCTTCCAGGCCCCCCCCCCACAGAAAAGACGCGGAACTCCGGCACCAAGACATCGGGTTCCTCTGCATGTAATTTTGAATCCTTTCATCTCTTTTCCTTCCCAGCGCCCATCTTCCTTCCCTCGCCCGTTCCTCTGACCCCTCCTGCCCTCCCCATTTCACTCCCGTTGAAACAGTACGGACCGGGGTTCGCCCAAATTAAAGAAACATCGACCCCGGAAAATCAGATAAGGCCAAATGCGCACAAGAAAAAAACGGGAAACAAAACGTGAACGTCCTATTACTCAATTCGGGAACATTCATTTAAACATGAAGCAGACCCCCGCCTTCAACCCAACACCCCCCCCCCCCCCCCCCCCCCCGAGCACCCCCCCCCCTCTCATCACCCCGTCTGCACGTCTTGCAGCTCTCTGCCGCGTAGGAACTTCCCGTCGAGCGCATAATCTACTCGTCTTGACAGCCTCCTTCTAATATCTCTGCCGCCCACTCTCACTCAGCATCGTCGTCCGAGTGTGGGTCTCGATAATCTCGGAGAGGGAAACGAATGCGGGATCGTAGACAGGCAAAGACAGGCAAGAGAAGGTCAGGACAGGTCAGGCACGCACGCTAGACCGTCATATCTCGACAGACGTTTCGAACGGCCCAACCTGCCCCCAACCTGAGTGACCCAGTATTAGGTTCGTATGCCGGTAATGAAGCTGTCGGTATTCCCTTCTTCTTCCTAACCAGAAAGCGTCATCTCGCGCCTATCGTTTCCTGCCTGATGCGCTGCGTCCCTTGACTCTCCAATTTCCCGCGGCGAACTTTCGTTAGGCACAGTTCCAGTCTCGTCCGCGCGTGCATGAAGATATTGCTTATCTAGGGGGGTTGCTTCGCTGGCGATGACCTGACGTTGAAGAGACTCCAGCCCCCCTCGGGAAAGCCACAGATGGTGATCGACGTCTGGGTTGAGATTGGGGCAGTGCAGCGCAACAAAGCCGCCCGCTGTGGCGAGTGATTTGCGTGTTTCTGCAGAACTTATTCTTTAGTCTGCTATGTTGCGCCCATCACTTCGATATGCGGCTATCTCGTGCTACGATGCTACCTACCGTTGCCTCTTTCTACACGAACGGACTTCCCTTCGAGACGCCCGCGGGTACATGTCTCAGATGTCGCGAGAACCTGTGGTACTTGGGGCTTCGGGTATGTGCTACTTTGCCGGGGTACGAGAAGACGGCCTCTTTCACCATTCTAAGACTTCAGGCCCGGATACACTGCTCGCCTTGACATCGCTAAACCGACAACTCAGCTCTGCCGGTTCAAGGGGGGTCGCGTGCCCCGGCGCCTGGCAATCTCCCACTCTCAGGCCCAAGACATGACGCAGGAACAGACCTCTTTCTTCAGCACACCCCCCCGGATTATTCCGCGAAGCAGAGTCTCACTGTTCAGCTCCCAAAGGTTCCTAACCTGGGCGCTTTCAGGCCCGAGGCCAGCAGGTAGGGTCTCATGTCCCTCGCTCCTACGAAGCAGCTCGGCCCTCTGTCGGGTCGACGCTACCTGAACGATTGGGCAGGCAGGTAAAATCCCGAGTCACACCTATAGCGCCAAATTTCGCGCACCCATAGCACTACGTCCTCGCTGTACCAGTGGGGATCGGTGATGGCAGGCCCTATCTACCCCCTAACGTTCATGCTACTGGCAACTTAGGCGACTTAGGGGAATAGAAGCAAATGTTTCTATTTTGATGCCGGGTTCAACCAAGAACATCTTCTTCGCTCGTAATCTTCGCTCGTAAACATATCGTGATTCATCTCTTACGCAACGACGGAAGTACTATGTGTTGGCTAGGCCGTCTCTACATATCTAGAACACGACACCATCATGTGGGCGTCATGTCCAGCACCTCCAGCGCATCGTATCGCACTGCGGCGGGCGTAATGATTGCCAATGGATTCATCAGCGATAGACAGGCACGGGAGTACCTACATAGACCCCTGAAGCTGCAGCTAAGTCCACTGTAGCGCGTGGTCATTAAACTCCGTTACAGCGTGTCCTTGGGGTTTCATTGGGGAAGGGCCTGCAGCGCACATGCAGCCGTGACGCGCTGCGGGCGCGGTCCCGATCGTTGTCGTGTTTGGTCAATTTAGCTGCTGCAAGTACCGGTACTTACAGCAACAAATGGCCTGCTACCTGGGCAAGCCCTGCTGAACTATGTACATAGGCGGTCTAGGGAAGACCAGGGGCATGGGGGGTGCCTCACTCGCCACAGCCCGTCTAGGCCTTACATGGGCATACTGTAGGACGGGAGGCTTGACCTGCCATGGCTCCGAACGCCTACCCCGGACTCACGTCAAATGCCGAACGTGAGAGCCGGAGCCGATCGGAGTACGATTTCAGGTGAGCAAAGGGGGAAAAATCTTCGTATTGTCACATTTCAGACCGTAAGCGACAATGCACAGATAGGGAGGCATTTGACAACTTCGACGGAACCGAGCTGACCGATCGGTCCTCTCCCTGTCGGAATTCGAGTCACCGACAGATGGTCGTACAGCCCATGCGGCTTTCCGGGCGAGCCACGAGGTTCGTCAGGTACAACAAAGTTCCTCAGAAACAGACAGATCTAGACACCGTAGGGAGGCCTCCATCCAAACCACGTGGAGTAACATCTACGACATGTTCATGTCTCATCTAGGACCGGATCCAATGGGGATCGGGTGGTCTAAGAATAAAGAGATGCCTCATTTCAGCTGGCCAGGGAGACGACAGCTGCGGTACCGACGTGACGCCGGGGCGGACGAGCTATCTATTCGGCACGATTTCGTACAACGCCTAACGATCGCCACTTGGGCTCGCGAAGGTCCCTGCAGGAGTCACGGCCGCTGCTTGGGCAACGACAGGAGCATCCGAGGCCAATCACGCGTCCTGGGATTGACTCCCCCAGGGGTAATGCTCATGGTTCAGGGGACCGGCACGACGAGAGCGCGTATGTACACTGCAAGGTAAGCCGTACTTGATGTACGGCGTGTGTAAAGCCTACTGTCGCCACAAGCATACGCGCCAGTGAGCCACAGATTATCACGACACGCCCCGGGGTAGTTCCCGTTCTAGGCGGTACAAGTGCGAGCGAAGGGAGACGATCGCTGCGACACTAGCCACATCATGGCTGATCACGTTGACGCAAACGAGGTGATTGACGAACAAGACAGAGTCGAACGACGCACGAGTCGCTTCTTTCGTCTGTTTGGAGCCGGGGGGGACAGCGGAAGAGCACACTTGCCACCTTCCTAAGCCACAAAGGGGCCGGCGAGACTTTCCGGCCGGGCATGGCCCATCCCGGCGGCCAATGACAGGGCCCCATCGAGCAGCAAAGTTTCCTCATCCGGCAGTCATCCGCACTCGCCACAGCGTCGCCGATGTACATAACGCTGGGGCAGAGCGAAGAGCGCTTCCCCCTTGGGGCGAAGAGCGCGAGGGTCACCGTCGAGCATTGCCTGTAAAGGCACCCGACACGAGCCACAGTTTTTTTTTTTTCCCTCTCCTTCTGCAGGATTGCGCCGAGTCGCGGAGAGGGGGGGGGACGGCAAGGGGGGGGTGCCACAGCTCCAATTCGCCACAGTGGCGGGGCTGGAGGGGTCGCAGACCAATTGGCGGGCGAGGAAAATAGGGGGGTCAAGCCTCACCGGCACACACACACACCCCTGGACAGCGATGCAGCGCATCAGGCAATTGCTTTGCTCGACAGATCATCGGCCGTCTGACGAGCGAACTGCACGCACTGACATACGCTAACGCGGGAGAAAGGTGGCTCAGGGATGTGGCTAGTGTAGCACCGCAACGGCGTGCGGGCACGTTGCGGGAGGCAGCTAAACAAACCACAGCGATCGGCGCCCACGGCTGCCGCTTCGGGACAGGAACGGGTTATGGAGGGAAGGGAGGGCAGCGTATCGGGCGTCGAGGGCCGAATAGCCTCTCGCTCCGGCGCTTCATTGGCGAAGTGGCCGGGTTCTATTCATAGCATCGAGCACCGAGCGGGATATGGACTAGGGTAGGTCGCAGAGGAGATAAGGCGAGACGAGGTACATATGTAGTAAGCACATGACCGCGCGCTTGCTACCGGTAGGTAACGTTGACTTTTCTGCAGTAGCCGAGTAGTGGTGGCTCGTCCTGGGGTCAGGGGAGACGAAGGTCTTGACCTTGCGATGTAGAAGGGCTGGATGCTTAGTGCGGCGTGCAGAGGATGATGTCAGCGGTGCGTGGCTACTGGGCGGTGGGCCTGGACGGCGTCGAAGACAGTCTGTCGCTAGACCTCGCTTAGACGCAGAAACACCCACGCCGAGTGTCAGACTGTCGGTAGGCGTTGTCGTTAGCAGACTTGCTCACCTAGCTCGCTACAGGTGTTCCTCGAGCGGTCGGGATAGGCTACTGTACTACAAGTACAAGGACTTAGTAACTGGATGTATGTAGCAATTGGGGCTCCTAGAGCGCTCCGCTCCTGTCAAGAATTAGATATCCGTCCGTCTTCTTCTCGGTCTGGCAGTCTAAGTAGACCTAGGCCGCTAGGTGTTCTCGTCCTGCCGTAGCGTCAAGAGCGTGATGTCACATCTACTCTGGAAAGCGGGATAGGGGTGAGACCGAAAGAAAGGGGTTGGGATGTATGTGCTCGACTTTAGGAACACTAGGCCCCGTAGCTTGTAGTTAGAATCGATGAGGCATTGTATCTATAATCGTGAATAAGACTGGCGCGGAAAATGGCCATCATATAGTTGGATGCTATCACTGCGCCGTGCTGACTTACCTAGAAGACGGCCGGATTAGATATGTGGCTTGTCGCCTCTTGGATATTAGTGCTGCCTCCTGAACGGACTTCATCTAGGTTAAAGGGGTAAGGGGAGGTGACGCAGAGAATGGGGTTCGCATCTGATGTGCGCCTATGTCCTGTTGAAGATGGGATCGTAATAGCGCCATGACCAAGGTGCTCTATAGCAGGTAGAAGGACTGCTATGAATAGATAGTAAACGTCGATATGCTCTAGCGGTTCTTTTCATTACGGCTCCTTAGATGGCTGTGAATACGCTACACGCACATAAGTCGAAAATCGTATGCTGCTCTCCTCTTCAGACATCGTTCACATACTTGGCTGGACAAGTACACCCCCTGATTTGATATATGGACTCCTCGCTACTGAGTGGCATATGTGGTCATGAACGAGGTCCTTAATGATGAAGATGAACAAGTGATCAGCTCCTGACCGTGCCACATATATCGTATCATGTAAGTAAGTGTCCCTAAATCGAGGTCTACGTGTAGAGGCTGGCGATAGGTGGTGTACTCTAGAGTCGACTCGATAGAGGGTTTGCAGGCGCCTCGAACAACGACCATCAATTGGGATTTGATGGAAGTCTACGCAAGACGCAAGCTTATGAAGTCCTCAAGTTGACCTTTAAGATGGATTCCAGCAAGAGACATTCAGTAGACATTAACATAAGTTCCATTGTATGATTAGAAACACATCATTCCCCATTCCCAGCCCCCTCCAAGCCGATACCATAAGATAGACAGATATGTAGACAGATGACCACAAAAGAAAACGGACACATTACAGCGAGTGACTTCATAAGGCGTATCATGTTTCCACCATATCGACGACCCCATCGACATCTCCGTCCTCGTCCTCATCCATGAGCCCCAGCCCGCTATCGTACTTGCGCTTGCCCCTGCGCCTGCCCGACTTGGCCAGCGCGGCCGCGAGGTACGCGCTGGCTCTCCCGGGACTGCCGTCCGGCGTCGTGGTCATGGTCGTCGTAGTTTCCTCTTCCTCTCCCTCCTCTCCATCATCTTGTTCTCCCTCCCGTTCCCCCTCAACCGCCACCGCGCCACCCTTCCGCGGCGTACCCTCCAGCAGCCCGGCGCTCATGCGCAGCACGCGCTCGAGCTCCGCCTTCACAGCGTCGACCGCGTGTCTAGCCCTGCGGCGCTCCTCGTCGACGCGGCGCCCGAGCCCCAGGTTCTCGACGCGCAGCCGGTGCGCCGCCGCGTGCGCCTCGTGCAGGCTCAGCCGCGCGTCCTCGACGCCGCGCCGCAGCTCCGCCGCCCGCGAGTCCCGCACCGCGAGCGCGGCCCCGTGGTACTTGTTGAGCGCGCGGACCTCGGCGGCGCGCCGCCGCTTCAGCGCCGCTAGCTGCTGCTCGCAAGCGTCGGCGCCTTCGCGCGCGGCGGCAAGCGCCGTCTCGAGGTCGGACGCGCGCGCGTCGGACTCGGCTTTGGCGTCGCGGCCGTCCTGCTCGAGGCGCTGCACCAGCGCCTCGAGCTCCGCGACGTCGCGGCGGTACCCGTCGGCCGCGCCGCGCAGGCGGTCGACGGCGGTTTCGAGGTCGGCGACGCGTGCGTCGCGCTCCGCGAGCCGCGCGCGCAGGGCGTCGGCGGCGGAGACGCGCGCGCCCAGCTGCTGCCGCAGCGACAGCTCCAGCGCGTGGTACTCGTCGACGGCGTCGTCGGCGTCGCGCGCGCGCCGCGCCAGGTCCCGCAGCCGCGCCAGCACGAGGTCCAGCACCTCGGCGCCCCGCGCCGACAGCGGCAGCGTTAGCTCGCCCGGCGTCAAGTACTCGAGCTCGAGGCGCGCCGTGCGCAGCGCGGCTGCGAGGGATGCGGCTACTTCGGACGCGTCGCTGCCGGCGAAGCCTAGGGATAGAAGCGACGCATCCAGATCTGACAGCGCTGCTGTGCGGTCCGACAGCGTGCGTAGGACGGCGTCGAGCCGCGCTTCCATGTCCGAGTTTGGCTCTGCTGGCACGCAGCTGGTGGCCGCGGCTGCGAGCTTGTCTCCCATGCACGCCTTGAGGGCCTCGTGAGTCTCGAGGAGCTCGGTGAGCTTGGCTAGCTCGAGACGGAGAGAACCCAGTTCGGCTTCGAGAGCCCCCTTCTCGGGGTCTGGCAGCGACGCCTGCACTCCGGCGTTTGACGACATAGGCGTCACGGGTGGCCCCCTTCGCACGGAGCACGGCGTGGCAGGAATCGCCGGACTGGTGCAAGGCGGCGTGGGAAACGAGGCAGATGCACGATTCTTGGACGGCGTGCTGCATATTGCGTCCGCCATGGTAGAATCGCCAAAGCCTTCATCGTCGTCCATACAGCTATCAGAGAATGGATCGCGAGCGGCCATGGTCCAGTCGAAGGGCTGCGTCCGATCTGCCTCTATGTCCGGCGATCTTCTGCGTAGTTCATTTCTGAGCTCTTCGATTTCTTGCTCTAGCTCAAGGATTCGGTCCGTGTCATGGACCATGGTGGTGTTCTGGAGTCTCTCGATCTCCTGATCTTTCTCCTCGAGCTGCTCCTGCAGGCGCTGTAGCTCGGTCTGGTGGTTTTGAATTCGCTGCCGCTTCTCCTGATCGATGGTGTTCATCTCCTCGCTGAGCCCGTTTCGCCGGATGCGTCTCTTGATGCGGTCGTCGAGGACCTGGCGCAGGGAGAGTAAACGTACCTCGTTGCTGCCATTGTCGTCGCCGTTGCCGCTTAGCTCATCTTCATCCCCTTCTGAGTATAGTTTACGGCGAATCGGAGTTGAGTGACGTCTCCGCTTGGGCGAAGGCGCAGCACCGAGATGTGTACGTCGGACCATGGGCGTAAGACCGGTCGTGGAGGCTGCATCGTGATGCTCTATTTCCGGGCCCGGGTCCGAGAAGCGAACCCTCTTCTTAGACTTTGGTTTCTTCGGAGTTTCCGAGCATTTCGACGCAGAATCTCCCGTTTGGAGCTGTGATGCGTCGGGCCGTGCCCCGCCAATACTGGCCCGGGGCGTGCGACGAAGGGCAATGGGGAGGTCGACATGTGCTTCTCCCATCTTTGTGACTTTGTGAGTTACGACGACAAACAGGCCTTACGTGAGGGCTGCAATCCACAACCAACGACGCGGTACAAATGCAATGTAAGCAATCTTCGTAATGTTCAATGCAGGAGGACCATGAGGAAGTCCAATGGGATGTTTTTATCGGATCCCGCCCAGTTAAAAAGGTCGCGTCGCGGCCACAGACATGTAAGTAAACAATGCATTCAGCCTGTGTTACCCCGTCGTATTTGGGTCTTATGGCGGCCATAGCGACGCTATAGGGGACGCAGCGGGGTGGACGGTCCCCTAAAAGATTTGGCATGTTTACAAACTTCCTATCGGGTCGTAGCTCCAAGTGCCCCGCGATCTGACAGCCAATCGTTGGAAGGTTACGAGGGCCTTTCTGGAACGTCCCCTCTTTTTCTTACCTGGCTCCATCTGTTAGTTGCATTCTCTATGCAAACAGCCATCACACAGCCTGGCAACGAACATTGTTGCTTCAAATGCTCGGCTCGTAGGGTAAAGATATGAAAAATGATATGAGTGGGCTACAAGGTACGCATAATCTTATTGTATGCATCGAAATATGATGCAATGACAAGTTACGAACAGTTTGAAGAAACAATATGCCACTCACGAACAGTCAAAATTGCAAGACGACGATATGGAGAAGTTTACCTTTATGTTGGTATAAATATTGTATACTAGGTATTCTAGTCTTTCTATGAACTGGACTAACATTCGAAACGCCCCGCAACTACCCACGTCAAATGCAATGCAGGCTACCGAACTTGCCGATGTCTACATGTATGCACATAGGACATCCGTATGACTGGGACCCATGGTTACCTACCCGGCAGCTAGCAGCTTGGCTCCTCTACGTGAGTCACGTCGAAATAGAGATCAGCACTACGATGCCTCACCGCTAATCACGTACATGACTAGCCAGTCACCTGGGGCTCCTTAGCTGCCTGAAGCACTCACCGTAAGTAGCCTACGCCCGCCCTCAAACGCAGCCTGTGCCGGCCCGTCTGGGCCCGACGCCGACCAGCAGCGGGCCGCCGCGGGGCAAGAAGCGGCGGTGGACCAGCACCACGAGCTCCCAGTCGATCGCTACGTTCCCGTCGAGGGCCGTCGCGCCCGCCTCGTCGGGAAGGTGGATGTGGAAACCGCCATGCCGCTGCGCCGCTTCGAGCCCGACATAGCCCGGGTTGCGGCGGTGCCGGCGCGCGGCCGCTGCCGTCGCCGACCCGCGCAGCTCGCATTCGCCGAGGAACGCGGCGGCGGCAGAAGTCAGGCGCTCGACCTCGGGCGACGCTACCAGCTCTTGCCCTAGGTAGAGCGACTCGCAGTGGTAGAACTGCACCTCGACAGCGCGGCTGCTTCCGCCACCGTCCAGCAGTGGCCTCGGGTTCCGCAGCCGCTCGGCCTGCGAGAAGCTGACGAGCGACCATGCGTACGGCGGCACGAAGATGCCGCGCGTGCCTCGGCCCTGCGCGGGGTTTGCGACGATGCCGTGCTGCTTGAGGCGCTGCTCCTCGGGCGTTTCCGGCAGCTGCTTGGACGTGTTAGCATGGCTACCGTGGTGGGCTCTCACAGGATTAACGTTGCGGCTCGGCGCTTTGTCACGACGGCGGCCCGCGGACGAATCGGCAGTGCGGTGGCGAGTATTTGCGCGCCGCACCGGTTGCGGCACGCTCTGCGTCGCATCCGAAATCGATCTCTGCGTTGGGACCTGCGTCTTGGCGGAGTTCCTGCCGAAGATCGATGCGAGCGATAGCGGAGTTGTACGGGTACCGCCGGCGTAGCTGCCAGGGCTGGTAGGAGCGGGTGTTTTCTGGGAAGGCATTTTGAACGAACTTGGAGTGTGTGCTAATCTGAGAGGTCCAATGCCCGAGGGATGTCTCGAGGTATTCATACCTCTGAAGAGCCGGCATCGTCTGCATACAATGTCTTTGTCTCTGTTCTTTGGAAGCTTGAGGCAACAGGGCTCATTGTCGAAGATTCAGCTGCGGCAGCATCCGGCAGCATACGACCTTACTAGTATCACAATGAGTCTACGCCCAGTCCCGAGAAGACTACCTACTCGGCATCCTCTTGCATCATCATGAAGGCATTTGTAGCACGTCGAGTCTAGAACCTTCGTTAGCTCTCTGCAACAATGCCAGAGAACAGACTCTGGCGTATCATACAAATGACTAGAAAGGGAAGTTGTTTACAAGTTACCTATGAATAAAAGGCCCTCTGTTACACTTCACCTGATGCATGGCTCTTGATCAAGCCGTCCTCGTATACAACGCGGGAAGTCAAAAAGATGCGAAAGCACGGCGTCGGCATCCATCAACTTTGGGTATAATACCACATATTATACCCCGTCCCATTTGCTTTCGTTACACCGCCAGCCAGAACGTATCCGATATGTGTCGGCAAGTTCCACCCGGCTGGAAAACAATGGCCGGCATGGAGAAACGTGTCAAGACGTGCTTTGTCTACCCGTCCTTGACGAACGCCGGCTCCTCCCCGAGCGACGTAGCTTTGGGCAGGCCGTTTCACGGCATAGTTAACTTCCACCTGACTCCTACCTTGGCACCTTTCGATATTCGCCCGTTTTAGAAGACCGAAGACTAGACGATGCTATATAGTCGCACGTGAAAGAGAATATTTGGTCGTATCGATGTTGCCGCTCGTCAGGTGTCCCAAGTTGCTGCCAACATGTGTTCCCGTGTTCTCTGCTGCGCCATAAGATGCTAGCGCACAACAGACTACCTATTTCGTACGTAGCGGTCGTCGTCGATCATTGTTAGTTGTCGGTCACATACCTAGCTCGGCATATTAGAGAGATGGGAGGCCGACAGGAAAGTTGGAAGAGGCTTGATTAGAACGTGTGAGTCAAAGAGAGCCGGGTACCGCTGCGAAATATAACAAAGCGGCTCTCGGCTACCAATTCGGCTCGCGCTTTTCGGCTCATTCCCAGAGTACCTTATTCTCTGGGTCGTTAATAATGTTTGCTACCCGGACCTTTTCTAGAGTGGAGAGGCAGACGGGCGGTAATCTAGAAAGGAAAGAAGATGCGACCACATGAGCGCCCGCATTTTCCATGCCGTCGCGCTATCACCAGCGAAGCCCAATTCTGCTAGCTAAACATCTGCCGCCCAACCTGACGGACCAGACGTACATAGCTATGTGCGATGTAGTACGCTCGACGGGCCTGCAAGCGTCGATCGTCACAGGTCGGGGCCCTATAGGAATTTTTGCAGCCAATGAGGTGATACAACCTTGTTGTCGTTTGCCTCCTTTCTGTCATATCCCACCTGCTGTGACCCCTCAAGGCCAGGCAGGGGTCTTGGAGCTCTGCTAGCTACCGTCACACTTTTGCTACTTGAAGGGCGTCTTCCTGCTTCCGAGGTTATTAATCCATCCGGCATCATACACACCACGCGTACAATGCAAAAGGTCCCATCTAGGTCCCATAGGCAAAGAAAAAAAAAAAGGACGATCGATTCGTTACAGGGGGGTTTCGCTGCTATGTCATAACACCGAATTTAATATAATACGGAGATATGAGTGTTCGCCGAAATCATATTTATACTTATCTGCTCCATTACTTTTGCTCTTCCCCAAATTGCGAGGATAGATTTTCTGTTCAGGGTTGTCATTGTTGATAGCCTATTTCAAGAGTCGCCCTAGGGAGTTCTCAGTTGCATTCTTTGTCGGCATCGATACCCCAATTCCGACTCGTCCCCGAAGCGTCCCCCTACCTTGCGTAGGTAGCGTGAGGAGTAGGGAAATCCGAGCTGCGTTGGGGGTGACGTCTTTTTTCTTCTCTTTTCCCCTTTCCGTATCGTCAAAGGCAGACCTAGGCGTTATAAGGCCAAAAGGTTTGCGAAATGCCTGATCCGATACATCTCGACAGAGGGATTGGCGAGGACGGGGGTGAGTCGGATGCTGCGGGAACGCAGGATGCGGCGTCCGGGAACGATTCGATCGCAGGCGAGAAGCAGCAGAGGCGTCCGAGCCAAGCAAGCCACATGTCAGGGGCTTCCGACGACAGCGACCCGCTATCGCCCCTAGAGCTGGCCCTGTCGCCTGGCGCCGAGGCGTTCGAAGAGATGAGCCGGGTGAGGACGGGGACGAGCATCGGGAGCGCGGCGTCGCGGCCGCCCGACTACGAGATCGCTTTCGAGGACGACGACCCCGACAACCCGCGCAACTGGCCGCTGTCGTATCGCGGCTGGGTCGTCTTCTCCATCAGCTACACCACCTGGGTCATCGCCTTCTACAGCACCTGCTACACGGCGTCGCTGCCGGGCCTGGTCGCCGAGTTCGGCTACTCCACCACCATCACCACCCTCGGCGTCACCACATACCTGCTCGGCCTGGCGCTCGGCAGCCTCATCCTCGCCCCCGCAAGCGAGCTGTACGGTCGTAGACCTGTGTACATAATATCCATGATATGCTTCACGCTCTTTGTGATCCCATGTGCGCTGGCCACGTCGCTGGTTGAGATCATAATATTCCGATTCTTCGGGTGGGTTGCTCTTCCGATTGTGTCAGTTCCCCGTTCCGAGGTGGTACTAATACTAGCGCCGAATTCAGAGCCATTTTCGGTGCTGTGATGATTGTGAATAGTCCTGGCACCGTCGTCGATATCTCGACCGAGGAGTATCGTGGTTTGGTCATGTCGCTGTGGTCAATAGCGCCCCTGAACGGCCCTGTTACCGGCCCTGTCATCGGCGGCTTCGTCTACCAATACCTGGGCTGGAGATGGGATAATTGGCTCGTCCTCATTCTCGCCGGAGTGGGGGTCGTCTGCATGTTAATTACGAAGGAGACGTACGCTCCTGTCATTTTGCGGAAGAAGGCTGCGCGCAGACGCAAGGAGGATGATGATGAGAGGTGGTGGTGTCGCTACGACGAGAAGCTCTCCAAGGCCGCGCTGATGAAGGTCAGCTTGCTGAGACCTTTCGTACTCGCCTTTGCGGAGCCCATCCTCTGGTTTTTCAATACCTGGTCAGTAACCCCCAAGAACCTCCGTGGATGCATTCCTCGACGATGGCTACATCTGCTAATACTCCGTCTTAGGATTTCCCTCGTCTACGGGATTCTCTATTTGTGCTTCGTCGCCTACCCCATCGTATTCACGCAATACCGCGGCTGGGGTCCGGGCATCACGGGGCTCTCGTTCATCGGGATCGGTATAGGAACGACGATAGCCATCCTGGCAGAGCCCCTGTGGCGGCGCATCATCAACGCGCACCAGAAGGACCCGGAGACGGGGCGTGTGCCGCCGGAGGCGACGGCGCGGATCATGATCATCGCGTCGATTCTAGCGCCAGTGGGCCAGCTGGTGTTTAGCTGGACGTGCCTGCCGGTGACGATCCACTGGGCGGTGCCGATCGCGTTCGGGATCCCGTTCGGGGCGGGCACCTCGCTGAGCTTCATCTACGGGTCCAGCTACCTGGCGGGCACGTACGGCATCTACGCGGCGTCGGCGCTGGCGTCCAACTCCATGTTCCGCAGCATCCTGGGCGGCACGCTGCCGCTCGCGGGGCCCTCCATGTACGCGGCGCTGACGCCGCAGTGGGCCGGCACCCTGCTCGGCCTGCTCGAGGCCCTCATGATCCCCATCCCCCTCGTCTTCTACCGCTACGGCGAGCGCATCCGCGCCCGCAGCCCCATCATCCGCCAGATGCGCGAGGACCAGGAGCGCAACGAGCGCCGCGCCGCCCGGGCTCGTCGCAGCCGCAACAATAACGACAAGCCGGCACCCCCTGCGCAAGCGCGCGAGACGGGTCTGGCAGAGCACGCGGAGGACAAGCGGGACCTGGAAAAGGGCGCGGCCGGCGCCGAGACGGGGAATGCGCCGGCGTGGTCCAAAGACGAGACTGCCGTGTGATGAAAAGATCTGATTTTTACACCGTATTATGTAACATGTTACGTTATGACCGTGGATGATAAAAGGAAGGTGTCAGCATAAAACGCACCCGGAAGTTGGTCTAATCCGGTATCTCAGGGGACAGATACAGAAAATGCCGGATGACATTGGCAGCTTAGACGCCTTTTCAAAAGCCGTCATCTTGTATACGATTTAATAATGAGAAGATCAAAGCCAGTATAGATAGGTATACATACCCTCTACCTGGTTTGGTAGCTACCTACCTCATGGAGACATAATGTATAAATCATCAAGTCCCATCATGACATTTTCCGATCTCGAAAACGGCATCCCCTCTTCTGCCGTGTACAAGTTAATTGTCAAGCAAGCCACCAAGCCCAGGCTTCCTTATCTTGGCTTATCGCCTTGTCGATCGTAGAGCGCGGGGGTTGAAATATGTAGCTGGAGAAATGTGCTTCTCGGTAACATGCACGACGACTTCTGCGGCGACGGGTGTAACGTCGAACGCTCGACCTAGTTCGCTTGGTACGCCCGCAGCGACATGAATCCTTCCAGATTCCCCAACCTAATCCCGAACCCGAGAAACACAAGAACGATGCGACAGGGACCTTATCTATTGGGGTTCCATTGTCCCCTTGTCTCCTCACCCACACCGCTAAGCGACCCCAGGATTGGTTGGAGGTCCTGGACGGTAGGGGTAAGGGTGAGAGTAAGACAATAAAGAATTGCCGTAGAACTCGCGCGCCATCTGAATTTTTATCCTCTTCCGAGTTTACGCGTTCGTCGCTGATGAAGAAGAGTCGCCGCGATGCTGAAAACTGCTACTGGAACATGGCTTCCGGCGTGGGTGCCGAAGTCGACCCTGACTCTCAGCTTCTTGTTGATGTTCTGCTCAATCGTACAGTCGGCAGTAAGCTTAGAAAGGCCCTTCAAGTCGCTCGCTAATCCACGTTGCTAATATTCGCAAAAAGACCGGCGGCTATGATGGATCTATGCTGAACGGGCTCAACATTCTCCCGTCATACACGGATTACTTTAACCTGACGCCGGCGACGACTGGCCTGAACACCGCATCCGTCTTCATTGGAAGTACTTTGGGAACACTCGTTTCTGGAATCATGACCGACCGGCTCGGGCGCCGTCCCGCCATATTCTGGGCCTCTGTTGTTACGCTGGTCGGCATCATCATCCAGACGGCAGCGCAGAACATTGCCATGTTCGTTGTCGGTCGCATCATTCTCGGCATAGGCAGCGCGATATCAGGCGTTTCGTCCAGCGTGTTTCTGAATGAAACCTTTCCTCAGAAATGGCGAACTTGGGGCGCCGGGATGCTGAACAATTTCTACTAGTGAGAGATTCGTCCAGTGTTGGCACTGGCTACGTAGTAGCTATCAAACTAACGAACTACAGCGTTGGTGCCCTCATCGCTGCAGGGGTGACTCTCGGGACCGGGCAGTGGCAGTCAACTGTAAGTCGAAACGGGCTCAGAAGATGGAGAGTTTTGGGTACTGACCAAATTTCCAAGTGGGCCTGGAGGCTGCCGTCTCTTATTCAAGGCATATTCTCGATCCTCTGTATCGTTATCCTGCCTTTCGTGTAAGCCTGACCTGTCCTATCGGGGCCGTAGATATGCCGTACTAATCAAGACACCAGCCCCGAATCGCCGAGGTGGTTGGTACACGAGGGCTACTATGAAGCCGCTCGAGAGTCGGTAGCGCAGACCAACTCGAATGGAAACCTATCTGACCCCGTCGCGTTAGCCGTGTACAAGGAGATTCTCGACACGCTCGAGTGGGAAAAGAAGGAGGGCCGAACAATGAGCCCCAAGGAGATCATCCGAACTCCGACAGCGAGGAAGCGGCTGCTCATCGGAATGTCCGCTGGTCCCTTTTCCTGCATCGCTGGAAATATTATCGCGAGTTACTACCTCGGTGCAGAACTCAGTACTGCCGGTATATCGGACTCGACTGACCAGTTGAAGGCCGTGAGTAGCTAGCCCCTTTTTCGCGTCCCCCAGACTGTCGGAGAAGCTCGCTGATTCAAGATAGAATGTCGTGTTAAACGTCTGGTGCCTTGCGTGTGCCCTCACCGGGACTCACCTAGCAGCGTCGTGGGGTCGTAAGCCAACTGCTCTGATCTCGGAGGTACTGCTTGTCATCTGCCTTTTCATCATCGGAGGTCTGTCTAAGATGTACGCCGACGACCCGAACAATGCTTCCGACAGTCTTGTATACGGCAACGTAGCGGTGATGTTCCTGTTTCAGGGGTTTTACTCGGTTGCCTGGACACCGTTACTCTACCTCTACCCCCCAGAGGTGTTCTCGGGTACGTGACAATTATTCCGATGTGGCTCATCCGGCCCCTTCGTGACTAGTATGAGTGCTAACATTTTTATAGTTCGTATTCTTAGTCTCCTCATCCCTGCACCTGCCTGTGCCGTATTAAGGCCTGAGACTGAAGGACTGGTCTTGTTATTTTCTATGCCAAATGAGAATCGCTAATAAGATGTGATAGTACTCGATCCGAGCCAACGGCCTTGCGTTCTCGACCCTGGCTCTGAACTCTCTTGCGTAAGTCTCCTGTTTGCGGGAACCAGAGCACTGTACTGAATTACCATATCATAGTTGCGTATTCGTCTTCATCATGCCCATTGGTATCAATAACATCGGATGGAAGATGTACATGGTTAACGGGTCCTGGGATATCGTAATAGCTGTACTTATTGTGAGCACTTACCCAGCCCCCTTTCCAAGACTCATCATAACAAGATTTTACGTCTCTAACCAACAACACTTTCATAGGCCGTCTACTGGGTAGAGACGAAGGGGAAAACGTTAGAAGAGATAGACGCGATTTTTGAAGGCGAGAAGCATTCTTCCGTGCCGGACGTGGAACAGGTTCGCAAGGGGCAGGCAACGCTTGATGTTGGCGTGATTGAGCAGCAAATCCAAGCTGATACAGAAGTTACTCAACTTAAGTAGAGAGCTTCTTGGGAGCACCTATGTATGTTCTAGCTAACACCTTATATTCTTAGAAGGTAGCTCTTCCGCGTTGATATATACAGGAGATTTAGGCAATACGGTGTATCACGTTCAAGTCTATTGGCCCCATTATTATGAGAGTAACATCACGAATTACCATTAGACCTGCATTCGGTTAAGTCAAGTCTACCAAACCTTTGGAATTGGAGAACGTCGCCTTTCGCACTCATCGCTACCCTAGATGCCAACAGCTACCCACAATTGCTGCCGCAAGCGATAGGTTATACTGCCCGATCCCCTTGACCAGGACCCCTGAGCTCTTCTACTGAATCTAGCCCTCGTCCGCCCTTACCCCAGCCAAAATGACGATTTTGACGGGGGCTAATATGGCGAGTGCGGAGTAGGAGCCTGCGGTCTCGCGGGGTAGGTTAATATCAACGGTCTCTCCTTGGCGGTTGATTTATATAACCCTCGGCCATTGGGGCGGCGCACACTGAGAGCTCAGCGCTTCTGCTGTTGGGAGTCTTACCTCACTTCAATCTACCTACTGAGCAGACACGATGATGTTTCCCCTGAGCTTGAAGGTGTGGCTTTCCGGCGCCCTACTGCTGCTGCTCGGGGCGATGACGACGCAGGCCAAGTATATTGTTCCCGGTGCAAGATGGCGCGACACGGACGGCAATCTGGTTAACGCCCACGCGGGAAACGTGATGATCGAGAATGGTACTTTCTGGTGGTTCGGCGAGTACAAGGTTGAGGGGCAGGAGGAAGGCGGCGGCGTTTCGGTCTACAGCTCTGAAGACTTGGCTACTTGGACTTCCCACGGTCTCGCCCTACGTAAGTCATCAATGGATAAAAGAAAAATAGGTTAGTTATTGGGGTAAAGGAGTTGATGGAGATATACCAGAGCCGGTCAGGGGACATCGTTATATATCCCCCGACAACATCATCCAGCGGCCCAAGGTCGTGTATAGCGAGTCAACGGGCAAGTACCACGTAAGTCACCGTGGAACCCCAAATCCGCTTGCTATTGAAAGCTGATTGAGCGTGACAGATGTGGTGGCATGCTGACAACTCCCAATACGGACTCCTGCTTCAAGGGCTCGCGACCGCCGACACCGTCGCTGGACCCTATACATTCGTCAGTGCCACGGCGCCTCTCGGAAACTGGTCGCAGGACTTCGGCATGTTCACGGATTATAAGGACGGCAGAAGCTATGCTCTTTACAGCAACGGCGACAGCGTGCAAGGTCGAGATGTTTATCTCACTTCGTACAACGAGGAGGTCACGGGGCTAGATGAAGTGGTCTACCGGTTTGACAAGTTCGACTTCGAAGCACCGACGATCGTTCAGACAGAGAAGAGCTACTATGCCTTGATGAGCCATAAAACGGGATATCGACCTAATAGTCAGTGACTCTTTAGACTGACATTGAGCCGTGACCGCTAACTCTACGTTATGTGTAGACGTGGTGGCATTTCGGGCCGATAGTCTAAGCGGCCCTTGGTCCCAGCCTTTCACCATCGCACCGCTGAATACACGAACGTTCAATTCCCAGTCAGGATTTACGCTGCGAATAGCTGGCAGCGAAAAGACGACATATCTGTACCTAGGTGACCAGGCAAGCGACCTCTCCCCGAAACTGTATGATTTCGTAATGAAGTGTCTAACTATGCCGTAGTGGGATTCAAATTCACTCTGGGAAAGTCGTTACATTTGGCTGCCGATGAATATCGACGACGAAAAAAAGACTCTTGCTGTAGGGTGGCATGATGTCTACGATCTCGATGTGTACGAATGCCCCCTTGCCCCTTTTATGTCTTCAGACAAGCTGACCAAGCACAAAAGGGGAACCGGTAATTGGCAACCCGTAGAAGGAAAGGAGTACTACGGCAAAGACGCAATAACTAGCGGTAACGCATTTCATCAAGAGGCCGTGGGTTTTCTCGATATACCCGAGGAATTGTCATATTGACTAATAACGTGCCTCCAGAACTTCGCTAGCGGTGGTGTAATAGTAACGGGGATCGAAGGCAACGACAGCACCGTCACCTTCTCGGGCATTGAAGGAGCCGGAAAGCCACAGTGGGTTTCTTTCTACTACCAAAGTGAGTTCTACGTATCAATTGGCTGTGAAACTTGATCCGAACTAACAATGCCAAAGACACCGACGATATGGGCTTCGGCGACCAACGTAAGTGAACCAACCTACTGAAGATTATTTGAAGTCCAGTGTACTCCGAACCTGGTTTGCTAACACGAACGGACAGCTGGGGGCTCGCCGGACCGGATTAATGGGTCGTGGCAACTACGGCGCATCAGCAGCGTCGTCGTGAACGGAGATACTGACCACGTCGAGACGTTATATCAGAGGGACACGAACAAGGGTATTATTCTATCGACGCCGCTCCAGCTGACGCTGGCGGAGGGATCGAACAATACCATCACGGTGGGCGGACTGTCTAACGGATTTCACCTCAAGGGAGCCGATCTCGATAGGATTGTAGTGTATCCGGCGGAGAGCTAGAAGAGTCATAGTTATGCGAGCTTGTGTGGCCTGTCGGGCTATTACAGGATATCAGTGCATATATGCATCGACGTGATGAATCACTTGACAAGCATAGCTGCCTCGTCTTGTCGTGGATATTATATGCTGCTCTTCAGGAGGATACGGAACATCATTTCTCTTAACCCCGTGTTCTCATACTGACCGCGCCGCACAAGCAACGGCAACATCGCGCAAGACGGGATCCTCCTCCGTCCCGGGGCTCACGGAGTGAGATTTACTTTTAAATTCCGGACCGGGCAAGTCGCGCAAGCTTAGCGGGATTCAAGCACGCAATTACGCCAAACTCCAGGTCGTCGGTGTTAATGAGTCTTGATCATCGGCGATATTCAGCCCCCATCGGCTTTTATCACACGGACACTAGCTATCTATAATGCTGAATGGTTACAAATACGAGCCGAAATCATGCGATGATGCCGTGTGCAACCCTGTTCTTTATCGTTACAAATTGAACAACATCATTACCTGTATATAATTAATCTCCAAAACCTCCATTCCTATCGTAATACAATATTCCCATCCTCACCCAGCGTTCCCACCAAGCCCATCATGTCGTCGCCAGTCTGGTTCATCACAGGCGTCTCCAACGGCCTCGGCCTGATGCTCTGCCTGCGCGTGCTCCGGGCCAAGCACACAGTCGTGGGCACGGTGCGCAGCCGGACCAAAGCCGCCGACGCCGTGCGCCAGATCGAGTCGGCGGGCGGCCGCGTCATCGAGCTGGACCTGAACGAGTCCAAGAAGAGCATCACGAAGAAGGTCCAGGCCGCCGGGCCCATCGACTACCTCGTCAACAACGCCGGCTTCTTCGTCCTCGGCGCCATCGAGCAGGTCTCGTAAGTCCTGCCAAGCCCGCTCCCTTCTCACCCCCTTTACAAACCGCAGACTAATACCCCTTCCAGCGAGCAAGAAGCCCACTCCCAGCTCCAAACCAACTTCTTCGGCCCTCTGCACGTCCTGCAAGCCGCGCTCCCCAGCATGCGCGCCGCGCGCCGCGGCGGCGCCGTCGTCAACGTGAGCAGCGTGGCGGCGCGGGACCCGCGGCCGTCGAGCGGCGTGTACGCGGCGAGCAAGGCGGCGCTCGAGGCCGTGTCGGACGCGCTGGCCGCCGAGGTCGCGCCCTTCGGCCTCGCCGTCCTCGTCGTCGAGCCGGGCGCCTTCCGCACCAACTTCTTCGGCGCGTACGCGCCGCCCGAGGTGCCCGTCGACCCCGATTACGAGGGCACTCCGTTCGCGGCCGCGCGCGACGCGTTCGTGGCGGCTAGGGAGGCTACGTATGCTGGTAGTGCGGCGCAGCCTGGTGATCCCGCGAAGGGGGTCGATCGCATCTTCGAGGCGGTTACTGGAGAGGGCCTCGCTGGAAATCTCAAGGGCAAGGTTGCGCGCCTCGTCCTCGGCCCCGACGCCTACGAGCGCATTCAGAAGAGCAACGAGAGGCTCCTCGCTGACCTGGCGCTCGGCAAGGAAGTCGCCCATAGCACGAATTTCTAGGATCTGCGGGTTAGAGGGGGGTTTGAAGCTTGCGCCGGTCTAGTTCTGACGGACCGGACTGGCGAGCTGTCGTTTTCTCCAGTTATATGGCAAGGGGTGATACTAAGTAGAAGAGACTCAGTAACGACTTTGGTATAAAAGTAACACCATCACAGGCATAATCTAATTGTCTATTAGTCGCAGAAAAAAATTCACTTCCTGTAATATCAGCAACAAAAAGCATCACCATAGCAGAGCGAAACGACTCGATAAAAATGACTATTGAGAAGATCCATCTATCATCTTCTACGGTGCGAACCATTCCAAAACGCCCCTTGAAATCCGAGAATAGTATTCTGCGTCTACTCGTGAAGAGCCAAAAAGGGAACCAGACCTAAGCGCAAGCTAAGTATGTTCGGCCGAAATATAATATCAAAAAAGAACTCCACGTACGGCTTTGACCAAAGCTGCTATGCCTTATCCCCATGCTCGGTGTATGCGATGCGCGTATATATGATGCGGGCTAAGCCATCCGGAAAGGGCGAGGGACATAAAACGCAAGTTCCATGTCTATATCGTAAACCCAAGGATAAAATGTATGTAACGTGATGGAGACTGACGAGAGCTCCGATTCCGTGGGTAATGTAAGCATTCCCGCCCCAGATGTTGCGTGTCGCCGCGCCTCTCTTGACCTTTCTCTAGCTCTAGCCGTAATTCTAAACGATGCCTTCCAGATTCCAATCTTCCTTCTGCGCTCTTTCGAGGACTTCCCGGCCTTTATCGGTGAGTTCCGGTGTGCCCTTCTTGTCTGTGGCCTGGTCGAAGAAGACTGGCTTCCAGGTTTCGTTCTTGCGCTCGCGCTCTCTCGCCTTCTCTCGTTGCTTCTCCTCGAGCTCAATCTTGACGTTGGTCGCCTTGGAGAACTGCTTTGATAATATGGCATCGGTTACGCCACCCCATAGCGTCAGAGACTCGTTCTCTGCTTGCTTCTCCTTTGGTGGCAGAGACTTGGGGGCTACAGCAAGAGGGTTAAGATCAATTATGGTGATTTGCTTATCTGGCGAATGCGAGTCCTACGATGCAATTTGTTAATATTTACCGTAGGCGGAAAAGAGAAGGAATTGCGAAGACTTACAACCGGTTTGGGCCCTAACGTGAAGACGATCCTATCCTTCCAGGCACCGCCAAGTCTCGCTACCACATCCGAGTCGGGGACGTCCTTGATGCGCAGCTTGTCATCCTTCTCGGGGTCGTACTTGAAGATGACACCCTCGACCCTATTTTGAGCGCGACCGAGCCAACCGTCCTCGACGTAGTGCAGGATGGCTTTTAACTTGGTCTGGGGGCAGGTAATGTAGGCGAAGTCACCAACACTGACGCTCAGGGAGCCACGCAAGATTCCACCCAGGTGAGCGGCGGGATGCGTCAGCTGGTAGGTTTCATTGTCTCTCCGCTCAACAGTGACGAAGATGCCGAGGTTGTGCTCGCCAGGCGACACCTTGATGGCAGTGCCGGTAAACTTGGCGCTGATCTGGTCAAAACCCTTTGCATGCAGTCCCTTTTCGGGGCAGCTGACGTAGAAGGCGCTGACGGGCGGATGGTGGGATGTCTGCTCCGTCAGGTACGATATGCGAACGGTGGGGCTCGTGGGCTTCGCTGCCGTCTGAACGACAGACACGCTGGAGGCTGATCGGGGGTCCGTGGCGCCCTTAGCCGACTTGATCGACGAGGCACTGCTAGCGTTGCCACTGCTTTGGGCTAATATGTTCTTGGTATCGATTCGCGGCGCGTTGTCTTCAGCTTCCCAGTTACAGCGGAAGAACTCTCCCAAGCAAGAATTGTAAGGCTTGCACGGCTTTCCCTTGACATATTTCAGATCCTTGGTAAACCAGAAGCGTAGGACCTCCAGCATACGATCGAGGGGCTCGTCCGATGTGCCTATGGCGGCGAAGGCACTGGGGTTATCGAGGTAGTTCCAGTATTCTAGATTGGGAGTTGGCTCGAGGAGTTGGGAAGGGAGCGAGAAACGCACGGCCGCGAGATCTGCGACACCTATAAATCTGGATAGCAGAGGACGTTAGCAGAGCCGTACATTCGCATATTCGGTATGATTGTGCAGTCAAGCAGTCGACGAGGCACAGTAGCCCTTTATCACTGGGTGTGAGGACTCGCTAGCGCTCTGTATTGGGGTCCCTCCGATCACGGACAACGGCGAAAAGGTAGACGATGGCGGTGAGCTTGGCCGGTCCCCCTCCAAAGCAAATGCGAAGAAGGCAGAAATGGATGAGTGCTCACCTTCGTAGGATAGAGATGAAGGTCTTGAGTTTAGAACCATCGTTCTGAGGAACGTCCTCGTCGGTGGCTGTTTTTGATGCCATGATCGAAGATGTCGGACAGATTAGAAGTGTCTCCAGCTGAAGTCCTACTGGAGGATTCTGACCAGGCGGACGGTGAGAGGTAGGGAACAAGACAAGATATACAGAGGCTTGGACAGCGGGAATTTCCCAGTCGCAGCGCAAGGTTGACGACTAATCTAGGCCTTGAAACGATCAAGAGCAAGATGATGATGATATGGTGTTGGGTGCAATATCGTCGAGTCTAGTCGTGGTTCTGAGATGAGAGGGACTAGACTCGAAGGTGGGCTGGCTTTTGGTAGGTTGCATCAACGAATGGGTGGGTGACGTTTAGTGCGATCGATAAGGGGGCTAGGTCCCTGGATAGAACGGCAGCATAGAGGCACCTTGGCAGTTCCTGGGCGGTCCTGGGCAGGTAAGATAGGGCACCTGAGGCACCTGAGGCACCCATGATAAGGCACACCAATCCGCGTAGGTTCCCCAAAGGCCGTACATCCCGACAGCTATCACGTTTTACATACAGCATCTACCTAAAGAAAAGGCTGCATGGCTCACGTATACACCTTAAATGTAACACCTCCTATTCCGTCGCCTTCTACAGCATTCTCAAGCTCGATACATCCAAGCGCCTTGCTACCATTTACCGCTACCTCAAGACTTTCATATAACTGGGACCTAGGGCTTCAGTTTCAGCTTCACATAACAGAGATACTCCAACTCGGGCTGACCAGGCTCCCGTAAACTCCGGCGCGGCGAATGCTGTTGCAAGGCAACCGGAGGCGATATTCGCACATCTACTGTTACACTGCTGATATTCTTTAGGTAACATCCATGTAGGTCTACGCGCTCCAGAGGTGTGCAGCAGCCAATTGCCAATCATTCAGCCACGAGTTGACTGCCCGTCCTACAACTCGGTCTCTTTGCTAAACCTCGGCAAGTGATGGGCATATCGAGTCAGCGGACAAAAATGATGCGCTCGTTCAAAGAACGTGACTTGACCACGGTATAAAGAATGATCTGCCCGCCGTGCCGCCATGCTACCTACTGCTTACCGGCCTCCACATACCAAGTACCGGCCTCGCAGTTGGCGGCGCAGTCACACGGGCGCGCCATCGTGAGATGACGTTATTCGGGATAGACATTTCGTGCAACACGGTCTTCTAATTCCTTGTTAGAGGACTCGCAGTTATTAACGTATATGCCGATCTATATTAGAAACACCTCGAGTGAAGCTGGTAGGCAACGAGCTGTATGCTCTTCCTATATCTGTTATGAAACTGACGGGTCTCTTATTACCATGTCCGCTTCTCATGTTGCTCAGCTCGCGGTTTTCTTAATATGTGACGATGATTCAGTTGTAAGACATTGGAGGTTATCGTCTCCCCTTATCTTTACCAGGGCTAGCAAACAGATTCCCATGTGTAACACAACAGCCTAAGCACTAGCTAAAACATACTGAATATCATCTTCTCGGAACATCGAAATGGCTGCACCATAGCGACGATAAATTGGGAAAAGCTAGTCCCCGATGTTAGACCGTCGTTATGGTAGTCAGAAGTGCGATATGGAAGAAGCATGCACTTACACCAAGAACGACATCATCACGACGACCGGCGGCGAAGGACGGGGATCCTGGGGGTTCCTCTTGGTGTTGCATGCGATCACCAACAGGACCAGCGTAATCAGCGCCAACACGGCATCGTTGATGGCGAACTGAGCGTGCAGCTTGTCTTTGAAGCTCCTCCCGGCCCCAGCCCTCGGCCTCAACGATGTATGGCGGGACGAGGGGAAGAATACACAGCTGATGATGCTCGCGGCGAGGGTGAAGATATTCCAGACCAGGATAATCCAACAAAAGTCAAACACGAGCTTATGAGCCCGAAAATTCCGGCTCTCCTCGACCATGTCCTTGTTGAACTTATCTATCGTGCACAGGGCAAATATGGTGTTGAAGAGCCGGCAGAGGACGATGATTGGTAGGCCGAAACGACCCGTCTTCTTGCGCTGATGCGTGATAGCAATGCCCGTTTCGGGCGTCCCCGGAGGCTCGCGAGCGGTTGGGCGTCCAAGGAGTGGTTCTCGGTCTCCTGTCATTGGGACTGAGGCCCTGCGTTGCCAAGAGGGGAAACCAGGACGGGGCTCCCGAGTTGGCATGCGTCTGAGAGGTGATTCCTGGTGGTCTGGTTGTGGAAGAGAGCTTCTGCTTGGCATGGAGTTGCTACCATGAGGCACCGGGGCATCTGGATTCAGAAGCGGCTCAGTATCTCCTGCCGTTAGAAGGGGGCTTGTCCTCGGTTCGGGGGTACTGCCATGTGTTTTGCGAGTACTCGGATGCTCAATAATTGGCTCATGGGATCCATTCGCAGGCAACGGGCTTCTGCTTGGCCCAGCGGAGCTGGCATGCAGGTCGCGAGCGAGTGGGTGCACAAGAGACCCGCGGTCTTGTACCCCCGGAAGAGGGGTTCTGCTTGACTCGGATGTGACAACACGGGATGGGCGAGTATTCGGGCGTCCGAGAAGTGGTTCTTTGCCCACGCTTGAAGCCGAGCTTGTTCTTGGTACATTGGATTCGTCATGGAGCTCCGGAGTGCTTGAGTGCTCTGGACGTAGTTCCGGATTCCCTGTCGAAGGAAGAGGAGCTCTACTTAGCCTATGAGTTCCAGGGAATAAACGACCTTGAGAGTCCATCATGCTTATAGTAAGGCTTTTGGCATTGTCGACATTGTCGATGTTGTCAATATCCGCTGGTGCACGAGAAGCCCCTGGAGGGGTCTCGATGTGCGGGCTGCAATGGTGCATCGTGACCAATGACTCGTTATAATTCCCGCGTCTTCACTATCTGATGTATGAGAACGCAGTCCAGCCTGTAAACCGTCCAAATCAATGAGATTTATCCTGATCAAATACCTGAAGGTCCTCTTCTGTTGCGAGGCTTAGCCCGGCAGGGCTGTGGAGAGACCTGCCATATCTCGGCCGAGAAGGCCGAACAGACCAGCTGCGGGGAAAGGCGTGAATTAGGCACCAGGATAACGGCCAATAATCCGTTTGTCAGTTGGATTGCAATGCGATTTCTGTCTCTGAAGCCTAGTATCCATTTCGTTATGAGACAGTGACTAGCAACTATATCGTCAATATGGTGAGACTGCTGGCGTTGCGATGTAAGGGACAACTTCTTGTAAGGTCATGCCGCAGCATACTTGCGACAGATGCCCATCACCTACTTGGTAAGAGGTATGTCAGAACCCATTCCAGAAGTCGCCTCTCTCGAGTTAGCTAAGTACCATGCCAGCGACATAGGATGCGAGGCAAGTGCTCGCAAGAGTTTGCCCTCAAGAACGCCAGATAGAACCATCTCACCACGTCGCAGCCTGGCTGGTAAAATTGGCGGAGGCGGATTATAAGAAACGATGTTGGGGGCTCACTTATTCCTCGCTACAAGCCGGTCGATAGCAAACGACATTCGTCAGATTGTATGGAGTGCATGATCGTCGCGAGCAACTTATAAATGGAGCGCGGCTCTTTTCCAGACGAATCCAACGCGGCCGGTCGCGGCGCAAGGCAACCGTACTAATGCAGAGCGACCGAATATTATCCAATGACTCCGGCTCACCAAATCACACATGCCACCAGAGCACTCTAGTGCTCTGACGAGCACCAGGCCGAGCCGAGCCGCACCGCGGGGAATGTGCCGGTTGTGCTCGAAATCTATGGCCTGGGTTTGGGAGCTGTGGTCCTGTCGAAACTACTCACCCTTAATTGTAAATTACATGTGTCGGCCTGAGAGAAGACCGTTTGGTTTGTTCAGATCACATTGTGAGGGGATGGTAATGTGCAGGAGTGACGTGGCATAGCTTCGATAGATGCTCTTCTCGCAGGACTGTCGTCGCAAAACGATGGGCCGGGCTGGATACGATACAACAGGCATACCTGGAATACGAGCTGAAGAGCCCGAGACGCCAAACTCGATCTGTTCTGCAGCTACACCGTCGATAGAGGAGGACAATCCGCTATTTCAACTGAAAGATTTGTGTCTGGAAGTGGTCATGGCGGCGTTTATGCGGGCCGGTGGTCGAAACCCCGAAGGAATTCGTAGTACAGAAACATCCTTCGGAGATTCAAGTGATCATCCACGGAAAAGAAGTCGCGTGTCTGACTGTGTCTCGGTTGTCACCGACGAAAAGCAGACCCAGAAGACTTTCACGAAGCGGCGAACACAGGATCGCAGGCTATGGTTGGCCTGTCCCTACGCCAAGAAAGATCCCGTTCGATACCGCGACTGCTACCGGTACTTCCTAGGCAGGATTCGCGATGTGAAACAGCATCTGACGCGTTGCCATCGCAAACCCATATACTGTCCGATATGCAACGACACATTTGAGGACGAGGACGAGAAGGATTCCCACATCAGGTCAAGAACATGTACCCCCAATTCCTCCATCATGATAGAGGGTATCTCGGAGAAGCAGAAGAGGGAGCTGAGCCAAAGGGTATCA
The DNA here is from genome assembly GCA_022432365.1 of Hypoxylon sp. FL1284. Classification (NCBI taxonomy): domain Eukaryota; kingdom Fungi; phylum Ascomycota; class Sordariomycetes; order Xylariales; family Hypoxylaceae; genus Hypoxylon; species Hypoxylon sp. FL1284. Next base: position 542,139 of record JAJJXE010000002.1, read on the forward strand.
TCCAAGATGCCCGAGGAACAACAATGGTTCGCAGTCTTCGACACTCTGTTCCATCCGCACCCGCATCCAAGAACACCGTACCGGGATAGAGAGCTGTCCGAGGACTTGTGCGTCTTCCAGGACTTCTTGACTGCTCGAGGGCCGAATATTCTAGCCGAAGTCTTAGAATCTAAAGGCGTCCTTAGCTCAAGTCTGCCCCACGAGGAGAGGGATCTGGCTGCCTTCAAGGAGGAGATACTTGAGGAGGGACTGAACCTGATCATCGATCAGTGGACGAACGAGAGCGCAACGGCTGGTGGCGAAGCTGATGTCCCCCACAGTAGTCCTCCTCCGTCCACGGACTCGGCAATAGCGATGCAAGTTGACCGTCCAGAGACAGTGAATGAGATTTGCACGGCGAAAACCGAATCTGGACTCGACTGCAGGAAGGTCTTGAACAATGAAAGATGCGAGAGCGACGAGCAAACACCTGCTCCTTTCCGTTTAACCGAACCTGCGGGGTTTGAGGCAGATGTCCTTCATACTGGCGGGGCGTCGGACTTTGGGTTCGAGCTCACAGTGGATAGGTCAGCGACGCAGTCCACGTCGATGGAAGCAATGTCGATTGATCCTGGCCACCACGGACATGTCTCTGAGACTCCGGCGGCATCGCAGCTGATGCTACCGTCAGATTTGAATGTGCTATTTTCAGCGGATAAGTCCTTGGACCTATTTGATTTCGATCCGGGATGGCCGACCTGAGCCGATAGTTCTCACTCTCAACTCGCATTTCTGAAATATCCTGATGAGAACGAGCACAGCAATCCGCCGTCTTCCAAACACCACGCCAAATAGTTCTGATGTTGATTTCACAAGGCATGAAGAACACGGTGTAAGTGATGTACGCCTATTTCCCGCGGCCTATTGGGCATTTACTGATTTGTTCCGAATAGTCATAAGGTGGCCTACCCACACAACCGCCTTGGCAGCGTGTTGGACTGACTCTACTCAATTGAAGGAGTCATCCTTAGGATCTTCTCAAGCCTCAAGAAATAGAGACAAGACGAAATCTAGCCGAGAGTGTGCTGTGACGTGTTCCGTCACCTGTTGAGATGGTGGAGTTGAGTTATTGAAGGAAAAAAAAAGAAATGAAGCGCGGAAACCCCGCTGAAAAAGAGCGAGCTTACCTAAGCCACCTAGGTACCAAGATATCTGGGGACATGACATGCACGTAACCGACTTCAGTATCGGCGTCAATCGACTTGGGGAAATGCATAAAGGGTCGACAAGGTGTCAGTCTCTACGACTTTGAGCAATACGAACTCAACTTGCGCCTCGATTATCGAAACGTCTAGACTGCTAGATCGTTGGTCCCTGACGGTCACCCCACTAGAAAGCGGGAGTCGTTATCCAATGAAACCAGGCCCAGCCGTGATCGACTCAACATGCTACCCAACCTGGCCCTGAATACGAAACGGCGTGGATGCAACTTTTATGCGCCGATGAGTAAGTGTTTGCTATGACGAATCTGAAAAACCCACTTCGGATTCAATCTTTCACTTTTTCGATTCCAACTCCAACAACATTCGTTTAATACCATGGCGAGGCTTGGATTTCGACGTTGGCTGCCGGCCTTTCTGGCAATCGCCGGCACGTCCGGGACACTCGCTTCATCCTACGCCCCGCGCGCGACATGGCCCAACGGACCTTTGGTTACTTCCGGCCGGTGGATTCACGATGCGGCCGGCGCAACCGTCACTTACGTCGGCGTCAACTGGCCCGGTTCGCTCGACGCGATGATCCCAGAGGGGCTACAATATCAATCTATCGAATCAATCGTTTCACACATCAAGGACGTGGGCATGAACACTATACGGTTGACATATGCGACCGAGATGATCGACCAATACTACGACAACGGACAAAAAGACGTCACCATTCAGAAGGCCCTTACCGATGCGTTGGGGGAGAATGCTGGGGGTTCGGTTTATGATAAGATTACATCTAACAACCCATCTTTCAATACATCAACAACTAGGCTGGAGGTAAGCGAGTGCCGACTTGGGGTGGCGCATATGGCCATGTCATGCTGTGCAGGCTAACAAGCTTAAGGTATTTGATGCGATCGCCGCCGAATGCGCCAAGCAGGAGATCTACGTTCACTTGGATAACCACATCTCGAAAGCGGGCTGGTGCTGCACCCCCCTCGACGGAAACGCCTGGTGGGGAGACGAATACTTCAATGTCGACAATTGGTCCCGAGGCCTGTCCTTCATGACAAAACACGGGAGCGCATGGCCTAACCTCATGTCCATGTCTCTGCGCAACGAGCTCCGTGTATCGCTAACCAGCGCTGCTGTCGCTAACAACTACAACTGGAAGGATTGGTATTCGCACGTCAAGCAGGGCGCGGACGCCATCAACAAGGCCAACAAAGATGTCCTGATCTTCCTCTCCGGCATAGATTCTGACCAGGACCTCAGCCCGGTCGTCAACGGCACGGCCCTCACGCCCGACACAGCCACGTTCAACCGAGACGACTTTTCGGGGTATGGCGATAAGTTGGTCCTCGAACTGCACGCATATGACAACATCGCCGGGCAAGGTCCTGGTAACTGTAGCGCGGTGGAGGAAAAGTTGTTCAACACGGGATTCAAGGCCTTGACGGATGATGCCGCGAACCAGTTCCCAATGGTTCTGAGCGAGTTCGGCTTAGTCCAGAACCAGGATGCGGCCAAGGACCCTTACGTATCTTGCCTGCTCGACTATGTGCCTTCACGCAATGCTGGATGGATGATCTGGTCGCTAGCTGGAAGCTACTATATCCGCGAGGGCACCCAAGATTACGATGATAACTGGTCAGTTCTAATCCTTCCCTTCCCGCCCATCGACTGCTGACATTTAATCCCAGGGGTCTCCTAAACCATGACTGGACCGACTGGAGATCATCTGATTTCGTCGACAACTCCATGACTCCGGCGGTAAAGAAGACGTTTACGATCAACAATGACCCTGATCCGAACAGCCGCTCCGCTGGCACGCCTAACGACAAATCCGAAGGAACCCGTTTGAGGAGCATGCTTGCTCAGGGTTTCTTTAACTTATCATCACCACTCTACGTCGCGATATTGATCATTTCGGCAATTGTATTTTACTAGATTTTTCCCTCTATCTGATTGTTAATATGGGCTGTTGGTTCTTGGAATTTGATTGATATACACCTAGACTAGTAAAAATCGACGCAAATAGTCTTTTCCTCCCATCGGTCTTTGGGATGTGAATATTCTACGCATCGAACTCAAACAGAGATTTCATCTGCGCCTTCTCGTACCCGGCGTAGAGAGCTAACTGTAGCATGATACGCGCTTTCTGGGGATTCAGAAATCCACCGCCGTATCCGATAGCGCCGGTCGGCTCGACGAATCCGTCCATCGTCCGCCGCGAGTACACCACGGCCGTGCCGTTGTTCTCCACAACGTCCCGGATCACCTTGGCCCCCGGCTTAGTCCAGCTGCCGGCGCCCATGCCCGCCAGCACGAGGCCCTTGGCGCCGCTCGCGACGGCGGCCGACGCGAGCGAGGGGTTGAGCGCCTGGTGGCCGTAGAGGATGTCGACCTCGGGCAGGCTCGTGGCATTGGCGACGTCGAAGTAGGGTCTGCCGCGGGGCAGGGCAGGCGCATAGTAGAATTTAGGCTTGATGTCGACGAAGAAGCCGAGGAAGCCCTGCTCGACGGCGCGGAAGGTGTCGAGCGAGTTGGCGTTGGTCTTGGTGGTGTAGAAGGCGCTGGCGACGCGGTCATTCAGCACGATCATGGCGCCGCGGCCGCGGGCGTCGGGGTCGCCGGCGAGGGTCGCGGCCTCGAGCAGGTTGATGGGGCCGTCGGCGCTGATGGCGGTGGCGGGGCGCATGGCGCCGACGAAGACGATCGGCTTCTCGGTGCGGGTCGCCAGGTCGACGAAGAAGGCCGACTCCTCGAGCGTGTCGGTGCCGTGCGTGACGACGACGCCCTGGCACTCGGGCCGCGCCAGCTCCGCGCGCACCTGCCGCGTCAGGTTCAGCAGCACCGCCGGCGTCACCTCGGACGAGCCCACGTTGGCCACCTGCACCCCGCGCACGTTGGACACGTTGCGCAGCTGCGGCACCGCCGCGATCAGCACGTCGACGCCCAGCGCCCCCGCCGCGTACCCCGTCGTCTGGTCGCTCGACCCCGCGCTGCCCGCGATCGTGCCCCCCGTCGCAAAGATGGTCACGTTCGGCAGGCTGGCGTTGTACGGCGCGTCGTCTCGCACCGTGAGGTGGAAGCCGCCCGGTGGCGGCACGGGGGATGCTAGCGCCGCCGAGGCGAGGGCTAGGTGCTTGAGCGATACCATCGTGGCTTGAAATCTGCTTGACTGATGTGCCCGGAGTGTAGGTACCTGGATGATGTCGCGCCGAACAGCTTACACACCTACCTACAGGTAGGTACTTGTTCCAGAACGTCGGCACATGCATCTCAATTTATACACACAGAGCCGCACCGCGCGGAGAGCGTTGGCGGGCCTTATCTCTCGAGCGACGAGTGTGTATGTAATGCGATGCAACGCGATATGTCATGGCCAGCCAGGCCCGCGCCGGTCCGCGCGAATGGGCACCCACATCGCTGCGAGGCTGGGCTCCGCACCTCGGGATCACCTTCCTAGAAAGAGACAGCTCGGCATCTCGTCGCGGCGAGGAATCGAGCGGCTCGAGTGAAGGTCCGGGGTTGCAAGCGGTGTGTCCAGGAAACAGTTGGTATTTCTTTTTTTGCTTATCTTGACTTGACTCGACTCGCGTCTTGGCGGTTTCCTTATCAAACGGGCCGCCCCAGACTCGCCCAGCCCCTTCCAAGGTTCGGATGAAGACGATACGGACCCGCGCTGGATACTTGATAGATAACAGATAATTCCGCAAGATACCAAATCGAAGTCAGTAACCTGTCCGACAGAATGAAGCTGCTCGTACTACGATCTGTACGATTCATACTACGAGCAAGCTTTGATAAGCACTGCCTCCATCATCGCCACGATTCAACCGAGATTTGGTGTGTACAAGAGTCTTGGCCTCTGTAGACCATCAGTTTCGTAGTACATTTACTACTCCGACGAAAACACTCTGCTCTGCGTAAAGTCTCAAAGGGGATAATAGCCATCATCCTCCCGATTGCGAAACAGAGACTGAGGCAGCCACCCGTCGGCCGCACGCCGAAAGCGATTCAATTAATTAAGCTCATTACCATAATAACAGCACCTCAATGCCGATTCCGACGTGCATGGTTCGTCTTTCATGTTGTTATATGGCATATTGCCTCTCAGTTATGTCGACATTTTCTTGGACAGGAGGTACATTTGCGATCTCCGCGAATTCTCAAATTATGCCTAAATGTCGTCTATAACGGTGCGTGTATCTTCCGTTGCCAGGAATTATTGCAAGCCCAGCTGTGTTACTGCTTCACGATGCATAGACCTCTCCTTGGCTGGCTCAGGGGGTGTGCCTTCTCGAGGGCGGAGCGCGCCGCAGCCGCAGCTGCAGCTCGGGGAAGCTTTGCTTCTGTGATCGAGTGGCCATAAAGCTTTTGTCGATCTGTTGCCACGATTCGCCATGTCGCACGGTGGCTTCGCCCACCTCATCTCCGAAAGCCACTACGACGTTTATAGGATATTAATAGAGGCACACCAGTTCAACAAGAAACTCAGCCCTCAGCGTGAAACTCAATGTCCTACCATTCTTAGACACGGTCGTGGTACCGATAGGCCACGCATATATAGGTAAATATTGTATGGCCTCTAGATCGGACAAAACTATTCTTTCATTACTTCTTGTCATGCCTCTTACATATTGAAGATTCCAGTACCTGATAAAGACCATGACCATATAAGCTCGCACAGCATCTGTACCAACTGACATAATGCCAACATTGAGACGGAAGGGGGGTAACATCTCCGTATCCCAATCGGCTAATTTTCAGTCGTTATATCAAACTGAGAGCACTGAACCATGCCCCTCACAAGCAATTGAACTTGTCGATGAGGCGAGTCTCGGCCTAATACGACACGCAAATTCACCTTCTCTTGAACCACCGAGGTTTCAAACCCCCAAACAAACTACTAGCACAAGCAGTCAATCAAAATTACGATTCTGGAAAGGTCATGGCAGAGACAAGCTTTGGCTACCCATATATCTACGGAGATCTGTGTTTGTAGCCTTCACTGTTGTGTTTGGGGCTATGATAGTGGCACTAGAGGTGCTATTCTCTATATCCAATGAGAATCATGGCTTGGCCAATGGCTATTCCGGCATGAGACATCTGTGGACTTACGGACCAACCACCGTCTTAACCTTGACTCGAGCGGTTTGGTACCGTGTGGACTACGAAGCCAAGATAACCGCGCCATGGCTCAGGGCCGGCCCAATATGCTCAAGCAAATATGCTCTGTTACTCGACTATATCGATATGAACTCGATGATAGTACCTCTTCAGGCTTTCAGACGCCGAGACTACCGAGTCGCAGCAAGCACAACCATATCGATATTATTGGGTATCCTGATTACGCTCTCAACAGGTCTATTCACTCTCTCGCCAGTGGAGTTCCCTGCGATGTCTGTGCCAATAACACTGAAAGGTCGATTTGTGGACGATCCGGCCCGTTTCATGCATCCATCAGGGCTTCCCTTCGATAGCATCGACAGTCTTGCGGACAATACTTCAACGTACCCCGATGGCGTCTCGGATTCATTTGCGTATCAGACATTCGTTTCCGATCTGCCGGGAGTATCAGAACTACGCGCAACTGTTGATGGGATGTTCTTCCAACTCAATTGTACGCAAGCAACCGTCAGCTTGTTTCGAGGTGGCGAGTTGTTCATCTCGGATATCAATACTGTTTCGTGGAGCTCCGAAATATATGTTCAGCACGGACAATGTAATTCGACCATAAGATTAAGCGATGATTATACATTAACGGACCTCCCTGCGTTCATCAACAACAGCACCAATCTATTTACGCAACCCTTCCTAGGCCTTTTCCCAGTGCAATGCAATTCTACGAGTTTAGGCGACAAAAGCCTGTTACTTGTATCGGCCGAACTTCTATATAAAGTGGTTAAACAATGGAGAACAACTGAAAAGGACACAAATTTCTCAGGCACAATGTTCGAATTCGAGACCACTACTATGCAGTCTACATCTTTGGATTGTTTCCCAAGCTATGGCATAGCATTGGTTGACGTTGTACAGAATGCCACTGGGATGAAGAGCATATCCCGAAATGCTGACTATACCCCAAGAAAGCTTTCAAGCATTCACCCCTGGGATTTCGTCCAGGTTTGGCTTGAAAATGTTGGAGGAGAATATACAAGCAGTATGTTTCGTCCTGAAACCACGCAGAGTGGCTACGCCGGTTATATCTTCTCTCAGGACGAAGAGCCCCATTCATCAAACGCCACCTTCTTCGAAACTATCTTGAGCGATTATTTCCATAAATACGCATCTTTTCATTCCCAGCAAACGCTTGTCGAATCCGTCGACTTGGAGTCGACTGCCGTTGCCTCAATAACCGTTGATCGTTTATTAGTTCAGCCCCTAGCATGCCAGTGGATGACTGCCATACTAGTTATCGGTACAGTTCTTCTTCTTGGGCTAGCAATCAAACCGTCAGAGGGTATGACTCATTTGATCAAACACGGATCTATACTAGCTACCGCAGGTCTCACTACTCCTGCAATGATGAGGTTCCCCCGCGTCCTAGGGGCAATGGACGCCAAGGCTTTGAAAAGGGACACGGAAAGGTGGTGCAGCCAGCTTCCCATTCAATATAATGATGACCAGAATGACGATATTCAAAAGGGGAAAGCCTTACGAAAGTTTATCAGAACCGCCAAACTCAACCTGTGGCCGTTTCGGAGAATCATCGTCTACACGTTAATCGTGGGATGTATCACATCCCTAGAGATCCTGCTCCAGAGATCGAATCTTGACCAAGGCTTAGGAACTATTCAGGACGAAAAATACCTTCATTACCTATGGACTATCCTGCCCGCCTTATTCCTCAGTACTCTTTCACTATTCTTCTCTTCTGTCGATTCGAATACACGAATTCTAGCCCCGTATTATTCCTTACGTCGAGTTGCATCTATCGACGTGACGCTTGATCTAAATCTCTTACGTCCCTTGATGCCACAAGCCCTCTATCAACAAATTAGAACTCACAGCTTCGCTACATTTTCAACGTCCATCGCCTTTCTAGTGTCCTCTGTGCTTACTATCAGCATAGGCTCGCTATATCAGCCGACATCCTTTTCCATGTCAAACGCCGTTGAACTTCAAACAACAAGCACATTTCCAACTGTTCTTAACGCGTCGGACTTTGAGGATATACATATGATGAGCAAGTAAGTCTCAACTTAATAAAATTGTTTACAGGGCTTTCTAATATCCTGCTAAGCTACAGCACGATATCTTCCATTATTCTTGAAAACAATGTCTCCTATACGCCACTTGTCTACGAGAATTTAATTCTTCCCAATTTGTCACTTGAAAGTTATATACCAACGAATGTGTCCGAGACTCCCGAGCAGTATTATATCCGCATAAATGTTACCATACCTGCCCTAAGACCTAGACTATTCTGTCGTCTTTATCCTGACTCGGACATTACAGCTAGTTTCTTTTATAACCAGACTTTTGCCCCTTATCGGGACAATGCTTGGACTTCAGACGGAATCACGATTAAAATCAATGGGGAAGCTTGTGTGTGGAACAATACGTCAGTGAGTTTCTATCTGCTACCTAACAGCACAGCTAGCATAGCAATGGATCTTTTAAAGGAGAATTCTTTTGCGGCATCTTCGTACACCAAGGGAAAAGCTGCAATTGGATGTAGCCATTTCTTGTATGTTTGGGGTAGACTTTCCCACTTGACACAACCCCCGTCCATATCCACCTGGGCCTTGGGCTGCAATAGTACCATCGAGACTGTCGATGTTGTCGCTTCGTTTATTGGACCAAACCTGCGCCTGGATCCAGCCCACCCACCCCAAGCAATTGAATCGACTTCCAACTTGATTCCGGTTGATGGAGATGTGGCAAACCCAATTGGAGGCTACACATTCGATAACATATCGACGATGGATTCGGGTAAGCTGTATAACATTAGCTCAACTATATACATGGGCTTGACGTCGCTTCCACCGTACAGCAACAAAACTCTGTTCGACCCTTTCTTTGAACAGCTCGTCACCTCCCGCTACGCTATCCCTGTCGCTGCCATCGGCGACCCCTCTCAAGTCGAGGCGGTCAGAAACGCCATCACGTTTCAGCACGGCATTATCGCTGCTCAATATTACGATCAATTCCGCGTCGATTCTCGGGGTCCTAACGGCACCATGAATCCCATTTTCCCCTCGTTATCCAACACGTCTGCAACAGGCGATACGGGAGTGTACTACGGCACGGCTACAGACCCGCAAGGCAGGCGGCGTCTCGTCCAGGACCCGACGTCAACGCGGGTGATCCAGGCCTTGCTGGCGACCACCCTGGTCTTCTCTCTTCTGGGATGGCTTCTCGGCCCGCGTAAGGACGTCCTGCCGCGCAGTCCCACTAGCGTGGCGAGCGTCCTTGCGCTCCTGGCGGGCGGTAATGTCCTGGAGTACATGTATAAGGACGGGGACGTGCACTGGACGACTATCGAAGAAGTCAAAGCGGTGTTTCCGGACGACTGCAAGTTCTGGATGGGCTGGGGGCCGCCTGGGACGCCGGAGGAGGATCCGGAGCGGCGCTTCGGCATCTGGATGGTGACAAAGGACTAATCTCTGTGTGAGATGATCCGCCGTGGGAGCTCGCTTGAGCTGATGCTTTACGGATACATGCGAATGCGAAATACTCCGATATACTGTCTACTCAGAACGGAATGAAATACCTGTCGGTGCAGCTTAGCTCTCCTCGTCAGAAGAACGCGAAGCTAGCTTGAAGAAACTCACTGGGCTTGTAGGGGACGGGGACGATGGCGACTTGACCGCTTGGCAATGGGAGGTCAAGAAGGCAATGACGTTAACTTGCGACGGGGCTAGGATGCGGAGCAATGATGTGACGCCAACATTTAGGAATGTTTGGAAGGTTTGTCAAGGGGTACGAGGTGTATTCAGAGCGCTTGGGAAACTCTCTCTTTGTTTTTTTCTCTTGTTTTTTTTTTTTTTTTTTTTTTTTTTTCAGTTTACCGTGATAGCACAAGTATCCGTCTTCTTAACATGGAAACCGTCAGTCAACCGTCAGTCAGCGAAGGTCCTTTATTGTATCGTCACTTTCTGGGTCATGGTAAGCCAGTGTTCTCTCTCTTCTGCCGTGTCATCATACACGATACCCTGCACGTGTACCTTTCCGCAAAATTCGTAGTTCCCGTTTTCGAGATGCCGGAGAATGACCGGGTCAGTAACACCGTGTATGATCCAGATTTCGTCCCCTGGCATAGTCGTCTTGCACCCCATGCCGAGAGTCGTGGATCTCTGCGACGCGAAAATGAGACTGTCCGCCCTATACCCAACGAGAACCGGCAACACGTTGCTTGCCCAGGTTCCCAGGAACATCTTCGGATCGAACGGAAATTTGGAATCGGGCGATGCGACATAAGCTCCTGCTCCAATGACGGCGTCCAACTCGGAACTCAGACCCGCGTACACGGCCTGGCGTCTCATAGAGCTGAGTGAAGATTCAAGCAGCTTCGAGTACGCGTTTTGGCTGATATCATCGTAGCTCACTGGCTCTGTAGCCTTGAACTCCTCAATGATGGCTTGGAGGGCTTCTAGGTCGAAAAGGAAGGGAGAGGCGTCTGCTTCTAAGTCAATGAGTTCAGCTGTGATTATATACAGCTGCTCCAACGCTTCTTGTATTTCCAGTTTTCTTTCCATAGCTGATACCGGCTGGTCGGCTTCGTCTCGCGGGACTCCTGGCGTTGTAATGAGGGTTGCTATCATCTGCGGAAGGAATAGACCGGCAACGGGATGAGCTGGCGCCTGGCTGCTAAACTTGTCCTTCAATAGCAGTCTCCAAAGCAATTCAACTCTGCCTGGACGATTCCTATCATCAATTAGTCATGCCACTCAACTATTTCTTGCCATTAGAACTCATACCGTTTTGGGCTGCCGCTGTCTTCGAGTTTTAACCCTGCCACAAGCTTCAGTATTTGGATGGCGTCTGGAGTAGTCAAGTTCGTGTACGTCTGCGTTATCACGTCGTATCTAAATCCATCAACCTCCAGCAGGCTATCTCTCACTACATTGATTCTGGGCCGAGACGGCCATAGCGATTCGACAAGGTGAGCGATTGCATCGCTTCCGTGGACGATGGGATTGGAACACGCATAGTCGGGGCACCAAGAAGGGAGGCTCTTTAGGGTTTTCAATTGGCGAGGATGGCAAAATTCGAGAAAGTCTAGGCTTTTCTCTGCACACGTGGCAATGGCTGCCGTTGCTTTGACATACACTCTCTCGACTGGCAGGGTGTAGTCCGCATCGATAACAGGCGTTCCCGCCTCAGACTGAAACTCGGATATCAGAGACAGGACCCCGTAGATCTTGTCGCGCGGATCTGTCGACGCACAACCCATCGCCATAACCATAGCATCTCTGAAACTAGGCAAGCGATTGTAACTGATTGCGTTCACCAGCGTGCCCATATTCAGTATGTTTCGCGACACGTCCTCAACTAGACCTGGTTCGGGGCTAGTGAAAGTGGGCGCCGTGGGTATTCCGCCGTTGCGAGCGATAGATATGAGTGAAGTACTGAGGTGAGTCGAATTAATGATCGAACCGAGTTCGATTAGAGGGAGGAACCGAAATAGTACCGTCCCGCATAATCCGCCTACCTCCTGCGACAAGAAGATTTCTTGTCTGACCCAGACTCTTGAAAACCAAGTCCGGCGAAATAGCGCCAGCAGGGCCGCGATGCTTTCCGAGGGCAGATTGAAGATCCATCTCATGAATTCAGGTCTAGATTTGGTGAAGCCGTCTTGGGAAAGCCGGTCTCGTAGATGCACAGAGAAATCGTCGAGGAGATCCATGGCCGTATTGGTATGCTGATCTATCTGACCTAGCCACACCGTGCAGTTCTTGGCTCGCTTGTAGATCAGGCTCATGAGGGCAACCTGAGCGGCCCGCTCCTTCAGGTCGTCCTGGTCAATACAGAGGGCGTCTATCCAGATGAGCTCCCGGCATCTCAGGGGATTGTTGCGTAATTCGAGAAGCTTTGCTGCCAGCTCCGCTGGTGGATGCTTCTGGACGTGTTGGATCTCCCGTAGCTGGCGGAGCATTGCTCGAAGGTTTCGAGTCGCTCGCAGAATACGGCCGCCGATATGGACTGGGAAGCATCTGGGCTCCTAGGAGAAGACTTGTTACGATCCCGCCTATTACTTCTGTCAGTCTGACTTCATAGATTGGATACATACTTTAGGGGTCTTGATTTAAAGGGTAACAATAGTCTAGGATTAATATTTTTGATTATAAAAGAGATTTTAAGGGTACTTTATATTTAAATGTAGTTTAAATATTAGAAAGGTTTAAATATTTAAATTGATAGTTGAAGAATAAATAATTAGATATAATAAGAAATCCATCCTTATATATTTATTTTTCATATTTAAGTCTTTTATTTGTTAGTTAAATTAGGTTTAATTGTTTTAAGTTAATGCTAATTTAATAAAGTTGTCGCTAATTTAACCAAGTTGGTTTTAATTAGATGTTAAGCATTTTAATTTAGTCACGTGACCCTCGGACCATTTAAACTTTTAACAAGGTTATAATTTAAGTTGTAACATTATTTCCTTTTTTTTAAAATCTTTGTTTTAAAGATAAACAGGTTAGTTTTTTCCTTTCTTATATTAGTTCTTTTAATATCTTTATTAATTATTGTTATATTAAATAAAGTTAAAAAATTGATTAACAATTTTTATTGCATTGGAAAAGTTTTAGAAAATAAAGCTGCTTTTTTTGAATTAGTTTTGAAAAAGGGTTTTTTTTAAATGCCTTGTTTTTATTGCAAGGATTATAATGTTACGATCCTGCCTATTACTTCTGTCAGTCTGACTTCATAGGTTGGATACGTACTTTAAAGGTCTTGGTTTGAAGGGTAACAATAGTCTAGGATTAACGTTTTTGATTATAAAAGAGATTTTAAAGGTACTCTATATTTAAGTGTAGTTTAAATATTAAAAAGGCTTGAATACTTAAATTAATAGCTAAAGAATGAATGATTAGATATAGTAGGAAATCTATCCTTATATACTCATTTTCCATACTTAAGTCTTTTATTTGTTAGTTGAGTTGGGCTTAACTATCTTGAGTTAATGTTAACTTAATGGAGTTGTTGCCAACTCAATCGAGTTAGCTTCAATTAGATGTTAAGCATCTTAATTCAGTCATGTGACCTTTGGATCATTTAAATTTTTGATAGGGTTGTAATTTGGGCCGTGACATTATTCCCTCTTTTCTAAAATCTTTGTCCTAAAAATAAATAGGTTAATTTCTTCCTTTCTTGTGTTGATTCTTCTGGTATCTTTGCTAATTGTTGTTATGTTAGGTAAAGTTAAAAAATCGATTAGCAATTTTTATCGCATTGGAAAAGCTTTAGAAAATAAAGCTGCTTTCTTTGAATTGGTCTTGAAGAAGGGTTTTTCTTAAATGCTTTGTTCCTATTGCGAGGATTATAACGTTTCTTGCGTTGCCTCCAAAGACTTAGATCGTTGTTGGGAGTGTGTTTAGTTGGGTTGCGCTCATTGCGATGTGTACGGTTTTTTGCAAGCTGGCGTGGCAGATATCGCGAAGAAGTTTTATTTTCTTAAGGATGAATTAAAGGCTGCTGAAAAGGCAGCAGAGGTTGCTAGAGTTGAGGCTAGACGGATTAAAGAATAGGCCGCTAATCGTGTTAAAAGACTGCGTAAGCAGCAAAAATTCTGGGCTGGAAAGGTGAAGTGTATGGTGGATTGGGGCGTTTAGTTTATGGAGGAGCTCGAGCGTTTGGAGCGTGAGGAGGAAGAGGCTTGTCAGGTGGAGGCCGGTACTTTTAATGTTTCCGCGGCCTTCCCTTCTTTCTTCTAAGCTGGCTTGGATCCAAACGCGAACCCTTCAGCAATCTTGGCCGATTTGGATTTTAGCAATAAAATACCTTAAACATCTCCTTTACATTCTAAAAATGCTCGATAGGTTCCCATGTATTATCTTCGTATAGATATTTTTTTTATTTAATAAGGTATTTAATTTATCCTTTGTCTAACCTTAAGTTTAATATAGTTTCAACTTTGTATTCTTTTAGGTCTTCTTTTAATTTGATATTTTTGGCAAGTTTGGCATTCTTAGATGCTAGTTCTAACATTACTATATGAAAAACTTTGGTACAAATTTTCATTATTGATAGGATTATCAATTGATAGTTGGTTTTGAATAAGGCTTTTTCTATAAAAAAAGGTTTTAATTTTTTGAAATCTAATTTTTTGCTAGGCCTTTTTATATAAATCTATGATATTTTAAGCGTTGAATTTTGCTTGTCTCAAAATAGATAAACCTTATCTTTTCTCTTAAAGATTGATCTTTTAATCCTTCTTTTATTATAATATTTTACCATCCTGTTCTAGATAAATTGTAATTATTTTTGAAATGTGGACTGTAGTGTTTGGATTTTTATTGCGAATACTTCTGCTTTTAAGGCAGATGCTTGTATTTCTGGTGCTTTATTGTTGTTCAATTCTTATCATTTGATGTGTGTATTATGTCTATATAGCGTAATGTGTGGTGACATTTTTATGTTTTTATTAACTGTTATATTATAAGCGCTTTGAGTTAAGGGTAGCAGTTTTATTTAATTATCTTATTATTTATTAACGTAGCTTTTTAAGTGTTGCTCGAATGTTTAATTAAGTTTTTTTATTTATTTGTCCATTTGCGGATAAGCCGTGGTGGAAAGCTTTTACTTACTTCTAATCTTTTTTATGAATGTTTGCCAATAATATAATATAAAGATAGGGTCTTTATCTAATATTACTTGTCTAGGGATTCTATGTTTGCTAATAATTTCTTTAATGAATACGTACATGAGCTATTTTGAGGTGCGATCTTTTTTATATGGTACGAAATATCTATATTTGGTGAGTTTGTTGATGATTATCTAGATTGAGTTATAATATGTTCTTGTAACTGGGTCTTTTAACTTTGGTAATCCGGTGATAAAATCCTATATTATGGTATCAAAGGGTTTATTTAATACTTTAATGGGTTGGAGGAGTCTATATAATTTATGTTTAACTCCTTTGATTTGATTGTATATGTTGTATTCTTTAATTATCTTAGTGATTATTACCTTTAGTCTTGGGAAATTATAGGTCTTTTATATTCTTGATTTTATTTTGAAGATTCTTTAGTATCCATGTAAGGGATGTTTATAAAATTTTTTAGTAAATTCTTTTTTAATGTTTTCTGGTATATAAACCTTACCTTTGTATATTAGTGTTCCTTAGGATGTTTTTTGCATTGCAAGCAGGTTTTTTTTTTATTGATTATATTCCTTTTGGAATCTTTTAATTTAATTGTCCTTATTAATTTATATATATGTTAGGATAACTGTTCCGTCTTTTTATTATTTTAGCATTTGGATGTTTTATTTTTTAACCTTGGTTTTATAATCTTTTCATTTGTTAAAAAGGTTGGTTTGGATGTTTTTTTTTCCTTTAATATAATGGATTTTAAAATTGAATTGGGATAGGAATATTATTTATCTTTTATGTTTTTAATTAAGTTTTTAAGTAGTTATAAATTATGTAAGGTTTTTATGGTTTGAATAAATGTTAATGGGGTTTTTGATTCTATTAAGTCATGGCTTCCATTCTTTAAATGTTTAAATGATGGTTAATAACTTTTTGTTGTAAATCTTATATTTGAGTTTTACATTGTATAATGTTTTTAAGTAGTATGTAACAGGGTATCATTTTTTGTTTGGTTTTTGTTGTTTTAAGATTGTTTCGATTATAAAGTTTAAAGCGTTTGTTTTAAGTTGTTTGGTCTTTATGTAATCTAGAAGCTTTCAAACTGGGTTTTCTATAATTATATCTTTTAGATGTTGGAAAGTTGTTTTAGTTTTATTGTTAAATTTCCAGGTACCATCCTTTTGCTAGACTTGACAAGTTAGTTCTATTAATGGTCTAACAATATTTTTAAAATTTGCGATTAATCTTTGGACGTAGTTTATAAAGCCATGGAATGTTTATATTTCTGTGATGCTTTTTAGTTTTGACCAATTCTTAACTGCTACTATCTTGTCTTTTTAGATGCGTATCTTTTTAAGGGTGACGGTGAAACTTAGGTAATCTAGCTTTTTAATGTGCCATTTGCTTTTGGTGGGGTGGATTAATAGGTTGGTTTTTTGGAGTACTTCCAATATTAGGGCAACATGTTTTTTATAATCTTTTTCATTTTTGGAGTATATGAGTATATTGTTGAGGTAGACAAATATAAAGATATTCAGGTACTTTTTAAGGATTGTTATAATCATGTGTTAAAATGACATTAAGGCGTTGGTAAGTCTAAAAGGCATTATTTTATATTTATAATGTCCGTGTATTGTTTTAAATGTTATGTATTGTTTATATTTTTAAATCATTTAGATTATATAATAGCCGTCTTTAAGGTCTAGCGTCGTGAAAATCTTGGCTCTACTAATCTATCCTTTTATAAGTTTCATTAGTGGTAAAGCGTGGCCATTTTTTTTGGTGATGCTATTCAGGTAGCAGTAGTTAATAACTTTACGCTATATTTTATTACCGTTTTCGTTGATTTTTTACTTTCTATTTTTATTAACTTTAGGTACCATTACTATAGGATATCCAAATATTAATTCTAATTCTTAAATATATCCTTTTTCAAAATCTTTTTAGATTCCTTCTCATAGTGCTTATAACTTTTCTTTATTTATAAGGTATATAAGAAATAGTTTTAAAAATTGTCTTTCTTTAAAGGTTATTCGGTGGTTTCATTGATTATATTCTGGCAATTTTTCTTTTATTCAATTTTTAAACAATTTGTAAAATTATAAATACTTTTGTGGTATTTTACGTAATAAATCTTCAACTTTTAATTCTTTAAGCATATAAGCAATATGCTTTTCGTTTTATTTTTTTAAGTTGCTTGCATCTTTTTTTTTGGGAGTTTTAAAGGCTAACTTTTCTATTTGATCCTATTGGAGATAACCTATTTTCCAATGTATGCTTGGATGGCTTATTTTGAGCCAGTTAACTTCTAATATCATATCGTGATTGTTAATATTTACAATATCAAGGGTGATCGTTTTAGGGTGATCTTGGATTTCTATTAAAAGGGGTATGGTTTTTTTCAATATCTTACCATTTTGGTAGGTAAACTTGCTTCCATTTACCATTACCAATTCGTATAAGTTTTCTTTATAAACCCATTTTATTTTATTTCGTTATGCTACTTGTGCTAAAATATAGCTTCGTTAAGTTTTTAAGTCAATCATTGCTTTATATGTTTTTCTTTTGTACCGGACGGGTACTATTAGGATATTATTTAATCTTGTTTGGATTTCATATAAGGTCTTGATTTCGTTGATCTTTTAATACCTTACTTTCAAAAACCTTTCCATTTTTTTAAATAGGACTTTTAATACTTGCTTTTGTTTCTGCTTTATTGTTGAGATCCGGTGGATGCTCCTCCATGGTTGGAGCCTGAGCTGGCCATATTCCAATGGGCTTTTTTTAGTGTTTTGGACGTTCTTTTCCAGCTATGGTTTCTCCATTCCCTTGCCTTTAAAAAGGCATGGATCAAGCAATAATCTTTGAGATAATTCTTCCAGTGAGGTTTGGTATAGAACTCATTAAAAGACCTTTTTCTTATAATAAATTTTACACATTGGTTTTATAACTTTATAAGAATCTTTTATTTTTCTCTTTTATATAGGTATTTTTAAAGGAGTTTAACTTCTTTGTAAAGTGTTGAATACATGCCGTATTTTTTGTAGTTAGTGACTAGAAAGAATTTTATTTCTCTATATATAATTAGGTAATAATCCGGCTAATATCCTTGGTTATTAGGATTGCTTTTTGCATAAAGTCTTTAAAGTTTTTCGTATTAAGCCTTGATTTGGATAATCTGCTTTTCCGTGTCTTTTTATATAAAAACGCTTTTAATGTTATTGGGATAAAGGCTTTTTAGTTTATTTTATATTTCTTTTGGATTTATTTTTATGTTTAAGAGGTCATACAAGTCACATGACATTGAACTGTAACATATGCATCTTTTGAATATTGCTATCTTATTACGTTCTAATCTCAGGTGAAGGTAACAAGCTTTGGGAAATTCAAGCTATCGTGGTTTTATTTTGCAAATACATTTATTTTCTTCGGTATCACTGTTTAGCTTCAAGCTTTTTAAAAACCATAAGTTATTAATTTTAGCGCTTATATGCACTCGATAAGAATTGTTTATGTAACATTTCCAATATTTATAATCGTGCTCATCCTATTAATGTTTTTTACAATCCTTGTTTTAACACTTACTCCAATGGAGTTGTTAATGGTCATTTTTTTGCTACTCTTCCTAGGCGGGGTCAAGCCAATGTTGGCTTATGGTTAGGATATCTTCAGCTTCTTTAGCTTTCTAATGTTCGAGATACTTGGAATTGGTAGGTTTTTTTTAATTTAACAATTCTTTAAATACCTGCCGTTTATTTTGAATTAATTCTTCCATGATTTTACTACTAATTTGGACTGCCTCAAGTTATTCCCTCATTGTTAAAAAGTTATCATCATAATATCCGATCTTATATTCTAGGCATTTCGCTAGACTGTTTTCATGGCATTTATAACCGTTCATGATTGCCATTAAAGATCAAAGATGTTTAAGATGATATTTGCAAACGTGCATTATCTTTCCTCCACAGATAGGGCATTTATTGATCTTAGGGTCTTTATTATCTTCCACCAAGTTGATGGCTACCGTAAAGATGTTACTAACCTTCTTTTCTTCCTTGATTTTAGTTTAAGACGCCTATCTTCGTTTAAGTTATGATATTCCTCTTTATCGAAATAGTTGTTTCTTAAAGCTTCAACATTTGCTTTTAAAATATTCCATTTTATCATAATTGAAGCATTTAATTTTTAACTTGTCAATTAATTACCTTCGCTATTGCTTCTAAATGTTATTTAACTCAATGGGATCTAATCATGTGCCTATGCCCTTATGTCATCCGTTTCGTTATTGCCCATTCTTAAGATTATTATTTCTACCAAACTAGGTTCTTCCGTTTCTAAAGGTCCCTTCTTTCTTTTTAAAATATCGCTTGAAATTCTCATTGTCAATGATAATGGCCTTTTCTACCAAGGCATTAAACTACTTAAGGTCTTAATCCTTATAGATCTTTTCGTTATAAAGTTCATTCTTAACATGCTTTTTTAATTCTCTATAAAAGGGATAAAAAAGGCTTTCAACAAGCAAGCCTAATTCAATAGCCAATTTCTTAAATTCAATGGCATAGTTAAAAACTAACTTATTCTATTAAAGATGATATAGCTTGGCTTCGACTTTTTATTTACAAATAAAGTCGTTAAACATAAGTTAAATCTTTTTTTTAAAATGATTAAAGTTTTCGAAAATGTACTTGATAATATCTAATATATCAACTAATTTCTTTTCAAGTCGATTTTTAAAGATAGGTTTAAATCATTCAAGGGTTGGTCCCATAAATAATTATAAGGCTACTAGGACCTTTTATTATTCATCTTTAATTAAACCTTTATAGAATTTAAAATAGGTGCACATTTAAATAAAAAATGTATCTGGATCTTTTTTTCCATTGTACTTGTTAAAGGCAATAGGTTTAAAGCTTTTAACTTGAAAAAATGTCATATTTTCAATATCTTATAGGTTTGACAGGTTTTTAGGGGATTATATGGGTTCAATCCTTTCTTTTTTTTTAGATTTTTCTTTTAATAATAATAATTCTTATTTTACAAATGATATTATCTATTTTAATTTACTAGTCCCTTCTTTTAAAGCCTTTGTAAGTTTAGATGTTAAAGCTTCTACTATTACTTCGGTAAGTGTTGCAATTATTATTTCTTATATAGGTTTTCTAGTCTCTAGAAATGGTTTTAGAGGTTCTAATGTTTTAATTGCAACAACTTGCAATCTAGTTATTGGTAAATTTTGCGTTAGGGCTGTTAACGCGGTTGTTAGGTTTGATTTTAATGTTATTAAAACGTTTATCTATTCCGTTATTTTTTTTGGTGGCATGCCTTAAAGGTCTTTAAAAACTATCCGCGAGTGAGTCTTCTCTTTCCTATGTCAATACTAGGTATTAACCAAGAAAGCTATTAAAATGTTACGATCCCGCTTATTACTTCTATTAGTCTAACTTCATAGGTTGGATACGTACTCTAAAGGTCTTAATTTAAAAGGTAACAATAGTTTAGGATTAACATTTTTAATCGTAAAAGAGATTTTAAAGGTACTTTATATTTAAATGCAATTTAAATATTAGAAAGGCTTAAATACTTAGATTGATAGTTGAAAAATGAATGATTAGATACAATAGGAAATCCATCCTTATATACTTATTTTCCATACCTGAGTCTTTTACCTGTTAGTTAAATTGGGCTCAACTATCCTAAGTTAATATCAACTCAATGGAGTTGTCGCCAACTCAACCGAATTGGCTCCAACTGGATGCCAAGCATCTTGATTCAGTCACGTGACCTTCGGACCATTTAAACTTCCGACAGGGTCGTAATTTGGGCCGTGACATATAACGTTTCTTGCGTTGCTTTTGAAAACTTAGATTGTTATTAAAAGTGTGTTTAATTGGGTTGCGTTTATTATAATGTATATAGTTTTTTGCAAACTGGTGTGATAGATATTGCAAAGAAGTTTCATTTTTTTAAAAATGAATTGAAAGCTGTTAAAGAGGCAGTAAAGGTTGTTAAAGTCAAGGTTAAATGAATTAAAAAATAAGTTATTAATTGTGTTAAAAAACTGTATAAGTAGCGAAAATTCTAGGTTGGAAAGGTAAAGCGTATGATAAATTAAAACGTTTAATTCATGGAGAAGTTTAAACGTCTAGAGCGTAAGAAAGAAAAGGCTTGTTTGTTACGATCCCGCCTATTACTTTTATTAGTTTAATTTCATAGATCGGATACGTACTTTAAAGGGCTTGGTTTGAAGGGTAATAATAGTTTAAAGTTAACGATTTTAATCGTAAAAAAGATTTCAAGGGTATTTTATATTTAAGGGCAATCTATATATTAGAAAGGCTTGAATACTTAGATTGATAACTGGAGAATAAATGATTAGATACAATAAAAAATCCATTTTTATATATTTATTTTCCTTTTTTATAAAATGTTACGAGTTGTTTTTTAAAGTTTTTAACTAAGCGATTTAGTTAAGTCGCTTTTCAAGGTTTTCAACTAAGCGATTTAATTGAGTTGCTTTTTAAGGTTTCCAACTAAGCGATTTAATTGAATCGCTTTTTAAAGTTTTTAATTAAGCGATTTAATTAAGTCGCTTCTCCGTTAACCTTTTGTTTACTCTTTATATCACGTGACTTTCGGTTTACCAGTTTATTCAAAAGGTCGCATTTTAGGTCGTGACATTATTTTCTTTCTTTAAGATCTTTATTCTAAAAATAATTTTTTTTTCTTAGTTAGTTCCCCCTTTTCGTTTTTAACCATGTTTAGGCGTATTATTAAATCGTTAGGTAATAATGTTTGTCGCCGAAATTAAAAGGCTGTTGAAAATTACGCTACTTTTTTAAAATCCGTTTTTATAGCAGGGCGTAATGAGATGGCCTGTTTTTTTTATAAAAAGTTTAAGGCAAAGTGCGTTGCCTTTAACGATTCCGATTGGTGCATTGAGTGTATTTGTTTTAAAAGATTTAAATGTAACGTTTTTAGGATTTCTTGTATTAAAATGGTTAAGATAATTTAATAATATTAAAAACTGGAAAGCGAATTGGAAAAAGTGGATGTTATAATAAAAGCTATCATAGATCGTGTTAAGCGTTTTTGGATATAACGTTATTTCTAGTTTGAAAAACTTTAAAGAATAATTGCACGCGGTTTTAATTTCATTAAAGAATTGGATTATATTAAACGTAAAAAAAAAAAAGCTTGTTAAATGGAAGCCGGTCTTTTTAATGTTTCCGTGGCCTTTCTTTTTTTCTTTTAGGCTGGTTTAAATTCGAACGCAGATTTTTTTAAAGTTTTAACCGGTTTGGATTTTAGCGGTAAAATGCCTTAAACATCTCCTTCACGTTTTAAAAATGCTTAATAAGTTCCCATATATTATTTTCGTGTAGGTATTCCTTTCATTTGATAAGGTATTTAATTTATCCTTTATCTAACTTTAAATTTAATATATTTTCAACTTTATATTCTTCTAGATTTTTTTCCAATTTGATACTTTTGGCAAGTTTGGCGTTTTTAGGTGTTAGTTTTAACATTGTTATATGAAAGACTTTAGTATAAATTTTCATTGTTAACGGGACTATCAATTGGTAATTGGTTTTAAATAAAGCTTCTTTTATAAAAAAAGGTTTTAATTTCTTAAAATCCAATTTTTTGCTAGGCCTTTTTATGCGAATCTATGGCGTTTTAAACGTCGAATTTTACTTGTTTCGAAGTAAATAAACCTTATCTTTTCTTTTAAAGATTAATCCTTTAATCCTTTTCTTATTATAATATTTTGCCATCTTGTTTTAAATGAATTGTAATCGTTTCTAAAGTATAAACTATAATGTTTGAATTTCTATTGTAAATACTTTTACTTTTAAAGCAGGTGCTTGCATTTTTAATGCTTTATTGTTATTCAGTTTTTTTTGTTTAATGTATATATCATGTCCGTATAATGTAATATATGGTAACATTTTCATGTCTTTGTTAATTGCTATATTATAAACGCTTTAAATCAAAGATAACAACTTTACCCAATTATCTTATTAATCATTGATATAGCTTTTTAAATGTTGCTCCAATGTTTAATTAAGTCTTTCTATCTATCTATCTATCTATGGGTAAGCCATGGTAAAAAGCTTTTATTTACTTCCAATTTTTTTTATAAATGTTTACCAATAATGCAATATAAAAATAAGGTTTCTATTTAATATTATTTATTTAAAGATTCCATGCTTATTAATGATTTCCTTAATAAATGCGTACGCAAGCTATTCTAAAATGCGATCTTTTCTATATAATACAAAATATCCATACTTGATAAGCTTGTTAACGATTACCTAAATTAAGTTACAATATGCTTCTATAACTGGGTCTTTTAACTCTGGTAATCCTGTGATAAAATCCCATGCTATGGTATCGAAAGGTTTGCTTGGTATTTCGATAGGTTGAAAAAGTTCATATGGCTTGTGTTTGGCTTTTTTAACTTGATTGCATATGTCGCATTCTTTAATTACTTTAATGATTAATGCTTTAAATCCTAGGAAATTATAGATTTTTTACATTTTTAACCTTGTTTTAAAAATTCTTTGATGTCCATGTAAAAGGTGTTTATGAAATTCTTTGGTAAATTTCCTTCAAATGTTATCAAATATATAAACCTTGCTTTTATATATTAATATTCTTTGGAATGTTTTCTACATTATAAGCAGGTCTTTTTCTTATTAATTATATTCCTTTCGAAATCTTTCAATCTAGTCGTTTTTATTGGTTTGTATATATGCTAAAATAACTGCTCCGTCTGGTTGCTATTTTAACATTTAGATGTCTCGTTTTTCAACCTTGATTTTATAATTTCTTCTTTTATTAAAAAGATCGGCTTGAATATTTTCCTTTCCTTTGATATAATGGATTTTAAAATTAAACTAAAATAAGAATATCATTTATTTTTCATATCTTTAATTAAATTTCTAAATGGTTATAAACTGTATAAGGTTCTTATAATTTAAATAGATATTAATAGGATCTTTAATTTTATTAAGCCATGGTTCCCATTTTTTAAATGCTTAAATAACTGCTAATAACGTTTTATTATAAATCTTATATTTAAGTTTTACATTATATAATGCTTTTAAATAATACGTAACAAAATACCACTTTTCATTTAATTTTTATTATTCCAAAACTGCTTCAATTATAAAATCTAAAGCGTTGGTTTTAAATCGTTTAATTTTTATATAATTTAAAAGCTTTCAAATTAAATCTTCCATAATTACATTTTTAAAGCATTAAAAAACTACTCTAGCTTTATTATTAAATTTCCAAGTATCATCCTTTTATTAAGCTTAACAAATCAATTTTATCAACGGTCTAACAATATCTTTAAAATTCGCGATTAATCCTTAAACGTAATTCATAAAGCCATGAAATGCTCGTACTTCCGTAACGCTTTTTGGTTTCGGCCAGTCTTTAACTGTTACTATTTTACCTTTTTAGATGCGTATTTTTCTAGGGATGATGATAAAGCCTAAATAGTCTAGCTTTTTAACATGCCATTTACTTTTAATAAAATGGATTAACAAATTAACCTTTTAAAATGCTTCCAATACTAAAGCAACATGTTTCTTATAATCCTCTTCATTTTTAAAGTATATAAATATGTTATTAAGATAAATAAATATAAAAATATCCAGGTACTTTCTAAAAACTGTTATAATCATATATTAAAATGATATTGGGGCGTTGATAAGTTTAAAAGGCATTACTTTATATTTATAATGTCTATGTACTATTTTAAACGCTATATACTACTTATATCCTTAAACCATTCGAATCATATAATAATCGTCTTTAAAGTCTAGCGTTGTAAAAATCTTAACTCTACTAATCTAACCTCTTATAAGCTTTATTAATGATAAAACGTGGTTATTTTTTTTAATAATGTTATTTAAATGGCGGTAATCAATGACTTTACGCCATACTTTATTACCGTTTTTATTAATCTTTTGCTTTCCGTCTTTATCAACTTTAAATACCATTACTACAAGATATCCAGATACTAATTTTGATTTTTAAATGTATCCTTTCTTAAAATCTTTTTAGATTTTTTTCTATAATGCTCGTAACTTTTCTTCGTTTATAAGATATACTAGAAACAATTTCAAGAATTATCCTTCCTTAAAGTTTATTCAATGGTTTCATTGGTTATATTTTAACAATTCTTCTTTTATTTAATCTTTAAATATCTTGTGAAATCGTAAATACTTATATAATATTCTATATAATGGATTATCAATCTTTAGTTCTTTAAATATATAAGCAATATGCTTTTCGTTTTTACTTCTTAAAATTGCTTCGTCCTTTTTTTAAAAGCTTCAAGGGCTAACTTTTCTATTTAATCCCATTAAAAACAACCTATCTTTTAATGTATACTTGGGTGGCTCGTTTTAAGCCAATTAACTTTTAATATCATATCATGATTGTTAATATCTATAATGTTAAAAGTAATTGTTTCGGGGTGGTTTTAAATTTCCATTGAAAAAGATATGGTTTCTTTCAAAATTCTTCCATTCTAATAAATAAACCGGCTTTCGTTTACCGTTACCAGTTTATATAAATTTTCCTTATAAACCCATTTTATCTTATCTTATTATGCTACTTATATTAAAATATAGTTTCGTTAAGCTTTTAAATTAATCATTACTTTATATATCTTTTTTTTATACCGAACGGATACTACTAAAATATTATCTAATCCTATCTAGATTTTACATAAGGTCTTAACTTTATTGGTCTTTTAATGCCTTACTTTCGAGGACCTTTTCCATTTTTTAGATAGGACTTTTGGTACTTGGTTCTATTTCTGCCTTGCTATCAAGATCTGGTAGGTGCTTCTCCGTAGCTAAAGTTTAAACTAACCATATTCTAATAGGCTTTCTTTAACGTTCTAAACGTTTTTTTTTTTTGGTTATTATTTTTCCATTCCCTTGCCTTTAAAAAGGCGTGAATCAAACAGTAATTTTTAAAGCAATCCTTTTAATAAGGTTCGGTATAAAACTCATTAAAAGGCCTTTTTCTCATGATAAATTTTGCACATTGGTTTTATAGTTTTGTAAGAATTTTTTGCTTTTCTCCTTCGTACAAATGTTCCCAAAAGAATTTAATCTTTTCATAAAGTGTTAAATACATGCCGTATTTCTTGTAATTAATGACTAGAGAAAATTTTATTTTTCCATACTTGGTTAAGTAATAATCTGGCCAATATCCTTAATTATTAAGGTTGCTTTCCACATAAAGTTTTTAAAATTTTTCATATCAGGCTTTGGTTTAGCTAATTTGCTTTTCCATGTCTTCCTATATAAAAACACTTTTAATATTATTAAGATAAAGGCTTTTCAATTTATCTTATACTTCTTTTAAAGTTACTTCTATATTTAAAAGGTCATGTAAATCACATAGCATTAAACTATAACACATGCATCCTTTAAATATTACTATCTTGCTACGTCTTAATCTTGGATGGAGATAGCAGGCTTTAGGAAATTCTAACCATTATGGTTCTATTTTATAGATACATTCGTTTTTTTTGGTGTCACTACTTAACTCCAAGCTTTCTAAAAACCATACGTTATCAATTTTAACGCTTATATGTATTTGGTAGGAATCGTTTATATAATATTTCTAATATTTATAATTATGTTCATCTTATCGATGTTTTTTGCAATCTTTATCTTAACATTTACTCTAATGGAATTATCGATGGTCATTTTTCTGCTGCTTTTTTTGGACGGGGTCAAGCCAGCGTTAGCTTATGGTCGGGATGTTTTCAGCTTTTTTAGCTTTCTAATGTCCAAAATATTTAAAACTAGAAGGTTCTTCCGTGATTTTGCTACTAAGTTAAGTTGCTTTAAGTTATTCCTTCATTGTTAAAAAGTTATCATCATAATGTCCGATCTTATGTTCTAAACATATCGCTAGGCTGTTTTTATGACATTTACAACCGTTTATGATTGCCATTAAGGATTGGAGGTGTCTAAGATAATATTTACAAACGCGCATTGTCTCTTCTTTACAAATAAGGCACTCGTTGATTTTAAAGCTTTTATTGTCTTTCACCAAGCTAATGGCTACTGTGAAGATGTTACTAATCTTCTTTTCTTCCTTGATTTTAACCTAAAACGCCTATCTTCGTTTAAGCTACGGTATTTTTTCTTGTTAAGGTAGTTATTTTTTAAGGCTTCGATATTCGCTTCTAAAATGTTTTATCTTATCACAATTAAAACATTTAATCTTTAACTTATTAATTGGTTACCTTTGCTATTACTTTTAAATGTTATTTAATTTAATGGGGTTTAATCATATGCCTATACCCTTATATCATCCGTTTTATTATTGCCCGTTTCTAAAATTATTATTCCTATTAAACTAAAGCCTTTCATTTTAAACGGTCCCTTCTTTTTTCTCAAAATATCTTTTAAAGTTTTTATTGTTAATAATAATAACCTTCTTTACTAAGATATCAAACTATTTAAAGTCTTAATCCTTATAAATTTTCTTATTATAAAATTCGTTCTTAATATGCTTCTTTAATCCTTTATAAAAAGGGTAAAAAAAACTTTTAACAAATAGGCCTAATTTAATGGCCAATTTCTTAAATTTAATGGCATAATTAAAGGCTAACTTATTTTATTAAAGGTGGTATAACTTGGCTTCAACTTTTTATTTACGGATAAAGTTGCTAAATATAAGTTAAATCTTTTCTTTAAAATGGTTAAAGTTCTTGAAAATGTACTTAATGATATCTAATATGTCAGCTAGTTTCCTTTTAAATCAATCTTTAAAGATGGGTTTAAACTATTTAAAGGCTGGTCTTATAAATAATTATAAAGCTATTAAGACCTTTTATTGCTTATTTTTAATTAAGCCTTTATAGAACTTAAAATAAATGCGCATTTGAATAAGAAATGCATTTAAATCTTCCTTTCCATTATACCTGTTAAAAGCAATAAGCTTAAAGCCTTTGGCTTAAAAAAATGCCATATTTTCAATGTTTTATAAACTTAACGGGTTTTCAAAGGGTTGTATAGGTTCAATCCCTTCTTCTTTTTCAGATTCTTTTTCTAATAATGATTCTGGTTTTGCAAATGGTACTATTTGTTTTGGTTTGCTGGTCTCTTCTCTTAAGGCCTTTGGCTTAAACGTTAAAGCTTCTATGGTTACTTCGGTGGATGTTACGATTATTATTTCTTATATGGGTCTTTTGGTTTCCGAAGAAAGTCTTAAAGGTTTAGGTGGTTTGGCTATAGCGATTTATAATCTAATTATTGGTGAATTTTACATTAGGGCTGTTAACGTTATTATCGGGTTTGATTTCAATGTTACTAAAACGTTTATCTATTCCGTTATTTTCTTTGGTGGTATGCCTTAAAGGTTTTTAAAAACTGTTTGTAAATGAGTCCTCTTTTTCCTATATTAATACTAGGTATTAACCAAATAAGCTATTAAAATGTTACGATCCCGCCTATTATTTTTATCAGTTTAACTTTATAGGTTGGATACGTACTTTAAAAGGCTTGGTTTAAAAAGTAATAATAGTTTAAAGTTAACAATTTTAATTATAAAAAAGATTTCAAAGGTACTCTATATTTAAAGGCAATCTATATATTAGAAAGGCTTAAATACTTAAATTAATAACTAAAGAATAAATGACTAGATATAGTAAAAAATTCATCTTTATATACTTATTTTTCTTTTCTATGAAATGTTATAAGTCGCTTCTTAAGGTTTCTAATTAAGCGATTCAATTAAGTCGCTTCTCAAGGTCTCCAATTAAGCGATTCAATTAAGTCGCTTCTCCGTTAACCTTTTGTTTACTCCTTATATCACGTGACCTTCGGTTTACCAGTTTATCCGAAAGGTCGCATTTTAGATCATAACAAAAACCATAATGGCTAGAATTCCCTAAAGCCTGCTACCTTTATCCAAAATTAAAACGCAACCAAATAATAATATTTAAAAAATATATATATTATAATTTAATATCATATAACTTACATAACCTTTTAAACATAAAAGTAAATTCAAAAAAAATATAAAATAAATTAAAAAGCTTTTATTTTAACAACTTTAAAAATGTTTTTATATAAAAAAATATAAAAAAGTAAATTATCTAAACCAAAACTTAATACGAAAAACTTTAAAGATTTTATACAAAAAATGTCACGGCTTAAATTACGACCATCCCCGGAATAATTGAGGTTCCGAGTCACGTGACACGACCTATAAATCGGAAACTCGTATTATAAATTAACAGATTTAAGTTGGACCTATAAACCTAAGTTTTACCATATAAATCCAACTATTTAAATAATATTTTATAAAAAAGAAAAATAAATATATAAAAATGAATTTCCTATTATATCTAGTCATTTATTTTTTAACTATTAATTTAAATATTCAAACCTTTTTAATATTTAAACTACACTTAAATATAAAATACCCTTAAAATCTTTTTTATAATTAAAAATGTTAATTCTAAACTATTATTATCCTTTAAATTAAAACCCCTAAAATACATACCCAACTTATAAAATCAAGCTAATAAAAATAATAAACGGGATCGTAACATTTTAATAGCTTACTTGGTTAATACCTAGTGTTAATATAAAAAAAAAAGAACTCACTTACAGACAGTTTTTAAAGACTTTTAAAGCATGCCACCAAAGAAAATAACGGAACAAACGAATGTTTTAATAACATTAAAATCAAACCTAACAACCGCGTTAACAGCCTCGATATAAAATTTGCCAATAACCAAATTGCAAATTACTATAACCAAAACACCTAAACTTTTAAAACTTTCTTTAAAGATTAAAAAACCTATATAAGAAACAATAATTATAGCATTTATCGAAGTAATCATAAAAGCTTTAACGTCTAAACCAAAAGTCTTAAAAAAAGAAACTAGTAAATTAAAATAAATAACATCATTTATAAAATAAAAATCATTATTAAAAGAAAAATCTAAAAAAGAAAAAAAGATTGAACCTATATAGCCTTTTAAGAACCCGTTAAGCCTACAAAACACTAAAAATATGACATTTCTCCAAGCCAAAAGCTTTAAACCTATTACCCCCAACAAGTATAATAAAAAAAAAAACCTAAATGCATTCCTTATTTAAATGCGCACCCACTTTAAATTTTATAAAAACTTAATCAAAGACAAGTAATAAAAGGTTTTAATAATCTTATAACTATTTATAAAACCAACCTTTAAATAATTTAAACCTATTCTTAAAAATTAATTTAAAAAAAAACCAGCCGACATATTAAACATCATTAAATATATCTTTAAAAACTTCGACCATTTTAAAAAAAAGATCCGACTTATATTTAACAATCTTATCCGCAAATAAAAAGGCGAAATCAAGCTACACCACCTTTAATAAAACAAATTAACCTTTAACTACGCCATCAAATTTAAAAAATTGGCCATTAAATCAAGCCTACTTGTTAAAAGCCTCTTTTACCCCTTCTACAAAAAACTAAAAAAACATATCAAAAACGAACTCTACAACGAAAAAATCTATAAGGATTAAAACTTTAAACAATTCAATATCTTAATAAAAAAGGCTATTATCATTAACAATAAAAACTTCAAAAAATATCTTAAAAAAAAAAAAGGGACCGCCCAAAACGGAAGGCCCCAGTTTAACAAAAACAATAACCCTAAAAACGAATAATAACAAAATAAATAATATAAAAGCATAAGCATACAATCAAACCCTATTAAACTAAATAACATTTAAAAGTAATAATAAAAGCAACTAATTAATAAATTAAAGATTAAATGCTTTAATTATAACAAAATAAAACATTTTAAAAACAAATGTTGAAGCTTTAAAAAATAACAACTTTAATAAAAAGGAATACTACAACCCAAATAAAAACAAACATTTCAAACTAAAATCAAAGAAGAAAAAAAGATTAACAGCATCTTCACGGTAGCCACCAGTTTAATAAAAGATAATAAAGACTTTAAAACCAACGAATGCTTTATCTACGAAGAAAAAATAATGCATGCTTGCAAATATCATCCTAAACACCCCCGATCTTTAATGGTAATCATAAACGGCTATAAATGCCATGAAAACAACCTAGAAAAATGCCTAGAACATAAAATCGGATGCCATAACAATAACTTTTTAACAATGAAAAAACAACTCGAAGCAGCCCAAATTAGCAGCAAAATCACAAAAGAGCTAACTCGAAATAAACGGCAGATATTTAAGGAACTACTAAATCAAAAAAAACCTTCTAATTCCAAGTATTTCGGACACTAAAAAGCTAAAAAAACTAAAGACATCCCAACCATAAGCCAACATTGGCTTAACCTTGCCTAGAAAAAGTAACGAAAGAATGACCATCGATAACTTCATTGAAATAAATGTTAAAACAAAGGTTGCAAAGAACATCGATAAGATAAGCATGACTGTAAATATTAAAAATATTACATAAACAACTCATGCCGAATACATATAAGCGCCAAGATTAACAACGCATGGTTTTCAAAAAGCTTGAAGCCAAATAGCAACACCAAAAAAAACGAATGTATTTACAAAGCAAAACCATAATGGCTAGAATTTCTTAAAACTTGCTACCTCCATCTAAGATCAAAACGTAGCTAAACAGCAATATCTAAAAAATGCATATGTTATAATTCAATATCATATAACTTGTATAACCTTTTAAATATAAGAGTAAGTCTAGAAAAAGTACAAAATAAACTAAAAAGCCTCTATCCTAACAACTCTAAAAATGTCTTTATATAAAAAAATACGAAAAAGCAAATTATTTAAATCAAAGCTTGATACGAAAAACTTTAAAGACTTTATGCAAAAAGCAACCCTAATAACCAAAAATATTAGCTAAATTATTACCTAACTACATATAAAAAAATAAAATTCTTCCCAGTTATTAATTATAAAAAATATGGCATGTATTTAACACTTTATAAAGAAGTTGAACTCTTTTAAAAACACCTATATAAAAAAGAAAAATAAAAGATTCTCACGAAGCTATAAAACCAATGTGCGAAATTTATCATAAAAAGAAAGCCCTTTAGTGAATTCTACACTAAACCTCACTAAAAAGATTGTTTCAAAAATTACTACTTGATCCACGCCCCTTTAAAGGCAAAGGAATAAAGAAACCATAACCAAAAAAAAACGTTTAAAACACCAAAAAAAACCCATTAAAATATGGCCAGTTTAGATTTTAACCACGAAGAAACACCCACCAGATTTTAACAATAAAGCAAAAACAAAAGCAAATACTAAAAATCCTATTTAAAAAAATGAAAAGGTCCTCGAAAATAAGGCATTGAAAGACCAACAAAATTAAAACCTTATATAAAATCCAAATAAAATTAAATAACATCCTAATAGTACCCGTCCAATACAAAAAAAAAACATACAAAACAATGATCGATTTAAAAGCTTAACAAAGTTATATTTTAATATAAATAACATAGCAAAATAAAATAAAATAGATTTATAAAGAAAACTTATACAAACTAATAATAATAAACAAAAGCAAGTCTACCTATTAAAATGATAAAATATTAAAAAAAACCATACCTCTTTTAATGAAAATCCAAAACCACTTCAAAACAATCACCTTTAACATTGCAAACATTAATAATCATGACATGATATTAAAAATCAACTGGCTTAAAACAAGCCACCTAAGCATACATTAGAAAACAAGTCGTCTCTAATAAAATCAAATAAAAAAGTTAACCTCTGAAGCTTTTAAAAAAAAAAACGTAAGCAATTTAAAAAAGTAAAACAAAAGGCATATTGCCTATATACTTAAAGAACCAAAAATCAAAAATCTATTACATAAAATACCACAAAAATACTTACAATTTCATAAATTATTTAAAAATTAAACAAAAGAAAAATTGTTAAAACACAACCAATAAAACCACCAAATAACCCTCAAAGAAAGACAGTTTCCAAAACTATTTCTTATATACCCCATAAATAAAAAAAAGTCACAAACACTATAGAAAAAAATCCAAAAAGATTTTAAAAAAAAATACATTCAAAAATCAAAATTAATATCTAAATATCCTATAATAATAATACCCAAAATCGACAAAAACAAAAAGCAAAAAATTAACAAAAACGGCAACAAAATATGGCGCAAAGTTATTAATTATTGCCACTTAAATAGCATTACCAAAAAAAATGGCCACGCTTTACCACTAATAAAACTTATAAAAGAATAAATTAGTAAAACCAAGATTTTTACGGCGCTAAACCTTAAAAATAACTATTATATAATCCAAATAACCCAAAAACATAAGCAATACATAACATTTAAAATAATATACAAACATTACAAATATAAAGTAATGCCTTTTAAACTTACCAACATCCCAACGTTATTTTAACATATGATTATAACAATCCTTAAAAAGTACCTAAATATCTTTATATTTATCTATTTTAACGACATATTTATATATTCCAAAAATAAAGAAAATTATAAAAAGCATGTTACCTTAATATTAAAAGCACTTTAAAAAGCCAACCTATTAATCCACCCCATTAAAAGTAAATGGCACATTAAAAAGCTAGATTACCTAAGCTTCACCGTTACCTTTAAAAAAATACGCATTCAAAAAGGCAAGATAATAACAGTTAAAGACTGGTTAAAACCAAAAAACGTCACGAAAATATAAACATTTTATAGCTTTATAAACTACATCCAAAGATTAATCGCAAATTTTAAAGATATTGCCAAACCATTAACAAAACTAACTCATTAAACCTAACAGAAAAATAATACCTAGAAATTCAATAATAAAGCTAAAACAGCTTTTCAACGCCTTAAAAATATAATTACAAAAAACCTAATCCAAAAGCTTCCAAATTATACAAAAACCAAACAACTTAAAACAAATACTTCAAACTTCACAATCGAAGCAATTTTAAAACAATAAAAACCAAATAAAAAATAATACCCCGTTGCATACTATTTAAAAGCACTACATAACGCAAAACTTAAATATAAAATCTACAACAAAAAATTACTAACAATCATTTATACACTCGAAAAATAAAAACCATGGCTCAGTAAAACCAAAAACCCCATTAACATCTATTTAAATCATAAAAACTTTACGCAATTTATAATTATTTAAAAACTTAACCAAAAACATGAAAAATAAATGATATTCCTATCCCAGTTCAATTTTAAAATCCATTATATCAAGGGAAAAAAAAACATCCAAGCCAACCTTCTCAACAAATAAAAAAATTACAAAACCAAGGTTAAAAAACAAAACATCCAAATGTTAAAACAGCAAAAAAACGAAACAATTATTTTAACATATATACAAATTAATAAAAACAACTGGATTAAAAGATTTCAAAAGAAATATAATCAGCAAAAAAAAGACCTACTTGCAATGTAAAAAACATCCCAAAAAACATTAATATATAAAGGCAAGGTTTATATACTAGAAAACATTAAAAAGGAATTTACCAAGGAATTCCATAAACACCCTTTATATAAACACCAAGGAATCTTTAAAACAAAATCAAAAATGTAAAAAACCTATAATTTCCTAGGATTAAAGGCAATAATCACTAAGGTAATTAAAGAATATAACATATACAATTAAATTAAAAAAGCTAAACACAAGCCATATAAACTCCTCCAACCCATCAAAGTACCAAACAAACCCTTTGATATCATAACATGGGATTTTATCACCAAATTACCAAAGTTAAAAGACCTAGTTACAAAAATACACTATAACTTAATCTAAGTAATCGTTAACAAACTCACCAAGTATAGATATTTCGTACCATATAAAAAAAATTATACCTTAAAATAACTTGCGTATATATTTATTAAAAAAATTATTAACAAGCATGGAATCTTTAAATAAATAATATTAAATAAAAACCCTATCTTTATATTACATTATTAATAAACATTTATAAAAAAGATTAGAAGCAAATAAAAGCTTTCTATCACGGCTTATTCGCAAATGAACGGATAAATAAAAAAACTCAATTAAACACTTAAGCAACATTTAAAAAGCTATGTTAACAAATAATAAAACAATTAAATAAAGCTACTACCTTTGGCTTAAAGCGCTTACAATATAACAATTAACAAAGACATGAAAATGTTACCATACACTACGTTATATAAATATGATACATACATTAGATAATAAGAATTAAATAACAATAAAGCATTAGAAATGCAAACACTTGCCCTAAAAATAAAAGTATTTATAACAAAAATCTAGACATTATAGTCCACACTTCAAAAACAATTATAATTCATTTAAAACAAAATAGTAAAATATTATAATAGAAGAAAAATTAAAGAACCAATCCTTAAAAGAGGAGACAAGGTTTATTTACTCCAAGATAAGCAAAATTCAACGCTTAAAATACCACAGATTCGCACAAAAAGGCCTAGCGAAAAATTAAATTTCAAGAAATTGGAACCTTTCCTTATAAAAGAAGTCCTATCTAACATCAACTACCGACTAACAGTCCTATTAATAATGAAAATCCGTACCAAAGTCTTCCACATAACAATATTAGAACTAGCACTTAAAAACGCCAAACTTGCCAAAAATATCAAATTAAAAAAAACCCAAAAAAATACAAAGTCAAAACCATATTAAATTCAAGGTTAAACAAAGGACAAATTAAATACCTCATTAAATGAAAAGAATACCCACATGAAAACAACACATGGAAACCTATTAAACACCTTTAAAACGTAAAGGAAATGCTTAAAGCATTCCACCGCCAAAATCCAAACCGGCCAAAACCTTAAAAGGATCTACGTTTAGATCCAAGCCAGCCTAAAAAAAAAAAGGAGAGGCCACGGAAACATTAAAAGGACCAGCCTCCACCTA
Organism: Hypoxylon sp. FL1284; assembly: GCA_022432365.1. Lineage (NCBI taxonomy): Eukaryota > Fungi > Ascomycota > Sordariomycetes > Xylariales > Hypoxylaceae > Hypoxylon > Hypoxylon sp. FL1284. The sequence continues at coordinate 578,029 of JAJJXE010000002.1, forward strand.
ACAAGCCTTTTCCTTCTTACGCTTAATACAATCTAATTTCTTGATAGAATTAAAACCACGCTTTATCATTTGCTTAAGTTTTTTAGCCTAAAATTTGCGCTATTTTCGAAGTCGAAGAATTTTGGCGGCAAAAACTTGCGCTTTTTTCTCGGCTTTCTTTAGCTCCTCCTCCAAGTTATAAAACTATAAAGCCACTTCCAAAACCTCCTTTTTAATAATTCCGTATATATCACAACGCAAACGACCAAAACGAATACATTCGACGTAACGATCGGAATCTTTAAAAGCAATACAAACCACTTTATAATCCTTATAATATAAATAAAGCATTTTAAAACGACCCTTAGAAAATACTGTTTAAATAAAAGCAACACAGTTTTTAACAGCTTTTCTAACTTGACAAGAAGGTTAAAGTTAAATTTAAAAATACTATATTTTAACATTTTAAATAACAGAAATTAATCCTAAATAAAAAGAAATGAAAAAAGAAAACTAACCTAATTATCTTTAAAATAAAGATCCTAAAAAAGAAGGAATAATGTTACAACCCAAATTACGACCATTCTCAAAATAATTAAGGTTTCGAGTTATATAACACGACCTATAAATCGGGAACTCGTATTACAAGTTAATAAATTTAGGTTGAACTTATAAACCTAAGTTTTATCATACAAGTCCAACTATTTAAATAACATTTCATAAGAAGGGAGAATGAGTATATAAAGATAAATTTCCTATTATATTTAATCATTCATTCTTTAGTTATCAATTTAAATATTTAAGCCTTTCTAGTATTTAAACTACACTTAAATATAAAATACCCTTAAAACCTTTTTTATAATTAAAAACATCAATCTTAAACTATTGTTACCCTTTAAACCAAAACCCCTAAAGTACGTATCCGACCTATAAAGTCAAACTAACAAAAGTAATAGGCGGGATCGTAATATAAACATCGAAAGCGAATCAAGTAACGAAAAACATCGTTTAAATATCAATACAATCCAATACGATAATCACACACGCGAACCTAATCTAAACATTTAAAAAGTTAACAATCTACCTAGCCTTGAAAACGTATTTATTTTAATTAATAACTTACGAAATAACACCATGTTTTAACACCAATAAGATGCCTTAATGGGATCTTTCAATACATTTAAAACTTTACAAGCTAAGGTTTATTAATTATAAGAAATTGAAACTGCTCGAGCCAATGATTAATTAAATATGATAGCTTTTTAAAAACAAGTTAACAGGCTTAATGGTATAAGGGAAAAGGAGGTAAGAAAAATCCTCAAACCTAAAACATCAAAGGAATTTAATGGCGACTTAACAAAACTCAAGGTTTTTTTCATTAAAATGCGCGCCTATTTCATCTACTTTTCCAACCGACTCGGCAATAACACATTAAAGGTGTAACTTGCAGTAAGATTCCTTGTCAGATATATTTTAATTTGATTTAAACCAATCCAACAAAACTTTATCGAAAACAAATCAAATAGAAGGTAAGCCTGTATCAACCTTATTTATAAAAGTTACGTAAAATTTAAAAAAGCTTTTAAGAGTAACTTTAAAGAAGTTAATAAAGCCATTAAGGCTAAACTTCAAATCAAAAGCCTATAATAAACCAAGTTAGCGTTAGAATATTTTATAATATTTCTTCAGCTAGCATCAAAGCTTTAATAGGATCAAAGTGCCCTTATAGCAATATATTTTAATAGATTTAAGATTCAAGTATAGGAGGAACTTTTTAAAGAAGCAAAACCTTAAAAACTTACGAAATATATTAACAAGGCTGTTACCATTGACGATCGACAGTTTGCATGGAAGATTCGAAGCAAAGGAGAACTTCTATACAAGCAACGAAACCAATCCAACACGGAAAAATAATAACGAAAAGATATATCATGAGGCATACATCCAAGACCCATGGACGTCGACACTATTAACAAAGGAAGAAATAAACACAACCAATAAAAACAAAAGCATCAGTAAAAACCTAAAAAGGACCTATCCCAAGTTACTTACTACAACTATAATAAAAAAGGACACCTAAAGTTTTAATGCAAAAAGCCCAAAAACCAATAAGTATTAAACAAAAACAAAGCCTTAAAACACAATCGAAGAATTTTGTTTAAACCACCGGTCCATATTTAAATAATAAGCATAAAAAACCTTTAAAAGCGCCAATTTAACACGAATAATAAATAAGAAATAGCTACTAAAAACCAAAGCTTATTATCAAAAAAAGAAGGGATCCAGCTAGGAAAAATAATTATCCAAAATAAACCATCACACCTCCTAAAAGCGGAAGAGATCATCTAGCAATATAATGGACCATCTTTAATCATAATTACCTATAAGGACAACATTTTTACAACAGTCGAAAATATGCATTTATTTCTCACTATAAAAGAAATATATTATAAAACATTTTTACGTAACTGGCTTTAAAAACATAGATCGTTTAAAAAAGAACTGTTCAAAACCCTTAACCAAATAAGAAAAAAAAATCTTTTAAAGTTGATCAAATATAAGACTCTTAACTATTAAGAACCCATGGACAAAGGCAAATTAAACATGCTTTTTTAAAAACCAAAATATGAAGAATGGTTAGCAAAAATTACCTTCGATACCATAAGGAACCTAGAAGCATTATTTGAAGCAATATGCCATAACGAAACAAAATACATCACCAAAAAGGATATAACACAGATCCAAAGCTTAATCAACAAGATTAACGAAAAAATGTTATCATATCTTAGCAAAGGTCGAGAATATTATAAATGGATTTAGGAATTCCAAGGGATAGAAACTGGTTAGAATGGAAGCAATGTATGGGAAACACTCTATAACCCCCATACTCACCCGAATCAAACATTAAACGAAGCCGGAACACAAAGGATATAGATCAGAAAGTCGTACCAAAGGATCTTTAAAGCTTATTAAAGGCAATGACAGGGAAAAACGCGACGAAAACATTTCAAAATTCCATTGAAATACCCCGAACTCACAAACGGTCAGATTCCAATGATCCCGCCACCATTCTCAGCTGCAAAAGAACAAGATTACGCCATAACCCGCAACAGGTTGATCAAGCTTAGCTGGAAGATGCCAAACGAACACGACAAACGTACAGCAGCAATATAAGCGTACGAATACCAAGAAACCCTAAAAATAGCCAAACGACAAAAGAGGTCAACAACATGGACAACCCCAGGAAAGACACACACAAGAATCCAAAAGGAAATGACATATGCCTATAAATAAAAAGATTAGAAGGACCTAAAGTTATGGAAAAGGGACTTTAAAATATTTAAAAAGACAGGAAAAAAAACAAACCTCAATAAAAAAAATACATCATAATGCCAAGATATAATACACCAGGATTCATTATTCCTCACAACAATGATTAAAAGGACATTAACTGGTATAGAAATATCAGACATCCCAATAATAGTAACCACATGAAAATATCGTGGATATTCTATAAATATTACCATTGTAGCAAACACATTGCTAAAAAAGCCAAAAATCACTTCTAACCTTAACAAATAAAAAAAGAAGATCTGGCCAAAGCATACAATAAAAGACGAGTACCTATATATCTCCAAAAGGAGGTAAGAACGGTACAAATGAAATTAATACCTAATGGATTTAAATGAATTACTCCATACCCAAAATGGCTCAAAAATTGCATCTACGGATAAATACCATGAAGCCGATACACCAATGATATTTGTAAAACACATATAATATAAAAAGCTAAAGCACTTTGTTTAATCAATAAAAAAAGATCCAAGCAAACAAAAAAAGTGCAATTCTTACAAAAGAATATTAAGCTATCATCACGAGAAGAAACTTTATAAAGATTTAACACGATATTAACATAAATAACAAAAAATAATAACAATGATCGCTTAAAAAATAACAAGTTAACCTAAAACCTAAAAAAGTCTTTCAAATAAAAACGCATTCCAATAAAAAAAATATAAAAGTAACATTAAAATGGAACAATATAAAGTTAAATGCTTTAATTAACACAAAAGTAAAAATAAGTTATATTAATTTAACACTTATTAACAAATATCTTAAAATATTAATAAAAGAAAAGGATATTATTTATAAGATAATAAATACCAACAAATATCTATCCATATATAATGAAGGATTTATACGATAAAAAACTACAGATTTTAAAGTAATCATTAATGGAAATCCTAATAAGATTAAACTTAATATTATTAAACTTTAAAAAAAAAAAAAAGTTATCTTTAGATTATCATGGCTTAAAATTAATAAACCAAATTTCAATTAAAAAAATTATACCATTTAATGAAAGGAGCCAAAAAATTTAATATTACCCAATTAACATAATGCTAAAAACTATAAATTCACATGATTAGATCTGGCGGAAAAATAACAACTCAACCCTATATCTTACGAACTATATAGAATCATGATATAAAATAAATTAGAAGAGATCTACCTAATCATTTAAAAAACTAAGAAAAACTAATTAAAGTTAATACCTAAAAACGTTTGGAAGGAATATATAGTAATATTCAACGAAACATAACCTATAATAAATGGAATCCCCGAATATATTTAGTGGGACCATTATATACCTTTTAAAAAAGGAGTATAGTTACATTCCTTACTAGTATATAAGGTTAAATATAATGTTAAAATAGCATAGAGAAAATGGATTAAGAAAAATCTAATAAAGGGATTTATATAAAAATCCAATTTACCAACCAGATATCCACTAGTTATATTAGAAAAAATGAACATTGATAGAATTTAAAAACTTGATAAGGATAGAGATTTAACCTATAAAATAATCACGGATTATTGATTACTAAACGGGATAACCATTAAAGACGCGACGTCATTACCATTATTCATAGAATATTAGGAGAGAATCTGCAAAGCTAAATATTAAACGGTATTTAACGTTATAAACGGCTTTTACAAAATAAAAATGGCAGTTGGAGAAGAATACAAGATGGCATTCGAAACGTTAGACGGAGAACATTACGAATATTTGGTAATATTATAAAGGTTTATCAATGCATTAGTAACATTTTTCAAAATGATGTTTATAATATTAAGGGATTATATAAATAAAGATTATACATTTGTTTTTATTGATGATATATTTATTTACGTAGACACTTTAAAGAACTTGATTAAATTTAAAAAAAAAATATTTAATAAATTATTAAAATATAAAATTATTATTAATTTAAAGAAGTGTTAATAAAAAAAATAAAAAATTAACTTTCTCAACTTTATTATCACGCCAAGACATATTAAGATTTAAAACGAGAAAATTATAATAGTTAAAGATTGGAAAACATCAACGATTATATAAAAGATATAATCGTTTTATAAATTTTGCAACTTTTATAAAAACCTAATTAAAACCTTTAGAGAAATTGCCAAACCAATGATAGATATAATAAAACAAAATAAATAGCCATTCATTTAAACGAAAGAGGCAAACGAGGCTTTTAAAAGACTTAAAAAAGCAATGATCAATAACCCGGTTTGTGTATTATTAAACCCAAGGAAAGAAAAAAACATGTAAATAGATGCGTTTAACGTAACAAGCGAAGGAGTTTTGTAACAACTTAAGCCCGACGGAAAATGGCACCTAGTAGCCTATTATTTCAAAACCTTTCAAGGACCCGAACTAAGATACCAAACGTATGACAAAGAACTCCTTGCCATAATTCGAGCCTTTAAGCAATGAAAGCATTGGCTATTTAATAGCAAGAACATTATAAAAATATACTCAAATTATAAAAATTTAGTAACTTTTGTAATTACAAAAGAATGTAGCTTAAAATAATAAAAATGGAAAGAATATTTTAACAAATTTAATTTCAAGATATATCATATTAAAAGAAAAAAAAACCTATAAGCAAATATATTTAATAAATTTAAAAAATATAGCATTAAAACACTTAAAATTTAACAATAAATATTAATATATAACGATAAAAATGAAGAATTAACTTTTAATAATACAATCTTTATTTAAAAAAAGGTTTTAAAATTAAACCAGATTATAACATTTATATTATCTATAACATAACAAAAAAAAATTAAAAAAGCCTATATTAAATACACCTAAAACTTATAGCTTAATTCTAACTTCACTTTTAAAGAAAAATAAAATTTATCTTATAAAGGAAAGCAATATGTTCTTAAAAAATTATAGCACGAATTAATAAAAGAAATATATAAACATCTTTTATATAATTATTAACAACGATTTAAAATAAAAAAATAAATATAATAACAATACAATTTTAAAAGATTATATAAAGTAATTAATAAAGTTATTAAAAAATGTAATCTTTACTAGAAATTATTAGTAAAACGTTATAAACCTTATAAACTACTGCAACCTATCGAAATATTAAACCAAGCTTAAAAAACGATATTATAAAACTTTATAATCAAGCTTTTAAAATTTAAAAAGCCAATGACCAATGTAATATATAACAATATTTAGGTCATTATTAATAAACTCATCAAATATAAATACTTTATACCTTATAAAAAAGCAAACTTAACAAAAAATCTAACCTATACATTTTTACAAATTATAATTAATAAACACGGTCTATTAAAAAAGATCATTTTAAATAAAAGAAAAACTTTTATATCATTATTTTGAATAAATTTAATAAAAAATCTTAATATTAAATAAAAGCTATTAACAATTTATCATTTATAAACGGATAGATAAATAGAAAGGCTTAATTAAACATTTAAAATTTATTTATAATATTATATCAACTATAAATAGATTAATTAGGTAAAACTATTATTTATAATTAAAGTAGCATATAATAATTTAATAAATGAAGATATAGGGATGTTACCATTTAAAACAAACTATAAATATAATTAAAACATGTTTAAAACAGTTATAAAATCATCACCAATACCAACAGTTAACATTAAAGCAACCAAATTGCAAGCTATATAATAACAATTACAACTTAAACTGCAATTTTTTTAAAAACGGATGAAAAAGTATTATAATAAAAAAAGAATTAAGGAATTAATCCTTTATAAAAAAAGTAAAGTCTACTTACTTTAATAAAACATTAAAATAAAATAACCAAGCAAAAAATTAAACTTTAAAAAACTTGATCCATTTAAAATTAAAAAAAAGCTATTAAACATTAATTATCAATTATCATTACCCAAGTTAATAAAACGAAAACACTCAATTTTCCACATTTCTTTACTCGAACCAATACCAGATAATACAAAACTAGATACCACATTAAAAATTGAAAACGACGAAGTATATAATGTCGAAAAAATACTTGATTCTAGAATAATAAACAGTTAGTTAAAATACTTAATTAAATGGTTAGATTACTCATCGAAAGACAATTTATAAAAGCTTAATAAACATTTAACAAACGCTTCAAAACTTATTAAGCAATTTCACCGCTAAAATTCAAATCGGCTAAAATTGCCGACGGATTAACGTTTGAATCTAGATTCACGCCGCCTTAAAAAAAGAAGGGAACGGCCTTAAAAACAGCAATGATTTCTGCTTAAATATATCTCTGTTCCTCCTTTAACTGCTTTTGCTTCTCTAGTTTCTCCAGGTTTTAAAAACCTTATTGCACCATTTTTACCCCCTTTTCATGAAAAACCTTTTAAAAAAATTCTATATAAGCGAAATAAGCGGAAAGCTCCTTTTGTCAATTAAAAGTATCTTGAAGCTCCTTCCAAATGAAGGCCTTTTTCTTATCTAACCAAACCTGCTCGTTTCAAATACATTAAAGAGAATTTATCAAAATGTGTAGCCCATCGCAAAATACATTAAACAATTTGTAACAATAATAGCCTTTTACGTCCTCAAGCATAACACAATTAAACTTATTTTCAAAGCAACGAAAGCAAGGCATAACTTTAATATTAAAATCGCGAATGGCAAAAGCAAACTAATGGCAACTCTTCGTAGAAGATTTTCTTTTATTTTTCAAAACACCGCACCCTAACATAATAACGGTTAGCCAGAAAAAGGGAACTAACTAAAATGCAAAGGGCAGGAACTCACGTATTTATCTTTAAGGACAAAGATCCTAAAAGGAGGGAATGATATTACGGCCAATAAATAAATGGCCAAGAAAGTCGGCCAGAAGTGGGGTATACCAACCAATCACGGATAAACATTGGAAGAAAATCTTTAAAGGTTTTTATAGATAGGACAAAAACTTGCAAAAAAGGTCTTTATAGATAAGACAAAGACTTGTAAAAAAGGTCTTTATAAATAAAACAAAGACTTGTAAAAAAGGTTTTTGTAAATAAAACAAAGACTCACAGATTGTATAAAGGGAGGAATGCTATAAATAGGAGAGGTTTCCTTTATATCTAATCATTCCTTTCTTTAATCGTTATACTAAGCACACAAATTCTATTTGGAATCTCATCATCCCGAACATTCCAAAACTATCACTCTTGATAATATAAAAGTGTGAGATAAACGTATGAACTACCTAACGGACTTAATCAATCAATTAAATCAATTATCAAGTTATTGTTACCTTAAAACCAAGACCACCCGACAAACCTATAGCCCCTATACTACGCATAAATATAAGGAGGTCCGTTACAAATAATAATAAACCTAAACACCGGATATCTAAAGTTAATTAAAATAAAAAAAGGAACAAGCCTAATAAACCTTGTTTAAATAGCCGGCCCATTGTTAAAATGACCTTACTATTCAATGGCAAAAAGCACCTGATCAAGGTTCTTTTTAACACCGGCAGCACCGTTCCAGTCTTCTCGATCGCGCTGGCTTACAAGTGAAAGCTGCCCATTATTAAACGTGCCTAAGCCCGCCAAATGATGGCCTTTAATGCCATTTTAATGTCTAAAAGGGGACAATATCACACGGACCTTTTTATTTTTTAACATTAAAAAGATCACTTTACTTACCTTAGTTTCAAACTAACAAACATGAAAAACGAATGCAACGCCATTCTTTTATAATAATGGTTAAAATAATATCAACCTGCCCATTTCTTTTTTAATATAAAGTTAATTACTTTTTTTTTAAAATAATGCCAACGTAATTATATCAATTAAAGCGTTTTAAACAATGATATTTTTAAAACTATAACCACTTTATAATAAAAGCGTTTCATTATTACTATAAATAATGTTTTAAAAAAATATTAAAAGTTTTTTTTAATTATAATAAAAAAGGCCGGTTAGCGCTTTTTAAATCATTAATTTTAAAATTACATTATTAATTTAATTAATGAAAAATTTTTGCTATAAAAACCTATCTATGTTATAAATAAATAAAAATTAAATGCTTTTAAACCTTAGTTAAATAAAATGTTAAATAATAAACGTATATATAAGTTTACTTTATCTTATAATGCTTTAATGATGTTTATTAAAAAATCGAACTTTTAAAATCTTTTTCGTTTCGTTATAAACTATTAAAGTTTTAATGTTATTACCATTTTAATCCGGTATTTTATTTTATTAATTGCCAAATTTTAAGCCTGATTTCGTATCGCTAAATGGTTTATGAAAATTAACCTTAAATTAAAATTTCATTTAATGCGAATTAAGAAAAGTAATAAATGAAAAATAACATTTAAATGTAAATATAAATTATTTAAATATATAATTATACCTATAAAACTTATTAACGCCTCGGCAATCTTTTAAACTATAATAAATAACATTTTCTATGATTTAATTAATGTAGGTTTTTTTATATATTTAAACAATTTATTAATTTATATTAATATGGAAAAAAAGTATAATTGATTAATAAAGGAAGTTTTTTAATAATTAACAAGCCACCATTTGGTTATGGTGCCTTATAAATGCAAATAAAAAACTTATAAGGTAAAATTCTTTAAATACGTTATTAAAAGCCATGGAATTTTTATAGCTTAAAATAAAATCATTTATATCATTAAATGGCAGGCGTTTAAAACCTTGAAAAAATTTTAACAATTTATCAAATTTGCTAATTTTTATTGCCGTTTTATTAAATCCTTTTCCGTTATCGTTTAACCTATTATCAATACTAATAAAAAGGATAAAAAAGATTAAAAATAAATTAAAAAAATGGATAAAGCCTTTAAATACTTAAAATATTTATTTATTTAAATTCCTATCCTTACCTATTTTAACCCTTAGAAAACGGCATTTGTAAAAGCCAATATCTTTAACTTTACAATTAAAGCTATGCTTTTTTAAAAAAATAAAAACAATAAACTTTAACTAGTTATTTATTACTTTTATAAACTTATATTTATAAAAATAAACTATAAGATTTATAATAAAAAATTATTTGTTATAATAGATTTTTTTAAACGTTAACATTAATATTTAAAAGATATTAAACATTAAATCGAAATTTATTTCAATTATTAAAACTTATTATACTTTATTATTATTAAAATTTTTAATAAATGATAAGCTTAATAAATGCAATAGCTTTTATTTTATTAATTTATCATTAATTATTAATTAGGCAAATAAAATAAAAAGGCTAATATTTTATTTTAATTATTATAATATTATTTTAAAAAAAAGGAAGCTAAAAACCAACCAATCATTTTAATCTTATAAAAAAAACATTTTTCATATTTAAAAGGTTTTAAATTTATTGCCTTAATATCAATTCTATTTATTTCTAATTAATTATGTAATTTATTAACTTTTAAATAGACCTTTAACTTTATTTAATAAATTAAAAAATAAGAAACGTTAAACTTAAAATATATAACTATTAAAGTAGATTTTAATAAAAATATAATCATTGAAAATAATTTATTATATTAAAAGGATAAATTTTAAATATTTATAAGTATAAAAGAAGAAGTTATTTGCTTAAAGCATGATATTTTTATAATAAAATATATAAGAATGGATAAAACTTTAAAGCTTATCACATGTAATTTTTGGTAACCCGATATTAAATCTTCCGTTAGGAAATTCGTATACGGCTGTTTGAAATGTTAACGTAATAAAATCTCGTGTTATATCTTTTACGGTTACCTTTAACCTATAAAATTTCATTATATACCATGGCAAATAATAGCAATAAATTTTATTATAAACCTGCCCTTTTTTGATAAATACGATTTAATTTAAATGATTGTTAACCTATTTATTAAAATGGTTTATTTTATATCTTTTTAAATAAATAAAAAAAAGGTTAAAAATTTGATAAAGATTTTTGCTAAAACCTATTAAAGGCATCACGGAATATTTTTAAATATTATTTTTAATAAAAACTTTAAATTTACCGCTTATTTATAAAAAGATTTCTTTAAATTAATAGGTATTCGCCTTTGTATAAATACAACCTTTCATTTATAAATAAACAAATAAACTAAACAATTAAATTAAACGTTTAAAATATATTTTCATGCTTTTATTAATTATAAGATAAACAATTAAAAAGATCTATTATTTACGGCTAAATTTACATATAATAATATCGTTTCTTTTTCGATATATTTAACTTCTTTTTACGCGAATTATAAGTACCACCTCGCAGCTTATAATCCATTGCGCGGCGCTTTTAAAAACTTAAGTAGCAAGTTATATATTTATTAAATAACTGCGATCTATTAAAAGACACGGTAAAACTTAAAAAAAAGCCACTAGTAAATAAAAAATTAAACGGATAAGTAAAAAATCGAAGCATTTATATATATAAAAAACCAGTTAATTATATTAAATGTAAAAAACATTAAAACTAAAAGGCTTGCAAAAAAGCTAAATAAAAAAATGCTTGGTTTTTTTAAAATCTAAAAGGTTATATTTTTTATTATTATCAAACTTATGTTATTTAAAAGTTAAAAAATTTATAATTTATTTCACGTTTTATTTATTAAACCTTATTGCATTAGTAATTAAACACTTTTTAATTTTAATTAGGTTTTGCGGCAAGTAGATCTAATAAAGTTTGAAAATTATTAATTGAAAATGATTAAAAACTCCTTAATTATAGATGGGAACGTGAAATATTTAATTAAGTAAGAAAGATGGTTTAAAAAAAAGAATTAAACTTAGAAACCATAAAAACATTTATTTAATGATAAAATAAAAGCCGTGATTAAATAATTTTATTAATATAATTTTAACAAATTTAAAAACTTTTAAGCCGATAAATTATAACAAACGCTTAAGGATAAGCTTTAAAAAAAAGGGAGATCATGTCACACGGCCGGATACGGCCCGGGATGCCAAGAGACATATTAAAGCCTTATAACTAATCAATTAAACAATACATATATAAATATGACCCCAAGGTAGAAATGTCGGCAATGAAGGCATTAGAGATATTCCTATAGGCTGAACCATTATACGGCAACCTGTAAGAACGTACCAACAGCTTTAACAGCGCTTAGGGCGCTTGGAGAAGATAAAGGATAACTAATTAAAAAGGCGGTCAGCCTAACGTGTATAAGTAGGAGCCTTTCCTCCCTCTTTCCCAAGCAGAGGGGGGGACAAGGCCCTTAAGACCCAAGAGAATTATTAGTTGAATTTGAATAACTAATTCCGAGTCCTATATCAGCCCTCGTCACACACGCCTACACCTCTCTGTTGCACTCGCTCAAGAGAGTCCGGCTGGCACTATGCGGTTCTGTAATCAGCTCAGAAAGTGGACTGACTTGCAGATCCTATTGTCTATTCCTGGTGTAGAGGAGGAGATTATCAGCACAATTATTGTGAGATGGCTCATGGACGCGATCTTTTCAACAATCCTGTGTGGTCGTGCAGGCCGCACAGCGGACGTGCTGACTACTATTGAATATGCCATGATTCGGGCGAATTACGGTATGTACTACAACTCCCCATTTACTGATACTTCTTATGCTAACACGCTTCTTCAGATAACATTTCTATCCGTTCTTGGATGGCACAAGCATGCAGCGCCATGTTTGCAGACCCAGGGATCCAGAACCGACGGACCGAAGCTGTACGCACCTTGACAGAAGAGTTGGCCACGATGCTAAACTTCTTGAGCGACAGAAGAACCAATTTCGTCGCATCTATTGCTCGGGAGATTGTGGAGCCCGCCATGGCGCTCCACGAAAAATTTCTTTCCTCGAACAGCATGTTCCAGTTACGAATGAATTCTAAGTTCACCCCTGGTAGAGCGTTCACCGGCGGTAGAATCGCCGATCTGAAGAGCGTGCAGCTCATCAACACTCCGGGAAACAGCGAGTTCGACATCGAGAAGCTCAGTCCCCCGCCGACTTTGCAAGAGATCCAACAGGGTCTTGAAATAATCGCGTCCAACCGTCCGGCATTAGAAGTCATAGAGGTTGGCGTAGGATCGATGAAGGAGGCTCGGGTCATACGCAAGGAAGTCATCCTAGTTGCGTGGAAATGGGCACCGAGAGCCGGAGTTGAACTACCCACCTGGTTACCAGAAATTGTTGCTATCGGTCAGGCGATGCTAGACTCGCAACAGGGACAGGGTACGCCACAGGCGCCAGCCATGCCGCAGGCACAAGCCATGCCGCAGACACCACTCAAGTGGAGTTCGCCAACTGCCTTTCAAAGTGCTTCGTAGCAGACAGAATGGTTCATGAGGAGATTCTCTAGGTATTCATACGATCAAATTAGAATGACAGGCGGTCGTTGAAGCCGAGGTGTTTCTCACAAAGACCTCTGGAGTTAACTACGCCATCTTGTTTAGAAAATAGTAATGTTTAGGGTATTGATTAAATATTGTTTAAATATCTGCTCTACGTCTTCCAGCAATGCAAATAGTACACTAGGTACCTAGGTACCTACCTTAGGTACCTGAGGCAGCGTCCCCAACCATGCTGTCGTCGCCAGGTCCCCGCCGCACCCCCTCCCCACCATGCTGCCGCCGCTAGGCACCTGCGGGTTGGCTTAAATAGCATGTTAGCAATACGGTAATTAACCCTGCGTCCCCCGTCTGAGCCAACTTGGCCGAGTGGTAACGGGGGGACTTGAGGGCCAGAAAAACCCCCGGGGGCTTACCCCCGGGGGTTTTCGTAGCAGCGCGGGTTCGAATCAGGCGCAGGGCGGCAGCAGGCCACTGTTCAGGTCAAATGGCCTGGTTCGAGTCTCGGTTGTAAGCTTTTTTGTAAAATTCCTCTAAAATCCATACATTTTATTTTTTTTTTTTTTTCCTTCATTATTTTTTGTCCCTCTTTTTCAGGGCTGTACTGTCGTACGCTATCATACGTATATGAAGCTATATTCGCTCAACATAATCAATACTACCTACTGCTGAGAATGACCGTCAAGATTCCAGCCTTTGAAACCATTCTTTGAATCATGTCTAATTTGATCAATTTGTTGCAAGGTTGTAAGATGTATGTGGTAAAAGTTGACTTTGCCGGCGACTAAACATTAATACTACACCTATGCGCTGCCCCCTTTTCCCTATGCTGACCTTCATCACCCTACTCACGCCAGAACCAGACGAGCCACCCTCCCGTCTTCTCCAGACGCCCAGCACACAGGCCCTTCAACACACTCGACGCTGTCAAAACTACCATCGTCAAACCGGCGCCAGACCCTCCCGCCGTCGAGCGTGAGATCCGACCCGCTCGGCCCCACCGCCAGCGCCGCATCGCAGAACCCAGCTACGGGAACCCAGGCGGCTCCTGAACGGTAGCCGTCAGGGAATGCTGCGGCTCGTGTCCAAGTGACGCCGCCGTCGGCCGTCCACGCCGCATTGTCAACGTTGCCGTCCGGCTCCGAGTAGTTCCCGCCGACGGCGACACCATGCCTCGCGTCGCGGAACTGCACCGAGAAGACCCCCGCGCCCTCGCCGCCGACTAACGTCGCGTCCGCCACGTCCCACGTACGGCCATCATCACCACTATAAAAAACGCGCCCCGCATGGCTGTCCGCCGCCCCTCCCACCGCCACGTACCACCGGCCCGCCATCGTCGCGATACAAGTCCCGCTAGCCGCGAACCCAGCCTCGCCGTCGAGCGCCGGCGGCATCGCGTCATCATCGTACGCCACGACGTCCCAGGACCCCCCGCCGTCGCGCGTCTCGATCAGCCGCAGCCGCCCGTCGACCGGGTCGCTGACGGCCATGCCATGCTCCGGCGTCGCGAACGCCGCGCAGTCGAAGAACGCGGCGGGCTCGGCGTTCGCGAAGGAGCGGGCCCACGACGCGCCGCCGTTTTCGGTGACGTACACGCACGAGGCGGCGCCCTCGCCGATGGAGAGCAGGGCTGCGCGGTCTGCTGACCAGGCCTCGATGTCGCGGAAGTCGAGGGTGGCCTCGTCGGAGGAGTTAGAGAGCGCCGGCCCGACCGACGCCCACGTGGCCCCGCCGTCCGTCGTGCGCAGCACCGTGCCGTTGGTCCCCGAGACCCACGCGACCGTGTCCGAGACGGGCGCTAGGCCGCGGAAGCGCGCGCTGCTGCCCGTTGGGAGCAGCTTCCAAGTCAAGTGCGGAAGGCTAGAGTTCCCGACAGCTGGTGACAATCCGGCGCTAATACCGGCCAAGATGGCAGCGACGAGGAGACTCCACAATAGGCGCGCCATGGTTCTTTCTGTGCGGTGAGTGGGAGAAGCGGCGAGAACTTGTGCGTCGGCGCGCCAAGAGCGGACCTTAAAAGCTGCATGCAGATCCGAGCTTTATCTTATCGTCGTCGTCTGCCCACGGAGGGTAGCAGCAGGCTGGCGAGGTAGCAGGGTAGGTAGCCGCTTGGCTTTTCCGGGGTCAACGACGATCCAGGTTCCTTTCCCCGATTAGGCGGGCCGATGTTACCATGTGCTGTGATGGCACATTTTTGATCGGCATTATCCGAGGTAACTCTTGACTTCTCGGTCAAATAGTCGTATGGTAGAGGGATGTGTAGATGTCCAGTATGACGAGTTGCGGCCTTGCGCAATCACCGGGATACCCAGAGCCCCCTCTTCGAGAACAAAGCATCTTATAACCGATATAGCACCGATCAACCGAGCCAACATTCCTGGGGATAGGTTAGCCATATAAGAATACAATAGACATCATTGAAGAGGAACAAAGCGAGAAGCACAGCGGGGTATACGATATCTACTTGACAGATTAAATTGCGAAACGATTATTGCTATTCAGAGTCTATGAAAGGAGAGTCTCGCTACTTTTGAAATGTCATCAAGTCATGATACGATTTAGGTTCTCGCTTACGCTTGTACCTACCAGGCTCTAGAATGGGGTACCGTCAGCAACTGGCGGATGGAGTCCAAAATTCTCGGTATAGGACCGCTCGCGGTATCCATTCTGAGGGCGCGGCAATCTAGGCGCAGTGAACGCACTCCTAGACAGCGGCGGCCGGGAGCCCGCCCCGGTGCTAAATGTCTGACTGCGTTCGGAAAGCCCCGGGCGTTCAAAGCGACCGGTGCTTCGAACCGGGATTTCACTGACAGCGGGCGTGGCACTGCGGAACTTCAACCGCTTTAGCCACATTCTCGATGCATTTTCTATGGCTACCTCGCTGCCATAGACGTCGAGAGCGTAGCTGTCCAACGAGCCGGCTGTTGACGAGGCGCTGGACGGGGACTCAGGGCCGGAGTCTGCGGCCTCGGAGTACGTATCGCTAGATTCGTCCCAGTCAGTGTCAGTGTATGACCACTTACTGCGTACATCAGGGGGTTCCGAGTGCGCATCGCTCTCTTCCTCCGAATCAGTGTCAGTGTACGACCACTTGCTCCTCATCTCGCAGGGTTCCGAGGGAGTGGCGTCTTCTTCCAGCGCAACTTGAGTGTAGGCCCTTGCGCGCTCATTTTCCGCGTGGGACTGGGTCCATGTCTGACGAATAGCTTCTAGAACGTCAGGATCAAAGCCCTCCGGCATTGCTTCAGCGCACAGCCATCTGGACCTTAGTTGCGCTTCATGGTGTACCTCCTCGGACGTGGGGGGAGATGGCGCAGGCTGCGGCTATCTCGCTCTCACCAAACACGTCCAGCTCCTCGAGCGGAGAAAAAAGTGAGCAGGGTCTACTGAGATCACTCATCTTTACTTCTTCTCTAGCGCACCAGAGCGGTTTGTCAACGCGTCTGCTGGTGGAAGGTATGAGGCGGAGCCGCCACCTTATTGTACGTCGTAGCCCTTTGACCTACTCCCCATTGTTAGTCCGTTACCATGTAGACAATGAGGCTAATATTAGATGGAGATAACAGAGCTTCCGGGTCAATGAATAGGCGCCGACTGTCGTGATTATTGTCGGGAAGTGCTTTCTTTGCTTTCATCTGACTGTTTCTTTGGGAAAGGCTTGACGTGGCATGCCAAGTTTTACCGAGTCAACAGTCAACATGATACAAACTTGAAAACAGCATCCTGTTCGGAAAATATGAATCGAGAGCTTGGAATGTAGTGCTGTAGCTCGGTGATGACGAGTTTGTCCCTATAACGTAACTAATACGCTTGTGCTTTGTTATTTGCTCAAAGCCTCTGTCGGTCGGCTTGTTCGCAACTTGACTGCTTGTAGATACCTATGCTTAAATCAGTGCTTCCAGCTACTGAGTTGGAGTTGTTCGGACCGGAGATGACGGGGCGGTCCGGCGGCAGATGTCTAAAACATGCAGTAAATAGTTGAGCCGCGAAAACCAACTTGTCACTAATTTCGCTGGTCTCCTGCAATACCTAAGATTGCCGTATTTACCAATTTGCCATAAATGCCGATGTCTTGTTTTCATACAGGTCTAGGCCCTTCGCTAAGAGTACCATAATCTCTACCCCAAAAGGATGACTTCGGTAAGGTGGTCAGGGTACAGCTCCACAAGGGTCCTTTCAGATCGATAACGTCGTGACCACATAGTCGGGTCATTAACTCTGTGATATTCATATGAACCCGACGTGTACGTAAGGCGCGGAGGTGGTCCAGCCCGCCGCCCAGACGCTAGGGATCTCCCTTCGGCTACGTGCTGCAACGGAATGGCAGTTCCTGTACTGACGGCGACTTGCTGTTTATTTGGGCCATGTGAAAGAACCTTAATGGAACGTCTAGCACACAGTAAACCGTGTTGACGACTTTAGTGTCACGCGTAGCTGAGCATTAGGTAGGTAGAAGATAGTCTGAGCGACCACGTACATGGACACAGAAGCTATGACATCTTCGGAATGACTTTGTCAACTCAGGTAAGGGAGCGAGATCTTGGTCTAAAGGGAATACGAAAAAGTTGACCGACAATAGAGATCGGGACCCGAAAGCGGAGTAAAGATATATTAGGCATCATAATATGCAGTAGCACGGCACCAGCGCAGTGCAACGACTCGCGATACCCAATATGCGAGAGTGGCCGAGCGCACAAAAGACGCAGTCATGATCACGAAGAGCCGTATCCTCTCACCGAGTTTTCGGATCCAGAAGACTGAAGTCATCGCCGAGCTGTACGTGGTATGTAGCATTCCGCCTCTCGATGCCCCGCGTCATCGACGGCACATATGTAGGCCTATTACCTATCTCGCCTGCGTATATGTCCCGTGTAGGCCTGGGAGAGAGGGGTCTCGTGTTGAGAGAAAGGGCGAAAATCCAGCTAATTCTAGCCTAATGCAGGTCACGGCGGACCCATTAGTGAGGCTGAATGTGGAAATCTCCCATGCCGCTCACGAGCGACCCCGCCGCGGCGGGCCAAGAAAGAGGATCTCGGCTGCCTAGGTTTCCCGGGGCCGCGGCGATAAGAAAGACGAGCAGCTAAGAGACCCTGGGTCAAGTAAGCAGAGCCGAATCGAGAAATGTGTTCGCCTGGTGAGCATGGACTAACGAGACCCGACAAAGTAAGTGATGAAGTCATTTAGCGTGGTGGGGGACGTGTGGTGAGGTGATCGGTAATGAGGTGACTCGTGCAGCTCGGGGTTTAGGTGACTGTTGGCTGGATCTGCCTCCGGGTAAGCTGAGGCTGGAAGAGCCGACTCGCAAAGTGCGGCATCTCTGAAGGCGGATCTATACTATAACAGGTGAATAAGATCGAGGGTGAAGGCTAGTGTCGGCGACTTCGTTGCCAGGAGTACAGCATCACAGCATGGGAGGCTTGCGATGACTTTTGGTAACGGCGAGTTGGGGAGACAGCCACTCACAATCGAGAAAAGTTTTCCCTTCTCCTCGGCCAGTCAGCTTAGCGTGCGTCGCTCAATCTCCCACGGTCAATATCACAGTCCTAGTAGAACTAAAGCTGTGGTTAGTGAGCTTGAGAACGTCATGCGGGTGTAAGCCCGCAGCTGTCCGCCTGTGAGCGCGATGAGAGCTGTGTAAAAGCTGACGGGGATATGAATGTGCAGGTTGCCTGACGCGCTATAGAGATGCGAAGGAGTGTGACTAGAATGTTACCTGCGTAACCTTGGGTACGATATACTGTATGTGGACATGTGTCTATTCCTTCGCGCACTGAGGAATCGTTAGCCAAGGGATGCCAAATCCCATTTTATTCCCCATTTTCCTACTCATTTCCATCTAATAGCAGCCTTCAAAGCATAATTTCTTAGTCTCGGACAATTCGGATTATTTTTAGTCTGGTCTTAAGCCAGGTTTCGCATTAATAAAAAATGGCACAAAAAGAATATTTGGCGGTTTGTTACCAGGCAGCCAGCCAGGCGGGCTAGGGCGTTGGACTGCACCGTCGATAATCCTCACATTCCCATTCATTAAGCTTTGGCCGGTCGTCTTCCGCTCAAAAGAAGCGGGCTAGCCTGCTTACTAGAAGCCATCGACAGATTCCTAACGTCATAACATACCATCGGGAACCGTCTCTCTACATCCTCTGACCTTGCGGATTAGCAAGGACAAGGACGAGAAGCGGCATCGTAAAGATGATGGGTAAACCCCGCTCTGGCAGCACAGCGTCGTGCCGTGACCCGGTGACACCCAGGCCTGAGCCGGCTCGGGCCAGTCGGCAAAAGGCTTTGTTCCCGTTAGGTAGAGTCTTTTCCGAGTAAGAAGAACGGGATTGTCTGACGCAAAGAAGATCGATGGTTTGAAAGGAGACGAGAACAAAGCAAAACCGAAAGGACCCACGCTTTGTTATGTGCCTCTCTCGTCTCCCCGCTTCGTTCCCAAGGGTCGCACGTCTGAAAAGGGGCTAGGAGGGCTGTGATCGCCGAGCGCTAGACCAAACGTAGCATGTGGCTCTTATGGTATTCTTCTGCCAGCTCGCCAGCAAAGCGAAGCGCCAGACATGCCAGAATGCGTGGTGACGCCGCCCCCAGCGGCCCCAGCGGCCCCAGCGGCCCCAGCAACGAGCGGCGCCCAAGACCTCGTATTTGGCAGCTAGACCTGCACCAGACTATATGCGCGACTAACGCACGGCTATGTAGTACTATGTATACTCTAGCGTTTGGTATGCGCCGGCGGCCAGGTCAGGGGTTCAGCTCCCAGCCTTGTTCGGTATAAGCGCCAGCTCATCACAACCGCTCTTGGATCTGCCAACCTCGACCAGAGTCCTAGGGTAGCTTGTCCAGTTCTCTTTACGGTCCCCTGCTCGCGAACAACGTAGGAGCTATGACGTCCCACAAGGATCTTTTTATCTCTCGGGGCGCTACGTTAAGCCTCTTGAAAGACTATGCGGACAACAGAAACTGCCATCAAAGAGATCTGCGCTCTGCGCTAAGATGATGATCGTCTAATGTTTTCTGGGCCGCAAGAGGACCCCAAGCCCGCTTCGCATTAAAGGAGGCGTCTTCGTCACTTGTCTGACCTACGATGGAAAGCCTTGTTCATGCTCGACTCACTTCCACGCCCCTCATAATACTATATATCACCGCAGGGACTTGAGGCCGATCTGATCCTGATCGTGGATCATCTCGACCTACCCAAAGCTTAAACATATTAATACCGCCCTCCCCAGGTGTTCAACCTCTAATACTAATCTCCCATTGGACCGACGATCGATCGATCAGCATCATGCGTTTCGCCATCGCCTCGCAGGCCCTTGTCGGCGCCGTTGCCGTGTCAGCATTGGCTCTCCCGCGCTCCATCGAGAAGCGGCTGAAGCTCATCGACCTCAAACAGTTCGGCAGCTTCCCGACAATCAGCCCCGAGAAGGCTCACGCCGAGGCCGAGACGGTCAAGGGCAAGTTCGGCGACGGACCCGAGTATACCGGCGCTTCAAAAAACACGAAGACACCCGCGGTCGCGGAAGAGAAGGCCGCCGCAGCAGACGGCACCTGTGATCGTAACAACCCGGCAGTCCGGTACGAGTGGCGGAACTACCAGGCAGATGACAAGAAGGCCTTCGTCAACGCCGTCAAGTGCCTGATGGACAAGCCGTCCTCGGGCAACTTCCAGGGAGCGCAGTCGCGCTACGAGGATCTCGTGTCGGTGCACCAGCAGCTGACGCCCGTCATCCACCAGCGCGCCGTGTTTCTGCCCTGGCACCGGTACTATGTCTCTGTGTTCGAGTCTCTGATGCGCGACGAGTGCGGCTTCGACAGGGCCTTCCCTTGGTGGGACGAGACGCTCGACTCCGGTAACTTCGCCAAGTCCGACATCTTCACCGACGAGCACTTTGGCCCGCTCCCCAGCAAGACGTCTGACGGCCAAGGTACCTGCATTGATACAGGCGTAAGTACTTGGAACTCATAGCCTCATCTTTTGGATCTGCTGGCTAACCTATACTGTAGACATTCGGCGGTCTAACCCTTCACATTGGACCCGGAAGCGGATTCACCGACCACTGCTTGGCGAGAGCCGTCGACGAGAGCCTGACCGGCACCGTCAGCGCCCAGTTCGTCACCGACTGCAACTCGCGCACGTCGTACGACGACATGCGAGGATGCCAGGAGCTCGGGTAAGCATCGTCCTTCTTAAACCCCTTCGAAACTGAGCACTTCGCTAACAAACTTGCCCCAACAGACCCCACGCGTACGGCCACAACGGCGTCGGCGCCGTCATGGCGGAGGTGCAGGCCTCGCCCGGCGACCCCGTCTTCTTCATGCACCACCTGTTCGTGGACCACTCGTTCCGCATCTGGCAGAACGCCGACGCGTCGCGCACGACCACCATCAACGGCTGCGCCGACGCCAACGACCCGTGCACCCCCATCACCATGGACTACGTGCTGCACTCCAACGGCCTGCGCCCCAACACCACCATCGGCGACGTCATGGACACTCTCGGCGGCCATCTCTGCTACCGATACGACTACTAGTCGCCTTCCTCGGTATTTGCACGGGATACGTCGTGTGTATCCGACGTCTGCCGGACAATCCGGTCGCTCCTCGAGGACATGCCATGTAATATCATTCACGACTCTCTTTGCACCATACTTAAAAATATCCAAATTTGGGGGTCAGAACCGGCGTTTGGGTCCTTTAGGGGCGTTGCGAATTTGGCATTTATGAGCGATGACCAAGAATCTTGCGTTACCCTGTCCATCTTATAGAGAGAAAAGAGGAGAGGCCCACGATCCTTATTATACCCAGGGAGCTCTTGGCGGTACTTTTTAGATAAACTTGTATATATTTACCTAAAATTTGTGTATGATACACGTGTGGAAAATTAAATCAAAATATCTGTCGATACAGCTTGTCTCTCGTCTTTGATGATCGCCTTTGCATTGTTTCAGCTGTGTCGGCTCCGCTTGTTCGGGTTCGCCTCTTATATCTCGCCGCCCGGCCATCCGCTGGTGTGTATAACGGGGCGCGAGGTTCTGTATATGACATATCTGGGAGGGAGTTCGCTTCCGGATTATCCTACATGGCGGTATCGCGGGTATCCAGCCTTCAGGGCTTGGTGTTTGATACGCCTTTTGACCGCGGCCAAGTTTACCGTGAGATTCCCCCTAGGGTTATGCAGCTGCGGATAGCAGAGTAGAAGGCTCGGAAACTTCAAGCTTTGAAAGAGCCTTTGTATGAGCTGGGATAATTCATGTAGCTTCATTATGAGGTGGTAAATTCTCATCCTCCGCCGTTGGCCTCGAGTGATCGCAGAGAGAGTACCTACCTACCTGTCGGTATTTACCACAGTTTGCCTGCTTATCTAAGCAGCCACTCAGGTGACTCGGCGACCTGTTATTTTATCGAGCTTATCCACGCCACTTTAGTTTACCACTGTTTAAACCTCATCTATAAACACCTACTGATATTTATATATATATATATATATACGATATATATATATATACGATATATATATATACGATATATATATATACGATATATATATATATATATATATATATATATATATACAACATGGCGCCGAAGCGTCGTTATACGAGGCCTCTTCTCCCCCCTGTCGGCGAACGACTCATCCTGTTGTTAAAAGTCGACATCTACCATTCCAACTACCCGGGAATGAAGTCGCTGATCTCGTTCAACTGCTCAGATGACGGCGGCGTGGATTATAACATCGCTTACTACGCGACCACACTCCTGGCTGGGAACATGTGGAAGGAAAGCGAAGGACGTAATCACACCGTGAAGCACGAGGATAGGGACGACGGTGATTGCTATTTCTCCCGTACCTTGAAGCCAGAGCCGATAGAGGTGCCCAGGAACGACATCCTTCCAGCGGGGGTGTATTACTTCTTTGTCCCAGGTCATGGTAAGTATACTCAATCCTACCTCCGCGGCTGTGTTACTCATGTGTGACTCGCAATAGACGACTACGCAATCTTTCCGAACTTTGACCAGTGGAAATTCCCAAGTGAGATGCCCGTACCGTGGTCGCAACTCAAGGCCCAACGATCGAACCCGCTCTTTGACGTCGAACCCGGAACTGATGGAGGACTGTACGCGGCCTCGTCTGCTGCGGAGATTGTGGACAGGCCGGGCGAGCCACCACTGGAGGTGGCGAACGATTTCCCTAACGAAGCCTGTCGTATTACCGGGTTCCCGTCCGGACTTTCCCTTGCTCATGTGATTCCCAGAGTAGCGTCGGGATGGTTCGATCGTAATCACATGCGGAGATTCGCTACGTCGCTCTCGGCTAGTAACGATCCCCAAAACGACGTCGAGAACCTCATCCCGCTCCGAACTGACCTGCACTATTACTTCGACTACAGCCACTTCACGATCCTGCCGAAGAGAGATAGAGATGACAGGGACATGCCTCTACAGTCATACTCTTTAGTGGTTCACGTCCTAAACCCACCTGGCAAGTCCCACGGCGGGGATCTGACGATCCTCAAGGAGTACCACAACCTGGAATGCTACCCGATGAGGAGGATTCCAGTTGAGTATCTATTCGCACGTTTTGCTTGGAGTATCATGCACGAGAAGATGGCGTTGCTCCTTACCGGCGACAAGGCGAAAAAAACAGATTTCCAGTTGTTGATCACTGAGTTTGAGGCTGGCGTGGGTTACCAGACGCATACCGAAACCGTCAGGGGTGGTGTCTTCAAGCCGCGTGCGGGATTACAGTCAACGGACGGCCAAGGCAAGTCGCGCAAGAAGCGTCGGCTGCACGGCTCCCCAGACGAGCACCACGCCGATGCCGGATTGAGCGACTCGGAATACGACAGCTCTACTTCCAGCAATTCCGATTCGGACATGGACCGATTCGACGACTTTGGTCCGGCTGCCTACGAAAGGTTTTTTGAGAAAGCGTTGGCGGAGAAGATGCCTATCATGGAGCCGGGAATGAGTACTTCCGAAACCATGTCTGATGACGAGCCCGAGCCCCCTTCCGACTCTGAGGAGGAGCATGCTAAGCAGCGTTCGGATGTTCGATCTCTCCCATCCCACGTTAAAGTCGATGATCGTACTGGGTCTACACCTATACCTGTAGACTTGAACTCCTCGTTTGGCACCACTGTTAGCAGCGAGGACAGTACGCAGGCCGGCAGTGAATGTGATTTTGGCTTCCGCGGGCGAGTGGGCAACGCTCCCACTCGGAACAAGGCTGGCGAGCGTAAAGGTTTAGATAAGGAAGGCTGGTCGGCGTAAGGGTTCGGACAAGAAAGGGTGGTTGGCGTAAGGGTTTAGCATTATGATTCACGATATGGATAAGAGATTGTATAAGTAGTGTGTTCCTTTCACAACAAGGGGTCGATCGATTACTTATCGATTTGCCAAGAAACGCGAGCACAGAGTAGGCCTCCGGTCGGATCACCGACAACACTTACAAAACAGGCGGCATGTTGCGACATGGTCGAATAAACTGTCCTCGGGGGTTCATTGAGAATGTCAGAACTTAATATCAACAGCGGCTGGGGCAACCAAAACAGACAGTCAAGGCCAAAACCTGTAGGCAGACACTTCGTACGGCTTTGTTGGAATGCGTATGACGGGCTCAGGACAGGTTGCAGAAACTAACATACACGTCGCTTCACCGAAAATTGGTGCTTATGGCCAATCGCAGGACTGGATGCAGAGCCTCACTGTCAGGCCAGTGCTTAGAATGGAACTAACTGAGTAGTGCGTGCTGCCTGACGGCAAGGCAGCTAATAACCAAGGTACCTCCTGCTGAAAAGCCACCTCAGGCAGGCTGTGAACACGCCTGCCGCGATTCATGTATACAGGGTATATAAACTCTCAAGGCTTCGTCGAGAAAATTTCCTGTCTTCCTTATCTTGAGAAGAAGACGAAGCAAAAAACTTCAAACCTTTCAAGCAAAGCCCTACTTTCAAAGCAAGATACAAACGCAACAGCCATGGCCGTCACTGATTTCCAGTTCATCCAGCGGAGCACCGAAACCCTCTTCGACATCGCCACGGACGTGATAACTCTGCTCCGATCAGCCCACGAGACCATCGGCATATCCGAGTCGCTAACCGGCGGCGGCGTCATGGAGGCGCTGACATCGGTGCCGGGCGCCAGCGCCGCGTTTCGGGGCGGCGTAGTATCGTACGCGACGCCGCTAAAGCAGCAACTGCTAAACGTAGACGCGGATTTGATCGCGCGGGAGGGCGTCGTGCACGCAGACGTAGCCGTGCAGATGGCGGAGGGCGCGCGGCGCGCGACGACCTTCGACGGCGGCAGCCCGACGACGTGGGGCGTCGGGACCACGGGCGTCGCGGGCCCGGACGCCCAGGACGGCAAGCCCGTCGGCACCGTCTACATCGGCGTCGCGTCGCCCGAGGGCACCCGCGCGTGGGGCCCCTTCTGCTTCCCCGGGACCAGGGAGCGCGTGCGCGAGGCCACCGTCGTCGAGGCGCTGTCGAAGCTGAGAGACGCGCTGGCTGCGAGGAGCGCCGGGGGTTGCAAGTGCGGCGTAAAAGATGGGCAGATGGACAATACCGTAATGGTGTAAGGTCGTTTCTTTCTCGTATCATAGCCAAATCAGCGATCGCGTAGGGCTTGGCGGAGTGATACGGTTTTGTGATGTAGTCGAAGCTGAGAAGAGCTGGTATGACATGGCGTCGGGTTATCGCTAGGTTCTGTAACTGGCGTGAGACTTGAGAAATCCACGGTTTTGGACCAACACTCATAGTCACTTATTGTAATAATAGGCGGTCACGAGA
Source organism: Hypoxylon sp. FL1284 (assembly GCA_022432365.1). Classification (NCBI taxonomy): domain Eukaryota; kingdom Fungi; phylum Ascomycota; class Sordariomycetes; order Xylariales; family Hypoxylaceae; genus Hypoxylon; species Hypoxylon sp. FL1284. The sequence continues at coordinate 604,444 of JAJJXE010000002.1, forward strand.
AGTCCATATCAAACCCCATTTCTCGTAAACGGAGCTGAGTTAAGGGTACGAGCAGAACCAATCCATCCAGTGCCCCGAAGATGAGGACTGGGCCTTACCGAGGCTGTGAGATACCTAACCTTCCAGCTCCGCGACACAGTCAATAAGGAATAAGGGTAAAGTCGAATATAGGCTTGCTCAGAGTCTGAGAAGCTCATATTCTACCCTCATCGTATAGTATACCCATAGCGACGTTGAAAAATCCGAGGGAGTTGCGATACTGGCCGACGCCTATCAACATGATAAGGGTGGCGGTATGAGAGTGACGATTCACCAGCTGTAAGAGCCAAAAAGATTGACTTCTGTTCGACGAAGAGTATTCATCACCAATAGAATAGAATCGCTATTTCGCCGGAGCGAGCCTCATGAAATGCGCAAATCATCCAGACTTTGGCGTACGTTGTTCCACCGCTACTCCATTTTGCGGGAACGATCTGCCATTTGATTCGGGACAAATGGTCCGGCCCAAAAGTTTAGCTAGGAAAGTGCTGGACGATTACGGATACTGTAAGCTTGGTAGAAACCGGGATGACAAGTTCCAAGTACGGTTGTGTCTTTGAGTACGGTAAAGATTCTTGAAAGGACGGTATGTATTCAAAATTGTTCAAGATGATTTTCGAGCTTCAATATGACACACTGTCGACTTCAGTGCGAGGTGTATGATTACCTAATCCCGGCATGTTCCAATGTATTTCCATTGATTCAATCCCCAGTCTTAGTGACAGATAATTCGGACCTGATTCTTCTACATCGTTAGCTTGGTTAAAAAAAAAATCGTTTTAAAAATCCCCATAGTCATCAATCCTCATATTGTACCTCTGTAGAAAGTGCTTCATCACAAAATGCAAAAACTCAGAAGCTTGGCCATCTCCGCGTATCTCAGGGCTAAGAATCCCGGACCGTTTGGTCCGCGCGGCAGTGAGAAATGGTGGCCGATCTGATTGGATCTGTTCGGGCGTAGACGGCCGATGACCATTGGCTGAGCTCAACTGCCTCACACTCAGCGGCCAGACGGAATCTTGGTCGCAGTACAGAGGAGCGTCAGCGCACCTATGGTGATTTCGAGAGACGATGCCGAACATAGGAACGTAGCAAATTTAAATGTCTCACTAACGAGTCGTATCATATCAACTCATAAGTTCACGCGATAGAGATTCTAGACCAACGCGGTATTTGGTGTCACATGTGAAGAAATTGTCGAATGAGAATTCGCCGTTGTTACTTGAAAGTCTACACCATCTTGATTATCGGGCCTATATAACACCATTTATAGATACGCGTCACGATCAAACGCGTGCATGCATACCTCACTGCCTTACCAGAAATTTCTAAGAAAGAGAGAGAAAAAAGGAAAAAGGACTCGGGATTGCTTTCGAAAATAAGAACTCGTTCGATCTAAAATGCAACCAGTCTGATCTAATCTTCAAGCTCCTGATAAGAATATCTTCAGCTCGAGCTATCCCGAGACAGAAATATTTGGTGGTGCCCGAGCATCCCCGCTGTGGCCCCGCCGTGCCCCGCCGAAAGAAGGACAGCGAATTACGTAGCTGGCCAAGCAGCCCATGGCGCAGCGGAACGGTTAGGCAGTTCTAGGCCGGCACGCGGCGAGCTTGGGGCGGGGCAAGTGGTCCAGGCGAGCCAGGCAAATCCAGGCACTGGCGCTGCGGCATTTCACAGCTCTTGCATCCGTATTGCATCAATGGTGCCAGATGTAACCGTCTAACATGATATAGCTATATGTACATATACCAAACATCCAGCTACGAACCTCAGCTCCTGCCCCTCCTTCACCATCCCTCTCTGTCACCAACCGTCCTCTTCTGTCGCCGGTCAGTTCCCAGTCAATCACACGTCAAAGACACGGCACGAAATTTTGGAACGAATCATACTCGCCATTCGCTACCCGTGCTACTGCTCAGCCGTGTCGTAACGTCAATAAGCCGAGTGTACGCTCTATATTGCTCCGGCTAAAAGTCTCTAATAGCACATCAACCTACAAAGCTTTCTGTCAACTAGTCCAACCTAGATCGAATTCCAGAAGTCTCTCCAATCTCGCGATCGATTCGAGTACAGACGGTGCTTGCTTTCGACGACAGTACCAGCAGCTGCCAACATGGCACCGACCGACGAGAGCGAGTCCTCCGCCACCAGCGACCGCCGATTGCTTCTAGTCTCCAACCGTCTCCCTATCACAATAAAAAGGAAAGATGAAGGCAAATACGACTTCTCTATGTCCTCGGGAGGTCTCGTCACTGGGCTGAGTGGGTTGAGCAAGACGACAAGCTTCCAGTGGTACGGCTGGCCTGGCCTGGAGGTCCCCGAGCCCGAAATCCCTGTTGTGAAGCAGCAGCTGAAGGACCAGTACAATGCCCACCCCATCTTCGTCGACGACGAGCTCGCGGACCGACACTACAATGGATTCTCCAGTACGTTCCCCGGTGTACTATCCCTCCGCTGTTAGACTAGACTGCTGACCTAGACTTCGTCTCGTAGATTCGATCCTATGGCCCCTGTTCCACTACCACCCCGGCGAGATCACCTTCGACGAGAATGCGTGGGCAGCTTACAAGGAAGTCAACATGCTGTTTGCCAAGACGGTATTGAAAGATGTTCAGGACGGCGACCTTATCTGGGTTCACGATTACCACTTGATGCTTCTCCCGGAGATGCTTCGTAGCGAGCTGGGCGATCGCAAAGACGTTAAGATTGGCTTCTTTCTCCACACCCCATTCCCCAGCAGCGAGATCTACCGTATCCTCCCCGTTCGCGAAGCCTTGCTCGAGGGCCTCCTGCAGTGCGACCTGATCGGCTTTCACACCTACGATTATGCTCGTCACTTCCTAAGCTCCTGCTCCCGCATACTTGAAGCTCCCACCACGCCAAATGGTGTCGAATATAAGGGGAAATTTGTCACTGTCGGGGCGTTCCCCATCGGAATAGACCCGGAGAAGTTTGTGGAAGGTCTGAAGAAACCTAAGGTGCAGGAGAGAATTGCGTCGTTGTCTCGAAAATTCGAAGGTGTTAAACTGATCGTCGGTGTGGATCGGCTTGACTATATCAAAGGTGTTCCGCAGAAGCTACACGCGCTCGAGGTGTTCTTGACGGAGCATCCCGAATGGATTGGGAAGATCGTGCTGGTACAGGTAGCTGTACCGTCGAGACAGGATGTCGAAGAATACCAGAACCTCAGGGCAGTCGTCAACGAGCTCGTGGGAAGGATCAACGGCAGATTTGGAACGGTCGAATTCATGCCTATCCATTTCTTACACCAGAGCGTTCAGTTCGACGAGCTCTGCGCTTTATACGCGGTCTCGGACGTCTGCCTCGTGAGTTCGACGCGAGACGGGATGAACCTCGTATCCTACGAATACATCGCCACCCAGCAGGACCGTCACGGCGTCATGATCCTGTCCGAGTTCACGGGCGCTGCGCAGTCTCTCAACGGGAGTTTGATAGTGAACCCTTGGAACACGGAAGAGCTTGCGAACGCGATACACGACGCCGTGACCATGTCGCCTGAGATGCGCGAAGCGAACTACAGGAAGCTGGAGAGATACGTCTTCAAATACACGTCGGCGTGGTGGGGCCAGAGCTTCGTGACCGAGCTGACCAAGGTCAACAGCGCCCACAGCCACGGAGTCGACAAAAAGGCTGGGCCCGCTTCGAGGCCAGCATTGGACGATGGCATGGGTAGGGCGCTGTCTGGCGTCTTTGAGAGCGTGAAGGCGGCTACGAGTGCGGCCGCTCCCTCGGGAAGCGCTCTGGGCTCGGTAAAAGAGAGTTAGGTGAATATACCTATTAAGTCGTCTATTACATCGCCACCCAACGCCACAACACGCTGCTGCTGACGGTAGTCAATACCAATTGACCCATAAATCTACGTTGAGACACATTTCTGCAAGACAGACTTAGATGACGGGACGGCGGTGAAAAAGAGGGCAAACTAATATGACGAAGCCTTCGCTTGGAGTTGGGGAATAAATGCTAGATGTCGGCTCCGGAGGTTTTGGCGTGTTTTTGGTTAGTAGACTTGAGTTATCATTGGCAGGGCTCTAGGTGGTTGTCATGATAATGGAAATGGTCATATTAACTTCATTGGAAATATCATCGTCTCTCATAAAACTCGAATATTGCCGTTGCTGGTCCTACATCTCACCTTATCACACTATAATAACGCCGACGGAGCTACCTGGATATCTTCATCTTATACCAACACGGTATCCCTAGCCACTTCAGCAGCAAATGCCGAACCATCCATCCAACCCTGGACATACGCCGGTCTGATCACCTCATACTCGCTGTCGTACCAGTCCCCCCTAGACGGATCCCTCGACCTGAGCACAAGCGGCACCGGTACCCCGGCCACGAGCGCCAGCCTATCCCCGACCTCGACTTCCATGGGCACTCGACCCGGAGCGCCGGTACTCGTCACAATCAGCTTCAACTCGCCCTGTGCCAACAAGTTGATAAGCCACGCGAGGTATTCTGGTGCATCCGGTATCCAAGATAGCGCACGGACCGCGACGTCTACTTCGTTTTGCTCCTGCCCCGGGCCCGGTCCCCCGTCCCGGGTACCCATAGCACTATCCTGCATGCTGCGATATACCTGGTTTAAGATCCAAATATACCTGGCGATGCAGTCTTCCCGCCACTCTTCGTAACTCCGCTGCGTGCCATGCTCCTCGTCCCGCAGCGCCAAACCTGAACAGGTCACGAGGTACATCAAATCATCCGGCCCCATGTCATAACCTCTCCCGCCGGCGTCGACTTTCTTCAGATAGAGTAGCCAACTGATAAGTTGTGCTATGGACTTGAATGCGTTGCTTTCCGGATGTATGGGCTCACCCGCTAACTCGCCCGTGCTCACTTCGTGGAATCCTTGCGTGCTGAAGGCTATGTCGTCGAGTAGAACGCTTTGGATGATCAAGCGGTTGCTTCCCCTGTGCAGCTGGGCCGCGGGGGCGCGCCCGCGTGTTATGTTCACGCCGAGCGACTCTTTATCAGTATCGAGGAATAGCTTTCTGGATATACATACTCTGGATGGAAGCTCGGCCCAGTTCGGGACCCACGTCGGTACATTCAACATATCACAGCTTCGACTCCGGCCCGCGCCGGCGTCGAGCAGGAGGATGATAAAAGCGGGATTCCATCGCAAAAGATCGGAGAAAAGGTCCTGATATACCTGTCCTTGGCTCTTGGCCAAATCGAGGCTCGAAAGTTCGGGGATGCGCAGTTGGCTCAAGATGCCGTGTAGCGCGTAGGCTAGGTCTCGAGGGTCAGTTGCTTGTCGCTCCCTGAGACCGTGCGCGACGGTCTCTACTATCTGTTCGTCGATAGTCTTTCCTAAAGGGTGAAGCAGGTCGCTCGTAGCTCGTTTCTTAGGTAGTATCCTAACGCAGATAATACCCCATGCTATGGAAACCAGGAGACTTATGATTATAAAGCATGACACCACTGAGCGTTTGAAGTATCCATACTCGTACCCTGTCAGACATATACAACTTGTCTGCAAGGCTGCTGCTACAAAGCCTGCGAAGAATCTCCGCTGCACAGAGGTCGGGATGATACTGTCGAAGATCTTATTATAAGGAGTCTGAAAATCGGCAAAGGAGAGCAGACCGTTAGGGGTAAGATTGCTTGGCTCTCTCCCGACGGTCATTCGTAGGCGAAAAACAGCTCGGGATACTTGGATGGACCATGGCATATGCAGCGGACGTATATGGCCGGGCCAATGAAAGGCTCACACTCATACGCCAAAGCCAGGGTATTCTCTGCCTGAAATCACTCATGCCTTCTAGCTCTTCGTCATTGTCGCTAGGGACCAACATGCCTCGTAGGAAGATATCCCACGGCATATGCTCTTTCCCACAGATGAGGACCAGTTTAAATGGCAAGATGCATTCTTGGAATGTCCAGGGCCTGCGGAACCACGGTTTCTCCATCAACCACTTGATCTGGTCGCCACTCGGTGTTGCCCCTCCCTTTAGTGGTGGAGGAGAAGAACGAGCGAAAGAAACGTCGACAAAGAAGGGTATATGAGGGAATGATATGCCGACAGCAAAGGGAATGATGTATATAACTAGTAGCTTCAACGCGAAAATGACCGTTTCGTGCCACTTGGCCGGGGACAGGCGTGGACGAAATGGCAGGGGACTCCTCGTTGATGCCCATGCGATATATTTCAAGGCTTTCTTCGATGCTTCGTCCTTTCCTCCGAGCCAAGCAAATGTCTTTCGTGCTCGGATGTATATGTCGCCCATCAGAGGGATTTGGTGTTGCTTCTCGGGCGTATTCTCCTGGTCTATCGAGATAGCGTCGACCCAGATGACCACATTGTCCTTGTGTTTCTCTCGAAGGTGCTGCAAGGCACTCTTACAATTTGTCGTGATGGCCAACTCATGGCCTGCGCAGCGTATCGTGTCTCTAGGGTCCGAGTACGGGCCCCAATAGTATGAGAGCGCGACGAAGGGGGGGCAAGTAGGACTGCTCAGGTCGACTACTCTCAGGGTTCCGCTTAGAGGGTCGTTGAAATCAGGAGTTTTCGTCAATTCGAGGACTCGAGTGAACTTTCCCTCTACAGAAATGGGGATAGTTGTGTAGAAGTCGCTGGATGCAGTGGCACCAAATGTCCTTGCCCCCGGCTCGATTTCCGCCTGTATATGGTCGCTGCGAAGCTCTTGAGCTTCAGTGGTGCTCATGGTTCGCTGTTAGAATCCTCTCGCTCTTCGATACCTAGATATTTTGGCGGCATGGGGACGAGGGAAATTATAACGAGGCTCTGTGTGTATCGCGATGGTCAGCGCTTCCACGGGGTGGGGCTTAGGACATAGGCAGCAAAACCCCTGAGCTCCTGGATGAGTGGTGATAGGTTGGGGATCACTACTAAGCTGTATATTTGCTTCTGCAAGCGTCGGTAGAGCCAGCATGTCATGTCAGGTGCCTAATGAAAAAGCAAAACGACACTCCCGATTCGGCGGCCTACTTGAGAGGTACCTGCTTCACGTATTTTGGCACCGATTTCGCTGTCCTTCGACCGAAACTCGCGGATGACTGTAAGTGCTCCTTATAGTGTGGCTTAGTATAGCAAGGTGGGTACTATATTTGAGTTCCCTAGTAAAGAAGCTATGTTACGATGTTCTGTTTTGTTGTACCCCCTTACCAATGGGGCTTCTCGTGTCTTCTGATTCCTCCGAGAACCATTCATCCCCAAGAATCTCCTCCACCATAGGTCTGTCTCGTGGATCTAACTTCATTATTCGCCTAAGGAATTCGCTATCGGCCTTGGGGATTTCGTATGTTGACCATCGCTCAAGTGGCGTTCGTGGAGGTCCTTCCTTAATAAGAAAATGAATGATCTCAAAAGTGTCCAGGTCGATGATTTCGGCGATTGACGGCGAAAATGGCCCAAAAGAGTTGTACATTCGCCTTAGAACGGTGAGCTCATACTCTTGGTCTTCTGGTTGAAGCCCCTCCCACCCGGGATCAAACTGGTGATAGCCACCACCGTGTACTAGACTGAGGATCTATGTTAAGATTAGTAAAAGAAACCAGAATTAAAGAGGCATCAGAGAAACGGACTGCATTTCCAAATGACCAGATGTCTGTTGGCGTGCCCCAAGAAAGTTGGAACATGGCTTCGGGACTCCGCGTGAAGGCGGCCCCGATGAGGTGGCCGTCCTTGGCGAACTGAGAATCTTCAGACACAACGCCTCCACAGTCTCCAAGTTGAATCTCCGAGAATCGCTGCTCGCCATTTCCATGATTGACATAGATATTGTCGAGTTTCACATTTACTTAACAGCTTAGAGGTAACTCGACTTCTAAGTAAATAAGGCGTGTGTGACAGCGACGTACCAGTGTGTACCATGCCGTCCTTATGAAGCACGCGGAGAGCTTCAAGGACGCACCTGGCTACTTGCTTGATCTCGGGTCGCGTCAGTCTTTTCGCTTTAGAATCCGTTAAAAGTTCGCTATCGAGGTGCTTCAGGATGATAGACGGCGGATCGGCCGGCTCCTGTATTTCGTCTATAACAGGGCGAAGGAATGGGGTTTTCTTCTGATAGCGCCTCAGAATCGCCGCCTCATTTTGGAGCTGCCAGTGGCCGCGAATGCTTTTGACGATGCATTTATTGTTACTCTGGTTCCCGTATCTTGCGAAAGAGAGGTTTAGAGAAGTTTCTTAGGCGTCTAGCGGGGCGGGGGGTGACAGGTATATCCTACCTGGCCAAATATACGGCCCCATCATCTACCGCCTTATGAAGCTCCTTGAGGATGGTATAGGTCGAACTTTGTCCTTTAAGTACTTGGTTGACATGAAGAAGTGGCGCCATTATCAAGCTGGACTTGATCTTGAGAAGACAAGAGATGCGACTTGATAAATATTCGATCAAAGTATTTGTTATGCTTATAATGTTAAATGGTTTTAAGTCAAAAGTTTGTTGTGAGATGGTAAATGCATGATGAGTCAGCATACCCCTGTGTCTTCTTTGATGACCCCTTACTTCTAGCCAACAGAAGCATAAATCGAGCACAAATGGTTTCGCCTTATGTGATTCTCGTGGCGACATGCTATTATATACCGAACTATCGCGGGCACTGAGAACTGTGCAGATATGTTTAACAGACTTTGAATGATAAACAGCGCAAGTAAACGAAACCAGGCGGGGAGACATTGTGATGTTTGATTTATAAAATACAACTGAGGTAGGCTTATACCTAATTCCATGCCTCCTTGATCAAGTCTGCGGCCCTTTCAGCAAATGCGTAAACTATAGACTGCAAGTTTCCCGTGCTGATCAGGGGAATCGCGCTTGAGTCTACAACTCGAAGGTTCTCGGTCCCGTACACTTTGAGTGTGCTATCCACAACCCCGTTCATCTCTTTTGGCAACACTATAATACAATGCGTCAGTAGTCGTAGATTGTTTCGTTAGTATGGGAATTACTCACTCGCGCAGCTGCCGCCCAGGTGCCACATAGATGTTGATCTCTTCCGTATCCAACTTTCCGCAGTTCTCGCGTCGGTCAGGTTCGAAGACGGATCCCGGTGAGTTACGGGCTGCTTCATCAGAGTGGTTAATGGGTGCGCTCGGGCGAGTTTGTTCATGTAGAGCATATGTTCGACGAAGAGCTCCATATCCAACTGGTTTGAGAAGTATTTGGGGTCGATGATAGGATCATCCGTTGCCTCTTTGGAACCGATATGGACGCTACCTCGGGAGAGAGGCTGGGAGAGCAAGTTGCAGAGGCTCAAGACCCGAATGTCGTCTTCGGGTATGCAGCCCCAGGGTCCGAGGAGCGACAGATACGTACCAGAGGCCTCCTCCGGATCCAGAAGACACGCCTCAGCTACCTTGTAGTACGCTTGAGCTCGGACATCGTCTGGCTTATTTCCTGGGGGCGGGCGGTTGTTAGCGATCAGTTTGATTAGCTGTTTCTTGCCGTCGCCAGAAAGGTACTTGATGACCGGGAGGTACGCGTATGTGTATACTCCCATCGAGGTAAGTAGACCCGTCTGACGTTCCGCGAAATCCTTCGCAACTTTTCCTTTTTGAGTCAGCGATGGGTCTAGAAACAGGGGGTCGAGTGTCTCCAAACTGTCTATCGCCTCAAAGTTGATGGAACAGATTACGTGATCGAAAAGGTTCTCTCCAACTCCTGGGAGGTTGATGATAGGCTCGATGTGGTGTTTCTTCAAGAGCTCCGCATTGCCAATGCCAGAAAGCTCCAAGATCTTGGGTGACTGGAGAGCCCCTGCTGCAAGAATAACTTCCTTAGTACAGGTGACTTTGCGGTGCTCTCCACCGTAGCTATATAAAACACCAGTGGCTCTTGCATGGCCCTCCTTCGTGTCGCGGTCGCCCCCTTCAAAGAGAACCTTCTCGACAGTTGCCTTTGTGAGTACTTCTAGGTTTTTTCTACCTCTGTTGGGATTGTAATATGCTGAAGTGGAATAACTTCTCTCCTTGGTGACTGGATCGACAGTACCAAGGCAAGAAAAGCTCCCCCGCGATCCGTCTATGAATGGATCCTGCGTGTGGTAGTAGCCGTTGGCCTTGAAAGTTTCGGCCCAAGCCTTTCTGATAGGATGAGATGGGTCGCCCGGAAAGGAGGTTGTAAGAGGACCATGTGTGCTGCTATGGCCTGTCCATCCGTCAATGCCGAGTGACTCTGCTAACGAGTCGTTGATGGGAGGAGATGTGTACGCCTTAGAGAAGTAGGGGCCAAGTGTCTTCCAGTTCCAGCCAGTGTTCCCGAGGGACGAGTCCCAATGGTCGATCACAGACGGATTGCAGGGAACGAACACCTGAGCATTGATGGCGCTGGACCCTCCGAGGGCCTTTCCTTGGCTAACCCCAATGGATCTCCCATTGAGTGATGACTTGGGCAAGTGTCAGTAAACGTTCTCGAAAGAATAAAGAATGCGCCTTGCACGAACCTGCGGCTCCGTCTGGAAACCCCAATCTACCTCCGTTCCCTGCAAAAACACCCAGGAAGCCGGAGTCTTGATTCGTGGGTCCGAGCTGAGATCATCTCCGGCTTCTAAGACAAGAACGCGATGACGCGAGTCTTCGGAAAGACGAGCTGCAACTACCAGTCCGGCAAGACCACCGCCAATGACGATGAAGTCATACGTATCCAAAGCCATCTAGGGAGGAAGAGAATAAATGGCGGCGAGGCCAGGCTATAGGGGTATATATTTGATATAATGGAGAAGAAGTATGAGAACAAGTCCCGATTTGATAGAGCTCGGTCTCTATAGTATCTGAGAAGGCGATTCTGTGCGGAAGGGCTATCATATGCTACTCTAGTCGCCTTGCGAACACCAACAGCAAAACCAACACCGTATCACTGTCCCACCAACACATATCTGCGGACATAGAGGTATTATACTCCAGAAACTTGAGTGTGGGTGGCAGTGCATATCTCCTCAAGTCCTAAGTCCCCTCGCGTACCGTTGATACGGTCTAGAGCTAGACAGGCATGAAGTACAATGTCCTGGTCGTCAGCTTCCAACAAACTAAGCGAGGGACGGTGAGATCCTACGGCGAGAAAGGTTGTTAGAACGCGTGGGGGCCGACGCAAGATTCTTGTAGTAAGACCGAATCCTCCAACGTCGATGCATCTATCACAAGTTGCCTAGCGACGTCTACGAATGCGTCCTATAGGAATCTGACTGCGTTCTCGGAGAAAGATACCCAAGATGGAAATACCGAAGCAGTAAGAAGCTCGAAACGGCCGAACCAGTCCTCTTGAATCAAGTATTAAATAGTTTTGTGATAATCGAAGATTCCCGAGCGGTTCGAGACCCCACTTACCTACATCGAAAATCGAACACGAAAAGGGGTGGAAAAGGGGTAATGTACAGGGGTCTGATCACCGCCGTTTTGAGCGAGCTGAGGTATTAATTTGAAATGTGTAGCTTTTGATAAGCGGTATCGTTCTCTTCGAGGTCTCTAAACTGTTCAAGTGAGATAAAGCCAGCACAAGTCTAACTGAACAAATTGAACTTGAGGTTGAAACTTAACCTTGTCTGCAGTACACTCAAGAAAGTGCTGGAGAATCCCATTAGGATGATTGGTATCGGAAGACGGCGCGTAGTAGTGATCTTTCTCGACATGCTTTTCGTGATGAAGGATTCCTATCACACGGTGCCATCGCATAACGACCAATGCGATGTCCAAACGAGCCTGTATTTTTGCTGACAATGATTACCACTACCGAAAACCCAGATCAACCACCGCCTTTCGACGAACTCCCTTTGCCTAGTCTACCCCGCCTAGCTATTTTTCGTCAGAATAACCCTCAGCGCGAGCGGCTCGACGCTGACGGCGTTGCCGGCGTCGTCGAGGGTGAAGACGAACTGGTCGAGCGGCATGTCGGCGTAGACGGCGGTGGTCTGGCTGACCCAGGTGCCGCAGTTGGTCGAGAACATGTCGCCGCCGTGGTCCGGCGCGTCGAGGTTCTCGACGATGGCCTTCCACGCCACCCTGCGCGGCGCGTCGCCCGTCGCGCTCGTCTCCAGCCCTGTCGGGTACAGCCGGATCGCCGGCGCCGTCACGTCGTAGTTGAGCGTGTACCGCACCGCCACGGGCATCATGTCCGTCCCGTTGCTGACCCACTGCGCGACCCCGAGCCCCGGCCGCCCGGGCTCCGTCGTCAGCACGATCGAGCTGTTAAGCGGCGGCGGCGCATCGTCGCCGCCGGAAGGCACCGCGTAGGTGCCGGCGTAGGCCGCGTCGGCCTCGGCGCGCGCCGCATCCTCGAGCGCCGGGAGCAGCGCCGCGCCCACGTCGTCCGCGATGTCCCAGTTGGCGTTGCCGGGCCAGCCGCCGGCGAGCAGCACCGCCATGCCGACGTGGTAGTCGGGTAGCAGCACCAGCAGCGACGAGTACACGTTGATGCTGCCCGCCTTGCTGTACGCGTCCACCACCCGCGTCCCCTCCGCCCCCAGCGGGATCCGCCGGATCCCCCACGGCGAGCTCACGCCCTCGCGGATGTCCGCAGTCAGCGCCGTCGGCTTCAGCCACCGCCGCGTCTGCGCCGGCGGCAGCAGCGTGTTCCGGAAGATGGCGCGGCCGAGTCGCGATAGGTCGCCCACCGAGGAGTACATGTTCCCGGTTCTTGAGGTGTGGCGTTAGCCTGACCTGTAGGGATGAATGAGGGTGAGGGAAAAGAGAAGATAAAGAAAAGGTGAATCTTACGGGCTAGCTTCTCCTATGCTGTACGACCACAGGTCCTGCGCGTCCCCGGGAATAACGCCGAGCGCATCGTCGGGCTTCTGGTAGAACGTGTTCTGCAAGTTGAGCTTGTCGATGATGTCTGTTTGGAGCATCGAGGCGAATTTCTTCTGCGTGAGGGCCTCGAGCGCGTATGCAAGGATCTGGTAGCCCATGTTGGAGTAGCCGGTCGTCCACGAGGGCTGGAATGAGGGTGGGATGTTGGCCAGACCGGAGAAGAACTCTGTCCGTGACGAATCGTCAGTTCTTTTCCATAGACCGCTTTACGTCTACACTTCATTGCCCCCTATGACTTATTTGTCATAAACGTCTGTTTCTTCTTTTCTATATATAGAGATTTGGCCTCCGAGCCGAAGCATTGATGTCACTTACGGGAGCGAGTGCATGTTATAAATTCTCCACACGTCGGTGTCAGGTTCGCGGGCGCCGGAGGAAACCCCTGGGCCATCAAGTCGTCGGGCAAGTTCTCTTGGGTCAGCTCTCCCTCGATGGCGTCTAGCATCATCCCAAATTTTTAGCTTGGGTAGTTCATTTCAATCCCTTCACATTAGATCCCTTTCTTCGATATATCTTGTCCGTCCTGATGAGTTATGCGAAATGTTGACGGAGTAACTTACAGTCTCTTACGATTCCCGCCAGATGGCTCGCCAGGTCCTGTAATGTGATGCTATCCCAATCCACGTTCATGATAGGGTCGTACTGTGCCTTGCCGGCCAGGAGCTCGAGCTCGGGCACGAGCGCGGTGACGGGGGTGTTCCAGTACTGGTCGCCGGATTCGATGAGGAAGGTGAGTATGGTGAAGATCTTGGTGACGCTGCCGAGCCGGTAGACTGTGTCGCCGCCGACAGAGCGGACGCCGGGGGTGTCGACGGTGAGCAAGTCGGTCGCCGTGTGGTAGTGGCTCCAGAGCGGTGTGTCCTCATCGGGGTCGGATGCTGAGAAGACCTGTATCGACCACGAAGTGCCGTTCGGGTTCATCGCGGGGTCCTCGGCACGCGACCCAAGCGTTGACGTCAGGTCCAAGAGCGCCGCTTGGACCGCGTCCGACGACGCAAGCGCCGTCGGCTTCGGGAACACGGCGCCCGGGTAAGGGCAGTTGGGGATCGCACCGGCAGTGAGGACGACGAGCTGCACCGTGAGCAGCAGCAGCATCGGCAGCGCCGCCGTCGCCCGAAGTAGGGAACAGGCCATGGACTTCATCGAGATGGCGGCAGGGCGACGGTGAGCAGGTCACATTAAAGGAAAGAATAGAATGAATGTTGAAGAAGAGAACGACACCTATGATGTACAATCACGAATCGAGAAGGAAATCCGAGTCGGGAGAGGACACGAGCACGAAAGACAGAAAAGCCATCCCTGAGCTTTCCCATACGACACGAGATGCGTAATGGAATCACGACATCCGGTGCTACATCTAGGCAGGCTTAGGGTGGAGTGTCTAGGTAGCTTAGAGTTGCAGTATTAGGAAATTCTAGACCCGATAGCTAACATTCAACCGGGAACGTGGTCTCAGAAAGAGCACGTCCTAATCAAAGCCCGGTGCTAGCGAGGTCGCCGCGGCGCAGATTCTCCTACGTACAGTCAGTCTCATTGGGACGCCCAGAGAACTTGGAAATGGGAACATGATGGCGAGATAGGTTGATAAGACGGCTTCCAAGAGCTGTCGGCCTCCAATACTAATGCCCATGAACAGCGCCGTGGTAGGGCAGTAAGTGGAAATAGACATCGACAGAGATATCTGTCGCATTCTGGTGTCACAGCCTCGCGGTATTGGGCTCCGAGATCAAAGAGCTCTCTGCGAGGTATCATAATGTTCCGGACGCCACCGTCGATAATACAGGAAAGATCGCGTTGCATGGCTACGACGTGGGACCTGGGTACGGCCTTTTGGCTGAATACAAAAGCGACCGATCATTTACGCCATTGGGACCCCGTTCCGGGAAACGAAACCAGTGTCGTTCTTCTTTTCTTCCTTCCATTCATCGATTAAAACGACCCGGCTTGGATACCACCTCGCCCCCCTCGGCCCAAGTTTCTTACCCGTAACGAACCTAGGCCCTAGGTAAACAGGATGAGCAATTTGCATCGTGCGCGCAGCCAATCCAATCTTCCCCATGCCATCGCCAAGATGTCTCAGAGTCTTGCGTTCGTTACGTGCATGGAGCCACGCCGACTCGCCGTCGTGTTCTTCTGATACATAAGGTTCTCGGCCTGGCCATTGAAGGCATACCTGATGCATGACATCAAGGAGCCGCCAGAAAATAACACCGCTGGTAGAAGTTTATGTGACTTGTATACTACTTCAGCAAGGGCTTTCCGTGTCGCCGGGCCTATTTCTGGTTTTCTTCATTTCTAAATTAGGCACATGTCAATGTCTTAGGACCTATCGGCAACTTACCTAGGATACTCGAACACAGACCGAGGACACGGGAAACCAATGAGATTGAGTCCTGCCTGACCATGTATTTCACACAATAGGGGTTTAGTAGAAGATGAGGAAGAGGATGGACCTGTAGTTTTTGATTCAACTCCGTGGACGGATCTCAGCTGTAAAGAAAGAGCTAGAGAACTTTGAACGGATTAAATTATCTATCTAACTACGCAGAAGACTTCAGCAATCTCTGACGGTAAGGGAGGAAACCCAGCTATCAAAGCCGTAAGCCAAGTTGCATGGCATCGTGCATTCGTGAATCAGTACTCCGACCTCTCCTGAACGCCGCGTGGGGGTATGGGGTATGGGGTATGGGGGTATGATATGCGCATTGTAGGAAATGTCCCGAGATTGTCCCTCGATACGAGCAGCCGTGGAGTCGTAAAAACAAAGGGAAAGAAGGAATTCAAATCGCGTCCCGTCCATTCCGTCTGACGACCTGTATCCCGTCAACAGCACATCTGCGGGAGCTGTGCGTCTAGTAGGGGGAGTTGACAACGTCGTCTCTGCCAAGCTTGTATCGCCCGCTCTCTCGTGTACCAACACGGCCCGTGCTCCGTCTCGGGGTGCTTAGCCGCTGGAAATCGCCGGCGATACTCTCTCGGGTAGGTCTCTTGAGACTCTGCTTCCCCACCATGTTCACCCAGTTGGGCAGCGTGACGATGACATTCTGGTCGGAGCCGAACTTGAAATCGTCCGCCTTCACAGTATCCTCGTATCGCTTGATGATGTAGGGCGCCTTGGAGCCGCGGATCACCTTTGATAGGTTCCAGTCGATGATGTATGGGCCTGTGGCGGTGATGATAGACGTTTCCTCGTTGTCCTTGCTGGTATTGAACCGTGCCGGAGTAAAAGTTACACCCTTTCCGGTTTCGTGATGGAACTGAGCGATATGCTCCGGAGTCAGGGCCAGACGGCGGGGTTGGGGCTTGGCGTCCGCCGCGAACGGCTTCTCGAAGCCCAACTTGCCTTCATTTTTGCCCGACTTCTGGAGCGCGTCGATGAGGAGCAGGTATGTACGGCAAGTTCCCAGCACCCAGCGGCCATCGGCAGAGACGTCTAGACCAATAATCGGTTCACCGAGGGCGGGAATAACTGTCTTGGCGTTGATGCCCAGACGATCGAAGAGTCGGATGTCACCCTTGTTCGAAGCGACCGCGACATATCCCTTCTCTGTAGTTGACACGGACGAGAAATCGTTCTTGGACACGTACTGCTTGAGCTGCGAATCAACAAGCTTGTTGCCGGACAGACGAGGATCGACACGGAATAGTGCGTTGCGAGAGATACCCAGGAAGGTCGGCTCGTGAGTCATCTGCGCGAACTTGTTCTCAGGCGCGAAAGTGGTGACGGGAATATCGTCGTGAACCTTCCACTCATCGACAACCTTACCATACTCGAGATCCATACGATAGAGCTTGTTGGGGTCTGTGTCGTTTTGCAGGATCAGGTTGCGATCCTCGTTGTGCAGCATGACCTTCTTGGGAACAAACTTCTCGCCGTGAGGGGTCTCAACCTTGGAGATATTAGTCGTAAACTCCAAGTGGTTCTTGGGCGTATGCTTGAACACGCCGATCTTGGGACCGCGAACGACAAAGGAGCGGTCGTGCTTGTATCCGACAGCCAGCGCCGAGTTCGTGTATGAATCCTGCGGCTCCGTCTCGACATCGTCTTGTTCTTCGTCGCTGTCGTAATGTTCGCTCTGTGCGGTATCATCCTCGGCCTCTTCCACTTCGGGTGCCTCCTCTTCCTCTTCCTCTTCAATCGGCGCGTCGTCCATGTTCAGGTCCTCGAAGGCGTCCAGAACGTACTGGCGATCCTGCTCCTTAACTTTCGTCCATTTGACTTCGTTGAGCTGTTCCCAGAGCGCTCTCATCAGTCCGTCTTGGAATGTTTCGAGTGTCTTGTTGTCCTTGAATCTCAGCAGCCAGGAATATGCGGAGCCATCTTCCGTGAACTGATTGAAGATAAAAGAGAGAAACTCAAAGTTGAACACCGGGTTGATGTCGGCGATGACCGGGATACCGAGCCACTGTTTCTCGGAGCTAGCGACGTGTAGCCAGTAGTTCCAGTTACCAATATCTGATACCTGGGCCGTGACCGAGGAATCCTGGAGCACGAAGGCGCCCGATGGGAAATCGAAGAAGTGTAGCTCCCCGAGTTCCATGGCAAAGATCTCCTTTGGCTCGGGTTGTGCCGGGGCTTCAGGAGGGCCGGTCTGCTTAGCGGGTTGTTGCACTTCAGCGTCCTTCTCTTGGTAGGGTTCTGGTTCGGGTTCCGCGAGCACAGAGTTAGTCGACTGTGCATGATCCCGCTTGGCGCCGACGTTTGCCTCGTTTCGTAGCTGGAACATGGCGTCGGATGATTCGATAGACCGCGCGAGTGTCGGGCTGTGAATGGGACTTGCTTGGGGGATGGGCTGCTCTTCAAAGTCGAAGTGTTGCAGATCGGCCTCGGAGGCGGTAGAGTGGGGCTTTCGATACTTTCGTTCGTACTGGCACTGGCGGGCGATACGCTCGAAGGCCTCAACCTGTGCCGACTGTATCGAGGGGTCGCAAACAAACTCGTAGACGTCACCAACGTCTCCGCTCAGATCCTTCCAGGCAAGTACCTTCTGGGATCCCTCTCTGCTCTCGACGCGGAAGTGAAGTGCCTCGTCGAGCAAGAACGTCTTCTCGTCTCGCTCGGCAGCTAGGGCGTTGAGCTCAGCGTCCTCGGCTTCCTCGTCGTCTAATAGCTCAGCCTCGCCCTCCTCGTAAACTCTTTGTACGACAAGCTGGTACTGGAAGTCTTGACCGGTGCGACGGATGCGGGCAGTGGCGTCCTTGAAGATGAGTTCGGAATATCCCTTGGGAGATAGCGGTCGGACGAGGTAAAGTTGGCCCTGGGGCAGTTCGATCATGGACTCTTGGCTGCTGCTGCCAAAGATGAGCTTCCCAACTGTTGCGACGTAAGTTAGCAGTCGGTATTTCAATTATCAAAAGAATAAGAAGACGGTCGTAGTCAAGCGTGAAGAGACGGACTTCAGTGTCCTCTCGACTTGACACCGGCACGCAAGGCAAGAGAAAGACGATTGGAATGGTGTTTATTTCAGGCAACACTTACCATTTTTGAGGACAAACATGTTGTCCCAGATTTGGCAAGGCTTTGCCTTCACAGACGCAAATGTTGGTGACGATATTAGCAAGTAGCAGGCAGGATATGAAGAAGGGAACTTTGGCCGACGTCAGCAGGCAAGGTCGAGGTGTATATGAGATATGAGGTGGGGGGGAAATCAAGAGATGAGTCTAAACAGGGATCCTGTCGCGGGCGCGGTTAGATCTTGTTATTGTGCTAGTCCTTGACCTGCTTGGGGTCCGGCTGTAGGCTGTCAGGCTATGGGATGCGGGATGGAGGGGAGAAGTAAAAAGGACGTGCGTCATAACAAGATACCTAATCTCAAGATTGGTCTTTGGCCAGGTAACCCAAAGTGGGGTCCGGAAAGGTGATGGAGGGGGAGATGTGTGGCGTTTGTGGCACTTCAGCAGCTCATGCCGGTGTTGCGCCACCACAATCCCTGCTCCCACACTTATCTCGCATAATGCATAATGCATTCAGGACAGGTTACTTTGCATATCACGGCACTTGCATACTATCATTCATCAGTTCAGCCCTACTATGTACATCTCGCCCTTTCACACCATCATCTTGCAACTCAATCTTGATCGAATTCTGGATTGAATCCGAGACATCAATGAAAGCACTTTATTAGTTCCATTCTGACCCGTACATACTCTCATAGTACCTTCAATCCTGATACATGCCATCAAACGTGCTGTACCATTTCTTCACCACGTCGGCGCCCATTCCCGCCCCAATTGTCTCGTCTCCCTTCTCTAGCTTGTCGGAAACCTCCTGCATGAACTCTTCGAGCGAGAGCGCGTTGGGGTTGTTCTCCTTCTTGTTGTCGTCAGGATCCTCCCGCTCACGATGCAAGTCGGTGGCCACGGTTGGCGGCGCGATCTCTACCACGCGCACATTCGTATCCTTCAACTGGCTCCTCAGGTTCATCGACCAGAAGTGCAGCCAAGCTTTCGTGCCGTTGTATACCGGGTTGATGATTGAGAATGGCACGTATCCCAGGACGCTGGACACGTTGATGATGAGAGCCTGCTGTTTGGCCTTGAAGTGAGGCAGAAGTCCAACAGCTAGATGCAGCGGGCCGCGAATGTTGATGTTGATCTCGTTGTCGGCCTTGGAGAGGAAGTCCTCCGGCGTTTGCCTCTGGACCTGTAAGGGTCTCTGAACCCCGGCGTTGTTAACCAGACAGTCGAGCTCAGGATGATCCGAGGTAATACGGTTGATGAAAGCCGGAATATCGGAGATGAACCCGGTGTCGAGGACATAGTAACCAGCAGCACCAATCTCCTTCACCGTCGTTCGCAGTTTCGATTCGGTTCGGCCAGCGATGATGACCTTTTTCCCCTTGGATATCAGGTATGCCGAAAGCGCCTTTCCGATCCCTCCGCCGCCACCCGTCACGAGTGCGCATTCAAAGTTCATGTTTCTGGTCGTCATGATAATCCACTGGCGTCCGGCACGATGTTCAACCTCTGTGCAGGTGTGTTTCCATCTGTTTCATTCTCGGTCTTCTTTTTTTCGCGGTTAGCGTCAATCGGCCCCTTAGCCTCATGGTATATAGCATGACTTTCTATCATCAAGACGTCATAGAAACATTTTGTTTCTACCGCCTTTCCAGACACATAATAGTCGGACGTAATGTTTAGGCATACGCCAGTCGGATATAACGTCCAGACATACAGCAGTCGGACATGGCCATGCTGGCGTCAGCATATCTCGAGAATACCAGTGTATTCTACTATGACTACCTGTGGTCTCTTTCTCCTCTCATCAAGTTGGTCTCTCTACTCTCATCCATGCAAGTCAAGTTGTCAGACTATATGACACCCATAGCCAGCACCTTATCTCCTAAAGCCTAGCTCTAGGTGCCGAATCAACCGACAGCTTATTTCCCTTGCTTTGTGGCCTTGTTGCTCCCTTCCCTCGCCTTGTGCTTGGTCTGGATCAGCCGATTAGACCTCACCCTTTGCCTATGAGCTGGAGTACGAGATTGAACTTACAAGGTATCTGTTCAGTGTGTCCCCTTGGCAGTATGAAATCTGTCCTGTGGTGCCAAGTGGGAGCTTAAAAGCGGTGTCAACATCGAAACACAACTGAGCGATTTGGGTCTTGTTCATGCTTTTGAACGTAGACCACTTCCCCTCCCACATTTCTCGCGCTCGTTTCTTCACCTCGACTTTCAGCTCTCTCGAAGTTGCCGTGGAAATTGGGGCAGAGCCGCTAGAACTGGTATTAGACATATTGGGCGCCGTCTGGCTCGTCGCGTGGTTGACGCCGACTTGACTAGCCTTGAGAGCGTCGTCGACCTGCTTGGTATTCTTCTTCGGGGCGGGGTTCGTCGCAGTGCTCTCTGGGGGCGCATTCTCCGCAGTACTCTTTGCGGCTGCGTTCTCGGCAACGCTCTTCGGAGCTGCGTTCTTCGCAGCACGGTCCTTCTTTTCGCTCTTCTCTTGGCGAACCACGAGATGCATCGGCACATCCTCGATATTGGTATGGGGTGAGGTTGAGACTAGGGCATCGGTAGCAGCTATACTCCTGCCTCCGTCCGCAGTCAAGCGCTTACGGATCTTGATCTTGGCATAGCCGTTGCTGAGGGGTGTCACCTTATCTCCCCCCTCCTGGCCGTCCTCCATAACATCCAACTGGGCCGTTGGGCAGAACAGAAGCGCTTCTCCCGTTCGTAGCGACACGATCGTGTCAAAGAGGGACCCTTCGTTGCTAGGGTTTTGTCTGCTGGCTCCAGCCAGATGCCGCTCCAAGACTTTATACCAATTCGGTGAGAGGAAGCGATGGACGAAAGTGGCATTCGCTAGGTCGATAAGCTCGGGCGCAATGGTTGGTTCCTGTGTTGCTATAAGCACACGTGCTCCGAAGTGTCGCTGCTGACGAATGATTGACAGTAAGTCACCAGTCAATATCTCTGCTTCTCCTGACTGAGCTAGGAACTGGATAATCAAGTCAGTATTGTCACTCTAGGTTTCAGAGGTGAGTAGCATCACATACCTTGTGGGCCTCATCTAAGACTATCACGCGCCCGCATTTCTGTCTATCCTCGAGGAAGATGGAGAGACAGATTGAAAAGAGCGAGCAGGCATCGTTGGAGCTAAGGAACGGATCACTCAGATCAACGATGGTCAACGAGCCGGGTTCGAAAGACCAGATGTCCTCTTGGGCAGAGGCAGGTCTGGAGGTCTTGGTCGTCGACGACGGAGCGATGATCGAATCGAGAAGCTGCAGGCGTAAATTCAGCGCCGTATCTTGACCCTTCAGCCATGCCGTACTCGACAGTCTCTCGCGAAAGTTGGAGTAAGAGAATCCCGGTCCCTCCATCGCCATCTCGCGAGCAGTATTCACCACTACCTCCATGTAAAGAGGGGGTTCCTTCGTAGCCGGATTGACGGCCATAAGCTTGAGAATCATCTCGATGTCCAACTTATTCTCATCCAGGTAGAAAGGCAGGACTTTGGGCTTTGGCGCACCGGGCCTCATGCCGGGCAGGCTGCCATAGAGACGCTTCATGGCCCAGATATTCGACGGAGATACCAGGACCGTGACCGGGATCCCGGAGGAGCAGATATAGGCCTGCTCACAGATCTGAGCTGCACTGTAGCTGGCGTAGTGATCATAGTGAAATACTATGCCCGCAAGCGGGTGCGAAAGCTTACCTGCAGCGTTGTTCGCCACCAGTGCATTCTCCAGGAGACACGACAGGGTGTGACTCTTCCCCGCGCCTTGGGAGCCGCATATGAAAGCTGACCAGGGCATATTCATGTTTGCGAGGACGAGACGATTTTCGGCTGCTGCGTTCGTGCCTGTGGTGTCTTGTCGGATACCGATGAGACCATACTGCGGGATGAGGTTTGAGTCAGCGCCTTTCAACGGATCCGAAGAAGCTGTGTTGTATGATGATGCCGCCGAAGTCCTGCGGGAAGCGAAACCTGGTGAGATGCGCGACGAACGCTTGAAGGTTGCGTGTATGGCGCTGTCGGCGGCGGCAGAGAAGATCGGGGAATTCACAAATGCAT
Source organism: Hypoxylon sp. FL1284 (assembly GCA_022432365.1). Lineage (NCBI taxonomy): Eukaryota > Fungi > Ascomycota > Sordariomycetes > Xylariales > Hypoxylaceae > Hypoxylon > Hypoxylon sp. FL1284. The sequence goes on from JAJJXE010000002.1 coordinate 626,798, forward strand.
CGACTTGCTGCGCGTGGCTAGTTGATTGGCCAGCTCCGTCTTCCGGGTCTTCACCTTCAACAAAGGATAGAAGACTGGAAAACTTGGAGGCCATTGCAGGTTCAGGCTCGTGGTCATTGAAGAACTTGAGCATGTTGGGCAGTTGCAAGGTCGAAGGCATGATGCTGATGCTACCGGGAGATGGTGAGGTGAGGTTTAAATGTTGTGCGGCGAGCGTCAAATTTTCTTGGCTTCTGGTCCTTATGGACAGAAACGTGGTAGTCCAGGAAATCAGAACTCGACAGAAAAGACCTGACGCCTGGCAGAGTTAACCAGAAGCTACTCGATAGTTCCTCGGGGCTACGAGACACGCCGACCTCGAAGAAAATAGTGACAGCCTGTGGACCATTCAAAAGATACCTGAGGTACCTACAGAGGTACCCGACGATTGGGTCCAAGATTTTCTGCCTCAGAATTTAAAAAAAGAAAAAGAAAAAGGAGTTACTAAATGTGCAGATTAACAATTAAGAAGTCCTAATAGGAAGAAAACTTCAGACCTCCTTGTCCTCGCTGTCAAACTCTGAGGGCTCCCAAGGCTCCAAGGCTGTAAGGCTCTGTCCGAACCACACGGGAGTGAGGTAGCCCGGCTGCGCCAGCGCATCTTGGAGTGAAGGAGTCTTCTTGCGAGTGGCTGAGGCGATCGTGGTCACGTGATCCTCCTTTAATCGGCTTCATGCTACAGATTACCTGTAGCTGATCATGATTACTATGACATGTCATTTTATTTTACGCTTGGGCTTATGCGGTATGTCACTTCACCAAGATTCCCAGTTCCCAGCCTGATGTTAAGACACTGAAGATTGTTATCTGTGATAAGATGAGGCGCTCATAAAGAGAAGAAGAAAAAAATAGACAGAGAAAAGAAAAGCAGATAGGCCAATTATCTCCGATCAGAAATTACCCGGCTACCTAGGACCGTTCTGGGCCATTCAATATCACGTCAATCTACGAAATGCGCGCCTATAGGCTTCAAGGCCTGTAGAACTACAGAAATAAATGAAACTAAGCAGCTTGGCAACTTATTTTTCGGCGAATTCAAGACGGTAAGTCCTCACTCGAGAGTTGGTAGCTATTGTGTCTGCTTGGTTACGGTATAAATACGCAGAGGCAAGGCAGTCGATGCGATCAATACTCCAAGCCATCACTTCAAGATCAGTTTGCTAATTGTCGGACGTCAATATGAAGTGGCTTTCCCTGCTGCCCCTAGCTGGGCTCTGCCACGCCGGTCTCAGATTCGGATGCTCTACCGTGTCTCGTCAGCGTCTAGACCCCTTGGTCGAGCCCGGACAGATCCCATCTTCGCACGTTCATCAGATCGTCGGCGGAAATGCCTTTAACGCTAGTATGGAAGGGGACATCGGCGAGCAAGGAAGCTGTACCACATGCGCCTACACCGAGGACTTCTCTAACTACTGGACGGCCGTCATGTACTTCCGCCACGAGAACGGCTCGTACAAGCGAGTACCGCAGTACCCAAATGCTCAGCTAGGTACTGAGGGCCAGGACGCGCCTAACATTAACGGAGGTATGACGATCTATTACACGCAAAAGGACTTGATCGAAAACAGCGAGGAGTATATCACCGCCTTCCAGCCCGTGAGTTACATATATGCCACCCTTTATTTTCATCCCACTACTATAGATACTTTCAAGGCGGGTTAACGGCCTAAGTTGATGTGCTCTTAGGGTTTTCGAATGACGGTCGGGAGCCCTACCGTGGACTCTCTTGAAAAGGCGCAGGCTCAGCCCGGACTTCGATACACCTGCTTGCAGACAATACTGACCCGAGGTTTCGAAACTCCCGACTTCCCCAAGGAACCATGTCCGGCCGGCATTATGGCAATCATGCACTTTCCGGCGTTAGTATTCTCTGCCCCTTAATTATTGACATTAACGCCGTATCTAACAGCCATTCAGGTGCTGGGACGGCAAGAACCTCGACAGCCCCGACCACCAGTCGCACATGTTCGACACGGCGAAAGGCGCCTTCCGGGAGGCCGGCCCGTGCCCGGCCTCGCACCCGGTGCGCATGCCGCAGCTCGCCTACGAGACCATGTGGGACACGAGCGTCTTCAAGGACATGTGGCCCAAGGACGGGTCGCAGCCCTTCGTCTGGGCACACGACGACAGCAAGGGATAGTGAGTGGCGTCGTCAACCGCTCTTTTATTTATTGAAATCGATGCTGACGAGCTCTTAGCGGTATACATGCCGACTACGTCTTCGGCTGGAAGGGCGACTCGCTGCAGCGCGCCATGAACGACTCGTGCTTCTTTCATTCCTGCGGAAGCCCCGGCATGCAGGGCGTGCTGGAGACCCAGACTGTCGAGGAGATGAATAAGTGCTCCGTGCAGAGCTCTGTCGACGAGGACATCGACGGCTGGCTTACGGAGCTGCCTGGGCAGAAGATTGATATGAAGTAGAAGGCGTAGGTCAATCTATGAGTTGGTTTCGATGAGGCGCAAATACAGCTCTGAAGAGTGTACTTCGTACCTAGGTATATATGTACAAGCGGTATATTATAAGTTAGTTAAATTGACTCTGCGGCGCGCCCCTTGTCATCGTGAAGGTCAACAAACCCTATTTAAATATTAATTAATTAATGTCCCCTGAGACGAAGTACTAAGCTGCTACTACGCCAATGAGAGTCCCTCTCCTCCTATTACACCTCCGATAGATTAACGTCACAGGAAGACCCTCTTGACCGTCACAGCCTGACAGCTGGGGTTCTGCGGCTTCTCGACGCCCAGAACGTACTGGAGCGCGGTGTACCCGTAGCCCTGCCAGTACGTCTTGCAGACGGCGAAGCGGTCGGTGATGTAGGTGACGTAGTTGTCGAAGGGCTCGGGGGGGTTGAGGGTGTCGTCGATGTTGGCCTGGACGGCGAGCAGGTCGCCGTCGGCGAAGGAGAACTGCTGGGCGACGTCGGTGGCGGGCCAGACGAGCGGAAAGGCCAGGTTGGACGCCGGGTTGATCATGAAGGTGACGGCCGTGTTCTGCGTGAAGACGGGCGTGCCGCCCGTGAAGGTCCACGTCAGCAGCCCCGACGGCAGGAACGCCGGGTCGTCCGACTGCGGCGCCGACTCGTTGAAGAAGAAGGTCAGGAACATCGGGTCCGTCAGGTTGGCGTGCACGCACAGCGCCTCCACCGCCGCCCCTGCGTGGCACGCCCCCAGCTGCAGGCCGTCCAGCGTGCTGTCCTCGCTCTGCAGGATCAGGTTGAAGGGCGCGGGCTCACTTGCGTTTTGGGCTAGCGTTAGGCCGAAGGCCGTGGCCAGGGCGAAGATAGAGCGCATCATCATGTTTGTGGCGGTGTGTGCTGGGCTGGGCTAGGCTGGGCTGGTTGGGATTTGTTGTGTTGGATGGATGAATCGTGATGATAAAATCAAAGTATCGTCGTGCAACGTCTGCTTTATTTATACTTGTCCCAGCCCTTGACGTTTACTATGCTAGAAAGCCAACCGTTCTGCAAGCCCATCTACCCCGTCTCCTGTTATCACGATGCACCTCCAGAATACGAGGTTTTCGGGGTCACACCGGCTCAGTCGGTCGACGGTACGAAATATACGAGGTTTCTGTGGTACCATGTCACATTAGGCGAGCGTGCGGGCGCCGGTTCCATTGGTCACTTCGTCAATGTTGAATATCCCCTTTTCGGAAACATTCTGCGCTGAGAGCCGCATACAACCCTCCTTATCTTGATAATCCCACGCTCAAGATATGACGTACGAGGAAAGGCAGGGAAGATGTATGGATAAACATATGTTGTACTGCTTTATTCACTATTTCTGAATATTCTCTCATATTTAATATGGCCTACCTACCCAGATACCTACCCCTACCTTGAGTACCTTGGTAGAGCTGAAGTTCCAGGCTCTCCATAGTGATAAATCTCCTTATGGTCTGGTATCGTTCGACTCGGTTGATTCTCTCGTGAGAAAGCTCTGGTAAGCACGGGCTACTCGTAAAGGTCATCACGGCTAGGAGTAAGGGGGGGTTTTTAACCCGTAATGGGAGTGGGATAATCAAGAGATAACACTTGAATGGCAGAGCTATGTCGCGTTAGGTTTGCTCCTCTCTTTCCCTCTTCGAAACTTCCCTGCTTATCATGACGAAGTTATACAGAGGAATAGGAATGGCAAACCGAGTCAAAGATCACCACTTGGAAAGATGACACTTATAAGCCAGTAGCCTTTAGCTCTCTCAAATCTCTAGCATGTGTCGCAGACCATGGCTGCTGATAGACACCTTCCTGAAAGCTTAGGCGGCCTGAAATGGGTAAAGTCCTCATAATCCGGTTCCCTTTACTATCGAGTATGCCAAAGTTAACTGTGAGGTGACAGGTATGCTCCGCTAGTGTTGGCTTATAAGGGTAGTATTGTTCCATCTCGGTGTGATATCTAAACTGGACTCAGCAGCACTTCAGGAACATGACTAGCTCAAGAGTTGGTAATCTTTTCTCTACCTCTAAGCTAAAATTACCTATACAAGAAGTATTCTCATACTTGGATCGATGTCTTTGGTCTCTATTCATGGTTTGACTAGTGGGCAGGATCATGCGACGTTCCCCTTGATTTGGTGGAACAACGTTACTAACTCCATACTCTAACTCATCGAGTAACGCGACCAATATAAACTCACGCCAACTACGTATCTTTGGCTCTGCTTGTCGTTGCCACTCCAATAAGAGGATTTAATCCCTGGCGTCACCACACCAAACCAAGGAAGTAGCACATAAGGGGTACGCAGCTCTGTCTGTCGCATCGAAATACTCTCACCCAGAAGATTAGAGAACTCAACTTGCTCGTTTCGTTAAAGTATGGGATACTAATCTTCACATACCCAAAATTGAAACAACGAACTCCATAATACTAAGCATTCGAACCCTAAAGGGTATGTCGCATTTTGTGACATATTAGCACTCCTACCTATGATTGACACATCATTGACTCCTCCAAGCTAATGTTAGAGCGCTTTAATAACAATTCTCTACACATAATTCGGCCCATACCCCGTCCCCTCGCCTCTCATAACGTCCGCCTGCTCGACCTCGCCGAACGGGTACCCGGTCACGAAGGACCCCGTGAGCTGCGGCAGCGGGATATCCTTGAGCTTCGCCTGCACGCGGGCAGCAGCCTCGAGGAACCGATCAGCAACCTCATCGTACCCGTCGATCACGAGCTTCTTATCGCGCTTGACGAACTCGCCAGCGACGAGGACGTGGTCGATATCGCCGACACTCGCGTGCAAGACGACAGCAGCCACGGGGTCCGCCCAGCCGAGCAGCGCGGGCGAGCGGCCGTCCCAGACGACGACATCGGCCACCGCGCCGGGCGCGAGGACCCCGACATCCTCGCGGCCGAGGGCGCGGCCGCCGGCGCGTGTGGCCAGCAGCAGGGCCTGGTTGGCGGACATGGGGTTCGCGGCGGGGACGCGCCAGCGGTCGGCGGCGGCGTGGGCGTAGAGGCGCTCGCGCACGCGCTGCAGCCAGAGGCGCGCCTGCGTCAGCAGGTCCGTCGAGAAGGTGAAGTGCGTGTCGACGCCCAGCGCCGCCTGGTCCAGCGCGTGGTGCGTCGTCGGGTGCACGTGCCCGTAGTGCATCTCGGACTCGGGCGTCGTCGATATGTACTGGTCCGTGTCGCGAAGCAGCTGCGCGCCGCGCGCTGTTAGGAACGCTGCGTGTGATATTACGACCGATACGGTCGAGTTGAGGATGCCTGCGCTGTGGAGGTCCTCGGGCATGTTGCCGACTGGTGGACTGGGTGAGCTTGTGTTAATGGCGTAAAGCTGGACGGGCAACCTACACATCCACGGCCCTTCGACCATGTGAGTCGTGAGCACCGGCACGTTATTCTCTCTATCATATACTGTCAGTTAAACTGTCAAGTCAGCTCAGGGCAAGAGGTGTCGGTACTTCGCAAAGTCGACTACAGCTCGAGTCATTGACTCTGAGCCGTCGGTAAAGTCATCATACGCGAGGCAAAGGGTTGCCTGGTTAGTCGACTCTGTCGTAGCCAGCTCACTCCAGTGCTCCATCTGCTGCGGGACTTGAAATTCGTCTGTCGCATTCTGGAGACCATAGGCAAAGAACACCCTGGCACCGCTATCGATCGATGCTTTCCAGCCGGCCTCGGCGTGTTCGCGCGTCCACGTATGGTGGGCGTGGTCGAGGATGGACGTCACGCCGGCAGCGAGCGCCTCGTAGATCCCCGTCAGTTGGCTGATATATACATCATCGGGGGTGAAAAGGGGCATTGCCGCCGGCGACCCGTAGCGGTTGGCGTACTCGGCTAACGTCGTGTTGGAGCCCAGTGTCTTGTAGACGGTCTGCCATCCGTGCCGATGCGTGTCGACGAAGCCGGGCGTAATGATCTTGTTGGTGCAATCCACCAGCTCCGCGTCGTCTGGCACGCCAACGGGCAAGGCGCTGTCGAAGATAGCGTCAATGCGGTCACCGACTATAAGCAGCGAGCCGTTCCGTTTGATATCGAACAACCCGGTGTCATGATCGAAGGCGACGATAGTTCCGCCACTAAGGAGCTTCAAGCCCGTTACGACGGTCTCATAGTAGAGCGCATTGAGTGCCAGCTGTTTGAGCCCGAATGGCTGCATGACGTGAGATTGGACCCGGTGAACGAGGGAGCACCGTGAGTGATGGGTACGTTGTCTGTCTTGGTGGATGGGGAATACTTTAGTTATATAAAAATGACATCTCCAATGCAACCGGCATCTGGCTCTCCCGGCTTGTGCAGACGCAACACCAAATACATAGCGATTGGAGCATCTCTATTAGAAACCGAAGCAAAGTAGTGTCCGAGCATCGGGGACTGTATTGTCAGCTGATGAGGTTTACGACCGATATCAATTCTCGGGTTTAGGATGGTCATTATAGTAAAAAAGACTTTACAGCCTCTGGTCACTGTCTAGCGCGTCGAGCAAATCGTACCTCACCCTCGGGAACGGTCCCATATTCGACAGAGTCGACCATAAGAATCGAGATACAAGTGCAACATCCTAGTCCTCGACGGCATCGGGAATCTAGGGTACTGTGGGGTCCTACGGGGAACAGCACACCGAGATGAACGAATAGACAGAAGCGTCGTAAGAGCGGCTCTTGGCATTAGCAACGTCATCCCGAGCAAGCGGGGGAGTCATCTACAGGTACGCCGATATATCAACAAGGCACTCTTCTTTCAATCTTGGGGTTGCGAGCGGTGTCGTTATAGCCGAGAGGATAATTCGAGGTCATCGGCGGATTCATAACTGTCCAAATATATCTCATATCCTACATTAGGTATGTACGACATAATAGTACAATTCTATATGCATCTCCATTCACAAAGGAAAAAATGCTTGTCCCGCAGCAGATGGCATGCTTGGCCCCCTCTCTTTCCCCTCTCCCGTTCCCCATTTTGATGGCCTGTCCGTGGCTATGGAGCCGACTATTTATCGTCCTTCTTCTCCTCGAGTTTGACCTCGACTCTACCATCCAGGCTCATGGGCTTTGTTATATGATACTTCCCACCGAGCACGAGGTCTTTCGCCACCAGTTCCCGGGTACGGCCGAGACTCTCGATGGCAGCAATGCGATCGATGGTGTCCTGCAGGAACTCCCGGAACCCGGTCTCGGCACAGATTTCTCTGAAGGCTCGGTGCATCGGCACGGAGCTAGCGCGGACCTGGGCCGCGCTCGTAATCGTAAAGAGGTTTAGGCGGTCAAGATCTCGTATGTAGTCCGCTCGAGTCATGATTTCTTGCGCCTTGTGCATCGCGTAGGACGGAAGGACATGGCCATTTTCGGCGTCGTAGGTCAGCTCCATCTCTTCTTCCTTATCAACGAGGGCCAAGGCGAGGACCATGGCAGCCGACTATATGGTCTATTAGCACATCTTCCGTGACATGTTCTCGACAGCATTCCTCAGATGGTAAGGCCACAATGCCAAGTTACTCACAGCCCACTTTTGCTGATCCATCACATCGTCGTCCATCTCTGACCCGAGAATCCAGCACTGGTTCAGGAACCATGTCTTCTCAATTTCTTTAATGCGATCGCACGTCGCAAGCATATTGTGCGACCTGGCCACCCGGTTGAGAAACGAAAGCCGGCCACCAATACGGTCGTAGACTTCTTCAAGAAGAGACTTATCGACCTTTTCGGCGAAGTATCGATGTCGATACTTCTCTAACGCGGTCATGGCCTGTTTCTTCGGTAAGTCGGTGATGGACATGACTTCCATTCGAGTCGCCAGCTGCTTTAGCCGCTCGTACACCCAGTAGTCGTCAGTATTAAATATCATGGTAACCAGGTTCGCCGCCGCCCACTGCTCCGCTCTCTGTTGGAGAAGTTCTAGTAAATCTTTGCCGTCCTCGTCGTTTCGGATAAGGTGAGTCTGGTTGATGATGATTATTAGAGGTTTCTTCCTCTTTTCCCGGTGCAGTAGAGCCACCTTCTCCAACTTGTTCATCGCCCTCTCAATGTCCAGCAACGCGGTCGACTCTCTCGGACCGCGCTCGCTGAAGTAAGCACCGATGTAGTCCTCGTGGAACTCATAGTCGAGTGCTTTACCCAGTCGAATCCGGAAGATCTCGAGGTCGGCATGGGCCTCGAACATGGCGCAGCCCTCCCCGTCGATCTTGCGCATGGCCTCGAGTATCATACTGCTCTTCCCGCTGCCCTTCTCCCCCATGATTAGGTGATAGTGGCCCATGTCGGTGCCGTCGATGATCTTGTCGATCTTGCCCTGCTCTTCTCGCATGACCCAGTGCTCCGAGTTGGGCGGCGCCGGAACGTCCTTGGCCACGGCGGCCAGTACCAGTACCGGGTCGCCGGGCTCGAAGGCATTCTCAATCTTCTTCAGCTGGATGTACTTGTAGGACTTGTGGTAAGCGTACCCGGCGGCGGCAAAGCCGATGCCCAGGACCAGCACCGAAGCAAAGGTGGTGGCCGCAGCCTCGCCCATCTTGGAGAGCAAGGATTGCTTGTCCTCATTCTGGGGCGCGTCTGAGCCAATCTGGTTCCTCGCGGCCTTGGTTGTGGAGAATGGGCGATGCCGTGCGAGCCGGAACCGTCCAGCTGAGTATCCTGGGGTAGCATTAGCGCGCTTATAGGGTGCTGACAGCCTGAAAAGGGCAAGCCGGGCGCCTGGTGGCAGCATTGTGGCCTAGCTGTTAATCATATAGAAGTGAAAGGGGGTCTCGCACCAACGCGAGACTGGTGAGGGTTTTTTCCGACTGGCGACTTCACTCCAATTGGTGAAAGTTGCGACGTGGCCCAGTGTGATGAAGGACGGGGACTGAACGGCGGTAAATAAAAAAGAAAGAAAAAATAAATGCGCGTTCCCCTTACTAAAATCAAGCCACATGAAGCGGTGCTAAACCCCATAAAGCATTAAGAGACGGCATTATGTGGCGTACGCGAGGACCCATAAAATCCCGGCAGTTACCCCGTCAGGCCCGTGTAAGTCGTCCTGCTTAGTGCGGAGCCTCAAGAAATCAATATCTGGGCTCGCGTAGAAACACCTAATAGCACAAATCAAGCGCGTTATTCTCTTTCTAGGTGATTGTTTTTTCTTTCTCTTTTTTTTTGTAGTGGCTTTCTATTATCAGATCCGAACTACGCTTTACATACCAAATCCGGACGACCAGTGAGCAACCTATCCCAACTCATTCTCCGTCTCTTCCGCAACCGACTCACCACTCTTAGCTAAGTCCCTCCCTTGCGCACGGAAAAGTTTGAGACTCTTGACTTGTGAGCTGCTTTATCACCTGCGCGAATCGGAACCCTTTTTTTTTTTTTTTTTTCGCTCTTGGGCTTTTTGCACAGTCGTTTTCAGTGCTCGCGTTCACCTACCCCTAATAACCGCCACGCTCCTCGCGACTTGATAATACAGGCATTCGCCGCCTAGCAAGCCGACAGCAACCAATCAACCTTTATCCATTGACATGTACGTATCTCCCCGTTCCATCTAAAAATCATCCCTTTTCAAGCATTGATCCAGAATTTGTTAACGTCTGGCTAGGAATCGTCACCGCATGCTCAAAGATGGCCGACAAGAACAATAGACGTCCCAAACTGTCCTTATTCCCTAGGAGTACTACTTCTCCTGATGATCCCCAAGATGAACCTGCTACGCGAGGTGAAAATCTCGCAGCTGGACCGACACCAAGGTCAGTATCAACTTCTGATATTCCCGAGAGTCCCACCGTGTACAAGACAGAACTTTTTGAAGCACTCCCACAGAATGAAGTCGCGTCAAGTCCCTCGGATTCCCAGCTTCATTATGGAGATGTAGAAATCGATGGGAAAAAGCGTGCTTCGTTTATCCCATCAGCTCTTGTACATCCCCTGAAGTTAAAGACATGGCCTTCTTTGACACAGAGAGACGGCTCATCTCGAAACCTGTCCTGGGGTGTTCGATTTGTATCTGATGCGAATAGCGATAGCAGTCCCAGCTGCGTAACCGACAATTCTTCCCCAGGTAAGACATGATCCCCTTGATATCGCCAGTGTACTTCTCTTCACGGCATAAAATTTTGGTATTTGTAACTAACTGCCTTCAGGCATGCTTTTGAATTTGTCTCCTAGATTTGGTAGAAAGCCCCATGTAACCCAAGTTAATGACACGCTTTCTAGTCAGGAGCCTAGCAGCTATGCTGCCGCCGACAACGAACATGACGCTAAGGAGATGGACACATCACACGTCGGCAGCCAGGGACGCATCGTCGCCGATCAGAATCAGCTCGCCCGCCCTAACATCAGAACCGTCCAGTACACAAAGGAAGCTATGCCCCTACCACTGAAGCTGTGCCAACAGCAGTTGCCCTCCACACCCCCGTCCGGTCCTCTGCCACCAGTACCGCAGCGACCTCAACAGAATCCTCCTCTTCAAGCCCGCATTGCTACCAGCCAAAACCTTGCAGCACTACCCAGGCCCGTGCCTCTCAACACAGCAATTCGAGCACCGAATCACCCTGGAAGCTCCCACAAAGGCAAAACTCCTGCATTCTCAAGTAGTACTTACAGACCTCGCTCAACCAGCTACACGCGCCGATCTGATGAATACGTCGGAGGTCTATTGACGATAGATGAAGAAACCGTATCCGAGGACCTTGAAACAGAGCTGGGCGCACAGCATCGCCCAGACACCGAGGCAAGTACATCGCGCGCTCCTGGCAACACATCCGCAACACACACGTCCAAGGCGGCAAAGTTGCTGCCGATTTTCGAAAACCCAGACAGCTCTCTCGAAGAATCATCATCAACTTCTCCTCTAAGCTTACACAAAACCCCCCGAGCACTAGATCTACCTGTTCGGGGCCTGCAAGCTGGTCCTCAACAACCGGCACTTGTCCGTCAGACTAGTCAGAGCACCCCCCACATAGCCGTAGTCGTCGAACAGTCGACCATGACCAACTCTCGTGGCTCTCCTACACCGCCTCGCCGTAAGTTAATTCAAGATGTTTCTTCTTATCTTGTGCTATGAGAACTAGCTTACATGACCGTAGGCGGGCGTCAGTCACAAAGACTGAGCCAGGCTCTAGAGGTTCCAAAAACTCGAGCGCCGGGTGAGTAACTGACATTCCTTCTTCCTTAAAATGGAACTCTTCATTCTGACACGCTAGCCAGCCAACCCCAGACGAGAATATGCCATCCGAGAGGAGGCAGGAGAGAGCAGTAGACAGGCGGAGACCCGCGCCAGGGAGGGCGGCGACGGTAAGATAGCCATGCCTTCATTGTGTATCGAGAGAATATTCTGATCACATTCATATACAGGCAGCTATTCCAGCGCAATCGATGCTACGGCCATGTTGCGCGAAATGATCGGCGACAGCTCCTCCGGGATGGAAGACGCCTCTCCGCTCCCGTCGACCACCCGCATTCGAAGAGGTATAATTAACCCAGAACTCACCGTGTCGCGCCGCCAAATGATCCCCAACCCCCTAGACACGCGACGCGAGGGCGGAGATTCCTTCGAGCCGCTCCGTCCTCCCTCCATGGGTTCCATCGTCGCGGCCAGCACGCCCACGAAGCTGTACACGGCCGAGTTCCTCCGCGGCCTGATCCACGAGGAGATGGAGCGATTCCTGACCGAGGTCAGCCCCGACCGCGTCAACCGCCAGCGCGCGCTCGCGGCCGTGTCGCTCGAGTCGAACCCGACGTCGCTGAGGAGCGAGGAGGCGCTGCGCAACCTCGCGCGACAACAGGTGGCGCTGCACGCGCCGGAAGTCTCGGCGTACTAGAGCGACGCCGAGACCGCGGCGCACAACGCGGCTGCTGAAGAGCGAGTCCTCGCGGCTGTCATGGATGCTATCGCGAGAGAATACGGCACTAACCAGTACGGTGGCAACTTAGACAACGACCCATTCTACGATCCGCGACAGAGCCTGGTTCCGGAACCCGCCACCTACGGCCCCAGCGGCCCCGCGCCTAACTCCCCCCCGCCCGAACCCCCCGTGCGCGGTCCTCGCCCGGCCGACGCTCCTGGCCGCGGCGCCATTCAGCCTAACACCACCGGCCCCATCGCACCCGCAGCCACGCACCACAGCCGTCAGCATCACGGCGGCAGCGGGGGCAGGGGGCTCCTGGCACCCGCACCCTCGCGGCCGTCGACGGCACTAGGCAGTAGGAGCAGCGGGCCGACGGCGGCGGCAGGCGCGTCGAAGACGACGACGTCGAACCAGTCGGGACGCGCGGAGGACGTGGGGCAGCAGCAGGGGCTGCCGCGCCCGGAGGAGCTGTACTGGCAGCAGACCAACGGCGGGCTGGTGATGCGCCGGGCGCCGGGCCCGTTCTTCTACGAGGCGAGGTCGCCGACGGAGCTCAAGCGCCGCGACGACGAGCGCGAGCAGCAGCGACGCGAGCGCATGCGCGAGCGCGCCGAGGAGAAGGAGAGGAAGAAGGCGGAGAAGGAGCTGCGAAAAGCACAGCAGCAGCAGGCGGCGGCTCAGCAACAGCAGGGAGGCCAGCAGCAGCAGCAGCAACGAGGCGATGGTGGGAGTGGCCGTCTCCGACCCACTCCTAGCTTTGCGGGCTCGCTCCGCCGAGCGTTCCAGGCTATCAAGAGAACCACGAGCAACTCGATACTCAAGACCCCCGAGAGGGAGGATCGTCGCGACAATGGACGAAGCTGATCGCCTAGACGCTAGATGGCTAATCGTACATTGGGGATGGAGGTACTCGAAGCTCACTCGATCGAACCGTTACAGGTTCAACTTTCTTTTGTCTTGTTTTCTTCTTTCGTATTCGGGGGCGTCGGTCGGGTTGGCTCGCGGGCAGATGTGCATATGACCCAGGAAAGGCAAGAAAACCAGGAAAAAGACAAGGAGGTGTTGGAGAACGACTCACGAATGCGACTCAAGATATGCCGAGGCTTTTCTTTACTTCCATAGCCTCGTCCGAGGATGAAACCAATCATAGTTCCGTTGATTCTTCAGATCTGCCATGTCCCTCGTGCAAAACACCAAGCGCATGCGTGGTGTGATATTTTGACCTCCATACTGACCTCATCAGCAGTGCTCTCATGATCTAGCACAACTGATACATGGTAGTAGTGAATGTGAGTGTAAATACATGCTTCGGGCACTCAGAAGGTAACAAAAATCTTGAAATCGTCAACGGAAGAAGCAGTTGAGGCTGTTTCCTCTGTCACGAAATAAACCAATGGAGGGGTCAAGTTGTATATATATCTCGGCGGTGGGTCCCGTGAGCGCCACGATTCTCGGCTCGCCTGCGGCCCCTGCATGTCCTTCCCCAACAGGCTAGAGTAGCGGGCCGGGGGAGCTATCTACGGGGGGCTGGGGCGGAGGAAGGAGGGTTACAGGGGACTTGGGGTTTTGGAGATAGCGATGATGATGATGATCGGCGCTAACCTCTCTCGCCTCTCGAGGTGACTCTTATCAATCATCGCTTCCCCTCGCTTCATCTTTTCCCGTACGTTCATCCTGTCCATCGCAGACGAGGAAGTACGAAACAATGGAGTACGAAAAGAGCGAGCTTCCGCCTTACAGCGCCGTAGCTGTCCCGGACTGGCGCAGGCGCTGGTCGCCGCGACGTTCTCGGGGCGTGAGATTTATCGCTCTAGCATGTCTCGCCTTCATTGTTTACGCCCAATGGAGGCAGATAGAACCTCGTCCGATGCGCGGCGCAACATCCCAATTGTCCATCGAGAAGTTAAACGAGGACCTGCAGATGTGCGCCAAGTTGCGTTCTAAGCCGCAGGATCCCATCGGCCTCGGCAGAGAGCGAAATGCGCGTTACATCAACGGCCACAAACCTACTCTCATCAAGAACGCCACCATATGGGTCGGTGAACCCGCCGAGGGAACAAGCGTCGATGGTGCTCGCGCTGGGAAAGGCTTCTCGTGGATTAGCGCCGACGTGCTATTGGAGTACGGTCTAATTAAGGAAGTCCGCAAGGACATTGATGCCAGCTCACTCTCATCCGATGTCATCGTATGGGATGCCAAAGGCCGTCGACTCACCAGCGGTATCATTGATATGCACAGCCATGCCGGCGTCGACAGTTTACCCGAATTAGATGGAAATTCCGACACGAATGAGATGGGTTCCAATATTACCCCTTACGTGCGCTCTATCGATGGGATAAACGTTTTCGATCACCAGATCCAGGTCATAAAATCGGGTGGCGTAACCACAAGCCTGATTCTGCCGGGTTCCAGTAACAACATCGGCGGCGAGGCATTCCCTATCAAGCACGCTGTCGGCAAGCTCGACGGTCGCAACGAAACTTCCATAGCCGATCTGTTAGCCGATCCTGATAGTAATTGGAGGTATATCAAAATGGCTTGCGGTGAAAACTCCAAGCGAACCTATGGCCAGCCCGGCGAGCACGGTCCTACCAGTAGGCTTGGAGAGTCTTGGGAGTTTAGACACGCTTTCGAACAAGCCGCCAAAATACGGCAAGCCCAAGACGACTGGTGCGATATAGCAGAGTCTGCTGGCGTCGAGAGCATGAGCACCTACCTCCCACAGGAAATAGAGTGGGAGACGCTAGTAGCTGTGCTTCGCGGTCAGGTTCACGTCAATACCCATTGCTACACAGTGCCCGATCTGGAGGCATTCGTGGATCATACGAATGAATTCAAATTCCCAGTTCGAGCTTTCCACCACGCTCACCAGACATTCCTCGTCCCTGAGGTTCTGAAGAGAGCTTATGGTGACTCCCCGCCCGCCTCGGCCATATTTGCCGATAACATGTGGTACAAGGCTGAAGCGTACATCGGGTCCGAATATGCGGGCAAGATACTGTACGAGAACGGGCTTACCCCCATATATGTCAGCGACAACCCAGTCCTCAATGCGCAGCATGTTGTATTCGAAGCAGCCAAGTCATTTGGATACGGCTTACCATACCATGCTGCCTTGGCTGCTGTTACGACAGCTCCGGCTGAGAGGCTAGGCCTCGGAGAGCGCATCGGCAAGGTCAAGCCTGGATTCGACGCTGACGTAGTGGTATGGGATAGTGACCCGTTGAGCGTCGGGGCCGCGCCAGTTCAGGTCTGGATTGATGGAACGGCACAATTCGATAATCCCGTGGAGCTGAAGAAGCCGGTTACCTCTGACTCTACCGTCGTACCTGAGACACTCCCTGTCACCGACGAATCGAAGAGCGTGGGTGACGTGGTTTTTACAGGTGTATCAAAGTCTTTCCTATCGTCCGACTCGGAGCTGGATTCACAAGGTGGTCATTTGACTGTGGCAGTTTCAGGCGGTAAAATCACCTGCTTAGGCTCGTGCGAAGCAGAGATTGAAGCTGCTACTACATCCGGTACTAAGATTGTCGCGCTCAAGAACGGCTACCTGACGAAGCCATTCACGATATTCGGTTCTTCTCTAGGCCTCAACGCCATCGATGCCGAATCGGACACCGACAATGGCAACGGTCCTTCCATCTTCAGCCGGGCCATCGACGGACTCGCATTTGAGACTAAGAAGCTCTTCTACGCGCAGAAGTACGGCGTCACGAAGGCCGTCTCAGCCCCCAAGTACTCAGGCCAGATGACCCACCAGGGCACCAGCGTCGGGTTCCGCACAACCGGGAAGCACTCTCTCGAGAAGGGCGCCGTCTTCGCCGACGACGCCGCCGTGCACTACACGCTAGACCTCCACGCCAAGTCGGGCAGCACCTCGATCTCCAACGCGGTCAACACCCTGCGTCACAAGCTGCTCGAGACCATCGACACCAACGCCACCGCTGCCGCCGATCCCTTCACCGAGGCCGCGTACCTAGCCAAGGTAGTCTCCGGCACGCTGCCCCTAGCCATCACCGCGCACAGCGCCGACGTCATCGCCGCGGTGCTCAAGGTCAAGCAGTTCGTCGACGGCGCCATCACCGCGACCTCCCGGGGCGCAAGCACCGGCGGCATCTCCCTCGTGATCATCGGCGGCGCCGAGTCGCATCTGATAGCAGACGAGCTGGCGGAGGCCGGGGTCGCGGGCGTGGTGCTCAGCCCGCTGCTACCATACCGCACCGGGTGGGACCAGCGGCGTGCGCTCACGGGCGCGCCGCTGACCAACGGCACGGCCGTCGACCGGCTCGCCGCCGCCGGCGTCCGCGTCGCCGTCGGCATCGACGAGGACTGGCAGGTCCGCGACCTCGGGCTGCTCGCCGGCGTCGCGTACCGCAACGGCGGCGGGCTGCTCTCCGAGAGGGACGCGCTCGCGCTGGTTTCGGATAATGTGTATGGGATGCTGGGGCTGGAGGAGAAGGAGGAGGGGGAAAGAGGGGATGGGTGGGCTGAGTTCGTGGTCTTTGAGGGTAGTCCGCTTGAGATCGGGGCGAGGGTTCGCGCTGTTGGGAGTGGGCTCGGCGATGAGATTACTCTGTACACGTAGTTTGAAGTAGGAGAGATGTAGGCTTGTTTGTATACGAAAATCACAAGTTGGTCAATATTACATGTAACACGTCGAATGGGTCCATCGTCAAGAGCCTCAGTGATCATGGCGGGCTGTACGGCAATCTTTGCACTCCACCCATAAGGTATCCTTGGCCTGCATTGCCCCTGTCATATATGATGTTGCCTGAGCTGTCATATGACAAGTTCTTGAAAGTACACTTTTCGTTGCCAAGGAATATCAAAATCTTACAGTAACGAGGGGGCAAACAAGTCGTCTCTTTTCTCCCGGGTAGGGGCTTTTGACATACCCCAGGTTTCATGTCATAGGGCACTTAGCAGTTGCTGCGCCGTACTCACAGGGCTCTCAGGGGATGCGGGGTACTGGGCTAGGTCTAATCCAGGTCCGCACGTGGTGTGGATTTCGTTAGAGCAACTTGGCAACAGGTAAGAAAAACATCTAATACTGATAGGCTATCTGACGATCTTCACTGCTCAGATCGCATTCATTCTTGGGAGGATCCAGTGTGGCAGCGGGCACACGGATTAACGATCAGCCTCCCTTGCGAGTGGCATCCCGTCCAATCCCACGTCGGCCTATTAAAATTGCACAAGTAACACGCGGGTTTGATGTCGATCTTGTTTGGTACACTAATACATAAACGGATGTCTCTCGTTCACCGCCAACCACCAACCGCACGATAATCGTCAATCCAACCGCTGCACTTGAAATTTCGACGGCTTCTCATAGTAGACCGGCCTCTTCGCAGTAGACCGAGCAGCTACGCCTGCAGCTGAAATAAAAAATCATGGAAAAATCGACCAAGAGAATAGGTGATAGTCCGCCGAGGAACTGGTCGGAGTGGCTCATCGAGAACCAGACTGGTACGCCGCACACAGCTTCACATCGTACTGGCACATATCGCTAACGGTTCCTCCCGGTTTGAAGGCCTCTTCTTCAACCTCATCGGCACCAATTTCCTAACGCACTTCTTAATACCGTCGGCGCGGCCACTCACTTCCAGCTTCTTCACGCTTTCGGGGTATAACCCCGCTACGGGCAAGTATGCCGTTAGCCACGGCGACGCCGCATTCGTTACGTTTTGCATCATGCTTTTCTGCGGCATCCGAGCTGGCTCGATGAAGTACCTGCTTGCTCCGCTGGCCAGGCACTGGGGTGTTCCCAAGCCCAAGTATGCCACGAGGTTCGCAGAGCAAGGATGGATGTTGGCGTATAATTCTGTGTTCTGGTCCCTGGGGCTCGTGAGTTATTCTTCCTATCGCGGGACTCGCCAACGACTAATTCTCAACTTCAGTATATTTACACCAACTCTGCATACTTCCTCAATCTCGAGGAGTTGTGGACCAATTGGCCGCAGAGGGAGATAGACGGGCTTACCAAGTTTTACACCCTGGCCCAGCTGTCATACTGGGCGCAGCAGCTGCTCGTCGTGAATATCGAGGCCCGCCGCCACGATTACTGGCAGATGATCGTGCATCACATCGCGACCATCACTCTAATCGCGTCGTCCTACGCTTACCACCAAACCCGCGTTGCTAACTTGATCCTGGTCTTGATGGACGCAGTCGAGTTACTATTCCCGGTAGGATGCAAAACCTGACTGACGTCCCTGGCAGTAGCTAATACTAGAACAGTTGGCGAAATGCCTCAAGTGCTTGGGCTTCACTACCATCTGCGACGTTGTATTCGGCATGTTCATGGTAACATGGCTCGTAACGCGTCACGTCTTCTACCTGATGGTCTGCTGGAGCATACACTACGACTTATCTCGACTGGTCCCGGTCCCATGCTTCAGCGGCACGGCCGGTGATGTTCAAGGCCCGTTCCCGGTCCCCGACGGCTGGTCGTATCTGCTCGAACCCTTCTTCAAACCCGGCGGCGCCGTGTGCATGAGCAACGGGACCCGGAACGGGTTTCTAGCGTACCTCCTCCTGCTAGAGGTCGTAATAGCCGTGTGGTCCGCGGCCATCGTCCAAGTCACGATCCAAGTTCTTCGAGGAGGTAACGCGGAAGACATCAGGAGCGACGACGAGGAAGAGGTCGAGGAGAAGGAGCAAGGCGAAGAGGAGTCGGAGCCGTTGGTCTCGCAGGTCATCGAGGAGGAGGTCGGAGTCGACTCTATCAACTTCGAGGCGTGGAAGCGTCGCACGGGTTCGCCCGGAGCCGCCAAGTCCACTGGCATCAGTCTACGTGGGCGCAGCGATCGGAAGGAATTTCTGGATCGCATCGGATGCGAGAAGCAGATTGACTGAGAAGTTGCTTGTGCTAACTGCTGTATGTTGTCTGGGGCTGTCTGGGGAAATACCTAGAATTGGAACCGGTGTCCCGCGTTGCAAATTTGGCCACTGCCCTTTTTCCTTGCAAAAGGCTGGCTCCATATAGTTAACTGGAATTCATGAATCGGAGTAATGAGAGGAAAAAAAGATGGCTGTCTGTCCAACTTAGTTTATACTATGGCAAGGTACATGTAGATATGTTTGGGGGCTATATCGAATTCCGGGAGCCTTTTATGACGTCCATTTCATTTCCACGATATCCGAATGCCTTAAATAGAAGCGTTAGTTAATGAAGCTGTGATACGCCGTGTTCGTACATAAACCGTGTTTTGAAGGATCTGATTTCGGCTGATGAGAAATTAGCAGACGCAATCCGCGGGTGCCGCTTCGGTGTCCGCCGGCTCCATGTGACTGCGAAAGCCGTATAACTGCAAAAGGCATTTCTTCGTCATCCAACATCTAGAGCCCCAAACTACCTCATAAACTAAAGAAACTGTCCGGAACCACGTGGTAATCGTGTTAGCCATCACGTTGTATGCATTGTTTCAGGCTGGTCGCCGCGTATTTTTGACTTTACTGCGCTCGACATCGTCTTGGCACGCCACTTCGATCTCTGGCTCCGCCCTCGCCAATCTTCCCGGTCGTAATCATGGCTACTCGCAGGAATACGCCGTCGATTAACGTCACGGACCACAGCATCGACCCGCCAGTCCAAGATGGCACGTCCCGTCGGCGCAAGGACGCGAACGTCGCAACCAGACGCGCGTCTCCAAAGACGAACCTTGGCATCGGAAACGGCACCGCGACCCGGCCGACGGAGAGGAGAAGGCCATCCAAACGCAGAAAGACTCGATCTCTCCTACGCCGGTCATGGAGTTTACCGCTGGCGCCCATGCTGGCCGCCCTCTCGCTCTACGCCCTGAACCCGACGAGCTCCAACATCGTCCACCACTTTCTCTTTCTCTCCTACAAGGTCGACGAGGGCAATGGCAGGCCACCACAGTACGGCAAAGGCTTGTGGGATATCGCCTTCGTGGGTTTCTACGTCGTGTTCCTGTCGTTTACCCGCGAGTTCGTCATGCACGAGGTGCTGCGGCCGCTGGCGCGGAGGCTCGGCGTCAAGTCGCGGGCCAAGCAGGTGCGGTTCACGGAGCAGATGTACACGGCCTTCTACATCGCCTTCATCGGGCCCTTCGGGCTGTACTGCATGAAGCAGACGCCGGTGTGGTACTTCAACACGCGCGGCATGTACGAGGGCTTCCCGCACACGACGCAGGACGCGAACCTCAAGTTCTACTACCTGTTCCAGGCCGCCTTCTGGGTGCAGCAGTCCATCGTCATGGTGCTGGGCGTCGAACAGCGCCGCAAGGACTTTAAGGAGCTCGTCGGCCACCACATCGTGACCATCGCCCTCATCGCTCTCAGTTATCGGTTCCACTTTACGTATATCGGCATCGCTGTATATATCACGCACGATATTAGCGACTTTTTCCTTGCCGTAAGTACCTACATCCTATCCCTCATTATCGTCTCGTACACTTTGCCATCGTGTAGATAGTCAAGACACACTGCTAACACGCACCTCCCGCGCCCAGGTCTCCAAGTCTCTGAACTACATCGACAACCCGTGCCAGGCGCACTCGTTCGCGCTGTGCATAGTGGGCTGGACGTACCTGCGGCACTGGGTCAACCTGCGGATCCTGTACTCGCTGGTGACCGAGTTCGCGACGGTGGGGCCGTTCGAGCTCGACTGGGCGGCCGAGCAGTTCAAGTGCCCGCTGTCGCAGGCCGTCACGTTCGCGCTGCTGGCCGCGCTGCAGGCCCTCAACCTCTTCTGGCTCTACTGCCTCCTGCGCAACGCCTACAAGTTCATCGTCCTCGGTGTCGCCAAGGACGACCGGTCCGAGGACGAGGCCGAGGATGTTGTGGAAGAGGGAGAGGGGGAGAATGCGGTGAAGGGGTCGGGCTGAGAGGCACGTTAAGGAGGTTTAGATGTAGTTCCTGCTCTCCTCTGTCTCTCCGCGGGTGACTCAAGCTGGATATGCATTATACTGCATTGCCCCCGTTATCTCGCATCCGGTGGCGATCATTTATTGTGTTGCGGGAGCATGCTACTGCTTTGATTGCATGCTTGAAATTGCGGGCTTGCCACCCATACAATAATGAGTAATATCTAATGTTTGAATCTCATAGAAGATATTGTAGGTACCAATCATATACTGATAGATGAATGAGCCGAAGTTTCGTGACTGCTCAGCCAAACTCTTGCAAACAGGAATGTATGACGGATAAGGGGAAATTATGCAGCTATGCGATCAAAAGCTTTGTATCTCTTATAACATAACAAAATGGCCCTGTGTGACAACCGTTATGCATCTTACACGAGCTGTGAATATGATACCTGCCTCTGTTACATACCTGACTTGCCGGGGAAATAAATTTAACAGATGCACTTGAAAAATGATGTATAAGATAGTTGCTCCTTAGTCATCACCGGTGTTATTGATGAAGAATTCCAAATGTGCGGAACCCCCGCAAGTCACATCGTGAATTTGTACAAACCAGCTTCGTTCAGAGAAGCAACAATAGTACAGGTACAACAGCAAGATGCACAGGTGGTAACAGTAACCCCGCATCAGCAGGGATGGAGAGCTTAGATCTCGGTGTGTGCTTGGGTACCTGAGTACAAAGGTGCTGATTTCAACGGTTTTGTTCCCGATTCGCCTACTCCATTTTCAGCTATAGACAGGTATAATTTTAACCAATACTTTTCTTCTATCTGGGGTTTCCCCGTTTCACGCCCCAGAGGTACATATGTGAAGACGCGCCCCGCGCGAGAGAGCCGAGAAATTCACATCATCGCGCCCATTAGTGCTGCTGGCTCGTTCTTATCACCACGCGGTTATAATCGCAAGTTATCAAGAATATAGATATTAAAAGGCTCTTCTAGCCTGCTTCAACACCTAGAGGGAGTCTTCATCATAGCCATTGCAGATAGTTGCCGAGGGCTGCGTGCAAAGTGTAGAGTGCCGGATGCCACGTGCGTCTTCGTGCTCGCGTCGCGTCGCCAGTCTTCCCTCGCGAAATACAGGAATTGGAGCCAACATACCTGAGTACGGCCTTTGTTCCGTTGAGCTGAGGTTTCAGAGTGCAAGCCACCACATATTAGCTACCGGTATTGTACCGCCAAGGTACTCTCGAAAATGGGACATATACAAAGCCGCCAACTGGTGCCCAGTCCCGATGCGGACACTAAACAAGGCAGCCGCAGTCTGGAATCGGATAATTCTAGCGGACCCGTGAATTCCATCAATTTTGGCAGTCGCAGTCCAGAGGGCAACCACGAACCTCGACTTAACGAGCAGTCTCCACCCGCGGCGCAACGCGATTCCCAAATCCCAGAAATAATATTTTCCAGTCAAGTTCCACATTCCCCCGATAGTTACCTGCCAATTCCTCCCGCCATTCACGATCGCAGACACGAACCGCGACACCAGCCTCAGCACCGCGCTGCTACTAATTCAACCTCGCCTGTCTACCGCGCGAGACTGACATCGTCGCCGGCCATGGACAGCTCCGACGAGATTGCCGAGTCGCCTCAGAGCACCCAAGCTCCCGCGACCACCCACAAGGCCGAGAAACGCAAGTTGCTTCCTACGAGCCACCCCGAATCTCAACGCAGCTCGTCCGTAGACGGTACCACCCGCCCTAGCCCCGATACCCCCGACGCCGTCGATACAACGCCCAAAGCTCAGGTGCAAGAACCTCCTTCAAGCAATATCGCCCCTCGGGGCCAATGGGCCAGCATTAACGGAACAATGGCCCAGAAGACTAAGAAGCGAAAGAGACACAGAAAGTCAAAGGCGCACGGATCATCTGAACTTGGCGCGTCATCTGAAGTTGGGTACTCTTCCGAGCTGGATATGCATCACGCCAACGGCAACACGGCCCGAGCCTTACTCGAGAATGCGGTCGAGAACGCCTCGTCATCGAAGAAGCGTAAGAATGCAGAGGCCAGCGATCCTAAAAAGAAGGATAAAAGGCCCAAGCATGGTCACGAATCGTACAACTTCAGCAACCTAGCTGAAAGCCTGTATGAAGCTCATACTAAAGAGCGTTCGTCCAGCAACCAGCGAGACGCGTCGCGCGACCGATCCGACTCCGAACATGATGCGAACAGCGTAGATCAAGATGCAGGCGACCGCGACGATTTGGGCTCCGGCTCTGATGGCGACCAGGATGAAGGCGAACACGACACCGAGGACAACCCCAGCGCTGTCCTATCCCACTCTACACCGACTCCGCGCCGGCGCGCTGGAAAGCGCTTCGTCAAGCCGACATTCTACGAAGAAGCTGCTCAGGAAGAGGCCGGACCTTCGAAAACGCCTGCCTCAACCAAGACAAAGCAGCCTAAGATCTCGTCTTTACTGAAATCTAACTCTAAGAACGGTCCTCGCCAGTCATCATCTTCGCCGCAGCCTCAGAATGCCGCTACCTCGCAACGACAACCACTTGGAGCGGTGTCGGGCGCATTTACCGAGTTTGAACTGCGTAACATCTCACATGCTGTTGAGCGCTGGCGGGAGGATCACAATTTAACCCAAGCCGAAGTCAACAACCTGATCCAAGGCAATCCTAAAGAAGTCAGGTCTCAGGACTTCTGGGCCCGCGTTGTTGCAACTTGTCCCAATCGCAAGCGTCAGAAGATAATCAACCAGACTCGCAGGAAGTTTCACAACTTTGTCGCACGAGGGACCTGGACGCCCGAGCAGCAAGAAGAGCTGCAGCAGATGTACGAGACGCATGGCACCAAATATTCAGTGATTGGCAAGCTCATCAACCGACACCCCGAAGATGTGCGCGACCGCGTCCGCAACTATGTGGTTTGTGGTCAGAGCCGGCGGGTGGATCCCTGGTCTGCTGAAGAAGAGGAGTTACTACATTCCATCGTGACTATAGCTCTTCAAGACATTCGGGAGCAAATGAGGGAGGCCAATACCATCCATGACAAAGGCGAAGAGGACCTAATTGACTGGCAACTGGTGAGCGAAAGAATGAATCGGACCCGCAGTCGCTTGCAGTGTATTCAGAAGTGGAAGATCATGTTGCGACAGAAACAAGCTGGCGACGGCAGCATTGACGGTGCTCCGGCCATGACTGTTGATGAGATCATCGAAAAGGCCCGAGACGAAGCAGAGTCGCTGTTGAACGAAGACCGATATCGTCTTGTGAAGGCCATTCGAGAACGTGGGGTTTTGTCCGACAGCCGTATTCCCTGGGCCAACATCCGAGAGACGAAGATGCACAGCCGTTGGCCCCGGCCCACCTTACTGGTCGCATGGTACCGTCTCAAGATTTCGGTCCCTGATTGGGAAGGCAAGTCTTCGGCCGAGATCGCCAAGAGGCTGTCCAAAACGTACCGTCAGACAAACACCCTTGATTTCGCAGACGAGAGCGAGTACGACCCCCGTGATGAACACCGATACCTCGCTAGCAGGATCAATAAGATACTGCAGTACCAAAGGAAGCTGGCCAACAGCAAAGTCAAGGAGGAAGACGAGGACGATGAGGATGACGATAGCCACGATCAGGAAGAAGAGAAAGACAGTGAGGACGATAAAAGCATTAACGACCAAGCCAATGATGCGGATAGCCAGATGAAAGACGGAGCGGACGACGAATCCGATGACAACGCCAGCAGCTCTCAATCGTCTAGACCCGCTAAACCTACCAAGAGTCGTAAACAGCGAAGCTCTTCAGAACAGGCAAAGAAGTCGAGCTCAGGTCGCAAGAAGACGGCCTCTAAAAAGGTCCACACCAAGCGTAAGACTCAAGAAGTCGCCGAGGAGTCCAGCGAAGACGAATCTCACGTTCAGCAAGACGTTGAGGACGATGAGGTCAGCAGCGACACCAACGCCAGCGAGGCGTCGAGCATTCCTGCACACCTATGAATTGGGTTTTGCCACGTACCGACAGATCACCTCAAGCATCATCCATGTCTAGACGGCTTTCCTCGAGCATTTGCGGCACCTACGGTCTGAACGTAACACTTTGGCCACTTCCTATCGTTTTACATATCCCCTTGGGAGTTGACATTGAGACGTCTCCGTGGTACGTTCTTGGCTCTTGCAATTGATCAAGCTTCGACACGCTCAAGTTTCTCTTCGAGTTCATCAGCACCCTCTCTTGGTACACGATAGTGGACGCCGCCCAGGTTCATCACGATACGTACTATATTCTCCAAGAAAACAATACTGGCACACGATCGAATTGCAGAAAGAGGTTTCCACGACGGAATGAGAACAAAACAAAGTGAGAAAAAGGGAAATGGATCGGGCTGCGAAAAGTTATATGATACCCCTACGATTTTTCACGACTCTCTTCCCTCGCCGAAACGCAACACGATAACTCGACCGCACGCATCACGGTATAACAGCCTGGTGGCTTTCTTGAGGAATAGGGATAACGAGAAAAAAAGCTTGAGGTCCAGTGCTTACGACATGATGGCTCGGTCATAGTATCGTCCTTGACTTTTCCTGGTCCCTATGACCTTCCCGGCTTTACCGCCCTACTCAAACCCCCTGTTCACCCGCACCATCTACGGCATCATGATTTCTCACGGTCTTGCGTCGACGTATATGAAAAGCCGTTATGGCAGGTTGTTACAATCTCGTAATATGCCGAGGCGGGATCGAGAGGCGACAAGGGGGTGCTGGGACATGTTGGAATCAATCTGGTGAGCTCTCTAGCTCCGTGAAAACGGTTATACAGTTAACCGAATGGTTAAAGCCTAGCCTGCGACTTAATCGCGGCGGCTTGGAATCACGATAACTTCAACCACGTTAACTCAACTCATCTGCTCCTCGCGTGCCTTCGTGATCATAGCTTGATATGGGAATCATTGTGCCTTTGATCCATATTTGTGCCTGCTTTAGTCACTAAATGTAAGCTGAACTGCAAGTTGTTATTAGCCAGAATGCCACGTAAGCGTAGAATGTAGGCAAGTAGGTAATTCGTAATGCCAAATACGTGTACGATATTCTATAGAAAATGATGACTAGGGTCAGCAAGGATTGCACAAGTGGGTGTAGGTTTCTACAAGCAAATAGCGTGAACATACATGAACATAAGTTCTACTCCATTAACTGGCGACTCATATCACGTCAAGAGAGATGTCATGGAGTCTCAATTGAAAGAGATACGAGCTTTTCACTGAACGAGTTGACGACCCTTTGGCCCTTGTCATTCAAACAGTTCAAATTTTGGACGAAACGAAGCATATAGACATTGATAAAGATAAGATATGATCGACTCGATCGAGCTGAAAGATTGCTCTGCTATAGACTGTAAAGAGAAGTGGTGTATCTCCATGAACTTTCAGCAAATTCTCTTTGATGACTATACGAAGGCCTCAAGGATTGAATCTAAATTAGACAGATGCCCTAAAAGAGGAGAGGTTACGACAGGGACATATATAAAGGGCTTGGAATCGAGGTCCACGTTTAAGTAATAATCCTCTCGTGTCGTAAAGCTCTAGAGTTCCCACCTTTTGGCGAGACACGAGAAAGATATATCTAGGGATATTCTCGATAGTTAGGCGTAGCCGTGCTTTTTTTCTTGCTTTACAGATGAGCTGATCTTCTATAATCCTCGTATAGCCACTCAGGTCGAACCAGAAGCTTCATTATTCTATACTCTCGCCAATGAATGGTTCAGGGGCTCGAAGCAATCTCCCAACGTTTTTGCTCGTAAATCATATCTTCGAGGTCTCGAGAGCTGTAGGCATAGTAAGGCATGTTATAGGTCCGCCCTGCATGGTCTATGGGAAACCGGTGCTTGGGATCGTGGGCTTGGGGGTCAGGTGCGAGGCGTGTCTATAGGAGATCGGCTTCAGCTTCGGTCAAGTAAGAATGGCTCAACGTTGGATGAGGACTAACACCTACCTAGGTACCTAAGGCACCTAGGCATCTCCTTTGACGCTTGTTTCTTTACAATCGGTGCTGTATGCGAGAGTACTCGGTTCGTTCGCTGCTTCGACGAGGTACGTAGGCCATCAGGGTCTGCGAGATACGCACTGTTTCATTTGTTATTTCGATAGTGTAGATGAAATAAAACTTTTCAAAGCTATCTGTGCGAAGCGGCCAATAGATCGATCATTTTGACTAGCTGCTGATCGAATTTTCACGATGGCCCCCGCGAACTAGCTATATCCTCGAGGTTCGGGCTGTACCCTCGAGGTTAAATCAGGTACATCCTCGAAATCGACGAGGTTGTTGGCGGTACTTGCGGGTACTGCCATATCCAACACCTCAGGCAGGCCTTTTTTCTGTCTGATTTTTTTTTCTTTCGAAAATTTTCTCTGCGACTCTTGCGCTGCGGTGCCGCGTTGCTAGGCCACCTCTTCGTCGGAGCCCTGACCCCGTGACAACACCCACGGAAACGCATTCAAAAGCGCGTTCAGAATTTTACACTCTCCCAAATTTTTCGCCTTCCTTTCACACATTCATTTTTCATTGGTTTTTTTTAATACATTCTTCCAAGCCCAAAGTCTTTCTGCTTATCTTCTCACAACTCTACCAGCTTTACCGACCAACCTTCGGAGGACCACATTGCCTTTACCTTTTACTCAACCTCTTTGCATCTCCCAATTCCTTTCCCCCATCATAGGTACGTCGTCGCTTTCCTTTTCTCAGGTATGCTGTCATCTATTTCCTACCTTTTACCCTTCCTTTACCCATGTCGCATCGCGTCTTTCCTACGTTTTACGCGTCCTTCACCCCAATGGCATCGCTTCTTTCCTATTCGCTACCCACGCCTGTGGCAACGCCTCATCCTCTCTACCCACAGCATTACCTTCACACCTTTACTATGGTCAATTTGCCTCGTCATCCATTTATCATCACTCTTTACATTGCTTCTTCCTTCTTCAATGTTCACAATACTCTTCACAGCAATCACAGCCTTCTTTGTCGATCAACATATCTCGTTCTTGTCAAGGACATCCAATCCCCGATATTCTCCTCATTTCGTCTTTGGTGAGAATTCCCACACCTTGATCGCTTCGCTTAAAAATTTGTCAGGAACTATGCTAATAGTCTCAATAGGGCTTCACAACTCTCATTCGTGGCACTCAACTCACAACATGACCCCGTCCACTGACTGGCGTCTGTGTCCTCAATCAGATACTCGGACAGAATAAGGTAAGACGCAAATTCCATGGTATATTCCAGTCACTGTTACTAGTACCACTTATAGGTTGTCCATACTCCCTACACTTATTCACATCCCAGGCTGCAGCGCTGCCGCGCAACAAGAGGATTGCGACGACAAGAAATCCATCTCGGGCCTCAAAGAACGATAGGAAGGCAGCAGCAATCAGAAGCCCAAAACCTTCAGCAGCCCATCCCCAAGCATGTGCTGTATACGACTCAGCTCCCCGATGCACGGCGCGATCATATACCAGCTCGACACGGCTCCGTCCGCTGTCTTGCAGTCCGACAACAACCCCGAACTTCGTGCCGGGATACCTCCGTCTTCGCCACCATGGGAGCGGCAGCACCTGTCGATGTTGTTGCAGGTGTCCAGGACCGAGGACCTGGACTTCTATATATTCTTGGTTCCCCTCCAGCTTCCCGGACCTATACTTCAGAACAAAAGCCTCGGGCGAATACGATTTTTCCATCTTCTTTCTGTTCGTTCCCAGCTTTAGCTCTGTTTGGAGGCGTGCTCGTCCCTGGTCACGGGGCGCTCCGGTTGTCGACTGCTTAACACCCTGGGGCGCTCTCTGGCATAGCATCCGACGTAGATGCTCAGGCTTACTGGGCTGTCGTGGATGCGCAAGCGCACTATCTGGCAGGGGATGGCGACTCCCACGAACAAAGGCCTCGAGCATAGACGACTACAAGTCGGGGGAGACTACACTGGTCCACCCCTGGACGCTCCCGGTGTCCACCCCTTAACACCCGTCGGCGCTCCCAGGCATAGCATCTTGCAGGGGATGCGCAGACGTACTACCCTGCAGCGGATACGGGCCCCAGGAACATACCCCTCAGGGATATATATATACCTCTTACACATCAGCTTTGGTTTTTCTTTTTTCTTTCTTTCGGCCTTTTGTTAGCCTTCTTGACGGCATGATCCGCACCGCGTTGGGAGGGCCTCAACTACCCTGCCCACCTAGATTGACGGGCTCAAGGCCGGGCGGCCGGGGTTCCAGTAACTCACTCCTATTCCGACTCCGACGAGCCTGCCAAGAGCAGCTCATCCGGCCACCTCAGTCAACGGCTCCGCCTCATCAAACATGGGCCGGCGCCTGCGCCTCATATACCAATGGCTGCGTCTATTCTCAAGCAACCCCGACTATGCTCCTCCGACACTTCCCCGGCTACACTTATATATATATATATATATATATATATATTTGAACGAATGCCTCAGGCATATTTCTTTTACCCATCCTCGTCTCGTCTTGTCTCTCCCGAGACGTCTGTCTTGGATGGGTCCGCAGTCTTGCGGGGTTGGGATCGTCACTTCACCACCAGCGGCCGCCGCTCAGTCTCCGTCGTCCATCTTCTTCGACTGCACACCTGAGGAGACCGGAGACTACTTTGGCCGGACAGGGTCAGGGTCGTTCAGTCGGCCGTGTCGCTCCCGTAATACGAAATTCTGAACAAAAGCCTCAGGCGATACCTGCTCTTCAGTCTGTCTTTCATCTACGCCTTTTCTGCAGGACCCTACGTTCTGCCGTCGAGGCCGTTCCGTAAACGGAGGGACTGCGCTGTTCCGAGTACAGCTCGTCCGGTTCTAGGTGGCTTGTACAGCAGATATTCATTCTCTCAGATATACAGGGCACCCTAGTGGACGACCCCATGCGGGCTCGTGAGCCGCGCACAGCACGAGCCCAGAAGCCACGCAGTCTGATCTCGGATAGAGCATCGCTGGCACCAACATCATCACCCTCGCCTCAGAGGAATAATCTGCGTCTCTCCCGGAACAGGGGTTTCAGGCATTGCCCCAATCGCAGCGCATACACATCGTAAACTTATTCACCTCTCCGACACGCGTACAAACCACCCAGCTAAGATCGTTGGTCGAGCGTGAGCGCCGGTGCGCCGGTGCCGCTCATAAATCCTTCGAGCCCTCCTCTTCCGCTGCCACTGGGGCAGTAAACACTGCCCCGGTAAGGGTCACGGATACCGAAACATGTCCTCCCTGAAGCGACACCTCCGAGAGCCAGCAACAAACAGGCAAGAAACCAGTCAACTGGGATACCATCAGATGGACCCGGGGGCGCGAAAGATTGTCCCCATCGCAGCACATACATATCGTAACATCTCGACTCCAAAACGACACCTCCGAACCGTGCAACGCAAGCACGTGATGGAGCAGGATCGGCGTTCGTGTTACAGCACGGCCTGGTTCTTCAGGGGATCCATGCATCGCCCGCACAAGGGTCACAAATACCGTAGCATGTCGTCTCTTAAGAGACACCTGGGGGCGCCGGGCCATGCTGTAATATACAAACGCCGCGGCATCAGCGGCAGAACTCTCAAGTCGAGGCATTTCCGGTGTGGCGGGGGCTCGAAGCACTGCCCCCATCGCAGCACATACATATCGTACCATCTCATCGCTTAAGAGACACTTGCGCACCGTCCAGCGCAGCGGCGGCTGCAGTCTCTTCGCGACCATAAGACGAGTCCGTGCGCGGTTTCTTCGAGTACCCGTGCTCGGTAAGTTGATCATCCCCTTCTCTGCATTGCCTTCTCCCTTCTCGTCACTAATATACGCTGGTATATAGGCAATAAGACAGTTCGCCGGCACGAAAGGTACGGCGTCTTCGGACACTGGAGGGCGTCTGGGGAGGGTGGCGGTAGTCCCGCCATCCCCCCCCCCCCTCTTTTGCCCTCGTTGGAGAACTCACCTTCACGAATGCGCATAGCCTCGAGGCTAGCCATCGATCTCGTCGGCGACTCAGAATTGAAGGGGTATCGGATGGGGGTTGTCTGGCACCATCGTTTCAAGACCCGTGGTGGACGAACACATTAGCTATCTTGTTCGCATGATAGATAGCTGGTACATCGGCTTCACGGTCTGCGCTGACACAGTATACCATAATGATAGGTTCCAGAACTCTAATACTTTTGAACCAGTCCCAGCAATCTTCAACGTGCAATGGCAATCGATTCATAAAGAGAAGCATTTCATCCGTTTCATCTTCTCCGAAAAGTAAAGTCCGTAAGTAGAATCATCCAACCAGTTGCTGTAACTTTATTGCTCTCCACGTCGCCGGCGTAGCTTCCGCCCGTCTACCTTGTGAACCCCCCAAGCGGCACACCTTTTCCTGTGAGCTGCTACATTATCCTCTCGATTCGATACGTATTGGCAACCTTTGTCTCGAGATATGCAGGTAAACCTGCGAGCATTACTGGCACAGACCGTATTCCGATGCTTATTGGCGTTGCTGGTGCTAGAGAAGGCCTTGCGACAAGTCGAACAGTAGAACTCAAATATAGGCACGGTTGAGCCTACATAGATGCTCAGTATGACCATATACCTCCGTAATCCGCCGCAACGAGCGAGGGCAGTTTTGAAGGCTTTGGCGAGGGCGATTCTGTAGGCTTTGGTGGAGGCCGACTCAACACCTACGACCTCCTGTTCGTCGATGACATGGCAAACTAGCAACAAAGGTCAGTTACGTTGGATTCGGATGAGAAGACAGGAATGTACTTACAATATATGAACGCGAATAATACAGCAAATATTGCGGTAGCAATAAGTCTCAATATTTGTTCTGGTATATGAGTTACGATCAGGTCTGGCGGGACGGCTGGGTCTGGTGCGTCAAGAAATGTCTCGTTATACTCGAGTTGTATTGTGGTAGGCCGCTTGTCCACGAGACAACTGATCTGATTATGGGTCTCGTCATGTGTCTTATGCCATCCGTCCTCTTCGTGCAAGATGAAATCCGCCATTCTTTTGGCAAATTTCGAGAAGGTGAGGCAAAGAGAGAAAAAAATTGTTTCTTCGTCCTCGTCTGGATCATCGCGAGAATCCCAATCTCTAACCCCCCCCCAAATTTTCTCGCAAACTTTTTCAAAGAGAACAAGTTCGTCTATTGGAATCAACCTCCTCCAGTACCAGATTTCGTTGAGAAACCTAACGGGAAGTAAGCATGTGTACTGTTGGCTTATGGATTGGGGACTCAGGTATAAATCATACTCCTCTTTTGACACAAATGGACTTCCCTTTCCTTCCCCCAGAAGACGCATAGACGAAGCCACCATCAAGCAGCATATGACCTGCACATTGTCGGCCGGTATGTTACGACCGAGGATGCACCGGAATCCCTCGATGCCAATCTTCCATAGCTTCTGTCCTGACATACGGGAAAGTTCCGATCCAAAATGCCACATCCAATCTTCGTGAAAAACTGCATCCAATGCCAACTCAAGGAATGCAGAGCGATGGTCTTGGAAGAAATGCTGAACACGCTTACGGTTGTTCCGCTGGACACCTTTCATAAGAGGACAGCGGGCCAATCCATCTCCATTTTCCTACTCCTCAATGTCCATCCAGTGTTCCAAAATATCGATATTGTTCTTGTCCTTGTACCAAGCCATATCATACAAGTGGTCCAGGCAAAGGATATCGCCCTTTTGGTAATGAGTAAAGTGACGCTCGTTTAGAAGGAAGTCGACAACAAAGCGGCTGAGAGCTTCATGCTCATGTTCGGAGAGCTGAAGTGGCTGAGATTTATATTTGTTAGATACAAACCTCTTGAGCGTGTCGTAGTTGCGGAACAACAGTGGCATGTCCACCCGTAACTCCGGCTTGAACCAGAAAGGCAATGCAACAGGCCATAACAAAGTATCGCTAAGTGCCCATTGAATAGCGGACTTCAAGTACCAATCTTGGATTCGAAGCATACTAGGTCCAAATGGACCACCTATAACACAAAACGAGTAGTCCTCGCAGTTCGGTAAGGACAACTCAACAAGATTGTTAGAACTGTCGGCAGCGAAATAATTGTCACACGGCCCGAGGTGCCAAGAGACATATCAAAGCCTTATAACCAATTGATCAGACAATACATGTATGGATATGGCCCCAAGGTAGAAGTGTTGGCGATGAAGGCATTAGGGATATTCCTATAGGCTAAACCACTATGCGGCAACCTATAAGAATGTATTAACAGCTTTAATAGCGCCTAAGGCGCTTAAAGAAAATAAAAGATGACTAATTAAAGGTGGTTAACCTAACGTATATAAGTAAAAGCCTTTTCTTTTTTTTTTTTAAAAAAAGAAAAGGACAAGGCTTTTAAAATTTAAAAGAATTATTAATTAAATTTAAATAATTAATTTCAAGTCTAATATCAACCTTTGTTATATTATAATTTTTTTTCTTTTTAAAAAAGTCCCGGTAGCTTTAAGATTTATATAAACATTAAAATAACCATTACCTCGTTTATTTTATAGTTTTAAATGAACCATCCTTTATAAATTCTTTTAATTCTTTTTTTTTTTTATATCCATCTTTTAAACTTTAATCATTTTAAACCCAAAAATAAGTTAAACGCCGTTTTTATACCTTTGCGGCTTTTAAACTTTCCAAGTTATAATTTAAATCCCTTATTATAACCTTTTTATTATAGCTAGTTAAATTAACCTTTCCCATCGAGGCTTTTTTATTATTATCATTTAAATAAGCCGTAAGTTATATTATTTAAAACTTTATTACATGTAACCTTTTTAAAGCCTTTTAATTTATTAAAAACTTATTTACCTTTTTAACTTAAATATAAAGCCTTGCTTTTAAATCGTTATATAATTTAACGGTTTTTAACTTTACTTTTTTATTTGCTTTATTTTAAAAACCTATTTTTAAAACTAACCTTTTCTTTTCACTTTAATAAATTTTTAACGTAATTAATTAATTAACCTTTTAACTTTATTATTAAATAAATAAACGCGGATAATTTCCAATCCAACCTAGCCTATAAAATTTAACCAACTTTAATTATTAAATAATAATAAAAAACATTTTTATTTTTAAACGGGCAACCCGCTTTTTTTAACCTATCGATTATAACCGATTAACTTTATATAATCCTTTTAATTATAATATAATTATAATAACTTTTAAAATTATAATAGCTATTAATATAACCATTAACAATCCGGATCTTTGGCTTATAAAGTTTTATTAACGTATATATAAAATTTATAATATAATTTAAACTTTTAATACTTAAATTAAAACAAGTTATGTTTAAAATTAAAACGCATTTCGTTAATAATACTTTTTAATGTAAAATATATATAACTTTATAATTATTATATATTATGCCGGGTTAAAAGCATTGAAACAATAAATTAAATAAATTAGGTAATAATTTAAGTTTTTTGCTTTTATTTTCTTTTAACAAATATATAAAATTATTATTAAATTTACCATTTAAATTAAAAATAAATAACAAACAATTAACAAATTTAAAAAAATAATTTAATAATAATATAAAGCCATGTAAAGTTTTTAATAAAAACTTTAAAGCCAGGCTTAAATTTATTAAACTTTTATTAAATAAGTTAAAAATTAAAGCTAGTAAAAAAAATATAAATTAATAAGCTTTTTATTTATTAATATATAAACCTTTTATAAATAAATTTAAAATTTTAACACCAGTTTAATAACTTACGTGCTTATATTACCGCTACTTTTATTAAAATTTAAATAAAATTAACCGCCAATTAACTAATTAATATCAACTCGGTTTTTAAAAGCTTTAAAAAGCACGCCGTTTTTTAATAACCTTTCTAACCTTTTTAACCCATTTATAATTAATAATTTTCATAGGTTATTAACGCCGTTTAAATTAAAAACTTTAGCTTTATTAAAAAGGCATTTTTTTTTATCAAAGCTATTTAAAAGATATAAACCTATGTTATTTTAAAAAAAGCCAAAGTTTAATTTAATATAACTCGCGTTAAACCTTTTATAACAAGCGTTAATAATAAAAGATTACTTTTTTAATTAACTTTAAAAGCCTTTAAAACTTCGGATTTTAACCTGGATAACTTTAATAATAAAAGGCCATTCCGGCCACTTTTAAAACCATCTCGCGGTCCACTTTTATATTAACCAAAAGGCCCGGAAGGCTCGGGCAATTTACAAAACCTTAATAGCTAATTATTTTAAATTTTATAAAAATTAATTCGCCTTTCCGTTGTTTTTATTAACCCGATATAACTTAATAAGCCGTTTATTTATAATAAAAAAACCTAATAAAATTTTATCTTTAATAAATAAAAGTTAAAACGTATTTAAAAATATATGCGAAAAGTTTTTTATACGATTATTATTACATTAATTAAATTGGTTTGTTATTTATAAATAAGGGTTAATTATAACACCAATAATAAATAGATTAATTTAAACGGTTAATGGTTAAAAATACCTGGTTGGCATATATTACCGCCTTTATCAAACAATTTAAAAATTTGATTAAAAAACATTATAACTTAATAAAAATAAATAACTTTAAATATAAAAAAAATATTACCTAATATTTAACCAAGTTAATAAATTTTAATAACTAGGTTTAATGATTTGAAATTATATTTTAAATTTATATTATTAAAACCATATTGCATAAGATCATTAAAATGATTTATTTATAATAAGGTCATATTTTTAAAAATAATAAAAATTACCTTAACATTATTAAAAAAGCTGGCTTTATTTATAAAAATATACTTATAAATCTAGCCTTTTTATTAATAAAAAACAAGCTTATTTTAATAAAAAAGCATTTAAAGTTAAACTAATAAAATCAAGGTTAAAAAAAAAGCTTTAACTTTAATTAAAATCAATCTTTAAAGAATTAAAAACAATTTTAAATAAATAATTTAACCTTTAATTTTAAACCTAAATAATAAGCCTTTAATAAAAAAGCTTTAAAAGAAATCAATTAAACGGACATCGATAAATAAAAAAAAAATAAAAAAGCTTGCTAGTAATGTAATAAATTTAATTATCAAACCTTTTTTTATTACGTTAAAAAAGATATTAAGAGCAAAGAGTTGCTTGTTTTATTAGAAAAAACTTTCTTAGCAAAACGTAAAATAATAAAAAACATTTTTACTTCGCCGGTTAAAAAAAAGATATAAATAAATGTTTTAATAACCAAAAAGACTTTTTTTAAAATTATAAAAATTAAAAACTTTAACTTTAATTTTTAAAAAGCCACTTAAATATATTAACAAGAACTTTATAACCTATAAATGAACCTATAATAACATTTTTCTTTTTTAAAAAGCTTTAATAAAACATTATATTAATGTTTATAAAGTTGTTAAAAATATATTAAACGTTAAATAACGATAATAACAAATCTAACCATTAAATATTTAAAGCCAATTAAAATAAAAAGAAAGGCAAGTTTAATAAGCCTCGTTTAAATAACCAGCCCATCGTTAAAATAACCCTATTATTTAATGATTAAAAGCATCCGATTAAGGTTTTTTTTAATATCGGTAACATCGTTTTTATTTTTTTAATTACTCTAGCTTGTAAATAAAAGCTACTTATTATTAAACGTATTTAAACCTGCCAAATAATAGCCTTTAACGTTATTTTAATATTTAAAAAAGGATAATATCATATAAATCCTTTCATTTTTTAACATTAAAAAAATCATTTTACTTGTTTTAACTTTAAACTAATAAATATAAAAAATAAATATAATGCCATCTTTTTATAATAATGGTTAGAATAGCATTAACTTACTTATTTCTTTTTTAATATAAAGTTAATTATCTTTTTTTTAAAACATTACCAATATCATTATATTAATTAAAACGTTTTAAATAATAATATCTTTAAAACCGCGGTGTTACGATCCCGCCTATTACTTCTATCAGTCTGATTTTATAGGTTGGATACGTACTTTAGGGGTTTTGGTTTGAAAGGTAATAATAGTCTAGGATTAACGTTTTTGATTGTAAAAGAGATTTTAAAGGTACTTTATATTTAAATGCAGTTTAAATATTAGAAAGGTTTAAATATTTAAATTAATAGCTAAAGAAAAGAATGACTAGATATAGTAAGAGATCCATCCTTATATACTTATCTCTCTTTCTTATAAAATATACCAAATATCATGAATGGCGGCTTAAATCTGTAATTCGTGCAATTCTTTTAAATAAATTAATTTGCAATCTATATTTACGTTTCAAGTGATTTAGTCACGTGATTACCGGATCATTATATTACTCCAATAGGTTGCATTTTGGGTTGTGACATTATTCCCTTTTTTCAAGATTTTCATTTTAAAAATAACCAGGTTGATTTTCCCTTTTTTTTCACATCTATTATCATGTTAAGCCAAGTGTCAAAACAGGCGGCTAACTTGACTTCTTATTGTTAAGCTAGGGCTATTAAAAATAAAATCGCTTTTATGAAAATAATTGTTAATAAAGGCAAATTAGAAATAGCTTGCTTTAATTGTGTTTTGTTTAAAAAAGATTACATGGCCTTCGAAAATTTTAATCATTGCTTCAAATATATTTGTAACAACTGATCTTATTGCAATGTTTTTGATATTTCCCAGGCCAGCGTGTTAAAAATAAGCATATAATTTTGTTAGTTGGAAAAGAAGGTTAAAAAGATGAAGTAAGAAGCGGACTTAATAAACGCGAAACTGTCCTAGCTTTGTAAAAATAAAAAGTTATGGTTTAATAAGTTAAAACAGATGATTGATTATGGCATCAGCTTTATTAAGAAGCTGGATTAGATTAAGTGCAAAAAGGAAAAGGTTTGTTAGGCAAAGGTTGGTCCCTTTAATGTTTTCGTGGCCTCTCTCTTTTTTTCTTAGGCTGGCTTGGATCCGAACGCAGATCTTTCGGCAATTTTGGCCGATTTGGATTTTGACAGTGAAATGCCTTAAGCATTTCCTTCACGTTCTAAAGGTGCTCCATAGGTTCCTATATGTTGTTTTTATATGGGTATTTCTTTTATTTGATAAGGTATTTGACTTGTTCTTTATTTAATTTTAAGTTTAATATGGTTTCGATTTTATATTTTTTTAGGTCTTTTTTTAGTTTAACATTTTTGGCAAGTTCGGCATTTTTGAATGCTGGTTTTAGTATTGTTATATGAAAGACTTTAATGCAGATTTTCATTACTAACAGGATTATTAGTTAGTAGTTGGTTTTAAATAGGACTTCCTTTATGAGAAAGGGTTTTAATTTCTTGAAATCCAATTTTTCATTAGGCCTTTTTATACAAATTTATGATGTTTTAAGCGTTGAATTTTGCTTATCTTAAAATAAATAAACCTTATTTCCTCTTTTAAGGATTGATCCTTTAATCTTTTTCCTATTATAATATTCTACCATCTTGTTTTAAATGAATTGTAGTTATTTTTAAAATATGGATTGTAATGTTTGAATTTCTGTTATAAATACTTTTACTTTTGGGGCAGGTACTTGCACTTTTGATATTTTGTTGTTATTTAATTCTTATTATTTAATGTGTGTATTATATTTATATAACGTAGTGTGTGATAATATTTTCATGTCCTTATTAATTGCTATATTGTAGGCATTTTAAGCCAAGGGTAGCAACTTTATTTAATTATTTTGTTAGTTATTAATGTAGCTTTTTAAGTGTTGTTTAAATGTTTGATTAAGTTTTTTTGTTTATCTATCCATTTGTGGATAAGTTATGGTGGAAAGCTTTTACTTGCTTCTAATCTTTTTTATGAATGTTTATCAATAATATAATGTGAAGATAAGGTTTTTATTTGATATCATTTGTTTAGGGATTCTATGTTTACTGATGATTTCTTTGATGAATGCGTATGCAAGTTGTTTTAAGGTGCAATCTTTTTTATATGGTATAAAGTATTTATATTTGGTAAGTTTATTAACAATTACCTAGATTAAGTTATAATATGTTTTTGTAACTAAGTCTTTTAACTTTAGTAATCCTATGATAAAATCCCATGTTATGGTGTTAAAGGGTTTGTTTGGTACTTCAATGGGTTGGAGGAGTTTATATGGCTTATGTTTAACTCCTTTGACTTAATTGTATATGTTACATTTTTTGATTACCTTAATGATTATTGCCTTTAATTTTAGGAAATTATAGGTCTTTTGCATTTTTGATTTTATCTTAAAGATTCCTTGATGTTTATGTAAGGGATGTTTATGAAATTCCTTGGTAAATTCCTTTCTAATATTTTCTAGTATATAGACCTTGCCTTTGTATATTAGTGTTTTTTAAGATGTTTTTTACATTACAAGCAGGTCTTTTTTTTACTGATTATATTCCTTTTGAAATCTTTTAATCCAATCGTTTTTATTAATTTATATATGTGCTAGGATGATTATTCCGTCTTTTTGCTATTTTAACATTTGGATGTTTTGTTTTTCAACCTTGGTTTTATAATCTCCTCATTTGTTAAAAAGGTTGGCTTAAATGTTTTCTTTTCCTTTAATATGATGGATTTTAAAATTGAATTGGGATAGGAATATTATCCATTTTTCATGTCTTTAATTAAGTTTTTAAATAGTTATAAATTGCATAAGGTTCTTATGATTTAAATAGATATCAATAAGGTCTTTGATTTTATTAAGCCATGATTCCCATTCTTTAAATACTCAAATGACTATTAGTAACTTTTTATTATAAATCTTATATTTAAGTTTTACATCATATAATGCTTTTAAATAATATATAATGGGGTACCATTTTTTGTTTAGTTCTTATTATTTCAAGACTGCTTTAATTGCAAAGTTTAAAGCGTTGGTTTTAAATTGTTTAATTTTTATATAATTTGGAAGCTTTTAAATTGGGTTTTCCATGATTATATTTTTAAGGCGTTAAAAAGCTGTTCTAGCTTTATCGTTAAATTTTTAGGTACCATCTTTTTGCTAAACTTGACAAATCAGTTCTGTTAACGGTTTGGCAATATTTTTAAAATTCGTAACTAATTTTTAAATGTAATTTATAAAGCTATGAAATGCTTATACTTCTATAATGCTTTTTAGTTTTGGCCAATCCTTAACTATTGCTATTTTGCCTTTTTAAATGCATATCTTTTTAGGGATAACGGTAAAGCTTAGGTAATCTAGCTTTTTAACATGCCATTTGTTTTTAATAAGGTGGATTAATAGGTTAGCTTTTTGGAATGTTTTTAATATTAGGGCAACATGCTTTTTATAATCTTTTTCATTTTTAGAGTATATAAATATGTTGTTAAGGTAAATAAATATAAAGATATCTAGGTATTTTTTAAAGATTGTTATAATTATATGTTAAAATGACGTTGGGGCGTTGGTAAGTTTAAAAGGCATTACTTTATATTTATAATGTTTGTGTAATGTTTTAAATGTTATATATTATTTATGTCTTTAAGTTATTTGGATCATATAATAGCCATTTTTAAGGTTTAGCGCTGTGAAAATTTTGGCTTTGTTAATCTATTTTTTTATAAGTTTTATTAGTGGTAAAGCGTGACTATTTTTTTTAATAATGCTGTTTAGGTGGCGGTAATTAATGACTTTATGCCATACTTTGTTGTCGTTTTTGTTAATCTTCTACTTTCTATCTTTATTAACTTTAGGTATCATTATTATAGGATATCTGGATGTTAATTTTAATTTTTGAATATATCCTTTTTTAAGATCTTTTTGGATTCCTTTTTATAATGTTCGTGACTTTTTTTTATTTATGGGATATATAGGAAATAGTTTTGAAAACTATCCTTCTTTAAAGGTTATTTAATGATCTTATTGGTTATGTTCTGGCAATTTTTCTTTTATTTAATCTTTAAATAATTTGTAAAATTGTAAGTATTTTTATGATATTTTATGTAATGAATTTTTAACTTTTGGTTCCTTAAGTATATAGGTAATATATTTTTTGTTTTGCTTTTTTAAGTTGCTTGCGTCTTTTTTTTTAAAAGCTTCAAAGGCTAACTTTTCTATTTGATCTCATTGGAAACAACCTGTCTTTCAATGTATGTTTAAGTGGCTTGTTTTAAGCCAATTAACTCCCAATATCATGTTGTGATTGTTGATATTTGCAATATTAAGGGTGATCGTTTCGGGATGGTTTTGGATTTTCATTAAAAGGGGTATGGTTTCTTTTAATATTTTATCATTTTAATAGGTAGACTTGCTTTTATTTATTGTTATCAATTTGTATAAATTTTCCTTATAAACCCATTTTATTTTATTTTATTATATTATTTATATTAAAATATAGCTTTGTTAAGCTTCTAAGTTAATCATTGTTTTATATATTTTTTCTTTATA
This sequence comes from Hypoxylon sp. FL1284, assembly GCA_022432365.1. Taxonomy (NCBI): domain Eukaryota; kingdom Fungi; phylum Ascomycota; class Sordariomycetes; order Xylariales; family Hypoxylaceae; genus Hypoxylon; species Hypoxylon sp. FL1284. The sequence continues at coordinate 668,306 of JAJJXE010000002.1, forward strand.
CCGGATAGGTATTATTAAGATGTTATTTAATCCTGTTTAGATTTTATATAAGATCTTGATTTTGTTAGTTTTTTGATGCCTTACTTTTGAGGACCTTTTCATTTTTTTGAATAGGATTTTTGGTATTTGCTTTTGTTTTTGCTTTGTTGTTAAAATTTGGTAGGTACTTTTCTATGGTTAAAGTCTAAACTGGCTATATTCTAGTAGGCTTTTTTTAATGTTTTAAACATTCTTTTCTAACTATGGTTTCTTTATTCCTTTGCCTTTAAAGGGGTGTGGATTAAGTAATAGTTTTTGAAATAATTTTTCTAGTGAGGTTCGGTATAGAATTCATTAAAAAGCCTTTTTTTTATAATGAATTTTGTATATTGGTTTTATAGCTTTGTGAGAATCTTTTATTTTTCTTTTTTATATGGGTGTTTTCAAAGGAGTTTAACTTTTTTATAAAGTGTTGAATATATGCTATATTTTTTATAGTTAATGATTGGGGAGAATTCTATTTTTTTATACGTAATTAGGTAATAATCTGGCCGGTATCTTTGGTTGTTAGGGTTACTTTTTGTATGAAGTTTTTAAAATTTTTCATATCGGGCTTTAGTTTGGTTAATCTGCTTTTCCATGTTTTCTTATATAAAAACACTTTTAATATTGCTAGGATAGAGGCTCTTTAATTCATTTTATACTTTTTTTAAAGTTACTTTTATATTTAAGAGGTTATGTAAGTTATATGATATTAAATTGTAATATATGCATCTTTTGAATATTATTATTTTGTTATGTTTTAATTTTGGATAAAGGTCGCAGGCTTTGGGGAATTCTGGCCATTGTGGTTTTGTTTTATAGATACACTTGTTTTCTTTGGTGTCACTGCTTGGCTTCGGGCTTTCTGGAAACCATGCGTTGTCAATTTTGGCGCTTATATGTACTTGGTAGGAATTGTTTGTGCAATATCTCTAATATTCGCAATTGTGCTTATCCTATCGATGTTTTTTACAATTTTTGTCTTGATACTTATTTTAGTGGAGTTGTTAATGGTCATTTTTTTGCTGTTCTTCTTGGGCGGGGTCAAGCCAGCGTTGGCTTATGGTTAGGATGTCTTTAGCTTTCTTAGCTTTTTGGTGTTTGAGATATTTGAAACTGGAAGGTTTTTTCGTGATTTTACTATTAAGTTAGGCTGCTTTAAATTATTCTCTCATTGTTGAAAGGTTATTGTTATAATATCCGATCTTATGTTCTAGGCATATCGCTAGGTTGTTTTCATGGCATTTATAACCGTTCATGATTGCCATTAAGGATCGGGGATGTTCAAGATGATATTTGCAAGCGTGCATTGTTTCTTTTTCGTTGATAAGGCACTTGTTAATCTTAAAGTCTTTATTATCTTTTATCAAGCTAATAGCTACCGTAAAGATGCTATTAATTTCTTTTTCTTTTTTAATTTTAACTTAAAATGCCTATTTTTGTTTAAGCTATGATATTTTTTCTTATTAAAGTTATTATTTTTTAAAGCTTCAATATTTATTTTTAAAATGTTTTATTTTATTATAATTAAAGCATTTAATTTTTAATTTGTTAATTGGTTACTTTTATTATTATTTTTAAATGTTGTTTAGCTTAATAAGGTTCGAATATATGCTTGTGCCTTTATATCATTTGTTTTATTATTGCCTATTTTTAGGGTTATTATTCTTATTAAATTAAGGCCTTTTGTTTTAGAAGGTTCCTTTTTTTTTTTTGAGATATCTTTTAAAGTTTTTATTGTTAATGATAATGGCCTTTTTTATTAAGGTATTGAACTGTTTGAAGTTTTGATTTTTGTAAATTTTCTTGTTATAAAGTTTATTTTTAATATACTTTTTTAATCTTTTATAAAAGGGATAAAAAAGACTTTTAATAAGTAGGCTTAATTTAGTGGCCAATTTTTTAAATTCGATGGCATAGTTAAAGGTTAACTTGTTCTATTAAAGGTGATGTAGCTTGGCTTTAGCTTTTTATTTGCGGATAGGGTTATTAAACATGAGTTAAATCTTTTTTTTAAAATGGTTAAAGTCTTTGAAAATATACTTGGTGGTGTTTGGTACGTTTGCTAGTTTTTTTTTAAATTGATTCTTAAGGATGGGTTTAAACCATTTAAAGGTTGGTCTTATAAGTAGCTATAAGGTTATTAAGACCTTCTATTACTCATTTTTAATTAAGCTTTTATAAAATTTGAAGTGGATATGCATTTGAATGAGGAATGTATCTAGGTTTTTTTTTTTATTATATTTGTTAGGAGTAATAGGTTTAAAGCTTTTGATTTGAGGAAATGCCATATTTTTAATATCTTATGGATCTGACAGGTTCTCAAAAGGTTATATAAATTTAATTCTTTTTTTTTTTTTAGATTTTTTTTTTAATAATAATAATTCTTATTCTATAGATAATGTTATTTATTTTAATTTACTGGTCCTTTCTTTTAAAGCCTTTATAAGTTTAGATATTAAAGCTTTTGTTATTACTTCGATAAGTGTTGTAGTTATTATTTTTTATATGGATTTTCTGATTTCCGAAGATGGTTTTAAAGGTTTAAATGTTTTAACTATAGCAATTTATAATCTGGTTACTGGCAAATTTTACGTTGGGACTGTTAACACGGTTGTTGGGTTTGATTTTAATGTTATTAAAACGTTCGTCTATTCCGTTGTTTTTTTTGGTGGCATGCTTTAAAGGTTTTTAAAAATTATCTGCAAATAAGTCCTTTTTTTTTTATGTTAATACTAGGTATTAACCAAGAAAGTTATCAAAATGTTATAATCCCGCTTATTACTTCTGTCAGTTTAACTTTATAAGTCGAATATATACTTTAAAGGTTTTGGTTTGAAAAGTAACAATAGTTTAAAATTAACGTTTTTAATTATAAAAGAGATTTCAAAGGTACTTTATATTTAAATGTAATTTAAATACTAGAAAGGCTTAAATATTTAAATTAATAGCTGGAGAAAAGAATGACTAGATATAGTAGGAGATCCATCCTTATATACTCATCCCTCTTTTCTATGAAATATACCGAATATCATGAATCGCGGCTTGAATTTGCGATTCGTGCGATTCTTTTAAATAGATTGATTTGTAATTTATATTTACGTTTTGAGTGATTTAATCACGTGATCATTAGATCATTGTATTACTCCGGTAGGTCGCATTTTAAGTCGTGACACGCGGCCATTTTATAATAAAAGCATTTTATTATTATAATAAATAACATTTTAAAAAAGTATTAAAAATTCTTTTTAATTATAATAAAGAAAGCCGGTTAATGTTTTTTTAATTATTAATTTTAAAATTATATCATTAACCTAATTAATAAAAAATCTCCGCTATAAAAACTTATCTATGTTATAAATAAGTAAAAATTAAATGCTTTTAAGCTTTAATTAAATAAGATATTAAACAATAGGCATATATATAAATTTACCTTTTTTTATAAAGCTTTAATAATGTTTGTTAAAAAATCGAACCTTTAAAACCTTTTTTATTTTATTATAAACTATTAAAGTTTTAATGTTATTATAATTTTAATTTACATTATTAAATGATTTATAAAAATTAACTTTAAATCAAAATTTTATTTTATATAAATTAAAAAAGGCAACGAATAAAAAATAATATTTAAATATAAATATAAATTATTTAAATATACGGTTATATTTATAAAACTTATTAACGCTTTAGCAACCTTTTAAATTATAATAAATAATATCTTTTATAATTTAATTAACATAGGTTTTTTTATATATTTAAACAACTTATTAATTTACGTTAATATAAAAAAAAAGTATAACCAATTAATAAAAAAAGTCTTTTAATAATTAATAAACCATCATTTAATTATAACGCTTTATAAATGTAAATAAAAGGCTTATAAAATAGAATTCTTTAAATATATCATTAAAGGCTATGAAATTGTCACGGCTTAAATTACAACCATCCTCGGAATAATTAAGGTTCCAAGTCATGTAATACAACCTATGAATCGGGAACTTGTATTATAGGTTAATAGATTTGGGTTGGACCTGTAAACCTAAGTTTTACCATATAGGTCCAGCTATTTAAGTAATATTTTATAAAAAAGGAAAATAAATATATAAGGATGGATTTCTTATTATATTTAGTTATTCATTCTTTAACTATTAACTTAAGTATTTAAGCCTTTTTAATATTTAAATTGCACTTAAATATAAAGTACCTTTAAAATCTCTTTTACAATTAAAAATGTTAATCTTAGATTATTATTACCCTTTAAACCAAGATCTTTAGAGTACGTATTTAACTTATAAAGTTAGACTGATAAAAGTAATAGGCGGGATTATAACATTTTAATAGCTCTCTTGGTTAATACCTAATGTTAACATAAGAAGGAGAGGATTTACTTGCGGACAATTTTTAAAAACCTTTAAAGCATGTTATTAAAAAAAACAACGGAACAAACAAACGTTTTAGTAACATCGAAATCAAACCCGACAACCGCGTTAACAGCCCCGATGTAGAATTTGTTAGTAACCAGATTATAAGTTGTTGCAATTAAAGCACCTAAACCTTTAAGACCATCTCTAAAAACCAAAAGATCCATATAAGAAATAATAACTGCAGCATTTACCAAAATAATAGCAGAAGCTTTAACGTTTAAGCCAAAGGCCTTAAGAGAAGGGACTAGTAAACCAAAATAGATAGCACCATTTGTAAAATCAAAATCATTATTAAAAGAAGAATCTAAAGAAGAAAAAGGGATTGAACCCATATAGCCTTTTGAAAACCTGTTAGGCCTACAAGATATTGAAAATATGGCATTTCTTTAAGCCAAAGGCTTTAAACCTATTGCCTTCAACAGGTACGATGGAAAGGAAGATCTAGATGCATTTTTTATTTAAATGTGCACCCATTTTAAGTTTTATAAAGGCTCAATTAAAGATAAGCAACAAAAGGTCTTAGTAGCCTCATAACTACTCATAGGACCAACCCTTGAATGGTTTAAACCCATCCTTAAGGATCGATTTGAAAGGAAACCAGCCAACGTACCAGACATCACCAAGTATATTTTTGAGGACTTTAATCACTTTAAAAAAAAGATCTGATTTATGTTTGGCAACCTTATCCGCAAATAAAAAGCCGAAGCCAAGTTATATCATCTTTAATAGAACAAGTTAACCTTTAATTACGCCATTGAATTTAAGAAATTGGCCATTAAATCAGGCCTACCTGCTAAAAGTCTCTTCTACCCCTTCTATAAAGGATTAAAAGAGTATGTTAAAAATGAACTTTACAACGAGAAAATCTACAAGGATTGAAACTCCAAATAATTTAATACCTTAATAAAGAAGGCCATTATCATTAATAATAAAAACTTTAAAAGATATCTTAAGAAGAAAGGAAGGACCGCCTGGAACGGAAGGCTTTAGTTTAATAGGAATAATGACCCTAGAAATGGGCAATAATAAAACGGATAATATAAGGGCATAGGCACATAATTAGACCCCATTAAGTTAAATAATACTTAGAAGTAATAGCAAAGGCAATCAATTAATAAGTTAAAGATTAAATGCTTTAATTGTAACAAGATGGGACATTTTAGGAGTAAGTGTTGAAGCCTTAAGAAATAACTATCTCGATAAAGAGGAATATCGCAGCCTAAACAAAGATAGGTGTCTTAAGCTAAAATCAAAGAAAAAAAGGAGATTAGTAACATCTTTACGGTAACCACTAGCTTGATGAAAGATAATAAAAGTCCCAAAATTAACGAGTGCCCTATTTGCAAAAGAGAGACAATGTGCGCTTGCAAATATTATCCTGGACATCCCCGATCCTTAATGGCAATTATAAATGATTGTAAATGCCATGAAAACAGTCCAGCGATATGCCCAGAATATAAGATCGGATATTATGATGATAACTTTTTAACAATGAGGGAATAACTTAAGGCAGCCCAACTTAGTAGCAAAATCACGGAAAAACCTTCCAGTTTTAAATATCTTGGATATTAAAAAGCTAAGGAAGTTGAAGATATCTTGACTATAAGCCAACGCTAGCTTGACCCCGCCTAGGAAGAGTAGTAGAAGAATAACCATTGATAACTTCATTGGAGTAAGTGTTAAGATAAAGATTGTAAGAAACATCGATAGGATAAGCATGATTGCGAGTATTGGAGATATTGTATAAACGATTCCTGCCAAGTACATATGAGCGTTAAAATCGACAACGCATGGTTTCCAGAAAGCCTGGAGCCAAGCAATGACACCGAAGAAAACAAATGTATTTGTGAAATAGAACCATAATGGCCAGAATTCCCCAAAGCCTGCTACCTTCACCTGAGATCAGGATATAGTAAGACAGTAATATTTAAAGGATGCATATATTACAGTTTAATGCCATGTGACTTGTATAACCTTCTAAACATAGGAGTAACTCCAAAAGAAGTATAAGATAAATTAAAAAGCCTTTATCCCAGCGATATCAAGAGTGTTTTTACGTAAGAAGACATAGAAGAGCAGATTAATCAAATCAAAGCCCGATATGAAGAATTTCGAAAACTTTATACGGAAAGCAACCTCAATAATTAAGGATATTGACCAAATTATTACCTAATCAAGTATGGAGAAATAGAATTCTTCCCAGTCATTAATTACAAAAAATACGGTATGTATTTAGCATTTTACGAAGAGATTAAACTCTTTTGAAAACATCTATACAAAGGAGAAAAGCAAAAGATTCTCATAGAACTATAAAACCAATGTATAAAATTTATTATAAAAAAAAGGCCTTTTAATGAATTTTACACCGAACTTTACTGGAAAGATTGTCTTAAGGATTATTGCTTGATCCACGCCCCTTTAAAAGCAAGGGAATAGAGAAATCATAGCCGGAAAAGAACGTTTAAAACACTAAAGAAAGTCCATTAAAATATGGCCAGCTTAGACTTTAACCATGGAAAAGCACCCACTAGATCTTAATAACAAGGCAGAAATAGAAGCAAGTACCAAAAATCCTATTTAAAAAAATGGAAAGGTCTTTAAAAGTAAGGCATTAAGAGACTAATAAAATCAAGACCTTATGTGAAATCTAGATAGGATTAGATAACATCTTAATAATATCTGTTCGGTATAAAGGAAAGACATATAAAATAATGATTAATTTAAAAGCTTAACAAAGCTATATTTTAGTATAAGTAGTATAGTGAGATAAGATAAAATGGGTTTATAAGGAAAATTTATATAAACTGGTAATAATAAACGGAAGTAAGTTTATCTATTAGAATGGTAGGATATTAAAAGAAACCATACCCCTCTCAGTGGAAATCCAAGATTATCCCGAAATGATCACCTTTGACATTGCAAATATTAACAATTACGATATGATATTGGGAGTTAATTGGCTTAGGATAAGCCACTTAAACATACATTGGAAGATAGGTCATCTTCAATGGGATTAGATAGAAAAGTTAGCCTCTGGAGCTCTCGAAAAAAAGGACGTAAGTAATTTAAAAAAGTAAAATAAAAAGCATATTGCTTATATACTTAAAGAACTAAAAGTTGAAGATCTATTGTGTAAAATATCACGAAAGTATTTATGATTTTATAAATTGTTTAGAGATTAAATAAAAGAAGAATTGCTAGAATATAATCAATGGGATTATCGAATAATTTTTAAGGAAGGATAGTTTTTAAAACTATTTCTTGTATATCTTATAAATGAAAAAAAGTCATAAGTACTATAAAAAGGAATCTAAAAAGATTTTAAAAAAGGATATATTTAAGAATTAGAATTAACATCTAGATATCTTGTAATAATGGTACCCAAAGTTGATAAAGACGGAAAGTAGAAGATCAATGAAAATGGCAATAAAATATGGTATAAAGTTATCAACTATTGCCACCTGAACAATATTACTAAGAAAAATGGCCACGCTTTACCATTAATGAAGCTTATGAGAAGATAGATTAGTAAAGCTAAGATTTTCATAGCGTTAAACTTTAAAAATGGCTATTATATAATTTGAATGGCTTAAAGATATAAGTAGTATATAATATTTAAAACAATATACAAACATTATAAGTATAAGGTAATGCCTTTTAAACTTATTAATGCCTTAACGTTATTTTAACATATGATTATAACAATCTTTAGAAAGTATTTAGATATCTTTATATTTATCTACCTTAATGATATATTTATATACTTTAAAAATAAAGAAGATTATAAGAAGTATGTTGCCTTAGTATTGAAAGCATTTTAAAAGGTTAACTTGTTAATCCACTTCATTAAAAGCGAATGGCACGTTAAAAAGCTAGATTACCTAGGCTTTACCATTATTTTTAAAAAGATATACATCCAAAAAGGTAAGATAGTAGCAGTTAAAGATTGGCTAAAACCAAAAAGCGTTACGGAAGTATAAGCATTTTATGGCTTTATGAATTACGTCCAAAGATTAGTTGCAAATTTTAGAGACATTGCCAAATTGTTAATAGAACTAATTTGTTAAATCTAATAAAAAGATGATACCTGGAAATTCAATAACAAAGCTAGAGTAGCTTTTTAACGCCTTAAAAATGTAATCATGGAAAACCCAATCCGAAAGCTTCTAGATTATACGAAAATTAAACGATTTAAGATTAACGCTTCAAACTTTATAATTGGAACAGTTTTAGAATAATAAGAACTAAATAGAAAGTGATACCCCATTGTATATTATTTAAAAGCATTACACGATATAAAACTTAGATATAAGATCTATAATAAAGAGTTATTAGCAGTCATTTAAACATTTAAAAAATGGGAACCATGGCTTAATGAAATCAAAAACCCCATTAACATTTACTTAAACTATAAAAACTTTACGCAATTCATGACCACTTAGAAACTTAATTAAAGACATGAAAGATGGATGATATTCTTATCTCAATTCAACTTTAAAATCCATCACATCAAGGAAAAGGAAAATATTCAAGCCGATCTTCTTAACAGAAGAGGAGATTATAAAATCAAAGTTAAAAAACAAGACATTTAAATGTTAAAATAATAACCAGACAGAGCAGTCATTTTAACACATATATAGATCAATAAGGATAACTGGATTAAAAGATTTTGGAAGGAATATAATCAATAAAAAAAAGACCTGCTTATAATGTAAAAAACACCCCAAGGAATACTAATATATAAAGGCAAGGTTTATATACCCGATAACATCCGAAGGAAATTCATTAAGGAATTTTACGAACACCTTTTATATGGACACCAAGGAATTTTTAAAACAAGGTTAAGAATGCAAGAAACCTATGATTTCCTAGGACTTAAGGCATTAGTCACTGAGATAATCAAAGAATGCAACATATGCAATCGAGTTAAAGGAGCCAGACACAAGCTATATAAACTCCTCTAATTTATCGAAATATCAAGCAAACCCTTTAACACCATAGCATGGGATTTTATTACAGGATTACCAAAGTTAAAAGACCCAATTATAAAAGCACATTATAACTTAATCTAGGTAATCGTTAATAAACTCATTAAGTATAGATATTTTGTACCATATAGAAAAGATCGCATTTTAAAACAGCTCGCGTACGCATTTATCAAGGAAATTATTAATAAACATAAAATCCCCAGATAAATAATATTAGATAAAGACCTTATTTTTATATCACATTACTGGCAGACATTTATGAAAAAGATTAGAAATAAGCAAAAGCTTTTCACCACGGCTTATTTGCAAATGAATGGATAAATAGAAAGACTTAATTAAACATTTAAGCAACACTTAAAAAGCTACATTAACAAACAATAAAATAATTGGATAAAGCTGCTACCCTTGGCTTAAAACGCCTATAATATAGTAATTAACAAGGATATAAAAGTGTCATCACATATTACGCTATACAGATATGATGCACACACCAGACAATAAGAACTGAATAACAACAAAGCATTAAAAGTGCAAGTACCTGCTTTAAAAGTAGAAATATTTGTAACAAAAATCCAAACATTATAGTTCACACTTTAGAAACAATTACAATTCATCTAGAATAGGATGGTAGAATATTATAATAGGAGAAGGATTGAAGGATCAATTTTTAGGAGAGGAGATAAGGTTTATCTACTCCAAGATAAGTAAAATTTAACGCTTAAAACACCATAGATTCGCATGAAAAGGCCTAGCAAAAAATTAGATTTTAAAAAATTGAAACCCTTCTTTATAGAAGAAGTCCTGTTTAATACTAACTACCGATTGATAGTCTTGTCAATAATGAAAATCTATACTAAAGTCTTCCATATAGTAATGTTAAAACCAACATCTAAAAATGTTAAACTTGCCAAAAATATCAAATTAAAAAAAGACCCAAAAAAATATAAAGTTAAAACCATATTAGATTTAAAGTTAGATAAAAGATAAATTAAATACCTTATTAAATGGAAGGAATACCCATATAAAAATAACATATAAGAACCTATTAAACATCTTTAAAATGTGAAAGAAATATTTAAAACATTTCACCGTTAAAATCCAGACCGGCCAAAACTTTAAAAGGATCCACGTTCGGATTTAAGCCAGCTTAAGAAAAAAAAGGGGAGGCCACGGAAACATTAAAAGGACCAGCCTTTATTTAACAAGCCTCTTTCTCTTTATGTTTAATACAATCCAATTTTTTAATAAAATTAAAACCACGCTTTATTATTTGCTTAAATTTTTCAACCTAAAATCTGCGCTGTTTTTAAAGTCAAAGAACCTTGGCGGTAAAAACTTGCGCCTTCTCTTCGGCTTTTTCTAGCTCCTCCTTCAAGTTATGGAATTATGAAGCCACTTCCAAAACCTCCTTTCTAATAATTTCGTATATATTATAGCATAAACGATCAAGACGAATACACTTGACGTAACAATCGGAATCTTTGGAAATAATATAGACCACCTTGTGGTTTTTATAGTATAAACAAGGCATTTTAGAACGACCTTTAAAAAATACTGTTTAAATAAGAGCAACACAGTTTTCAGCAGCTTTCTTGGTTTGACGGGAAGGTTAGAAGTTAGATTTGAAAACACTGTGTTTTAATATTTTGAATAATAAAAGTCAATCTTGAATAAAAAGGAATAAAGGAAGGAGATTAACCTAGTTATCTTTAGGATAAAGATCTTAGAAAAAAGGGAATAATGTTACAGCTTAAATTATAATCATCCCCGGAATAATTAAGGTTCTGAGTTATGTGACATGACTTATGAATTGGGAACTTATATTACAAGTTAATAGATTTAGGTTAGATCTATAAACCTAAGTTTTATTATACAGGTCCAGCTATTTAAATAACATTTCATAGGAAGGAAGAATGAGTATATAAGGATGGATTTCCTACTATATCTAATCATTCATTTTTCAACTATTAACTTAAATATTTAAACCTTCCTAATATTTAAACTACACTTGAATATAGAATACCTTTGAAATCTCTTTTACAATCAAAAACGTCAATCCTAAACTATTGTTACCCTTTAAACCAAAACCCTTAAAATACATATCCAACCTATGAAATCAAACTGACAAAAGTAATAGGCAGGATTGTAATAGAAATTTCCATGGCTTAAAATAAAATTATTTATATCATTAAATGACAAGCGTTTAAAACTTTAAAAAAGTCTTAACAATTTATTAAATTCGTTAACTTTTACCGTCGTTTTATCAAATCTTTTTCCGTTATTATTTAACTTATTACCAATGCCAATAAAAAAGATAAAAAAAATTAAAAATGGATTAAAAAAATAAATAAAGCCTTTAAACATTTAAAATATTTATTTATTTAAGCTTTTATTCTCACCCATTTTAACCTTTAAAAAATGACATTTGTAAAAGCTAACGTTTTTAACTTCGCGATCGAAGCTATACTTTTTTAAAAAAATAAAAATAATAAGCTTTAACCAATTACCTATCATTTTTATAAATTCACGCCTATAAAAATAAACTATAAAATCTATAATAAAAAATTATTTGCTATAATAAATTCTTTTAAACGTTAATATTAATATTTAAAAGATATCAAATATTAAATTAAAATCTATTTTAATCATTAAAATTTATTATATTTTACCACCATTAAAGTTTTTAATAAACAATAAGTTTAATAAATATAATAACTCTTATTCTATTAGTTTATTATTAACTATTAACCAGGTAAATAAAATAAAAAAGCCGATATTTTATTTTAATTATTATAATATTATTTTGAAAAAAAAGAAGTTAAAAACTAGTTAATTATTTCGATCTTATAAAAAAAACATTTTTTACATTTAAAAGGTTTTAAATTTATTACTTTAACATTAATTTTATTTATTTCCAACCAATTATATAATCTATTAACTTTTAAATAAACCTTTAACTTCGTTTAATAAATTAAAAAACAAAAAACGTTAAATTTAAAATATATAATATCACGACTTAAAATGCGACCTTTTGGATAAACTGGTAAACCAAAAGTCATGTGATATAAGGAATAAATAAAAGGTTAACGAAAAAGCGAACTCCTTCTTTAAGTTGCTTAATTAAAAACCTTAAGAAGCGATTTAATTGAATCGCTTAATTAAAAACCTTAAAAAGCAACTTAACTAAATCGCTTAATTAAAAACCTTAAAAAGCGACTTAACTAAATTGCTTAATTAGAAACCTTAAAAGGCAACTTATAACATTTTATAAGAAAGGAGAATAAATATATAAAGATGGATTTCTTACTATATCTAGTTATTTATTTTTTAATTATTAATTTAAATATTCAAACCTTTTTAATATTTAGATTGCATTTAAATATAAAGTACCTTTAAAATCTCTTTTACAATTAAAAACGTTAATTCTAAATTATTATTACCTTTTAAACTAAGACCTTTAAAGTATATATCCAACCTATAAAGTTAAATTAACAAAGGTAATAAATGGGATTGTAACATTTTAATAACTTATTTGATTAATATCTAATATTAATATAGGAAGAAAAGGACTTACTTGCAAACAGTTCTTAAAAACTTTTAAAGCATGCTATCAAAAAAAATAACGGAACAAACAAACGTTCTAATAACACCGAAATTAAACCTAACAATCGTGTTAATAGCCTTAACGTAGAATTTACCGGTAATTAAATTACAAGTTGTTATAACCAAGGCACTTAAACCTCCAAAACCTTTTTTAAAAACTAGAAGATCTATATAAGAAACAATAATTATAACACTCATCGAAATAATAACAAAAGCTTTAACATTTAAACCTACAAAGGCTTTAAAAGAAGGGACCAGTAAATCAAAACAGATAACACCATTTGTAAAACAAGAATCATTATCATTAAAAAAAGAATCTAAAAAAAAAAGAAGGGATTGAACTTATATAACCTTTTAAAAACCCGTCAGACCTATAGGATATTAAAAATATGACATTTCCCCAAGCCAAAGGCTTTAAACCTATTGCCTTTAATAAATACAATGGAAAAGAAGATCCAAATACATTTCTTATTCAAATGCATACTTACTTTAAGTTTTATAAAGGCTTAATCAAAGATAAGTAACAAAAGATCTTAATAGCCTTATAGCTATTTATGGAACCAGCCTTTAAATGATTTAAACCTATCTTTAAGGATTGACTTGAAAAGAAACTAGCAGATGTACTAGATATTATCAAGTATATTTTTAAAGACTTTAACCACTTTAAAAAAAAGATTTAACTTATATTTAACAATCTTATTCGCAAATAGAAAGCCGAAACCAAGCTATACCACCTTTAACAAAACAAGTCAACCTTTAATTACGCCATTAAATTCAAGAAATTGGCCATTGAATTAGGCCTACTTGCTAAAAATCTCTTTTATTCCTTTTACAAAAAATTAAAGAAGCATATTAAAAACGAACTTTATAATAAGAAAATTTACAAGGATTAAAACCTTAAGCAGTTCGATATTTTAATAAAGAAGGCCATTATCATTAATAATGAAAACTTTAAGAGATATCTTAAAAAAAAAAAAGGGACCTTTTAAAACGGAAGGCCTTAATTTAATAAGAATAATGACCTTAAAAATGGGCAATAATAAAATGGATAACATAAAGGTATAAATATATATTTAGACCTTATTAAATTAAATAACACTTAAAAGCAATAGCAAAGGCGATTAATTAATAAATTAAAGATTAAATGCTTCAATTATAACAAAATAAAACATTTTAAAAGCAAATGTTAAAGCCTTAAAAAATAATAATCTTAATAAGAAGGAATATTATAGCTTAAATAAAAATAGGCGTTTTAAATTAAAATCAAAAAAAAAAAAAAGATCAACAGCATTTTTATAGTAACCATTAGCTTAATGGAAGATAACAAAAACTTTAAAATTAACAAATACATTATTTGCAAAAAAGAAACAATGCGCGTTTGCAAATATTATCCTAAACATCCTCAATCTTTAATGGCAATTATAAACGGTTATAAATGTTATAAAAATAGCCCAGCAAAATGTTTAGAACATAAGATCGGACATCATAATGATAATTTTTTAATAATGAAAGAATAACTTAAGATTTACAAGTATCATAAAGAAAAAGGAAAATTTACCGGCTTTAAATATCTTGGACATTAAAAAGTTAAGGAAGTTAAAAACATTTTAATTATAAACCAATATTGGCTTAACCTTATCTAAAAAGAATAATAAAAGGATAATTATTAACAATTCTATTAAAATAAATATCAAAACAAAAATTATAAGGAATATCAATAAGATAAATATAATTGTAAATATTAGAGATATTGCATAAACGATTTATGCCGAGTATATATAAGTGTTAAAATTGATAACGTATGGTTTTTAAAAAGCCCGGAGCCAAGTAGCGACATTAAAAAAAACGAGTGTATTTGCAAAATAAAACCATAATGGCTAGAATTTTTTAAAGCTTGCTACCTTTATTCAAAATTAAAACGTAACAAGATAGCAATATCCAAAAGATGTATATGTTATAGTTTAATATTATATAACTTATATAACCTTTTAAACATAAGAGTAAGTTTAAAAAAAATATAAAAAGAACTGAAAAGCCTTTATCCTAGCGATATTAAAAATGTTTTTATATAAGAAAACATGGAAGAGTAGATTATTTAAACTAAGGTATAATATAAAGGATTTTGAAAACTTTATGCAAAAAGCAATCCTAATAATCAAAAATATTAGCCAGATTATTACCTAACCAAATATAAAAAAATAAAATTTTCCCTAATTATTAATTATAAGAAGTTTGGCATATATTTAACACTTTATAAAGAGATTAAACTTTTTTATAAATATCTATATAAAAAAGAAAAGTAAAAAATTCTCACGGAATTACAAAACTAATATGTAAAATTTATTATAAAAAAAAGATCCTTTAATAAATTTTGCACCAAACTTCATTAAAAAAATTACCTTAAGGATTATTACTTGATCTATACCCTTTTAAAAATAAAGGAATGG
Organism: Hypoxylon sp. FL1284; assembly: GCA_022432365.1. NCBI lineage: Eukaryota > Fungi > Ascomycota > Sordariomycetes > Xylariales > Hypoxylaceae > Hypoxylon > Hypoxylon sp. FL1284. The sequence goes on from JAJJXE010000002.1 coordinate 683,789, forward strand.
AAAAATAATAATTGAAAAAAAACGTTTAAAACATTAAAAAAAGCCTATTAAAATATGGCCAGCTTAGACTTTAACCATGGAAAAGCATTCATTAAATCTTAACAATAAGGCAGAAACAAAATCAAGTATTAAAAGTCCTATTTAAAAAAATGAAAAGGTTTTTAAAAATAAGGCATTGAGAAATTAATAAAATCAAGACCTTATATAAAATCTAAATAGGATTAAATAATATCCTAATAGTACCTATCCGGTATAAAGAAAAGATATATAAAGCAATGATTAACTTTAAAGCTTAATAAAGCTATATCTTAATATAAATAATATAATAAGATAAAATAAAATGGATTTATAAGGAAAACTCATATAAATTGGTAACGGTAAATGGAAGCTGGTTTATTTATTAAAATGATAAAATCTTAAAAAAAATTATTTCTTTTTTAATGAAAATTCAAGATCATTTCGAAATAATCACCTTTAATATTGCAAATATTAACAATTATAACATGATATTAAGAGTTAATTGGCTTAGGTTAAGCCATTTAAACATATATTAGAAAATAGGTTATTTTTAATGGAATTAGATAGAAAAGTTAACTTTTAAAGCTTTTAAGAAAAAGGATGTAAGTAATTTAAAAAAGCAAAACAAAAAGCATATTGCTTATATGTTTAAAAAATCAAAGATTGATAATCCATTATATAAAATATTATAAAAGTACTTATGATTTTATAAATTATTCAAAGATCAAATAAAAAAAGAATTGCCAAAATATAATCAATAAGATCATTAAATAATTTTTAAAGAAGGATAGTTTTTAAAATTATTTTTTATATACCTTATAAATAAAGAAAAGTTATAAGCATTATAGGAAAGAATTTAAAAAGATTTTAAAAAAAGATATATTTAAAAATTAGAATTAACATTTAGATATCCTATAATAATGGTACTTAAAGTTAATAAAAACGGAAAGTAAAAGATTGATAAAAACGGCAATAAAGTATGGTGCAAAGTTATTAACTACTGCCATTTAAATAACATCATTAAAAAAAATGGCCACGCTTTATCATTAATGAAACTTATAAAAGAATAGATCAATAGAGTTAAAATTTTCATAACGCTAAACCTTAGAAATGGCTATTATATAATTTAAATAGCCTAAGGATATAAATAGTATATAACATTTAAAATAATACACGAATATTATAAATATAAAATAATGCCTTTTAAACTTATTAATGCTTTAACGTTATTTTAACATATGATTATAACAGTTTTTAAAAAGTATTTAAATATCTTTATATTTATTTACCTTAACAATATACTTATATATTCCAAGAATGAAAAAGATTATAAGAAATATATTACCCTAATATTAAAAATATTTTAAAAGGCCAATCTGTTAATTTACCTTATTAAAAATAAATGGTATATTAAAAAGCTAGATTATTTAGGCTTTATTATCATCTTTAAAAAAATATACATTCAAAAAGGCAAGATAGCAGTAATTAAAGATTAGCCGGAACCAAAAAATGTCACAGAAATATAAACATTCCATGGCTTTATAAATTATATCCAAAGATTAGTTATAAATTTTGGAAATATTGTTAAACCATTAATAAAATTAACTTGTTAAGCTTAATAAAAAGATAGTACCTAAAAATTTAACAATAAAGCTAAAGTAGCTTTTTAACGTTTAAAAGATATAATCATAAAAGATTTAATCCAAAAGCTTCCAAATTATATAAAAGCCAAACGATTTAAAATAAACATTTTAAATTTTACAATTAAAGTAATCTTAGAATAATAAAAATTAAATGAAAAGTGGTACCCCATTGCGTACTATTTAAAAGCATTATATAATGTAAAACTCAAATATAAAATCTATAACAAAGAGTTATTAGTAGTTATTTATACATTTAAAAAATAGAAACCATGACTTAATGGAATTAAAAACCTTATTAACATTTATTTAAACTATAAAAACTTTACATAATTTATAACTATTTAAAAACTTAATTAAAGATATAAAAGATGGATAATATTCTTATCTTAATTTAATTTTAAAATCTATTATATTAAAGGAAAAAAAAACATTCAAACCAATCTTTTTAATAAATAAAGAGATTATAAAACCAAGGTTAAAAAACAAAACATCTAAATGTTAAAATAATAAAAAAATGAAACAATCATCTTAACACATATATAAATCAATAAAAATAATTAGATTAAAAGATTTTGAAAGAAATATAATTAGTAAGAAAAAGACCTATTCGCAATGTAAAAAACATTTTAAGGAACACTAATATATAAAGGCAAGGTTTATATATTAAAAAACATTAAAAAAGAATTTATTAAGAAATTTTATAAACACCTTTTATATGAATATTAAAGAATCTTTAAAACAAGGTTAAAAATGCAAAAGACCTATAATTTCCCAGGATTAAAGGCAATAATCATTAAGATAATTAAAAAATATAACATATATAATTAAATTAAAGGAGTTAGATATAAGCCATATAAATTCCTCTAACCTATTAAAGTATTAAGCAAACCCTTTGATATTATAATATAAGACTTTATTACAAGATTACCAAAGTTAAAAAACCTAGTTATAAGAACATATTATAACTTAATCTAGGTAATTATTAATAAATTTATTAAGTATGGATACTTCATATTATATAAAAAGGATTGCATCTTAGAATAGCTCGCATACGTATTTATTAAAAAAATCATTAGCAAGCACGGAATCCTTAGATAAATAATATTAGATAAAAACCTTATCCTTACATTACATTATTGGCAAACATTTATAAAAAAGATTAAAAGCAAGTAAAAGCTTTTCACCACAGCTTACCCATAAACAAATGGACAAATAAAAAGACTTAATTAAACATTTAAGCAATATTTAAAAAGCTATATTAATAACCAATAAAATAATTGGGTAAAATTGCTACCCTTAACTTAAAGCGTTTATAATATAGCAATCAATAAAAATATGAAAATATTACCACATATAATCCTATATAAACGAGATATACATATAAAAAAATAAAAATTAAATAACAATAAAGTATTAAAAGTGTAAGCACCTGCTTTAAAAGTAGAAATATTTGCAACAAAAATTCAAACACTATAATCCACATTCTAAAAACAATTACAATTCATTTAAAACAAAATGGCAAAATACTATAATAAAAGAAAAATTAAGGGACCAATTCTTAAAAGAAGAGATAAGGTCTATCTACTCCAAAATAAGCAAAATTCGACGCTTAAAACATCACAAATTTGCACGAAAAGGCCTAGCGAAAAATTAGATTTCAAGAAATTAAAACCCTTTTTCATAAAAAAAGCCCTGTTTAAAACCAATTATCAACTAACAGTCCCGTTAACAATGAAAATCCGTACCAAAGTCTTCCATATTGCAATGTTAAAACCAACACCCAAAAATGCCAAACTTATTGAAAATATCAAATTAAAAGAAGACCCAGAAAAATACAAAATTAAAATCATATTAAACTTAAAATTAAACAAGGGACAAGTTAAATACCTTATTAAATGAAAGGAATACCCATATAAAAAAAATATATAAGAACTTATCAAGCACTTTTAAAATATAAAAGCAATGTTTAAAGATTTTCACCATTAAAATCCAAATCGGCCAAGATTGCTAAAAAATCCGCGTTCGAATCTAAACCAGCCCAGGAGAAAAAGGAAGAGGCTGCAAAAACATTAAAAGAACCAGCTTTTTGTTAACAAGCCTCTTCTTTTTCACACTTAATACAATCCAATTCCTTAATAAAATTAAAACCACATGTAATTATTTTTTAAAGCTTTTTAGACCAGAAATAACGCTACATTTGAAAATGCCTAACATAATCTATAGCAGCTTTTATCGCAACATCCGCTTTCTTTAATTTGCTCTCTAATCTTTAATATTATTAAATTATCTTAGCCACCCCAGCATAAAAAATCTTGAAAATGTTGCATTTAGATCTTTTAAAACGAATACATTTAATACACCGATTAAAATCGTTAAAAACAACGCACTTTGCCCCAAGCTTCTTATAAAAAAAATAAGCCATCTCATTACGCCCTATTGCAAAAACGGATTTTAAAAAAGCAACACAATTTTCAACAGCCTTTTAATTCTGGCAACAAACATTATCACTTAAAGATTTAATAATACACCCAAATATGGTTAAAGATAAAAAGGGGGAACTAATTAGAAAAAAAGAATTATCTTTAAAACAAAGATCTTAAAGAAAGAGAATAATATTACGACCTAAAATACAACCCTTTAAATAAACTAATAAACCAAAGGTCACGTAATATAAAAAATAAACAAAAGGTTAACAAAAAAGCAAACTCCTTCCTTAAATTACTTAATTAAAAATCTTAAGAAGCAACTTAATTAAATTACTTAGTTAAAAACCTTAAAAAATAACTTAACTAAATCACTCAATTAGAAACCTTAAAAAGCAATTCAACTAAATTGCTTAGTTAGAAACTTTAAAAGGCAACTTATAACATTTCATAGAAAAGGAAAATAAATATATAAGGATAGATTTTTTATTATATCTAATCATTTATTCTCTAGCTATTAATCTAAATATTCAAACCTTTTTAATATTTAGATTGCACTTAAATATAAAGTACCCTTGAAATCTCTTTTATAATCAAAAACATCAATCCTAGACTATTATTACCCTTTAAACCAAGACCCTTAAAATACGTATCCAACCTATGAAGTCAAACTAACAAAGGTAATAAACGGGATCGTAACATATAACTATTAAAGCAAATTTTAATAAAAACATAACCATTAAAAATGATTTGTTATACCGAAAAAATAAACTTTAAATACCTATAAATATAAAAGAAAAAATCACCCGTTTAAAACATAATATTTTCGTAATAAAATATATAAAAATAAATAAAACTTTAAAGCTTATCACGTGTAACTTTTAATAACCTAACATTAAATCTTTCGTTAAAAAATTCATATGTAATTATTTAAAATGCCAACGTAATAAAATTTTATATTATATTTTTTATAATTACTTTTAACTTATAAAACTTTATTATATATCATGGCAAACGATAATAATAAATTTCATTATAAACTTACCTCTTTTTAATAAATGTAATTTAATTTAAATAATTATTAATCCATTTATTAAAATAACTCATTTTATACCTTTTTAAATAGGTAAAAAAAAGGCTAAAAATTTAATAAAAATCTTCGCTAAAACCTATTAAAAGTATCATAGAATGCCTTTAGATATTATTTCTAATAAAAACTTTAAATTCACCTCTTATTTGTAAAAGGATTTCTTTAAATTGATAGGTATTTACCTTTATATAAATACAGCTTTCCATTTATAAACGAATAAATAAACCAAACAATTAAATCAAACGTTTAAAATATATCTTTACACCTTCGTTAATTATAAAATAAGCAATTAAAAAGATTTATTATTTACAACCAAGTTTGCATATAACAATACCATCTTTTTTTTAACATATTTAACTCCTTTTTACGTAAATTATAAATACCATCTCGCAATTTACAATCCACCGCGCGGCGCTTTTAAAAACCCAAATAATAAACTATATGCCCATTAAATAATTGCAATCTACTAAAAGGCACGGTAAAACTTGAAAAAAAGCCGCTAGCAAATAAAAGATTAAACAAATAAGCAAAAAATTAAAACACTTACATATATAAAAAACCAATTAGTTATATTAAATATAAAAAACATTAAAACTAAAAAACTTGTAAAAAAATTAAATAAAAAAATGCTTAGTTTTTTTAAAATTTAAAAGATTATATCTTTTATTATTATCAAACTTATATTATTTAAAAGTTGGAAAATTTACAATTCATTTTATATTTTATTTATTAAACTTTACCGCGTTGGTAATTAAACATTCCTTAACCTTAACCAGGTTTTATAATAAATAGATCCAATAAAATCTAAAAATTATCAATTAAAAATAATCAAAAACTTTTTAACCATAAATAAAAACGTAAAATATTTAATTAAATGAAAAGGATAGCCTAAGAAAAAAAATTAAACTTAAAAACCATAAGAATATTTATTTAATAATAAAGTAAAAGCCGTAATTAAATAATTCCATTAATATAATTTTAATAAACTTAAAAACCTTTAAACTAATAAACTATAATAAACGTTTAAAAATAAACTTTAAAAAAAAAAAAGATTGTATCATACGGCTTAAAATATTAAAAAACATATTAAAGTCTTATAACCAATCGATTAAACAATATATATATAAATATGGCTTTAAAATAAAAATGTTAATAATAAAGGCATTAGAAATATTCTTATAAATTAAACCATTATATAACAACTTATAAAAACGTACCAATAGTTTTAACAACGTTTAAAGCGCTTGAAAAAAATAAAAAATGATTAATTAAAAGCGGTTAACCTAACGTATATAAATAAAAGCCTTTCTTCTTTCTTTTTTAAAAAAAGAAAAAAACAAAGCCTTTAAAACCCAAAAGAATTATTAATTAAATTTAAATAACTAATTCCAAGTCCGATATCAGCCCTTGTTATAATAATGGTTTCGGTGTAAGTCGTAATAGAAGTTTTTAATGACATAAGCTTTAAAATGTCGGGTCCTCGAAGGTTTAATGGGTGGGCATATCTCGAAATATAGGATAGTGGGATCTTGGGGATCTTGGAGCTCCCAGAAATCCTTAGGAGGCATGATCTGGTGGTTGGTAAGTTGCTGGCCCCCGTTAGCATAGGTGAATTGTCAGATTGTAAGGTTTATCATTATATCTACCAATAAACCTACTGATCTAAAACACGAAACAAGTGATTTTCAGGATAGGCTAAATGATTATAAGACAAAATAAGTTGATGATGAATTGTTAAGTTGCTGAACATTTCCGGAGGAAAATGGGCTTAAATATGTAAAGGTATTTCGGGGCTGCTGAGCGGCAACCGGTTTTGCCGGCCAGTTCCTACAGATTGGACGATAACTGAGTTTATTGGTCGGTTCCTACATATTACATGTCACGTACTTGACAGCTGCACTGTAGGTGCGGGCGACCAATTAGACAAAATAGGTACATCCGAGGTACCTAAGTCCAGCTCATATTGCATATGATTCCTACAGATTCATTCCTATAGAAATGTTCCTAAAGGTATGCTCGTAGTCATGGATTCCCGTAAATAGTAAATGATATAACTAGGTACTTAGTTTAAAAAGTAAACCTTTGAAAGAAGATTTTAATTTGTATCTGCCAAACAATAGTTGGAGTAGTCATTTGTCTGCCTTTGTATATCACCCACACCATGTTAAACAATACGAGTTGCAACCCTATCCCAGTCATCATGGTGAATGCTCCCGAAAGCACTTCTCAGTTAACTTTCTTGGTGTTTTCTACAATCGGCCTTGTCATCAACACGGCAACATTCGCCATTCATCTATGGTCTCTCCGGAAACAAAAGGGTCAGTTAATTGACATTGAATATCTACCTAGCTTAGGCACCTAGGTACCTAGGTAGACGGGTATCTCTTGAGGTACCCTCGGTCGCCTCCTGGCTTACGCTTACTCCAAATAGATACGTCATCGAAGAATCGAGCCAATGGTATCGTGCACAGCCAATCAATTGGTGCTGAGTTGAGGGTTCGGGCTGAGCCTGGTTTTGGGGGGGCTTAACTTAGGGCGATACGTCTAACGCGAGCAATATTGACGTAGCTACCTTAGGCAGGTAGATGAGAAGTGGTAGCAGAAGCATCCTTTTTTAGGGGTATTAAAGTCAATTTAACTTGAGTTAATCGCGCCCAAGGAGATACGTTGTTTGCCAATTTTCAGTGACCGTAGATGTGCAAATAGCCTATATATATAATCACCCAGGTTGGTATATTCTTTCGATTCAATTTGCTGTTAATTCCATAGGCGTTGAATCGTTAGTTGTAACTGTGATCTAGGTATCATCGCCGATTACCCCTAATTGATGCACAGCCACCTCCTATTCAGCCGCTGTGTAAGCCACATATAACAATGACTAAGCAACTTCCCAGGTGCGCTTTGGTAAGTCTCTGTATCAACGTCTGGGTTTGAGTTCTCAACCAGACTTCTCTTAATCCATAATGAGCGTGATCTACTAAAACGGTTATTTGTATCTGTATTTGATCATATGAATTTTAGCTTAGCGTTCTCCAAGTAGGGGTCAAGAAGGGGCGCGAAGCAGGAGCTATTTCCATCAGCGTCAGCAAAGATACAGACGCCATTCCTGGGTATCCAAGGCATGGATATGTGCAACGGGTTTGTCTCAGCACTTGTTTATTGAGAGAGTAGCATGAGTATATGGGCCAGAGTGATGAATTCAGCAAGAACAAGGATCGCACTTACGCGTCAAGTAATGTAGCCCAGAGATGAGAGGCACATACGTTCCCGGGTAAATATATGGATGGTACTGTAGCCAAGTCGGCAGGGCGTCCCGATATGGCGATCTCCAGGGCTCGTGGTGCATATCCCATTTTTAGATATACAAGCCGGCCTAGAGGTAGATCGAACTGGTGATCACCTACTATAACTGGTCCTGGGCGGCTGCGAATGTGGAATGACAAAGCCCGTGATAGGAAAAGGCGGAGAGATATATAAGCATGCGCACGCCACTACGTACATAGATACTCTATGTATCGTACAGCTCTTGGTCTGTATGCAAGGTCTAGCTAGCAGTTTGAGCATCAACTCTCAAGCATCATGAAGCTGCAACGCTCCCTGGCCGCAGCGGCTGCGGCTGCGACGGCGTTCGTCGAAGTCGCGCAGGCGCATTGCTACATATACGTAAGACTCAATTCCGCAACTAACTACCATCATCGCGGCCACTCTACCTGTCTGTATAACTGACATTCCTTCCCCCCCAGTCCGTCTACGTCAACGGCGTCGACACGGGCACCTTCGAGGGCATCCGCACGCCGGCATACAACGGGCCGGCGCCGTACGGCTACGCCAACAGCCCGGTCAAGGACCTCGACAGTATCGACATGCGGTGCAACGTGCTAGGCGACCACCAGGTGCCGCACACCATCCAGGTGCAGCCGGGCGACAACCTGACGAGTGAGTGATGCCCCCTTTGTTTCCCCCTTTATCCTACCCAGCACCGCTAGCACAAGTAGAAGTAGACGCAACAAAGCTAACACGGAGCGAAACAAAAGTGGACTGGCACCACGACGCGCGCACAGCGACGGACGAGGTGATCGCGTCGTCGCACCACGGCCCGGCCATGGTGTACCTGAGCCCGGACCCGCCGGCCGACAACTCGTTCGTCAAGATCTGGGAGGAGGGCAAGTACGCGCAGGGCGAGCGCGAGCGCGAGCCCGGCAAGTGGGCTACGACGTCCGACATCGCCGCGTCGGGCGGCAAGATGAACGTGCGGATTCCTCAGGGGCTCAAGGCTGGATTGTGAGTCTTTTCTTTCCCGTGTCCATCTCCCTTGATGCACCTGAAATGATATGATGCGCTGACATCTTACCATTTTCTTGCAGCTACCTCCTGCGCGCCGAGATGGTCGGACTCCACGAGGCCGACGCTAGCTACCTGAAGAACCCGATGCGCGGCGCCCAGTTCTACCCCAACTGCGTGCAGCTCGAGGTCCTGGGCGACGGCGAGGTCGAGCTACCCGAAGGCGTGAGCTTTCCCGGTGCCTACAAGTGGGATGACCCGGGTGTTGTCTATGATGTATGTTCATAATGACCTTCCTCATATGCCCCTTGTTCCACCCCCCCCTATCTTTATTCCTAGTCCCACTCTTTTTCCAGCGCTCACCCAACGTGATCATACCAAAATTATTCGCACCCCCTTCTAACAGCCCCTCAGGTATACTGCTCAACAAAGACGACGACAACAGCGCCGTGCACGACGACGTACGAGATCCCGGGGCCGACGGTGTGGTCGGGCGCGTGGGCCGCGACGCCGTCGGTGGAGCTGGGCGCCATGTCGGGGGCCTCGCGGGCCGCGAGCTGGGACACGTGGATCGTCAACTCGGTCGTCACGTCGGCCTCGGCAGGCGCCGTTCTCGGCTCCTCCACCTATGAGCCGCAGTGGTCCACCGCGTACCAGACCCCGGCTCCGACGGCGTAGATGGTCGTTTGTAACTATTCTTCAAATGAACGTTACATGCATCTCTGGTTATAAGTCAGTCAAGGTGTGTAGCTGTAGGGGAGTGTGTTGAAAGGAGGGCGTTGAGGGGTTGGCTGCTTGCTTGGGGACGTAAGGGCTGAGGGGAGCACATAATGCGCTGTATTACAGGGGGTTCTAGCGCTAGACACACTGATCTTGTCCTCACTATATATGCCAGGCTTACTTTCGGCACGACAACACAGTTACGGTACTTCACCACACGATACGTGAGACGTCTCGAATACACTACCTTTCACAAGTGATACGTGCACTCCCTAAGCAGTCAATGCAATGGACATAGACTCATACAATTGTATTGAACAACAAGCTCCTATTCTACTGTGGGATGCGCTCATCAGCGAGCTGGCGGAGTTTTCCTACATAAGCAAAGGTATAAGGAAAATCGTGACTTGGTTACCGCGAGCCGAATGATATCCTCCTGTGTGGCCGCTTCTGAAACAATGGAATGCAAAAGCAGAGACCCTTTTTTCTGGTTTTGTTCCATTTTTCCTCCCTTTTTTTTTCAATTTTGTCTTTTTTGTGAAGTGAAAGCACGTCGTCGTCCGACTGACCATGGGCACACCGGCTCGACTATCAACGCACCGAAGCCAATGTGCGTTCCGGCTCGTAAAGGCAAAGGATGGGGGTCAGATGTAGTACATCGTATTCACCAGGTTCTGGTGAAGTCGAATACCCTCCTGATTGTCCCAGACCCGCGTCCCCGTGCCCGCAGCCGAGGCTTGCGGCTGGGCGCTCGGCATCGGCTGGTCCCCCTGGGCGCTGGCCGCGCTCGACGGGGATGGGTCGTCGTAGAGGCGGTTGAGGTAGCAGCGGGCGCGCTCGCAGACGATGTCGGCGTAGTAGGCGGGCGTTGCCAAGCTGACACCCTTGGTCGCTCGGCCGTACACGTAGCAGAGGTTGTGCGTCAGGTCCTCCAGATTGTCCACGGCCGTCTGGGGTGAGAAATGCTTGAAGATCTCGTCGTGCACCACAAAGTAGTGGATGGGTCTCGCCGTACCCTTGATGGCATCGTGCGCCTGCATGAAGAATTCCCAGTTGCGAGACTCCGTCACGCCCGTGTCGACGACGGTGCCAGGCCCTGTGTTCTCGTCCCCGGTAGTCGGGTAGAAGCGGGTATGGTGGCGCTTTCCAACAACCACGATGGTGATTCGCGGCCAGCCGTTCTTCTGCTCGGTGGCGGGATACAACTCCCGGCAAGCTTGCCGCAGGAGCGGGAGCTCCTCCTTGAGGACGTGAGCGTACTGGCCTTCTGAGACGCCGTCTCGGTAGACTAGGATGTTCCTCGGGTATTTGCCCTTGTTGTTACCGAACCACAGCTTCAGTCGCGTCTTGAGCATCTCGGCAAGCTCCGTGACCATCTCCTTTCGTGCTTCTCTTTGACGACGAAGCACGGCAGGCCACTGTCCGAGATTGGCATCTACGCTTGCCACCATTCCTGCAACGCTCGGGGCCTTCTCGTTAGACCCCGGCGACGGGTGGGTCACGTCGATGCCGACAATCATTGTGTCATCCAATCTGAATTTAGGTCTAACCAGCTGATTATTCCCGCCCAGCTTCAGATTGAACTTCATCGAGACATTGGCAATGTACTGTTCTTTGCTCCATTGCTTGGCTAACTTCTCGTAGCTGACGCAGATGGTTGCGATGCCGTAGTGGGTGTCACCGAGCCGCTTGATGGCGGCATAGGTTGCCGCTGATAATCTGCGGTCCATCAAGACGACAATTAGGCCAAGCCGAGCCTTTCCGCTGGCAGCAGCCCTGAATATTCCTCCAGCGATTGCCGCAGGATCTGATGCTTCGGTTACATCTGGTATCGTATGGTTGTTGGCCAACCCAACGGGTTCACTCAATCTCAATCCAGTCTTTCCCAGTTCAGTCTTGAGCGTTGCGATGTTTTGCTTGTACGCCTCAGCTTTGCCGCTGGGAATGCCGTCAGGAATGACGTACGTCCACGGCCTTGGCGTGCCAATCTTGGTGAAATTCAATTTGAATAGATTCCACGAGGCCTTCACTATCTTGGCCTGCGCACGCGACGCACCCTTCTGAGCCGACGTATATTCGACCCTGGGTGTTCTGAGGATTCGTGAGTCAACCTTCATAAGCTCGGTTGCCACCTGGAATCCAAGACTCTTCTGCATAGTTTATACCAGTCAGTGATGCCATCTCAACAAGCCTATGTCGCATGGAGACCCCAACTTACCAGCATAGTATTGGATTCCGGGTCCGTTCCTGTGTACAGTCCGGTCGCCTTGAGACCGTCTCCTTGAATTGCATTGGCATTTAAATCCGGGGATCGCGCAGATATTCTGATCATTTGGCTCATTTGCTCCCCATTGAGCTTGGTTCTCGTTACCTGTCCGGCTGGTACATCGCAGATCTCGGGAGGGAGATAGACTGGGTTGGTCGACGTTCCCACGTTGATAACTAGATTGTCGGAGTGCTGTAGTCTGCGATTGTATTCTGCCTATGTTAGCGCATTAACGTCAGGAGCCGAGAGGAATATAGACTTACTCTCTTCGAAGAACTTGGCAATAGTAATGTAGCCACTCGTTCGGTTCTCGGTTTCGCACCAGAACTCGACCTCATAAGGGTTAGCACCGTGTTTACTGACCCTTGGCGGATGCTCTAAGCCCCGGCCGTCATCGACGGTAGCCAAACCCCAGATCGTTCTGATTCCGTGAACATATTGACTCCTGCCGTCGACAGTTTTTTTCAAGGTGGGCTGTACCTTGAGTCGCTTGAGGAATGCCGCCAACTGGTAAGTGTTGGAAAGCCCGTAAGCATGCATGAGATTCACAAGACTGCCAGCTCTGTAGAAAGACGCATGGCTCACGTTGACATTGGCGAGAACGCGATCTGTGGCCAGCCTGAAACCGGCAAAGAAGCCACTCATGCATTCCATGCCGTAGCCCAAGGCCTTGCCTTGACCCAGTTGAAACACCCTGTGTGCGCCGACCGTGACGTACTTGTCGCCCTGAGCAGTCTGAGAGTGGTAGTTGCGCAGAATGTTTAACGCCTGAATCGTTCCCTGTTTGGCGCTGAAAAACACTGACGAGTTGGTGGATTTCACATAATCGACAAGCTCGGAAAGAGAGAAGGCCTGGCCGTACTCGATAGTCACCATATACTGCAAGGCTTGGTTACCTGATGAATGACAAGTTACCTCCACGTCCTTCTTTTGAGAGACTTCGCCTTTGGTGAGATCGGACGTCGAAACAATCAATGAACGGAAGTCGGTGGTAACGACAACCGTAGCCGCATTCTGCTTGTACATGCTCATCAGTGCACGAAGGATCTCTCTTGTCTTCCTGCCACCGACGGTTGGCTGGATTCTCGTTATCGAGAACTGATAGAGAACGATATCTTTGGGCACTTTCACCTCGAAGTAGTTGGCACGAACGGGTGTGGGTGTACCCTCTCTTCCAATCGCAGGGCGTCGAGGGAATTGTCGAAAAAACTCGGTCAAATCGTGCAAAGCATCAGTGCTCGGCATGACAGTCGCCAGTCTATCATCGTAGCTATTAGGCAGTGTAAACATGGCGATTGGAAATTCAACTTGGGACTTACTGCTGAGACTTGTGCCCGCCAGAGCTATCGCCAGATCTTCCTTGCACACCTTTACCTTTCCCTCCGCGGCGACCACCGCCAGCTGCTCCTCCGTGCTTCTGCTGCTCAGACATGACAGGCGCTCGGTTGCTGCAAACCAGGACCGATGCTGCGATGAGAAGACTAGACTGCACCTTGTGTGTGTCAAGCAAGTTTCTTTCACGATCGATAAAGCGTGGCGACTGCGAGCGATATCAAGCAATACGAGAGAGATCGACTGTGTCAATGGTCAGTGACGTGGCGACGTTGCCAGTGATGATTCAGTCAAGGAGAGATGAGAGAGAAGGAAAACGAGAAGGATGGTGAACATAAACGAAAAAAGGTGAACGTATGGTGAACTGAGCATGAATGGAAGTGTGGTAGGTTGGCTGCGATTGGATGGATAGGTATCTCATATACCCTGAGAAGGTGCGTGGTCCCAGCAACGGCAACAGCAGCAACGACACAGGAGCAGCAACGGCAGCCGCGGGACAGCCGCGCAACAGCATCCGCGTCTAGCATAGCAAATCAGGGAAAACTTGCCACCCAACTTCACGCGCAATAGGCGTGGTTGTTCAGGCTGGGGAAGGTACCAAGGGAATAAGACGGTCATATGGGAAGACGCGAAAGAAGAAACTTATCAGATGCAGACATGCCTTTAGTATGTTCGGCACGCGAGAGGCTACTGGATGTGTTCGTTCGTGATAATGCTTGCTCGCGATTTGTGACGATACTGGGGATCTATCAGAGGGGGGTCTTGATTTGCAGGTAACAGCAAAGGGCTCGGGGTTCGTCAGGGAGAAGGTCTCCCCCTATAGTATATTCAAAGAGTGACTATAGGCTTAAGTTGACTGCTGTCAAATATCCTGTACAAAAGAGAGGACTCCTGCTTCCTTTTATCCTCGTATATCAACTCTTGGGGAGACAGGCTCTTGTCTCCCCATTTCTCCTGGGGAGCTGGGGCGCTGGCTCCCCGTCTCCCCAGAAGGGTATCACGTGACCCTGATGAGTAGTCTTGTAATTACATAAGAAATCACCTTTCTCCCGTACATTAGCCGTGATTGGTCAGGGCTACTTCTTCTTGTGCAAGCCCCTAAAATGGCCCTGTTTTGTGACATTTCGTTCTATCGCAGAAGACGAAGGGTTCTTTTAGTTCTATAATAATAACATATAGGGCGCTAACACACTTGCTTCTGATTTATTACAGTGGCTGTTAATCCTCAAAAAGGCCTGTAGGTCTGGTTTGTGAATTCAGAGGCTGCCGTAGGTACTGGCTGCGTTGATACCGGAATCTCTTTATATTTTCGTTCGGGATGTGCACACATTTCATATATTACTTTTACATATCATGTTTGGCCCTATTGAGTCATATTGGTGTTGGAGCGGGTGAGTTTGGGGGATAGCAAACACATGACATTTGTTCACAAGTCGGATCAATACGGGCCTTGAATTCTGTTGTCTACGAAGAAAGCACCTGCTAGTGTACTTGAATCAACGTATCCATTCATCACCCGTAAGCCCTTATCGATTCTCTAACGAGTAGAGAAGAGTTGCCCAGTTCGGCGTATTCCACCTTGTGTGATCTTCCGTGAAGAGACAATGCCCTCCTCAAGAGAGGAGACAGAGACAAAAACAGCCATAGCCACCGCCGCCTTCCTAAGCCCTACTAACAGAGACATCTTAGCTAGTACTGGCAGGCTCGCTAATCAGCTTCCGTGCGGGCTCATCGCAGTTCTCGATAGCCGCGGTGATCCGAGCGCGGATGCCGTGTCGTTCGAGCAGGGCGCCAATTCTGTCCGCCGCGACTTCCAAGACTTTTCGCAAGAGGTTGGCGTACTCGGTAGCGTAGTCGTCCTCCACCCAGAACAGATCCTCGTGCTCGCCGGCAGACGCGATGCGGGGTCGTGCCGCGAGCCAGCGGTCGACATAGAAGAATTGTTTCCTGAAGAAGTCGGGCTGGCGCATGACGAGGTATACCTGCTGCAGATGCTTCATCTGGGAGAGGACGGCACGGTCGCAGTCGGAGAGGGAGCCGATCTTGAAGGGCACGAGGAGTGCCACGTTCCGCACGCTGCGGATCCAGTGGTCCTCGGGGAGCTTGGGGGGCTGGATGCCCTTGATCGGGTTGCGCACGAAGCGGAACCACTCGTGGCGGCCTCGGTAGCGGGTGTAGTTGAAGAAGAAGAGATCGCGCTTCGGGTCGGCGCGCACGAAAGCTGCCGATACTGTGTGGTGGTATGGGCCGTTGGCGAATAGCTGGGAAACCGATCCGGTCTTACCAAGGCCTATCACGGTCACTTCGCCGTCGAAGCGAATCAGGCTGTCGTTTGGCAGCATATCCTCATCTGCAGGCCTTTCTTTTGAGATACTGTTCACCATCTCCCACTTCTTGGGGTTCACTGCTGTATAACGGCGGATTTGGCTCGCGGTAATGGAGAAGCAGTGACAAGTAGGATCGAGGCCGTCTCGGTAGCATTCCCAAACCATGTCCTGCAATTCAGTCGGGAACTTGGTGAAGAGGTGGAACTCGTCCAGTGTTTCCGCGTCTTTCTCCTTTTTGTCCTTGTCCATCGTGTCGCTCTTCATTGTGTCCTTCTCCATCGTGTCTTTCTCCTTGTCTTTCTCGTCGTTCTCCTTGTCGTTCTCCATCGTGTCGGGGGCAGAAGATCGTCGAGGGAGGATAGAGACAAAGTTGGCAATCGTGTTATCGAAATGAACAAGATGGGAGAGTAACGCGAGTTTTTGTATCAGAGCCGCCCAAAGTCGAGATGGCATACCTGGGTAGATAGGTGCAATTGATGAGTCGCGTACCTACCCAGGTACCTGAGGTATGCATTAGAAAAGACCAAAGCAGTGCTTTAGAATAGGTCAATAGGTGTCAATGCGGTGGAGTGAAAAAAAAAAAAAAAAAAGCTTTTTTATTGAGTTACTTGCACCAGGTGCTGGTGTTGCTGTGAGCAGCGCGTCCGTGAATAGCGCGTCCCTGAGCGGCGCGTCCCGGAGCAGCGCGTCCACGAGCAACCAGAGAGACCAGTTGCCTAGGAGCACAAAACAAGACAATCAAGCGCGTGCGACCAGGGAAATGGTATAAGAACGTACCTGGCTCAGGGCAAACATAAAGAGTCTAGTGCCCATGCGTTCACGATGATCAGGATGCAATGCCCAGGAGGATAACTTCTCCCAGTTTCTTCAGATGTAGGTGGTTGGCTGATTGGGCCTAGTCGATGAGATAGATGCTCTAGCTGCAGCGAGAGACAGATGGCAAAGATGGAAGATGTGAGGGAGAAAGAACGCCGTCCGAACATATCCCATTCGGAGAAGTGATAGTGGAAAAGCAGTCAGGCCAACCGGCAACCCCCAAGCCTCAAATAAACCGAGTAGCCGCCCATCCCCTTCCTCCCCCCCTTTAACCACATGAGCCCGACACCATTGAGAAGAGGAAAACGCCATGCTATGGAAAGGAATAGGGTGATGCCCTAACTCGCACCGCATTGCCCGCCGAACCGTTTTAAATGCCGCCGGAGCTGAATTGCGTGGAGACAGCTTGATAGCTGGAATATGCCCGTTCTGTAGTCGTCCTATTGTCTGCATGACACGTCCTGATATTCGTCACAACCATTTCACATTGCTTTCCCTTCAACATTTGCCTTCCCTTCCAAAAGCGCCGCCGCCACCGCCCTCCCAAGATATTAGGTATGGTTTATTGATTTATTCGATGTAACATGAGTTGGAAAAATATGACTTTATGGGTATAAGGTATATAAAAAGGAAATAATGGTAATCGAAATGAGAGAGCGGTAAGGATATATGAAATTAGACGAGGATTTGAGAGGCTGGATACGTTGGCTTCTCTTCGTGGTCGGCATGAGGAATACTTAGTCGTAAGCTGTTGATGAGGAGAGTAGAAAGTAGAGAGGAAATAGGTGAGGAATGATGATGAGGATATAATGGTAGTCATGACCGTGATGGCTGTGATGATATCATGGCGATGGCGATGGTTT
The DNA here is from genome assembly GCA_022432365.1 of Hypoxylon sp. FL1284. Taxonomy (NCBI): domain Eukaryota; kingdom Fungi; phylum Ascomycota; class Sordariomycetes; order Xylariales; family Hypoxylaceae; genus Hypoxylon; species Hypoxylon sp. FL1284. The sequence goes on from JAJJXE010000002.1 coordinate 701,568, forward strand.
AGGCACAAGAGAAGTCGAGTCCCATGCTTCTCGCGACGCCTTGCCAATCCCACACGCGTACCCAGTCGCCGCGTTCCATCAGCCGCCAAACCTCCTCGAGTACCTCGCCGACGCAGTCGCTGTTGCGCAGGCCGGTGTAGCCGCGCACCGTCCGGATGGCGGCGCGGATCCTCTCTCGCTGGGCCGGCGCGAAGCACGCGCAGCCGATGACCAGGCACGGCACCAAGAGCAGCGTCTGCACCGGATCGCTGGGCTTGAACGAGTCTAGGATGGCTAGCGATTCGTCGACGGCTATCGTGATGCGGTGGTCGTGATGGGGCGGGTAGCGAATCGGTGGCGGCGAGTCTGCGCGGGGTGGCGTCGTGTGGCTGCTCGTGGGCCGCTCGGATGAGGAGGGGGTGCGGGCGGAATGGGGCTGCGATGTCGGCGACAGGGGGACGATGCTTGGCGCTGCTTGCGAGAACAGCGCCGACGGCGACGAGGACGACGGCGGATAGATGGTCCTGAACAGATACACCCACATCATCTGTTTGTACAGAAGACCAACGCGGTCACGGCTGTCGCCCGGCGGCCAGTGCGGCGTCCACTCGCGGATGGCCGAGTCGATCTCGGCTGCTCGGAATAGCGAGGTGTAATCGACCACGGGATCCACCTCGGCGGCCATGTTTGCTCTGATGTTGTTGCGGATCGTGGTGATCTGTGCGAGGTAGTGAAACAGACCGTCGGCGATGCCGATCAACCGTGCCGGCTGGATTTCCAGCCAAGGTTCCCAGTCCTCGGTCGCTAAACGCGGAATGTGGAGGTCGGGATAGCGAATGAGCTCGTCGGCAAAGACGCGGTACTGGAAGAACTCGGTAATGAATATTAGAAATGCGTTGTCTGGCGGCGGCGATTGCTGAATGAGGTTTTTGTACGCCGACAGATGTACCCGGTGATCCCCGTTGGGGTTGCCTTCTGCGAGGGTCTGCAGCAGGAGGCAAAGCATCTGCCCGTAACGAGGCGACAGGTTCGTCTTGTTTTTAGGATCGCTCTCGTTACCCACAGGTTCGCAAAGCTTCTCCATAGCCGCATTGTGGTGGAATTGGGACCTATCGAGTAGCGATGCTAATGTGATTTTGGGACTGGAGCTCAGAATCTTAAGGCCGTATGGAGTGTCGTAGTCGATGTGTCTGCTGGCGACGGACAGGATAGAGTGCATGAGACCTCGGTGTTCCACCGCCATCTGGAGCAGCATGTCCTTGAAGGCGTTCTTGTGCTGTCCTTCGACCGTGAGCACTCCGCTCAGGTGGCTGATGTAGTGATTCAGGAACACCATGTCTTCGGGCGTCTCGACGCCTTGAAATATGGGCTGCAGAGTGATATGCGGCAGGCTATGCCGATTCTGCCGCGCTAAGCCGATTGTTAGACGTCGGAAAGAGGGTGTACCTGAATCATAGCAGTGAATACCTTCTTCGACCTTCTTCTCCTTTCCGCTCTTCCAAATCGTCTTCTCGTGGTATCCCTCGCAGAGGACGGCATTCTTCTCGCAATTCAGGCCTACGTGGGTTAGACACGGGAAAGGGGGGTTAACGTTGTTGCGACTTACAGCGCGGTTTCGCCTCGTCGCACTTCTTCTTCCTCCTGCGGCACGTAATACAACCGGTCTTGGAACGCCCCTTGGCCACCTTATTCGCCGCTACCTGAGGCGTGAGCGGGTGCTTTCGGGGACGCCCTCTCGGTCTCTTGACCTTGGCCTGCGGCGTCGTTATGTCCGTCGGTTCTGGAATTGGCGTACGAGGAGCTTCCTTGACATCATCCATCTGGAAATCGTCGTCTTCGAGGGGCTCTATTTTGGGAACCGTCAACACGTCGTCCGGGTTCTTCTCCCACGACACGTCATGCTCGTCAGTCTCGTCCCCCGGCTCAGCGCCGTCGCTATAGCTTGTGCTCCACGATTCCGCGCACGACGAGGTCGCAGAGTGGATCATGGTTGGTACAGAGGACGCGGATACACCCACCGGCGGCATCTCGAGTTCGGTGCTGATAGGAGACAGCTGGCCGGTGTCCATTCGATTGGCATGGACGGGATTGACCCATAGCGGAGACGTGGGCATGACCGCGGACGAGTTCCCGTCGGAAGCCATGCTGCGACTATCTGACCAGGGCATATCTCGGTCGTCCGTTACGAGAGCCAACCGACATTCCATAGCTCGTAGAGACGGATACCATTCCCACGAACGGTGAAACCAGTAGACAGATTCCCTGTCTTGCAAGAGAACGTCTAGGAGATCGAGCTCATATGAGAGATAAAAAAATTAAAACAAAAGAGCCGAAGTGGCGATTCGACCGGAGATCAAGTGCTGTTCTATACGGTCATAAGTCTATGCCTCAAGACAATCTTGCAGAAGTATGGGGACGGGTGTCAAGCTGGTCGCAACTACACCAGCAGCCTTGATTGGTCTCCTCACAGCGAGCTTTGCTGCGGTCATCGGCAAAAGGCAGATGGGGGGGGGGGGGGGGGGGGGGGGGCAATCGAGACGACCCGGCGTCTGATTTGAGGTGCAGGAATAAATGGCACGCACGTCCTGTCTTATAAGAGGAGCGAGAGAGCAGATGGAGGGGTTGGGCTTGGGCAGCGGAGGTGGAGAGTATAGGTAGGTCTTATTTGGGCCGTGGATGTGATACCGTGGGGCGGCTGGCGGAAAGGGAAGATACGTGGGCGGGAGATGGACATCAGAGAGGGTACGGGCAGCATGTACTTGTAGATGGCAGAGGCAGAGGCAGAGGCAGAGGCAGAGGTAGGACTAAATGGGGCAAGGCAGGGTTGGGGATAGCAGAGATGGTCGAGAGAGGTATGGATATGGATAGCTAGACGGCGAAGGCCCGAAGACGTACTGAGCCTTTCTCCACCCCCATCCCGGGCCCTTGTGCGACTTTTTTGGAGGGGGGGGCTCGGGGGGAGGAGAGGGAGTAGGGAAACGAGGAACGAGACGAGCTGGACGAGCCAGTGGGGCAGCAGAGCGAGGAGAAGAACGTAGCAGTAAGCAGATGGGAAGCTCGACGTGCGCACTATCGAGATGAAATGACATTGACGAGGGCATCGACGAGGGTTACGGAGCCTACCTTACCAATATCACATCACATAACACATAACATATAGTCGCTTCACGTGCGTGAGCGTATGTGAGGGAGTGTTTCCTGTCTACCACGCAGCCCACGGCGACACAGCAGAGCCAATGCCAGAGCCATTGCCAGTACCAGAGTCGGAGGCGCCGTGGACCGCGGGTGGACAGGGTACGCGGAGGCACGTACCGTGCTACAGTAAAGGTACATCGCTCTCACGTACGGGGGAGGAGAGGAGAGGGAGACAGAAAGATGTTCTGCGATGAACATGGCGATGTGGGCGCAGGCCAGGATGGGGTCGCTAGCGCTTGGCGCCTGTCGAGCCCCCCAGTCGCCCATCGCGAAAACCCCCGTCGACCGCTCCCGCCACTGTGTGGTTCTGGCATAACGCATGCAGCACTAGCGGCACCCAGCGGGACCCCGCGAGACCAGGAAAATACATGTCGATACTTGGGGTGATGGTGTGTGACGGGCTTGGTCCTATACATCGAGGGGCGTTGTGCCAGGGCCTCGATATGGAAAAAGAGCTGCCTCGCTCGCCTGCCGTACGGTGTGCTGCCTCTGGTGGAATGTAGAGTGTAGATAGAACTCTGGATGGCGGCATAGGTCGGCAACGTCTACCCTTAGCCTGGCGAAGTCGTCTCCGAGAAGGATTTAGATCTGTTGACCGTCTGGGGCCTCCGTCATCTCGTTAGAATATATATGCGTATGCGCCAAGAAGGGTCGACTTGGGCCGATTACGTCCAGCTCTCCATCCTAACCTGGAACTATCTCGTCAGTTCTGCACCGGCGCAGTTCTCTCTGCGTAGCTCGCGCGCAGGAAGTCATTTAGGTCGGAGAATTTTCGCGACTACACAGATATATGATATAGACTTGGACGCCTACCAAGCAGGCCAAGGTGTAGGTGGCCTTGAGACCTACCTACATAGGAACCTAAGTAGCCACCTACATATACGTATACGTTAGCATATACTTGCCTGCATCTGGCTACCGTCGTCTTCAGGCCGTAGAGAGGAACGTATCGTGACACGGTACCTATGTCGCATTCGTGTCTGCATCCCGCTGTTTCGCTAGCGTCCGTGCACTTTTGCTAAATAGAAAGTGGCTTGCTTCGAGCTGGCTCGGCCATCTCCATCTCGGTGAGCTTTCAGTCCAACGACCGCGAGCTCTCTATACATGGCAGAACAGAAGCGAGCAATTGGCCATGGCCGGACGGGTATTGCTCCCGTCTCCTTCTTCTCTCGGACGTATCAAGGTCCTAGATCGGGATTTTAATCTTTTTCGCTGACCACTCGGAACGAGTCGTTGGCCGAAATAGAGGCGGCTGCTGAAGGATTAGTCGACATCCCTGCGACGGCGCAACGAGCAGGAAGGGAGAGAAAAAGCAATCCCGATACGAAATACGTTCATGTCTGGATGATGAGCCGGGCATGTACATAGTCGATGTATGATATACCTCTAGGTAGGTAGGCATGTATAGTAGTAAGGTGTCACTCAGGATGTTTCCGCGAAGGAAAAAGAAAAAAAAAGTTGGGATCGGGGACAAGATTGGAAAAGGGAAACGCCAGGCTGGTAAGACGGGAGTTGCTCTGATTTGACCGGGCTGGGCGGATAGGGCGTCCGACCCCTGGGCTGTAGGGTTTGTGGCCGCTGCGCACAGGCGTGTTTACAGGCGGTACAGTCCCTGTGGTCAAGCCCTGCGGTCGAGCATTGTCACCCATCACCGTCGCACACGCCCGTGAGCTTCATAGCTTATTTAACAGCTTGCAGCACTATTCTGCACCTGTCATTCGGTCGCCTAACGGGAACACCAGGTTTCCTACATCCTATATGTACCCGGGTACCTATCGTGTCCTTTGTTTTTTTTTCTTTTCTTCTCCTCTCCCATTTGATCAGATCAGACCGACAATGATCGTCGAGCATCGGCCGCCTTAAAAGCTGACACCCCCAAATCGCAACCAGTTTTGTCAAGTCTGGGGTTCGCTGCTGTGTTACCTGAGATGACATACGCTGATACGGTATCTGATAGTGCGTACGAGGCAAGTGTCTCGATATCTTAGCTCTGACCCGGTTTTCGAGATATGTCACAATGGCTGGCATACAGCAAGGGCAGCAGACAGAAATACTCGGTAGATGCGTTGATAGATGTCGGTCCGAGATGGATTCTAACTCGGGATAAGACTGCGAGACAACGAGAACAGCTGAGCCTCACTTATACCTACTTAGGTACCTACTCAATGCTCTAGCAGCTCTGTATCGTGAGTGTCTGGTCGTCGATGGCCAGCTTCCCTGGTGACTGGAACTTTGAACATGTGCGCTCCGCGGCGGAAAAACCCCTGATGCTCCTTTGGGGAGACAAATAGGAATTACAAACGACGTATGTAACGTTTTCTTTCCTCATATAATTAAGATATGGACAGGGAAAGGCCCAAGGTGGCAAGTCCTGTAAGCGATTCGACCATGTCGCTGGCTCTTGAAGCTCATCCTTGCCGTTTCAGGGACCTTGGACCCCAGAACAGCCAGCGGGAAGCGGGATCGTAATCGCAGATCTAGCAATCATCGTGCGTCCTGTTATATATGACAGGCGACTCTGAACGGCCTCGGCGTGGTAATTTCGATACTCACTCCGTCGCTTCCTGATGCTGCAGATGTAACATGTAAAATAAATATTCATCCTTATCCAAATATACTATATAATAACAACCCTCTCTACTGTATGCTTCTAGACATATCTCTTCTACCAGGTGTATTACGTCAGACCTTGCACAGTAATCACAGTGCGTGCGCCTGTAAACCATACGGAGCAGTACGCGCTTTTCTGTCTTCTGTCGACAATTCTCAATTCTCAGCCAGAGAGCGATATAGCACCCTACTCTTATTCCTGCCTATCTTACACCTATCATGGAGTGGTTCGAGAAGGCCTAGTCCACTATAAAGCTGCGATATACTGTCGACTATATGCTTCGGCAGCTCTATGTGGTCTTTGACTTGCAAGAATGCCAGACTTATGTACATGTCTACCTGACGTGACATCGTCTCCGAAGAGCGCTGGCGTCTCCTAGGGTTTATCTGCGCGCTACTGTGCGCAACGTACCCCACCCTTCTTCGCTCTGGAGAACAGACTTGGAACTCTGCTAGCACAGTAGTCCGGCCGTGATAATAGGGGCTCGAGGGGGGGAAGATTCCGATAACGACTGCCTTGACCCCCACTCCTCTATCAACTATTCCGAGCCCGTTCCTCAGCAATCGCGAGTGTGGCGCGACGTCTCTTTTGGGCACGTCGGAAATTTGCCGGCCTGGCATACCGTGCTTGGTTTCGATGCCCAGAGCTATTTCAAGATGTGTGTAACAACTACCGATGAGGCTTGAGTCCTCGGGTTACACCAGTCACCCACCTCTGCCGTCCTGCGTCCACCTATCGTGACCCTCGCTTCCCCCCTCAGCAGCACCGAGACGCGGCATTGGTGCAGTACAGAGGCCCAACGGGGCGTACCTTTAGGTATGATGGGGGAACGTGGAGGTATCTTGCAAGATGCAGGGCAAGAGGCTAAAGGTCGCTGTACATGATCTTTATTCGTCCCGGCTGCACCGTGGCATCATCGTCACAAGCAAAGGAGACGAGACAGGACACTCGTACGAAACGGCAAATGAAAATCGCCTACCTGGCAGTCTGGGTACCTGATGAAGAGGGATTAACTGGAGCGAGTGTCTCGATGTAAGTTGCATGATGATTTTTCAGACGCTTACGAGCGTCGGATGCAGCTACCAGAAAGCGTGTATAGATAATAGCGTCCGGTTTTTTTCTTGTGCCCCATCCGAGTCTGGGGTCGGGGGCAAGGGGACGACGGCCTCTAGCCACAAGCGTCGACTTCTTGGCGATCAAGGACACATGATAGCCGAGCCTAAGCCGGGTGTCGCAAGTGCGTATGAAACTCACCGAAATCCCCGAACAGGATCGTGAAGAGTGGACACGCAAACAAGGAAAAGAGAAGAAAAAAAAACCAGTTGCTTCAGAACAAACACACCATCCTGTCGCCTGCTACCCACTCTCATGCTTCAGAGATCTCAGACGGTAGCTTTTCCGGCTCCACGTATAACGAGGTTATGTTCATGCAAGAGGAAGCAACGTCGGCTACTTAAAGTGTACGAGATGCGCAGATCATCTATACTGCCTAATAAGACCCAGGTGTGTGTATTGCCGGTCTATCACTAGGCCGAGCAGCGCGGGATGATATGTCTTCGAGGATAGGGGTCCATCAGGCCTGAGGTGCTCTACCGTACGGCGCATGTGTGTTACGGTTCCATCCAGCGTCTTCCTCTGGGAGCGAGAGGAAGCATCATCCATATGCGAGGGCCCATCGAGCTGCATTCGCATATCTTGGGCGAGCCGTTCGCCGTTATAGCAATCGGTTGAATAGCTCAGCATCGACCAGGGTCGACTGGCGGATCCCTGTTGGAGACGTCGGTTCAGTCCCAGTAACGCCATGTAACCAACCTATCAGCCTGTGACTTCTTCTGTGAAGCTAACGCGAAGTCTCTTTAGGTAACTCATAACGGGTACTTTATAATACATCGAGTCAAGACTCGTATCTGGCCACTACACGAATCCTCGAGATGCAAGCCACTGTGGATGCCATAAAGCGATCGCTAAGGAATTTCTCTTTCTACTGTGCAAAGTGGCTGGGGTGCGACCATTGCGAGCAGAGGCTACTGCAGCGCTGGACTCTAACCCGCCTCCAAGAAGTGAGCACGCAAGGTCTCGGTTCTTTACTATACGGATCCATAGGACTATAGTCTCTGGATGGATGGGGTTAGATATTAATGCCCTCTTCAACCTGTCTGACGAACTGGAGAGATGGCTGGCTGGCTGGCTAGCCCAGCCCTCTTGGCATCAAGATTGATTGTCTGGCCCACAGAGCCGACCGCTGATCGTTGTCCTTCGCTGACTATTCTGAAATCCCGTCGCTATAGGCAAACAGCCGGACATTCTTAAGTCATCAGTCGCGCAGGATGTCATCCAAGGCCAGACCGCTTCCCGAATTCCATGGCAGCGGGACGATCTTCGGGCGCCCTCGTCGTGGTTTATCCGGGCTGTCACGATGCCACAAGCCCACCGTAAGACTCCATATTTACCGGTCAAGCGGGCACGCTAGTAAGTAATAAGCCAGTTGTCCCGCCCGGACTAGTTCGCTAGGTTAAATCTGGTCGTCGACGGCTCGAAACACCAAGTCGAAGCTAACCCAGACGTTCGGCGAAGAGCGAGAGAAGCTTCGGTTCCGAGTCACTCACCGCGACTTTCTCGAATCATCAACGGCAGTTGAGCAGCAAACTCTTCATGTCAGGTCTGGCCGGGACGAACTAGTTCCGCAACAACCTTTCGCCTCGCGTGCCAATCATCCAGATGATCTCCGAAGATCCACGGGACGGTATATGCCAAAGTACAGGAATATGATCAGGGTTACCGACGCGGATCGGCCCAAATTGTATCCCATTGGTGCTTCGAAGAACAATCGAACTGCGGCGAGATATCGGCGCTATCCAGATCAAATCGCCTGTTAACTGGTGCGCTCGGATCGAATGGAAAGTCTTCATGATACTACGAGGTTGGTACCCAGTGTAAGCAAGACTTACTTGCTCTACTAAGACCCTTGAATGCATCAAGACCATTCTCAGCCTGGGGGGAGGCTTATTCTGGCAATACGGACTTCAGCATGAGCAGGCTGGACTTGTTTCCTTCGAGTATTCCCATCTGGGAAAGCTGAGATGGATCCAGCCACCAGCTATTTCGGTACTATCGTCTCTGCTGGGGGCAATCTAGCCCTACGAGCGGTCAACACGAGCCATCGTACATGTGAGCGCGTCCATTAGCCGCGCGCTCGCCGACCTCCAAGGTGCTAGTCCGCGCCGGCGCCTGATTTCCATGGCAGATCTCCCGTGCATGCCGCTAGATCGGGTTCTACTCGACACTATCTCGCGAATCCCCCCCCCTTTGGCTGGCCCGGGTCCCTATATGTCCGGCACCTATGATCTACGACTCCGAGTCGAACCCTCGGGTACCGGCATTGCGCTTCTGGCCCAGCTAGGTGACATCTGACATCTGCACAGGTCCGGATGCATACAATCATGACGGCATCACGCACGGGAGGCTACCCACTTCCTGGACCGCTTAGTCGCAAGGTCTTTCCATGGCCTTCTCAGCCGAGTCTCACCGCTTGAGAGGCGTCGCGGAGCGTCCGCTACTATGATACGGACGCATCAGGAGCGAAAGGAGCCTGGTTGATGCCCATCGAGGGTTCGATCGATCTAATCTATTCTTTACCTGCGTCTAGGCTGTTCTACACTCCGTTTCCATAGGTAGGCAGGCATTGAAGTTGCGCCCAGTCAACTACCTCGCTCCAGGAATGGTCCTATACCTATAGACTGGCAACGTGGTCCAACACGACTGGATATACCGTAATGTCAGGAACGACAAATCCGTGCCGGTGCTTAGGTCGGTGCGATTTTTACCGTCAGACGACGAATAAGATTGCTTTGGCTTAGCAATTGGGAAGCAACCGAATGCGTGTAACGCCTCCCATAAAATAACCATAATCGGGGAGCGCTCTGATCGAGCCATAGACGACCGTGCCATCGAAGGCTTCTATACTTCCCGATTTTACATTCCCTTATCGTCGAGGCACCTCATCCCGTGTGTAACCGTGCAAAAGCGTCCCCTCTTCGGGTCCGCCGCTGTGCCGGCCGTTGGGCTGGGACGTAAGGAAAGAGGGTAGGTATGGCGACATTGGTGGCAGTGGTAGCCTTGCTTATCCGGAACGAGTAATCTCGGGGGCCTTATCCAGTATGTCGTAGGAACCCGTCGAATGGGAACTCCTGGGACGGGGAGACCATGTCGCGCGAACGCGGGGAGGGACGTGATTCGTGGATATCTTTGTGATACTTGGTTCCGTTAGATTGGGCTATAGAAACCTAATTGCGTAAGGAGGTAATTCGACGTAGCACGTCGGCGAGGCTAGGCCGGGGTGTTTGCGTGCTTCGGTATTCGGCGTGGGAACTATGCTGAGAGCCCCTGAGAGCGGCTATTTGCTGGATAGGAGTAAGGACGTGCTCACCGCCTCGACTGTATGCCAGGTCCTGAGACGAATCGGCTGAACGTTTATGCAGAGTTACGAATACAGCATTGTAAGCAGCCCGAGTCGCATCGCGATGCCTTGGTCGTTGGGCTCGAATGTGCGACGCGAGCATCCGTCGCAACCTCGGGCTGCGGCTGTCACCGTCCCAGGTTCTAGGTGAGAAGAGAGAGCTCATACGGGAGTCTGGATGCTACATAGTAACGAGACAGACCCAGAACATGAGAGATATTTCCCGCGTCAGTACCGTGTACCTAGGTCACGGCGTCGTCGAATCGAGATACGTGCTCGGACCTACCTCCCCGGTATGGGCAAGAAGATCTCTCATGTAACGCTCCCACACATGCCCTCGTAGAGCCTTACCCCCTTTCTCCCCCAAGCGCTGCCAATTTTCGCGTCTGTGGACGGCGATCTCGGTGCAACGCTCGAGGGCATCCCGCTCGCCACGCCAACGGCAAACGGCTGCATGGCGGGAAAAGTCGATCGCTTCCGCTTTTTTCTGCTCTGCTTTCCCGGTATATGACCCAGTGGCGAGATTTGGAGAGCGCGCGGGAACGTAGGGTTGCATCCCCGGTGCGGTTCATGCATATCGAGGTAGGTCTGCATGCGTCAAAGCCGTGCCATGGCTGCACCCGACGCGGAGAGACGAGGTAAGAAGGTCCTCGAGGGACTGGGGGTGGTGGTGGTGGTGGTGGTGGTGGTGGTGCCGGCTTCTGGATGGCAGCCAGAGGCTCGCTTGGGCCTCTCCGGCTAATACGACGGCGACGAGATCGAAACGAGATGCGCGTGCAGACGATGACGACGTTCGTCGGTAAGCTGATCTGCGGACGTCGGCGGAGATTGCTCTAGCACCGTTTGCCTGTGATTAAAGTCCATTTTCAAGCTGAGGCTCCTACAGAGACAAACATTTATCAAAAAGCCCTTTCCAGCCACTTATAAAAATATCAGTATGTTCCTTTACGGATCTTTCCGCAGGCATGGCCAAGAAAAGGCGTATAGGATACAGTTCCAAACGAGCCTGGGTCCCCTAGATTTAAACAGCTAATAGACTCCGAGTCGCGACCGCAAAACGAGCTTGCCTCTCGGCGCCGTCATCACTGCGTGAAAGCCGTAAGGTGGATGGCGCCAAGACAGTTTTGTTAAGCATAAATGGACGTAACTAAGGGCACCTTCGGCATCTTTCGGCATCTCGATAGCTGATACTAGATCTGGTTGTCTCACCACATCTCTTATGCACGTGTATTGCACGGCGAATAGCAATTGCTATAGTAAGGAGCCCGCACCGGGCAGCCGTTCTATTGGCTAACCCCCGGAGGCTACCGGCGTTGTAATCATGATAATAACATGATAATTGTGTATTGATTTGTGTAATTAACCTTTGAAACAGAGAAGTTCCTTGTGATAGATAGAGAAGAATGAGGACAGAATACTCGTGTTCGGGAAAACCCGGTTCGTACCTTACTGTATCCAATGAGTGGTTACTACGACCGCAATCCAAATGTGCTCTATGACAGTCACCTTTAGAGCCATCAAGCATCTTTAATATCCCCAGAGCCTTTCGAGGCTGCTATCCTACTCTCAATGTCTCGAATCACGTGTATTTGACCGTGTAGGTCGGTCACATTATGAAAGGCGCGCCAAACTGCCTGTTTCCTTCTCTCCACCGCTCGAGAAGCACGATGGCTCATTATGGGTGTCTCAGTGTCATCACTAAGACGACTCAGCGAGTATGCCAAGCAGCTACGCTTGTATTCCGTCAGTTGGAATAGCCTCCGCTTCTGCTCTTGCAGAGGGTCGCCAGCTTTTATGCTGGGAAGTTGATAGAGTTGAGATTTCTCCTCGCTAATTCTCACAGGAGGGAGCCGTAGTTGTATTATACGTGAAACATGGCCGCAATATACTGGCAAACGTCGTTTGTAACGTAACTTTTAAACTGCGGTAGAAAAACACTTCGCCTTTTTCTGACTGGCTGATGAGAGAAAAGATGTGACGAGGGCTGTTATAAGGCTCGAAATCATTTAAATTCAGCTAATAATTCTCTTTAGTCTTAAGGGCCTTGACCTCCTCTCCTTTTGAGAAAGAGGGAGGAAGGCCTCTATTTATACACGTTGGGTTGACCATCTTTAGTCAGTCATCCTTATTTTTTTCAAGCGCCCGAGACGCTATTGATACGTCTTACAAGTTGCCGTATAGTGGTTTGGCCTATAAAAACATCCCTAATGCTTTCATCATTAACACCTTTGCCTTGGGATCATATTCATATATATATATTACCTAAACGATTGGCTTATAAAGTTTTAAAGCGTCTTTTGGCACCTTATGCCGTGTTTGGCCGTGTGACACGATCTCCCCCCTTCTTTAAGCTTGTTTTTAAGCGTTTGTTATAGTTTGCTAGCTTGAAGGTCTTTTAATTTGCTAGGGTTATACTAATGAAATTATTTAATTGCAGCCTTTGCTTTATTGTTAAATAAGTGTTTCTATGGTTTTTAAGTCTAGTCTTTTTTTTTAAGCCATCCTTTTTATTTAATTAAATACTTTATATTCTCATTTAAGGTTAAAAAGTCTTTAATTACTTTTAATTGATAGTTTTTAAATTTTATTAAGTTTGCTTGCCGTAAGACTTGGTTAAGGTTAAAAAGTGCCTGATTGCTAGCGCGGTAGGGTTTAATAAATAAGATGTGAAATAAATTATAAATTTTCTAACCTTTGAATAATATAAGCTTGACAGTGGTGGAAGATATAACTTTTTAAATCTTAAAGGAATCAAGCATTTTTTTATCTAGCTTTTTTATAGGCCTTTTAATTTTAATGTTTCTTATATTTAGTATAACCAATTGATTTTTTATATATGTAAGCGTTTTAATTCTTTGCTTATTAGCTTAATTTTTCATCCGCTAGCGGCTTTTTTCCAAGTTTTATTGCGCCTTTTGGTAAATTATAGTTATTTAATAGGTATATAATTTGCTATTTGGGTTCCTAAGAGCGTTACGCAATGGATTATAGGCCGTAAAATGATACCTATAATTTATATAAAAGGAAGTTAAATATGTTAAAGAGGAAATAATGTTATTATATATAAACTTAACCGTGAATAATAAATCTTTTCAATTACTCATTTCATAATTAACAAAGGCGCGAAAATATACTTTAAACGTTTGATTTAACCGTTTGATTTACCCATCCATTTATAAATGAAAAACTATACTCATGTAGAGGTAAATACCTACCAATTTAAAAAAGTCCTTCCACAAATAAGCGATAAATCTAAAGTCTCTATTAGAAATAATATTTAGAGATATTTCATGATACCTTTAATAAGCTTTAGCAAAAATCTTTATTAAGTCTTTAGCCTTTTTCTTACCTACTTAAAAAGATATAAAATGGGCTATCTTAATAAATAAGTCAACAATCACCCAAATAAAATTACATTCATTAAAAAAAGGCAGGTCCATAATAAAGTTTATTGCTATTGTTTGCCATGGCATATAGTAAAGTTCCATGGGTTAAAGGTAACTATAAAGGGCATAATGCAAGATCTTATTACATTGACACTTCAGGTAGCCACATATAAATTCCCTAACGGAAGATTTAATATTAAGCCATTAAAAGTTATATATAATAAGCTTTAAAATCTTATCCATTCCCATATATCCTGCTATAAAAATATTATACTTTAAGCAAATAACTTCTTCCTTTATACTTACAAATACCCAAAGCCTATCCTTTCGATATAGCAACTTGTTTTTAATGGTTATATTCTTACCAAAGTTTGCCTTGACAATTATATATTCTAAATCTAATACCCTTTATTCCTTAACTTATTAAATAAAGTTAAAGGTTTATTTAAATATTAATAGATTATATAATTAATTAAAAATAAGTAAAATTAATGCTAAAATAATAAAGACAAGACTTTTTAAATGTGAGAAATATTTTTTTTACAAAATTGAAATAATTGGTTGGTCTTTAGCTCCCCCTTTTTCAAGGCAATATTATGGTAATTAAAATAAAATATTAACCTTTTTATTTTATTTACCTAGTTGATAATTAATAATAAACTAGTAAGATAAAAGTTACTACACCTATCAAACTTATTATTTATTAAAGATTTTAACAATGATAAAGTATGATAAGTTTTAATGATTAAATTAGATTTTGATTTAATGTTTAACACTTTTTAAGTATTAGTGCTAATGTTTAAAGAAGTCTATTATGGCAAATAGTTCCTTGTTATAGATTTTATAATTCATTTTAATAGATATGAATTTGCAAAAGTAATAAGTAATTAATTAAAGCTTATTATTCTTATCCTTTTAAAAAAGCATAGCTTTAATTGCGAAGTTAGAGGCGTTAACTTTCACAAATGTCGTTTTTTAAGGGTCGAAGTAAGTGAAGATAGAAGCTTAAATGAATAGATACTTTAAATGTTTAAAGGCCTTATTCATTTTTTCGGTCCATTTTTAATCCTTCTTATCCCCTTTATTAACACCGGTGATAGGTTAAGCAATTGCAAAAAAGGATTTAATAAAACGGCAGTAAAAGTTAATAAATTTAACGAATTATTAAAACTTTTTTAAGGTTTTAAGCGCTTGTTATTTAATGATGTAAATGATTTTATTTTAGGTTATAAAGATTTTTTAGCTTCTAATGATATATTTAAAAAATTTTACCTTATAAGTTTTTCATTTACATTTATAAAACGTTATAGTTAAATGATAGTTTGTTAATCGCTAGAGAATTTTCTTTACTAATTGGTTATACTTTTTTTTCATATCGGCGTAAATCAATAAATTATTTAAATATATAAGAAAACCTGCATTAATTAAATCACGGAAGATATTGTTTATTATGGCTTGAAAGGTTGCCAAGGCATTGATAAGTCCCATGGGCATAACCGTATATTTAAACAATCTATATTTACATTTAAATACCGTTTTTCACTCGTTACCTTTTTTAATTTGCATTAAGTGGAATCCTAACTTAAAGTTAATCTTTATAAACCACTTGACGATATAAAATCAGGCTTAAAGTTTGGCAATTAATGGAATAGGGTACCGGATTGAAATAGTAATAACATTAAAGCTTTAATAGTTCATAATGAGATAGAAAAAATCTTAAAGATTTGATTTTTTAACGAACATCATTGAGGTATTGCAAGATAAAATGAACTTACGTATGCGCCCATTATTTAACATCTCATCTAACCAAAACTTAAAAGCGTTCAATTCACGTTCGCTCATAGCATAGATAGGTCCTTACGACGAAAATTTTCTATTAATTAAGTCAATGACGTGATCCCAAAGTTAATGATTTAAAAAACGCTAGCCTACCTCTTTTATCATAATTAAAAAAAACTTTTAATACTCCTTTAAAACGTCATCTATTATAATAATGAAACGCTTTTAATGTAAGGTAGTCACGGCTTTAAAAGTATCATTATTTAAAATGTTTTAACTAGTATAATTATATTAATATTATTCCAAAGGAAAGGTAATTAACCTAGTATTAAAAAAAAAGTGGATAGGCTGATGTTATTCAAGCCACTATTATAAAAGGATGGCGTTACATTTATTCTCCATGCTTATTAACTTAAAATTAAAACAAGTAAAATAATCCTCCTAATATTAAAAAATAAAAGGATTCATATAATATTGTTCCTTTTTAAACATTAAAATGGCATTGAAGGTTATTATCTAACAGGCCTAAGCACGCTTAACAATGGGCAGTTTCCACTTATAAGCCAACGCGATTAAAAAAACTAAAACGGTACTGCCAATGTCAAAAAAAACCTTAATCAAATGCTTTTTACCATTAAACAGCAAAATCATCTTAACAATAGGTCGGTTATCCAAGCAAGGCTTATTAAGCTCGTTCCTCTTCTTATTCTAATTAACCCCAAATACCCGGTGCTTAGGTTTATCGCTATCGTCGTTTAGCGCCCGATATATTTTTAATAACTCCGCAAATACCAATATGGTATCTCATTAAAGCTTTTTAAAAGAAAAAGATATTATTATTAATTCACTTATAAGCCATAAAGTTTCTATTAATATATTTAAGTGGCCTTTTAAAAATCTAAGTTGGAATCATTAATTTTTATAATTTAAAGAAGAGTCCCTTTAATTATTAAGGCATTTATTTGCACCTTTTTCTTAACCGGTAAAGTAAAGTTATCCTTCGTTACCTTGCATTTTACTAAAGAAGTTTTCTTTAATAAAGCAAGCAACTCCTTGCTTTTAATATCTTTTTTAATATAATAAAAAAAAGTTTAATAATTAAATCTATTATACTATTAGCAAGCCTTTTTATCCTTTTTTTATTTATTAATATTAACTTAGTTAATTCCTTTTAAGGCTTTGTTACAATCCCACTTATTACTTTTATTAGTTTGACTTTATAGGTCGGATACGTATTTTAAGGGTCTTGGTTTAAAGGGTAATAATAGTTTAAAATTAACGTTTTTAATCGTAAAAAAGGTTTTAAAGGTATTTTATATTTAAGTGTAGTTTGAATATTAGAAAGGCTTGAATATTTAAATTGATAGCTGGAAAATGAATGATTAGATATAGTAAAAAATCCATCCTTATATACTCATTCTCCTTTCTTATGAAATGTTATAAATCGCCTTTTAAAGTTTCCAATTAAGCGATTCAATTGAATCGCTTCTTAAAGTTTTCAATTAAGCGATTCAATTAAATCGCTTCTCAAAGTTTTCAACTAAGCGATTCAATTAAGTCGTTTTTCAAAGTCTCCAACTAAGCGACTTAAAGAAGGAGTCGCTTTTTCGTTAACCTTTTATTTATTTTTTATATCACGTAACCTTCGGTTTATCAATTTATCTAAAGGGTCGCATTTTAGGTCGTGACAGGCTTCCTTATTAAAAATCCATTACTTAGATTTAAAATTAAAAATTAAATTATTTATTATAAAACATCCTTAATTCTTTAAAAATTAATCTTAACTAAAATTAAAGCTTTTTCTTTAACCTTAATTTTATTAGCTTAACTTTAAATGCTCCTTTGTTAAAATGGGCCTGCCTTTTATTAATAAGAAAGCCGGGTTTGTAAACATGTTTTTATAAATAAAGCCCGCTTCCTTAATAACGTTAAAATAATCCTTATCGTTTTTAAAAATATAACCCTATCGCAAATAAACCATTTTTGTTACGATCCCGCCTATTACTTCTATTAGTTTGATTTTATAGGTTGAATACGTATTTTAAAGGGCTTGATTTAAAGGGTAATAATAGTTTAAGGTTAACGATTCTAATTGTAAAAGAGATTTTAAAGGTACTTTATATTTAAAAGCAGTTTATATATTAAAAAGGCTTGAATACTTAAATTAATAACTAAAAAATAGATAATTAAATATAATAAAAAATCCATCTTTATATACTCATTCTTCTTTCCTATGAAATATATTTGAATCGTTAAATCGCTTTTCTTATTTAAACGATCCGGTAATCCCTTTAATCGCCTAGATCGCACTTCTTGCTACTCAATTCTTATAACTTAATTACATGATCATTGGCCTTTAAGTTCTTCTGAGATGGTTATAATTTGGGTTATAACATTATTCCCTTTCTTTTAAAATCTTTGTCCCAAAAATAATTCTAGGTTTATACTTCCTTATTTCCCAAATCATATCTGGTCGTATTATTAAAAGTTCCGAGAACAAACCTTCCCGTCGTTTCCAAAAAGCTACCGAAAATCACATAACTCTTTTAAATTCTATTAAATTAAATAGTCATAAAAAGATGCCATGTTCCTTATACAAGGTGTTAAAAACTCTTTGTGTTGCTTCAAAGGATTTCGATTGTTGTAAGGAGTGTGTTTGCTTAAAGCGTTTAAGGTGCGATATGTATGGGATCTTAAGAGATAACGTGGCTTTCATTACCAAGCAATTTCGCAAAATTAAAAAGGAATTGAAACAGGCAGAGTCCTCTTATTTTGCTGCTCAAGCTGCCGAAGAGGCGGCCATGAATAAAATAAAACGATTACGCGCTTAATATAAACTTTGGTTTGAAAAACTTTGTCGGATAATTGCGCGCGGTTTCAATTCCATCGAAAAATTGGATCGTATTAAGCGTGAAAAGAAAGAGGCTTGTCAAGCGGAGGCTAGTCCCTTTAATGTTTTTGCAGCCTTCCCCTCTTTCTTTTAAGCTGGCTTGGATCCAAACGCAAACCCTTCGGCGATCTTGGCCGATCTGGATTTTAGCGGTAAAATGCTTTAAGCATTTCCTTCATATTTTAAAGGTGTTTAATAAGTTCTTATATATTGTTTTCATGTGGGTATCCTTTCCATTTGATAAGGTATTTAATTTGTCCTTTGTCTAACCTTAAATCTAGTATGGTTTCGACTTTGTATTTTTTTAGGTCTTCTTCTAATTTAACATTTTTGGCAAGTTTGGCGTTTTTAGGTGTTGATTCTAGCATTGTTATATAGAAGACTTTGATATAGATTTTCATTATTAACGGGACTGTCAATCGGTAATTGGTGTTAAACAGGACTTCTTCTATAAGAAAAGGTTCCAATTTCTTAAAATCCAATTTTTTGCTAGGCTTTTTCATGCAAATCTACGGTGTTTTAAGCGTTAAATTTTACTTATCTCGGAGTAGATAAACCTTATCTCCTCTCTTAAGGATTGGTCCTTTAATCCTTTTTTTATTGTAATATTTTGCCATCCTATTCTAGATGAATTGTAATCATTTCTAGAATGTAAACTGTAATGTTTGAATTTCTATTGCAAATACTTTTGCTTTTAAGGCAAGTGCTTACACTTTTAATGCTTCATTATTATTTAGTTTTTGTCTTTTCATATATACATCTTGTTTATATAGGGTTACATGTGATGATATTTTCATATCCTCATTAACTGCTATATTATAAGCGCTTTAAGCCAAAGGTAGCAATTCTATTTAATTATCCTATTGGTCATTAATGTAGCTTCTTAGGTGTTACTTAAGTGTTTGATTAAGTCTTTTTATTTGTCCGTCTGTCTGTAAATAAGCTATGGTAGAAAGCTTTTACTTGCTTTTAATTTTTTTTATAAATATCTGCCAATAATGTGATATAAAAATAAGGTCTTTATCTAATATCACTTATTTGGGGATTTTATATTTATTAATGATTTCCTTAATAAATGCATACGCGAACTGTTTTAAAATACAATCTTTTTTATATGGTATAAAGTATCCATACTTGGTAAGTTTATTAACGATTACCTAGATTAAGTTACAATGTATTCTTGTAACTAGGTCTTTTAACTTTGGTAATCCTATGATAAAGTCCTATACTATGGTGTTAAAAGGTTTATTTGATACTTCGATAAGTTAGAAAAGTCCATATGGCTTGTGTTTGACTCCTTTAACTCGATTGCATATGTTGCATTTTTTAATTACCTTAATGACTATTGCTTTAAATCCTGGGAAATCGTAGGTCTCTTACATTTTTAACCTTATTTTAAAGATTCCTTGGTGTTTATATAAAAGGTGTTCATGGAATTCTTTGGTAAATTCTCTTCTAATATTTTCTAATATATAAACCTTGCCTTTATATATTAATATTCCTTGGAATGTTTTTTACATTACAAACAAGTCTTTTTCTTATTAATTATATTCCTTCCAAAATCTTTTAATCCAATCGTCTTTATTGATCTGTATATATGCTAGAATGACTGTTCCGTTTTATTGCTATTTTAACATTTAAATATCTCATTTTTCAACTTTAGTTTTATAGTTTCCTCTTTTGTTAAAAAGATTGGCTTGAATATTTTCCTTTCCCTTGATATGATAGATCTTAAAATTAAACTGGGATAGGAATATCATTTATTTTTCATGTCTTTGGTTAAGTTTTTGAGTAATCATGAATTGCGTAAGGTTTTTATAATTTGAATAGATGTTAATGGGGTTTTTGGTTTTATTAAGCCATGGCTTCTATTCTTTAAATGTTTAAATGATAGCTAGTAACTCCTTGTTATAAATTTTATATTTAAGTTCTGCATCATGTAATGCCTTTAAATAGTATGTAATAGGGTACCACTTTCCAATTAATTCTTATTGTTCTAAAACCGTTTTAATCGCGAAGTCTAAAGCGTTTATCTTAAGTCGTTTGGCCTTTATATAATCTGGAAGCTTCTAGACCAGGTCTTCCATGATTATATCCTTTAGACGTTGAAAAGCTGCTTTAACTTTATTATTGAATTTCCAGGTACCATCTTTTTATTGGGCTTGACGAGTCAATTCTATTAATGGTTTAATAATGTTTTTAAAATTTGCGATTAATCTTCGGACGTAGTTTACAAAGCCATAAAATGCTCGTACTTCCGTGACGCTTTTTGATTCTAGCCAATCCTTAACTGCTACTATTTTGCCTTTTTAAATGCATATCTTTTTAAAAGTGATGATAAAACCTAGGTAATCTAACTTCTTAACATGCCATTCGCTTTTGGTGAGATGGATTAATAGGTTGGCCTTTTGAAGTGCTTCCAATATTAGGGCAACATATTTTCTATGATCTTCCTCATTTTTAAAATATATGAGTATGTCATCAAGATAGACAAATATAAAAATATCTAGGTACTTTTTAAGAACTGTCATAATCATGTGTTAAAATGACACTAAAACGTTGGTAAGTCTAAAAGGCATTACCTTATATTTATAATATCCGTATACTATTCTAAATACTATATATTATTTATATCCTTAGGTCATTCAAATCATATAATAATCGTTTCTAAAGTCTAGCGCCGTGAAAATCTTGGCTCTACTGATCTATCCTCTTATAAGCTTCATTAATAATAAAGCGTGGCCATTTTTTTTAGTGATGCTATTTAAGTGGCAATAATTGATGACTCTACGCCATACTTTATTACCATTTTCGTTAATTTTTTACTTTCCATCTTTGTCAACTTTGGATACCATTATTATAAAATATCCAAATGCTAATTTTGATTTTTAAATATATCCTTTTTTAAGATCTTTTTGGATTTCTTCCCATAATGCTCATGACTTTTCTTT
Source organism: Hypoxylon sp. FL1284 (assembly GCA_022432365.1). NCBI lineage: Eukaryota > Fungi > Ascomycota > Sordariomycetes > Xylariales > Hypoxylaceae > Hypoxylon > Hypoxylon sp. FL1284. Next base: position 722,815 of record JAJJXE010000002.1, read on the forward strand.
ATTTATAAGATATATAGGAAATAGTTTTAAAAATTGTCCTTCTTTAAAGGTTATTTAATGGTTTTATTGATTATGTTTTGGCAATTCTTCTTTTATTTAATCTCTAAACAATTTATAAAATTGTAAGTACTTTTGTGATATTTTACACAATGAATCTTCAACTTTTAATTCCTTAAGCATATAAGCGATATGCTTTTCATTTTACTTTTTTAAATTACTTACGTCTTTTTTTTTGAAAGCTTCAAAGGTTAACTTTTCTATCTGATCCCATTAAAAACGACTTGTCTTCCAATATATGCTTGGGTGGCTTATTTTAAACCAATTAACTCTTAATATCATGTTATGATTGTTAATATTTACAATGTTAAAAGTGATTGTTTTAGGATGGTCTTAGATTTCCATTAAAAAAGAAATAGTTTCTTTTAATATCTTACCATTTTGATAAGTAAACTTGCTTCTATCTATCGTTACCAATTCATATGAGTTTTCCTTATAAACCCATTTTATCTTATCTCACTATACTACTTATATTAAGATATAACTTTGTTAAACTCTTAAATCGATCATTGTTTGTATGTTTTTTTTTTATACCGGACGGGTACTATTAAAATGTTATCTAATCCTGTCTAGATTTTATATAAGGTCTTGATTTTGTTGATTTCTTAATGCCTTACTTTTAAAGACCTTTTCCATTTTTTGGATAGGACTTTTAATATTTGATCCTGTTTCTACCTTGCTGTTAAGATCCAGTGGATGCTCCTCCGTGGCTAAAGTCTAAACTGATCATATTTCAACAAGCTTTCTTTAACGTTCTGGACGCTTTTTTCCAGATGTTATTTCTCCATTCCCTTGCCTTTAAAAGGGTGTGGATCAAATAGTAATCTTTAAAGCAATCCTTCCAATAAGGTTCGATGCAAAATTTGCTAAAAGGCCTTCTTCTTATAATGAATTTTACATATTGATTTTATAATTCCATAAAAATCTTTTATTTTTCTCCTTCGTACGAATGTTCCCAAAAAAGTTTAATTTCCTTATAAAATGTTAAATATATGCCGAATTTTTTATAATTAATGATTAGAAAGAACTTTATTTCTCCATACTTGATTAAGTAATAATCTGGCCAATATCTTTGATTATTAAAGTTGCTTTTCACATGAAATTTTTAAAGTTTTTCATATCAGGCTTTAGTTTGGCTAATCTGCTTTTCCGTGTCTTTTTGCGTAAAGATACTTTTGGTATTGCTGGGATAAAGGCTTTTCAATTTGTTTTATATTTTTTTTGGATTTACTTTTATGTTTAAAAGGTTATATAAGTCATATGGCATTAAATTGTAATATATGTATCCTTTAAATATTGCTGCCTTATTACGTCCTAATCTTAGGTGAAGGTAGCAGGCTTTAAAGAATTTTGGCCATCGTGGTTCTATTTTGTAAATACACTTATTTTCTTTGATATCATTGCTTGGCTCCAAGCTTTTTAAAAACCATACGTTATCGATTTTAACACTCATATATATTTGGCAGGAGTTATTTATGCAATATTTCCAATATTTGCAATTATGCTTATCTTATTAATGCTTTTTGTAATATTCGTCTTAACATTTACTCCAATGGAGTTATCGATGATTATTTTTTTACTGCTCTTTTTGGACAGGGTTAAGCTAGCATTGACTTATGGTTAGGATGTCTTTAACTTCTTTAACTTTTTAATATCCAAGATATTTAAAATTGGAAGGTTCTTCCGTGATTTTATTACTAAGTTAGATTGCCTCGAATTATTCCCTCATTATTAAAAAGTTATTGTTATAATATCCGATTTTATGTTTTAAACATATCGCTAGATTGTCTTTATGGCATTTATAACCGTTTATAATTGCCATTAAGGATTGGGGGTGTTTAAGATAATATTTGCAAACATGCATTATCTTTTCTTTATAGATAATGTACTTGTTAATCTTAGGGTCTTTATTATCTTCTACTAAGCTAATGACTATTATGAAAATGCTATTAATCTCTTTTTCTTCCTTGATTTTAACTTGAAACGCCTATTTTTGTTTAGATTGCAATATTTCTTCTTGTTAAAATTATTATTTCTTAAGGCTTTAACACTTACTCCTAAAATGTCCCATCTTATTACAATTAAAGCATTTAATCTTTAACTTATTAATTGGTTGCTTTTATTGTTACTTTTAAGTATTGTTTAGCTTAATAAGATCTAAATATATACTTGTGCCTTTATATCATCCGTTTCGTTATTACCCGTTTCTAAGGTTATTATTCCTATTGGACTAAGGCCTTCCGTTCTGGAAGGTCCCTTCTTTCTTTTCAAGATATCTTTCAAAGTTTTCATTATTAATGGTAATGACCTTCTCTACCAAGGTATTAAACTACTTGGGGTTTCGATCTTTGTAAATTTTCTTATTATAAAGTTTATTTTTAACATGCTCTTTTAATCCTTTATAGAAGGGGTAGAAAAGACTTTTAATAGGTAGGCTTGATTTAATGGCTAATTTCTTAAATTTAATGGCGTAATTAAAGGTTAACTTGTTCTATTAGAGGTGGTATAGCTTAGCTTCAACTTTTTATTTGCAAATAAGGTCGCCAAATATAAGTCAAATCTTTTCTTCAAAGTGGTTGAAGTCTTTGAAAATGTATTTGATAATATTTAATATATTTGCTGGTTTCTTTTCAAGTCAATCCTTAAAAATAAGTTTAAACCATTCAAAGGCTGGTCCCGTGAATAGCTATAAAGCTACTAAGACCTTTTATTGCTTGTTTTCGATTGAGCCTTTATAAAACTTAAAATGGGTGCGCATTTGGATGAGAAATGCATTTGGATCTTCTCTTCCATTGTACCTATTAGGGGCAATAGGCTTAAAGCCTTTGGTTTAAAGAAATGCCATATTTTTAATATCCTATGGGTTTAACAGGTTTTCAAAGGATTATATAGGTTCAATCCCTTTTTCTTCTTTAGATTCTTTTTCTAATAATAATGATTCTTGTTTTACAAATGGTGTTATTTGTTTTGATTTATTGGTCCCTTCTTTTAAGGCTTTTATAGGTTTAAACGTTAAAGCTTCTGCTGTTACTTCGGTAAATGTTGCAATTATTGTTCCTTATATAGGTCTTCTGGTCTTCGAAAAAGATCTTAGAGATTCAAATGCCTTAACTGCAACGACTTGTGATTTGGTTACCGGTAAATTTTACGTCGAGGCTATTAACGCGGTTGTCGGGTTTAATTTCAATGTTGCTAAAACGTTCGTTTGTTCCGTTGTTTTTTTTGATAACATGCCTTAAAGGTCTTTAAAAACTATCCGTAAATGAGTCCTTTTTTTTTTATGTTAACATTAGGTATTGATTAAATGAGTTATTAAAATATTATAATCCCGCCTATTACTTCTATTAATTTAATTTTATAAGTCGAATATATACTTTAAAAGGCTTAATTTAAAGGATAATAATAGTTTAAGGTTAACGATTTTAATTATAAAAAAGATTTTAAAAGTACTCTATATTTAAAGGTAATTTATATATTAAAAAGGCTTGAATATTTAGATTAATAATTAAAAAATAGATAACTAGATATAATAAAGAATCCATTTTTATATATTTATTCTCCTTTCCTATAAAATATACTTAAATCGCTAAATCGCTTTTTTTATTCAAACGATCCGGCAATCTTTTTAATTGCCTGGATCGCACTTCTTGCTACTCGATTCCTGCGATTTAATCACGTGATCATCGACCTTTAAATTCTTCCAAGATGGTCGTAATTTAAGTCGTAACAATTTTAATAATCTCATACGATATGGCTTTAACAATATAAATTTAAAACGTAGTTTTAAATTATTAAACCTAGTTATTAAAATCTATTAACTCGGTCAGATATTAGATAATATCCTTTTAATACTTAAGGTTATTTATTTTCATTAAGTTGTAATATTTCTCGGCCAGGTTTTTAAATCGCTCAGCAAAAATAACAACATATATTATCCAAATATCCTTAATCATTAACTACTTAAATTAACCCATTTATTATTAATACTATAATTGGCCTTTATTTATAAGTAATAAGCCAATCTAATTAATATAATGATAATCATACAAAAAGCTTTTCGTATATATTTCCAGGTATGCTTTAACCTTTATTCATTAAAAATAGAATTTTAATAAGTCTTTCCCGTTATAAATAAATGACTTATTAAACTATATCAGATTAATGAAAATAATAAAAAGGTAAATTAACTTTTACAAAGCTTAAAATAATTAATTATCAAGGTCTTGTAAATTGCTTGGCCTTTTTAAGCTTTTTGGCTAGGATGGGGGTGGGTCGTAAAGCGGTCCCAAAGATGGCTAAAATGGCCCCTTATTGTTAAAATCATCCAGGTTTAAACCTGATACTCCAAGGGCTTTTAAAGTTAATCAAAGAGGTAGTCCCCCACCGTTAACGCCTATCATAAAAGGTCCGGCGCAAATAGCGTTAAACTAGACCTTAACTCCTTTTAAAGCAGCATGGGTTTATGCTTTTTAAATGGCTTTAATGAAAAAAAATGCCCTTTTAATAAAGCTAGAGTCTTTGATTTAAACTGCGCTAATAACCTGCAAAAGCTGTTAACTATAAGCGGGTTAAAAAGGTTAAAAAAGCTGTTAAAAAGCGGCACGCCTTTTAAAACTTTCAAAGACTAAATTGATATTAATTGGTTAATTGGTTACCAATTTTATTTAAACTTTAATAAAGATAGCGGCAATGTAAACACGTAAATTATTAAACTAGCGTTAAAATTTTAAATTTATTTATAATAAGTTTACATATTAATAAGTAAAAAGCTTGTTAATCTATATTTTTTTCTATTGGTCCTAACTTTTAACTTATTCCATAAAAGTTTACTAAATTTAAACCTAACTTTAAAATCCTTATTATAAATTTTACATGGTCTTATACTATTACCAAGCTACTTCTTTAAACTTATTAATCGCTTGCTATTTATCTTTAACCTAAGTGGCAAACTTAACAATGGCCCCATATACTTGCTAAAAAAAAACAAAGGCAAAAAACTTAAATTGTTATCTAATCTATTCAATTTACTCTTTCAATACCTTTAACCCAACACGATACATAATAACCATAAAATTATACATACTTTATACCAAAAAGTATTATTAACAAAACGCGTCCTAGTTTTAAATATAACTTATTTTAACCTAAATGCCAAAGGTTTAAATAATATTATAAACATCATATATACATTAATAAAGCTTTATAAACCAAAGGTCTAAATTATTAATAATCACATTAATGGCCATTATAATTCCAAAAGTTGTCATAACTATATTATAATTAAAAAGATTATATAAGGTTAACCTATTATAATTAACAAGCTAAAAAAAGCAAGTTGCTTATTTAAAAATTGAAATATCTCCTATCATTATTTAATAACTAAAATCGGTCAAATTTTAAAGGCTAAATTAAACTAAAAATCGTCCGCATTTATTCATTTAATAACAGGATTAAAAGGCTAATTAATCAACCATATTAAAGATTTATTAAAGTAAAAAAAAAGGGTTAACTTTAAAAATAAATTCCCAAAATAAAGCAAATAAAAAAAAGGCGGGATTGGAATTTGCTAATGTCACGACTTAAAATGCGACCCTTCGGATAAACTGGTAAACCGAAGGTCACGTGATATAAGGAGTAAACAAAAGGTTAACGAAAAAGCGACTCCTTTTTTAAGTCGTTTAATTGGAGACCTTAAGAAATAATTTAATTAAATCGCTTAATTGAAAACCTTAAAAAGCGACTCAATTGAATCGCTTAGTTGAAAACCTTAAAAGGCAACTTATAACATTTTATAGAAAAGGAAAATAAATATATAAGGATGGATTTTTTATTATATTTAATCATTTATTTTCCAACTATCAATTTAAATATTTAAACTTTTTTAATATTTAAATTGCATTTAAATATAAAGTACCTTTAAAACCTTTTTTACGATTAAAAACGTTAATCCTAAACTATTATTACCTTTTAAATTAAAACTTTTAAAGTACGTATCCGATTTATGAAGTTAGACTAATAGAAGTAATAAGCGGGATCGTAACATTTTAATAACTTTTTTGGTTAATACCTAGTATTAATATAAAAAGAAGAGGACTTATTTATGGATAGTTTTTAAAGACTTTTAAGGCATGTTACCAAAAAAAATAACGGAACAGACGAACGTTTTAGTAACATCGAAATTAAACCTGATAATTATGTTAATAGCCTTGATGTAAAATTCGCTAATAATTAGATTGCAAGTTGTTGTAGTTAAAACACCTAAACTTTTAAAACCATCTTTAGAAATTAAAAGACCCATATAAGAAATAATAATTGCAGCACCTATCGAAATAATAGCAGAAGTTTTAACGTTTAAACTTATAAAGGCTTTAAAAAAAGGGATCAATAAACCAAAATAAATAATATTATTTGTAAAACAAGAATTATTATTATTAGAAAAAAAATTTAAAGAAAAAAAAGGGATTGAATTTATATAACCCTTTGAAAACCTGTTAGATTTATAGGATATTGAAAATATGGCATTTCCCCAAGCCAAAGGCTTTAAGCCTATTACCTTTAATAAGTACGATGGAAAAGAAGACCTAGATGTATTTTTTATTTAAATGCGCATCCATTTTGAGTTTTATAAGGGCTTAATTAAGGACAAGCAATAGAAGGTTTTAGTAGCTTTATAGTTATTTATAGGACCAGCTTTTAAATGGTTTAAACCCATCCTTAAGAATCGATTTAAAAAGAAACCAGTAAATGTACCAGACATTATTAAGTATATTTTCAAAGATTTTAACCACTTTAAAAAAAAGATTCGACTTATATTTGGCAACTTTATTTGCAAATAAAAAGTCGAAGCCAAGCTACACCATTTTTAATAGAACAAATTAGCTTTTAATTACGCCATTAAATTTAAAAAATTGGCCATTGAATCAGGTTTACTTGTTAAAAGTCTTTTCTACCCCTTTTATAAAGGATTGAAGAAGTATGTTAAAAACGAACTTTATAATAAGAAAATTTATAAGGATCGAGACCTTAAGCAGTTTAATACTTTGGTAAAGAAGGCCATTACCATTAACAATAAAAACTTCGAAAGATATTTTAAAAAAAAAGGAGGGATCTTTTGGAATGGAAGGCTTTAATTTAATAGGAATAATAACTTTAGAAACGGGCAATAATAAAACGGACGATATAAAAGCATAGGCATATGTTTAGACCCCATTAAACTAAATAACACTTAAAAGTAACAGCAAAAATAATCAATTAATAAGTTAAAAATTAAATGTTTTAACTGTAACAAAATGAAACATTTTAAAAGCGAGTGTTGAAGCCTTAAAAAATAATAACCTTAACAAGGAGAAATACCGCAGCTTAAACGAAAACAGGCGTCTCAAGCTAAAATCAAGAAAGAAAAGGAGATCAACAGCATCTTCACGGTAGCTATTAGCTTAATAAAAAATAACAAAGACCCTAAGGCCAACAAGTGCCCTATCTACGAAAAAGAAACGATACGCGCTTGCAAATATCATCTTAAACATCCCCAATCTCTAATGGCAATCATGAACGGCTATAAATGCCATGAAGACAGCCCAAAGAAATGCCTAAAATATAAGATCGGATGCTATAACGATAACTTTTTAACAATGAAAAAACAACTCAAAGCAGCTTAAATTAGCAGCAAAATAACAAAAAAACTAACTTAAAATAAACGGCAGATATTCAAAGAACTATTGAATTAAAAAAAACCTTCTAATTTCAAGTATCTTAAACATTAAAAAGCTAAAAAAGCTAAGAACATCCCGACTATAAGCCAACATTAACTCGACCTTACCTAAAAAAAGCAATGAAAGAATAACCATCAACAACTCCATTAAAGTAAATGTTAAAACAAAGGTTGCAAAGAACATTAACAAAATAAGCATAATTATAAATATTAAAAATATTGCATAAACAACTTATGCCGAGCATATATAAGCGCCAAGATTGATAACGTATGGTTTCTAAAAAGCCCGGAGCCAAGTAATGATACCAAAAAAAACGAATGTATTTGCGAAGTAAAACCACGATAGTTAAAATTCCCTAAAGCCTACTACCTTCATCCGAAATTAAAACGTAATTAAATAATAATATTTAAAAGATACATATGTTATAGTTTAATATCATATGATTTGTATGATTTTTTAAACATAGGAGTAAGTTTAAAAGAAGTATAAGATAAATTAAAAAGCCTTTATCCTAGCGATATTAAAAGCGTTTCTACATAAAAAAACATGGAAGAGCAAATTATCCAAATCAAGACTTGATATAAAGAACTTTAAAGACTTTATGCGGAAAGCAATCCTAATAATTAAGGATATTAGCCGGATTATTACCTAACTACGTATGAAGAAATAGAATTTTCCTTAATCACTAATTATAAAAAATACGGCATGTATTTAGCACTTCACGAGAAAGTTGGACTTTTTTGGGAACATTTGTATAAAGAAGAAAAATAAAAGATTTTCACGGAGCTACGAAACCAATGTGCGAAATTCATTATGAGAAGAAGGCCTTTTAATGAGTTTTGTACCGAACCTTATTGGAAGGATTGTTTTAAGGATTATTACTTAATCCACGCCCTTTTAAAGGCAAGGGAATGGAGAAACCATAGCCGGAAAAGAACGTTTAAAACATTAAAGAAAGCCCATTGAAATATGGCCAGTTTAGGCTCCAACCATGGAGGAGCACCCACCGGATTTTAATAACAAGGCAGAAATAGAAGCAAGTATTAAAAGTCTTATTCAAAAAAAAAATGGAAAGGTTTTCGAAAGTAAGGTATTGAGAGATTAATGAAATCAAGATTTTATGTGAAATCTAGATAGGATTAGATAACATCCTAATAGTACCTGTCTGGTATAAAGAAAAAACATATAAAGCAATGATTAATTTAAAAGCTTAACAAAGTTATATCTTAGCATAAGTAGCATAGCGAGATAAGATAAAATGGGTTTATAAAAAAAACTTATATAAATTGATAACGGTAAATGGAAGTAAATTTATTTATTAAAATGGTAAAATATTAAAAGAAATTATATCCCTTTTAATGGAAATCTAAAACCACCTCAAAACGATTACCCTTAACATTGTAAATATTAATAATCACGACATGATATTAAAAGTTAACTGGCTTAAAACAAGCCACTTAAACATACATTAAAAGATAAGTTATTTCCAATAAGATTAGATAGAAAAGTTAGCCTTTAAAGCTTCCGAGAAAAAGAATGTAAGTAACTTAAAAAAGTAAAACGAAAAACATATTGCCTATATGCTTAAAAAATTAAAAGTTAAAAATCCATTACATAAAATATCACGAGAGTACTTACGATTTTATAAATTATTTAAAGATTAAATAAAAGAAGAATTGTTAAAATATAATCAATAAGATCACCAAATAATCCTTAAAAAAGGATAGTTTTTAAAATTATTTCTTATATATCTTATAAATGAAGAAAAGTCACAAATATTATAAGAAGAAATCTAAAAAGATTTTAAAAAAGGATATATTTAAAAATTAAAATTAATATCTAGATATCTTATAATAATGGTACCTAAAATTAATAAAAATGGAAAGTAAAAGATTAACAAAAACGGCAATAAAGTATGGCGTAAAGTTATTAACTATTGCCATTTAAATAATATTATCAAGAAAAATGGTCACATTTTATCATTAATGAAACTTATAAAAGGATAGATTAATAAAGCCAAAATTTTCATAGCATTAAACCTTAAAAACAACTATTATATAATTTAAATGGCCTAAAGATATGAGCAATATATAACATTTAAAACAATATACGAACATTATAAGTATAAGGTAATGCCTTTTAAATTTACCAACGCTTTAGCGTTATTTTAATACATGATTATAACAATTTTTAAAAAGTACTTGAATATTTTTATATTTATCTATTTTAATAATATATTTATATATTTCAAAAATAAGGAAGATTATAAAAAGCATGTTGCTTTAGTATTAAAAGTATTTTAAAAGGCCAACCTATTAATCCATTTTATTAAAAGCAAATGGCATGTTAAAAAGCTAGATTATTTAGGCTTTATCATTATTTTTAAAAAGATACGCATCCAAAAAAGCAAAATAGTAACAATTAAGAATTGGTTAAAATTAAAAAGCGTTATAAAAGTATAAATATTTCATGGCTTTATAAACTATGTCCGAGGATTAGTTATAAATTTTAAAGATATTGCCAGATTATTAACAGAACTAACTTATTAAATCTAGCAAAAAGATGGTACTTAGAAATTTAATAATAAAACTAGAGTAGCTTTTTAACGCTTTAAAGATATAATCATGGAAGACCTAGTTTAAAAGCTTTTAAATTATATAAAAACCAAACAATTTAAAATAGATGCTTTAGATTTTATAATTGGAGCAGTTTTGGAATAATAAAAATTAAACGGAAAGTGGTATCCCATTATATATTATTTAAAGGTATTATATAATATAAAACTTAGATATAAGATCTATAACAAGGAGTTACTAGCCATCATTTAAACATTTAAAAAATGGAAGCCATGGCTTAGTAAAACCAAGGATCTTATTAATATTTATTTAGATTATAAAAACCTTATGCAATTTATAATTATTTAAAAACTTAATTAGAGATATAAGAGATGGATGATATTTTTATCTTAGTTTAATTTTAAGATTTATTATATTAAGGGAAAGGAAAATATCCAAGCTAATCTTTTTAACAAAAAAGAAAACTATGAAACCAAGGTTAAAAAACGAAACATCCAAATGTTAAAATAGCAACGAAACAAAACAGTTATCCTAGTATATATATAGATCAATAAAAACGACTGGATTGAAAGATTTTAAAAAGAATATAATTAGCAAGAAAAAGACCTGCTTATAATGTAAAGAACATTCCAAGGAATATTAATGTATAAAGGCAAGGTTTATATACTAAAAAACATTAAAAAGGAATTTATTAAGGAATTTTATGAACACCTTTTATATGGACATTAAAGAATTTTTAAAACAAAGTTAAGAATGTAAAAAACCTATAATTTCCCAGGACTTAAGGTAATAGTTATTAAGGTAATCAAAGAATATAACATATATAATTAAGTTAAAAGAGCCAAACATAAGCTATATAAACTCCTTTAACTTATTAAAATACCAAGCAAACCTTTTAACACTATAGTATGGGATTTTGTTATAAGATTATTAAAGTTAAAAAACCTAATTATAAAAATATATTATAACTTAATCTAGGTAATTGTTAATAAACTTACCAAGTATAGATATTTTATATTATATAAAAAAGATTATATTTTAGAATAGCTTATATACGCATTTATTAAGGAAATCATTAGCAAGCATGGAATCTTTAAACAAATGATATTAGATAAAAACCTTATTTTTATATTATATTATTGGTAAACATTTATGAAAAAGATTAGAAGTAAATAAAAGCTTTTTACCATAGTTTATTTATAAACGGATGGATAGATAAAAAGATTTAATTAGATATTTGAGTAATATTTAAAAAGTTACGTCAATGATTAATAGGACAATTGGGTAGAGTTGCTACCCTTGGCTTAAAGCGCTTATAATATAGCAGTTAATGAGGATATAAAAGTGTTACCATATATTGCGTTATATGGATATGATGCATATATTAGACGATAAAAACTGAATAATAATGAAGCATTAGAAGTGCAAGCACCTACCCTAAGAGTAGAAGTATTTGCAATAGAAATTTAAACATTACAATCTACATTTTAAAAACAATTATAATTCATTTAGAACAAGATGATAAAATATTATAATAGGAAAAGGATTAAGGGATCAATCCTTAAAAGAGGAGATAAGGTCTATTTATTTCGAGATAAGTAAAATTTAACGCTTAAAACATCACAGATTTGCATAAAAAGGCTTAGTAAAAAATTGGATTTTAAGAAATTGAAACCTTTTCTTATAAAAGAAGCCCTGTTCAAAACCAACTATTGATTGACAATCTTGTTAACAATGAAAATCTGCACTAAAGTTTTTTATATAGTAATATTAGAACCAGCATTTAAAAACGCCGAACTTGCTAAAAATATTAAATTAGAAAAAGACCTAGAAGAATACAAAGTTAAAACCATACTAAATTTAAAATTAAATAAGGGACAAGTTAAATACTTTATTAAATAGAAGGAATATTTATATGAAAAAAACATATGGGAACTTATCAAACATTTTTAAAATGTGAAGGCAATATTTAAAGATTTTTACCGTTAAAATCCAGATTGGCCAGGATTGTTAAAAGATTTGCGTTTGGATTTAAGCCAGTTTAAGAGAAAAAGGGAGAGGCTGTGGAAATATTAAAAGGACCAGTTTTTTGTTAATAAGCCTTTTCTTTTTTACATTTAACACGATTTAATTTTTTAATGGAATTGAGATTACGCATAATTATTTTTTAAAGCTTTTCGGACTAAAAATGATATTGTGTTTGGAGATTTTTAGTACGATTTATAGCGGCTTTTATCGTAGCATTTGTTTTCTTTAATTCGCTTTCCAGTTTTTGATATTGTTAAGTTATTTTAGCCATTTTAATATAAGAAATTTTAAAAATGTTACACTTAAATCTTTTAAAATAAATATATTTGGTGCACCGATTAGAATTGTTGGAGGTAATGCATTTTGTTTTAAGCTTTTTGCAAAAAAAATAGGCCATTTTATTATGCCTTATTATGAAAACAGATTTTAAAAGAGCAACGCAATTTTCAGCAGCCTTTTGATTTTGGCAATAAACATTGTTATTTAAAGATTTAATAATATGTCTAGATATGATTAAGGATGAAAAGGGGGAACTAATTAGGAAAAAAGAATTATCTTTAGAATAAAGATTTTAAAAAAGGAGAATAATGTTACAATCTAAAATGTAACCTTTTGGATAAATTGGTAAACCGAAGGTCACGTAATATAAAAAGTAAATAAAAGGTTAATAAAAAAACGACTCCTTTTTTAAGTTGTTTAGTTGGAAACTTTGAGAAGTGATTTAATTAAATTGTTTAGTTGGAAACTTTAAAAAGCAATTTAATTAAATCGCTTAGTTGAAAACCTTGAGAAGCGATTTAATTGAATCGTTTAGTTGGAAACTTTGAGAGGTGATTTATAACATTTCATAGGAAAGGAGAATGAGTATATAAGGATGGATTTTTTACTGTATTTAATCATTCATTTTCCAGCTATCAATTTAAGTATTCAAGCCTTTTTAGTATTTAAATTACACTTGAATATAAAGTACCTTTAAAACCTCTTTTATAATTAAAAACGTTAATTTTAAACTATTGTTACCTTTTAAACCAAGATCTTTAAAGTATGTATCCGACCTATAAAGTTAGACTGATAGAAATAATAAGCGGGATTATAACAGCTAGACTATATAACGGCTTAGAGGCAAGGCTTTATATTTAAATTAAAGGGATAAATAAGTCCTTAATAGATTAAAAGGCTTTAAAAGAGTTGCATGTAATAAGGTTTTAAATAATATAGCTTACAACCTGCTTAAGTGATAACAAAGAAAAAGCCTTAATAAAAAGGGCTAACTTAATTAATTATAACGGAAAGATCGCAATAAAAGATCCAAGTTATAATTTAAAGAGTTTAAAAGCTATAAAGGTATAGAAATAACATTTAACCTATCTTTAGGCTTAAAATAATTAAGGCTTGAAAGATAAATATGGAGGAAAAAGAGGGCTAGATAAATTCATAAGGGATGATCCATTTAAGATTATGAAATAAGCGGGGTAATGATTATTCCAATGTTTATATAGGTTTTGAAGCTACCGGGACTTCCTTAAAAAGAAAGAGAATTATATTATAACAAGGGCTGTTATAGGGCTTAAAATTATTTAAATTTAGCTAATAATTTTCTTTAATCTTAAAGGCCTTAACCTCTTCTCTTTTTAAAAAAGAAGGAGGAAGGCCCCTATTTATACACATTAGGTTAACCATCTTTAATTAGTCATCCTTATCTTCTTTAAGCACTTAAGACGTTATTGATACGTTTTACAGGTTGCCATATAGTGGTTCGACCTATAGGAACATCCCTAATGCCTCCATCATCAACACCTTTGCCTTGGGACCACATTCATATGTATGTATTGCCTAAACGATTGGCTCATAAGGTTCTGGAGCGTCTCTTGGCACCCCGTGCCGTGTCTGGCCGTGTGACAAAAGACGAAGCTAGAGCAAAGGCGTCAGGGGAATATGCCTGGTTTGCTGAATTGCATGCACCTAGTCAAACTAATCATGAAAAAGGGACCAGTGTGCTAGCTATAAGACTGACTGGCTTATATGTCGGCTGAGTGGAAAGCTCAACTTCAGCTTTTCGCAGTTTTTTATCTCTCTCTTATGCATTGGGGAGATAACAGCCTTCATGTATTCGTCCGCTTGAAGGTTGAGGGAAGAGACGATCATGAACTCGAACATGAATGAGGTTGACGCGAATGCCACACGATAGGAGTTTTGAGTGGCCCAGATGAATGGAATCACGATAGATTATTTGGCTTCTTCCATGTTCTCTCCCAAGGTCACAAGTCGGCGACGTGGTAGCATGGTCTTAAAGAGACCGGCTTCAAGGGCCAGTTTCGAAGGTGCCAGCTTGTAAAATTGGAAAGTACAGGCGTCTGCCGGAATGCTAAGCCCAAAATATCGGTGAACGTTTTAGAGAGCAGCATGGATGAATACAACGGGGAGTTATTCCTAGTCGTGGTTGAAAGGTCGGTTAACGGTGGATAAATTCACATTTCGTGCTACCCATTTATCACATATCTTACTCTCATGCTTCCATCCATGCGAAGTCAAGAGTTGATAATGATATTAGAGCGAGAAGACATTTCCATTCTGATCAAGGTACTTGGGCTTTCCATGAGTCAAGCTATGATTATAGCGAAATGGTAGTTTTGAAGAACCGGATTGCTATCGACTCCTGTTAAGTATCCCCAATCAGCAGTGGCGCTGAGGATTCCTTTTGAGGGACAGGAGTGAAGCAGCCATATCCAAGGTGCCGTCTATCTCGGGAGAAGCCCCGAGCTCACAGCCTCCGCCAGCAGAGTGCGTATTCAAAATGTAGAATCTTCAACAGCTGACTTGGCCAAGATCATGATTCGAAATAGAAGAACTTGACGGATGGTATCGTCTCGTACACGTAAGATCTACTGAATGAATCCGAGGACTAGGTAATGTAGGCCGTGTGCTTATTCCATTATGAGAACCGAGTAGGTCACTTCTCATCAAGAAGTTCTTTTCCTCTACACTGATAACCATGCTGCCGATTGATGGTAGATTGATACACTCCTCACATTGACAGAAGTGGATATGAATTAGTCTCGGAGCGAAGGGATGAAGACAAGGCAGGGAGGGGAAAAGTAAGGGGCAATTATTCAATGCCACTCCTCGTCCCATTCCTTTCTTGTGAAACAGTATGCCATCATTGGAGTCAAAGAGATCTCCTGTGTGACAACCCTAGGTACCTGGGGAAATGTCAAAATAAAAGAGCGGCATGGCTGTGGATCTCAAAGACTGACGTGGCAAAGCGTTCCAGGGTCCCGATGTATCGTTTATATGTACCTAGTCAGGATGGATATGTCTTGCCGTGTAAGCAAAGTAAGCCGTTCGCCGATATCCGTCGATATGTAAGGTCCTAGGCTGCTGCATAAGTAGTTCGGAAGCGACTATCTCCGACTGCTCGCACCCTTTTTGGTTTTTCTTTTCTTCATTTCTTTCCTATTTTTATCTTCTCGAGCTTGGCTTCAAAAAGGCTAACAGTTTACAACTCATTTTGACTATCCTGATATCTACGTCGATAGCAATGTCTAATATGAGATCGAAGCCTGCGGCTGCGGCTGCAGCAGCTTGTGGCCTGCTCGCCTCAAAACTTCCGGGCCGTGTATCACTTCCTGGTGATTATCAATACAAACCAGAAAAGGAGCAACCGTGGTAAGACCATATGGCGAACGATGAAAGCTTTGGTTTGACATGTCTTAGGTCCAAGAACTGCTGGCTTCCCGCTGCGTGCTTCGTGCGCCCCTCCGATGCTCAGGACGTTGCTGAAGTGCTCAAAATTGTGAGGGAGACGGGAGCAAAGTTCGCCGTTCGATCAGGAGGCCATAACTTCAATCCAGGATTCTCCAGCATTGATGAGCATGGCGTTCTAATCGACTTGCATGGCTTGAAGACACTAGACGTCAGTGAAGACGGTGTCGCGCGTGTCGGGGCTGGGAACACCTGGGGCGAAGTCAACACGTTCCTGGATGAGCGTGGGCTGTCGCCTATTGGAGGACGTCAGAACGATGTTGGTGTTTCGGGATATATTCTTGGAGGTGGAATGCCGGCCTTCCCAAGTCTTTACGGGCTTGCTGCCGACAACGTCAAGAACTACGAGGTAGGCGACTAAATTTTCAATCTATTGATATCCTAGTTTAATTAATCCGTCCCGTTGCGACATAGGTCGTCACGGCTGATTCGACCGTCATCAATGCCAACGCCAACGAGAATAAGGAACTATACCATGCTTTGAAAGGCGGTGGATCGAATTTTGGTTAGTAATATCTTCACTATACATTACTTCTATTGAGTGCCTGACAAGAAGTGGTCTGGCTCATGGTAAGAAAATAGGTATTGTGACGCGATTTGATATCCAGGCATATCCAATCAGCACCCAGTATACGTTCCTGGTATTCAACCCGGCCGGATTCGAGGAGGTCCTCGACGCTACAGCCCAGGCCCAGGAAGCTATGGAGGTGGATCCCAAGGTTGGAATGTTCACCAGCGTGTTTCCCACCTTCATCGCCGTCGGCTTTTTCTACGCAGACTCAGATGCCCCTCCACCCCCAGTTTTGGATGTTTTCCTCAATTTGAAAAGCCTCGTGCAGGTAGCTGTCCCTACCACCAAAGGACAAAGCGTAAAGCCGTTGGTAGACGCTATCGGGCCTCTGGCTCCTCCGACAAGGTATAATCATATTCACACCTCTACACACTCCTCCTTCGTAGCCTTGTCCTAATGATCAGCAGACGCATAGTTGCCACCCTGACGACGAAGGTTTCACGTGCCTTTTACCTCGATGTCCATCGCTTCTCGCTCGAAACAATTCCGAAACATCCAGAAGTAAGCGTCATAAACTACAATCTCCAGCCGGCGGCTTCAACCACGGCCAAGGTTGGTGACGAGAAGGGAGGGAACAGTATGGGAATACCGAAAGTGACTCAGACCTGTAAGCTCTATGGATCTCATCCTCAACGCACGTCACTAAGAGAAATATGCAGGGTGGTCACTCGTCGTTGAATGGTCCGACGAGACCGAAGATGAAGCGGCGATGAGGGTGATGGATATATTCCAGGAGGGTATTGCGAAACTAGCTAAAGAACATCAGGTCCATCTAGACTTCCTGTTCGTGAACGATGCCAAGTTCAATCAAGACGTCTTGCGCAGCTACGGGGAGGTGAACTTCAAGAAGTTGCAGAGTACCGCGGCGAAGTAGGATCCAGAGGGATTCTTCCAGCGGAATCAGAACGGTGGGTTCCTAGTGCGAAACTCTAGAAATCAGTAGCCGACGAAAGGGTGTCAAAAAAGACGTCGAGAGTCTCAGATCATCCGTTACTACATGGCTGAGTCCCTCCTGGTGTCCACATCAAGTACCTAGTCAACCAGTAGTCTCGATATTGAATCAAGCCACTGTCTAGCAATTGGCAGAACAACTATCAGATCTCGTGTCCTGGTGAAAACAACTGCCACTTGACTCTCCTGCTCACGACGTCTCTGGCCAACTTAAATAGCCAGTGTATGGTGGAAATGGAATCCGTCTATAAAGCTAAGGTCAGAATGGTCTGTTTTAGATGTTATAACGTGTTCTTAGTTAAGCAATCGTGGCTCACAGAACACGCAATCATGCTATGGTCCTTACAACAAGGCAATCATTCAGGCCTTCGTCAGTATTTTTCCTCGAGCTTCTCGTTACAGGTATTGACCTAGTTAGTCAACTGTTCAGAACAGTTTGTTACCGCTGCAGCACCTGTTCTAGGCTTGCTGCCAGGTCTGGTTTGCTCGTGGGTTTCTATCAAAAGCCCTCAACCTGAGAAAAGCGAAGCACGAGAGAACCTTATAGCACAGTACACAGAGCCGCGTTCTACGTGTCAAGCTCATATTAAAGCACACGGACCAAAATAAATTGGTTATTCAATCGTCATCGTGGTCATCCCGACAGAGCAAGTTTCATGTTAGGGACATTTCTCAATTAATATTACTCTGTATGACATTAGATACGCTTATCAGAAACGTCTACTAGTTGAGCCCAACACTATTTCTGCCAAAATTCGGAGCATATCGTGGCCCAGCATTGCGCCCCGCCATTCTTCGCGATAACGTTTCGTTGAAGCCGGTGTACTCGCCCACGCTGGGAGGTAGATCTCCGACCGCCGTGCCCCACGAACTCTCATTTCGGCCTAGCGTGAGCACAAGTTCCTTGCCCTCGGTGAAGAAGCTATGGTCGATCCAGTTCTTGGTGTACGGCTCGCCGTCCAGGGTGGCGCTCTGGATGTAGATGGCTTCGTAGGAGGGGTCGAAGTTGACGTTGCGGACGGTGGCGGTGTTACCGGTCTGCGGGTTGGTGATGTTCACGCTCTCGAAGAACGGAGGAATGATGAGATACACGTCTTGACCAGGGTTGGGGAATAGTCCCATCATGGAGAACGCCACGAAGGATCCCATCGCGCCGCTATCATCGTTTCCGGGGAGGCCCTCGGGTGTCGTGTCGAAAAATCGTGGAATGTAGAAGTGGGCACGCTTGGCCGACAGAGCAGGCCTACCGGCGTAGTGATATTGAAAGACGGTCAAAAACGCCGGCTCGTTTCCGATGTACGTGATATTGCTGTCGTGTAAGAAATCGAGGCGGTCGACGAACTGTGACGGACCACCATAGAGGCCGATCAGATCTCCCTGGTTATGCGGAACGAAGAAGCCGTATTCCCAGATACTGCTCTCGAACGTCTCATGAGCGGTGTTCTGAAGCGAGCAAATAGTGCCAGAGTTGTCGATATTGCTGCACCACAGGGGGTCTTGGAAGTCCCAAGTCTCATTTAAAAACTTCGGCTGGAAGAATCCCACGTAGCCCGTATCCTCGCCGCTGGCAAAGCTTGAAGTCTGATCACTCTTGTACAAGTTCTTCCAGTTCTCGCTCGTCTCGAGATATTTCTCCATGTCGGCAGTGTTGTTGCGCATCTGGGCCATCTGTGCGATAACAAAGTCGTTATAACAGTACTCGAGGGTTCGGGATACGCTCCTCGTCATCGTGCCAAAGCCTTTGTAGTCGAAATCTTGGACCGGGATGTATCCCAGAGCTTTCCAGCTATCGAGGCCACCCCGTCCATTGCTTGACCAGTCAAATGGCTCTACCTCTGCGTCTTTCACGACAGCTTCGTAGCCTACGTCCCACTATGCGCCCATATCAGTCAGTTACGATATACGGATGCTAGCGGCCTCACTCTCGTCGACTTACGTCAATCCCATCCTTGATGCCTTTCAAGAACCCATCCGCCAAGACCACGTCAGCGTTTGAGCCTCCCTAGACGACATTAGTACAGTTCATCATGGAAGGCTGCTGGTTCTTACCTGAGTGTAGCCTTTGGAAAACGTCATACGGCAGTCCGGCAGCCACCCCTCGTATCTGTACGTGTCAATTAAAGAGCGAATCATTTGCGCCACTGCGTCGGGGTCAATAAGAGTGAGGAATGGGATTTGGCTGCGAAAGCTGTCCCATAGACAATAGAATGAGTCGAAGTAAGGTTCGCCAGTGCCGAAAAAGGGGTTCTCCCCTGTGTAATTCTGCGGGTTTACCATAGTTCTATAGATTCCGCTGTAGAAGTTGGTAATTTGACTGTCGTCAACCCCGCCCGCAGAGAGTGTGATGGGACTGAGCTTCTCTCTCCAGGCATCAGCAGCCGCTTTCTCGATCCCATCAAAGTCGTAATCCGGAATCTCGGCCTCGGCATTAGAACACGCTTGATCAGAACTCATGAAACTCAAGCCGACGCGAGCTAGGACAGGAGTGTCAACGGACTCGAACCGAACGAAGGCTCCTCCGGGAAGAGGATATCCGTTGATGGATCTAGAGATGGTCAAATCCTTGGCATCCGTGCTGGCTCTGCTGTTTACAAAGATGCCATTATCGAACATCTTGGACCCTGAGAAGTCCGTGCAGAAATAAAGAACACTATCCGGTAATGGTCAGCAGACTACTCGATAATATATGAGCATCGCCGAGGCTGCAAGTAATGGTTCAAGATGGGAACTTCCTCAGCGAAGCGACAAGCATTCACGAACGGCTACAGAGATCACTCACTATTGCCCTTGACTGAAACTGGACTGAAAGCGCCCACTTCCCGTGATTCTCCCAGTGTCGGGATCAACAGAAGCAGAGGCGTTATCTTGACGCGAGTCGGAAAGGTCCGTGAGATCCTGAAGTATGAGAGGGTGCTCTTCGTTTCCCGACGACGGAAATGTAAATCG
This sequence comes from Hypoxylon sp. FL1284, assembly GCA_022432365.1. NCBI lineage: Eukaryota > Fungi > Ascomycota > Sordariomycetes > Xylariales > Hypoxylaceae > Hypoxylon > Hypoxylon sp. FL1284. The sequence goes on from JAJJXE010000002.1 coordinate 743,418, forward strand.
GAAGAGCGCGGCGTGCTCAGTAGCCGTCATTGCGGCATTGATTCCGGTGTTCATCGTGACCTCGAAATACCCGGGGCGTGCCACGACGCTGCTGTCGTTGAACTGCCCATAGTTGGCAGCACGAGTTGTCTTGGGAAAATCGCACTGGTCGATATCATTGTCCGGACAGCTCACGTAGGGGAACAGCGGGAAGTTTCCAAGAGACGGCGATCCTCCAGTCCCTGAATCGTGCATGGCAGAGAAGCCGCTGATGGGAGTGTCATCTAGGGTAAAGCCGCCTTGGTTGCTTCCGCTAGTTGTGTCGGCAACGGCTTTCGCCATGCCGTACGGCATCGTGGCGCCAGGGAAAATGTTGCCTCCATTTCGACTGCCGATGAGCTGATCCACATAAGAGAGGGGATCGAACTGGGCGGCGACATTCTGGAAACCCGTCGCAGCGACAAGCAGTGCTACGGAAGCCGGTCGCGAAGTAAATGAATGCATAGCGAACAGGCTTCTTGCAGTAGCGAGACGGAGAGAGGGGGGAACAAGAGGCAAAATAAAGGAGCGTCATTTATATGGCCAACACTGCGGCCCTTATGAAAGGGTCGTTAATAATTACTGCATTCCTCGAATCCATGGCACAATGGCACGATAGCTTGGAGATGGGATCAAAAACAGGGACGACAGGGACGAATAGAGCCTAGTGCCAACCACGGAGGCCGTTGATAAGGCAGAACAGACCTCGATTGTGCCCGAATAGCAAGGGCGAGAGACATTTGTCTTGGTCGTGCCGGGCGGCCGTGACCAGCTCGCGTGAAGGTACGGGCGTCGTAAATAGACATAACCTTCCATTCCTGGCGTGCCGGTGTGCTGCTCGTCCTGTCGCCACGCCGGCTGCAGCACACCCAGCAGTACACCCAGCCGTACACCGCATCATGCAAGGTGCAGCAAGGCTCCGCGTAGCTCGCCCAGTGACCGGACCAGATGGCCCAGTCATCCTCCCACCGTTACATCGAGTAATTTCCTCCTTATCTCTTCGTCTTCTCCAAAAACGCGGGGTACGGGTCGTATCTAGGGAAGTTGGGGTTGCAGATCCGAGGAACAAAGCACGGGTGAAGATATCGAAGATCTGAAAGCCGTACGGGATTAGAATGTAAGTGGGAAGAGCTGGAAAAGGCTATGCGGTACGAAGCACTACATGTCTGCAATACGTGCATTTTAGCTCTGTTAGGCCGATATGCGGTTGACCGTACGATAGAATCGCGATACAGTCGCTGTATTGCAACGTGCGGAGTCAAGTCCGGGATGCGATTAGCGGACGAGCATTCGAGGAGCCGGGCCGATCACAACCAAAGATGGAAGCTTTCAGTTCGGACATACGTACGTACATATGCGCCTAGAGAAGACCTTGTTCCTGCATGCCAACTGCTATACAACGTAGCAGTAAGCTGTTGATAAGCTTTGCCGTTGACCATGCGGCTCGCCCCCCTTGTGCTGTAGGCTGGTTGTTCCGAGGGTATTGCGTACTTCGTTACATCTTGAAGCTGTGCGAGATGGAGCGCATCTTGAGCAGACGCGTTGGACGCGTTCAGGGGTCGACATCAGGATCAGTTAGGCAGGTAGGTAGTATGTCTACCTATGCCTAATGTATAGCCTATGACCTATCAGATCCTCCGTAGGTATGAAGTATAGCACGTCAAAGGCTGATCTTGCTTACTTGCATCGGTGTGGTAGGATCAAGACTCAGATTCCTTGCTCTGAATTATCTTCAGAGCCACCCCATATGCGGGAAGCCGTCTTGGCTAGACACCCTTGGAAGCTGTCAGGTACAACTTAAATATTGATATCCGCATCGCGAGAACTAGCTCGATATAACTTTTAAAGAGTCGAGGCACCCGGCAGATCAATGCGGCCTTCTCCCTAGATTTACCTCCTATCCCAACCTCGGTCGGCAATCGTCCCGAGAACTGGACAATTGAGTAGAGCACCTCTCAACAACCTGTAGCCTCTAGAAGATATATCTGGTTAACACAGGACCCCCTCTGGCCATGCATATCCTATCGGACTTCCGTAATATCCGGCCATTCTATTGGTTGGATTGCTGACTCAATGGAAAGTCCGGTCGGTTCCAGTCGAACGTATCGAGGAGATCAAAGTCAAAGTCTACCTGCGTAGAAAAGTCCCAGTCAATCACCGACGGTGACTCGTGGACGCTCGGCGCGGCGTTGAGCGTTTGGTCGAGGACGCGCTGGATGACCGACTTCGCGTCGTTGCACAGGTGCCCGTTCGGCCCCGACGGGCTAACCCAGTTGAGGTATCCGACGAGTAGGCTCAGCTTCTGGATTATGCTCGAACGCGTGATTCGAGGGTCACGATGCGGCCGGATGTGAAGAGTGGGCTTCAGCAGTTCCAGGCAGAGGATCCCGCCTCCGGGGACCGCATAACCCATGACCTGAGGAAAACCATTAGGCTCAATATGTCTAAATCCGCTTACAGCTTTCGTTGAAGCGAAACTTACGAGCCACTCGCAGTCATTACTAAAATCACCGAGGCGATCGATGTCCGTCCAAGTCTGTACTTCATATATCAGCATCCTGAGCTGAGCCAAGGAGACTCAGATGGGACGTGGGGTAAAAGGTAGAATGATCAACGATCCCAACAACATACTATAAACTCATTAGCATCAGCATCTAAATGGGAAACAAGTATGACATATCAATCCTCAAGAAGAAAACGAAAGGGAAAAACACGCAGCATCAATATAGGACGATCTCACATACCAGGTAAGGTTATGGTAACTAGATCATAGCTGACCTCTAACAAGTCTCCGTTATCGCTGTGGCCGTACCGAAGCAAGAGCCTCTCTATGAAGAACAGGTTCTGAAGATGCTCTAGCTGGATCATAAGCCTTGTGGCAAATATCTCACTAGGCACGTTCCGGTTGGTCAGGTCATTCAGGTCGAATCTCAACCAGGAGGGAAACCCAGACATCGCTTGCAATTCTCGAGCTCGAAGGTCACTAGGTACGTAAAGTTGGTCAGCGACATGGACGTAACACGGTGTTCACCAAGGTGACGCATACAGAAGGGTCTCAACAGTTGCGACAGGCCTGTTGCTAAGAGCAATCTCGAGGATCTCTTCACGGATCACCGCCAGAATTGCGCGTGCGCGTATGCGAGTCGAAGCGTATATCTCGCCATCCAGGTTCCAGCCTCTTTCATCGAGCCGTTCAACCGCCTTCCTCAAAGTGTCTCTGTCGGAGAATAACACATCGGCCTTGACGTCTAGAGGCAGTGGCGTTCTGGCGAACTTCTTGCTCAGGAGCGGCGGCCTCCCCGTAAATGGAGTGATGACCATCGACATGGTGTACACATGATGATACATTCTCTTCTTGATCTCTTGCGTTAATGTGGTTTCACGCCGGTCCGTTTCTTCGACGACGTGGAACCCGAGGAAGGTTGTGAGCGAGATTACCTCCGCGTGTGACCTCCATACGATCATATCTGGAAGCATTATAGGTAAATAGAGATCAATGGCGCGGAGGGTGACAGTCTTTTCTTACTTACGAGCATCGCCAACGGTCATCGAGTCCACGACGGTGCACCTCTGGGCTAAGTAGAGCATCATGGCATTTCCAATGGTAAACTTCTTGCATATCTCAAGACAATACCGCAGGTTGTCCCTCGCTATACTGAATCCTCGATCGAACTCCGCCGAACGCTTGCCCATCCATATCATCATTTTCTTTCTATCAGGAGCAAAGTCCCAGAATATTGACATCAATCCTAGAAGCTCCCAACGCATGTTCTCGCCTAGGAATTGGTTAGCCCAGCGCTCGGGATCGGGTTCATCGTCAGAAAACGGCCGCGAGGTGTTGACGCAGAACTTGCGCGCGAGTTCTTCGAAGCGCTCGTCAGATCGGTTCACGAAGTACTCTCCGTAGGTCTCGTACAACGAACGGGCTACCCGGACCGCGACCGGGTGAATCCAGCCATCGTTGCCCTGCTTCACGCGGAGGAAAGTCCCCTTGCTAGGGTCCGGCACGTTGTTGAGGACGGTAAGGCACATCTCGCGAACCCCAGCAGACAAGATATCCCGCGAGCCTTCGACGGGAGCCTGGCTGACGAAGCTCTCGGACTGGGACGTGGCATTCTCGGGTCCTTGGAGGAGCAACAGGCTGTTCTCGGCGTCTCCTATCACGCTGCAGTAGCTGGTAGGGCCGAGATACCCAAGCCCGGCGTTGGGGCCCTGTACATCTGACTCCAAGTTCGGGGAGCCCTCGCTACTCTGACGAGGCCCGGGCCGCGTAGATGAGTGCTGCGTGGAGGGGGCTGGGGATGGTAGCGGGCTCCCAAGCCCCAGATTCCTCGAGCGACCAAACGGATACACGCATTCCCCGTTCTGTCTTCTCTTCTTGCAGCGGCCACATACTGGACGCGTGTGGTCGCAGGCTAGCTTGCGCTTGCGGCATGGCTTATAAACCTCATTAATGAGTATTCTAGGGGGGGGGGTGGAAGCGCGTCACTCACATCGCATGCCACAAGCCGTCCGTTAGGTCGGCGGGGTTCGGCTGGTCTCGTTTGCTCCTCCATGGGTTATTCGCGCGCTCAGAGGGCATCCGCGTAATCATAATGCAGGTTTCGACATCCGAAGCCATAGATTGAGAGCTTCGATACCGTAGCAAACTGACGAGCCGATAGGCCGACCTAACGGTGCCGACTTGGGAAGTGTGGTTTGATGACGAGGACAGCTCGGCTTCGGCTTCGGCTCAGCTCTGGACGTCGATCGGGTGCCCTGAATCCCCACTATCGGCTTCATACCGGGACTCTGATTCGTCCAATTGCCAAAATGACTAACCAAAGCTCTCCGTGCGCGCAGGCAGGGTAGATGATCCAGCTCGGCTCCAAGCCGCAGTATCAACGGGGGTAGGAGTAAAATGCAAGCAATGCTACGCGGCTTACAGATTGTCCATGTATCGGAGGGTGACTCACTCGAAGTGGTAGAAATATCGGAATGCATTGTTTAATCATAAGAATGTTGCAAGGCTCAATTCAAGACTTTATAGCTCGTCTTAAATTGACTCGCTTCTCGAACTATCGTCACGTCTCCTAGACTGTCAATTACACTCAGCAAGTATAAGCCATATATCGTTTGCTCTATCATAACTTCGGTCCATTACGAATCTATCTTCTCCTACCATTACCGCCACTATGTTACAGCAAGCCCAAGTGTCGTCTTCCACGGCAAACGCACGCCGTTCTTCGATTGCTTCGGAAACAACACTAGTAGATACTTCAAGTCACAAGATGGACGTTACTAAAAAAGATAAAGCCGACGATGATGGTTAGTAACATAATTCGTCATTGCCCCCCTTTGCTTCTATACATAGCGCCGTCTAACACGGATACATATACAGATCGGAGTTGGACCGGTAGACGAGCAAGTAGCAGCAGTAGCTCCCGCCCCAACATGATTGAGAAGGCTATGAAGAAGGCCAAGTCGAAGTTGGGAGAGAAGAGTTCGCCGTCGACGCCAAAACCCAAACCCAAGCCTAGGCTCTCGACTGCCGACATGTATCCGGAGACCAAGTACACATGGCAAGCTTTAGCAGGTAAGGTGCTCAATGAAATACCGATACAGCCAAGAACACCTGTCTGACTGCGTAACAGAGATGAAACGGTGATGGTCTAGATTCGACCACTCATTCCCCAGCGGCGGCACGAGCGGATTTATACATAATTCAAATGTCTTGGATTGCAATATTGGCTTATGACAATGGTGTTTGGAAAAAGGACATACTGTGCTAGACATGAAGTGCTAGTATTGGATGGAGGCGAATTGATTTTCTATCGGAATGTCGGTGGTGCCTACACAGCCGAAGGGAACGAAGTGTGTATGGTAATAAAGATACCTAGTCCACGGTTGTACTCTATGAGTACTTAGCACCTGTGGTATCCAACTGTTGTATCAATGTCCACGATTGTAATTATTTCTTCGAGTTATGAATAGCAAATCCATCTGAAGCACAGATGATCCTGAGCATTATGAGGCCTCTATTTCGTAGAGTGACATGGATTTAGGCTACGCACTGTAACACAAGATAAACAACGCCACTATCTCCTGACAGCTAACTGATAGGTTTTAGAAATTAAAAATATGAATACTGATTTAATTGTGTGTGTAAAATTCGCAGTAGTTGCCTTGAGATGAGAGGGGCAACTCATTTACCTGAGTTGCGCGTTATGACAAGTCTGGGAATCATAGGTCTTACGGAGACGACCTCGTAACACAGAACTTACATATCTGCGGTTATTTCCAATAATTAATCCTTGTCGCCGTGATCTTGTCATGGCTCGCTCAGAACACGTATCCGGGAGTTTGGGCCCGGAATTAACGGCTTCATCCTTATTTCAAAGTAGTCGGTCAAATTCACCCACAGAGATGACAGCATTAGGCCTGGGAAACCTTATTACGAGCACCATCCCGATAAGCCCAAATTTAGACTAGAGTCGGTGTTTGGATTTATTTGACGAATGTAGACATGAACAGTTGGGGCACCTAAAGCCATCCTTTCCATGGCGGGCTGAGTAGGCCGTGATGGTGGCACGAGTACTACACTTAGACAGTCTGGAACAAGGCTGAAAGGCGGCTTAAGAGGTAACCAGGCGAAGTGGAGTCTGCACGTCGGCTGTTGTGTACAGGAATGATGCGAACGATGCTGCCGGAGCGGGTCCTCCTTCCGGTTCGATTGAGAGGTCGAGGTCCTCTTGTGACCGAAAACATCCGAACGTATTACTCAAATATTACTTGATGAATACTCAATGGCCGGCGACAGCAAACTGTGGGATTGCCTAATGTGGCGGCGAAATGATGGTATTCGTGAGACTTGCCCCGTTTGGTCGGTTGACTCGATATTTATTCGAATTGATCGAATAACTGTTGCTCGATAGAAATTCGTAGTCACTCCATTAGGTGGACTGCGCCGTATCCGTTTAGCTGGCGCGCTTGTGACATGCACACAACCCGGGCAGAGGACCCCGAATGCTTTGGGTTCCAGTCTACCAGGTAATATGGCGCACAAGTTTACTCTAACCGTAGAGTAGAGTCAAATAAAAAGACAGACAGACAGACAGAAGACGAGGACCAAAGAAAAAGGAGTTCGATGCCATAATATGCGATTCCTTGTCGGCAAGGCCCGGTATCGAATTGACGAATGGCTAAAACACGCGCGCCCTTACAGCCGGGCTAATGCAAGTCATAGATCCCCTAGAGATCCCTCCGGCAAATCAGGAGCGTCCGATAACAGCCATTGTCGAATCCAGGGGTCCTCGCCCATTTTTTTTCTCTGATTCCGTCGACGTAACCCTTTGACGGTTATCATGCACACCCACTTTCGTCCGACGTTCTTATCTCTGCAGTCCCGCGATGTTCTCGATCTTTCCCACCGGGTACCGGCTACTGGCTGTCTGGCCACTGGCCACTGGGCCACTCGGCGATCTCGCTCCATCTTGCTCCTGTTCAGTATGGGTCCCGCGAGCCCTCTAGACTGAGCCAGCCCGAACCGGCACCATCCGACCCTTTCCTTTCTCGATAGCTTCGAGATAGCCCAACCCCACAGCTCACTGCCACTTCACCGCTCACATGTCCCACGCTAGAGTTAGGCGTCTTAGTCAAGTCGGCTTTGGGACGTTTGTCGCAGCGGTGTCGCTTGTTACCAGCGGACCAGCGGACCTGGTCACCCTGAGTAGAGCAGGGCAGACCGTACTACCGAACACGAGTCGAGCGTGGCTTTGCTTAGTAGAGCGCCTTATCTGCCGTTTTGCTCATATATCCGTACTTATCGCTCCCAGTTCGCCCACCAGGAGAGAGCGTCTTCTTTAGGTATCTCAGCATTTCCCACACCCTCATTCTCCTTGCTATTATTTTGCCCGCCTCCTTATTGCACTGCCTCTTTATCTTAACTCGCTCACTTTCTTATCTTTCTCGTCTGCTCCACCACTCAGGAGAGTCAAAGGACATCGTCGATAAGGCAGATAGCTTTCCATTGAGTTCGCTATCGTTGTATTCTTATCACTTTCTTTGTCTATCAGCGATTACATTATCTCTTAGCACGTTCCCTTACCCGTAGAGTTCGGCAAGAAGAGATCGATCTTACATAATGTCTGCATCAGCCAGTATCAATGCCGACCCCGTGACCGTGCTCGTGTCGACGAGAGCCGTCCTCACTTTGCCCGACGATAGCTTGCTGCTCAGCCCGGCGACTATATCCATATCACCTGCTACTGGGAAGATAGTTGCTATCGAGCCAACCATCTTGCCCAAGACCTCGTTTCCGTCTTCGGCCACGTACATCGACTATGGCTCAAAGCTGCTGATTCCAGGCTTGGTAGATGCTCACGTGCACCTCAACGAGCCCGGCCGCACAGAATGGGAAGGCTTCAACACCGGCACCAGAGCGGCTGCGTCTGGTGGCGTGACGACTGTAATTGACATGCCGCTCAACGCCATACCCCCCACCACAACTCTGGCCGGGTTTAAGGAGAAGTTGGCAGCCAGTCGGGGCCAATGCTGGGTCGATGTCGGGTTCTATGGAGGCGTTATTCCCGGAAACGCGGACGAATTGCTTCCCCTAGTAGATGCCGGCGTTCGCGGTTTCAAGGGATTCCTGATCGAGTCGGGTGTAAGTCTGCGCGTATGACAAGTTTAGTTGTACGGCCATGTGTGACTGATTTCCCAACAGGTTGAAGAGTTCCCTGCCATCTCTTCCAATGACGTCGCGATCGCCATGAAAACGCTCAATGGCACGCCGACGACGCTCATGTTCCATGCCGAGATGATCCCGCCGATTTCGGACTCGGTCGGCGACGCTGTGCAAGCCTCCGAGCCTCCGCTGGCACCCCACGGTGATCTGAAGTCGTACAAGACCTTCCTCGAGTCGCGCCCTCCGTCCTTTGAGACTTACGCCGTTGACGAGATTCTCTCGCTGGCGCACCTGGCCCCCAACCTCCACCTGCACATCGTCCACCTGTCCGCGACGCAGGCGATCCCGACCCTCAAGGCGGCGCGCAAGGCGGGCGTGGACATCACGGCCGAGACGTGCTTCCACTACCTGGGGCTGGCGGCCGAGGGCGTCGAGGACGGCGACTGTCGTTACAAGTGCTGCCCGCCGATCCGCGAGCAGCTGAACCAGGACGGGCTGTGGGACGAGCTGACGGCGCCCGACTCGTGCATCAAGACGGTCGTCTCGGACCACTCGCCCTGCACACCCGAGCTCAAGCTCCTGCCGCAGCACCTGCAGCCGATCGAGGCACCTCACATGCACCACTCGGACTCGGGTATCGACATGTCGGCGGACCTCGAACAAGAGAGGAAGGCGACGCTGGCGGCCGAAGCAGGTGACTTCTTCGCCGCGTGGGGCGGCATCTCGTCCGTAGGTCTGGGCCTACCAATCCTGCACACGTCGGCGCGGGAGCGCGCGGCTGCGGGCGGCAAGTCAGCGCCAAGCATCGTGGACATCGTGCGACTGTGCTGCGCAGCAACGGCGCGGCAGGTAGGGCTGTCGCACCGCAAGGGCGCGCTGCGCGTCGGCATGGACGCGGACGTGTGCGTGTTCGACGAGGCCGAGGAGTGGGTGCTGCGGTCCGCCGGCATGCACTGGAAGAACCGCTGCTCGCCGTGGGAGGGCCGCCGCTTCGCCGGCCGCGTCCGCGAGACCTGGGTCCGCGGCCGAAAGGTGTTCGAGCTCGGCGGCGCTAACGCCGGGTTCGTCGGTGGGAGACCTGTCGGCGAGGCGATTACGGAGAAGAGGGTCGCTCAGAGCGGCGTGTTGTCGAGTAATGTAAACATCATTTCGACGGTCATAGGTCGCTCGAGGAAAACGTGCGAGGGGATATACGTCGGTTGAGGATAATGGGAGTAGGTAACGAGGGAGTCAGGGGTGCAGCTGACGACTAGACGATCTCTTTGGATTCTGCATAGCACGCGAGCGAGTTTATTTATCGGAGGGCGTCACGGATACGATATCAAGATAGATGGACGGATATCAAGTCATTTAGAGCTTTTAGATGGTAGATCCTTTTATCTCACGTAGAACACGAATAGAACAAGACATCACGCCAACTGACGTGCTTGGTTCATTATGTAAAAAATACGTGGTCGACGAGCGGAGAAGCCGATATATCTTGTCATAAGAGAACTATGACGAGTCCCTCCCCAGCTCCCATGGCTCGCGAAGCTTTGATTGATACACTCGCAATAAGACAAAAGGGGGTGAAATTATCCCACATGTACCTGATATTTCATTCTTGAGATGCTGTTATGTAAGACATCATAGGACCCGACCCACCTAATCTCTAGCAGGGCCAAGCGAGATTCAGCGATCGTCTTTCAAACAAAGAAACTGATGTGCCGAATTTCGATAGCCCCCCGAGCCCTCCAACCCTCATCTATTCTATGTCGTACTCGGGTTCGAATTCGCCGAGGCTGACCATACGAAAAGTTTACGGCAACTTGCTCAGTTATTTTTATCTTTCCACCTCAGGATCACCAAGGTCCAATCCTTAGAGCCCTCAGATCGGTTTCGACTCTGCCGATAGTCGTAGGCTTGGCCGACGACACGGCTGCATGTCATCTCCTTACCTGTGTGCGACCGTTTCTTTGTCACCTCTCTCAGCGACTGGTCAGCTACTGAAGTCGACTATGCACTCAGTGTAAATCCCCAGCTTCAGGAACTTGTGACTAGTCCGAAAATGAAATCGCACTTGCGCAGCCGATGCGGAGCTCTTTCAGCGTCGCTACCTGTCAGTTGGCCTCTTAGGTACAGCTTAGCCATAGCAAATGCAAGCGAGGAGGTACTTTGGCTCGCTTGGGAGAAAGGCAGAGAGACGAATATCGCTTGAGTTATAGACGGCTCGACCATCCTATTTGTCGATGCTCCTTGTTACGATCCAACTCCTCAGCAGGCTCGCTTGCCTAGTCCAGGTTCGCTTAAAATAACCGCTACGCCGCCGGGACTGGACCGCTGTCAACTCGCTCGAACCGAGACGCGATGCGAAGACTATCTAGTGGACACGATCCAACCAGGCGCTCGGATTGGGCTGAACTCGATGAGTAGGTAGCATTGCTCAATACCACCAGAACTCTTTCAACTCCAAGCCGTTAACTGTCGCTTAGCAGCCGTCCCACCATCGCTTACCGTCGCTGACGGCCTTACTACATACGGCACATGGTCCTTGACGTTATTTGACGTCTTCTACGTCCAAGCAATATTCCTCAGGACGTTTGAATGATAGAGAAAACGCAGAGCGATGTTCTCATCATCTGTCACAATACCCTACGAGGTCTAGTCTCCCGCCATCAGGGGATATTGATATCGAGAGACCGGGCGGACCTGAAGCCTGAAGCTTGGCGGGAGCGCGCTTCATCTAAACCCAGCAGCCCTAGTGACCTCCCCAGCTCGGCTACCTGCCTGCTATGTTACATCTTGGTGATGGCTCGCTTGCGGGCTGCAGCCCACATGCTCCCCAAATAAGGGATCCGGATCGCGCTGTGGATCCGTCCAGGAATGTTCGCTGGCTCGTGTGGGATCAATCCCGGTCGACATGACGGCCTTTGGGGCGAGAATGACTTTTTTGCGATTTCGAGAGATTTTATCGTTCGGCCTTTTTCCTCTGTCGATTTGATCGCCCTCTTCACCACGCGCATCCCACATTATAGTAGCCGAATAAGCCCACGTATATGTATCGCCCGTATCCGAGTTCGACTCGTTCACCATTGGAGATGTCATAGCTACCGGTCTTTGCTTGAGCCTTTGCGCCCTGATAGGTCCCGCGCCGCGCCGCTGCCTGTGCCGATTCCTAACGTCGATTAATCTCGTTATATACCGTCGCGATCATGGCTCTGTCAAAGTCCGACCCCATGAGCTCGGGATCCGACGCGCGAAGTGACGAGAACACCGTAATCGTCGACGCCGATAAAGATAAGCCGGAGCCTGCCAGCTCCGTTTCCACTTCAATGGATCTTGGCCGCCCAGAGCCAGAGCGCCGACTATCGCTGTCGGCAGCCGCCCACTTGTCGCTCGATGATGTCGAGGCCGTCGATGTACAGATTCGCAACCTATCAGTGACCGTCGATACTTCACCTTCCATCTGGGATCCTGCAACATACCCCGATTTGTTCCGCCACAAGTTTGGAAAGGGTCACACTGGCCCGACGACCAAGACTCTGCTTAGTTCCGTCGATGCATCACTAAAGCCCGGAACATTGACAGCGATCCTCGGTGGTAGCGGCTCTGGTAAAACAACCCTGCTCAATACGATCGCGGAACGCATATTTAGTTCCCGGCTCTCCCAGGCCGGGACTACGACATATAATGGACAGGAGGGTGTGCACTCGGTCAGGCACGCATATGTGATGCAGCAAGACATATTACTTCCCACCTTGACGGTCCGCGAAACGCTAAGATACTCGGCGAATTTGAGACTGCCGCCGCCTACCACCGAGGAGGAGCGGATGCAGATTGTCGAAGAGGTCATCCTGGAGTTAGGCTTGAAAGACTGCGCGGATACGAGAATAGGGAACAGTCAGCATCGCGGGTGCAGCGGTGGTGAAAAGCGAAGAGTTAGTATCGGCGTGCAGCTACTAGCGAATCCGTCAGTCCTTTTCCTGGACGAGCCGACCACCGGTCTGGATGCGACAAGCGCGTATCAGCTAGTCAGGACCCTCAAAGCACTCGCGAATAAGGGTCGTACGGTCATCACCACTATCCACCAGCCGCGGTCGGAAATTTGGGACCTTTTTGATAATCTTGTCATCTTATCCAGGGGGAGCCCCGTGTATTGCGGCACCATGAAAGAATGCATCCCGTGGTTTAACAAGCTAGGATTTCAATTGCCGCCGTTCGTCAATCCTGCCGAGTTCTTGATTGATCACGCCGCTGTCGATAACCGTACCCCGGAGCTCGAAGAAGAGAGCACTGCTAGAGTCGAACGACTCAGGGCCGCATGGAAAGAAGAATCACGTAGGGTCTTCATGCCTTCGACTTCCGAGAAGGCGGTCGAGGCGACAGCGCGGCGTAAACGGCCAAAAATAGGACAGCACGCCAATTTCTTCCGCCAGCTGCGCGTATTGACCGATAGAACGTTGAAGGTCACCTATAGGGATCCGATGGGAATGGCTGGCTCTATAATGGAAGCCATCCTTATGGCTATCATTACGGGATACATATTCTATAACCTATCCCGTGACCAGCCCGGAATCCGTTCAAGACAAGGCGCGTTGTATATCTCGGTAGGTCTGCAAGGCTATCTGTTCTTGACGTTTGAGATCTACCGCTTGACGATGGATATTCCGACCTTTGATCGCGAGAATAGCGAGGGCTGCGTCACGGCTCTTCCCTTCATCCTCTCCCGCCGAATTGCGCGTTTCTTCACCGAAGATGTACCCGTGCCGTTTCTGTACAGCGTCATCTTCTATTTCATGGCGGGCTTCGATAGAGACGTAGCCAAGTTCTTCACTTTCTTCTCAATCCTTCTCCTTAATCACTACATTGCCGTCACGCTCGCGATGAGTTCCGTCTCAGCCGTCAGGCATTTCCCCGGAGCGAGTTTGATTGCCAACCTGGCCTACACGCTACAGAGCATGGCTTGTGGCTACTTCATCCAGAGCAACACCATTCCCGTCTACGTAAGGTGGACGAAGTACATTACCTATACCGTAAGTAAGGTCTTCATCTATGCTCATCACGTCGCTAATCTCAGCAGTACTATGCCTTTGGTGCTCTCTGTGGGAATGAGTTCGAAGGCAGCTTCTATGACTGTCCCTCTCCAGGCGGAGAGTCGGATCCGAATTGCAAGGCCTACGTTGGCCGTTACATCATGGATAACCTGGGATTTCCGCGGAACTGGGTTGCGCGGCCGATAATTGCCATGCTGGGATTTGTCCTTCTCTTCTTCGTCACGTCTTGGGTTGGGCTGGCTTTCCTGAAGGTGGAGATGACCATCGCACGCGCTCGAACGTCCGACACAGATCTTTCGGCCGGCAAGGAGAAGATGACCGTGAGATCTATCCATGAGGTTCGTGCGATAGACGTCGGCCTCGATGAGTTTTCCCTTGCCCTTGATAAGAGGTCTCCATTTGGGAAGAAGCTACCTCGGAAGACAATCCTCAATCCGGTCACTACGACGTTCCAAGCTGGCACGCTTAATATCATCATGGGCCCGTCTGGCTCCGGGAAGACAAGCTTGCTGAATGCTATGGCGCAGCGGCTGCATAGTATGGTTGGTACTAGGTACAGACCCTCCGGGAAGTTGACATTCAACAGCGCTGTCCCGTCCGACTCGGTCATTCGGTCGGTCGTGTCGTACGTCTGCCAAGACGACGATGCACTGCTCCCTTCTTTGACTGTCCGTGAGACTCTTCGCTTCGCAGCTGGTCTTCGTCTCCCCACGTGGATGAGCAAGTCGGAGAAGCATCAGAGAGCGGAAGAGGTCCTTACCAAGATGGGTCTGAAGGATTGTGCCGACAATTTGGTGGGGAACGATCTTGTCAAGGGCATCTCGGGTGGAGAAAAGCGTCGAGTCAGTATCGCCGTACAGATCCTGACCGACCCTCGCGTCTTGTTACTTGACGAACCGACAAGCGGACTGGACGCCTTCACCGCTAGCAGTATCTTGGAAGTGCTACAAGGCTTGGCTCAAGAAGGCCGGACACTAATTCTCACCATCCATCAAGCCAGGTCTGACATTTTCAAACATTTCGGAAACGTGCTGCTCCTCGCTAGAGGTGGCTCTCCTGCTTATGCAGGCGCTGCAAAAGATATGCTGCCATATTTCAGCGGGTTGGGATACCAATGTCCTCAACATACCAACCCAGCCGATTTCGCACTCGATCTTATCACTATTAATCTTCAGGAGGCAAATCGTGAAGCGGAGAGTCGAGAAAAGGTCCGACGACTTATTGAATCCTGGGCACAGGTTATGAGAGGAGAGTCGCAGGCCCTCCCGCGGCTATCGAACATCAACGAGGCGGAGGAGCTGAATGCGGAGGCGGCCGCGAGAAGGAAGGCAAGCACTGAACGTGCTACTCATTCCGAAGACGACACCAATGATCCAACAGATAGCTCAGCGGAAGGAAGCGGAGCAGTCAAGGAGCATGTAGCAGGATCCGATGTGGAGTTAGCACAACGTTTTTCGAACACGCTGCCTCGTCGGTCCGTAAACAAGGCTGCTTTGGCGACACCTGCTGAACTGGGCGCACTTGTTCATAAGCGCGCATCCTTCATAACAGCACTTCCGCTTCTCCTGCGTCGTGCGAGCATCAATCTTCGCCGGCAGCCGCCTCTCTTATTAGCTCGTACGATGCAAGTTGTTGGGTTAGCGATCGTACTGACCCTGTTCTTCGCGCCGCTCCACAACGATTACTATAGTGTCCAAAATCGCGTCGGTTTCGTACAGGAGGTGGGTGCCTTTTACTTCGTGGGCATGCTGCAAAACGTCGCAATCTACCCGGCAGAGCGCGAAGTCTTCTACCGCGAGGACGACGACGCCTTGTACAGCGTCGAAGCGTTCCTGTCGACGTACACGCTCCTCGAGCTGCCCCTGGAGATCCTGGCGTGCCTCATCTTCGGCATCCTGACGGACTTCGCGGTGGGGTTCCCGCGCACGGCCGAGATGTACTTCGTGTACGTCTTCTGCTGCTTCGGGATCGTGTCGTGCGGGGAGAGCCTGGGCATCATGTTCAACACGCTCTTCAGCCACACGGGGTTCGCGGTCAACGTCATCTCGATCCTGCTGAGCGTGGCGCAGATCATCGCGGGCATCATGTCGATCGACATGCCGGAGCTGTTCAAGGCCTTTAACTACATCAACCCGCTCAATTACGCCACGGCGGCGCTGGCGCCTTTCAGCCTGCGCGGCGTCAGTTTCACGTGCGATGACAGCCAGCGCCTGCCCTCGGGCCAGTGCTCCATCGAGACCGGCGAGCAGGTCCTCGACCTGTACAAGCTCAACGTCGACCCCGTCGTCAACATCGGCGCCCTCGCCGCCACCGTCGTCGTCTACCGCCTCGTCGCGTGGTTCCTGCTGCACCTCGCCAGGACCCGCTGGAAGAGCGTCGTCGAGAAGACGAGGAAGTCGTGAGACGAGGCACCCGACGTGCTGGTTTGGGATTGGGGTACATAAATATGGTTGGGATTCATTGAGCGACACATTTATTTTGCATTTTTATCTTATATATAAATACCTACGTATATAATACATCATATGATGCTGCTGCGTCTGAGCATACAACATCGTGTAGCGGGTTTTCCGCCCAGGACAAATCTCCGATATAAATGTAGGATTGTGAGACTTGAGAGGCCTAATCACCTCGCTCTATTTGGCGCAGTCCCGTGTCTCCATCCAGAAGACCTCGTCGAACTACCCGCCTCTAGGAGTCTTGTACGCCGTAGATCAGCATGATGTTTCCACCCTTGGTGAGATTCACCTGAAACTAGGTACAGGCCAAGACATTGGTTGACTGGCAGGCTAGATCTGCCGAATCTGCTCTTTCACAGTTGAAAGCGTGAGTGTGTTTGCCTTGTTTATGTCTGCTGATCAAATTAAGATCCAAATTACCGCTGTCGATGCCGGCGGTCACGACATCACGTCAAAATCCGGGTATATCAAATCACGAAAAAGCAAACATCTCTAACACCCATGTTTACTGGGTAGCGTGCCAGTATCACTTTCCGGGCTAACAGCCAACAGCCGTCCGGCCAAGCAACCTTCCCGAAGCCCGAAATGTCTTTGTTTCTATCGCTACCCGTCCACAAAGGAGAATCGCGGAGGGTGCTACGGTTGACGTCAGGGAACACAGCGGGGTTGGTGGTGTCCCCGATGTGCTGGTAGGGGGCAAACAAAGGGAGGTGGTCGGGTACGTGATCTATACGATTCGGTGCTAGCACGATGCCGGTTGCCAGCGTTTGCTCTCGTGTCACGAGCCCTGCCGGTATAAAGACGGGCATCTTACCTATCATGGGATAAGGTAAAGTCGTGCTCCACGCAGCTCGTCGCACAGAACTCTCACCTTGAAGAAGCTGTCAAAAAGTCGCCGCACTCTATCAGTCAGTCATATGAAATAAGTGTCTCGAGAATACCTAGGTGACTATACACATATATCATGGCGCCGAAAGTACTCGTCGTTCTTACGTCGGTCTCGGTCATCGAGAGCGCTGACAACAAGCCCACCGGCTGGTTTCTGGTACGTCCGCCCTCGTCCTGTCCTATCCTAACTGAGCCTTGACGCCTCCACCCTCTCTTGAACGACCAAGCCAAATAAGTACCTCCCAAGCCTAACACGATAAAAACAGCCCGAGTTCGTACACCCGTACAACGTCCTGGTAGAGAAGGGAGCGGAAGTAGTGACGGCGTCGCCAAAGGGGGGCGCGGCGCCGCTGGACCCGAACTCGGTGGCGGGGTACGGCAAGGAGCCGGGGGCAGCAGAGTTCCTGGAGACGAAGAAGGCGCTGTGGGAGCAGACTGGGGCGATCCGGACGTTCCTGGGGCGTGCGGACGAGTTCGCGGCGCTGTTCTTCCCGGGGGGCCACGGGCCCATGTTCGACCTGGTCGGGGACGACGACTCGATCGCGCTGGTGGCCGAGTTCGTGGGGGCGGGCAAGCCGGTGGCGGCGCTGTGCCATGGCACCGTGGCCTTCACCGACGTCGTGCTGCCCGGCGGCCGCCACATGCTGACCGGCTGCGAGGTCACCGGGCTCAGCAACGACGAGGAGGAGGCCATCGGCATGGCCAAGCACATGCCCTTCCTCGTCGAGGACCGCATCAAGGAGGCCGGCGGCATCTACCGCAAGGCCGACGAGCCCTTCGCCAGCTTTGTCGTTGTTGATGACCATGGTAGGCTCATTACCGGACAGAATCCTGCTAGCTCCAAGGCTGTTGGCGAGGCGCTGGCTAAGGCCATTGGGCTGTGAGGTAGTGGGTGGGAGATCTGGTCTGGTATGCGGAAGGAATGGCTTATGATTTAAATGTTGGGGAAAAGGGAGTTTGTATTTCTGTATGGACTGTACGGATTCCTGTATAGTAGATCTTCACGGAATCTACACGTTTTACAAGGGACATAGTATATCACCGAGAGACAGTGAATCTTGACTCGATATCTTACATGTCAATGTAGGAAGGGGGTGGGTATTGAAGACATGTTAAAACACGCTAACGCGACAGCAGCAAGACGCCTTGATGGGTATATCTGCGGCAGCTAGGGCCTCATCTAGCTGTGGTCTGATGGCGTTAGCCTCGTCTGCACGTCCTAGCTTGACGAGACACTCGTGATAGCCGTGCAAGGCCCACACGTTCTTGGGATGCTGCAGGGCGCGCGGTAGCTTATCGTTGATGCCGAGGTCCTCGGCGTAGACATCGACAGCCTGCTCGAGGCGGCCCTGTTCTAGAAGCAGAGCTCCGTACGCGTGGCTTGGCGGCTGCATCCAGCCCCAGGGCTCGTCGTAAGGGAGCGCGTAGCTGCGCGCCACGGCCTCGCGCAGGTGACCAAAGGCGGGGTCGTAGTTCGCGCGGCGGTACTCGAGCTCGCCGTCGAGCATCGCCTCCGCGACCCGCAGAATGTCGACGCACTTGTTGTTGAACACCATGCGGGACTCGGGGACAGCCTTCGCGGCCTCGGCAAAGAGCTCGCGCTGCTCCGCTGCCTCCTCGACCCTGCCGAGCGCGGCAAGGGCCACCCCTTTCGCGTAGTGTGCCAGCGCGTTCGTCGTGCAGTAGAGCGCGCCGTCCTGGCACAGCGGCAGGTCGACGGTGTCCTGCCACCGACCGAACCGGATCAGCGCGTGCACCCGCATGCCGAGGAAGCCCTCGAGCCAGTCGGCCATGGGCGGCGATTTGACACGGAGCAGCGCCTCCGGCAGCGCGTCCTCGAGCCGCGCGACGGTCTCGAGCGCGACTGCCGATTGCCCCGCAAACATGGCGGCGTAGATGCGGAAGTGCATGTCGTGCATCCGGTAGAGCGTGTAGAACTTGAGCGGGTCTTCCCTCGCGAAGAAGACGTCGTCGGCGAGGATGGCCTTCTGGTTCGACTCGATGGCGCTCTGGTAGTCGCCGACGAGGACGTCGATGTGCGTCGGCATGTGGTTCAGGTGGCCGGCGTCCGGAACGAGGTTGCGGAGAGTATTGGCCGCGTCTAGCGCCGCCTCTGGAGTTACCGACATCTCCATCAGATGGATGTACAGATGAAGCAGGCCCGGGTGTCGAGATCCGCCGTCTTGACCCATCGCGCGCTCCAAGATGACCTTCGCCTCTAGCGTGCGCGCTCCTGAGGCCGGCTCTCCCGTGTGGATGTCCCAGAGCTGCCATGGTGTGAGGTTCATGAGCGCGTCTACATACAGCGCGGCGATGTCGAGGTCGTCGGGAAAGTCCGCATAGACCGTCCCCATGGCGTCAGCGTAGCCTTGGTTCCATATCGACCAGTTCTGGTCGCCCGCTCCCTCCTGGGGGTAGCGGTACTTGAGCGCCTCGACGAGCGCTGCCTCGACGGGCGACGCATTGGCAATCCGCGCCCTGGCCTGCTCCACGACGCTGTGTGTCCGTTTCATGACGGCGTCCAGCTCAGTTTCGTCGAAGAAATCCCAGGGCTTGTTGTAATTTGGACCTAAGACGTAGGCCAAGCCCCAGTAGGCCAGGATGCACTCGCCATCGCAGGAGATGGCGCGCTCGAAGCACTTTGCTGACTCCTCGTGGTTGAAGCCGTAGCCCCATATCAGCCCGCGGTTGGCCCATTCGCGAGCCTCGTCGCTGCTCGTCGTCACAGCCCGTCTGTATGTGCCAAGGTCATAATAATCCCGGGCTACGGGGACCGCGCTGGAGTCATCAGTTTGCTGCTCCTTGTTGCTCATCATGTGTCGCGACGAGTCAGCTGTCTTTGTTATTCTGATAGATGAGCTCTCGAGGGGCTGTCATTTTTGGATTGGGCATGGATATGAGCAATGGCGCCATCGTTGGACGGATGCAAATAATAGGTATTTCGCCACGGTTATGTGAATTTCGCTATTAACGCAGATAGCTATCGCATTTCAGGTGACAGATGCACATGCTCACTCTCACTATAAGCATTTCAGAGTTTTGCAACCTTTTCAACCACAGCATAGGGGCAATATCTTTTTCTTCATGGCATAGCAACGCAAGGCTACACATGCTTTATAGGGCGGCCAAACGGTACATGGATAGCTACTAGGACATGCCTTTGGCTGACGCCAGCAGTGGCGAGCGGTGAACAGTTAGATTATTACATGTCAATTCTGCTACCCCAGGTTCCGTCATTCAATCCTTCTCCCTTTCATTAACACGGCACAATGACAATAATACGACACACCTTGGCTCAGCCTCACATAATCTAAATAGATATCGTCTAGCGCTCACACGACAGTGCACTCTCATGTTCGATCATTTCCAACTTGGTGATTTTTATTAGGTACGGAAAGGTATCACCTCGACGAGTCGAAGAGAGATGCAGAAGTACTGGAATGACACCCAAATTTACGACATTTATCGAATGGTTACCTGAACCAATCCCACCATGGGGTACTCGGTGTCACACCGGCCCTATGAGCAGGCTGAGCTCATCGAGCTGAACAGCTAACGAGCGCCGGCCGTTTCGACAGCACCGAATAGGAAGGACCACTTTAATTATAGAACGGATTCGGATGCCTATAATAAGTACGATGCCCTCGCCGAAATATTCGAGCATTCATTGCCTCTGCTCAGCAATCCACTTGGGACAACGGCAATTCATCAAGTCATGATGTGGTCTTCGCTTATTTCTTCCATTCTCCTTGCTCAGGCGGTCAAGGCATGGCTTCCTCAAGATCGCGACCTTGAGGCGTTCAACCAGACCCTTCGCTTTGAAAAGCTCGGAAAGCGATTCAAGCCCTCCTTACCCAATGGCGTCACCAAGATCCGCGGTGTTAACTTCGGTGGTAAGGATCTTGTTCATGGATCAGTAGAAGAAAGTGTCAATCTAACTAACAACTACAGGATGGTTGATCTGCGAGCCGTGGATGATGGGCGATGAGTGGAGCAAGATGGGATGCGATTCGTCCGATGTGTCCGAGTTTGACTGCATGCGCAACCGCTACTCCGGCGGCAACCGAGACGCCGGTAACCAGGCTTTTGAGGAACACTGGAAGACCTGGATCAACCCTGACACGGTTCAGTCGGTCCACGATGTTGGTCTGAACACGATCCGCATCCCTATCGGCTATTGGTCATACACCGACATCGTCGACACGGACAGCGAGCCCTTTGCCGACGGAAATCTGATGCTTCCGTACCTCGACGCCGTCGCTCAGAAGGCCGCCGACTTGGGTATTTATGTCATCATCGACCTTCACGGCGCCCCCGGCGGCCAGCAGCAGGACGTCTTTACGGGACAGAACCCCAACCCCGCCGGCTTCTTCAACGACTACGACTTCGGCCGCGCCGAGAAGTGGCTTACCTGGATGACCAACCGCATCCACTCGAACCCCGCGTACGCCACGGTCGGCATGATCGAGGTCCTTAACGAGCCTGTCTCGAGGCACGACGCCGACAACCGATACCCGGCCCCCGGCGAGGACCCGGGCCTGGTGGAGACGTACTACCCGGGCGCGCTGAAGGCGGTGCGCGACGCCGAGGCGAACGTGGCCGACGACCAGAAGCTGCACGTGCAGTTCATGTCGAGCAAATGGGACTCGGGGGACCCGCGGACGAGCGCGGCGGTGGCCAACGACCCGATGACGGGCTTCGACGACCACAACTACATCGGCTTCGCGCTGTCCAACACGGGCAACCAGTACGACCTAATGCACAGTGCCTGCACCGACTCGCGGCTGGTCTCGGGCGAGGACTTCCGCGTCACGGGCGAGTGGAGCATGACGTCGGGCGCCGACTGGCAGGACGCCGACTTCTTCAAGCGCTTCTTCACCGCCCAGCAGCAGCTCTACGAGAAGCCCGGCATGGACGGCTGGATCTACTGGACCTGGAAGACGGAGCTCAACGACCCCCGCTGGACCTACTCGTACGCCACCTACCTCAACTACATCCCCACCGACGCCGCCGGGCTCGAGAACAACGTCTACCAGGACGTCTGCGCCGGGTTTACGTAGGCCTGAGGGCTGTCAGACCGATACCTTTCTCCCAAATATGTAATTTATAGGTGTAGGATAGGGGTATCAGGAACTTGAGCAGCTTTTCTTGGTTAGTACTAGGACTTTATAAATCATCCCGGCGCCCTTTATAGCGGACGTAGGATAATTTCAATAATCATGGCATTGAGACTGCTTCAGTATCTATCATTTTGACATCTACACTCATGTTTTCAGCCAGTGTGCCACTTCGGTCTAGTATGCTAATTCAAAGTACCCCGTGCGACTATGTATCATATGCTGTAATACTGTTTCTATCTTATTTTGGAGCACCATCTTCCATAGCACTATCTAGAGAGACGTAGTATAAACCATGCCGCCTGTCGCCCGGCCAATTATGCCAAAAAAAAAAAAGCCTCAGGACCAATTAAACAAGAAACGTCTATACTAATGGCTCCCAAGGGTGGTGAAGGCAATGCTTGGGGCTTGAGGAGATATTGTTATAGGATGATTGAAAAGGGGAGACCTGCAAGACGTATCAGAGCCTTATAGCCAATCGATCAGGCAATACACTTACGGATATGGCCCCCAAGGCAGAGGTGTTGGTGATGGAGGCATTGGGGATACACCTATAGGCTGAACCATTATACGGCGACCTGCAAGGCGTACCAACAGCGTCTCGGGCGCTTGGAGAAGATAAGGATAACTGACTAAAGGCGGTCAGCCCAACGTGTATAAATAGGAGCCTTTCCTCCCTCTTCGTCGAGGAGAGAAAGGGACAAGGCCCTTGAGACCCAAGAGAATTATTAGTTGAATTTGAATGACTAATTCCGAGTCCTATACCAGCCCTCGTCACATCACATCACCAATGCTACACTAATATCGAGCCGGCATTACCAGTATCACCCATAATGAGATTCTCTAACAGCTAGAGAGAAGGAAAAAAGCAACCGCGTAGTATCTTTTCTGTGCAATGATCCTCTCGTATCAGCAGGAGTTCCTCTCGGGTAAGAGATGGAACTATGTAAGAGATCACAGAATCTAAACCAGGAAAGGAATTATCCAAGCCACCCTTTTACAAGCCTTTGATAATAAGACCACGTACAGACAGTTATGAAGCAAAGAGGCGCTTTGGATGATCTTGTAGGCTTCACAGTGTATGTCAGGCCACAGCCTCGCCCTCAGGAGCCTCAGCCCCGAGCTCCTGACACCCCAGGTGGATGTTGACAAGGGATGAAAGTGCTTACTATGCTACAAGGTCTCTGTCTGGACGTTATTGGATACACGGAGAGCATTGGTAACTGCTAGGTCCATAGCTCTTCGTGCAATAACTTCGCCGTTCACCTTACCACAAGGTTGGCCTTATGATAGTGTAGCTCGGTTAAAATACTGAGCTGCAAATATACACTGAAAACCCACATCATTTCCTCTGTTATGGGCGGTAGTGAGAATCGGCTCGTAGTTAAATAGGAACTGAGAAAGCTAACATGACCGCCTTAAATAGCCCCCGAGAATAATATGCGATGCTAGAAACGTCCACGTCAAGTCCTACGGCCGGCATGGCAACGGTGTTGACACAAAAAGCTGCCAGAAGAACCAATCCGGCACTTGAAACGTTACTCACTCCACCAAAATTCTGGAATAGGGGCTTGCTTGCCAAGTTACGGGATCCTCATCACACGGTCAGCAACATGCCTGTTTGTACGTTTCTCTATGCACGGGCCTCTGTATTCTGAGACGAAAGGTGGTCGTTTACACTGCTGAACAGCACGCCGTACCCGAGACCAATAGATGAGTACTGCAATGAACCGAATTACGAATCGTAAGCCAGACTCGTGCCGCATGTTTGACGCAGGTAGACATCGTCGGCTTCTCAGTGTCCGTCCCCGACGTAGGACTACCACATAGCCATTCTTAATATCATATCCACTTTGATAGGTGACCTGGGTGGACAAGAGTGTTGGAGGCCGAGTTATTCGATGGGATGGCCAGATAAGGAACTCCAGATATGGTGGGACGAAATGCAGATAGTAATTGTTGATATGGCCTAAATTCGCGTCGTCTCTCCGTAAACCGTCTGGCCCGGACTATGAAAACTCCAAGTAGCGTTTTCCGTGGTCGTGTTTTTTTTTACCGATGAACACTAACCGGCCGATGCTTGGTAAATCTATCCCTACATAGTGGGTATATAAGTGACATTCGTGCACCCCGAGAGAAGAGACGATGCTACCCCGCCGGCCTTCGTCCGACATCATGTCGGCTCCGTGCGAGAGGAAACTCCGGTCCCAGATTCTGAAGACAAGCCTTATTACCTTTGAAAAGAGGGCCGATCTGGCACCTTGATGGGTTCAGCTCACGGCGTGTTCGCCATCTGCGCGTGAAGTCAAATTTGCAGATACAGGGGGAATGTCACCCCACTTATGATGTTCCTTACGTCGAATCCTACAACACACTGAATATCAACCCCTATTCTGATGATTATTAATACCATATATATTCATCAGTACTGCGCCCGTTCTGAATTTGTCAAGATTATAGATCTGACTTCGCGTGACTTACCTAGGTGCCCGTCTAACATCATCGACAATAAGAAGAAACAGAAGCTTGTGAGATCGAGTGAAGCTTTTGAAAGTCTGGGCTGCTTGGACTGGGCACATGCCATGCCCTGACGTTCCACTGTTCTTCCACTTGTACGTAGCCCTGTCAGGACCTCTGCGCTTCCAAATAGGAATGGTGATAGTTGGCAACCCGGAACGCCGGGTGAGAGCTCCATTTTAGGTCCGCACGCTGGCCCAATGAAGCAGTTCCGGGTTGGCTTGGCCGATCCTACTGTAGGTCTGCCCGTCAGCCTCTTAGAAGAGAGCTGTCAGACGGCTGAAATGTTCGTGCCCCGAAAACCGCCCTCGGTCCTCTTCGGTCTTCGTCGGTAGCGAAACGGGAAGACAGCTCGTAAGAAGAAGCCGTCAGAGGCCAGCTCTCGAGCCGCCCCCATCTGCGCTGCAACCGGTCGATGCAGGTCGAACCGCATCTTCATGCCCAACTGGGGTATCTGCAATCCGCCATGTGTGCGGCCGACGTGCAGAGCCAGAAGGAAGTCGGGGATACAGAATCTCTCCGACGATCATTTTCCGCCCGCCGCAGCCGCACTTGCGTAGGTGCTCACGCCGCAGTCGCGCAGCGGATAACAAAGCAAATGCCGCTTCGGAGCGGAATTAAACTTCGCGACAGCCCCTTAACCCCTTACCATGCCCCTTCTAGAACGTACCTATACGACCGTCTAGCAAAATTGCCGGACATCTCACATCTGACGTACATACATGAACCCTACCAGGTTGCATTACATTGCATTCCGTGTTGGAACCGAGGACCCTGACTTACATCGAATGCAGCATTTTGGACAGGCTGCGTATGAAGGATGGAGTGCGAAGGATGAGATCGGACGGCAGAGGAAAGGGTAACTTCGGCTTTTTCCTTGTAATTCACTTTTGCCGTTCTTCTACACTCGTAGCTCGCCCCTTTCGCGTGTGGCCCGTGAGCCATCGTGCTATCATCTGGCGGTCTGTCGGTCTAGTTAGTTCTAGGCCCCTCACACGTTTCCTTCCGTCTTCCAAGAATTTCGCCTCCCTAGCACCCAGACCGTACCGGACGAGTATTAGCAAGGTCGCATCGGCGGGCGTCTAGAATGGGGGTCGGAAAGCTAGCGTGCGTCGGGCCGCCCTTTCGGTGACGATGGCGTAGCCCGCCCTAGTGGTAAGCAGAGGCTAAGGATGTAGCGCGCCCATAAAAAAAGGTACCAAGCTCAAGGGCGCGGCGAGGGTTAGGCAGCCAATAGGACAGGGTTGGTGACATACCTCACCATACAAAAGGAAGGGAAGGGTGCGCGACGGCTCGAGGCTCAGGATGAACATTTCGAGAAATCGACATCCGTTCCCGACTCGAGACAGCCTTCCGTCGCAAATTAAAAAAATAATATTAATAAAGATGAGGTCCAGCTCTATATTACTGTCCGCTCTCGCGGCCCTGATGCCGGCCACGGCCTCGGCCGCGGACACGATCAAGCTAAACGTCACGGCTATCAGCGCGCGGGACGGCGTGTCGACGCTAGAGTGCTGGCAGATGGACCGGCCGCTGGAGATTCCCACACAATCCGACCTGCCGGGCTCGATCCGCGGCGTGCTGAGCAACGTGTCGACCGTCACCTACACCGTGCTGCCTCCCAAATACGACTCTCCCGTGCACCCCGCGCCGACCAAGCTGTGAGTCTCATCTCCCAAGCCTCTCGCCAACTGTTTCCCCTGGGAACTATATGCTAACTGCGCTGGATCCAGGTGGGTCGTGGTGGTCGGATTCTCGCAGGTGACGGTCCCCGGCGACGACGTGGGCTTCTACACGTCGAGCGACACGTCGAGCCTGTTCTTCGCGGCCGACACGGCGGACGTGAGCTCGACGGGCCACCGCAGCCAGAACCCGGGCGACGCCGAGACCATCTCGTTCCAGATCCCGACGCAGGGCGCCGTCGTGCCCCCCCACAGCGTCGTCCACATGGGCCCCTGCGGCGCCAAGGACTTCGTCGGCATGCGCGAGGCCGCCATAGGCGCCATGAGGTCCGACCCCGTCGAGCCCAGGGCCGCCTGGACCGACAACCTCTTCCCCTTCCACTTATAATGAAAAAAAGAAAAGAGGGAAAGACGAACCTACATAGGGAGGCTATTTCTTTTGGCTAGTTCTCATCCTGGTTTGTTAATGATAATGCATTTAAGACGGCTTATAAAAAGAAAAGTAGAATAGAGTCATGAAATACCACCACTTGGCATTATTCAATTCCCACGGCTTCATTGGAATTGGTGTAAGTGGTGTTCTGTGAGACTTCTCATCATACAAGCACACAGGCCCCGACGACCTTACTACCTTGGCTATAGGTGCCTACTAGGTAGGTAGGTAATAAAACAAAGAAAATAGGGTTCAGGGTATATTGCCCGGTTGTTGACTAAGCATTCTTTCTTGTATGCGATCTAATCTTTAGCTGAGGTTGTTATATGTAAGTTTACCTGCTTCGCTCGCTTACCTTCTCTTTGGTTATACTGTTAGGCTGATCACGCAAGCTGCGAGAGAAAGGCGTGCTGAGATGAGGCTCGGTTGAAGCGACTTCGATCGCTCGAGAATGAGTTTGGTGGTTCTGTCTAAACATGCTGCCGTGTTTGTACATGGTAGTGTCTGCGGCGGCGCCTGAGGCCATATACAAGGCGCACAGCAGACAACAGCCCTCCCCTTCTAAGGCTGAGTATGCTCGAGTAGTGATACAAGTCTATAATGCATTATTTTTGGCGCTTCAACGTCTTCATGGCCATCTCTATAAGACCGTCTTTTGCCTCGCTGTCTGGGAAGGTTTGTAAAGCCATAATGGCTTTCTCAGCGTAATCTTCGGCCAACACTCTCGTCTGTTCGATCCCGTCGCTTTGGTAGACAAGCTCGCGCGCCTATCAATGACGTTAGCAAAGTTTCTCCACGGTAAAAATCGCCCCCTCTGTGATCCTACCTTTTGTATATCCCCCTCATGTTCGAACTTCCTCCCAACTAATATGCCTAGCTCCGGCGTCGTCTTCCATGCGAATAATAACGGTGCAGTCGCCAGACCCAATTGTAAATCCGCCCCGGCCGGTTTCCCTAAATCATTCCCGGACTTCGTATAGTCCAACATGTCGTCCACTAACTGAAATGCCAGACCTAGGTTTCTGCCGTAAGCGTAGGCCGCGTCTACTGTCGTCGCATCGGCTCGACCTAGAAGTGCCGCTGCTCGGCAGGACTTGGACATCAAGCTAGCCGTCTTGAGGTATGTCTTTTGCAGATAGTAGGTAAATATGTCCTCGGACCACTGGGGATTCCGTTCGTCGCGCGCCGTGTTCTTGAGCTGCATGAATTCTCCCTCGACCAAATTGGCGATGACCGTCGCTAAAAGCTCAACCACCTCAGCGTTGCGCAGCCGCGCCAGAGCTATCGAAGCTCTTCCCAGGAGAAAATCACCGGCCAAGACCGCCATCTTGTTACCAAACTCGTGATTTGCGGACGGTGACCCTCGCCGGGAAACCGAAAAGTCTATTACGTCGTCGTGGAGGAGGGAGGCCGTATGGATGAGCTCCGTGATCTCGGCTAATCGGCGCTGGGACGGAAGAACGTCGCTATCCGGAGACTCGGGTTCGGACGAAAATTCGGAGGAGGGGTTGGCGTCGGCAAGGACATCGAGGGGAGATATTGAAGAGTCTATAGTGGCAGTGGTATGTGTCGGTGGTAGCTCCGGAGCTTTCGGACACAGAGACGTGGCCCTCGACATGAGTAGAACTATTAAGGGCCGCACATGCTTTCCCTCGGCATGTGTATAATACTTTGCAACACGATCTAAGGAGGGGTGCCCCGAGCCAAGAAGTTGCCGTATATTACCCGTCAAGTGCTTCATCTCCTTTGCGACAATTTGTAGAGGGTCGATGGGAAGTTCCGACTTGGTAGCTCGGGAGACTGCATTAGTGACCATGTTGGAGGCGACAGAGACTGCTGCTGCCCATGCTGATGATCTCCTGGGGCTGCTGTGGTACAGAGATCTTGATATAGGTATTCTGGCATTTTGAAATGCTCTCCTGCAGTCTGAACAGGGCGAAAAGACTGGAGATCGGCTCGCTGCTAGACGCAGCTCTCGAAGCCTGGAGGCTCCTGTTCTTAGCTGCATAGCGTCCGATATGTTGGCCTAGGGAGTGTTCCAAGGGGCCAATTGGATTAGGAGGGTCGCAAAGTAGGTGGTCGGACCATTGGCGGTGCGGAGTGACGAGGTGGTCGGGCTCGAAGCCAGGCTCACGATATCGATTGCGCTGACTTGGGTAGAAAAAAGAAGCAAAAAATTTATCTACCACGATTAAGCCGGCTGTTAGCGGGTGGCACCGCTACGTTGTGGCTGGAGGTGGGATTAGATAGCTAAGCCTGTGGCTGAAGCTTGCTTGGTCAAGCTGTCGCAGCTCCTATTCTAGCTTATGCTTGAAATGTTTCTGCCTTGGTCAACTCATTCTTCCTTTTCACACGCCATGTTCAATATCGTGACTGAACATGGTGCTTCTTACTATGACTCCCTCCATGGTGGAGGCTTTACAGCGTCTGGCCGAAACAGAGACCGATAACGATCGCCAAAACGACCATTGTGAATCGAACACGCCTTGCAACGATGAGCCGCCACTAAGCAACCCCTCAGTCGGGAAGCCTATCAGCCATAGTCAAATAATCGATGTCTGGAACAGCTTGAAGAAAGACAAGAATGCCGGGGTCAGGTTAGAAGAGCTGCTACGTGGTGCGACGGTTTATGTACCCCCTCCACCTCCAAAGCCAGAACCGGTTGGTCTCCCTGACAAATGTTGATTCTGCCCAAACTTAGGTAGCTAATTCGCATACGCGCAGACCAAGGAATACAAGGCGCTGATGGCTCGATTACGCCACGAAGAGGAAGAAAGATCATATGAGCGCATGCTAAAGAAGGCCCCTCCAAGAGAATCATTCGCTCAGAGGTTCCCGGATGCTCCGACGGCCCATTCGTTTGCCGAAGTCAACCAACCGTCGAAAGAATCAGATATCGGCGGGGACATCGAGCAAGGTGATATCCAGAAGCAGGTCACTCTTGTCATCAACTTCCTAGTCAGCGTTTTCGGTTGCGGCGCCGCCCTTTGGATGGCCGCACAGTGGTGGAGTGTTCCGGCGCGGCTCTTCTTGAGCCTTGGCGGCAGTATAGCCGTTGCTATTGCCGAGGTTGCTGTCTACTCGGCGTATACATGGCGAATGGGAGAAGGCGAAAAGAATGAGAAGAAGAAAAAAGAAGTCAGACAAGTCGTACAGACATGGATTGTTGGGGAAGACGAGCAGGAAAAGAAGGCCGTTGATCAGCCACGAGAAGTGCCCGAATCCGACGACCCAGAAAACGATGCGGCAAATCTTCGTCGCAGAATAAAAAGCACGACTTGAAAGATGAGTAAAGGTATCAGACTTGTAATTCACTGCTGTTTTGTCAAGTCCATTGTGGTTTTCGAATTCTCCCTCGTTAATTCTGCCTCTCTCCCTTTTGGTTCAGCCAATTCCGGCCAGCTGCCAATATGACTCCCCACCTGACGAACACCCGACACGCCT
Source organism: Hypoxylon sp. FL1284 (assembly GCA_022432365.1). Taxonomy (NCBI): domain Eukaryota; kingdom Fungi; phylum Ascomycota; class Sordariomycetes; order Xylariales; family Hypoxylaceae; genus Hypoxylon; species Hypoxylon sp. FL1284. The sequence continues at coordinate 773,674 of JAJJXE010000002.1, forward strand.
GCTACATTCACCCCACTTTCGCGACATGGCGCGACGCGTCGAGCTGCCCACCTATTTACGCGTCTTTCTGGATTTATTTTCAGACATATTTTCTGGATACCCTCCACTTCACCGACATGGGACGAAATCACTCTCAAAGCGACAGCCATTTTGATCATACGTAGCAGATCTACACCTATTCCGACCTTCGTACCACCATCACCGCCATTTTTTTTTTACTTTGATCTCGTTGACTGCATGTTGCGAAGCAAGCTGTTATGGAGTCCTTAACTCCAAATGCGAGCAATGAGAAGATGTACGTGTGGGTATGACTGAGTACGCGTACTTTCAACTAACAGCGCGCAGGGTCACTTCGAAACCCAAACGAATCATCCGAACTTATAGCAAACGCGCCGCATCGGCCGAGACAACGGAACCCAGTTCAAAAAAGCGGCGCATAGATAATGACACGTCCAAAGATGTATCATCAGAATCGCTGCGCAAAACCAGCACGCGCCAGCCTTCCCCAGATTTGCCCCCATCACGAGGAGCGAAGAAAGGAGCGATCACGAACTATTTCAAGATCATCCCCTCGGTGTCAAGTAGTACACCACCTCCGTCCGAACCATTCTCCGAGCCCATCGAGAGCACGGATACGCCTCCATCTTCACAGCCTATGACGTACCAACAGAAGAAACGACGAAGGCTCACTACACGTATAGCACCCCGATCTGCATCGGAAGATCCGAATACCGCGGATTCCACAGCGGAAGAGAGCGAGAAGGAAGGGTCAAATGAAGCCGGCTCCAAGTCTTCACCAATGGGACCAAAGAGTGCACTATCCGATACTGCATCCGACACTCTCAACCAAGCTGCGCCAACGAAGAGGAAGCGATTGGACGCTGGGAAGCGTGGACGAGAGTCGAAGCCAGCAGTTCAAACTACTTTGAGTCTTTCGAATCAGGAAAGGGGGTTTACCGAGTGCAAAGTTTGCAACATGCTCTACAACCCTCTACACAAGCAGGATGCGAAATACCATGCCAAGCGTCATGCGACGATACTCAAGGCGAAGAAGTTAGGCAGCCAGAATATCGAGATACCGAATTAAATTTTAGCGTTGGCTTTCTGCGACGATGACTCTGGCAGCCTTTCTCGCGATCCGGATCCGAATTGTGGGATGGAAGAATGATGGCGAAATTGATTTGAGTCACTCAGACATTGATGAATCACGCCATCGCATCGAACGAACCTGCGACAGGCTCGTTAATAAAGGCGACTATTCTCTGGACATCTGTATATTGTCCCTCGCTCTACGTTACCTTTTTCCTCCCATCACACTTCGCGCAACGGCGGTATTCCTATTTAATCTGGATAGGCAACTCGTGTCCCCCCAAAGCCACGCCATCTTCGAGATCGTTATGGGCAGAGTGAACCATCCATGCTAAGGCTAGGGTGCAGCGAAAGGCGGGATGTTACATACATCGCTTACCGGAATTAGAGCGATTGCGACGGTGCTATCAACCGGCCTTCTATCCGCGTTACTGGTTCCATCAGCGAGATTCAGGGGTATCGCCACCGATGCTGTGTACGACTTGGGGTTGAAGCTCCTAGCTAGGTCTAGTGTCTACGTGAACAATATGGGTGAGGGTTTTCTGGTCCCTCAAGATGCTCTGATACGGGCTAGGCCTCGGAGATCTAGCCAAAGAATTGAGGTCGCTATCACGGGTTCCCAATTTCAGCCGCAGAATGTGCAATCTATTGATAGGCGGGCAATGGAACGAGACGTCAGGGGTACAGATTGCCGGTAAAGCTTGGCAAATCTTTCTCTCGTCGGCATTCCTCTTCTTCCCAGCCGCGGAGTCAGGAAATATGTATTTATAATAGATGACCATGCGCGTCGTCCCTGGCTGAAGATCAAGGTTCCATCCACCTTCGAAGCACGGGGAGATGTTGGGTAGTATCATCTTCAGCCGCAATGGTGCGGGAAATAGGCAAGCCAGCTTGGCTGGCTGTGCTCTGGAATGGTCCTGGGCCGTGATTAGTACAGGTATTCTAGGCATCAACCATCGAATGAAACGCCGCTGCTTCTGGTATAATACCTCCACCCGACTTTGATTTCTAAATACCGAAAGTACTATAAATCGCATTCTTCCCGGGCTTAGATGACTAATGGACCAGCAATAAAGGGGTAAATATCCGGAGGCTCTAGCTCCAGCACTATCGTCTTCTCAACACCACGTAGGATCACACGTTCCGATAAACTAATACGAACTCGAAAGGGACCCTTTCCAGACTCTCATCCACGGGATAACCCAACCATTCGTACCGTGGTTGCGGGGTCACGAGGTCTGCCGAGGATGTAACACGTGGAGCGCGTAGCTCCGACTCGGCGCAATCCCATTCGAACGCGTAACATGTTGCTTTTGAGGCTCTTCATGACCTTCGGCGAAGTAAGATACCTATACGAAGATGCCGAGGATCACATGAACTATGAGCCGCGGCATTGCTAAAGTCTTCCGCAAATACATCGCGGGGCCTGAAGACCAAGTTCGGACCCTTATGATTTAACGTGAGGATGTCGTACAGGTGAAACCAAGCTCAACTTTACCCGGCTAAGCTTTCTAGGCTCAGTCTCGACGTCTTGATGTTAAAGGATTCTAGCAAGGAATAAGCTGAGTTTGAGGTATGCCACGGGTTTCTTGGCGGCGCAATCACGTGGACCGACTAAATAGACAGCGGAGGCATCGTGCATCGCCTTCTCTTGTGCCGTCTTCTCGTCCGAGTCTCCGGTGGCCAGCAAATAGGTGCTTACCCTAACCTTCGTATTATTAGGGATGACATCGCCGTCGACTATGAGCGGGCCACAACCCTCTTCCTCTGGTGCCAAATACCCCCAAGGCGTACTAGGCGTCGGCGAAGACTCGCCAACATGCCTACTATGATGGAGGGAATGCCTCGTATCAGAAATCCCTCAGCTGGAGACCACCCTCGCCTTTTGGCGTTGACCGCGTCTGCAACGAAGGAGAACAGATCGCGGCTCTCGTTCATATCGCCAGCCATGCAGTTATGAACCATGGTTTCCGATAAGGCATGCTGTGTTTTCTCACCCTTTGCGAAAGAACAAGCTGATCCAAGTCTAAGGCAAGAGCAGCGGCAGAATCGAGCACGAGTCTGTCCGGCCCGATCCGGAAAACGGGGGCCTAAGGAGCTGACAAACTTGGAACTAGTACGGTCCCGCCGTATTTCTGGCGAATTTTCTATATCTGCGAGTCTTCTACCCGCCTTTAAAGACCACGAAAAGGAATAAATGGCAAGGAAAAATGGAAAACGCAAAACAAGGAAAAGGTGCATTATCTTGTCGTGATTAATATAAAATCATATAATGCTTCTCTTCCCAAGCCCGCTGCGAGCAAGCTGGCGTACGGTGCAATCGTTACATTCAACCACCAGGCTCTTCTCGATCTGCCGGCTATATGAGACATCTAAGAGTTTCGATATTGCTCGGAAAAATTCCAAACTGTGGACACTAACTCCATAGCAATAACGGCACCGACTCGACTTTCGGTCCAGAACGTCGTCCGAGATAATAGGTAATTGCCGAAAACGGGAATTCTATCCCCAGCTGGCCAATCACGGCCAAGTAAGCCAGCCTAGGCCTGCATCGTCCCAACACGGCAGCTTATTACACGCAGGGGCACAGCAAGAGAGCACAGCATCCCTTCGGCCATTAAATGGGCACGATTAGTTATTGTCTCAACTTTCAAACATTGCTGTTCGGCCGTGTGTGCTGTAGAGAGACGGCAGATGTCAAGTTACCCGGGCTAGAGTAGGCTGAGAGACGTTACCTAGCTATACTACTATGAATGATCCAGTAAACAAGTTAGCCTAGGCCGATAGAGAACACTTGGGTACGTGGCGACATCCGTATATGAGAACCCTCTGTGCGAGGCTAGCCTGTTCTATCTCACGAAGCGTACAATCTGAGTACCGGACTTCTGGCCGCTCGTTGCAATCGTCTGCCTTGCACTGCATCCTGCAGGGTAACCACCATCTGTCGACGTTTTGGTGGCACCCTATTAGCTGCCGTATATTCCCTTTCTACCACATATTAGGTCGTGTCATGTCGTGTCGGCCATTACATATTCTGTAACCCGAGATCTTGCGTGGCTTCGTTGAATCATATCGGCTCCATGCTATTGGCGAATCGGTGGCCTGCTCCAACAGGATCTCCCCCACGAGCCTACGAAATTCGATCCGTGCCTTGCATCCCCTGCACATGAAACCCAGTGGCACTTTATGCCCGTGGAATCGTCATATATATGTCATTTCATGTCTCGTGATGCAGGTACAGAATCCGCTGGCCAGTAGCGTCCTTTAGCTCTCCCTCAACCCCAGAGTCACTTCTCGCGTCTTGTTCGAAAGAATACCGGGGACAACATGGCTGTCTTTCGGAGATTTGCATTCGGAGCCGCTTGGATCCTTGCAACCATCTTGTCTAATGCAGTGGCCCGAGATCCTTTTAAAAACTCCACGGTCCACCCGGACTCTACCAATGTCGCAACCGTTCCGAAATACTTTCCTCTCAGGCCACCTGCCGTCCCCTTGGCTGTAAGAACTCCGTATACTAGCGCTTGGTCTTCCACTGCCGGAGATGGAACTCTCAACAGCCAGAACCCGATATTCTGGTTCGGTCAGGGGCTAGGTTGGGAGGGCATCGTCGTGGTTGATGGTAACTCATTTGAGTATATGGGGGCTTCCATAAATGACTTCCCGGAACTCTCGTACTTCAACACTACAGTGCCACTAGAAGTTCGATTCGACTCCCAGTTTTCCAACTTCACTTTCCTAGCTGGACCCGTTGTCATCACGGCCAGCTTCTTCTCGCCTGTCACACCAAAGGATATCTGCCGGAGCTCCATCCCTCTAAGCTATCTAACTACGGCAGTCCAGTCGAGCGACGGGAACCCACACCATGTTCAATTCTATTCCGACGTCAATGCACAGTGGATTGGGTTGGGTAGCGAGTACGACATCATCAAGGAATATTACATTGGAACCGGGTCCAATGGCACGAGAAACTCTACTGATTCTGCGAGAAGTTGGATATTGCGCCCGAAGGCCGAGTCCGAATCCCTTTTTGGAGAGTCTTCTCAAGTGCCGCGATGGGGAAACTTCTCGTACACGACAAGCCCTAAAGGGGCCCAGAGATTCTCCTATCAGAGTGGCTCTGCGACAAGCGTTCGGTTCGGATTTGTCAATAATCTCGCTCTCAATAACGACGCCGGATCGGCCCCTCGTGGATTCGGAAACCAGGAACCCGTCTATGCGTTTGCTCACGATATGGGAACCGTCACTGAGACGTCCGTTCGGTACACCATCGGCTCAATACAAACGCCCAATGTGAGATACCTTCATACTGGTGGCCTGTCAAATCTGGCTCCGTGGTGGCAGAAGTGTTACGGGGGAATGCACGACATGATTCGCTTTCATTACAGCGATTTTGATACGGTTGCGACACTTGCCAATGAATTCGAAACTCAGCTCCGAGCCGATGTTAATACCTTCTACCAGGGTGCTGAGCCACCAGTAAATGCTACACCGACGCCATTCACTAACAGTTCAACCTACTCGACGCTAGATGTTCTGAACGGAACGGACCAGTACGGGCAACAATATGAGTTCGATCCAAGCTCTTCTTATGGCTACCTCCAGCCTGGAAACGCAACCGGGATCGCGATTCCTTTCGTGTCAGAATCAGAATCGTATTACGCCATCGTGGCTTTATCAGCACGACAAGTCATGGGCGCCTATGTCTTTGCTGTTCCTCCCGACGCGCCGTCAGGCGACGACAGGGTTGAGCCTCTCATGTTCCAAAAGGAGATATCTAGCAACGGTAATATCAACACCGTTGACGTTCTCTACCCGGCTTCACCCTTCTTCCTGTACGCAAACCCGGCCTTGCTCAAGTATATCCTTCAACCCCTGTACGAGCTCCAGGAGGGCGGCTTCTACCCAAACACCTACTCGATGCACGACATCGGCACGCACTTCCCGCTAGCAACCGGCCACGTGGAAGGGAACGACGAGTACATGCCGGTGGAGAGCAGCGGCAACATCATCCTCATGAGCTACGCGTACTACAAATTCACGGGCGACAGCTCGTGGCTGGTGAGCCACTACGGGATCCTGAAGCAGTTCGCGCAGTACCTGATCTCGTACTCGCTGGTGCCGTCGGCGCAGCTGAGCACGGACGACTTCGCGGGCGAGCTGGCGAACCAGACGAACCTGGCTATCAAGGGCATCGTCGGGCTGCAGGCCATGTCGGCGGTGGCGCGGGTGGCGGGCGAGGCCGACGACGCGGCCGAGTTCGCGACGCGCGCGACCGACTTCTACGAGCGCTGGGAGGGCTTCGCCATCGACCCGTCCGGCCGCCACACCCTCCTCGCCTACCAGTGGCGCTCCAGCTGGGGCATCCTGTACAACGTCTACTACGACAAGCTGCTGAACATGGGGCTCGTCAAGCCCTCGCTGTACGCGATGCAGTCGACCTGGTACGCCACCGTGTCGCAGGCCTTCGGCGTCCCGCTCGACAACCGCCACCACTACACCAAGTCCGACTGGGAGCTGTGGGCGGCGGCGACGTGCGAGCCGGCTACGCGGCGGCTATTCGTCGATGCCGTCGCCTACTGGCTCAATACCACCGCTACCAACCTGCCCTTCGCCGACCTCCACGAGGTCGTCGGCGACGGCGACTACCCCATCGACGTCGACCACTTCAGCGCCCGCCCCGTCGTCGGCGGCCACTACGCTCTCCTCGCCCTCGGTCGCACGGGGCAGCTCGCGGGCGCTGTTGGCGGCGATACTACTGGCTCGCTCTTCCCCCGCAATGGCACAGAACCGCTGCCGACCCCTGACGAGCCTATTGTGCCCCCTTCGTACGCTGGCGCTCCGCTCAAGCCCCGCGCTGTCCGGAAGCAGGCCCCTGCGTGGCAGCAGAAGCGTCTGGACCCATGAAAAAGGGGGTTTGGGAATGTTTGTCGGTGTACAGATGTCATTAGACATCTCTCGAGTGTTTCCTCTCTTTCTGACCCTCCTATTGGTACTCAAATTCGGACTATTGAAAACACCTCGTTGCATTTACACTCACGTAGAAGGAGAGAGAGAGAGAGAGATACGGACAGCGTTGATTTTCACGGATTTGGGGAGAATAATGCAAGCACTTCGATGAGCCATTACGTTAGATAGAGTCACAGTTGTGAATACAGCGTATAAACATAGCCCGCAGATTAACGAAGCTAGAATCGAAATTGTAGCAACCTGAGCAAGCCCAAAGTAGCGAGGATTAATGGTCTAATGAGCAGGTAAAAAATCCTATGCCGACACATGTTCCACGTGAACCGTACTCTCATCTTTGTCGGATGCAGCTGCTGCGGCTATGGCCTCCGTGTTGGCGCAGACGTAGCCCTTGAACTTCCTCGCCGGGACCTTGGCCTCGAACATTTCGTGAATCTCTTCCAGGGTTCGGTCGCGTGTCTCTGGTATGACAAACCAGATAAAAATGAAGACTATGACGTTGGAACCGAACCAGATGTATCTGTTGTCAAGTTAGAAGTTAGTCATTGACGAGAGACTGCTTCAAAAAGCGGATTTACACACCCGTATTTGGCGCTCCATCCCAAGCTGGCTGGGTTGATGAAGTAAGGCGCGGTGAATACACCCAGCCAATTTCCTAAGAAGTTTAATGCGGTACTCAATCCGTATGTGTGAGCCCGAAGATGATTATTCGGCAATTCGCCTCCCAATAGCCAGGCATAGGGTGCTTCTAACGTTAGCTAAGTCCAAGATCTCCTCGTTATATGAAAGACTGGATTGATCATCTTACCATATGCTGTGTAGAAGAAGGTAAATAGCGAAATAAAAGCGATAACCACTTTACCGGCGGCAACGGTCCCGGGAGCTGCGGTCCATGCGATGGCAAACGACAGTTGACACAAGCCGCACGCACCGACGCCGACAAGCAAGATGACACGACGACCGACGTAACGGACGATGGAGAACGAGGCGATGACCCCTATGAGACCCATGCAGGTGATCATGGTCGAGTATGCAAACGCCTCCGTTACCCCAGCCACTGTGAGGAAGTAGGTTCCGTAGATGTTAACCCACGAAGAGCCTGGGATGATGAGTCAGTATGATCCTTTCCTTCTTTCGTCCAGGCTACTAACCATTGGCGCTGTGAAAGCAGATAGAAGCTATCGCGAGAAATGACCGACGCCGGTTCGTGCCTTTCCACATCTCAACCCACAGATGCTTCCCTCCGAGCTGCTCTCTCTGTTCTGCTGTGGAACTGCGAATTTCACTAAACTCGGCCTGCAACTCGGCTTCCTCGATGTTCTTATTGCGGAGTCTCCGAAGAGCTAATATCGAAGCCTCTTCTTTTCCTTGAGTCATAAGCCATCGTGGGCTCTCGGGAAAGAAGAACAGGGAAACAGTCTGGATTGTAGGGGCAGCGAAGAAGATCGCCAGTGGGATCCGATATGCTTCCTTGCCGAGCGTATCATGCGTTCCGTAGTCTACTGCAGCCCCGACTATGGAGCCAATGGATAGCTGGCTCTGGTACACGGCGAATACGATGCCACGAAGATGAGCTGGTGCCACTTCGTTGATGTAAACTTGCGCGAATGTAAGAAACCAGCCGACGGAGATTCCTAGTTCCTTGTTAGCTGATCGATTCGTGATTTTGGTCAATCAGAGCTCACCGAGAATGAAGCGGGCAAAGTAAAGAGCACCAAGATTGGTCGTTCCAATCATGATTGAAGTCGCGATGAAGTTGAGCATGGACGCAGACCATATTCCCTGCCGTCGCCCAAACTTGGAACTGAAAGGCCCGACTAGAAGCGAGCCGACGAATGTGCCAATGGTCATGAGCGAGGAAATGAGTTGCTGAACAGTCGGGTCGATGGCCCAGTCCCCCGCCGCTTCATCGTAGTAACCAAAGACTTTCAGGAATCCAGGCATGGCCATGAACCCTCCGACGAGGGCGTAGTCGAGGCCATATTGGAAGCTCGAGATTGTTATAATGAAACAGATCGCAAGACACTTCCTGTGGCTACGAATGTCCAGCTTCAGCGGATTTGCTGATATGACGGCTCCGACCATGTTTGCGGTGTGTGCTCTCGATGACAATCTCCCAAGCTAGCACGAGTCTCTCAGCCGATGTTGACAAGAGACAGAGCGACCGCGAGAAATCTTCACACCGTCGTGCTCGGAGTATAGTTAAACTAGCTGGACAGGGCAGCCTTCACTATCATGGGTACCCTTAGTCCAAAGTCCCAACTGACAGCATCCTTCTGCGAACTATCAAGCATCGACCCCCGCTCTCTAACTCCAAATTGTCCAGATTTACATTGCCGATGTCCAGAATGGAAATAGCCGCTTGGCTCTCCCCGCTTCCCCAGACGGCAGAGGGTTGGGGATATGGGGATTGGAGTAGTCAGGGGTCATCCGGGATTCGCTTGGCTCGCTGGACTATAATCACTGTCTATGAAACTCGCCGTTATAAGTGGTCGGTTCCTCATACTCAGCCGAGAAACCGAGCCCAGCGATATTTTAAATGAGCTGTCTACCACTCGGTCGGTAGCAACCTTATTCACCTCATCAGCATATAAGTCGCATATTTTTTATATTGCTCACGACGCATCATGGGCTCTATCCCTGCACCGAAGCTCATGCGCGAGCCCCTGGAGAAGGGAAAGTCGATCGACCACCTGGAATATGTCGACTCCACCCCCATCATCGGGCGGGAGTACACCACCGCCAAGCTCAAGGACATGCTCCAAGCCCCCAACGCGGATGAGCAGCTGCGGGACCTCGCCATCACCATCTGCGAGCGCGGCGTGGTCTTCTTCCGCGCCCCTCAGGACGACCTCTCCGTCGAGGAGCAGAAGTACATCACCGACATGCTGGGCAAGCTGACCGGGCGTCCTCGGGAGAACGGCCTGCACGTGCACCCGCTGTACAACGACCCCAACAATATCCCCATGGCCGACGGCACCACTGATAAGAACATGTAAGTGCGACGGAGAGCCAATTCCTTTCCGTGTAGCTGGAGCTGACACAGTCAAGTTACGTGATCAACACCGAGGCACAAAAGAAATTGTATGCCACGATGAAGAACCGGCCTGGATCGGGCACCGAGCCCCGCGACCTGGGTCGTGAATGGCACAGCGACAGTAACATCCCCATCTGGCCTTCCCGTCAGCAGCATGGTCACTGACACAAGTCCAATCCAGGCCTATTCGAGAACTGCCCGTCAGACTTCTCCTTCCTGCGAATGCAGTCGACGCCTCCCTCAGGCGGGGACACACTGTGGGTATCCGGGTACGAGATCTTCGACCGGGTATCGCCGCCGTTCCGGCGGTTCCTGGAGACGCTGACGGCGACGTGCGCGCAGCCGGTGTTCAAGTCGGCGTGCGAGGCGGGCGGGTACGAGGTGACGTCGCCGCGGGGGTCGCCGCTTAACGTGGGCTACGAGTTCGCGCCGTCGCACCCCGTCGTCCGCACGCACCCCGTCACCGGCTGGAAGTCGCTCTTCGCCGGCGTCGGCCTCCACGTCACCCGCATCGACGGCGTCCACGCCTACGAGGACCAGATGATCCGCGATTACGTCCTCCGCCTCATCACTCGCAACCACGACTGCGTCGCCCGCATGCACTGGACTCGCGGCGCCTGCGCCATCTGGAGCAATGTCTGCACTCTGCACGCTGCCACGGTTCGTATTCTCCTTCTCTATCGTATTTCTCGTTCTTTTCTCGAATTATTCTGCCTTCTGTCTATTAGCTGCGTTCGGTCTTGGCGCTGACTTGACACTTCGACGTAGCCCGACACGCATCTCGTAGAAGGCAATAGGACGGGCGTGAGAGCTTCTGGTATTGGAGAGAAGCCGTACCTAGACCCGGCGAGCACCGGAAGAAGAGAAGCACTAGGTATGCCGCCGTTCTAAGCTCTCATAGCTTAGTGTGAAGTTTCGCTTTTGAAATATAGATTGTCACGGGTTGCGAAGAGACTCCACGGGTTTAAAACCAGACAAGGAACTTTCTCTTGGTATCTTCGGAAATAGCACTGAACGGGTGGCAACTGCTACTGTTACATAGGTATCTAGTCTAAGCGTGCCCACCATGTATAAGGCAGATAGTAATGAGAAGGGTATAATAAAGTACACTTTTGAGTAGAGCGAAACCACAATCCATATCGCAGAAAGTAAAGATGTGTAGATAAGAGACCCATCGTTACCCCTATTGGGACGGCTTACCAAACCAGCGCTCCATTGCAGCCTGAGCCGCATCAACGTCAGGCTTGTCCTCAGCGACCCAAGCAACGACGCCGTCAGGGCGGACAAGCAGGGCGCGGAGACCCAAGCGATCCTTGGCACCGATGCCAATGTAGTCGACCCTGCCGTCGTACGCCTGCGCGAGCGCCTTCAGCTCGGCCTCGTCGTCAAAGGAGACGACCAGGCCGCGACCGCCGAGCATCTTGGGGCCAAGCCGGTCGCCGTCGTCGAACTCGAAGTCCGGAGCGCTGCAGCCAACGAGCTCGTGCTGCTGCGTCGTCGTCTTCTCGTCGTCGTTCTCGCCGTCACTGCTCATGTCGTACCGCTGCCACAACCCCCATATCTTGTTCACGGCCTCGTTGGTGCCGTCGGGCGTGTCCAGCAGGTCGCGCATGAAGGAGTGGATGGCGCGGCCGAAGGGGTTCGGCTTCAGCGTCGTGACCTGCGCGCGCGTCCAGTCGAGGACCCACTCGCCGACGGGGTGCCGCTCGCGCTCGTACGTGTCGAGGAGCGCGAGGCGGTCTTGCGGGTCCTCGCCGGCCGCCTCGCCGCGCACTGCCGCCGCCAGCTTCCAGCCCAGGTTCACGGCGTCGCCGAGGCCCAGGTTGAGGCCCTGCCCGCCGATCGGCGAGTGGATGTGCGCGGCGTCGCCGGCCAGCAGCACGCGCCCCCGGCGGTACGACGTCGCCTGCTTGCACCGGTCCGTGAACGTGCTGCTCATGCGCAGCTCCGTGATGTTGAGGTCGTCGATGCCGGTGACGCGGTGCAGCACCTCCTGCAGGTACTCGACCGTGGGCTCCTTGGTGCGGTCGTATCCGTTGCTCTCGAAGTCGAGCATGTAGTAGTTGCTGGCGAGCCCGGCGACGTACATGCCGCCCGGGCTAGTGTGGATGCCGCGCTTCAGTTTCTCGGGGTGGTCTAGGTCCGCGGCGAAGCTGAAGGCGGTAAACGTGGAGTCCGTCCCGACAAACTCGAAGCCGGCGGCACGCCGTACTGTGCTGCGCCCCCCGTCGCATCCCACGAGCCACTTGCCGCGGAATACCTTGTCCCCTGCGCGCACCTGGACTTCGTCGTCGTTCTGCGAGACCTCGGAGACGCCGTCGCCCCTGAGAATCGTTACCCCTAGGCTCAGGGCACGCTTTGCGATCGCCTTCTCGACACGTTCCGGGTAAGTAAGACGGGGGACCAGAGCCGGCCCCGGAAGACGGTACTTGTAGCGAGAAATGTCGATCTTGCTGGCGTCTAGAAAAACTGTAACAAGAGTTGGTTAGGTCCTGCTTTAGGCTTGGCACGTACTGCCGACCTGGCCCACGAGGGAAAGATCTCAGGCATCTACATGTGCGCCTGTGAAAGGTATTACGTACTACCAGCAAAATGGCCCGCGAATTGTTTGGACTGGAAGACCTGGTGAGGTTCGCCACCTGGTTCGGCGACTTGGTCTATCATTCCACGGCGGTAGAAAGCCTCGAGGGACGGCGTGTTCAAGGCGCGCATAGCCAGCTCCTTACTCTTCCAAGGCGAATAGGGTTGGGGCTCTCGCTCTATCACGAGGACAGAGACCTTGGCTAGAGCCAGCTCGCAGGCCAAGAATAGGCCGATGGGGCCAGCGCCGGCAATGATAACGTCGTAAACCCCGCTCATTGTGAAGTATGGTTGGTCTTTCTGCTGTTTTAAGAGTCGATATGAGATGTTATCTGCTGCTGTGTGGAATGCTGCCCCAAGCAAGACCTATCGAGAGGCTAGGTGAGGCCCACGATATTTATACTCAAAGTGGGCGCGCTAGGAGGGGAAATGGGCGCAGCATTCGTCGTGCACCTGGGCGCCTCCGAGTCTCCAGAGTATCGTCCTACCTGAGGTACTATAATCCATGCTGGAGTTTGGTGGGGTTTAGGTCGTTGAGCCCCTGGGCGCCTACACCCCATACGCGTCACTCAGCCGTCTCACTCGCTATCTCGCGGTTCGCTTTCGCACTCGCTCCCGCTCTCGCGCCTTTTCGCTCTTGTGTAGTCGAAAGCCGTTTCTGCCCCCAAATTGGCACCATCTTCCGTAATCTTTGACGTGGTCTTTATAGCCTTTTTGTTGTATGCTCTACTCTGATCTTGTCTCATTTTTCTAAGGCTGTACTTTGTACTACGCCGTAGATCGTAGATAAAGAGCGCCCCGTAAATTCAGATGTACAACCGGGTCCTGGCCAAGACTCTAAACCCTGAGCTGATTTCTGCGCCGTGATGGCATGAGAAAACGTTGTATCAACCACGAGGCAGTACGAGTCGTCTACGCAGGGAACTTGGCGACCTGAGTTGTCATTCGAGTCATACAAACAGGGCTGGGCTACGTGCTGAATCCAACCCTGACTCAACTCTGACCGCATTGCGAAACTCTCACCGACTGTATTAGGAAAATGAATTCGCCATCGCCGAAACTGCCCGGCCCCGAATGTAGGTTTCGGCACCGAGCTAGGCTACTATAGGCCCTTATGCTCCGATGCTCCGATAAAACGCCAAATGTCTCCGTACGGGCTCGGACATAGCTTAGGTAGGCCCGGTATATGTAGGTGGCTCTCCTATATTAGACATCATCAATGCATGTGCGCGGAGGCACCTTATAAACACGACATTGTGGTCTTTGAAAACTCGGCTTTATAAGATGTCGAATACCTCTCATGTCCGAGGCCAAATTCTCTGGGTGTTTCCATCGGCTGTAGCTGGGAGCTTGGCAGCAGTAATTCACTCACGAGAGAAGAAATCACCACAGAGCTGCATAAATCTGTCTCGATCCTCCAAGAATGCTGCATGACTCGAGTTCTCGAGAGTCACCCATTTGACCTTGTTTATCACCCTAAATCAAGGCTCGATCACAAAGTCCATCACTTCGTCATATCTACCGTTGAGAAGCAACGTTTCCGCTTCTATCTTGTGTGCGTCTTTCCAACCTTCCCAAGGTTTTAGGGTACCGATTGTGTCGAATTCAGAGTGGCCTTGCCTATGCACGCACAGATATGAATATTGACGCAAAGCAAATAATAAATGGGTAAGTTTAAGGGACACATGTGGGAGCTGAACCTACATGGTAGAGTAAGCAGTTGAGTCATCCTTGATGTTCTTCATTGTACGTTGAAGAGGCTCAGGCATGGGATCCAAACGACAAACATATCGCTTGAAGAAAACGGCCGAGGCTGCCTTGAATTCAGGGCTGTCGTGATCGCCGCGTCGGTCGCACTCTTCGAGCGTCTGGCGGACGTCCGCTGGCAGCTCCGCAAGCCGACGCTTGCATGCCTGCTTATAGAGAGGCATACTGGCTGGAGCACCGGACAGGGCCATCCTTCTCAGTCCAAGCGGGCGTCGTGCCGCGTATGAGCCAGCTAGCATGCCACCCCAGCTTTGGCCGAGGATGTGGAAGCCCTTCTGGCGCAGGTCGAGGTGGTCGATGAGGTTATCGAGTTCCTGAATAAATAGGTCGACGGTCCAGAATGTCTCATCACCTGCCTTGTCTCGAAGATGAGTGGAGTGACCGCATCCAATCTGATCATAGAATATGATAGGGATCTTGCGGCTCTCGTATATGTCGACTAAAGGCGTCAGAGAGTCATGACCGGATCCGGGACCGCCATGGAGTACGATGATAGGTGGCACGGTCGAATTATCGAGGTTGCCGATAATCTTGTACCACGTCTTACAAGGCTTCCCGGCACCAGGGGCTTGGAAGTCCACCTCCGCTTCCTTGGTTGGGTACGTGGTCATTTTGCTATACTGTCGTGGTTTGTCCTACAAGATGGTCGAGCTGGTAGGTGGGGAGTCAGACGAAGAGTCAAATGGAGAGAACAAACCGGGTAACAGTCTATTTACTGTTGAAAGCTTCAAGACATCCGTCGACCTATACGAAAGGAAAAAGAAACAAACGAAAGAACCAAGACGTGGGACATGATCCTATATAGAAGAAAGATCCTAAGACGGCGTCTAGGTGAGAGATGCATGCAATTCGTGATCTGCAGTATCAAGAGGTTAGGTATGCAGCACTCGAAGGCTCAAGCTGTTTATTTGCATGCTATCCATATGTCTAAATGCACGTTCGCGAATAAGAATAGTCTAGCTCACGTAATCTGTACTACCTGGCAACCGAATCTGACAGCTTACTCATACGACGGGGCTGGGGATGGAGACGACAGATGACGGATGACGTCTAGCGCCAAGCCATGTAACCCAATCGAGCGGTAGCGGCATATCAAGCGGAGTTATGGGGATAAACATGTCGCAGTGAGCGACTTTTCACCTTCTCCAATGCGATGCGATCCCGAAGCTCCGGCTTCTTACCCACGCCAAAGCCGTAGCTCGCTTCCTTCTCTCCAAAATTCCCTCTTCCCTCTTTCCCTCTCTTCTTTTTTCCCCTCGCGGCGCGTTTAGTCATTTAATGGCGATTATTCTAATGTCTTGAGAGTATCTGCTATCCGCCCGACATACCTATCCGACGCTTCCGTCCGTCTTGCCTCTGGAGAACAACAAAAGGACGGCACCCCGCGCGATCAACATTCGATCCGTCCTAGAACCGCGGCCATGGTCCTGATCGAGGCGCGCGACCTCCTCGCCTTCCCGGAGGGCGCCAACGAGACCGACACTGACATAAGCGGCGTCCACTTCAATCTGACGACGTTGAACTTTTGGAACTACACATACTACTCCAACAACACCGTGTCCAACGGATCGTATTGCTTCCTTGTTGACCGGCCCTACACTCCGCGCGTCCTCCTGCTCAATGGCACCTTTCTGAATAGCACGTCGTGCTACCTGGCTACCGAACCCATCGGCAACCGGGCCCGCGCTGGCATCGGCTTTGCCGTGGGCTTTGCGCTGTGTCTTGTGTTCGTCTTGGTCAACCTTAAGAAGCATGGCCAATTGCATCTACCGGCCGAGAAGAGATTCTATCCGATAGGGAGAAGATGGCAGTGGTATTGGGCCATCTTCGTCTGTGCTGCGGCCCTCGTCGGTCTCTTCACCGGCATTGACGTCGACCGGTACCGTGTTCCGCAGATTCCCATCGTCTTGAACGTCTTTTTCTGGTACCTGATGCAGATGGGCATCATGGCACTTGTCTGGGAAGGTGTACGACATTGGGGTAGCTGGATGGAGCGACAATACATCGACCCAAACCCTTTTATTCTGCAGCAAAACGACAAGAGAGGCATGTTCGAGTTCTGGTTACCATTGTTCTTCTACTTCTGGTTATGGTTGGTAAGTAGATGCGAAAGTACAGCTCCGAGGAACGAAGGTTGTTGACTGGTACCATTTCTAGAATTTCTTTCTCGTCATTCCTCGTAATTGGGGCAAGATCGAGCTTCAACGATCTCCGGAACAGACAATCGAGAACGCGATACCTGCGGCTACGGACGGACGTTTCAAGGCAGCTGTATTCTGCCTTTTCGTCTGTTGGCTTACCACTATGGTCTCCCTTTGGCATTCCATCCGGCACTACGAGCCTCGTAACCGCGGCTTCTTCAACCGAATAATCGGCTTCTTGGGATATATGCCATTCCGATTCACGCTCATGGTGCCCTTGGCGTTAGCTGTTGTTGGATACCAAGGTCTATGTGCATGGGATTTTACCGCATCGCCCTTGAACATTGACACGGATCTCCTCGCCATGTACCTCGGAGGCTATGCGCCGACTTTTTTGATACTGGTCGTACATATCATTGCGGGTTTTTTGCGTCCGAACGAGGATCGCGAGCTTATGCGCCAACGACGAGAACGTGGTGCGAGTATCGACCGTGATCTTGGCATCATCCGGAAACCAGCTTGGTGGCGTCGTGTCAACGGTGATATGCCGACCTTTAGCATGCGCGACCGCATCATGCAAAATGTCAGGGAGGTTGGCGGAGGGAGACCCACTACACAGCAGGTCGAAAGACTTGCCGAACAGAGGGCTGCAGAGTTGGAGGCGGGCGAGGCGAATCGAGATACCCCCATCGAGATGAACGAGATGCACCGTACGAACAGTCGCAGCTCGGCTACTAATCCTCCGCCGTATAGTCCTTACGGAGGTAAGTCGGACACGCGAAGGTCCGAGCGTACGATGCAGGCGGCGGCCGGCCTTCTATTTCCGGGCGCCAATGTTGGTAACACCGGTAGTACCGATGATGCCGGGGCCACTGTAGGAAGGGGGAGAGGTCTCGAGGCCGAAACCAATCCGCCTCGACGTCCAGGGACAAGCGAGAGGAGCTCTAGTACTACTAGTGGCTTGTCCACGAACGGTCCGCCGCAACGGATCAGGAGCATGTTGGATATCTAAAGTCTCTCATTCCGGACCAGGGGATATTGGAAAAGAGGCAAGGCGCAAACAACCAACTGGCTACTGTTAGTATTGGTCGGTCATTACTTGTGCGTTTGCGACCAACGAACACGGCGTGAGAATTAAGAGGCAAAAATTTGAGGTATGCTAACATGACTGATTCTCACACTACGTCGCAACGCCTGCAGAACACTAATAAGCTATTGAATAAAAATTAATAATACTATAAGAACAAATGCTAATCGCGTTTCCGTCGTGACGATGGCTCTTGCAATGTGACGATGAAACCGATAACTGGTCAGGCGGCGGCAAACACCCGATCCCAAAATATGTAGGGTAGCTCATGTTGGTTATAGGAGTAATGTCATACTACTATCCCTACAGTAGATCTATGATAGCGCGGCACTCGGGCAAAACCAGAAACGCCAGCCAAGACGACTAAATTAAGTTCTCCATCCGTGCCGCCTCCGTCGCATTCCAGACCTGGCCACGTTTTCCAGAATGCGACCTTCCTTCCACTTTCACTTATTAACGAGTTCTTTCCTTTAGCCGCTTCTCATTTTGCCTCTGAAGTCTTTCCTTTTGTCGCTCTTTAGTGCTGACGCCCTCATCCGTTCGCGTGCCAGATGAGTTTTGAATAGTAGAGATGTGGCCAAGCAATGCTGCGCTAGCACTGGCGCCCCTGTTGATCTTAATCGGCCAGGGGCTCGGCCAGCCGTCGAGCTGTCCCGGGTACTCGGACTACTCGCAGTCGCGCAACCCTCCTCTGTCGACGGGGGCCTACAAGCTCGCGTACCAGCGGCCGGCTCCGGGATGCCGCACCTTCAACTCGAGCCTGGTCGAGGACGCGGTGGCGCGCGTCAAGGCCGACATCAACGACGCGGACCTGTCGCGGCTGTTCGAGAACACGTTCCCCAACACGCTCGACACGGCCATCAAGTGGCGCGGCGTCGCGGCCAACAACTCGGACGAGGAGCTGGCCTTCGTCATCACCGGCGACATCAACGCCATGTGGCTGCGCGACTCGGCCAACCAGATCGCGCCCTACAAGACGGTGCTCAACGGCTCGCGCGACAGCGAGCTGGCGTCGCTGTTCCGCGGCGTCATCAACCTGCAGGCGCGGTACCTGATTGTCTCGCCCTACTGCAACGCCTTCCAGCCGCCGCCCGAGTCGGGCATCACGC
The DNA here is from genome assembly GCA_022432365.1 of Hypoxylon sp. FL1284. Taxonomy (NCBI): domain Eukaryota; kingdom Fungi; phylum Ascomycota; class Sordariomycetes; order Xylariales; family Hypoxylaceae; genus Hypoxylon; species Hypoxylon sp. FL1284. The sequence continues at coordinate 792,448 of JAJJXE010000002.1, forward strand.
CGGAGCAGAACGGCGGCGTGTACTCGGTGACGCCTTCGTACGACCGACGCGTCGTGTACACGTGCAACTTCGAGCTCGACGACTTCGGCGGTTTCCTGCAGCTCTCGCACGACTACTACCAGGCCACCGGCGACGCCGACTTCTTCGGCCGCTTCCAGTGGGTCGCCGCCGTCCAGTCCCTGCTCGCTGCCTCAGAGGCCATGCGCCAGCCCACCTACGCCGCCAACGGCAGCTGGATCCGCCCTGCGTACACCTTCCAGTCCCAGACCATGACCGCCTCCGGCACTCTCGCCAATAACGGCGTTGGTATGCCCGTCAACTACACCGGCATGGCTAGGTCCCCCTTCAGGCCCAGCGACGACTCGGCCCTGTACGACTTTTCTATCCCCGCCAACATGATGCTGTCGCGCTACCTCAACTCTACCTCCGACATCATGGATCGCCGTATGTAGATCCTTTTTTCCTCTTCTCTCTCCCCGATATGTCCTATTTGATTCCTTATTGCTTTTCTGCATTGGTCCTATGTTTAGGATTGTTTGCGAGGCCTAGCCTTCGAAGACAAGCTGTCAGAGCCTAGCACGTTAGCATGAGGAAGCAGTTACTGACTATAGTTATCATCGTCGCAGTGCCAAACGCGCCCAAGGGCCTCGCGAGTCAGATGCGCGACATGGCGTCGGAGATCGCGGAGGGAATAGAGCAGTGGGGGGTCGTGACGGCGCCCGACGGTTCGCGCATGTACGCGTACGAGGTGGACGGGTTCGGGGGCCAGAACCTCATGGACGACGCCAACGTGCCGTCGCTGCTGTCGGCGCCGTTCCTGGGCTTCGTCGATCGCGCCGACGCTGTCTACCAGAACACGCGCCGCTTCGTCCTCGGCCGCCGCAACCCCTGGTGGTGCCAGGGCCCCTACATCAGCGCCGTCGGCAGCCCTCACGTACGGCCTGGCGCTGCATGGCCTATGTCTGCTATAAGTAGGTGTTATCCTTTTTTCCTTTTCCTTTTACTTTTCGCCTAAGCTTTTCGCTTACGCTTCTCTATCTGTTGTCTCTGCTAAACCTTCCCCCTATAGTGCGAGCGATGACCTCAGACGACGACATGGAGATCATAACGGCCATAACAACCGTCCTGCGTAGTACCGACGGGTACGGGCTCGTCCACGAGAGTGTGGATAGCTTTGATACGAGCAACTGGACTCGGCAATGGTAAGTTGAGATTCCAAATATATCTCGCCTGGCTCCGTATCCAATTAGATATATGCTAATCAACCATTCTATATTCTAGGTTCACGTGGGCAAACGGTCTTTTTGGCCAACTGATCATGGACCTTGCAGAGAGGAAGCCTCACTTGCTCAAGGAGAGCTTCCAACCTTTCTTCGTAGCCAAAGATTAGCTCTGCAGCTTTGTCTGATTAGAATATGTGTTTTTGTCTCGTCTGGATTTGATTATAACTCTGCTATGTCTATATCTGCGTGTGCCCAGCCCTTCGCTCGAGTCGACCTGGATTTAGCAAGTATATCAACCCGACTCCCGGGTGGGTTAACTCCCGACTACCCTTAACCATAATTGTTAGCTTGGCACATTCTACCCCGAACCTTGCTCCTAGTATGGACCAACAGTTCAGTGATATCGATCTTGTAGATTTATTGTCAATTCATACTTCTTTTCATGTTGATATCGGCGCATTGAAGCCGTGGCTTCGTCGCTAGCTTCTCTGTCTCGCCGCCCCCTGCTACCGTAACCATCCCCCGTAGGAGATGCCATTGACACCTTCATTATTCCAGCTGCTGCCCCTACTGCCATCATGCTCTTCAGCACTTTAAAACCCAATTGAAGGTCTATCAAAAGGCCGGGGAGGTTTTGCCCTAATCAGGGCGTATTCTAGACGTCTTATGCGCTACAGTTGCGCCTCGCTGTACCTATAACATCTATTGGTACCTACCTAAGGTACCTAGGTAGACAGATAGCCGGACGAAAACAAATGCAACAAAACTTAGCGTTTCGGTGGAAGTTTAGCACGCTGAATAGGTTCTCTGCAGGCTGCACTGTAGAGCGACCTCAGTGGTTCCCTCTCATATCTATGTCTATTATTCATTTCTGACTTCATTCGTTATTTTCACATTGTATCTTGCTTGATCTGTCCTAGTTATAGAAGTTAGTCTACGTCTCTCGTTTTGCCCATTTGAAGCCTCAGGTTTTCGTTTGCGCAGAACACATGCTTCGTAAGCCACCCCCTTTTCTCCCAGTGAGCTTGGTGTATCCCTTATGCAGGAAATAAACAAAAAGAAGCGACTGGTTGACTTACAGCTGTGGATAACAAGACCTATCATCTTGCCAAGTAGCCAAGATACGCCGTCATCACGTACTCTGGGGTATTCGACGCCCCTCACGAAGCTCATGCTATTTACCAATTCAAGCATCGAGCTGCTGTGGAGACCGTAACGCTGATGATATAAGAACCCTTGCTATAACTTACGATTGGATTTACTGTAGCATTTCTCACTGTACTCGCACCAATCATGGTCTTGGTAAATACGTCAGTAACCCCGAGAATTCCTTGGCTCGTCCCGCTTTGCCATCCGGCTATTTGATGACCAAGGCAGAAATGACCCGGCGCCCGAGATGCTGGGGTAGCTCTTTTGGCTCCTCGACGCCGGAGCTACCGCGGTTTAGTTCCTCATCGAGCATAGCGGGACGGGGTTCCTATGCGGAGCAAGCTGCTGCAGTGAATATATAACTACATACAGGCTCGTGAGCACTTGTCAGCCATGGGCACGGGGCAAAAATGGCGCCACTCCTATCTAACGTGCGCTGGATCCTCTTTCTGGGGCTCGCGCTTCTAGGAAATCTCCAAGCTGCCGAGGCAGGTGTCGTCAGGAAGCTTCAGAACAGCCGTCCAGCCGCCCTGGTAGGCCGCGAACGCGTTAGTGTCAATGAGAACTGGCGCTTTTCTCGTTTCCAGTCGAATCCCGACTCACTATCGTACAACGTGCTGAAGGAGTGGATTCTCCCTACCAGTAACGACTTCATCGTCAATGGCGCCAAGCATGAGCGTCCGACGGGAGATGCCCCGGATGGCGATGTCGAGTACATTCAAGCGTCATTCGACGACAGTGACTGGGAGACGGTGAATGTGCCACACGACTGGGCCATTAAGGGTCCCTTTCACGCACCGAATATTCCGAACAGCATGGGTGCCTTACCCATCAACGGCGTAGGATGGTACCGCCGCAACTTGACAATAGCATCGGGCGACCTTGGCAAGTCCATTTTCCTGGATATCGACGGAGCCATGTCCAACTCCGCAGTCTGGATCAATGGTCAAATTCTAGGCGGCTGGCCGTACGGCTACAATTCCTTCCGCCTGGATCTTACCCCATACGTGAAGGAGGGGGACAATCTGTTGGCTATCCGAATTGACAACCCGCTAAATTTCTCTCGCTGGTACCCCGGAGCCGGTCTTTATCGAAACATCTGGCTCGTCAAAGTCGATCAGACTCACGTCGGCCAGCACGGTACCTTTATCACGACACCGACTGTTTCTGCCGAATCGGCCGACGTGGACATCACCGTCGAAATTGAGAATAAGGGGAACTCTAGCCGCCAGGTAGAGGTCAAGACTGATGTGTACGAGCTGGATACCGGATCTGGGCAACCTGGAATAGAAGTAGTCGCCTCCTTTTCGCCGACGACCGCAAGCGTGGCGGCTGGTACTAAGCAGTCTGTAAACGCCTCGACGACGGTGACAAGCCCAAGACTATGGGGTCCCAAGCCGGATCAAGTTCCTAACATGTACGTCGCCGTCACGACGCTTCTTGCGGATGACAACGTGATCGACTCCTACGAAACGCGCTTTGGCATCCGTTCTATAACATACGACGGCGACACGGGTATTTCTGTCAACGGAAAGCGGGTCTACATCCAGGGCACCAACAATCACCACGACCACGGCTCCATCGGCGCCGGCTTCAATATGAGGGCGGCCGAGAGACAGCTGGAAATGCTGCAAGAGATGGGCTGCAATGCGCTTCGCATGTCCCACAACCCACCCGCCCCTGAGTTGATGGACATGGCGGATACGTTTGGCTTCTTGGTATTGGACGAGATATTTGACGTCTGGAAGGAACAGAAGATCGAAGATGACTATCACGTCTATTTTGACGACTGGCATGAAGCAGATCTCCGTACATTCATGAGGCGTGATCGAAACCGTGAGTGCATTTCAGTAGCACGTCCTTCTTCGTCCCACAAAATAGGAACCGTATTTGGATGCTTTCTCAGGGGCCTCACTCTTCCAGGACGTCCGTGGTAAAGCTCACTAACCCGCCTTGTCTCAGATCCCTCCATCATGGCCTGGAGCTTCGGCAACGAGATCGTGGAGCAGACGTCGTCCTCGGGCGTCGCCACCGCGCGGGAGCTGGGCGGCATCATCAACGAGGAAGACCCGACGCGGCAGTTCAGCGCGGGCATCAACAACGCGCAGGCGGGCAGCGGGTTCGCCGGCGTGATCGAGATCCCGGGGCTGAACTACCAGGGCGAGGGCCGCGGCACGTCGTTCGACTCGGCGTACCCGCCCTTCCACCGCGCGTACCCCGACAGGGTGCTCTGGAGCACCGAGAGCTCGTCCGGCGTCAGCTCCCGCGGCACGTACCTGTTCCCAGTCACGGGCGCCAACAGCACGACGGTGTCGGATGGCACGGGCGCCGACGAGAGCGCCCTGTCCGTTAGCGCGTATGAGCTGTACGCCGTCTCCTGGGGCTCCTCGCCCGATAAGGTGTTCGACGTGCAGGACCGGAATTCGCCGTACGCCGCCGGCGAGTTCGTCTGGACCGGCTGGGACTACATCGGTGAGCCCACACCGTTCGACACCGAGGCCCGCAGCTCCTACTTTGGTATCATCGACCTCGCCGGCTTCAAGAAGGACCGCTTCTTCCTGTATCAGGCCCGCTGGCGCCCAGATCTGGTATGCGCAGACCATTACCTCCTATGGCTTGTTTTTTCGCTAACTAACCGATTTGTAGTATGTAAAATGAATTTGTTCAACTATTCACTTACTCCAAGTCCCTAGTAGCAGGAGTACGGTTGTCTGATCCCACTGGAAACTTGCTAACGCGAAATCAGCCCGATGGCGCACATCCTGCCGCACTGGACGTGGCCGGACCGCGAGGGCGAGGTGACGCCGGTGCACGTGTTCTCGTCGGCGGACGAGGCGGAGCTATTCGTGAACGGGGAATCTGCAGGGCGAAAGACCCGAAAGCCATCCAGCTACCGGTTCCGGTGGGACGACGTGACGTACGCGGCGGGCGATCTGCGCGTCGTCGCGTACAAGAACGGGACGGCATGGGCCGAGGACGCGGTTCGGACCGCCGGCGCGCCGGCGAAGCTCGCGCTGTCTGCCGACCGCGATGCCATTGCTGGCGATGGCCGCGACCTGTCGTTCGTCAGCGTCGCCGTCGTCGACGCCGACGGCACTCTCGTCCCCGACGCCGCCGACGAGGTCACCTTCTCCGTCGAGGGCCCCGCCCGGATCGTGTCCACTGATAACGGCGACCCGGCAGACTTCACAGACTTCCCGAGCCTCACGAGGAACGCCTTCGGCGGTCGTGCCCTCGCGGTTGTGGCGGCGGAGCCAGGAGCCGTCGGAGATATCACGGTCAAGACCGAGGCGGAGGGACTGGAGGGGGCCGAGGTCGTTCTCACGACCGCGTAGGTGGGGAGATATGCTCTGAAACGTGCCTGGCTACCTGGCGGGTAGGCTGCATATACTACTAGGCTGTTTATGTGCCTACCTAGGTATGTATATTTTGGGGTTAAGATATGATTGGGACGATGATATTTCCATCAAGTTTAGCACTGCCGCCTAGCTTCGATACGAGGTGGCAGGGTGGGTGGCACGGGCACGAATTGAACCAACGGGTTTAAAGTTTTCGTCAGGTCACAAGTTGAGTCGTAGATGTTACCAGTACGCTTCTAGGTCAAATCATTAGAACAAATCACAGTTGCAGGTACTATTATCCTGTTTATTGGTCACATAGGCAATGCCTGGCTGATATTCATGTCATCTTTTCAGGGAGGACTTCTCTGTGACGATTCTGGGGATCTATCAGAAGGGGGTCTTGATTTTGCAGGTAACAGCAAGGGGCTCGGGGTTCGTCAGGGAGAAGGTCTCCCCCTATAGTATATTCAAAGAGTGACTATAGGCTTAAGTTGACTGCTGTCAGAAATCTTGTACAAAACAGAGGATTCCTGCTTCCTTTTATCTTCGTATATCAGCTCCTGGGGAGACAGGCTCTTGTCTCCCCCTTTCTCCTGGGGAGCTGGGGCGCTGGCTCCCCATCTCCCCAGAAGGGTATCACGTGACCCTGATGAGTAATCCTGTAGTTACATAAGAAATCCTCTTTCTCCCGTGCATGAGCCGTGATTGGTCAGGGTGGCTCCACCCTCTGCAGGTCCCTAAAATGGCCAGTCAGGCCTCCTTTGTGACATTCTCAACCTTATCGCCACCTCCAGTGCCTTTTGATTGGACAGATGAATAGACGGGCGGGCAGGTACCTGGAAAGGCAAGACAAAATAAAAGAGCCGCATGGCGAATCCCAGGGATTTTACACTTTCGAAAGTATCCAGATTCCTCAATCATGCAGTCATGCTGCATGTGCGGTCTGAGCTTTTTATCTCCTCCCATGGCTGCATATGCAAGTAGGTTGTATTTCGAGAACCCTCGAACCAGTCATAAACTGCCAGCTGCGCCAAGCAGCCTGCGCTTCACAAAGCTTGGTGACGTGTAGTGCAATTTCAATACAATCCGGGGAACCATCAAACTGCGATCAGGTATACAGCAGGTCGGAATTTTACACTCCTAGGATGAGGCGAGAGGTGAAAAGCTCTCTTAGAACTAGTATATATTGCTCGTCAACCTTATGCTTTTCTTCCTGATCGAAAGCCGCATTCCTCACTTTCAATCGTGACAAAATCATCTATCCGATACGCCGAAGTCCAGAGAATAGCAAATCTCCCGACTAAATTCATATGCCTCATGCCTCATGTTTGATATCGTTTACTTACGCGCCAGTTCTTGTCTACCTATCCACTGAGAAGATTCTCCATCCAATCTTGCTACCATTATTCATCTTGCTCTGCATCTTCTATTTATCCCAAATACCTCTGTTCCTATTTCAACAGAATTCGGAGACGAATCGACCATTTTGTGGCTCTCTCACGATGTCTGACAAATTATCCGAATACCAACAGGGACCCCAACATAAGTGAGAGACCTTATAGGAATATTTATGTCTCTGCCTAGATCTTTTGTCTAACATGTGCTTATGTCAGTCTTACCACCTCTGGGGGGAGTTCAGAGCGCGCCACGGAGACTGTACCTGCACAAGCCGGACAGATTACCGCCAGCCTCAGGAGCGCCGTCTACATGCCGGGGTTGACATGGAAAGACACTATCTGCATCCAATACCTGAATGGAACGAGCAAGGAGCATGCTGTATTCGAAAGTGCTCTCCGAGAAATTCAAAAATACGTCGGCATAAAGTTCGAGTTCGGTCGTCCCTCGAATGGCCAACCCGCTCAACTTCGAATTGAGTTCAACAATGGAGGAACTTTTGAGTCTTTTCTGGGGAAAAACGCCCTCAAATGCGAAGCGCACAAAGCAACAATGCGTCTCTCCCCAGGAAAGTGGGACAAAGCCACGAGCGAGTCATTCATCGTTCATGAGTTGATGCACTTCCTAGCGTTCGAGCACGAACAAGCCTCGCCAAATGCCAACATCCAGTGGGATGTCGATAGAGTACTCCAGGATGTCAAGCATAAGTGCGGGTGGAACGATGAAGTGATCGAGGCGAACGTGCTATGCAAGTACGATGCGAAGGACGTTGTCGCTTCTCCATTCGACCCTCACTCAGTGATGATCTACGATATCCCGAGCTCATGGACGCTCAACGGGTTTTCTGCTCAAAGGAACCAGTGCCTCTCAGAAACCGACAAACTATTTCTTCAGAAGGCCTACCCCAGAAAGCGCAGAGGCAGTAGCCCTCTATGAAACCTTGACCTCACGAAACCGTTCTTTTGTTCCGGGGATGACGACTGGACTGGGAAACAGAGCGATTTTGGATTTGGAAGAAGATATTTAGGCAAAGGAAAGGAATACATCACGATACGTACCTAGGATGGTCCTTAGCTGAAACATCTCTTTATGAAGTTATAAAATTTGAAATGCATGTATTGACGCACTTAGCATATTCATCGCCTTGGCCAGGGCGACAGCGGCAGTTGTATACTGTACACCCGCCTATGGACTTTACGTAAGCACCCCATGGTCCGATCCAAGTGTATGTACCCCATTGTGAGACACCAAAGCTCGTGGACTGGAACCACAGCAGAAATGGGCCTTTTATTATTGTTACAGTATCGCGGTGCTGTACAGTATCCGTAGGCAGAGCGATGATCTCACGAGGGATTGAGCTAAGCCGAAATAGATGGTCTGCCAGTGTCACACGGCCAGACACGGCCCGGGGTGCCAAGAGACGTTCCAGAACCTTATAAGCCAATCGATCAGGCAATACATATATATGAATGTGGCCCCAAGGCAGAGATGTTGGTGATGGAGGCATTGGGGATGTTCTTATAGGCTAAATCACTATACGGCGACTTGCAAGACGTATCAACAGCGTCTCGGGCGTTTGGAGAAGATAAGGATGACTGACTAAAGATGGTCAACCTAACGTGTATAAATAGGGGCCTTTCTCTTTCCTTTTTAAAAGGAGAGGGGGTCAAGGCTCTTGAGACTAAAGAGAATTATTAGTTGAATTTGAATGATTCCGAGTCCTATATCAGCCCTTGTTACAGTCAGTTTGCAGAGTATTTCAAGTGCGGCGTTTCGATGTTATTCTGGACCATAGTGCCGGCTTTGGCAAGGGAGCTGGGGGCATGTAAGAGTTAGGCTCTATAAAAACGAGTGAAAGATGCCTTCTTACTTATAAGCGATCATAAAGCTTGTTCTCTCAATTGCTTTGCGTTTGTTCTAGGATTTGGGAGATAATGATCTAAACGCCCTTGATGTAACGATAAGTGAAAATAACGCTATGTTAAAGGATAGTTACAATGGATTTCCCTCGCGACCCCTTAAAAATGACGGGCCGTCTAAAGTGTAAAAGGTCTCCCACTTTACGGGAGGAAGGGACATAATATCCTATGGCTTAGCCCCTTTTAAATCTAAACACCGAGGTTTTTAAAGGATCTTATGCCGCTCCATATCCCTTTTGGCTTGTTTTAAAGCAAAAATTCTCCGGGCCTTCCGTGTTACGATTTGGTGGCTTATAGGCCAAAAAAGAGACCTAACACTGGATGTGGCCAGCACAGCCAAAAGGGCCAGTCGGATAAAGGGTTTATCCGACCAGGTAGTCAAGGTCACGTGACACCCCTCGCTACCCTCGCTACCCCCGGAGCGCAGGGCGCCGCTACCCTCGCTACCCCTGGAGCCAAGGGCGCCGCTACCCTGGGGCCTCCCGGCGCCAGGGCGCTTTATGAAGAATTACGGGATATATAAGAAGGATCATTTCCTTTGATATATTAATTCCACAGCTACCAATTTAAGCTTATAAGTCATTCTTTGAATATAAGGGAGTAATCCTTACGAATCAAGCTCCTTGAACCTGACGCTATTGTTATCTTTAAATCAAGACCCCTTATTTACCCCTGTACCGACAAGGCTCGTAACATTCCGCGCGCCTGCGCTCGTTTGCAAATAACTTCCTTTTCTGTAACTAAATTAGTCCCTTATGCTAATGCCTTATATACCAGTGTCTTATATATTAGTGCCTTAAAAGACCTTAAGAAAGCCTTATATAAAGCTGTATAATGCCTTAAAAATGCCTTATAAAAGCCCCTATTATAGCGCCTTTTACAGCACTCTGCCGCCTCCCACTGCCTTCCTTTTCAGGATAGCATGCTGCGCAGCTTTGCGTTTCTATTGGCCAACAGGTTTGCGGCTTGACTTGCCAGGGCCGTTTATGGCTTAGCCTGCCAGGCCTGACAGCGTGGCTGGGCTGCCGGCCGCCGGCCCTTGCCCCCTTTCCCCCCTTCCCTCCCTATCCCCACTTTAACCATCAGCTGGCGCCAACTGGCAGGTTCCCCGAACATAACCCGAAAAAAACGACATAATAACCTTTTTAAAAATCGGATAAAATAAAATAAATTTTATTAATCCATTTAAATTTTTTAATTTATTTTAAAATTTATTTAAAAAACAATTAATAATTTAAATTAATATAATTAAATAAATATTATAAGCCTTGTTAATATAAAGGTTAATAAAAGGTTTCGATTTAAAAATAATAATAATATTAGGTTTAAAAGGTTTGGTTTGTAAAGATTTCTTTTTTATATTTAAGGTATAATTATAAACTTACGTTAATAACTAAGGAATCAATACATTAAAGGAAATAATCCTTCTTATATATCTCGTAGCTTTTCGTAAGGCGCTTTGGCGCCGGGAGGCCCCAGGGTAGCGGCGCCCTTAGATCCGGGGGTAGCAAGGGTAGCGGCGCCCTGCGCTCTGGGGGTAGCGAGGGTAGCGAGGGGTGTCACGTGACCTTGACTACCTAATCGATCGGATAAACCCTTTATCCAACTGGCCACATCCTATGTTAAGTCTCTTTTCTAACCTATAAGCCACCAAATCGTAACAATATATTTATATAAAAAATTATAATTAATTTTAAAACGATTAAAATAATTATTTTTTAATTAAAATATTTTATTAATTAAATTATTATTTTATTTATAAAAAAAAAATTAAAATTATTTTAAAATATATTTTTTTATATGTAAATAAATTAAATAAATTTAATGTAAATTTTAAAATTAATGTTATAAGTTCATTATCCGTACAACAACATCAGCATCGACATGGGCGCAGGCAAATCCCAAGCCGAGTGGTACGCGTCCATCAATCCAAACGGCCGCATGCCGGCGCTCGTCCACGTCAAAGATGATGAAACCACCGTGACTGTCTTTGAGAGCGCGCCTACTTGCTCTACATCGCTAGCGAGTTTGACAAGGGCTATAAGATCTCGCATCCCGTTGGTACGCCTAAATACTGGACGCAGTTGTCCTGGGTAAGCAGTATTCTAAATTTTATGGGGCCGCTGCCTACCTAGGTAGGTAGTTAATATGTCTCCCACGTAACTGTTGTGGCAGGTTGCTAACCTTGGGCCCATGATGGGCCAGGCTTGCTTCTTCAACCGATACGAAATTAAACCTATGCTGTACGCTTCCTGGCGCTATATTGCCGGGTCCCGAAGGCTTCATCACGTGCTAGACAAATAGCTGGTAAGTGAATAAGACTTTGCGATAGCATGAGAAAGCCATATGCACCTAGGGATATATATTCAGCTCCTAACTTTTCTTAATAGTCTACCACACCCTTCATTGGCGGCGACCGCTTAACAGTTGCCAATATCGCCATCTTTATCTTTTGTCATTCTGCCAAGTGATGCGGAGTCGACATCAACGAATTCCCCAATGTCAAGGCGTGGCATAACAAACTAGTCCAACGGCCCGCCTTCTAGAAGGCGCTGCAGGTTCCTGTGCCATATCTCTTTAGCGATGAAGCAGTTTCCAACCCCAGCGGCCAGGACTTTTACACCAATATGCGTAAGCACGGTGGGCAGATGATCAAAGGGGCCACAAAGAATTGAAAGGGCGATATGGTTCCTGTGCCCTCTAACCATGCCAATCATTAGGTCTTCTCCGTAATCCAGGCACCGATCTGGAAAGATTCCAATCTAAAAACTCATGCTCGAGAAACAAAAATAAAGGGTTTAAACCAGAGCCTTAACGCTTGTATCATTGCTTCACATGTTGCCATAAAAGTCTCGTTTGATTTAGTGTCATATGCGTGTAATGATTAGGTTATAATAACAAGCTCCTGGATATTTTCCAGCCTAGATCTTATCTCAAACATTTAATATACTTAACGCTCTTATTGCCAAAATATCGTCATTCGATGGCTTTTATCTTAGTAACCATACGAACAGTGCTTAATGGACTACACCAAGACAGATTAATACCTAATATAATAAATGCTAAAAGAAAATATAGCGAATAGACGCGCCTGCTATCAAACTAATGCTTATATCTATCAATGCGTATCTGCTGCCCATAATTCCACTCTTTTAACGGTTCGTAGTAGATCTTTTGGGATTTAGGAAAGCGGGCAAGCGTTCCTAAAAGCGACAAGAGCTTCCATCAACGCCGGGTTTGTTAACGTAAGAAGCAAGTCTATCCCTGCTGGAACTGCCGGCAGCTGCTGGAACCATTCCCACTCCTCCTCATCAATGCTAAATGGACCCTCGCCCATGGTTTCCTTAAAGGCCTTGTAAATGGCATTCATGGGCGGAGCAAAGTCTCTATTGCCCGCGTGCTAAATAACGTGATGCCCACCGTACAGGCCTAAATTAAGATGGTACTTAACCGAAAAACTATCAAGAATGCATGCCAACTGTCTAAACCAATGATTCGAGTCCCTTGGTGAGTAAACACTTATATCAAGTAACAAGTTACCATTAGGCGGCCATATGATAAGCATTGTGTTAATATTGGCAAGCGGTGATGGGATTCTTCTATAATTTCTCCGGAGTTCACGTCTTAACTCAACATTTTAGGGATTATACGAGAGCTTAATAGGGCCCGAAAACCTGAACCTGCTCTGTCCGGTACCCGCCCGCGATTAACACAAGCTTCGAGGCCTCAAGGAAAAGTCTCGCTATCAAGGTGGCTGAAAAGGCAGTCGATATCACGCCTCCGGAATGTTGTGCTATATGTCTAAATGGTCTCGTCCGGCATCACGTCCTGAGATATGGGCGGATGGGTTCGATGGCTGACTTGACCGTTCTGTCAATATTGCTAAGCTGTCACACGGCCAGACACGGCCCGGGGTGCCAAAAGACATTCCAGAACCTTATAAGCCAATCGATCAGGCAATACATATATATGAATGTGGCCCCAAGGCAGAGGTGTTGGTGATGGAGGCATTGGGGATGTTCCTATAGGCTAAACCACTATACGGCGACCTGCAAGACGTACCAACAGCGTCTCGGGCGCTTGGAGAAGATAAGGATGACTGACTAAAGATGGTCAGCCCAACGTGTATAAATAGGGGCCTTCCTCCCTCTTTCTCAAAAGGAGGGGGGGTCAAGGCCCTTGAGACCAAAGAGAATTATTAGTTGAATTTGAATAATTCCGAGTCCTATATCAGCCCTCGTCACATAAGCGCACGAGCAAGACGAACGGGCTCGATGGAGGACCTAGACCGGGTGATAAGGAACATGAGCAGAAGGATAGGATATAAGGGAGAGAGAAGAAAAGGAGAGAGAGGGATGAGAGGAGGAGAAAAAAGAAGGTAGAAGATAGGGGTGCTTCTTAAGAGAGATGACAAAGGGGTTGGGAATAGCTTCAGACACCTGAGCACCTACGCTCTGCTTAGTTGCTTCTCAGGCGTCGAAAATCACTTCACGAACACTTTCTCCAAAAAAATACGATATTTCACTATCAAAATAACATCGTTCTGTACTTTCAGTAAACGAAAGCTGGGATTATCTATCTACTCTAGCTACGGTAGACCGAACCCCCCGGGGTTATTTGCAAAGCATGTACCAGAATATAAAAAAAAAAAAAAAAAAAAAAAACAAAGGGAATAAGATAGTCGAAAATGAAAAACGCTCAGCAAGATATAATCATCGTAGTAGTAAAAGAAAAAAAGAATTGGGGTATCAATCCCACGGCCCTCCCTAGAGACGTCGTCATAAGGACATAAACTCATGAGAACAAATGAAAGGAGAAAGAAAAAAAAAAAGAGCCATGGGTCTCGTTTACAAAATCAGCGCTGTTGAGTAAGTCATGAAGTCCTCCTAGAAAAGTATCTCCAAGCTCGCCGTCGACGCAGAGAGAGGATATGCCAAGGAAAATCACCAAGCCAGATAGCAAAACAGAAAAGATGACCATTATTAGTTCCTCCGGAGCTACAAAGCCCCCCATCCCTCCTAGTATGCCTTCGTCGCCGAGCTCCCTTCGCTCGTCGCTACAGCTACCAGAGCCTGCAGACGAAGCATGTTATCCCGTTCGCCAGGCTTGTCCTGCCTAGGCGGAGAGCTCGCGGCCATATTCTCCCTTGCCGGAAAGCCCGGAAACTCGCTGATGTTGGGGTGAATCATGCGCTCCACCCGGGCTATCTTCTCCGGCGGCGCGTCTGCCTGCGCCGTTACGGGTCCGTTGTACCATCCTCGTCGTTTCGATTCCCCCGTGGCCGGAGTCGTGATAAGCGGCGCCGACATGGTGTGCTGATGGTACGCTCTTGGGGTATTGGCCATTGCTGGCGGTGGTCTGTTCTCGATAATTTCGGGCTCGTTAAATCGTACCGTCGGCTGGTGCTGTCGCATTCGATCTGCCCCTGCTTCCACGGCTTGATTTGCCTCGTGTGCCCACACACTCGCACCATCCGGGCGTGGGGGATTGTTGGATGTGATGTCCAGCCGAGTCAGGCCCCTGTGCAAGCCCATGTCCCAATTTGCGGGGGGATGTCTCTCGTCGGAGTTGCCGGAATGAGGAGCTGGAAGCAAAGCCGGAGGGTGAGAGGGTTCGGAGTCGACCACCATAGGCGAGGGACTCCGCCACGGAGGTGTTGCCGGACGACGCCGGAAGGGATCTAACGTTTCAATCCCAGGAAGTCGGACCGACGTGTTCTGCTGTGGCCCAGCCGCCAGCGGAGATGATGCTGACACGGGACTCGGGAATTGTAACCGGGTTACGACATTGCTTAGGGGGCTGCTCGAGTCGGGATGCCATGTTCGGCGCCTCCAATCTTCCGTTTGCATTGACTCCCGCCTGGGAGAATATACCGAGGGGGAATACACGGAGGACCTAGGTGATACCAGCACACTACCGGTTGGAGTATACGCGCCAGGATTCGGTTCGTTCGTGGGACCCGGGCCGAAGAGCGGACGACCCAAAGCCGCGCCGTGGGGAGATTGGAAAGGGATGCCTCCAGACCCAGACGGCACGCTAAGTCGCCGTCCCGGCGTTGCATGGTCAACATACAAGTCCTGCGTTCGCGGGTAAGAAGAACTGGGCGACACGATGGCAGATGCATATCGTGGGCTGTTTTGGCCGGTGGAGAAGGTGGCAGAGGTAGGCGTGCTGAAATCACCAGGAGATGGCGGGCGGTACGGATAGGCGCTTCCGGGGCTGTTATGACTATTCTCGATGGACAGTCTCGATCTCGGGTCTGCCATGACTAAAGGAGGTGGGCGACGGCGCACATCATCGCGGTTGGTGAAGTTGGGGCCGATAGAGCCGATGGTGGGAGTTGACAGAGACTTAGCATGGCCTCGAGTTGGATTCCCTATGTTCCCCGCCGTCGAGGCCCTGGCTCTTCCGGGTTGGCGCACTCGATCGGTTCGAATCTGTCTCTGATATCTCGCGCCCGTCGCCGCGAGCGAGTCAATAGGTATGTCCTCATTTTGGTGAACCGTCTGCGCATGTTGCCGCAAGTTGTCTAATCGCGAAAATCGTCTCGAGCAATGGCACTGGAATGGGCGCTCGCCCGTGTGTTTTCTTCAATTGTTAGTATAGACAACCATCATAACCATCATTTACGAGATGGACAGAAGAATACAAAGGAGGGGGGCAGAGAGAGAAAGATGGGGAGGGAAGGAAGGAAGATACCGAATGTGCCTTGCCAAGTGTTCACTTCTCGTAAAACTCAGGCTGCATGGCGGATAGTCTGTGCAATAAAATCGTTGCGACTTCTTCTTCTTATTCGACTTGGTCCCATCCGCATTGACGCTTTCGTCATCTGATCCCGCACCGTCATCCCCTCCTCCGTCCGAATCGTCCTTGTCCATGTCTTCCGAGCCTGGCGACTTTCGCGAATGTTGCGAGAGTTCCCGCTTTCGAGTCTGTTTCGTCGGCTGCCCCTCTTCGATGCTCTCGGGGATTTGAACGGCCTGCGGGAACGGCGAAGATGGTAAGGGTCGCTGGGTGAAGGTGGACTTGGTGGGCGTGGGCGTAGGAGGCGGCGAGCGATCGGTGCCGCCGTCCTTATTCGAGTCTATCGCCATGGGTGTGTTGACCGGTCGAAATGTTGCAGCCATAGTGTGCGACTCGGACTTTACGACGTGCGCGGGGAGGAAAAGGCTACCATGAGATACCCTCTCGAACGACCCAGTAATTGCTTTGAAACCCCGATGTAATTCATCCGCTCTTTTGTTCCCTCTCGTTGCAAGCGGTTATCGATGGTTGTGGTTGCGGAAAGTGTCTGGAACGGGAAGAGCTGAGTTGGTCAGAGAAGAAGGGGGGGGGGGGTTTTTAGTCAACCGTCTGACAGGGCTCGAACGGGTTCAGCCGGACCTGGTGGATGGAGGATTGTCAGAGATCTATGGTCGTGTCACATTAGCAACGAGCAGTCTTTTTCTTATCTCTTGTTGTCTTCGGGGTGAGGCTATGTTGGAAGGCAATCAGGAGTCGGGAGGTGGGCGGTAGAGTAACAAGAGGGGCAGACGGAGGGGATAAACGGGTTTTGGAATACTGGGAGCGCAGCTTATTATGTCACCTCCGCTATTTGTCTGCAAGTACCCTCTCTTAAGGTACTCTCCGCTACGAGGCAACGCTACGAGGCAACGCTACGAGGCAAGGTACATACATGTGTCAGTGCTTGCTCGGCTACTACTGTTGGTGCTAGTGCATTAGTGTAGGTACATGTTACCAGCCACCAGCCACCAAGATCAGACACCGGACAGAGAGCCTGGAGCCTGTCAGCCAGATAACCAGCGACAGACAGGCCCGACAACGTCAGATGTAAATTCAGGGCCAAGGATAGAATGATGGCTTAGGTATATCACGCATTGACAGGACATGTGTTTTCTCGCGTACCTGAAATAAAGACCCCTGCACGCCATGTTTATTTAGTTGGCAATAGACGGACATATAGGCTGTCATGATATCTGTCGACGGTCTAGAGTCTGAGTGTCCTGCGTTGTAGTGTGCATACCTGTACCTGTAGCGTGTATGTGTACCTACATGTAGGTACTAAACTGTAAAAGAGCGGGCTTACAAGAGGAACATTGGCTTAGCGAAAGGGCAGCTGGGCTCTTCTAGCGACTGGTATTATAGGTACATGGATGGCAGGGCAGGGCAGGCTCGCAGACTGGCTGGGGGGGCCACTTGGAGGGGCGCACAAGTGTAAAAGCGTGTGGAACTTGTCAACAGCGTTCGGCGGGCTGACAGGGGTCGCCCACCTTCTATAAAAAACAGCGCCGGGCTCTGATTGGGTCCTCTCGTAGCGTCTGTTAGCGTACAACGGATGTCCTTGTGTGCCAGGGAAAAATGTCCCCGGACTCGGGTACCATATCCCCTGGATTGGAGCCAGATTGCGCCGATGGGACCTGGCAAGCAAGTCATCATAGGATCAGGGCTCCAGTTCGTCCAAGGCACCAAGGCACAAAGGCACAAAGGCACAAAGGACAGGATAGGACACAGAGGCGAGGGGTACGGGGGGTAGGGAGGTACGAGAGGTACAAGAGGCACGGAAGGCAACGAAGCAGGCACAAGGGCAGACGGGGCGACAGGGAGACAGGGAGACAAGACACAGGCAGGCAGGAGACGGGGACACAAAGAAAGCACAAGCCGACGATCGACTCACCAAGCAACAAAAAACAAATCCTTGGGGTCCGAATATTCCATCTATTACGGAATACATACATGCTATGTAGTCCTTCTACATGTATGTAATCCTCCTATGGTAGATCTCGACCCTCCTGATCCTGCAGCCCCGACGCTCGCGCAGCCTATCCGATCTGCCCATCTTCGGCCTCTTTCTTCTCTTATACCAATTATCGTGTCTATTACCATTCGCCACATAGTACGGATACTATAACTAACCCGCAAATCACGGACATCATCATCGAAGGCAGACACACACATCTCGGCTGCACTAAACGTGTTGGTGTGCAGGCGCATTAGCTGCGCGAACACCCAGCCATCTTAGCCTTGCAAGGCACGAACGCTTCTCTAGCGACCATGACTGGCTCTAGCTGCATGCATCTCATCGACGCTATCGTCGCAAAGGAGATATGTGGATATGCGTGAGAGGCATGGCTATGTATACTCGGACACATCCACCCTTGTCCATCCTGTCACCGCTTACTTGTCCGCCCAAACCTTTGTCTTCTCGGGTCGCCCGTAAGCGCGCTCGTCCTCAAGTCTATGTACATATATATACCATGTAGGTATATATATATATATATATATATATATATCAGGTACACACATGCGGACATATCATACAAGTGCGTGCCGACACTCGCCACGCCAACCTACAAGTTCCAGGGCCTAATTTAGACAATTTTCATGCCCTCGTCGATTCGTCGTTAAAGCAGAGAAGGAAACTTTGAAACTATATCCGGGCTCCCACGGTTATCCACATCGAGCATATGTCGCGAACTCAGTAAGAATGTAAGCTTGGTTGGAATCAAGTCAGTCTTGTCTTGGTATTTCCCCTCCGCTCACCCTCAGAGTTTTTGCCCCTTTCGATGCCGCTTTATATCTCCTTAAGTCTTCCCCAAGCCGAGCCAGACATCACCTCATCTATCAAAACAAGGGGAAATACCTCCATAATTTAATTCGCCATCAACAATAAAAAACAAAAGATTAAGTAGTTGATCTCTTGTCATCCGCCCGGATCTCTTGCGACCCTGAGGAGAAGGGCTGCTTCAGGCTAGACCTTTCCGGGCTGCGATCTACGACCTGTCGGCGCCCTGTGACGCAGTCGCCTACCTATCCGGCATCTATATTCGACCGCCGTCCCCCCATTTTTCTTATTGCCCTGGGTCATGTTCATTCCAACGAACAGGCACACATCGACCGAGTCTGCGAGTTCCGATACCTACTATGTATTCCCCAAGCCTCAACTCACCCTACCAGCCCAGCCTGCCCGGTCTGCTCGCCCTGGCCCTCGGACGGATACCAAGAAGGATCATCGCGTCCGGGTGGTATCATGTCATCGGGATATTATGTATGAGCTTGCTGGAAATCCCGAGCCAGCACACGTCTTACTTACTACAGCTTACTTTCGCCGCATTCCTGCCCGCTTCACCACAACTCGGGCGAGGCACGTAATAGGGTAAGCCGTCCAGCTGACGATTACTTTGATGGACTAGACGCTCTGACGGCTCCGTACACACCCATACCGTTGCCTGAGCCACACTACAGCTACACTCGCACACCACCAGCTTCTGCTCCACTCCCCGTTTTGTCCGCTCGGAGCCTTTTTCTGTCTCTTGTTCTTTTTCTTCTTCCTCTCCCTTGCTGCTTGCCGGCAACCCATCCATCCATCCATCCCATCTCGCGCACCTCTCCTGAGCTCGGATCAACCCTCGACGTCTAGCGGCTGGTCCTGAGTCGCGAGATAGGCGAGTATGCCACCTCGGCCACCAAGAAGACACACCCCCTTTCACCGCCTAACCCTATGCAACACGAGACATGTGTGCAACGTCTCTACGGGGATCCCCATCAACCATTATCGTGGTTCTCGTACCTGATGATCCACTGCCTGCCTACAACGCAGCCACGTATGCAGCAGTCGTATTATCTGCATTAGTCATGGCACACACACTCTTCTCTCTCACTCTCTCCTTCTCTTCCCTCCTATCAAAGTCGCCTCTCCCTTGTAATCCGTAACCTTTATATGCCCTGCCAGCCTGCCCTGTACCTGCTCAGGTACTTCTGTAGGCCCTGCGCAGTGCTGTGAGACCCTCCTGGCTGCCCACCCGGCTCTTTGGATAAGCCGTCGTTCCTGTTCACCGAGCGAATGTGACTGTTGGTCAGGGACGAAAACGCCAGACACGCTTGGTACCTGCTCCTGATTGCCGAACCACGCCCTAGACTCCTTCGGACGTGCGACATGGGCGACCTAGCGTAACCTCCGGGGCGTATGTGTGTGCGTACGCCAGCCTTCCTAGGAGTTTCACATATACAGAATATATAGGCTGCCTATTATTACATTTACAGGCATACACGCGGGTGCCCGTAGACGGCGAGGATGGTACCTAATATATCGCATCTTAATACTGTCACATGTAGAGAAGCCTCAAGTCCCGGACCCCTGTCAACAGCGAGATGAGTGAGCGCCTACATACTACATATGTACCATGTAGGAACCTGCTCAGGCAGGCCAGTCGAGCCAGTCCGGTCCCCTGGCGTGAAGAGTCACGGAGGCACAGAGTACGGAGAATAAAGAAAGAAAAAAAAAGGGAACAAACCATCCCCCAGCCCTGAGACCTCGTGGAGGCACAGACGAAAGATGGCCAGACCCTCATAGCCCCCCCTCCCCTTCTTCCCCTCCCCCGCGATGATCTGACACGACGCTACGGGCTTATCGATATGCCCTACCAGGAGTCGGGTCTGGCAGGGCCTGGCAGGATGGTTGATGATGGGGACGCAAGTGGCGTCATTTATTAATATCGACGCCGAACAAGGGAGGACAGGGGGTGGGAAGAGCTATATTACTTGGCTGCGTGTTTATCTGCTCGTTCTCCCTGTCTGCTTACTTTCCACATCCGACTAGGCTGTAGGGGTGTTTCCCCGTTGGTGCCTTTGCAGGTCCAGAACTGATTCAAGGCAGAGAGAGAGACCTGTCCGTCTCATATCAGATGACAGATGACTGCTCACTCGAGCCCGTTATCGCCGGACGCCGGATTTCGTATTGCGCGTACAGGTAGGCAGCCAAGCACGACACTTCCAGCCGCGGTACGTGAGCCTGCCCCCTAGCATGGAATACTTTATCTACCTGTCAGCTTGCCTGCTTGTACCTAGAGACAATGCGTGCCTAGCCCAGCAACGTTTATCCTGTTAGCGCGTGCACGGCACACAGATCCGGGGCTGAGCTGAGACGTGGTCGACGATCACGGATTTACGCACTCGACGTGCGTGGTGTTCATGCGAGACATCCGAGAGATGGTAGAAGAACGAGAACACCAAATAGTAGGATGGGTACGAATATATACATATGATACATTCCGGATACCCAATGACTCGGACATAGCTCTTATCAGGGGCGGAGGGAAGTTGACGAGCGATATGATTTGCGCTTCTACACAGGCCGGCGAGGGGAAGTGAGCGAGTTAATAGCAGGCACTCCTATATAACTGTCTATACAATACGAAGTACATGCCGGCCAGCCCATGAGCCCATCCATCCATCCATCCATCCATCCATCCAACCACTGCGATGACACGCCCCGGCGATTCGGGTCGCTCCTTAGGAACCATCAGAGAAGGGCAAGCGACCACTTGCGTGCGAGGTACATACCTACATGCTAAGTACATAAGCTGAGCGTGCGTACGTACATACATACATACATAACATGATCTGCCACGCGTTGGCGGATTGGGTACGTAGAAGAGAAAGCGAAAAGAAGGATGCTGATTAGCCACTTGTTTCTGCGTCCTTTTAGGTTGGTGACGGTGCGTCTTTTCTAACAATAACTCGACCTGCAGGATGCAAGGCACGACGACCATCCACCACACACACACCCCGTGCCTAAGGTTACCGCAGCCGGAAGCTGGACTACTGTACGATACGTGCCCTATCGCCAGCGTCCATGTATGTACGTACCTGGTATGGTATCTGTACGTACTATAGCAGACCTGTCTCCGCCGATCTGCTTGCTCGAAAACCCACTTCACCCGCGCCGGTTACCAGCGGTATCTCTGTTTCGCCATCGCCCTCGCCCTCGCTCTGCTCTTTTCCCTCTCTCGCCTGTCCCTGTCGAGCTGTCCTTATCATGGATCAACCGTGGTCCTCTGCTGATTTAGACCGTCGGCTTTCGCCAGGTACCTGACATCCCGGCATCTAATCTACATCATCAGATCTGCCACCCTTCTCCACTCGAGCCCGCCGTGTTGATTCATGACCACGGCTCGCATGGCAGCATGCTTGAAGGCGCTTTTGCAGACCAGCAAAACCTTAAGTCTAGTTGCTATACCCTTAGGAGATCCCGTCCGTCAAACGGGCCTAATTATAATATTTTCTTAAGATTTTTTTTTTTTAATTATTATTTGACTTCCCTTCTCGCCGCACCTTGAGGCCTTGACCGCTACTTGTGTGATGACTCAAGCCCGCCATCATGATTATGCCCTCATTCCTTTTTTTGTCTGCGTTCGTTTACTCCGAGCTGCGAGAGCCTTTCGACCTTTGCGTTACGACCGAGATATCACAACACAAAAAAGTAACGGCCGGCTCTGATGCCAAAGTAAAATAACAAAGTTCCAATATACCTACAGATTAGGTAAAGTACGTAAACTTCTATCTCTTTTCTTTTTTTTTCGTTTTTCCCCTCGCTGGCGCTCGAACCTAAAGACATGGGTTTCCCAACACACGCGCCGCTCTCCGGCTTGCGTACGAACGATGACGGTAATCTTGCGCTCCTACTGCTACCCAAGAAACATGCAGGGCTACCTATCTGGCTATCCGACCCACGAGCCGGAAGCCCGGAGACTGCGAGCAGGGGCTGCTAGGAGCGGAAACCAACCCCCTCCCCCCCCCCCCCCCAACCACCCATCTCGCCAGATTACTGTTGCGAGATGGGCCGGGCGACGATGTGAACTCGGATAGAGCTCGGGTATGTAAGTGTGCAAGACCCTCGCATAGAAGAAAGATCGTCCCATTTCCCCAATGCGGCATCTATGCGTGTGTGTACATGTAGGTGCGAGATATGCGTCTGTATGGCGTGGAACCTAGCAGCGTGGTCGGCATGAGATGTGTATGTAGATTCCGCATCCCGATCGCTGATCCGTTCCTTCGGCTGCTACCTACCGTCATCCTTCCATCTAATCCTCGCGATCTTCACTTTCCATCTACGTATCTTCTCTTGCTGAGATGGGACCGGGCTCGTCAGCCGAAACGTCCAGAACGTCATTGTGCAAGGGGGCATGTAAACATATAAGGGGCATGGCCACAGCCAGCAACGACAACCCCGGCATTGGTCGAAGTGCCACGACGAGCATACTGCTTCGCGGATACGTTTGCTTTTTCTTCTTCATTTTCTTTTTCGGCATCCCACGTGAACGCGCATATACGACATGTCGAGGAGACCCAGCGGTTAGGGACCGACGTCCGTATTGATATTAGGTTGCTTCGTAATAACGCGGGAGGCGCCTTGCCGGCCTCTGCGATGCGACGCTCGTGGTTACGGCCGGCGGCTCTCCGGGATATTCTAATTTTGTATTTCTTCTTTCCTGTCTCACGCCGTTGCAGAAACGTCCCTCGCCAGCGGCGCCCCGGACACGCAGGTCTCGAGCGGAATGGAACACCCGGACATTACGCGACGTTGGAGCGCGGCCCGTCATCTGGGTGGTTCCCGGCCATCCCTGGGTATCGACGTTTCTATGCTTACAGGTCCCTGCCAAGTCAGACTCATAGATGTAGTATATGTACTCTTGGATTCAATATATAAGAGTGGGCATCATCAATACATCTTCCTCCGAAACTGCCTAGTGAGACAGAACGTGAAAAGGGACGAGAATGCTTTGCCCGAAAACTCTATAGGCAGTGCAAGCATTCAGAGTTCTACAAAACCTCGGGCTATACCTCCGGCGAGGGAAGTCTATCGCCAGCTCGCATCTGCTCATCGACTAGGTCATGGTTAGCAGATTGCGGCAGCTGCAGAAATGCCTGCCGACGAAGAGCCGCTTGAGATGGAGATGAAGAACGAGGCGCTTGAGAACGCGACGCGGATTTCACGGAGGTATGGAGGAAGCCCATGACCCTATAGGTCCATGTATTCTCCCCATCCGTGAGGTTGTTTCTTCCCATGAGACTATGTGCTCCAAGTCTTCAGTGATTGAACCGGTCTCGGGCATAGTTGTAAGTTATGGACGAGGAGTGCGGCATCCAGACGGGGAACATAGAGCCAGTACCACTACTGATCGAACAACCAACCTACCAATGCCTTAAATCTCTTATTTTCTCCTTACTGAATAGAAGAGAGGACGTCCAAAACTTCGAGTATATTACTTTGGGATCAAAAGTGCTCTCATATACATTCTCTTCCAACATTAAGCATGAGTTGTAGCCAGCACCAAGTAGTACTTCCATCATTCTACAACATAATCTTCACTTCCTATCTCTGTTCACGTCGCGCTTCGTCTTGTAAGTCGTCGTATAAAGTTCGCCCGAGGCCGTCCGCCAGTGACGAAATACGCTGTGGTGGCGGTGATAGCCGTTACAATAGCGAAGACCAGGTTCATATTCCCATAGCCAATACCGTCGCGAAGCGCCCCCGAGACGATAGGTCCGACGGTGAGCCCTGCGCAGAAGCAGAGCGAGTTGAAGCCGTACAGCTGGGCGTAGGGGCCGTTGGCGCCGAAGAAGCCCGGGTTGGCCTTGTCGAACTTCATCACCACGAAGCTCGTCTCGACCATGCTGGGTGATCCGATAATAGCTAGACCTACGCCGTTCAAAGCCAGCATCGCGCAATACAGGATAATGTTGCTGGTTCCGGAGAGAAGATGGTCTGATGGCAGTCGCAGAAGGACGAGAACGGGGACGAGATAGCCGAACCCGGCAACGGCTGCGAACTTGGTGCCGTATCGATCGACCGCCCAGCCGCCGACAGGACCCATAACGAGATAGGGGACGTCCAGGGCGATGAATAGCAGGCCTGCCTTGAGCGATGTGAAGTTGAAAAGACTCTGGGCTTCGGTCGGGACAGTCGCGTCGAAAACGGCAAGCAGAGTGGCCTGAACAAACGCCAGGCCGAATCCTACAAGGAGCCTAGGACTCCGGAAGCAGACAAGTATGGGTATCGCGCGTACGATACGGTTAGGTTCATAGTTGATCTTGTAGATCATTTCGTCATCGTCGTCGTCGCCTGCATTCGGCAACAAGCTATCACTCTCGATGGCTTCCTCGGGGTCATTGTCGTGGCTGCCGGACTCGTCTTGGCCGTTAGCGCCTGATATCGTGCCGTAGTCGCGCCGGGTTTCTTCTTCTTCCTCATTCTGGTGAACCGGTACAGGTGACTCTTCATACTGGGCAGCAATCTTCTTCTCGATCACAAACAGCCGCATGAACAGGTCCAGTGCCAGGACACCGGCGCCTACGCCGAAGACGCCCTCGTAACCCACCGTGTCGTACAGTATGCCGCCGATAACAGGCGCCATGAGCTGGCCGATGGAGATGAAGGAGAAGACGGAGCCGATGGTCTTGCCGAGGTTGTCGGGGCCGACGGTATCGAGGACCATGGCGAGGCCGATGGACCAGACGACGGCGGCGCTGATTCCCTGCAAGACACGCGCGACGTAGAGCACGGGGATAGTCCGGCCGAAGGCCAGCATGACGGTAGCCGCTAGCAGGGCCGCGAGGCCGCTCAGGAAGGGCGCCTGGCGCGAGCTGGCGCGGTCGGCGACCCACCCGGCCGGCACGGACGACACGACCGAGGCGGCCGCGTACACGGCCAGCAGGTCCGACACGTACGTCTGGATCTGGTGCTCCGGGATCGCCAGCCGGCTGCGCAGCATGAAGGGCAGCACCGGCACCACCAGCCCGTACAGGAACAGGTCCGTGAACAGCCCGATGGCGACCGTCGCGATGATGAAGAACGTGTTGGAGCGCCAGCGCAGGCCCAGAGGCGGGCTCGTGCCAGATCCCATTTTAGCGAAAAGGTGAAGCGATTACCACATAGGCGTTTGTGAAGAAAAGCTGTTGCGGGTTGCGGTAGGTTTATTTTTTTTCTCCTCTTATGCAGCCGCCAGGGAGCTCAACTGTTGGAACGCCCGGTTGGCGGCTCTCAGGCTTTTGCTCCCTGTAGAACAATGACCTCATAGGGTACCATAAGCACCCTGTCAGGCCATTGTCAGCCCTGTAACCAGCCACAGCGTCGTGCATTGTGTGCTGGAACTTAGTAAGGCCCCCCGAATAATCGGGTGTCGTAGGGACTCGAGCTCTGAATTGATCGTTCTACGTCACGCCTTAGAAAGATTACTATATACATGAAGGAGCACAAGTCGGGTACTCACTATGTCTCGTTCGATTGATCTACAATGTTCTGCACTGAATTCTCGGTGGGAAGGGAATTTTATGCGGTATTTCGAAATCGAAAAAGTAAGAAAAGAAAGTAGATATCAGTCACTGATCCAGTGCGAACACCAGTTCAACCCCATCCTCTCCAGTTACAGTTACTAGAAGAGGCTCTTCCATATGCCTGATGCCTGGAATCCACTGATTCATCCTTCGCGACGCCTTCGCGACGCCTTCGCGACGCCTTCGCTCACCCGGATACACTTCTCAACCTATAACATCCACGGCGGGAGCGTCTCGTACTGCTCCCACTCGGCGGGGATCTTGATGACGGCGGAGCGCATGAAGATATGCATGCCGCCGGCCCAGTCCCATTCGAGGCCCTCGACGCAGCCGCCCTTGATGCTAACGGTAGGGCGCGGCGTGCCGTCGGCGTCGACGATGCGGTGGAACATGCGCGAGCCGCAGCGCGAGCAGAAGTAGCAGTCCATCGACCGGCCCTTCTCCGTCTGCCGCGTCCAGCGCGTGAGCCGCGCCGCCAGGTCCGCCGCCAGCGGGAACAGGCCCTCGGCCGCGAAGATCGCCGACGTCCCAAACGCCGACGACGTCTGCTTCTGGCACTCGGTGCAGTGGCAGTAGAAGAGCGCCACGGGCTTTGCCGCCGGCGTCGCGAACGACACGTCGCCGCACTGGCACCGCACCGTGAGCGGCTTGGCGTCTGTCTCGGCCATCGTGATGATGCCACTCCTCAGTTCGATATTTTGAGGCAGGTAAAGTCCGTGATGATATCTGGGACCTGGTGCGAGTGTTTGCTAACGCTTGTATGTGAAATTGTTTGACTGCTTGGTCTAGAGTAGGTACGCAGTAGGTAAAAATTTGGAGATTCTGGAGATTCTATAGACTAGGTCAAGTTATGGCAACGAGTCGTCGCAGGCTAACCATTATTTCCCCCTCTCCAACTGGAGAAGCTTCGGCAGTTGAATTGAAGCCACTTACATCCGTCCAGTATACATTAATTGGGACTAGGTTATTCATCCGAGTATTGAAGGGTACCTGATGCCATGGTCTCAACTATCTCACCATATTGACGATGGTGGCTTTTGTTTTCTCTTTTAGTCTCGCTTCCCATCCGTTGTGTACTTTATCTCCTATACTTCCATACCTGCACTCTACTAAGACGACGAGAAAAGGACTGTATGGGTAGATATGATGCTACAAATCTAGTTGAATATGATCTTCTGAGGCATGATGTCCTAGCCTTGATTGAGAAACTACACGAGAGGGAGTGTGGTTCGTACCTCTAGCATCATATTCTCCAACTGGCTATTCTGACTCTTCTCAAATGGCATCTATCAGCCTATTAAACCAGCGACCGTATGTTTTAAAAGGTTGTTAAGGTGCTAGAAGTGGGAAGTAGTGTTGAAAAAGGGGTACGAAAAGGGGCTAAGATCAAATTGATCCTTTTCCTCATAAACTCACAAGGATATCACTCATACACTGCAATCAAGTTATTTTCCGTCTTAGACCAGCCATGATAGCTTCGATCAACTCCAAGGTATGGCAAGTCTCCTCAATGCTCACGTTCCCACTGGCACGCCGATTTGTTTTTTTGAATCCTCCTTCGGCATCACACTAGACAGCATGCGAACGGTCTTGGGTAGCCTGCTACGAGCCTATACCAGGAAGTCTTAACATTCGTTCTAGACCGCCAGGCCTGTTTAGAGCTTCCAGAATCGCGGACGTTGATGGTTATCCTTGAGAATAAACGCAACACATCAGGTAGCCTGTTAGGACCTTTTGATCTGGTATATCTCTGTACCCATAATCATCATCAACTCTTTGCTCTAACTTCTCGTATGAATCTCGTGAAATATCAGCTAACCACATCATAACTCGAGTACTGATCAGGTAGTTGATATCAACAACTGTCTTTCTCGACAGTCTCGTAGATTGACGTTGAATGAATATTTAAGCTACTATATACCGTCACGTCTTCCTGAATTGCAGGCCTTCGATTTGTCGTATGTCTTTGGGCTTAATGAATTCGAGCTGTAATATAAACAAATTTCTATTTGAAATCCGAGATACTGTGATCTTCTAACATGGCGGTTATGGAATTGCTTGCGTTCATCCCTCTAAGAAACCAGTTATAACTCATATAGCTTGTGACTGGCGGCGCCAACCTAGCTGTAGATAGTATATTCCAGCAATGATTAGTAATAGTATAGTGCATCGAATTCCGGCTTTCTTTTAGAAACTCCAGGCGTAGAATCGTAGACAGCAAGGACTTAACTCCTGAGTATCCGAAATATAATGGTGATTCGCTGTTCGACTCCGCGTCGTTGGGTTACTGGGGAATGCCCACCGCGAGGAATTACCCGGCAGTCGACTAATTCATTTTATCCGGTCCAGATTTGGTCAATCCGAGGCTCGGCTTTCATTCACGGACTAGCTTAACTGGGCACTATCACGGTTAAAGACCATTGCGGTGCCAAGTCAGACATTCCATAGAACGAATCACCAGGCCCAAGACGTATGAAATTGAGCCCCTCGACGCCCAGCCGGGGCTTTGGGACCTTTCGGGGCTTCATGTACAGCACTTGCAGCCATTGTCACGACTTGACGAACGAGAATTGGCCTACCCCATCATGAGGTATCAAGTTTCGTCCAGTGAGCGGTTTTAAATCAACAGCCCACTTTCGGACGACACAGGGGCCCCCAGTTGATTCTGAAGCAGAGCGTTGCACTGCAACCCTATCCCGCCCTATCCACGATGTGCAACTTGGATCATGTCCAGGATCCGAACGGACTAGCCGCCCACCCCTGAGTACGATCTTTACTTCTGGGCAAGACCTGTACGTAGTATATATATCGGCCAACTTCTAGAAAGTGACGATCGCCTCGATGGTCGAAGCCCAACCTACTGTGTAGAGTTATCATCCGATCGTCTCCTCGCCCAAGATGCTGTTAGAGTCCGCGCTCACCACCTTTGCATTTGCCCTCTGCGCTACCGCCAGAGCGGTGCCGAACCCCGTCGAAATATTCAAGCGGGCTCACACTGCCGGCGTTGTCATCAACAAGTGCTCCAAGCCTGGAGTCCTTGCTCTGGCTTATGATGATGGCCCCTACCAGTTCACGTCGTCTCTCGTCGACACCTTGGACGCGGCAGGCGTAAAGGGAACCTTTTTCATGACGGGCACCTTGTATGGTACGAGCAGACTCCTCTTTCTGTCGACATTGTCCAATATCAAGGATTTCATGAAATAGCTGCTGCGTGAATAGAGACTAATACGCCATAGGTTGCATCTACAACCAGGCAGCCGCAGTCAAGAAGGCATTTGACAGCGGACACCAAATCGCGTCTCACACATGGTATGACCGTTACAATGCTCTCTGATCATGATGGCTATGCTAGAACATCTCACTCACATCGATTCCCAGGACGCACCCCCATATGGCAAGCATGGGCGCCTCGCAGATCCAGAGCGAGATGCAGAAGGTCGAGCAGGCCATGGTCAACATCTTCGGCAAGAAGCCGGCGTACATGCGGCCGCCGTTCCTGGAGACGGGCGGGCAGTTCCTCAACGTCATGAAGTCGATGAACTACGCCGTCATCGCGGACGACGTGGACGCGGGCGACTGGAACAACCAGTCGCCGCAGCAGAGCGAGCAGAAGTTCCAGCAGGCCGGCGCGAGCGGCAACGGTCACATCCCCCTCATGCACGAGACGTATCAGGGCACCGTCACGACCCTGACCAACTGGCTGATCAACTGGGCCAAGACCAACAACCTGAAGATCGTCACCGTCGGTAAGTTACTCCTGGCCGACACTCCTGGACGACGTTAATGGCTAATGTTGCTGCAGCTGAATGTCTTGACGACGCCGACGGTGCCTACCAGCCCGGTAACTTCGAGGGTAACGGACAGACGACCTGCTAAAGGGGCTAGCTCATTACGTATTCTACTGTATATAGCATTGAAGCCGAACATAAGGTGTGAATACTTACAGCCGGATGACGGATTTCCATGATGCATGCAGCAGCTCGGAATGCCACATACGCAAATGACCTTGCTGCCTTGAAGGTACCGAGGTAGTCCTGAGCGTATACAAAACTTGCCATGACCACCCCGTAATGCGTAGAAGGAATACCATACATGTAAACGAGGGCTTCTGTGTCCCACTCCAGCGTTCCAAGAAAAGCGCCAAGGCAATCCTGCTGTATCATCTGGCACGAACCTCACACTTCAAGCCCGAGTCAGAGCGCTCTGACACCGCGTTTAGATGTAAATTCGAACCCTATGCCTAGAGAGGGGTCGATTCGGCCGGCTGTCATCGCTTTCCTGGCTTCGAAAAATCGATTTCATATCGGAAGATACGGTAGTCCGCAAATCCAACAATCGTATTGTAAGAGACTGTGGCTGACGAGATTCAAATGGACAATGTTGATTGTCGAGCGTAGAAAAGGAAAGATTTGCCGAGTTTCGTAAGACCAGCTGTAAGGTACGCCGCAGATCCACCAATAGGTACCTCAGGTACAGATCTGTACCGGCGATCACTAAATTCTGCCTGTAGCCCCTAGCAGTTCCCCTAGAAATTCCCCCTACAGGCGAAACTGGTAGCTCTGGCTTTCTGTGCCAGCGCCCAAGCAGTACCCCAGTTCGTCCCCCCCCCCCCCCCCCCCCCCACCACCCCCAGCCAGCCAGCCCGACCAGTTCTTACGCCCACTTTCTCACAATCAACCAACTGTGCAGAATCTCACGAAGATTCCCCGGACATCCGCCGACAACTTGCCGTCGTTAGCTCTTTGCTGCGACGCCTCTCATCTGATGGCTTCTTACCCTGAACCCACCGGCGACGCTGAATCAGTGCCCGGTCCAGCACCGGCACCGGCGACAGCACCCTCGCAATCCCCTCCGTCGCAGCATCATCAGCACCCTCAGCTACACGAATATGATGGTCTTCCCTCCCATATTCCCGCCACAACTGTCGCGCATCATGGCCTTCAGGTCTTGCAGGCCGCCTCTGCGGCTCAGCCTGCTTCAGACCCAGCCGACCTAGCTCAACAGTATGCCCAGTCGGCCGCGATACAGATGGGCGATGCTCAATTCGCTCAATCCCTAGCATCTCCCAATGTCGCGCCCGTGCCCGCGCCGCCCGCATCGCAGAAAGTAACACGTCTTAGACGCGCTTGTGACATGTGCAGTCAGCGAAAGGTTAAGGTAATACAGGCATCCCTTTCGCCTTGCGCAAGCGACCGACCATGCTAACGCTGTATTCGATTCCAGTGCGACGAGAGCGGACCGCCCTGCAAGCCATGCTCCGACCTTCAGGTCGAGTGCACCTTCAGTAGAGCGATGAAGCGCCGTGGTCCACCGAACAAGCATGCCGAAGCTGCTCGAGCAGCTAAACGACCTCGGGCGGAAGATGCCTCGTCCACGCCACAGAACGCTGCCGAGACGTTGGTGTCTATCGCGACCCACGACAGCGCCGTGGGCATGGACGCCGAGAGCATCGCGCCGTGGCCTATACTGGAGCTTCTGGTAGACGACTTCTTCACCTATATACATCCTCTGATGCCGTTTCCGCACGCGCCCTCCTTCCGCGCCGCACTCGCCAGTCGAATGGATAGATCGAGCGGCGAATTCCTAGCATTGCTAGCTAGTATGATTGGTGCCTTGGTCGCCTCCTTCCCTCGAAGCGCGCGATCTCACCTCAAGGCCCAGCACAGCACCGGCCTCTTCCCTACGGCCGTCTCGATGATCGATCACTGTCGGTCGGTCGCCTTGGAGGCAAGGGAATCTCGGTTTATGGCGAAGGCGGAGATGACCGTCGACGATGCGGCGACCAGTTATTTTTTGGGGATTGCCGCTGCGCATACGCTACAGTTTAGGCTGTGCAAACGCTTCTTTACTGAGACCATCACCTTCTGCAGAGAGCTTGACGGTCTCCGTCAAAGAACCACGTCCGCATCGGAGATCGGCATTCCCGGCGTGACGCAGGCCATGCACGCTTCGGCCAGCAAGCCAATTGACCACATTCGGGACCAGATCGGCAAACGAATCTTCTGGGTAATGGTCGCAGGTGTCAGGTAGGGCTACTCTTGGCCTATCATACCATGGACATATTTACTGATTACAATAGGTCAATGTCCCAGCTGGGTGTATCGGTCAACGAGATACCACTGCCTCCGCCCACCTCCCATGAGCCGTACCCTGAGCAGCCCGTCGAGGTTGACGACGAATTCATCTTCTCGGACCGCATACATGCTCAACCTGAGGGAACCATCTCTTTGATAACGGGCTTCAATCGTAACATTCGGGTCTACATGACAATGAACGAGCTGGTTGGCGTCGACATGTGCTACGGCATCAGCTTCTTCGACTGGACAGCACAGAAGAATATCTTGACCAATGGCCTCAACGGCGCCAAACAAGCAGCAGAAGACGTACCTCCGGAGCTCCAAGTTAGGGCCGACAACCTAGAAAAGTTGCAAAACCACACGCTGGGCTTCGACGACTCGGGCTTAGAATACTGCCCGCCTACTTTCCCGGCTCCCCAACCTGCCAATGATGTCAGACGCGTATTCGCAGAGGAGCCTATGCGTCGCCGTCACCTCCAGTTCGAGATCCAGAAGGCGAATATCCAGATGTCCCAACTTGCTACGCGTTCGTATTTTGTCGAGCGCTATCTAAACCTTCGCGACGCGCGCCAGGCGAATGCGACCTTCGACGAGAGTACTAAGGAGGAGATTAAGGACGAACGAGACAATATGATGATGGAGGAGCGAGAAGCCATCGTGCAGAATCTTGTTGTGGTGTTGGCGTCGATCAGTCAGCGCAACATGGAGCCGAACGGCTGCTCTCTCATCAACAAGATCCGCCAAGTTGCCAGCACTCTCCTGAACAAGAGCGAAGAGCGTAAGGGTCAAGCAGCGGCCAAGGCAGAGGAGTACCTACACGGTTTCCTCAACATTCTGATGAAACTGGAGAAGATCGGAGCAGCACCGCGAGCGGACACGATGACCACCCAGGACGAGGAGGAGGAACTGCACAGCTGGTCGAGCCTAAAGGAATACCAGCAGCAATTCATGTCGAGCGGCGGATACGAGGGAATCGGCTACTGATACAGTCCGTTTTCTCAGTGTTCCCCCTGATTTTGACTATTGCTTTGACTATCGTCTATTTATCGTCAAGTATATAAGTCTCAGACCGCCTGCGACTATTAGTATGCTGCTCGAGACGCGGCATCTCCAGCATTGTTCCATGAGGAGTCGCGTGGGCACGGAGTGGTTAGAGTTGCCTTATTTGGTCGACTCTACGAGTTCTGTATATACCTGGAGTTGATAGCCCTCGATAGGGGCGTACTGTGCGTATTAACAGCACAACGAGATGCGCATCATTACTTTGGTTCAGCATAAGTCATGGTAGTATTGGACCAATCGCGGCTTCAACATGGTACCGACGTGATATTAGTGCGATTCTCGAAAGTTCGCAGGCTATTGAGGCTGTCTGCTGCCGAGGTCAAAATGCAACACCTTGATGGCTTAATTTTCGAACCACCCCCTGGCCAAGTTGGTTATGAGAATCGGTGCATGGGAATAGCTTCACTTCCAGTCATACTTCTCTTTTCACCACTTGCCGCGAAAATTACCGATCTGACTCGTAGCAAACGGAGCTCCGGCTAGGTCATCGTCATAGACAGATGCCAGCCAAGCCGGCGAAGCCCGCAGGCACAAATTCCGGAGCTAGAGGGACAGCTTCGCGGCAGGCTACGTCACTATATATTCATATTACTCCATGAAGCACTCACATAGGCTGTTTGATTACAATCCATGCCGTCATTT
Organism: Hypoxylon sp. FL1284; assembly: GCA_022432365.1. Taxonomy (NCBI): domain Eukaryota; kingdom Fungi; phylum Ascomycota; class Sordariomycetes; order Xylariales; family Hypoxylaceae; genus Hypoxylon; species Hypoxylon sp. FL1284. Next base: position 826,368 of record JAJJXE010000002.1, read on the forward strand.
CACCAGATTCCGGAGTTAAGGGCTGCATGCATGTTTGCTTGGGAAGGCCGGCTTCCATAAATATCAGACACAATGACTGATGAAAAACGAACCTAGATAGACATCAGATAGCCACGCCATCACATTCACAACCTCACATCGTGAACCAAGTAAAGTCAAGTTTCAAGAATAGTCAGCCAAGATGCCTTACCCCGACGAGTTTGAAGGCTTCATGATCACCGAGCTGGGAAAATACAAGGACTTTAAGAAGCAGACTGTACGTGCTCTCCTCTCGTCATCTCAACTCACATTCCACAGACAGTTCTATTCGTAGTCTAACATAGCCAAACCCCCCAGTTCAAACCCAAGGTCTTCGGCGACAATGACATCGACATCAAGATCGAGTGCTGCGGCGTGTGCGGGTCTGACGTGCACACGGTGACGGGCGGCTGGGGCGACGCACCGACGCCGCTGTGCGTCGGGCACGAGGTAGTCGGCAAGGCGGTCAAGGTCGGGTCCAAGGTCAAGGACGTCAAGGTGGGCGACCGCGTGGGCGTAGGGGCGCAGGTGTGGTCGTGCCTCAAGTGCGAGCAGTGCAAGTCGGACAACGAGAACTACTGCCCGCACATGGTGGACACGTACGGCGCGCCGTACCCCAAGGAAGCCGACCCGGACGAGACCGTCAGCCAGGGCGGGTACGCGTCGCACATCCGCGTGCACGAGTACTTCGTGTTCCCGATCCCAGACGCGATCCCCTCGCACCTGGCGGCGCCGATGCTGTGCGCGGGGCTCACAGTGTGGTCGCCGCTGGTGCGCGCGGGGGTCGGCCCGGGCAAGCGCGTGGCCGTCGTCGGGCTCGGCGGGCTGGGCCACTTCGCGGTGATGTGGGCCAGCGCGCTGGGCGCCGAGACGACGGTGATCTCGCACTCGCCGAGCAAGCGATCCGACGCGCTGGCGCTCGGCGCCGCGCACTTCGTCAGCAGCGCGGACGAGGGCTGGGCCAGGCCGCTCGCGTTCCGCTTCGACTTCGTGCTCAACACGGCCGACATGACGCACACCTTCAACCTCGACGACTACCTGTCGGTCCTCAAGGTCGGCTGCCGCTTCCACCAGGTCGGGCTCCCCGACAGCCCCATCCAGAACCTCAAGCCCCAGCAGTTCATGCCCAACGGCTCCAGCATCGGCGCCTCCCACATCGGATGCCGCCCCGAGTGCCTCGCCATGCTGAAGCTCGCCGCCGAGAAGAAGCTGTTCCCCCGCGTCGAGACACTGCCTGTCTCCGAGAAGGGCTGCGCTGAGGCTGTCGATCGGGTTAAGCGTAATGATGTGAGGTACCGATTTACGCTCGTCGACTACGACAAGGCTTTTGGTAGCTAAAGGTGCTTGTGACTTGGTGAAGCGTTGTTCGGGATTAGTATCTCTGTGGCAGGATAGAGAGTAAACGTAGAGTTGGGGACTATTCTGGAGTTCAGTCCAATCGGTGAATAAAAGTAGGGGTAGACCAGACTAGATACAGAGCATACGATCAAATGAAATAAATCAGACTCAACTTGTGTCAGTGAGGTATCCCTATTATCTATCCGTTTGAAGGCGCGACCTGACGATTCTTTGGAATATCCACAGTGCCGCGGATATTCATGCTACACGGGTATGAATAGAGAAAACTCATCTTTATTTCATTACACTCTTGCTGGATGCCTTCAGCCACGTGTATCGTCACCTTTCATCAAGCGGCTGCATCTTGGTTGGATGCTCACTGTTTGGGTAAGCGGTTTAACTGTTGAGAACTTGTGGGAACCGCGAAGCTTAATACGTCTCGTTTCTAATAGTTGTTTCCCTGCTCTGCAATTCTGACCCTGAGTCTACTCCTAGCTTCATTTTCCATTTTGATAATATGCTGGCCTGTTCAATGCTGATCCTAGCACATCAACATCACACATATTTGGGCGGAACCTAGTTTCTCTGTATCAGTTGTGAGAAAATTTTCGGCTTGTAATCGCACTATTAGACTTACGTCTTGCTTGAGTATTACTATCAAGAGCTAGTCAGAGGCGTTGTGGAAACTGGGCACTACATCAATTAGTGAAAATTAAACATTTCGTAACTGTCCGTACATCACTTATGGACAAAGCGTTTTTATGAAATAGAGCTGGAGGTTATGAACCATATCTTGCCTTACCTTTACTACTATCTAGGAAGACGTCGAGTTCCTGGCCTCAGCCCTGGTGCTAAGTGTACCGGCGATACAAGTGTTTTACTGATGGGACTTATTAGCTGCCTGGAGAATATCATACATAAGTTTCTCGGTTGTGCCGATAGCTGCCTGTCTACCTATTTTTATCTTCTCATTATTTCTCTGCTGTCAAACTTCCTTTAGGGTTGACAGTCACAATAATCAAGACATCAAGTTAGATCACTTGAAGTAGCTAAGCTAGCTTCTTCTACTTCTGTCATGATGGTGAGTTAAAGGATTACATTTGTTCGGGAATATACAGAATGCTTCACTAGTGAAGCAACTATCCATTCTGTTTACATTAGTCTTAGTCACTCCTCTTCTGATGGATGTCTTTTCAAGACACGTATAGTCAGCCAAACATGTCACGCTCGCTAGTCAAGTGTCCAAGGAGCTGTTCTCTCGCCATGTCCCGCCCCCTCCTATATTAAAAATTTCCGTGTGACTCCTGTACGTAGTCCTCAGGGAGCTGCTGTCAACAACACGTATCCCCCAAATTTGGAGCTCTTTTATAATCCGCAGTACTTATTCGACCAATTCAAGGCCTACTTCTGTCTTATAGTAACGAAATCCGCTGCTGCGCGGTTTATGTCCAATCATCAAAAGCTGCCTCCAGAGCGCTTACGCGTACTCGAGTCACTCTGTCTGTGCAACAGTCTCTAACCTCCATCAGCAACTCCCCCTCCCCTGAATCCAGCTTTGGTACCGCAGGGAGAGCCATCGCTCGCTTTCCTGCGGCTATAAGAACCATTGGAGTCGTTGGAGTAGATTTACGTTGCTAGGCGGCTTTCATTAAGTACTGTGTAGTTTACGCCACCAACGCGAGGTGCAGTTGGAGTTGCGAACTCTTAAGAAGCGCATTATCCTGTTGCCTCCCGCCCCCCTTTTCTGGTTCATTTGCCACGGTAAGAGTCGACAGTGAGGCGGAGCAGTTGGGGGTCCCCATTCATCGGAATCCAGACGGGCGAAAATTGGTGGCGGACATCTCGTGATGAGAGCCAGACTGAACATGCCACCGACCCGGATTTCCCTTTAAAACTCGCCAGGCTCCCAGGCAAAACCTTCTCATCCCAAATATTTTGTTACTCGGATTCGGATAACGGACGCGACGCGTGTGATAGGCTATAGCAACCCGACAAGACCGCCAATTGGCGCCAATCACGTGAGACTCTTACAAGAACTTCCTGTCCTTTTCTCTTGCATTACTTCCGCCTAACTCCAGCAATTCAGCACACCTAAAACACGCAGCGGAAGCCACGGAAGAGGCGACAAGTACGTTCTCACATCAAGAAACCATAGATCGGTAGCCCAAAATCGAAATCGACTGAAAACATGGGGCATCACAATCGACATTTCGCCGGCGATCGTTTCGCGCTAAGCGGAGCCTGGAGTCCTCCAACAAGCAGCGCCAAGTAAGCAGCACCGTGTAAGCCCTTTGTTTACCATCATGATAACTAATAGCCGGGGTATTATAGCTTCTGCGAGGAGGACTTCGTCGTCTCGAGATATCTGGCCGAGTTCATCAACTCGTTGACAAATCTGGCCTACAGTATGTGTGCTCGCCCCCATCCATCCGTCGAGTGACTAAGCAGTCCAACACGGTACAGTTGCGCAAGCACACTGACACGTCCGGTATATCCTGTCCTGTAACTCACATCTTTAGTCTACTTTGCGCTCCGCTACATGTATGGCAAGGGTAGCCGTGGCCTGTTGGCGCCCAAGACAGACTTCATGTCCATCTCCCTGCTTGTCCTCGGCGTCTGCTCTTTCCTGTTCCACGCGTCCCTGCGTCAGACAATGCAGTTCGCCGACGAGCTCGGCATGCTGCTGCTGGCCTGGTCGCTGCTGCAGGGCATCCTGACGGTGCGGCGTCCGGGCGGCTACGACCGGCTCGTCAACATCACCCTGGCTATCGTCTTCCCGCTCTTCTCGGCCTTCTACGTCTGGAGCGGCAAGATCATCTACCACGCCTCGGCCTTCACGCTCATCGTCATACTCATGATAGTGCGCGGCCATCACCTCTTCTACTTCCGCGACCCGGCTTTCCCAACCGCCAAGCTTTCCGAGTGGAGAGTCCGCGGGGCCAAGGCCCTTGCAGCTCTTGTCGTCGGCTACATCCTCTGGAATATCGACCTCGAGCTCTGCGCGCAGCTTCGGAGCCTGAGGGAATCCGTCGGACTGCCGTGGGCCTGGTTCCTGGAGCTGCACGGCTGGTGGCACGTCTTGACTGCTGTTGCCGCGAGCGAGTTTATGGATGTTGTGAGAGAGCTGCAGGAAGAGATGACGAAGGAGGAGGAGCAGAAGAGCTTGATCACCAAGTCGTGATTATACTCTTCGATCTGTTATCTGCCTTTCTGTTATACAGATATGATGATCGTATCGGTTGCATCCTTGAGATAGAAGACTATCTAGACAAGAGTATCAAGGGTTCAAAAATAGTAGTATGGCTTTTTTATATACATACTGTATATAAACTCTTCTGTCCGTACCCCGTACTGCCAGTTCTGGAAGCAATACAGTTTATATCACCTAATAGAAATTTGTTATGCGACAGCAGGCACCCCTGTACGTAGTATAAAACCTGGCAGCTTGGAAGAAATGATAGATGAGTGAAATGAAGATCCCTATCAACTGCCAGGCCTGTCAGCACCTGCGGGCCATAGATGTGGCTGAAGTCAGTGGCGGTGCAGATGTTTCAAAAGCACAAAGGACATGGTTCGGCGCCAGGACGTGATGGGGGGCCGATGGGGGGGCTAAAGTCCCTTTGCACTTGGCTCGGCTGCAGCCAGACTGCAAGTGCACACCTAACCAGTAACCAGTAACCAGTTACTGCACGCTCAGTACGCGTACGCCGCCGCACCGTCTTTCCCACTGTCGGTTCCGATCATCTTTTGGCAGAGGCTCGTCTAACCTACCTTATTCGACTTTGCCAGATTTCAATCCCTTTCCTCTCTTCTCGGCTTGGTCATCGTTGCATCGTTTAGTCCCAAACGCCGAGACGTCTGCGACAAAACCCTCGCCATTCTCTTATCCGGCACCGTTTCCCGTCGATAACACTTTTTTCCCTTCTTAATCCAAGGGATAATTTCCGATTCCCTGCAAAAGTACGGATCAAGTACCCAGCAGGAAGCGTCGTGGCTTGCGTGTCTGAGCGTCACTCTTGACGGTCCACCTTTAAATCAGCCTCCTAGACTGCTACTTGAATTTGCCAGGGATCGTGAAGAAAGGAGTCCAGAGGGAAAAAAAAAAAAATAAAATAAAAATAATTCCGCGACAACCTGTCCAAATCGGTACTCACCCAATCACAACGTCCAGCATTGACACATAACATCTTCGACACCTGATATACCGAATACCGATAGCTGAATATCCTTTACGTACGACTCGCGGTACAATTTGGGGAATTCTATCTCGCGCGACGAATTCGACACCGTTACCTGATACTCTACCGTCGAAGGAGAAGCACACATTACATCATGTCGTCGGGACTGACGAGACGCCGCGGAGCAGGTGGTGGCGCGACTACCGACGAGGGTACCAATGGTGTCAATCGATCCAACTCGTCCCAGAACGTGCGCGACAGTGCCCCTGAGACGAGCTACGAGAGCAGCGAGAACGGCCACAAGATCGCGTTCGACCCGCGCGACATCAGCGAGAGCGCCGAGAGAAGCAAGCAGCCGAAGCTGACGCTGATGGAAGAGGTCATATTGCTGGGACTTAAGGACAAGCAGGTAGGGAACTCTCATGACCTAAAAGTCTGGGACCGCCAATGCCCGACAGCGATGCTGATAGCGGATAAATGCAGGGCTACCTCTCGTTTTGGAATGATAACATCAGCTATGCGCTACGCGGCTGCATCGTCCTTGAACTCGCCTTCCGAGGCCGCATCAGCATGCAGAAGGATGCCTCCAGACGGCGATTCCCTCTGGCAGACCGAGTAATCGAGGTCGTCGACGACACGCTCACGGGCGAGGTGCTGCTAGACGAGGCCCTGAAGATGATGAAGCAGAGCGAGAAGATGAGTGTCAGCTCGTGGATCGACCTGATGAGCGGTACGTTTTCATCCCGACGCTCCTTGGCGCCTTGCCAGATTACTGACCCGACCGTGTGCGACCAGGCGAGACATGGAACCTCATGAAGATCGGCTACCAACTGAAGCAAGTTCGCGAGCGGCTGTGCAAAGGCCTGGTCGACAAGGGCATCCTGCGCACCGAGAAGCGCAACTTCCTGCTGTTCGACATGGCCACCCACCCCATGGCCGACGGTGGTGCGAAGGACGAGATCAGACGGCGCGTTAGGAACGTCTTGACTCAGCGCACCGTCGTCCTGCCCGCTTCCCAGTTCCTGCCCGAGAACCTCGAGTTCCGCTACGTCCGCACCATCTCCATGGTCTGCGCTGCCTACGCCGCCAACGTCCTCGAGAACGCGCTGAGCACCCTGGGCCACGAGGCAAGGGAGCGCGCCTTCACCCAGACCGACGAGCTTCTGACCGAGTACTCCCAGTTCCCTTTCGGCAAGAAGACGGGTTCTACCGGGATCGGAGCCAACCTGCCGCAGGTTGTTTCTGAGGTGAGTTTTTCTTTTTTCTCCCTTAGGACAGGCCTGAAAGGAACACTGGGCTAATCTAAATTGCAGGAGGTTAACACCGCCAAAGACAAGGAGCTCCAGCTCGAGGTAGTCGCCGCGTGTCTGAGTGTTTTCACCCGCCTCGACTCGCTTCTGTAAACCTTTCTGCTGGTTCACCTATTTCACTTTGATACAGTATAGCCGGCGTTCAACTTTGTCACTTGCATCAGCCGGCAACACGATGGACCGCCTTTGTTACCTTTCTTCCACGACAACCCGATCGCCCTTAGCCTATTCCGAGCCGAACCGATACGAGCGTCTGAAGGGATTGGAAACGGACGGCTGTGCCTCGAAATAATTACATAACGAACCGCAAAGGTCCATATGCTGTTGTGTATGGGACTGGAAACTTTAGACACTGATTAAAACAACGACGCGAAGACAAGGTCATCCATCCCAACTGTGCTATTTAAAGCTTGCTGGGGTTCATGGGGATTGATGAGCTGAAGGGGGACATTTCGGTGCGAGCCAAAACTAGAACGAGGAAAGGGAACGAACGGGAAGGGAAAGGAGATGTATAAGACTCGAAACGGAAGCAGAGCGAGAAGACGGCTAGCTGCCAGCGAGGTCAGCCCGTGCCGAACAGTGGAAAAAGGGGCGAGGAAAAGAAAGGTTCCATCAATGTCATTTTTCTCGACCGTGTTGCAATAGTCTAAAAAATCATGGATTCTTTTTTTCTTCTTCTCTTCTCTTACCGGCCTCACGTTTTCTGCTCGTCATGGGGGGTTTTTGTAGACTTCGCTTGTCAATATTTGCAAAAGAAAATTACTGATCATGAACTGTTCGCATTTTGGGAAAAGGGGGCTATGAATTGTGGAAGCGAAAGCGAGTTTAACAGACATCCTGGCCCTTGGAATCGTGATATAACTCCAGTAACTTCCATCCCATCCCATGCCTTCCCTAGAGAACGCCTAGCCAATGCCTTGTCTTTCCGCCTTCCCCCCCTTTCCCCTCCCGCGAGCAAGCTTGGTAAGCCACAGCCAGCCCACTACTTGAGATCCGTAGTCCTAGCCTTCCGCAGCCTGTCCTTCCACCCGCCCTTCTCATAGAGCCAGACCGCCTCGACAGCGAACGCGCGCGCGCTGCGATGCCCGCGGCCCTCCTCGGCAGCTGCCTCGTCGTACAAACTCCGCAGAACCGCGCCCTCCTCGACCTCGCGCCAGACGCCGAACGCGAGCTCGTCGTCGCGCACCCCGCCGATGCCGGGTCCGGCGCCGCCGCCGAAATCCCCGCGACCGAGCCGGTACAGGACGCGGCCGAGGGTCTGGTAGGCGAGGCAGCGCTGCCCCGGGACGGCGGAGCGGCACAGGCGCGCGAGCTCGCGCACCGTGTAGCCGGCGGCCTCGGGGGCCTCGCCGTGGTGGTGCAGGCCGCGCGAGGCGGGGACCGCGCGCGCGATGCGCGGCGGCACCAGCGCGCCGCGGAAGTCGAAGCGCAGGTGCGACAGCGGTACAGAGGAGTGCGAAGGGTGGTACGGGCTCTCGCGGTCCGCGGCCGATCCGTCGGAGGGCAGCGGCGCCATCCAGGCTAGCCGCGACGGGTCCGCTGGGAGCGTCGCGAAGTACTTGTCGTGTAGCTTCGAGAGGAAGTCCGGGTCTGCTGGGTCGAGGTCTTGGCCTGCTGAGGGCGGCTGCGGCCAGTGGGGTTTGGTGGTGGTGCTGCTGCTGTCGCCGGGCGGAACAATGTACTCGGGCGGCGGAACTGCGGGCGCGGCGTCGTCGTTGTGGGGGTGGGTCTGTGTTGCTGCTTCCGGGGGTGCTGTCTTCTCTGTCTTGGGCGCTGATGTTTCGGGTTTCTCTGCGTCTTCCTCGTCTTCTACTGTGGCCCATCGCACCCGTCTCGATTGGTTCGACTCTGTCGACTCTGCTTGTGGTTGGCTTGGTGGAGGGTTGCTTGGTTCGCTGCTTTTTTGCGGTGCGGATGTATCCTCTATACGTATCTCGAGAGGTTCTTGCGCCTTGTCCGTCTTGGTAGACTGCTCTTCAGAGTTCGGTTTGGGCTGGTCGAAGGGTGAGGGGCCACTGGATTCGTCTATGTTGGCTCGTCTCAGTAGCATCTGGAGCACGGACGGGTCTAAGCCACCAAGAAGTTCATGTTGGGCATCCTCAATCTCTTCTTGTGACATGCTCGCCAGCTTTTGATTGTTCTCGCGATCTATGTTCTCTCGCTCGTTGGTCTTGGAGTTGCCGCTTGGTGGTCTTGCTTGCTGCGCATCGGGGCTCGTAATCGCAGGCGACTCCTTGGGAGACGGTGCGGGAATCTTGGGCCATGACTGCTCCAGTTCAGCATTTTGCCTCTTCTGTCTGAATGCTGAAACCCTCGTTCGCTTCTTGTGTTCAGGAAAACCGGTCGAGCTAGACTTGAGGGTCGGAGCTTTGGGCGCTGTCGTCTCCCTCTCTTTGATGTCCGAAATTAGAAGATTCATGGTTGAAGAACAGGTATAGGCACGAGCGTGAGAGTTTGATGTGTATTGATATTCAGCAAGCGCAGGAAGAAGACACGGAGGGCGGTCGATTACTGGGCGTCTTAGTCTGAGCCTTGCGTTGGAAATTCCGGATGTGTAGAAACCAAAAAAAGGTAACGAATTGACGTAACAGCCTCCGGACAGGGATCTCGTTTGTGGCTGATACCCTTATTTACCTAAGGTACCCTGGTAGATACTTGACTAACTGCATGTGGCCAATGATGCAAGATTAGCGCGTTTTGTGCTTGGTAGGGAAGTAGGGGACTGTAGCAAGCGCGAGAGAGCGCGCTAGGTCGCTTATCTGGCCAATGATATGGCTTCGGCCCGCGTTTGGCTTTCACGGGAAGAAACAACCAAGATCGGGCTGAAACTTAAAAGATCCCGCAAGGTACGTACCGCCAGCATGGGAAATAAATTGCTCACCGGAAACCGACAGAATAAGGAGCTTATTGAATTGGACATTTGGCACATGCACTCTATATCTCAAATGTAATTTCATGTGAATGGTATACGGTTGTTCGGATACAAATATGATAATTGAAATTGCCGACCGAGTGTTGTTATTCTTGCATTTAAATTAGATGTACAGTATACACGTGTGCACTCACTTACGTACCATATTGAGTGCACCTATAAACTGTACACTGTATAGATAGCATGATGTATACCCCGCTCAGTCTTTTGTTTTTGCTTTTTCTCAAGCTTGTTTCAGCCAATCCACTTCGGAAAGAAGTCGAAGAAACCAGTCCCAAATAAATAACAAGTGATATACCAACTCCATCCGTACCAGCCACGTCCTTCATGTGTACCGTAGTAAGCAGTCTTTTACCGAATTGTCAAGTGGCACGACCAGAACCCAGCAGGTCCTCGTTAGTATCGCGGCTATCTTGCGCGAACCGTCATGGTGGGCCCTATGAGACTCTGGAATTTCTGAAACGGAAGAGAGGATGTAGGTACCCAGGTACGTACCGAGGGTGCCCCACTCCATCTCTCTCCTATCTGCAAAGTACAAACAGAGATGTATCGATTAGGCGGAGAGAGGCTCAAGCTTTGCTGCATGAAATTGGACACGCCTCCACCCGCCCTGCCCTTTTTGGGGCTTGCCGACAGCTCGGCTCATCGAACCCGGCACTATACGGGTACATGACGCAGCATTACTAACGGTACCTACATACATGTACATATTATCTCACATCGGACGAAGACTCTTACCAGAGATCTTTTGACGACACATCGCCTATGCGTTTCAATGTTGTCTTTTAATTGTACTTGGTTGGCAATACGATATTAAAATATGAAGATGCAGAGTTGGATTTGTACTTTTAGTGAAAGAACATTCGTGTAAACATGACAGGTTAGCCAAGGAGCACCCCGACCATCGTCTTGTCACAAGTACCCGTAAGGCTGGGGGTACAGTGGTCCGATGTACAGTTTACCCAAACAGCAGCTATACGTGTACGTAGTACGTAGTACGACGGATGTGCTGATGGCTGGCTATGAATACATATATGCAGCCACATGATACATCTGCAGATACCGGGTAATATTTAACTGATCCAGGTATGAGAACCGAGAACCTTGGAAGCTCAGCGGGCAGGGCAGGGCACCGGACAGCTGAGCTGAGAGGCAGACGGTCGGAGCGGTGACTGGCAGCTAACTTTACATGCCCTGTTGGCTCTGGCTTTAGATGCTGAGTTCCAGGCTCTTATGCCTAGAAGGATGGCTATGCTCCCCCCATCCTTCGTCTCCCGTCCCGGTGCACAGTACCGTGCATGTACCCCTGGCCTGGCCTATCTCGTGTCCTCTTCTGCCCTTTAATAGAATTTACATAGTACCCAAGGTATACATATGCACGTCTATGTCACCAGGATCGCTTCGTCACGGCAGAGGTACCATACGAACCCCCCCTCGGCCCAGTCTCGTCTCTACATGTACGTAGGTAGTATGTAATAGTAGGTGGAATTCCTGTGCCTGGCTCCATACATGTATCAAATCCTCCCTCCCCCTTTGGAAGCCCGTCAGGCGCCAGACCTGCATGTACCTACCGTAGGTATTTACCTCCAGTGCCAACTCGATGCCCCGAGCTTGGGCCATTCCCATGTCCACCCCGGTCGGATGACACTCGCCATCTCATGTCTGGGAAGCTCTATGCGCCTAATTCCATAATAGCTTGCTAACACGATTCTATCATCCCCCCCCCCCCCCCCCGAATCGTCTTCCCATTCTGTCATCCAGCATTACCTCCCCCCGTTCTATTAGTCTTCCCCCTTTGAGGTCCTAGCTATCCCAATCCAATGCCACCTTTCCTCCTCTCTCCCCCCCCCCTCCCTCGCCCTCTCCGTCTCCCTCTTGACCCCCCCCCCCCCCCCCCCCCCGGCCACCAAGGTACATACCTAATTCCGATCTCTAATTCGACTTTTCCTTTTTCCCAAACCCAAGACCAAGCCATAATAACGTTTTCCCACGCAACGCAACTTTGATTTTCTTAGCTAGCTACAACCCGGCCCCGATTTTTCTCGCCTTGTTGGAGAAATAATTCCCATTTCCCAAATCACAAAAATAGTAGCCATCCCCATCTCTCCCGCAACCTCCTATGTCTCTTCAACTCTCCCTCTTCTCTCACTTTTTCTTCGCAACAAAGACGAGGTCCCCAACATTGCATCTATCGACATCCATCACTTTGTCGCCCATTCTCTATCCTTTGACGACGTCATTTGATGCGCCGACTTTTTCTGCATCGGATCCCACCGCTCTGAGGGACTCGCAGCTCTGCGACGAAGGGCTTTTCTGGTCTGAAGAGGCTCTACCGAAGGCCTACGCGACCTCTGCGCCCGTGCTGAAGTTATTCGGACAGGCAGAAAAGCGAGAGGGCGCACCGACCACTCGATTTCAAGGTCACGTTACCCAATAGCGTGTACCCTCGCACCTCCCATTGGCACCTCCCTCAGCTCCCTTCATTATCCAGGCCCCGATAAAATCAGTCCAGAATAATCCACCGGTCCAGTCACGCTCGCGTACCTCGGTACCCAACCACGCCAAGGTACCTGAACTGGCCCGGCCACTGAGGCCGCGCTAAACCGTCGCGGACAAGCAAGACAAGACAAAAGTCGTTGCACATCGCCAAACCGCGCTGATAAGATAAAGACGCATTGCATCAAGGCCGCCAACCACTTAATTGTTACAGTAGCGTAACCTCTATTTCCAATATCGCAACTGCTTCACTCGTTCTGCCCTCGCTCAGCCAGGAATTTCCTTTTCTATTTTCTAGTAGCCCACCCAATAGCATCCCGGCGCATCACACAACTGCGCGCAAGATACCCTCGTTATGGCTGCGGGTTCTAGCATGGCCCCAGCACGAACAACTTCTTCTCCGGAGCTATCAGACCCTCCGTCAATGCTGTCAGTCCCCGGATCGCCCCCGGCAAACCACAAGACAAAGAACGGGGCTGAGCTGGACGAGATTATCGTCGACCCTACCACTATCCGATACGATGGATCCGGCCAACCAATGTTGACCAAGGATGGTTTACCCAGAAGAAAACCCGGCCCCAAGCCCGGCACCAGAATCAACAAGCGCAGCAGTACCAACCCGGAGGAAGGAGGCGACAAGGCGAAGCGCATACGAAAGGCCAAGGATCCCAATGCGCCGCCGCCTAAGAGCAGACGCAAGGTGACGTCCCTCGATGGCGAGGCAAGCGAACCTCGATCTCGTGCTGCCAGTGTCAGTGGCGGAGCCGGCGCCGCAGCCGCATCGTTGCGCCAGCCTAAGATGCCCGAGATGGCTACCATGCGTCAAGGTCGAGTCGAGACAACTCCTCACAAGGAGGTGAAGCGAGAGGGGATGGGGTCCATGTCTAGTATCCTGAACGCCGACCCCGAGCCGCCTCAGCACTACTCCCATCAACAGTCGCAACCGTCCCGGCCGAGCATACCTTCTCGCACAAGCGGCACCAACTACGATCCAATTCGTTCCTCTAACTATGACCCTATCAGAGAAAGTATGGTGACGCACAGCTATTCGAACACGATGGGATCCCCTCGCGGACCTTCCACTGCTGGTATTGTAAACCGCGCAAGTGCTTCTCCCTCTATCGCCAGTCTCGTGGATCCTCCTGTACCCAATATCATCTCTCCCGTTCCGTCGCACACGTCCTTTGCGCAGACGGCCCAGCAATCGCACGCCCACTCCCAGTCTCAGCAGCGCGCTCACAAGGAGCCCAACCCGATGCCTGAATCACCAAACCCTTTTCGCCAGGAATTCGTACCTCCTCCGGCACCGAAACCACCCACCGCTACTGAGACGAAGGAGGCCAAGAAGGCCACTCCGTCTGTTACGGCTGCAACTATGTCTAAAATCGAGATTCGTCCGACCTCTATCACCACCATTGGCGCGGGAAGACCTCGTCAAACGTCGTCAAAGCACCATGCCGCGGACCAGTCGTCCCCACGTGTCCATGCGACAAAGGATGGTCTTGTGCCGCTTTCCGGAGCCGCTGAGCGCTCCATTCTCGACTTCGGCAAAGCTGAACCTGGGTCGGAGTTTGTTGCTCCATCCATCATACTGAACATCCCACTCAACGGCGAGACGAACAAGTACATCAACTTCATGCGCATGGCTGAAGAGCAGTACGGCTGGGATGCCCTTCACCCGCGACAGGCCGAGCTCAAAGCACGCAAGGCTCGTATTGCCGCTGCCTCGGCTGCTCTCGCTCAGAATGACTCAAGCCGCGAAGGCGACGAGATGTCTGTAGACGAGTCTGACAATGAGGATTCCAACGTAGAGATGGGCGGCACTAGCGGACCAGAAAAGCCTGCCGATGGCAAACCTGCCAAGAAAAAGAGACACTTCAAAGAGGACGAATACGACAAGGACGACGACTTCGTTGATGATTCAGAGATGTTGTGGGAGGAGCAGGCTGCGGCCAGCCGTGACGGCTTCTTCGTTTACTCCGGGCCTTTGGTACCGGAGGTTGAGAAGCCTGAAGGTGGACGGTACGTGCATCATCAGCCCCTTAAAGTTATAGCTAAACTAACTCGATATAGTGGCGATGGCCTGCCCAAGCGAGGACGAGGCTCGCGCGGTGGTCGCGGTGGTGGCCGCGGAGCTGCTTCTGGCACGGGACGAGGCCGCGGCGGTGGCCCAGGATCACGTGGCGGCGTGGTCCGAAAACCCAGGATGACGAAGGCCGATAAGGCCCAGATGGATCGAGAGAAGGCCGAACGCGAAGCCGCTTTTCTTAAGCAGACAAACGGCGGCGGATCGTACAACGTCCTACACCCAGGTAGCCCGCAATTTGCCGGCTTGTAAGCAGCATGGGCTGGACGTGGAGTTACCGGGGGCGCGCCTGTATTATGTGTGTACACTGGGGCGGCACATTACTTTGCTTTTAACATGAAGGGGCGTGGAACAATAAGGGCTGGGGCTTACGGACACGGGGCGAAAGCTTTGCTAAGGCGTAGATAGGTACGGTTTGCCTTGATACCACGGTCAATACGGCAGGCGTCGGATGCTGGGAGATCTAGCTTGCACTTCACATGTGGCTGCGAGGACCTAGCGAAAACTGCTTTGTTCGTAGATACGCTTAGATTAATATCAGCACTGAATATCAGTATTACTTGCTAAACTTAGAGATTGGCCTGTGACTACATCCGAACGCGACGACCTTGAGACGGACAAGGGCCTCGGCGCACTATCGCCCAAGGTACGGATTACGGGAATCCTTGATAGATCCCCCAAAGCCAATACGGGCCGTAAGCCAAGCTATTCGTGATTGGCTGAAGCCGGCTTAACGATTCCACAGCCAATGTAACGGACAGACGGGATCAGACCTAGGTATTCTTGTACCCAAGCCCGAATCGATGGACTCGACGCAGACACCTAAGGAGTGCGCAGCAGCCCGCGCGTGCATAGGGTATAAGTGTGACGGAGTGATCCAAATAGGAATGTCTCGCTTGTAAGCCCTATATGGACCTTGTTATTCTCTTACCCATCCGTTGACGTGCCAAGATCAGCACGTATTTATAGGTCCCGGGTCGTCTGTATACTGGACACCTCCCATACCCCCTTCCCCCCCCCCTCTCTTCAATCAAGTCTTCGCCTTCTTCTCGCGCTCCATCTCGATACTCTGTGATATTTTCTACCGATAGAAACTCGTTGCATTGAAAATGACGACTCCTCACCCCCTTTCCGCAGCTGCGCTGTTTTCGCTCAAGGATTGGGTCGCCGTCGGTTGGTCTCCTACCCCTTTTTTTCCCTCCCACCTCCTGTTTTTCACCATTTCCCCTCTTTTTCGTGTATGCTGACGCCCTCTTTCATCTTTGACACAGTAACCGGTGGGGGAACCGGCGTAGGACTAAGTAAGCCCCTGACGAATGTCGACTCTTTCTATCTTACTTGGTTGCTTGACTCGCCCTCTGCCATGTTATCCTTTGCGACCCTAACGCCCACCCGCTCTCGTAGTGATTGCCCAGACGCTGGCGGCAAACGGGGCAAGGGTCTACATCACGGGGCGCCGCGCCGACGTGCTCGAGACCAGCGCCCGGACCCACGGCTCCCGGGAGAGGCTTGGCCCGGGCGGCGGCGCTATCGTACCCGTCGTTATGGACGTCACGTCCAAAGAGAGCATCAAGAATGCCGTAGCGGAGATCGGGCAGAAGGAGGGATGTCTGAATCTGTCAGTATTTCCCCCACGACATCTGGGGATAAGATGGGGAAAGGGGAAGGAGGGAGTGGCTCAAACGTGGCCCCGTTTTCTAACCATCCGCTCCTTCTCCCAGCCTCGTCAATAATGCCGGGGTCTGGATCGATCGCGTGCGCGCTAAGGCGCAAGATGGACCCGAGGCGTTCGGCGAGGCCATGTTCGCGGAGGACTGGGAAGGGAACTGGCAGAAGAGTAAGAACAGCCGGTTGGAGAAGGGGTGGCATCACGCCATAGCTCCGGAAAGAAACCAGGAAGAAGAGCGCTGATGATCCTGCGTAGCTCTCAACACCAACTGCACCTCGAACTACTTCGTCACGGCCGCGTTCCTGCCGCTCCTGGCCAAAGCCGCGTCCGGGCCGACCGGAAGGGTCGGCAGCGTCATCAACAACAGCTCGGTCGGCGGGTTTCTGCGCATGTTGGTTCTCCTCCGACTTTACATCCAATCTACAGGGAGAAAAATAAGCGCTTACAGGTTACAGATCTCAGAACTGCCAGTTCTCGTACAACGTGAGCCACGCCCCTACCAACCCAAGAGATGTGGCTGGGGGGATTCCACGATCCGAAATACTAACCGTCTCTTCTACGAAATGCAGATCAGCAAAGGCGCGTTCGCTCATCTCACGCGTCAGATGGCGTACGAGCTGAGCCACGAGAACATAAATGTTCGCGTGAACGGCATCGCTCTGGGTGAGATAACTGCGCCCAGCCCCTTTTTCAGTTTCTCCACTTTTACCCCTTTTCCCAGATCTTCCCTCTTCCCGCCTCAACATAAGCAGCGCGGGCTGATTTATACATACAAAAATAACAGGATACTTTCCGTCGGAGATGACTACGGGTGTATCTAATGAAGCAAATGAGAGCCCCTCGCCGTCCCCCGAGCAATTTGCGCAGACGATGGCTCGCATGGGCATTCACAATGTCAAGCGCATGGGAACGCCTGAGGAATTAGCCAGCGTGCGTTATTCTAATTCGTCTTCTTTTCTACTGATCTCATGATTCTGCTACGATGGGACTAACAGTTTTTGGTAGCTCATTCTAATGATTGCCACCAACGAGTACATGTGGGGAAACATTGTAATCGTTGATGGAGGTATTGCTTTGCGAGCTCCGGGCAATCTATGAGATTAGTTATGCCACTCGGCGAGATTGATACTGAACAGCCGCATTACGGAGTAAATAACGATTATCTTTATGAAATATAGTGTACTCATAATACACTCTTCTCACTTCGTATGAGTTCCGAATCTCTACGTCTAGCAGAAACTAAAGTCATTACAATTATATTCATACGACACCGAATACCCCAAAGACATATCGGCTCATATTATTTGATTACAACACTAATTTTACCTACAAATTCATCGGCCCTCTTCCCATATTAACTACTAACCACAGCTACACGACTTCAACCGCGCCAGTCGAAATCCTGAACAAACCATCGTGTAGGAACTTCCCAACCTCACCCCCGATTACAGCGCGTTGACAGCTGCAGCATGGTCGTACACCAAAGTCTGCGCCTCCTCGTCGTCAAGATACACGGTAAACCCGTCGTCGTGGTTGCGGCCGTACGAGTAGCCCGAGAAGCCGAACTGCCAGACGAGGTCGGGCATGCGCTCCTCTCTCATAATACTCTGCCAGCGGCCCTCGACCTCGACGCGGGTCGCGTTCTGCGGCGGGATCCCGTTCTGCTCGCGCGCCTTCTCCGTCATCCACCCGTACTCCTCGTGGACGACGGGCTTCCCGGCCGCCCGCGCGGCCGCGGCGTGGTCGCGGATCCACTGGTCGGCCCACGCGGCGCTCTTGCCCCACCAGTCCGGATACGTGTGGAAGACGCCGAAGTCGATGGCGGGCAGCGCGATGTTCGCGTCGAAGTCGCCGCCGTCGGACCCGTCGTACGCCCAGTCGTCGCCGGCCGGCCACGCGAAGCCGCCCTCGCCGCCCCACGTCACCAGGTGGTCCGGGTCCAGCTCCTTGACGTACGCGCTCATCTCGTCGATCCAGGATGTCAGCGTCGCGGGCGTGCAGTCCGGGCCCGCCGGCATGTTGCGCACGGCGTCGGCGCCGCACCGCGGCTCGTTGGCTAGCTCCCACGCCATGATGGCGGGAGAGTCGCGGTACCGCTTCACCATGTGCTCTATGTACCACTTGAATACCAACTTGGCGTTGGGCAAACGGTAGAACTGCATTTGTAAATGATGGTGAGCGACGCGAAAGGGCTAAGACTGAGAATGGGATGGGATGAGGTTCTGGGCCCTACTCACGTCGTCGTGGTACACGCCCTGGTAGTTGGCCGTGTAGACGTCCATGCCGCCGTAGTCGGCCCAGTTGTTAGTCAGGGGGACGATGAGCTTCACGCCGGTCTTGGCGGCCGCGTCGACCACCTTGTCGAACCCGTCGATCTCGACGGCGTTCATGCCGTTGGAGAAGTAGTGGAAGACGACGTCGGTCTCCCCCGCGCCCTCGCCGCCGTACAGCGGCTTGCCCTCCGGGTTGAAGGACATGTTCCTCGCGTTGAAGCCCCACGTGCGGATCACCTTGAGGCCTGCGTCCTTGGCCGCGGCGAACCCGAGCTCGATGTCGGTCGCGTTCTGGACTCACGAGTTAAAATCATATGTATAGCCAGTAGACAGCCCAGATTGCTCCAGGTAGGTTGCGGTTGGGTGGCTTACGCTGCCGAATGGGAAATAATACGCATTGCTTCCGGCGAAATCGAAGTCCTCCCCGTCAAGTTGAAATTTCGTCCCGTCGACGGTGACGAACCCTTCAGGAACAGCTCTGCCGTTAGACGTGTGAGCGGGCCCGGCGTAGGCGCTGCTGGCGAGCAGCCCAAGCGAGAGAATACCCCCTAATTTCAACTCCATTCTGGTCATCTAGTACAGCATTGATCTGATGTCAATACGGTCAGGTATGTTCATGTATCGACGGAGAATCCTCAAGATATATACTTCTTGCAGTCCCTCTCCCCAATTCGGGTATTTCCTTATTAGGAAAGCGGAGGTCGCAAAGCCGCGATACTACGGGTCGGGCCAAGCAAGCCACTCGGTAGCATCATGAGTACGAAGAGAGGCAAAGATCTCGGGGAGTGTGGTGGACTGTTGTAATTCATGCTAAGTGCTTGGCTATTTTCTTCGCTCGTATTAATATGTTTCCCTCTATCCTCTATCAACAATCCAACCACGACTGGTGATTTTTTCCTTTCTTAACGGACTTGCTTGCCAGACTCGAATCTTCGGTGGTGGTAATGGCAATCTCCGTAGTCCTGAGTATTCCCCCATAGAAAGGGTCCGGGCTGATACAGGTTTCATTGCCATTCCGAGTCAAAGCCGGCCCCATCTCCGTGAGATGTACTTCCTCCTCCACTCATGTGCCTTCGTCGACGGCGGTTTGGCGACGAGAGGTCCGATGTGTCGAGATGTGACTGCTGCTAGCCGGTCGGACATGCCCAAAGATAAGGCGTTTAGCAATTTTTGATCGTAGGAGTGACGGAAATCTATTCATCACTCCGCGATAACGAAAGACCATAGGAATGGCCGGGACGCAGAAGATGAGCATGGTTGCTGTTAATTCTCCAATGCCCCAAAGAAGATGGCGGGAATATAAGTAGGTCATATCTGAGTACAACTTCATTCTGAAGGAGGAACCCACTCGTCCCGCAGCACATAAACACGTTCTGTGGTCGAGGCAGACAGGTCAGACTTGATCATGAAGTCGAGGGTGGAATGTAACCTACGCCAGGCCAACGGAAAATATCATGGAGACGCCAATCTTCTGGTGAACTGTCAAGGAGAGCTTCCAAATAACGCGATGGGGAAAAAATAGCATGAAGATGTCGAAGGCCAAGTAGAAGATTGCTATGAAGATGTGGAAGCTCTCCGTGTCGATGCAGTATCCCGGGACGTATCGATGCCAGATCTTTTCTCGGGGGATGCAGGCACAGCTGAGGACTACCACCGTCGTAATGTGCAATGAAACATTCAACCACATGATGGCGTGGCATGTCCAGAAAAACGCATTTCGAGAAGTTAGGACGAAGAGATGGATCCACTCTAGAAGTATCGACACCTTAACTAGCATGAGGGAGATATAATAGGGGATAGATATCGTAACGTAGTCCTGCTGTATGTGAGTGACTATGCCTTACTTTTAAGACCAGGGTAGACGCACGTATATGAAGATATCGAGATCCCTCACTCTTAAGTTCCATAGATGGACGAAGAAGCCAGGGTGCTGAGGTACAGACGCGGCCAAGATCCATGTTCCAGAGACGAAGAAGGGCTGAGCGGCGTTAGCATAACGAGAAATAAGGAAATAAGGCATTATAAATACAATTGAGAGAAGACCAAGCCCTGGGCAGTCGGGAAGAGGTTAGGCACACTGGCTAGCCAAAGCAAAGGGTCAGGAGACTTACAGTCTTCAAGCCTTGCTTTCGTATAAAATGTTCTCGTATATAACCGGATCACAGCAAATGCAGCTGTATTCACTGTGCAAAGGACGATGATGCCAAACGCAAGCCGGTTGTTGTTGGGAGGATTGTCGAAGTTGGGAACGACGCCGCTCGGAGGGGCCAAGGCTGTTAGGTTTTTTATTATCTCATAGTTGTCATTAGGAGAGCTAGGCAGATAGTCTAGCATGATGATGATAGGAACGTAGTGACTGGCTGAGAAAAAGGAAAAAGCCAAGATGAGTAGACGGATCACATGTATCAGATTACAAACAGCCGACTTGGGATTGAGCGGGAGGCTTTATATCGTAGCATTGATTCTTTGAGCTAGGTATCTTGGAAGGTACTCGCCTACGGGGGTTTTGTTATGACTGAGCTTCCAGTGGGAATCGTCATGGAATACCCGGCTGAAAGGAACTGCCCTCCTACTAATTCTGTATCCCGGAGCGGAGGAGAGTAGTTCCTGTCTAACTATGCGCGTTGGCTTCACATGTAAGATACGATAGGGCAGTTAATTGCAGTAGCCTGGAGCTCTCCTGTTTGCTATATCATCAGTCGGCATAATTAGGTGGTTGAAAGGCAAGGTTATATCCGTCTACGAAGGCATGATATCGAATCGACACCCTCGCTAAGCCCCGAGAGTCTGTAGCGCTGTGCCCAGTTAGGATAGAGCATTGCGCATGGACTCTCTCTTGGTTCCCAACATGCATTGCCTTAGGTTTCAACCCACGTTGCCGTGTTCTGCTGCTGGATGTAAGTATCAAGATGGAAGGTCTGGGAGAGGATGATCCCTTTACCTTATCAACTGAAATCAGCCTTAGCTTGGCACGCGATCGTTTCAAGGTTTACGGCTTGTTCTTATCCTTACCTTGATGTGAACGTGCGCAGGGAGGCAGAACCTTAGCGGACTTTGATCACATCCCGATATCTGGGCACCTCATTTACCCGATTCGTCACAGGGGCAAACTTGCTACTCGGCTTTCGTTCACTAATGGATGAACTTTGATTTCGGATTCCGTGGCCTTTCCAGACTGAAAAATATGATCTCCGACACCAGGATTTCGTCGTGATCATGAGTTCAGTACTCGTACATGAATAGGTAAGTACTTGATCTAGTGAATTCACTTATTACTATTATCAGACATGAACCGAGTAGCAGGACGAGGACGGAACTTTCACAGAAGATCATCATTGCAGACCTGAGTTAGCAGAGTGGATGTTACGGTTAGGTAGAGCAAAGATTTAAATTGTAAGCAAGGGAGGGAGTTCGCCCTATCTACCTAGCACTAGGGATGTCGTAAAGAAGCGGTAACAGTTAAACACGTGCGCCGTCGCCAGACGGTATGTGATCTTGTGATCGCACCAGCGTCTCTCCTCCGGCCGCCGACGATACTTGTAAGTCATCCAATAGTACCTATGTTATCATACCCCAAAAGAGCCTTTCTTCCGTTACACTTGCTGCCCGCTTCACGGCCACTTAGTGTAATCTATATCTGTCATGCCATCGAACATCCGGCACAACAAGCACCGAAGAATCATAGCTCGGAGGCTTCAGGCTCTTGCATGAGGGCTTCAAGCTCTCGCCCGAGGGCTTCAAACACTCGCTCGAGGGCTTCTGGCTCTCGCTCGGAAACTTCAGGCTCTTGCTCGGAGTCTTCAGGCTCTTGCTCGGGATTTCCAGACTCGACATCATCCGAAGTTCGTAGAGTATGACAGCGTTTGAAAACTTCGTCTTCTCTTACTGTCATCTTCCATGCCCCAATGCGGTCACCGAATATATTCCTGGCTATGGTGATGACCACTTGGGCATACTCCTCGTCATGGCTACGTCCGTGGACATCGTTGGGGACGTCGATGCCAAACTCACGGAATTGGGGGCCTTTAAAAGGTATATAAGAATGCCGGCCAGTATCGAGGTTGAAGTAGATGCAGTTACCTCTGACCTCTACAAGGTCATGGCATTCGAAGTGGTTGAGAATCGTGAATAAAAAGATCCCCCATCTTCTTGTGTCTTCAGGTCCCTCAGACGGGGGCGGGTCCATGATGAAGCCAGTGGAGAGTATCTGACTTTCAGCCATGACGACAATGATGCTCTTTCTGCTGGTCGATATTGTCTACTTCTTTAGGAATGTTGTCCTGTCTTGTCAAATTGCGGGATGTCCCCGACTATTATATACCTAGGAAGTTATTCATACCATGGATGAATTGTCTAGGTAGATGCCTCGGACGGGTTTGCATCGGCCATATTTGGGGGAACACCTTGAATAGGATTTAGATATACATATATCTGCATCGGACAAGTTCACATCGGCATCTCTTGGGTAGCCAAGCAGGTTCCGGATTGCGGGCGTGGACAGATGCATAAAGTTTCAGAATGATACCCGACCTTATTTTGAAAACGGAAAGCTCTGTCATTTCTAGTACACGATGGCATCGCCAGGATATGGATAATGCGTGGATGTAAACTGTCAGGTAATTCATGAGAAGAACTCAACTTCGGAGGCTCTTGGCCCCATGTTAGCTTATGTAACTGTGTTATTCTTATCGATAATAGGATACGGCACTAAATAGTTTTGCTCCGCAGAAGAAAAAATTTACGCCTGGGAAAGAAAAAATCACAGCAAGTTCGTCCAATCAAATCCTTGGCTGCCTTGGCTACTGCAGGATCGTCGAGCTTTCGATCTGCCTTTCTGCCCCATCTCTGCTTAGCGCCGCAGCGGTTCATTGTCGGTGGGCAACCAACTTTTCTTGCCTTTTTTCTTCTTCCCTCCAAACTTCGTGATACGGCGAGACGCGGAAGTCAAGTCGCTGAGTTTGTCCTCGCTACCTGCAAAGAAAATACAATCACCAGCAATCTGGGCCTGATCACTGGTTAAAGGGTACAATGGATGACTCTACGTTGAAGGTTGGTTCATCTTACCGCTTCGGCTTCGCTCCGCAGCAGCGTCGCAAGCTCTGCGCTTTATCAGTGGATAACCAACAATCTCGAAACATAGGAGCGTCTCCTCAACTCGCAAAAGTCGTTCGACGGGCTTCTCTCGCTGATCCCGGCTAAGATGTACTACGGAGAGGACACAAGCGTAAGCGTAACACCATGCCCCGCCACCATAGCATAGCATGACCTTGCGTCGAGTGCTCACCGTCGCCTCTGTTGCAGGATCAATGGAGCCGAAAGAAGCAGACCAAAGCCGAGGCTGCCGCTGCCAGGCGCAACAAGCTCGATCCCGACAGTGCTCTGAACCGAAGCGTCAAAGAAGTCATGGACGAGCTGGCCCAAAAAAAAAGAAAGCGAGATGACGTGCAAGATGCCGACGACGATGAGTGGTCCGATATCGACGGCGTCGAGGCAGAAAAGCCTGGCGAGGGCATGAAGAAGAAAACCCCCAAAGAGATGAAGAAGCAGAAGAAGCTAGATGAAGAGCTTGCCGAGCAAGACGAAAAGGAGCGACGGAAAGAGGAGAAGAAGGCTGCGCGAAAAGAACGAAAGGCAGAGAGACAGCAACTTAGAGAAGAAGAGGCCGCCTTTCAGCGTCAGACCATCAAGGGCGTCAACAAGATTAAGCTAGGTCCCAGGCAGGCCACCTCGGACTCGGCGCCAGACGGTGCTATCGAAGCTTCCGACACGAATGCCAGCATTACTCACCAAAATCAGCACGACGGGGGGGAATCTGCGGACATGAAGCATATTGATGTTGAAGGCTTTGTTGACGCTCCCGAGGTTCAAGATGCCGAGAATGCGCCCTCGCCTATATCCAACCCACAATCACCCGTCTTTGACACCAACGGCACCCCGGCCGATTCCACGGGCCAAGCCCCTAGCACGACGACATCCGTATCATCCTCAGCCCCAGCTGAGAAGCCGAGGCACATCAAGATCCCTACCGACACAACCACCCTCCGTGCGCGCCTCGCAGCGAAGATACAAGCGCTTCGGGACGCACGAAAGGCGGACGTGGATGGAAAGCCTATCCGTACGCGCCAAGAGCTGATCGAAGCACGACGCCAGAAGCAAGCAGAACGAAAGGCGCACAAGAAGGAACTTAGAAAACAAGCCAAGGTGGAAGCAGATCGTCAACGCGACGAAGCCCTGGCATCTGCGCGCAACTCGCCGGGTAGCATTCTTAGTCCGGCCATTGATCTCCAAGACAACAACTTCTCGTTCGGCCGCATCGGCTTTGGTGACGGCTCTCAGCTATCCCACGATCTCTCGCACGTTCTAAGTAGCGGCAAGAAGAAGGGCCCATCCGACCCAAAGACGGCTCTGCAGAAATTAGAGAACCAGAAGAAACGTCTACTGGAGATGGATGGCGAGAAGCGCAAGGACGTCGAGAACAAAGAGCTCTGGCTCACGGCGAGAAGACGCGCAGAGGGTGAGAAGATCAAGGACGACGAGAAGATGCTGAAGAAGGCCGTCAAGCGCAAGGAGGCGGCCAAGAAGAAGAGCGAGAGGGATTGGTCGGCTAGGACAGAAGGCGTGGCCAAGTCCATGAAAGACCGGCAGAAGAAGCGCGAGGAGAATATCAAGAAGCGGCGAGAAGACAAGCTGGCGGGTAAGGCTGGTAAGAAGAAGGGAAGCAAGAAGACGAAAGGCCGAGCCGGATTTGAGGGGTCCTTCATAGGCGGTGGGAAAAGAAAATAAACTTGCCTATACCAGTTACTTGATTTACTCAGAAGGAGGGCTTATTGGTTCGCGGCGTCTCTCCGATGTCGCCAGATGCTGTACCCAGTGTGTTTCCCTTCCCCGTGGCAAGCCGGCTGCATTAACGAGTCTGGCATGAGAAACTCGACCTTATCTTGCAAGCAAGTCGGCTACTCACCATGCCAGCATCAGCCCATCCTCTTCCTCCCACCGTACCTGGCGTATTCGACTGAACTGAATATCAGCTACGCAGTGCCCGAGTATCTCGATCTCAAGCTCCCTCCGCCTGTACCCCCAACTCCAATCTGCCTCGTCTGCCTGGTCAAGGCTCGCCTATCATATAGTCGCCTATCATATAGTGAGCATATAGCACTGCCTCTAACGACGTGGCGTCGCATGCCGTAGGGCATACTCATCACATTTCTTTTCTCTAACATGGCTGCCTTTGGTATATGCTTAGGTACATTGTTTCTATCCTACCAACTTGTCACCGCGGCTCCATTATCTACAATCAAGCCTACTTCTCGCCAGCGAATTCGTCCAGCTCAGAATGTTTTGCGACGACTGCAGATTTGTTCGGCAAACTGTTCGACACTCAAATGTACGACGGTTCTGATTCTAGTTCAACTCAGATCCCTTTCCCCTCCGATCCTCTGAGTCATGACTGCGACTTCTGCCGACTGCTGGGCAGGAAGTTATTGGCAAAGCAAGCAGGCATATTGACTATTGAACGAGTTCCCAACTTAATCCGACACCAGAGCGGCGCCGGGATAGGGCTTCAACGTTTCGGACTGTCGCTTAACCGGTGGGAACGGCCACAGTGTTGGTTTCGTGTTATGGCACCAATGTGTGGGTTGCCTTTACTCCTCTCTTCCCGCTTCATCATCAAAGCAACATCGCTCTCCTAATAGTGCACTATTAATACCTATAATAGGCAGCGAGGCTTTTACTAATGGCGACGTCGCCGGAACATTACTCGCCGACAGCGAGATTTCTACCAATGACATCGTCGCCGAAGCGTTCCTTAGCAACAGAAGATCACTCGAGTCTTCTACAAACGACTTCCTAGAGTCTTTTACAAGCAACTCCCTAGATACACGCAGTAAGATACGCAAGTATTCTGAGCGTGAGCGACTCTTTCTTCCTGAAACTAATCGACTCAAATATTTCGACATCTCTCTTGCCTTCAACACACCACTCGAGGTTTCTACTAGTAATAACTTGGCCGAACCGTTTTGCGCTGGTAGCGAATTCCTCGAGTCTTCTACCAATGACCTTACCACCGAGGAATCACTCCTATATTCTCCCAATGGCTCCGTCGAATCTTTTATTAGCGACGCCAAATTACTCGGGTCTTTAAGCTATAATGAAGCAGTCGAGCATTTTCCCAGCGAGTCACTCGAGTCTCTTGCCGAAAACGACATCACCGGAACGTTCCTCGCCAACAGTGGATCACTCAAGTCACTAGATCTAGTTCGTTTCTGGTATAGGGGCTGCCGCCAACACCACGGGGAATGTAAGAGGACATTGGAAGGGCAAACCTTAAACGATGACCTCAATCTTCCTACTCGAATTATTGATGTTAGAAATGCCGATAGTGGCTATGTACGACTAGTCGACACCCATGGTTCTCTTGAGAAATGGGCAGCTCTAAGCCATTGTTGGGGGGATAGGCGGCCGACGTGTACCACACACAGCAATTTGCAGATCCACCGGGAAGGAATTCTGCTTCAAGGTCTTCCCAGAACGTTTCGGGACGCCGTCGCCGTTACGCAGTCTCTGGGACTCGGATATCTCTGGATTGACACCCTTTGCATCCTCCAGGAAGACCCCGAGGACTGGGAGAGGGAGGCCCCTAAGATGGGACAAGTGTACGAGCACGCTGAAATCGTGATTACGGCCGCTGGGTCCGGCAACGCCTATGAAGGCTGCTTTGTGTATTTCAATAGTCAACCAGAGGTAAAGATTCCCTATATCAAGGATGGCGTTATAGCGGGCCAGCTTATTGCCCAGAGGGAGTCAATATCTGCGTGTGGCGGGGACACTTTCCATCCCCTGAGCAAGCGGGCTTGGACAATACAAGAACGTGTACTTGCACGGCGCACCATCTACTACACCAAAAAAGGAATCTGGTGGAACTGCCGACACCACGGAACGACCTGCATCCGACACGACGGTACCTCTTTTGAAGATGTCCAGCTCACACCTAGACATCAGGTGTGGACAGGACTCCTGGCACAGTACCTCAATTGCGCGCTTAGCGTGTCTACTGACAATCTCCCAGCAATAGAGGGTATCGCTACTCGGATAGCATCTCGACGGTCTGACCAATACTACCATGGTTGTTGGACCGATGACCTTCCTTGGCAGCTGGTCTGGTACGGGAACTCACCAAGGCTACCTGAATTGAGCGATCACCCCAGCTGGTCCTGGTCGTCGACCGCAATGAGTAGACGCGTATTCTTGGACGAGCGGACATGGAAAACCATGACCAATCTTTGTGGCCCATTCAAGCCATGCCCACCAAATAGTCTCCGAGTACGCTGCCCCATACATTCTCCAGTACGGCTAGAGCGAGATAAATCCAAATATAGGTGGTTCAGCTTCAAAGATCCATTAAACTCTTTAACGGGAGTCTCGATCGATGAGTTAATTGGATCCGATCTACTGGGTGATTCGATACCTAACGATTTGCTATACCTAATTCTAAACAGCAAAAAGCAGAAAGTTGGCATCGCGGTCATGGACGATGCATCGTGGTTAAGCCAGAAAACGAACTCGAGCACCAACCTGCATCTTGTCTTCTTAACTGCTACCCACAATCCGAAGTCGAAGTCCTGGCTGGTTCGCTCAGACCAAAGGAACGTGTACTACGGCTTATTGACGCAAAGGCGAAGCGACGAAGAAAAGTCATATAACCGGGTCGGGTTTGCTTTCATACACAGCCAGGCGTACATTGAACAGGCCATCAAGCAGGACGCAATTCTAATATAGTCTATTGCGCTATAGTATCACACTTATCAATCAAGTCGGTCTTGCGTTCATGAACAGCACTCCGGTAATAGAATAAAATATTAGGAGCAACTAGATCGTATTGAACACGGTTTTCCTTGCAAGCGTCTAGCTGACTTGATCCGATAAAGTACAACGCTTGGTTAGTTTAACATATAACCCTTATTAAACACATCGTGATTATGAACTATCCCGACAACGGCATAAGAATGGCCGAGCTGGTACAGCCCAGCGCTCATCTTCCTAAATACTAGGTACCTAAGCATATAAGGATTCTGTGGTTCGATTTCCTAGTCGGCCGGTCATTTTCTCTCTATTTTTCTTTTCCTTTTCCCACCTAAGCATGCTCCCCTGAGATGATAGTAACCGGGTCTTGTCAGTTTGTATAAAACAAATGTGGCTCTTAATGATTTCTATCTCCTTTAATAGAACCACATATGACTCCATCTCCTGTCGCTTCAGTAAGTCATACGATATTGATTGAGTGCTCTTGGTCCGGGAGAAACGTTCTGACCCATACCCTTCCTCGTGTTCCAACCGCGACTCTCCGGATCGCACGACACGCGTACCGCGCACCCCTAGATAGGACGGAACTGCACGAAATCAGATCCGGGAGTTGGAATTACGACAAATTCCACGACTCTGGAAATCTCTCTGGAGCAAGGTTCAACGTCACTGCAACCTAAAAACTTGCCACGCTGTACACCGAAGTGCAATATAATTTTACTGTGCTGCAGCGGGAGAGCCAGCAAAATCCCTGTCGGGGAAGGCAGGCTGGAAACGCCAGCGGCGTACGAAACCAAAACATCGGTATTGCAAGAGTCTCGAACAATATCGTACCTCTAGTCCTCTTTGATGGTCATCTCAATTTATACGAGAACCTTGTTGGTCTCAACTCGATTCCGAACTGCTGCCAAGCCTACCAGACCCGGCTCCCTTCTATGCAAGACATCGGCATGTGGTATTTCTTTTACAAACCTGTCACTTGCGAGCTGTAGCTTGTCATATTCTTCTGGGGGGCCGGCTGTGTTCCGGTCCTCGTTGGCCCCTGAACGATGCTCCGATCAAGCTTGTGACCTACCGGATCGAGAAGTAGGCCCATCCAACTACGCGTATCTATTAATTCCCTCGACCAATCAACTTCCGTCCCGACTACTAAGGCTACGTGACTCGAATACAGATACTGGAATCGCGACGCAAGGGGTCGAACTATCTCTACACGATACATGCTATTGGGACACTTTGTGATTAGTCATTTACAGAAGATGACGCCAATTTCAGAGGCAATCCATGAGCGTATTTAAGTACTCTCGACAGATCATCGTATCAATATAGGAATCTCGGCACTCCATCCAACTCTCTCCCCGTTAACCGGACGTCATATCGGAGAGCATCAGAGGTTGGATGGGGTGATTCGTACAAATATGTTCTCTGCCAGAGTCGCCTGCTATCATACCCATGCATACTTCTATCACTCTATCACCTTATCCTACTCTTCACTTGAAGGGAATAGGTCGACGTAAAGGTGCTACTCGTCGTTCTGCGCAATGGAGGATGCTAGATGGCCGCCTACGCCTGGCCTCCCCATGGGCATATTTCTTAGCTCCATCGTACTGGCTGGGCTTTCGGCCTTGTTCGTCTTGGTTCGGGTCTATGTGCGGTTATCAGAGAGGGCATTTTGGTGGGACGACGGGGTGATGGTTATTGGGCTGGTTCGTATTTCTATCGATTCAATCGAGGCCTTGTTCTGTATTCACCTGCTCACTAAAGTCCAACAGATTCTCTTTCTTATCGAAGTTGCCCTGTCCTGCGTATGCATAAGCTTCGGGCTCGCTGAGCTAAACTCGACTATTACGGATCATACCGAGTCCAGAGGCAGAAAGTATCTAATAATCTGGACGCTCTCCTATGCCGCGGCACTGAACACAGTCAAGAGCTCTATCTGCATGACGATGCTCCGGCTCGCGCGGACCATGAGGAATTTCCAGCTCGCCACCTACGCCCTGCTGGCATTGACCATCTTTTCCTTCGTGATACTATTCATCAGCACAATGACGGTCTGCACGCCGATGGACGGGAACTGGAACAAGAGCTACGCCGCGCAGGGCAGGGTCGTGTGCGCTTCGGACCACATTAGGATGAGCGTATCCTACACAACTACGGTCATAACGATAATCACGGACATAGGCTGTGCCGTACTACCGGCCCTCATCGTGTGGAAGACACAGCTAGATTTCAAGGCCAAGTTGATGATCAGTATTCTCTTGTCTTTCGGTTCCTTGTGAGTTAGGAGTCATGGCGCACTAACACCCCTTATCTTATTCCGCGAATTCAACTAACGACCAGCAACTTATAGCGCTTCCGTCTGTACCATGGTTCGGGCTCCCTACATCAAATACTACCAGTCTATAGATCTCCTCTGTACGTTACAGCCTGATAAATCTCCTCTCAATACCACTACGAGGGCTTGCTAACCATACGTTTTCGGGCGAACCCGCAGACTGGCAGGGATACGTCGTCCTATGGTCGAACATCGAGACGGCCATCGGCCTCGTGGCCGGCTCGATCCCGGTGCTGCAGCGGCTGATCGTGGGGCGCCTCCGGAAGCAGGGCTCGGCGCACGCGACGCCGCTCGACATCATGACGATCGGCAGCACGCCGCGCAAGGTGCGCGCCAGCCGCGGCGCCTTCATGAACCCGACCGACACCGGCTTCACCGTCGCCTCCGTGCATGCGAGCCGCCGCTCCCGCGAGTGGGAGCTGCTCGACGACCTGCGCGGCATCCGCGCCGACTACACGTACGAGGTCGAGCTGTCGCACATCCCCGAGTCCGACTCGGGCGGTTCCGGTGCCAAAGTGTAGCACAGGAGATATACCCTTGACTTCACCGCGCTCGAAGGGACCAAGATCTGAAGAAAAATATGTACTATGTACGAAGATAATTTGACATATACCTTATGTACCCGGGCTGGTATTTATGATAGATTAAACAGAACACTCTGCCGTTAACTCCGTCGCTGCTTGGAAGCCAAAATGTGTCCATGCTGAAATTTTGCGATTTTCCAATGCGCTTAGATGCCCCCTTTCGCGTATCCCCTTTTGCCCTTTCCTTCCCTAATGTTGTACATCCGTGTCCACGACGCCGATCCTGTTCCAATTCGAGTACGTCGACACGTCGTCGGGGTTGCCGCGCCACTCGTACTCGACGATCTGGACGCTGGCGCCCTGGGGGACGAGGCAGTACAGCCGACGCGAGCGGCCGGCGGCCATGGTGGCGCGGGCCTTGCAGTCGGAGAGGGCGACGACTTGGTTGTTCTGCTTGGTCCAGGAGCCGGCCTTGAGGTAGGTGAGCTGGACGCCGTCGTTAGTGTCGGGGTCGGCGGTGAGGACCTGGAAGCCGAGGGGCTCGGGCCAGTTGGGGCCCGTCTCGTTGTACCCGGTCGAGAAGGCGGCGATGGAGGTGTCGGGCCCCACGTCGCGGCCCAGCTGCCGCCCGACGTAGCGCCCGTCGCCGTTGACGATCTGCGACAGCCCGCTCGTCGCCGCCCGGTAGAAGATGTTCATGCTGCGGTGCCCGTCCGTCGTCGCCGCCGGCGCGTGCGCCTGCGCCAGCGGGCTGTGGTCCGACGGCCCCGTCAGCCCGGCTTGGATCGCCGACGCCCCGCCGTTCCACCCCGTCGTGTCGTTCTCGATGCTCGCCTCCCGGATCCCGTCCGGCGCCTGCCAGTACAGGTACGTGTACTGGTTGCACAGGTCGCACTGCTTGCCGTACGAGATGAGCCCCGAGTTCGCCGTCGCGATGAACCGGTTCCCGGCTTTCGAGTCCTGCCAGTTCGCCGCCGGCATCGGCGCCGTCGTCGTTACGCCCTTCTCGGGCGCGTATATCAGTGCCTTGATCGTGGACAGGCCGCCGCTGTCCGGCAGCTGCCAGTACATGTGGATGGCACGAGCCTATTTCACTGTTAGCGGCCCGTCGCCTTTGCCGGTCATGACGCGATTCCTTACCGAGGTGTTCATCGCGAAGACGTCGAGGGATAGGGACGTCCCTTTCTTGACGGCGCTGAGGGGCAGATTGTTCGTGTTGCCGTTCACGATGGGAGAGACGACCCAGGCCTTGTTGGAAGAGTTCCAAGCTGACATGTAGATGGCCATGTTGTTCATCTGGTAGACCACCAAGTAGTTATCATTTCCAAACTGGTCGGTGAAGTTGGCCGTCGCGAGGCTGGTTTGGTTGTAGAGACCAGTCGCGTTACTAGGCGTCGATGCCGCCGAATCATCGTCATTAGACGCCGCCTTTCTCGTCGTGACCACGCCTGCTGTGACTCCGACGACAATTCCTACAATTAATAATATAACACCACCAAGTACTCCCCAGAAGACCATCCGCTTCATCCCACATATTCTACTTTGTGGCGGCGCCACCGCCTTCTCTGTCTCTGTCGCTGGCGTCCCCGCGAAGGCAACCGCCTCAGGAGGCGTCCGATCTATGTCTGGCTTGGTGCTGCCGGGGGTTACTTCGGGGTAGTTCAGGTGCTCGGTCGCGTACTGGTTCACCTGCGGCAGCTGCGAAGCGTTCTCGGCATACTGTTGTCGAGACTGCGCTTCGGTGTCGACCTCCAGCGTGCTGTAGTCGTGTCTATCCATGGTTGCTGAGTCGGCCAGGCACGACGTGGCTGCTGAAGCTTACTAACAACAAAAGAGAAAAAGACTCTGACGAGAACGAATCCTAAAGGAAAAAAAAGAGAGGCAAAGACTGAGGGAGATATGTCATCCCGGCAAGCGAGGATGGCTTGAGTAGATGACAGAAAAGTGGTCTGTGTATCAGTTCCTTCATCAGCCCTGTTTAGTAGCGTCTCATTTGGACGAATCGCAATAAGACTGACGATGGGGATCTGCTCCGCAAAGGGCAGGATTCCTCCCGTAGGGCCATGAAGCCGGGTCTCATAGTACTATAGCGGCCGATCAGTTACCCAGGCTGTGCTCGTATGGCTTAGACGCCAAGCGACTACGAGAGCTAACGAGAGGCCGGCGTAAACGAAGGATTTAGGGCCAAGGCTAACTATCCTGAAGTAATTTTATCCGAGTACCTACGCAGTATGCCTAACATAAATCATAACGCCATGAGTAAGTAGAGACCTGTAATGAACAGACGAGACAAGAAACATCATATCTTTTACATGTCTACCTATCTACATCAGGTAGTCTTTGTATGCGGGAGGTATGATGAGTTGACGATGCCTTGCCATTCTCAAGCTACGGAGCTGGCGGCTGGCCAGGCCCAGCTGAAACCGGAGGATTCTAATAAAAGCACCCGCCGGTATGTGGCTGAACCCCTAGCTGATAAAATAAGTACCTATTTGCCTACATAGGTGTTAGGTACAGTATATAACACATCATATTAAATAATATCGGGCGGTAATGCGACGTTGGCTTCTTCGCGGGACCTTCTTTGACTCCACATTACCATCATTCTAGAAGAAGGAATTAGGAATCGAACCTATGAAATAGAGAGTATCAGAGTGTCTATTCTATGTACATTATAGTATAGGTACCTATTGTAGTATATCTGAGTTCCCTCTAAGATCCCTCGATCTCGACCGATTCAGCGCTACTGAACTTCCACCTCAATCTCGACGCCGTCATCAGATTCACTCACGACCGTAACCGTGACGCCCCATTGAGCGACCGTGTATGATTTCGTGCCCGCCAGACTCAATGTCGCATCATTCAGTTCATCATCCGCACAGCCTCCTGAATTCGGGGTGACGTCTACTACTCGAACGGGGCCTTCTCCCGTGGGCGTTGTCGTCGAAATAGTGTAGAGGAGCACACCCGTTGCGCAAGACCCCGAATTGAGGCCGTCTTTGGTGCGCAGCTCTGCGACCAGAACGTTCGTGCTGTCATGCTTGATAACCACTGCTTTCGAGCCCCCAGTTGTCTCCAGCGGAGTCAGCGCGTGTGTACTTGAACCCGACTCGGCAACGCATTCGATCTGATCGTCCGAGAGCCAGCCCAGCCGCCACTTGTCCCACGCGAAGTAGTCCGGGCTCGGGCCGCTGATGAGCCCCATGAGGTCCCACCCGCCGATGAAGAGGCCGGTCGCGCTGCCGTTCAGCGGGTAGTAGTCGGGCAGGCACATGGTGTGGCCGGTCTCGTGGTTGAGCACCAGATACTTCCACGTTTCGTAGGCGTCGAGGCCGAAAGTGACGGACTTCCTGGCGACGTAGACGCCGGCGCGGGTCTCGACGTCGCCCATGAAGGTGGGCGAGAAGGAGATGGCGGTGGCGGTGGCGGTGGGCACGACGTACAGCACGTCGGTGGGCTCGATGGCGCCGCCGTACGCGTCGAGCGCGTCCTGGATGTACTTCTCGTGGGCCTCGGAGCTGAGGCCGCGGTCCCAGCCGTACGAGGCCGCCGGCGCGGGCATGCGGTAGAAGCGCGAGACGTCGGCGTCGACGTCGAGCGCCAGCGCGCCGTACGACGACGCCGCGTACCACTCGGCCGCCGCCGGCACGAAGAAGTCGCGCAGGCTCTCCGGCGTCTCCACCGCGCCCTGGTCCGGGAAGTCGACGAACATCATGAAGGCCCGCAGCGTCCCCGTGCTCGGCGCGCAGTTCAGCTCGTACCCGAACCCCGCGCTCAGGTACACGTTGCTGTTCGCCGCCAGCTTGCACGCCGACACGTCCGCTCGTGGGCTAAGGGGTTCTGGTCGCGCGGAGACGGCGGCTGCGAGAGCGAGCCGGGCCAGGTCCCGCAATGCGGTTCGCAGCGATCCCATGATGCTGTGCAATGTGAGTTTTCTAGCACTTGGTAGTCTTTTGAGAGTTTACGACTTAAGAAAACATACGTACACGCTCACTTCGAACATTGAGTCCTTATCTCTCTCACTCAACTATAGCAATCGTCTTAACCACCTTCCCAGAATGGATGTCCCTATAATCCAACGCCTACAGGGCTATTTTACGGGGGGGGGGGGGGGGGGGGGGGCACGAGGTCGGATACAACCTCAACCAAGCGAGGTTGCGGGTTGAGCTTATCTGAGTAGCATTCCACGGCCCACGCGGTAGCCTTTCAACCGACCGCTTATCGTGTTTAGACACTAGCCGGCTAAAATCAACTACCTAGATCTAAAGCTCCGTCGGGAGAGCTATGGTTAGCTTGAGAGTTGATGCTGCAGCATTGACCAAGCCTCGTCAATTCATGCGTATCCTTTCATCCCTGCTCATCAAAGACATGTCCTAGTTAGACCAGTCATCCGATTCTAACTTGGCAAACCTCCACGAGCCCCTACCGGAAATGTGTGGGTAGATAGAGCCATACATAACTGGACAGCAGTTGTCTCGTGGCGACAATGACTATTGTAATACCCGGAAAGATGTAAACGAACGGCTTTTTGAAAGTTAGTTCTGGAATCGTGATGACCGTTGCACTTATAATAGCAGCCGTTGTTCCATGTACGTTGTCGCTATTGAGAGTTAGCATGTAGTTTTAAGGATGCGTACAGGTCTGCTAAGTTACTCGTAAACGTTTACGTGCTATGCCTTGACAAGATGGAAGATCAGTATCCAAAGTCGTGATGTCCGTCTCGCAATAACATAAGGTAATGAGCATTGTTGTATGAGAATCCGGTATCGAGGTCAGGCTTCTAAAGTACGGCTTAGAGAATTAACCCTCAGCAGTGTATAAGTGCCTCTAGGGGGTTGATGCTGTAAGCGGTGGGAGGCTTATAGTGATATCGGGTAATGAGGTAATCCCGCCTCACTTCCGGGACTCGGCCTTGGTTTTGGTCGGCGACTCTAGCAACTAGTACTCGCCGTTTACTCTAGTCTTTTATTCTACTTGTCGCGTAGAGCTGTAATCCTAACATGGATCGTGCCCAAGCTACAAGCGTTACCATCCCTATCATAGACATTTCTGGGTATATCGATGGCGACCTGTTTCGGACGGCTCAGATCGCCGAGGAATTGAACGCCGCGTGCCGCGCCCCCGGCTTCTTCCAGATCGTCGGACACGACGTCCCCGCCGAGCTAAGGGTTCGCCTGTTTGACAAGGTCTCGCAGTTCTACGCTTTGCCCCCGGCCGCGAAATCGGCGCTGCGCCGCGGCTTATCAGCGAATGGCGCGCGGGGCTACGAAGCTATCGGCTCCGAAGTCTTCGAGGACGATATCCAAGACCAGAAAGAGGGCTTCATGATCGGCCCGGAGCTACCACGCGGCAGATTTCTTCAGGGTCCGAACTTGTGGCCCGACGATAGCGATTGTCCCGGATTCCGATCCGTAATGGAGGAATACTATGCCGCCGTGCGAAGTCTGAGCGTCAAGATGTTTCGCCTGCTCGCATTGAGCCTTCGCCTCGACGAGCACTATTTCGACGCTTTCGTAGACAGCCGAGACTGTTAGAAGCTTATCTTCCTTTCGCTCATCTTTCATTTAGAAATAGAAGCTGATGTATGCATCGACAGCCGTTTCGATGTGTCGCGCACACAGATACCCTGTTGCCAACGAGGAAACAGCCAAGGTGTCGCGAGGTGCGGGTGCGCATACCGACTTTGGTGCCATGACACTGCTAGTACAAGACGACAGTAAGTTTATCACGTTTCTTTATTTACCTCCCCGCTGAATCGTGATTAGTTGGCGGCCTAGAAGTTTTCCACCGGCCAAGCAGTACATGGCACCCCGTCCCCTTCGTGAAGGATGCCTATATCGTCAACATCGGGGACATGATGGAACAGTGGACGAACGGTCGGTACATGTCTACGCTTCACCGAGTCATCTCCCCCGTCTCGGGCAAGGATAGGTATAGCGTGGTTTTCTTCAACGAGGGCCTGCTGGACCAAGTCATCCAGTGTATTCCGACCTGTATCGAGCCCGGAGAGGCTCCTCTGCATCCGCCTGTCACCGTAGAAGCTCACTTACGCAAGAGGTATGGAGAGAGCTACGCAGAGGAGAAGGAAGAATTGACGGTTTGATCCGCGAAGAGATCTAAGCTAGGAAGGTGAAGCGCCCTC
Organism: Hypoxylon sp. FL1284; assembly: GCA_022432365.1. Taxonomy (NCBI): domain Eukaryota; kingdom Fungi; phylum Ascomycota; class Sordariomycetes; order Xylariales; family Hypoxylaceae; genus Hypoxylon; species Hypoxylon sp. FL1284. Next base: position 863,470 of record JAJJXE010000002.1, read on the forward strand.
ATCACGGGAATACGAACGGAGTTATTAGCTATTCTCTTCGGGATATCTCTCTTATTCTTACCAAAGTTGCTATCATACGATCCTGGACACATCTGTGGGTACCAAGCTCGTGATATATACGGCTCTTTATGTTGCGATCTCGATAATGAAGTATTAAAAAGCAGATAGACTGCTACATCTAACAGGGCCATGTATCCGGGTTTCCGGCAACGGGAACCTCCCCCCTTTTTCCACCCCACCCCCGCCCTTCCAGAACACGAGTCTCTCTGGAGGGGGTCACGTGGGCCCTCCGCAGTCACCTGCGCGGTCGTAACAGGCATACAATACGAATTATATACGAAGAAAAAAAGGGGTTAAGAGCCCTGGGGACAGGCACCGATGCTACTACCCCGCCATCAAGTCACGTTTCTTTTATAAATGGCACCCTCCTTGGCCAGGTAGTTTAAGTCAGGGGTTTGCAATTATAAGCGCTCGTCCTCTATTCGCGCGGCAGCGTTGACATAAGCCGCGAAGTTGGGAGGTAGTTGGTCGACGTAGCATCAGAGGATCTACCCTCCTTGCCATTGGACGACATATCAACCACTGCAGGATACCTCGGATCTAGAACACGGATAGACGGCCGTTGACTTCTCCAGTAATGAGGGGTCACTCAGTCGTGTGGGGTTACCCCGTGAATAGTGTCAAGCTGGGCGACGGAAACAACGAATGCTACCAGAGACGGGCCAAGATGGGAACAGCTTGGAAGTTGCGGCCAAAGCGCACTGCGCTGCAGTGCATAAAAGCCCATGATGTTGCCGTTTTATTCCGGCTGTTTACTTTAGCCAGAACTTCCAACTTGTTTCTCACCACGGACGTGCCCGCTAGGAGAGCCCCAAGTCAAACATGTTTTCGAGACGAAGCAGCCAGCGCGCTCTAGGCGTTGTTGCCCTGGGCTCCCTCGTCGCCGCCGGGCCCTGCGACATCTACGCCTCCGGCAACACGCCCTGCGTCGCTGCCCACAGCACGACCCGCGCCCTGTATGACGACTTCAGCGGCGCGCTGTACCAGGTGCAGCGCGCCTCGGACAGCGCCAAAACCGACATCTCGCCGTTGACCGCCGGTGGCGTGGCGGACGCCGGGGCCCAGGACAGCTTCTGCGCGGGTATGACCTGTCTCATCAGCATCATCTACGACCAGTCCGGCAGGCGCAACCACCTCACGCAGGCACCGCCCGGCGGCTTCGACGGCCCGGAGTCCAACGGCTACGACAACCTGGCCAGTGCGATCGGCGCGCCCGTCACGCTCAACGGCCAAAAGGCATACGGCGTCTTCGTGTCGCCGGGCACGGGCTACCGCAACGACCAGACCAACGGCGTGGCCACGGGCGACGGGACCGAGGGCATGTACGCGGTGCTCGACGGCACCCACTACAACGACGGCTGCTGCTTCGACTACGGCAACGCCGAGACCAACAACTTGGACACGGGTGACGCCCACATGGAGGCCATCTACTACGGATCCTGCACCATCTGGGGCAGGGGCACCGGCAGCGGGCCGTGGGTCATGGCCGATCTCGAGAACGGCCTGTTCTCCGGGTCGGGCGCGGGCCAGAACGGCGGCGACCCGTCCATCTCCTCGCGCTTCGTGACGGCGGTGCTCAAGGGGAAGCCGGGCCAGTGGGCGATGCGCGGCGCCAACGCGGCGTCCGGGTCGATGTCGACGTACTACAGCGGCGCGCGGCCGTCGGGCTACAACCCCATGCGGGAGGAGGGCGCGATCATCCTGGGCATCGGCGGCGACAACAGCGTCAGCGGTGCGGGCACCTTCTACGAGGGCGCGATGACCTCGGGGTACCCGAGCGACGAGACCGAGGCCGCGGTGCAGGCCGACATCGTGGCGGCCAAGTACGCGACGACGTCGCTGACGGCGGGGCCCGAGATGGCGGTCGGGTCGTCGGTCAAGCTGCAGGCGACGACGCGCGGGTACACGACGCGGTACCTGGCGCACTCGGGGTCGACGGTGAACACGCAGGAGGTCTCGTCGTCGAGCAGCACGGCGCTCAAGCAGGCGGCGAGCTGGAAGGTGCGCGCGGGCCTGAGCAACAGCGACTGCGTGTCGTTCGAGGCGGGCGACGCGTCCGGCAGCTACCTGCGCCACTACAACTTCGTGCTGCAGGTCGGCCGCGGCGACGGCTCCAAGCAGTTCAACGAGGACGCGACCTTCTGCCCGCTCGCCGGCCTCGCCGGCGACGACACCACCTCGATCCGCGCCTGGGGCTACCCGACTCGGTTCCTCCGGCACTACGACAACGTCGGCTACGTCGCGCGCAACGGCGGCGTCGAGACGTTTGACGCTGCGTCCTCATTCAACGACGACGTGAGCTGGTTAGTTAGCAGCGGCTTCGTTTGAAGCAGTACATAGTTGTTACGTATATACATATCAGGCAATAGAATACAAGTATATATTAGCACCAAATGTTGATGTTGAAGGAGAAAATATTCTCACGTTCCTGAGCACTACGAGTTGGTATCCCCCTCTGATTACGTAACAGCTCATTCGAGTACCTTCCAAATCTTTTCACCCTCCTGATCAGTTTAGCCACTATATAAATATACTCTAGCTCGTGGGGCTCGTCCTGCTTAGCTCTAGTGATATGAATTATATACTATTGGCTGTCATATAAGTTGGAAGGGATTGCAAGGTAAGGAGGTTTGACTTCAAGTGTTTGGATTAGGGTGCTCAAAGCCCTAGCAGGGGCTAAGTTAGGGCTCTATCAGTAGAGTGAGCCCCTATAAGGCCCCTAGGATTACACCTAGGCAGTAAGGTATTTTCTCTGAGCAGATGTTTCGTTCACTATGAGTGATGGTTTTCAAAGAAATGAAGTTGGATAACTGCTGAGTGTTGATACCATTTTCAGACCTTAAACCTTTTAATTTCAGAGCTATGAACGCTTCGAACTAAATAAAGTGTTAAATCTAGGAGTATGTAAATATGGTTGGAGGTTGTACAGAGGATGTTCTCCCGCTTGGGGAGGGGGATATGTTACAGGGCTCTTGAGAGGGGGTTACTAGAATACATGCGCTGTAACTGCCGGTGTTATAGGGAGCCCTAGCGCTGAATCCTCTGTAGCTGCTGCTTAGGTCTAGGCGGCCGCTGGTAAAATTGGCATTGGGGCTTAATCGACATTACCAGAAACCCAAGATACACGATGCTTGAATAATATCTTACAATGCGTACCGGTAATCTGGCCTTTCTTTCCCGCCACTAACATGGACAGCCTCCCCTTTCTCAAGCCTCTTGTTACATCTCCTGAAGTGCTCTCGTAATCCAAGGCACAAGACCATGAAACCCGCCTGACAACAGGCGACTGTGATGAGTGCAGGCTTATAGACAGGAGCGTCTTCAGCTCTGAAGACAGCAGAACTAATAATACCCGCCAGATTCTGCGCCATGAAATTCAGACCCAGCCGGAACGCTCTGCCGGTCGTCGTAGTGGTATTTGAAGCCACCCAGACGGGGACCAGGATGCCTGGGGTGAAGTTTCCAAACGTCAGCAGGTAAGTCAGGAAGTATCCGACTTCAACATGCTTGACAAGATCGAGGACCGCGAGCAATATCCAGGCCGGGAACGACACGAATAACGTTCCGCAGGAAATGGTGGCTCGCTGCTGTAATTTGTCTGATACCCAACTCGTGACCAGCTGGACCGCGGCAGCCGTGAGGTTGGGCCCGACGGTATAGAGGTTCGCCTTGGCTGGTGTAATGGCGATGCGTTTGACGATAGTCTGAGTCTATCAGCACCTATGTGTCTCATACAACCCGGATGCTTAGTACATACCGGTAAGAAGTTGGAGCTGCTAGCAACGCCCACGCCGTAGAGCAGAGGCATTAGTGTGAAAATCCACGTCGTCCAGTTCTTAGCCTCCGTCTTCGCGTCCTCCCAGTGAAAATGCTTGTCCACGTCCTGAGAGTCTTCCTCGAGACGTGATCTCGATAACAGCTTTTCATCATCAGAGAACCACCTGGATTTCTCAACGCTGTGGGGAAGAATAAGAAACATAAGGAGTCCCACGCCGACTGTCAGGGCACCCTCGATGATGAACAAATCTATTGTCTGTCAATTCGGCCACGGCACAGGAATTTTAACATAAATATTTTCTTGGTTCATCAGGAAATAAATAGTTCGGAAGTCACAAATACTTACTACGCGCATTTCATCAGCGTTATTCGTAACTCGAGCTAAGAACGAGGAGGAAAAGCTCACCATTGCCAACCCCTTAATGCTTTATCCCATGGAAACACAGACCAGGCGATCAACCCTGAAATGGCGCCGGCGATGAAACCCATGCAGCCGAATACGCTTGTTCGGAGGCTCAGTTCATGTCTCGTGTAAAACTGACTGCAGTAGAAGATGGCACAAGGGAAGAAAGCCGCTTCTGCCGCACCCATAAGGATCCTGGTCGCGAGTATTCCGCCGAAATTCTTGGTGGTCGCCGCACACATGGCCATTATACCCCAGCACGTCATGATAGTGGGAATAACAACAGCCGGGTTGAACCGCTTGGACAGGAGCGTAAAGGGGACGTTCATCAACGCGTATGGAATATAGAACAAGATCAGGAGAAGCGAGAACTGGTTCCCTACAAGGCCAAGGTCTTTTTCGAGCGTGTCAGTCTTTGCGTTGCCAAGGTTTGCCCGGTCCAACGTGTGCGTGAGGTATGCCAATGCTAGCTCGTCCATCAGTTGCGCTCTAGATACAATCCTTTTATCTGTGAGAAATAGGGGTTGGAGCTACGAACCTAGAGCTGGCATCAGAATCAAGTCTGTCTTCCAAACCAGCCTCCTCTCAAGATCTCTGTCAGGGGAATTTCTATCGATAGAGTCGGTGCCAACGGCTACAACATTAGCGTCGAGTTGTTTCTCTTCGTCCGCCATCATTCCTACAGCTTCTCTTTGCCGAGTTTATATGACCCCAGTACGTTTCCTGCGCAGGCTGGTGGATAAGAGCCCGAAAAATGAAAAAGGAAATATCCAGTCTGTATAAAGATTTGAACTGTATATTTTGCTATGTTGTCTTTTGGGGACCCCAGTCATAGCCATCCGAAGACCTTGCCTCAAAGAGCAGGCGCTATTCGACACTCCAGACAAGTGTAATCCTGACTTCATGTCTTATATAGGAAACAATGCAAGCGACTATTCATGCCCAAGATAGTCAAGTCTGTCTCTCCGATAAGAGGCAGAATGAAGGTATCATTTGACTCAGAATATCAACCCTGACGTCCTCGTTATCAGGGGAAGTTGGCCTGTCCCACAGAACGACTTGCTTCGAGGCATGCGACAGGTCAGTATGTTATCACACGGCATCGGAGAATGCAAGCACGCAATCACACTACTCATTGAGGGATCGGGACTAGAGCGGCGTTCAGATGTGACGGTGGGGGGAGATTCGGGGGCTAGTAATAATACCAAGACTATCGCGAAGAGCTTCTATAGGCCACTCCCCACCTCCGTATCGGCCGGATGTAGCCGGAAGTAAGGATTCTGATATCAAGAATTAGACATCATCATGGGAAATTACGCGCTCTTACACCACTAGAAACGAAAGTTTCAGTCGATTTTCTTCCTTCCCTATTTGCGAGAAAGTAGTTATCGTCATGGCTGACACGAATCCCGCTCGATCATCGCCGCCTGGTGAGAGACAGCAGTCTCCTTCAGACCAGCAAGCTCGAGAGACAGCAGAGAACTCGCTAGTCGTTCATTCTCAAACTCAGAACTCGGGCTTCTTCTCCAGATTTCGGTATCATCTGTTCGCTGCCGGGTTTGCGGTTCTGCTTGGGCCCTTTGCATTCTTATGGCTTGGCCAGGCACCTATTGATCCTACGAACTACGCGGAGCGCACAAGGAGAGTGCTCAATACAACACCGTAGGTGGTCACCAGTCCTTGGTTTTGAAGTTATTATTGACCAACGTCTCAGTCTGATCGATGGACACAATGATCTCCCCTGGCAGCTGCGCATAGAATTGCATAACCGCATACACGATGGGCGGCTAGACTTGACCAAGAGACTTCTAGGTCACACAGACATCCAGAGGATGAGGACGGGGATGGTAGGAGGCCAGTTTTGGAGTGTGTACGTCCATTGCGATGACAATCAGCAACACTTCGAAGATCCATCTGTGAGTTAGCGTCCAATATCTACGACCGAATTGCTGTCATACGGCTAACACAGACTTACAGTGGGCTGTGAGGGATACTCTGGAACAGATTGATGTTACCAGACGATTTATCAACGAGCATCCCCAGCACCTCCAGTACTGCGATACGGCTGCCTGTGTTCGCAGGGCCTTTCAGTCCGGCCGCATTTCGAGCATGATCGGCATCGAAGGCGGCCACCAAGTCGGTGGCAGCGTTGCCAGTATCCGGCAGATGTACAATCTCGGGGCACGCTATATCACCCTTACTCATAACTGCGATAACGCCTTTGGTACATCGACTTCTACAGTTGCGGCTGGCGGAGCAGATGGAGGTCTGTTCAAGCTAGGGTACGAGGCCATCAAAGAAATGAACCGGATAGGCATGATAGTCGACCTATCACACGTCTCACACCAAACAATGCGAGATGTGTTGAGCGTGGCACGCGCTCCTGTCGTTTTCTCTCACTCCGGCGCATACAGTGTTAGCCAGCATCTTCGAAACGTGCCCGACGACGTGCTCCGGACTGTCAAGCGGAACGGAGGCATCGTGATGGCGGTATTCGTTAACCGCTTCCTCAAGATGAAGGATCCGGGCCAGGCGACAATCCACGATGTCGTAGATCACATATTTCACATCGCCGAAGTCTGCGGCTGGGAATGCGTAGGCATCGGCAGTGACTTTTCCGGGACCCCTTATGTGCCTATCGGGCTAGAGGATGTCTCCAAGTTCCCAGACCTCATCCAACTCCTCATGGAGCGCGGTGCAACTGATAAGCAGGTTCGTCTGGTGGCAGGAGAGAACATACTTCGCGTTTGGTCCCAAATTGAGAAGAGAGCTCGGGAGATCCAAGCAACTGGCGAGAAGCCGGTAGAAGACGAATATGAGGGACGAGAGTGGTACAAAGGGCTTAAGGACTCGCCGTGGATGTTACGGGGAAGCAGAGAGAAAGCCATCGCAGCTGGCGCGGCCGACTATCCAGACATGTTCAACGTAGACAGAAACGGTAAACATAACCCAGCAGTCAAGGATGTCTAGAGTATTGAGAACCTAGGTAGAAATATCCGTCAGCGTCAACAAATACAGCAGATACTCGAGCGAGGAACCTGGTAGCTGTATACTGACGAACCAAGGTCGTGGGTGTGGCTATGGTACCACTATACACGCAAGATATCTCGAGCAACAGTATCCACGTGGTATACACATTCACAATGGTGACATCTACCCTACCTTCGGGCTCTCACCCCTGGAATCGTAATCGATCCCCGCAATTACGTTATCAGCTACTCCACGAAGTAAGTATAGTTGGGGGTCATGAAGTATCTCGGAGTAAGAGTTGCCATGCTTGGGCGCGCTAGTCTGGTCACCACCGTTCCTTGGTAGGCTCCGGCTCCGGCCAGTCGGCAAGGGGGCCGAAGGGAGCGACCAATCCCCGAACGATGCCCACTTCCATGGGAACAGCTGACATTCGTTATCTGTCATGGATTGTTGGCATCGCGCTGGATAGATTGGAAAAGGAGCATGGAACGTGATATATGCCCAGCTTAATATTGTGAGATCAGAGGCGTGATAAATGAAGTTTCTGAGGCGTCGCAATCACGGATACACGCTGCTCGAGATGCTAAAAGGGGGAGAAAGCTATTGGAATAGAGGTCTGCTGGCTTTACTAGCTTGATAAATACTACACTCAAGAGGGGCACGTCTCTGGGTTATATTTCTAGCATGTCCCTGTCCCTTTGATGTCGGATTAATATACTCCTCTTCCAACCTAAGAACCTAAATTACTGCAGTTGAACACCAAGCTGAGCTGAGTTTTCAACATGTCGTCGTTGGAAGCGTTGGTCCTTTACCCCCTTTATTTCTTAAAGAATGCTGTATCTCTGTTCGTGATAGGACTCCTTCTTTACCTACTCCAGAATGAAGTCACGCGATACCGCAGCAGAATAAAGAACTTGCCCGGGCCTCGTGGATGGCCAGTCGTCGGGAATCTCTTCCAGGTAATCCACCCCAACCAGGCCTGACACAAGGCCTAGCCATCGATTTCCCGATCACTGAACCAGCCGCAGGAACGCAACATACTCCCCGCCGAGACCTACCGCCAGTGGTCGTCCCACTACGGCCCCGTGTTCCAGGTGCAGCTAGGCAACACGACGGCCGTAGTAGTCAACTCGGCGCGGGCAGCGAAGCAGCTGTTCCTGGGGCAGAGCCACGCGCTGAACTCGCGGCCGACCTTCTACGTCTTCCACGGCAAGGTGAGCCGGGCCGTGACGTCGATCGGCACGAGCCCGTGGGACGAGAGCTGCAAGCGGCGGCGCAAGCTGGCGGCCGGCGCGCTCAACCGCGCCCGCGTCGACGCCTACGGGACGCTGCTGGACCTCGAGGCGCGCGAGTTCCTCCGGGATCTGCTGCGTGCGGCGGCCGTGCGGGCTAAGATCGACTTCCGGCCTGCTGTCCGCCGCTTTGCTCTCAACCTGAGCTTGACGCTCAACTACGGCACCCGCGTGTCCAGTGTCACGTCACTGACCGAAGATCCTCTGCTCTCAGAGATCATCTACGTCGAGGGCGAGATCTCCAAGTTTCGTGACACGGGTAAGAACTACACCAACTACATCCCCCTGCTCCGGTATTGGGAGCCCGTGGCCCAGTTCCTGGGGCTGAACGGGCAGCCTAAGAACCACGCAGCGGATATTGGGCGCCGTAGGCTAGAGTATAATAGCATTCTCCTGAAGAGGTTGCGAGAAGAGGTAAGGAGAGGCAAGGACAAGCCGTGTATTCAGGGGGCGGTGCTGCGGGATCCCGAGTCCGCGACGCTCACCAAAGAAGAGCTCATTAGCGTGAGCCTGAGCATGATGGCCGTATGTTGAAATCTACTTCGTAGCTTCGTTGTCCTTCTAACTGGCCAATGACAGGGCGCAGACTCAAACCAGCCGACGATAAGCTGGGCCTGCCTGCTCCTCGCCCACCGCCCAGACATACAAGAGAAGGCCTATAAGGCTATAAAAGAGGCAGGTGTTCTTGACTTAAAATCGAAGGCATATTCCTCAACGAAGGTCGAGTACATCAATGTCCTAACGAAGGAGATCTCGCGATACTTCTCCGTATTGAAGCTGGCCCTCCCTAAGGCCACTTACACCGAGGCAACATGGGAAGGAGCCACGATCCCAGCGAACACGCTCGTGTTCCTGAACGTGTGGGCTTGCAACCGAGGTATGTCCCATACGAACCAATCAGAATGCCTTCAGCTGACATATTCCCCCGGCGCAGATCCGGAGCTGTTCGCCGAGCCGGACACGTTCGCCCCGGAGCGCTGGCTGCCGGGCTCGAGCAACCCGCACACGCACCAGTTCGCCTTCGGGATCGGCGGCCGCATGTGCGTGGCGTCGCATCTGGCCCACAACGCCCTCTACACCGTCTTCCTGCACTTGATCGCCCACTTCCGCATACTGCCCGCCGAGGGCGAGACGGCCGAGGCGATCGACCCCCTGAAAGGACTCAGGGGGATGACGTTTGTCGGAACGCCGCGCGGGTGGCGCGCTAGGTTCGTTCCGCGGGAGGGAGAGAAGTTGGCTGCATGGTTAGACGAGCCCTGATGGCTAACTGTAAAGCATCTGGTTTATGCTACGACGTCTATAGATAAGTGCTTCAAGAGTTTGGGGCTACATTGGGGGGTAGCTACCTAGGTAGCTGGGGTCTTGCGCAGAATGGTACGGGGGCCACCTTAATTAACCTCTCTATTATCTATAGTAGGTCTCAAATCACGTTAAAAGGCATCGCTGCCCCTTTTGCTAGTTTCCATGGCTGGGCTCTCTAATAAGTAGACGGTAAAACTCCCAAACGTCCGCCATCAGTGACAAGCACATTTCCGTTGATGTACGCGCCTGCCCTGCTCACCAGGTACAGTACGGCACCAGCCATGTCCTTCGAATCTCCAAATCGCTGTTCGGGGACGAGGCTCTTGGGTATCTCTTGGCCATCATATCTTTTCTGCATGAACCCTGTCATGTCGGACGGATAGACTTTGGGTCCCGATTAGTAAGTTTTTCAAATGAGAATAAGTAGGGCAGACAAGAACAAGTACAGGGGTATCGGTACAGAGCAACGGCGACGCCAGGGGAATAACTTACAGCCTGGAGCGATAACGTTGGCTCGGATGCCGTACGGCACAAGACCGGTGGCGAACTGCTTCATCATGTGGATGACAGCGGCCTTGGAGCCGCCATAAGCATATCCGGCTAGCGGTACCCGATTGTAAGCGCCGATGCTGCTGGTGGCGATGACTTGGCTCTTTTGCATGTCACCGCAGCGCTTATTACCCTCGTCGAGCAGCTCGAGAAACGAGGCGATGGTGTTGAAGACGCCCGTGATGTTTACGTCGAATGTTCTGGTGAAGTCAAGGGTGTCCCAGCCCAGAAGCTGGTTTCGGAGGTCCGAAATGCTCGTCTCGGGCGTCACATCCTTTAGAGCGGGGCCTAATATGCCGGAATTGGCGACCAGGACATTGATGTAGCCGACCCTGGACTTGATCTCGTCGACGGCCCGCTGAAGATCCTCCTTGCTGGTCACATCGCCCTGGATCGCGTGGATATTTCCTTTTGTCTATATGCAAGAAAAAAGGAGATTAGCAGAGAATAGTATAGAGCAGTACCGCTACGAAGTGGAGACTTACAGCAGTGCTAACAGCTGCGTCCAAGACGTCCTTGCGGCGGCCAATGATGAAGACGGTAGCACCGTTACTCTCGAGCGCTTGCGTGATCATCAATCCGATACCTTCCATCTCGTGGTTAGCAGATACGCTCGCTTGAAAGGAGTCGTATCCGACCTACCGCTTCCTCCTCCCGTCACAACGGCCACGAGGCCTTCGACGCCAAAGAGCTGGATGAGCCCTGCGTAACCTGCATTAGAAGATGACATTGTCTGTGTAGTACTGGATGACGGATGCGTGGTGACGGACTTTTGAATGATGAGGACGAAGACGAAAAGGGTGAATTGTGTCCGATTACCTTTACCTTATATGTTTATACATCCAAGATTTATTAGTAATGAGCTACGAATACGTCACAGAGTCGAACACCTAAATCAAGAGCCCGAGGCGTTAGCTGTTAACGTAACGGACTTTAGAGGTGCGATGGAGTCGATGGAGGAAGCTAGTTGATCTATCTTGACGAAACGGACAACCCCGACCTTCTCCGTGTGAACTGCAAAGTCGTTTGTCGCGATCCTGTACGAAAATAGTCGCGCTACCCCGATGCCACTTGATATGAGCATCTCCCGCACCTTATCAGTCTGCTTCCATGTCTGGTTCTCGTCTAAGCGCTCCTGTTACACGCGACCGACAGACAGCTGATCTCGTCCCCTTGGAAGGGCAACAAGGTAGCATTTGTCCGTAAGGTGTGTCGCATCAGATTGGGCCCTTGTAGCACGTTGATTGATACCCCGCAGGTGTCCATCTTGGAAGGTCCGTTTTGATGCGGATAGAGAATGCGACGCCAGATCAAGCTGCTGCATAGACACGATGCTACCTCTCGAGATGGATATGGCTACCCGGAACCAGGTCGAGATGGCGCGCCATAGCGAACAGCCTATATAAATTTGCAGGTCCCCTTCTGCGCATCTGCCTCGGTCGACCGCGTAACTGGTCACGATAGTGCTGCTATTACAAACGCCATCATGTTCTACCATGATCGAGCCCTTCTCATGTACGCCGTCACCATCGCCACTTTTCTCTGCGGCGTGGTATGTCAGGGAGACAATCTAGGCCTCAGGAATGGTTACATGACGATTAGCACCGCCAGCTTTACGGCACAGATCGTACGCGACGCCCAGGTTCTCGCGTCGCTAAGTCCGACGGCGGTAAGCTCATCAGACGAGGATTTCGACTTCCTGCCCTTTGATCTCATATCTGCTCGAGCCGGCAATGGCCAGTATCACTGGGGTGACATCACCTTTCGGTACCGAGAGGAGGAAGGCGACTGGGTGGATGGCGACTCGGCTGCCGCACGAAAACCAGTCACCGCTTTCGATACGGGAGCAGCAGGGACACTCGCAGCGTCAAACCTAGACCCGACCCTTCCTACAAAGGTGCCTCTGAACGTAACACGGGAATGGCTTGACCTCTCGGGTGACCTGGGTTTGCGCTTCACTATCGAGAACTCGGGCGACTCCTCGGTCGAGATAGGCAGCCTGGGGTTCCCGGCCGAGTTCAACAGTATATTCACGAATCGCCAAGCGACTGATACGCAACGCCTGTGCTCACTGTCGGACCCTTATGTCGGCATGCACGCTGGATATATCCGCACGAACCCCGTGCGTGGTACTGGAGCCGCCCTCGTCGTGACGCCACTGGGCGATACCCCTTTCGAGGCGTACCGCAACCTAGCTGAGCCGTCCTATGCTGCCACCGCCTACGGCAGCCAGACCTTCGAGGGGTTTTACGAGTGGCAGGTGCTCAGCCGTGCCTGGGCTGAGAACGAGTGGGCCGACGCTGAACCCTGGAACACTCCGTCGTCCCGGACCCTGCAGCCCGGCGAATCGCTTCAGTTCGGCGTTCGCTTCTCGGTCGCCCCTGACGGCATACGCGATATCGATAGTGCCGTGAGGAAGACGGGCACGCCGGTGGCGTTTGGTGTCCCGGGGTATATTATACCGAGGGATGTGCCGTCGCAACTTTTCCTCCAGGCCGACTCTGACGTGAAAACCATTGCAAGTGAGCCGGCAGGGTCCTTGGATGTCGCGGAGGTGGCTGAGATGTCTTACCTTGTCACGCCGGAATCGACCTTCTGGGGGCGCGCCAAGCTGACTGTCACGTACGCCGACGACAAAGTCCAGACGATCCATTACCACGTCACGAAACCCTCGACGGAAACGCTAAGCGACCTAGGCCGGTTCCTCACGACCGAGCAGTGGTACAACGACACGTCGGACCCGTTTGGCCGTGCGCCGTCGGTCATGAGCTACGACTACGAGGCGGGCTCCATCGTGACGCAGGACCCGCGCGTGTGGATCGCGGGGCTCAGCGACGAAGGCGGCGTCGGCGCGTACCTAGCCGCGACGATGAAGCAGGCGATCCAGCCGGACGCAGCGGAAGTCGCAAAGCTCGAGCAGTTCATCGACAAGGTGCTGTGGCCGACCATCCAGACGTCCGACTTCGCGGTTCGCAAGAGCATCTTCTACTACGACCCGTCGGGTCTCCCGCAGTACTCGTACAGCGCCGACATCGACTGGACGAGCTGGACGTCGTGGGACCGGGACGCGGCGCACGCGATCGACCGCGCCTACGACTACGTGCACGTGGCGGCGGCCTACTGGGCGCTGTACCGCGTTGCGCGCGCGTACCCTACCCTCGTCACAGTCCACGATTGGGAATGGTACCTGAGTCAAGCGCACAGCACCGTCATGCGCGGCATGCAATCCGATGTAGGGTACAACCGGCTCGGGCTCATGGGCGAGACGGTCTTCGGCGAGATCCTCGCCGACCTGACGCGCGAGGGGCTGACGTCGGAGGCTACCGCGCTGACCCAAGCCATGCGCTCCAGGGCCACGCAATGGGACGGCGAGGAGGTGCCGTACGGCAGCGAGATGGCGTGGGACTCGACGGGCCAGGAAGGCGTGTATTACTGGGCGAAGTGAGTACTCGACCGTGTACGGCCATTCGGTGTGCATGTGCTTACAGGCGCGTCAGGTACTTCGGGTTCGAAGACACGGCAGCCAAGACAGTGAACAGCGTGCTCGGATACATGCCCACGGTTCCGCATTGGGGCTGGAACGGCAACGCGCGGAGGTACTGGGACAATATGTAAGTCTACCCCCACCCCCTTTCCTCTTCCCCCTTTCTTTTCCCCCTTTCTTTTCCCCCTTTCTTTCCCCCCTTCCTACGCACAACCACCCTAACCTGACATCCTCCCCCCTCACAGCTACGGCGGCAAGCTCCAGCGCATCGAGCGGCAGATCCACCACTACGGGTCGGGCCTGAACGCGCTCGTCCTGCTGTCCGCCTTCCGCCACGACCCGGCCGACGCGTACCTGCTGCAGGTCGGGTACGGCGGCGCGAGCGGGCCGCTGGCCGGCGTCAACGAGGCCGGCTTCGCCGCCGCCTCGTTCCACTCCTGGCCCGACACGCTGCGCTGGGACGGCTACAGCGGCGACTACGGCCCCGGCTTCCTCGGCCTCGCCCTCGGCTCCGGCACTTACGTCGCGCGCCACCCGGCCTTCGGGGTGCTCGCGTACGGCGGCGTTGTGCTTGCCCCGGACGACGACGACGCCGTGACTGTCCGTGTCACGGGCCCTGTCGGCCGCCGCGTCTTCGTCGGCCCGCTTGGCCTTACGCTAAACCTCGACGCCGGCACCGTCCGCGACTTTAGCTTCGACGAGGCGACCGGGTCCGTCGCGCTGACGCTGACGCAGCTTCCGGACGCGCCCAAGGCGGATGCCGCGGTGCTCTGGGTCGAGACCAACGACGCTGCGGTTGAGTATAACGTGTCCGCGCCGGTGGGAGTAACTAGTGAGCGGTTGGGCTGGCGGGTTCCGCTTACGGATGACGGTGATGTGGTGGTGGAGTTGACGCGGAGTTGACAAATGATATATAGACCCAAGTACCTGTCCAGTGTATAAATCGAAGTGACTCTTGTTGGGTACATTATTGTCCCTGTGAGAAACCATCTCCTGGTTTTTAGAGTTGCAGAGTGATGGTTCTCAAGATCAAATCTATCCTGCAAAGCTTCAGTATTGTCAGCATCATGGCGCGTATGGACGCTACGGCATTTTCACCGGATTCGGACATTGTAATTCTCGCAATGCCGCAATTATCAGTCACACTGCTAGGTTACGATCAAGCACGATAAATCGCCTACTAGCGAGTACACTTGTCATGTCATCCACGTCTGTTAACGCCATTTTCTGCGTCTAACGTACAGTGGGTGATGGTATCAGCCAGCCGTGCCGACTCGACTCGCGTCACTTTCCAACAATCACTCTTCCGGACCGTCCATGCCCGGTCCCGGGCCGCCCTGCCGTCCCATCTGGCGCGCCTTGAGCATCTCGTCGCAGAGCAGGAGATTCGACGCGATGCTCGACGAAGACGCGACGCAGTTGCGCAGCACGCGGAACGAGTCGTACACCCCCTCCAGAGTCGGGTCCATGGGCTGGCCGAGGACCAGGTCCAGGCCGACGACGTTGCCGTCTGCGTGCTCGTCTTGAAGGGAAGCCACTGCGATAATGTCAGCCTGGGAATAGGCAGAAACGTAGAAAGGAGATAAAACATACGTGCGTCCTGGATATCGTGGCCGGCATTCGCCGCAAGCGTCTTGGGAATGATCAACAGCGCATCGGCGAATGCGTCGACTCCCCACTTAGCCTTGCCCTTGACCGTTTTCTTGAAAGCGTCGCTCTTCAAGTGCGCTGCGCAAGCAACCTGGAAAGCGCCACCGCCGGGGACAACGCTCTTGTCCACGATCATGTTGTATACGCTTCGTAGACCATCTCGGACGGCATCTGTGATCTGGGTGATGGTGTGGGCGTTGGGGCCCTTGATCATGAGCGTGACGGACTTAGGGTCCTTGACGTCCTCAATAAACGTGTACTTCTCCTCGCCAAGCTGCTGCTCGTAAACCAAGCCAGCCCAGCCAAGAATATCCGGAGACAAGTCCTCGACGCTGTTTTGCGCGGTACCACCACAGATGAGCTGCAACCTCTCCATGTTTCTTCTCTTGGCTCTTCGCAGAGCAAAGATGCCATTCTTCGCCAGTACGTCCAGGGAGAGGGGGTCGATGCCCTTTTGGTTCACAACGACAAAGCTCTTCTTGGGGTCGCTTCCGCACACTTCCTTCTTAAGCTCGACGATCTTCTTCAGCTTGGAGTCGACGAATCGGCGCTCGCTGTCGACTAGCTTATCGCGCTGCTCGGCGCTCGAGTAGAAGAAGCCCGAGTTAATCTCGGACTTTTCGTATTCCAGGCTGACGTTCATGGTCAGGATGTAGGCGTTTTCGAGCCGCTTAGGCATGTCAGGATGGCGGGCACCATGGTCTAGTGCCAACCCGCGGATAAGCTGGGTATCCGAGGCTGTGCGGTGTTGCATCTTCATGATTTCCACCATGTGTAAGTCGGGTTTCGCGGGTGCTTGGTAGATGGCTAGGACGGCGTCGACGATATCAGGGGTAAGCTTCTGGGCAAGAGTTCCGTTCAACTTGGTAGATAGCGACGTTCGGGCAACGGACAGGAGAAGTTCTCGGTCGACCTCTTTCGGCAACTTGAACGAATCTAGGAACTATAGCGGTATAGGATATCAACATCAACGTACTGTCCTAGAAAGGCGGGTATGGGCGAATGCATACCTTCAGCGACTCATTCTTGGCGATTTCGAAACCCTCCGTTATAATTCGGGGATGTAAGCCCTCCGCGATATATCTGTCTGCCTGCTTCAAGAGCTCTCCCACCAGCAGGACCACCGATGTCGTGCCATCTCCGCAGATGTCGTCTTGGGCCGTGGCGGCTCTAGCGATCATAACAGCGGTGGGGTTCTGTATTTGCATTTCTCTCAGCAGAACGTTTCCGTCTTTCGTCAGTTTAATCTATGATACAGGAGTCAGTTCAGGGTCGCGTATGTCGAGTCGAACTAGAGGATTGTACCTGTCCAGAACCGTCCACCAGCCTGTCGTGGATGTTAGCGTTCGTGTTTCGCGTTTGTTTGGCTTTGCTAGTAGTTTTACATACATCTTGATGGTCCCTAGAGGACCCAAGTTAGACTTGAGTACATCTTGTAGACCTTCGCCTGCGCTGATGTTGACTCGAAGAGCTTCACCCCGCCGCTTGTCTAGACGTCAGTATGGAAGCTTTGACAGCGGGAGTATGGCAGTGGGAACGCACCCGAGACTCGGCCTTGGGGTTCAGGAGCTGCGCGGCAGACATTATGACCTATCAGGATATAACTTGGCGCAAGACTTTGGTGTTTCGGTGTCTGGTCGAAATTTGTTGTTTTCGAGGGGCACAAATGCAGCGATATTGAATATTGAGAATGCCTAGCTCCGAGTGGGCCCCGCGGTATCTTATCGACAACTTTTTTTTTTCTTTGTCATACAAGGTACCTCGGTACCTGGTAGAATGACTTCGACCAACAGGCTAGCAGCTAGCTTGCTTTTGAGGCTCATATCACGACATAGGAGATTCTCATCAACTCCCGTAATATTTGGCCTGTCAACTTTATAAGTAGATAAATACAGCTCAAAAAGAAAACGACATGCGTACCCAGATATGACAGCAGAAAAATAAAACATACAACACCGGGTATTCACTGGTCGTCACCGACCCAATTACTAATCCGGCGATACTCAGTTTATCTAGGGGGGAGCGGACGGGACCCCGAGTTCTTTGAGTTCTATGGTCGTATGTGCTAGTTCTGTGTTGTATTCTTGCTTATATACAGGCGGCGCTGTGTCAAACTTGTGCTGTTGTATGCGGTCTCAAGCTCAGGCTAGGAAAACGATCGAGGCGCTTTCGAATTCCTAACACACGGCGAGGATAAGTCTAGTAGCCGTTGGGAATCATCGTTTAGCTTCTTATGTGTAGCAACTATACTAATTCGCCGTCATGTTTGCTGATGGGAGTGGCCCAGACAGCAGCTGAACATGATTATCCCCGAGCCTTCACAACTTGCCAGATGGAAGTCTCCTTGCTCTTCTTCAGGGGTTAGGCCGGAGGCGTGGGGTTCAGTATCAGCTGCGAACGTCGCAGAATCTACCCGGACCAGGACAGTAGGCCAGATATTCAGAAAGTACGGATACTGTACTTGGGTACTTTTGGATGTTGCGGTGAGATGGACAGCCTGCCGGTGAGAGGGGACAGCTGTCGTTGACCCATGAATGTGCTATTAGGGGAAATGGCTCGCTGAGTTAGCAAGAGACGTGCACAGCTCGCATTGGTTTTCTCCCGGTCCGGTTGCGGCTGGAGATCCGCTGCCTACTGATAGTCGCTGAACAAAAGCTACTCCAACGCCGCCTCTAAAGCCAGACCAGTTCGTTCTCTATCATACAAACAACGGACAAGGCTCGATACTATGGAGTGGGCAAGTGACGAGCGATTCTCGACGTACGAGCAGTACAAGGAAGACACCGAGGCCATCGCGGGATGGCTGGCGTATAACTCTCGCAGATGCGGCTACGTGCTCGACGGCCCCGTCTCCGCCGGCCCCAGCAATGCCCCCAGCGCGAGGTTAAAGGGGAAAGCTCGAAAGCAAGCTCGCAGTGTGGGAGCAAAATCAGCCTCGACGCCGACGCCGCTTAAACCACAGTATGCCATCAACGTATCTGATTTCAGCCGCATGGCAAAGGCTATCGCCGACTTCAAACCCAAAGTAGTCATCCCTACAGCTTTGGATAATCTGTTCAGTCGTGCCATCGACGCACGGAGGCGCTTCACGGACTGGTACAAACATTCATCCCACGGAGAAGAGAAAAGCAACGAGCGCCACGCGCACTTCACCGGCGTTCTGAACAGTGCCTGGGAAATCCTACGCCCATTTGAGCCAGCACGGAAATCGCATGTTAAGAAACAACCAGCTAATGTTCCCAACACAGAATCCTTGACCAACTTGGCAAATCGCTTCTCCAAACTCGAAGTCGAACAGTCAGAGGACATCTTAGACACCGAGACAAGCACCTCAGCGGAGCAAGACGATTACAAGCTGACGGATATAGCCCCTGTCACCATCGTCAAGAGCGAGGAAGGCATCGAGGAGGATTTCTTCTTCGCCATCTTCGCCTTCATGCAAGAACTTGACGAGCTCCGGGCTTACATCCGACATATGTGGCTCGGCTATAGCAAAGGAATTATGGAACTTATGGCATGCTCGCTACTCACAAACACGGCCATTCAGCTCGTACGGAGGGCAGAGCAGGAGCTCGACTTCATGGTGCAAGCGGCCCAAGAAATACCCCGCTTCGCGATATCCCGTCTGGAATCTCCCTGATATTTTTATCTACGCGGCTCACGAGGAAGACATGAGCAGCAGAGGCCAAGACCTGGATAGCTTCTTGAAACCATCGCCACGATTTTTTGTTCTTGACTGTAGCCATGCCGATCTTTGCCTCATGGAGACGTTCGGCGCCTTGAAGCATTCGCTCTACCGATTCAAGGCCCAGGGTGGCCAGTACTTACTTGCCGGCAACGTTGGCCATCAGAAAGGGACGCCAGAGACCCTGGCTCGCATCACGGACATGCTGCCGTGCTTCCAAGGCGTCGCTCGGGCCATGGCGGACTCCTTTACCGGCGACGAGATCACCTCAGGCATCGGCGTCATGTTCGATTCGCAAGTCATACCGATCTGGGTCGCATTCGCGGTCCAGGCACTCCTGGACATCCAAGATGAGCTGAAAGCCATACCCAAGAAGGCGACCCCGGAAGTGAAGCAGCATGCTCGCAAGAAGCTTGCCGCATTCCGGAGCATGGACCTCAGTCACGAACCGTTTTCCAAGGCCGAACAAGGCACCCAGTGGCTGGCCGCGACCCTCGGTGCTTATGAGCTCGACGTGCTCGGGGACAACTTTCGAAAGACGCTTATAGGCGCAAATGTTATGAGGGACGCTAACGGTAGAACTATGCCACTATCGCGCAATTTGGATGCCATCAGGGGCCAGCCGGGGACGCACGAATTCATGTTTGAACCGGACTACTTCCTGCGAATCAACCCGGTCAAGTGCGGCATGTTGAAATACGGCTTGTATCTGCAGTCGCATAACCACGCCGTCCAGTTCGAGGCCAGCGGGCGTAACATCACGCCCATGGTGCATCTGTACGTCGCTTGCCGCACCGTCTTTCCCGACGATCCCGTCTGGCCAGACATGGAATACTTCCTCGGGCATCAAGACCTAGACTATCTCTTCGTCGGCGGGCTACCGGGCTCCATGGACGAAGCGTACAAGAAAACGCTGCTCTCTGTGGGTATGTCGGCCGCGAACTTTGCACCAAATAGGAGATCTACCGCTCCGAATATAGACGTAAACAAGGGCCGATGGGTGTCAAGTCCGTGTATGCTGGACGACGTGTTCGTGACGTGGATGTGCGGAGGCAGTGCCGGGGCCGGCGAGCTCCTCGTAAATCTCGTCAAGGTCATCTCCGATCCGAAATCCGCCACGGCGAGGGCTAGGCTTACTGGAATGTCACCGAAGGCCATCTCGATATCTGGAGACAAGATCCGGACAGGAGCAGATCTTCGGAAGGTCACAATCCTAGCAAGACTGGGCGCCCAAGTCATGGCCGAGACGCACAACCTCTACTTCGACTGGCTGTCGTTCGTAGAGACTTGCGAAAAGATTTGGGCGCAGATTTATAGTGCGCTGGATCAGCAAAACGGGAAAAAACGCAATCGCTCTAAGCATAGCACACTGATAGACATGCTAGACGAAGCCCGGAAGTGCGAGTGGATGGCAGAGGCGGCAAAGGTAGATGCGAAGTCCGTCGTTCGAGAAAATGCCACAGGCTTGGTGCAGTCCTGGCAGGCCATCCAAAAGGTTACTCGGCAGGCCGCGAACATTCCGTCAGAGAGCGACAGCAACGCTAATCTCGGCAAGAAGGCCTGGATCGGCGACAAGGAGCTCTTCAACGTTGTCTCGAAGGCGATGGGCGAATCTGCATATCCGAACTTGTCCATGGCTAGTCTACAGAACGCGTACAGGAATTGGTCCAAGGAAGACTTCAATCAGAGCAGGACCGTCCGGACGAATTGCTCAAGATGGCCACAGCGTGAAAAACAACGACTGATGGAATGAAAACGTCAAGATTCCGGTGGCTCCGTCAATCCCACGGAGACACGAGCATGACCACATCCACGACACACATATGAATTGGCAAGAGGCGAATCGAGGACGATGGCAATTGTCAACTTCTACATGTCGAAGATGGTGAATTGAGTTAGGTAGCAGATCCTGTTATCGTTACGGTGCCTGTGCCTGCCCAGCTTACTGGCGCCTGGTAAGCCAGTAAGGTGTTGAATATTAGCACTCGGATAGCATAACCGTATTACTTCCCCACCCTCGATGTCTTAGAGGGCAGCCGAGGCAGCCCTGGAACGTCACCATCGACTGACAAGCTTGTTCCCCGTACCTGAGCTAACCAAACAGCCAAAGAACCCAACCATCCCGCCAGCCCTGCCAGCCACCCAGCCACCATACGGTAGTGCTCGCCTTAGCACGTCTACCTGCTAGCTTGGAGCTTTTCTACCGGCTAACAGGCGACAGGAGCCGAAAAGAACAAGGGACAAGGCGGTGTAAAATTTGCAATCTCAGGACCCTGGAATCGATCGTGCAGGTCAGGGGTATTATGGAGTTCTTGCTAGGGTAGGTCTGGTCAGCAGCAAGATGGCGAGGCAAGGCGAGGACTCGAAAAAGATTTCATTTGCCCAAGTCTCTCAGGCTGGCAGGCTGGGCGAGGCTGGGCTCTCGAGGCCTATCAATTGGGCAACTTCAAACCAGCGAATACCAGGGGGTCACGAGGGCGTCGGCCGATGAAGTCATCCTCCTTTGGGTAGAAACAGAGCAATGCGACGGGGTATGTGCACTGGGGACATGCACGTAGCTGTTCCCGAGTTGCTATTTCGGAGGGTCTCTGGAGATCGGCAGTACATGGGCGCGACGGTTCACCGCTCCCGTTGGACGCCACGTGTGTGAGTTGGGCTTTTGTGGACAGGGCGCCGTCCTGATTGGCGGGCTTAGTCCGCTACGTAGAGAAAAAGAGAGAATTCATGTCACCACAGAGCGCAGGTCACGAACCCGCCTACTTCTCCCTGACACTTCACGTTCTCCCCCGCGACGCAAATGGTCGCATACCACGTATAGAAGACGAACCCGGTGATGTCGGAGCCCAAGTCGACCACACGTTAACCAGCTAGCAAAGCCACAAGGGCACAGAGTGCAGAGTGACGTGGGCGCTCCCACCCAGTCCATCCCGAGGGACTTATTATGGGACGTCTTACCGAAGAACGGGTAGGTGAAGCCGCAGCTCCATGATTAGACGTTTCCCCCCCCTTTGGCTAAGACGAGAGATCGGAAAATGCGCACAGCAAGCCGTGCACGACCCTGTCACGATATCATGACTATGTTGACGCCTACGCTGTTCCTGATAGCGGCACTGTCTGGGAGCTACCTGTTCTCGGTCAAGGCGAGCAGCGCCTCGCGGCGCACCCGCACGCGGACGCGCGACGTGAGCGGCCAATCATCGTCGCGGGAGCTGCCGCCGCCGCCGGCCGGCGCGTGGGACTCGGAGGACGAGGACGTGGACACGATCGCGCAGTCGCGGCAGCTCATCTACGACGAGGGCGACGGCGACGACGAGGCCTTCCTGCTGGTGCTGCCGCAGTTCCGCACCCAGTTCGGCGTGCGGTCCGGCGCCGCCGTGCGCGGCTACCCGAGCCGCGGCGGCGTCTACGTCCTGCACTGCAACCCCGTCGAGCTCGACTTCCTCCAGCTCGACCGCTTCCACATCGCCATGCGCTCCCTCGACCAGAAGGAGGAGGACCGCCACTGCTTCAACATGCGCAAGCTCGGCGCCACCTGGTGGCAGAGCGAGGAGGCCTACGCCCGCCGCGCCATGGAGTGGTTCGACCGCGCCAAGGAGCCCGTCACCTACGTCGGCTGGCCCTCGAGCGGCGGCGTCTGGGTCCTGAGGACCACCCAGGGCGACGCCGCCGAGCGTGGCGTCGGCCGCATCAACAATGCCTTCAACATGGAGGAGCGGTGGCGCGTCATCCGCGACATGGGCGGCATATTCTACGAGAACCCGAGAGATGGCCTCGACTTGGAAGTCTAAATACGAAAGAAAGATACGAAGAACGATACCTACCTAGGAACATACCTAGACCTATCTAGCGACACGGCGACGAACGACAGAAACGAATTGATGGATAAACCGACGTCACATAGAAAATGGGGTGTATTCATACGGAAACCGATTTTTACTGTATATTTTCATGATATCAAGAGTTCAAAGAGTTAAAGGTCTCGACGTATTGCTGGGCGACCTTGGGCATGTTGAGACGATATTTTCTTTCTATCAAACGGGCGTGTATTGGCGTTGGGCGTATTCCGAATTTCGACACCCGCTCGAGTTCCCGACTGGGCTACGCGCCTGATCATCCGATTTCAGATTTTCATTAGAGAGGAATGGCGGGATATATTGGAGATATCTTATTTTAGAGGGAAGAGACTGTTCAAATTTTGATTCACGATACGTATCAGGGCTGTCCTTTTCCGTTTTACGGCGTTCCGAACATCGAGCGAGGCAATAACAGACAACACGCCGCGATCAGCCCTGTCATCTATTTTGAGCTCTACTCTAGCCTATTTCTATAATTTATCAGATTCCAATCATTTCCTCGTATGAACAGAAGCCTATTGTTTTTTTTTTTTTTGGTTACCTTGCTCATTGATACTTGCCTTCACGAGCTATGAAGAAAGAAAAGACCGGGAGAAAAAATGCAAGTATTGGCCATGTCTTCAAATGGAGACTAATGATCGAATCGACACAGGGATTGCTTGATCTTCGCTTGGATCCCCAACGAGTACTCGGAGTTGGGGCTCTACAAGGAAGAAATCAAGCACACAAGAGCTCCGAACCATAGACTCGAAATGATGACCTAGCCTTCCTTGCTGTCTAGAAGAACTGGGAAACGAGTGCTGAGCCACTTCGCTACTCCAGTTCCTCCCTCCTCTGCTGCAGGTGTGGAAGGAACATTGTTGCTCTGACTTATTAACCAACGTCACTCAGCGGCAAGCCACAGACACCGGACCGAAACTCGCAGCGACGTCTGTGCGGCGAGCCGAGGGCATTAACGGTTCTCCTGCATAAAAATGCCGTGTTGTAAAGCCTAGAGATCAATGACGATATAAAATCTCAAACCCCATGGCGCTTCAGGAAGTCGAAAATCATATCGAACGCCTTGGGAGCCACCTTGTGTAGGTTGAGGCTGTGGCTGAAAAAAGGGTTAGTTGGAACGAGAAAAGAAGATCGGAAGAGCTCAGCAGTTCAAGCGAGAGAGAGAGAGAAACAGGTAAACTCACCCAGCCGCCAGGTCATCCACAGTCTCGACGGCCTTGGCGCCAGCAAACACAGTCTTGAGGGGCTCGAGCAGACCCGCGCAGTTGCCGCCGCAGGCGTACAAGTCGGAGCGGCCTTGGATGATAAAGACGGGGGACGCGACCTCGGCGAGGTCGAGCTGGGACACGCTGGCGAGGAGCGTGGGCAGCTCCGCGAGCGCGAAGGGTTCGCCGCCGACGTCGTGGGCCCACGCGGCGGCGCGCGGCTCGTAGCTTCCGACGTCGCCAAAGTACGCGTACGCGTCGGCGTACGCGTCCGCCGTCGTCAGGTACGCGGCGTCGAGCGTACCCCAGCGCCCCGGGTTCCGCAGCCGCGCCACGCGGTACCCGGACCCGGCGAAGAAGGCCCCGAGGTAGGTCAGGTTCGTGCCGAACCCCGTCAGCACCGTCGCGTCCACCATGCTCGCGTGCGGCAGCCCGGACGCCGCGCCCGCTGCTGCAGCGGTGAGGAACGAGCCGTAGCTGTGCCCCATCAGGGCTACCTTGGTGGCGTTGGCTGAGCCCCGCGCGTAGGCGACGAGCGAGTCGAGCACGGCTACTTGTACTTGGAACTGCGCGTCGGAGAGCGCGTTGACCCTGGGCGGAGTTAGAGAGATGGGAATCACTTGGAATTCAACCCGGATGGGGGAGCTTGTCATGGACTTACTTGGAGGACGACCCAACTCCGATGCGGTCGTAGCTGAGGACGGAATAGCCAGCGGCCACGGCGGCGTCGATAAAGCTGTACTCCTCGGCATCTTCAAAGGTCGGGCGCCAATATCTGTGCTCATATTAGTTGCTATTTTCACTTCAGGTGTCGAGATGGCCCCAGGCGATATGAAACATACAGCTTTGACCCGATGATGCCGTGAGTTAAGATCAGCGTCGGACCTCCCGAGCCACATAATGTCGCACCAATACTGAAGTTACTCTTCACCGAGGCGTTGGTCATGCCGGCGATAGGTAACGGGTCCGTGGCAGTGGTAAAATCTCGCCTGGTGAGGCTCAGCGTAAAAGCTACGGCGTCGAAGTCATCGTTTATTGTTGCGTTCACAATGAAGCGTGGTACATCAACGGTCACTGGTATCGTTAGCTCCCTACATCCCGACGGAGCGGAATAAGGCCGCGCGGATGTAGTCGCAGCTAGAGCGAGTATTGTAAAGGCGGAGGTGAGCATGTTTACTGCTTTGACAATGATAGGAGAAATGGGTGAGCAATGGCGATCAGACTGCCAGTTGTTGATCGATCGGCTTATATACACCTACCTCTCGTCTTCGGGGACCGGCGTTCTTGAGCCATCCCCAGCAAGCAGCATCAGCCCAGTGATCGACATTGAGGGCTATGAACGATAGAGAAAGCGAGAACGAGTATTGACGTTCAAAGGGTACCGACAGTGGCTTAAGCTGTGCTGTGTGTAGTATCTTTACCCAGAAAGGACCTTGGCAGCTCGCTGAGATCACTTGGCCGCGAGGCTAACATGATGATAGTCAAGCTTACGTAGGTGCTTGTCCGTAGAAGCGCACTCTTCGTCATCCCGAGCCCCTTTGCGTCAGTGAGAACATGGAAATATTGTGTATAATGAGCGCGAAGTCCTGGGCAGCACGTGTAAACTACTGGCGATGGGCAGCGTGAGCCAATCATAGTCGAGAGGACATGGGGGAGGCATGCGCCCCTAATTACTGTAAAAGACAGGTGCTTACTATGAGGCCCGCGCTGCCCAGATATGAGAGGTTTATTATGCCAAATACTGTTCTAATGAGAGGCAGCCGGTAAAATTGGAGAGTAAATTTATAAGGACGCCGTAAATTCCGACCACCACAGAATGCAAACGCTCCTGAATACCGCCCCGACCGGTACCTTTGGACTGTGGTTGAGATGGCATGCTTCTTGAGAGCATCATGTTCCGAGTCTAGCTTGTAATTGGTTCGTTAGCTCGTGCTTATGCCAAGCTAACTCAACTAGATCTGGATGTAACCTATGTGTTCCTGAGCCTCATGTCATCACTGCTAAGATTTCCGTGAGAAATCTGAGCTTTCCACTGTTCTTCACATCTAACAAATATCTAGAAGTACTTGGACATGGAGAGTTCCAATACATTATCTTGCGTGGCATCTCATTCAGCCCCAGAGTCTTCCATATGTTGACTCGCCCATGGGCTCTTCTTTCGAATGGCCGGACCATGGCGAATCAATACGAATGGTATCGGGACTAGCACGATGCCCAGGAACGCAAGCAGACTTGCTCCCCACTGGTACCCAAGATGGAAGAATAGCTGTGTCCCGAATAATGGGAAAACAGCACCAAATATGTTCCTCACCAGTCCGATTCCAGCCAGAGCCGATGCTGAGAAGACCTATTCTATATCAGTGCCCTGGTCCGAGTCAAGAGTATCCAGGTGAAACTCACTCCGTAAGCGTCTTCGGTATACTGAAACGTCATGAGAATTAGTGTATAAAAGGACCATCCCCAACACGCTGATGCTATGATTGGGACGATTGCGGGTATACTCGTGAAGGTCGTCCAAGCGAACCAGAACATTGACAGTGGAAAGACTAGGATAGTCAGGAATAATCGCAAGGGGTTAATGATCAAGGCAGCTCACCTATCGCGGCCAATGTTGCCAATTGTAATCTTTCTTCTGGAAGGATCCGGCTTGCTGATGATAGACACTTCTGATAGTGTTTCTCCTGCCAGAGATTCGTGAACGGCCCTAGAGATATCCCTATCGCGATTCCAAGAAAGGTGCAACCAACTCCGAGTGTGCTAAATCCATGGCCCTCTGACCCAAATACCATACCAAAGGCACCGTTGAATAGGAAGCTAAGGCCATACAGATAACCGTTATACAGAGCCGCAAAGATGACGATGGCTTCGGTAAACAGAAACCGGAATGGCCTTGTTAATGCCACACGGAACAATTCGTAGGCACTTCGGTGATGAAGCACGCTCTGGTCCATTTCGTCTGGATCCGCTGACTCGCGCTTGATTAGAGCTCTGGCGCGTTTTCGAAGGATGGTCGTATGCCTTGTCTCTTTCAGAGCCAACGCCATTATTAGCCACAGACTGCCGCATATGCCCAGCAGAGCCCAGAATACCTCCCTCCACCCCCTGTACTCGGCCACAATAGACATGGCGAAGAAGCCCGAGGGGCTACCGCAGGTGGCAGCCCAGAGGTAGATGGACATGGCCAAACCAGTTTCGTGGTGCGGCCACATGTCGGCGATCGATCCACCAAAATTGGCTTATTTTATAAGCATCAGCAACGAATCCGGATCCCGTGTTTGTACTGCGCTCAACTCACCGATAGTGACGGCAGCGAACAAGCCGCTGAAAAACCTCAAAACCATGAACCCAGGTACATTTTCCACCACAGCGGTGCCCGCCAGAAATAGCAAGAAGACGCCATATGAGTAGATGTAGATGACGCTTCGTCCGAAGAATTCACTGAGCGGTGCTAAACTCATCGGCCCTAATGCCAAGCCTAGAATATCTGATAATCGGAGTCAGCAGACAGCTCTTAACTCACCGAACTAGCCATCCCACTTGTCTTCACTGGCAAGACGAGAGAAAAGAGCGAGCTGGCGAGTTTTGAAGGAACTCACACAAGCTCAAGCCCAGAGTAGCAACCGTCTCGGAGACGTCGAAGTCACGGCGGAAACTAGAGGACGCTGGGGAGAAACCCGACGCGCCCCAGGACACAGACAGATCGACAGGGGTGATAGCCGCAACGATGATCCATTTTCTCCAGGAAGGCCAGTTGCGCGGATTCTCAGGGTCGTCCTCAGCGAACCGAACCGATGTCGACGCAGCCGGCTGCGACAGGAGGGGAGTGACGGACGATGTTGGAACCCCGCCATCCTCTTCTGTCGCGGGCATTTTCGGCGTTGGGTGGGTGAGTGTCCTCAAGAGTCGATTATACTGGCATTCCAACACGTCTTCCTCCAGTTACATATATACATGTAACATGTACAATTCTTTGTGTACGACTCTTTTGTACTGGTTGGAACAAGAGACTCGAGTGCTCAGTCTTATCGAAGCTCAGAGCAAGCTGCGTCATAGGACCCGCGGGGTACGAATCACGTGCGATTTCGCCATTTATTAAATTCAAGTACGGTAAAATATCATATTTTTGCACGCGGAATATCTCCCAGAATCCAGAACGATAGACCAGAATAAAAAAAAAAAAAGAAATACCAATCTCAGCTTTTATCAAGTTTTGACCAGACCGATCGACATGATGCGAGTGCATATATCCCTCCCGAGTGATCCAGGTTAGCAACGCCTGTCGCGTGAATGACATGGCCCCTCCCCACTTTCGTGCTCGTCTCGCACGCCCCTATTCGCAGAACCGCAGTGTGCCTAGCCCTCCAGCTCAGCCGGGAAATCCGAGTCCGTCCGCGCCGACACCTTGCTGAAGGACTCGCTGCTGGGCACGTGTCGGGGCACCGGATCTACCATGCGGGCCCTCCGGTTGACCGTGACGACGCTCGAGGCGGCCGACGAACGAGAACGCTTCTCGATCGCCGACATGGGCGAGCGCCCTCTAGCAGACGAGGGACCTATGTCGCGGGATATCTGTTAGCTCATGGGGCTACTCATCCAAATCGAACTTGTGAAGGAGAAAAGGGAGGTAAGGGGAAGGCGCATAACTTACCAGCCTGAAAGACCAACGCGCCGCCGTCTTCGCTCATGAGCTTCCTGGGGAAGCCGCTGATGGGCAGGACCATGACGCCGCTGGGGTAGGGCTGCGTCTGCAGGCAGAGCGACACGCTGATCTCAGCGTTCTCGACCGTGGTGTTGATGCGCACCGGGTCCAGGTGGAAGTTCCCCTGCAGGTGCATGTCCTGCAGCACCGAGCTCGTCAGAAATATCTGCCGCGGGGGCCATCGCGAGCTCTCGTCTTCCCGCACCTCCATCAGGAAGTACGGCTCGAACTCCCCGTCGAGTCGCGATATGAGGAACCAGCCCAGCGCCTTGAGCTCCGGCGACGAGAGCGGGAACCGGCAGAAGATGGATCCTGTTATAATTAGCGAAATGACGCATAAGATGATCGATGGTCAATTCGGTCACCGCAGTAGAACTGAAGCATGTTTGAAAAAAAAAATGCGACTAAAGGAAGGGGGTGGAATACCTGTGCAACTGAATCCCGAAGAGCTTTGCTTGACACTGCCTGCATCCTTCTCGAAGAAGAACGTGCTCGCGACAAGCCTGTGCGCCACCTCGAGGATCTCATGATGATTCTGTCGAAGCACCGCCGCAGTCTCGCTCTCCAAGGCCTCCATTCTCTGCACGTCATCAAACTTGGGCAGCTTGGCCAAGAGCTCGGGGCAGATCCGCATGTATCGGTGACGAATTTCCTTGTTGTCCTTCAATGCGCCTTTGGACATGAAGCGGTTCCAGGTGCGGTCGCTCTGCCGCTGGTCGTTCAGCCGGTCCGCCTGGCTCGGGACGGGGTTCTTGAAGGATACCAGCATCGGCGTCTTGGGGTCGCGGACCACGTATCCACTCGTTTCTGTGCCCTGGCTTACCTCCTCCGTATACGTTGACCCGAAGGTGTTCTGACGCTTATAGTTGCCGGCGCCGCCGCGGCCTTGCCGGATCACGGCGCTGGGTACGGGGCCGGAGGTCGCAACGGTTTCGTTCGTTATGGATTGCGATGACCGGCGCACGTACGAGTCGTCGGTGGTTCGATCGCCCACGTTCCGGCCTGAGCCTATGGAGAGCATCAAATCGGGTGACTTATCGACTATGTCACTCCATATCGATTTGGCTTCATAATCGGCTACCACAATCGGGCACGAGTGGCGTGGATCGTTATTGGTATACTCGTGGCCGGTCTCGATTTTCTGGAACGGCTTGAAATAAGGTGTAGTTGCCGATGTAGCCCGCGCCCTTTAGCAATCCATGCTCGTTAGTTTCATACTCCATTCACATGATGGAGAAAATAAACCGTTGAGGGCAATACTTACGCTTCCCATATGCGCATCTCTCTCGATGGCGCATCAGATCGGACAAATCTATACGGATGCTCTAAAGCGCTCGTGAGCCAGCTAGCCACACACTTGGATCCGGATTCACTCACTTTCCCAAGGCCGATCTTGGCGGTTGTAGTTGGCAAAAACTACAGCTTGCCGTTCGATACCCGCCGAAGCTGTCACGGCAACTTTCGTCGAAGTGGTGACCCGGGATCTGTGAGTGGCGGTACCGAAGAAGGGCTGATCAGACAAGTGTTGATTAAGCGCTTTCGTGAAAGGTTGCGTTTTGTATAGGCTTCCGTGGTAGAGACTTGAGAGGGCGCCGAAAAGCGGCAGGTTGGTCATCTCTCGGGGTGCAAAGCCCTCCTTGCACAGCTCTTTAAATCTTTCCCTCGTCGCGCTGACAGACCATTTCTTCACTCCTAGCGCGATGGCTATCATGCCTCCGGTGCTGATCAACCGGTTAGAGAAGTGCGGGCGCTATAGGCGGCATGCCTAGGACGAACTCACTTGGTACCGACCATCAGGTCGAAGAACAGCTGGATTGGCAGATCCGAACCCAACACCTTTTCCAACTCGGTAAGCACTTGTAGCTGCGTGACGCCGCGAATGCCACCCCTGGGTGATGTAAGTTAGTTTCACTGGCTTCAGATGACCATCTTGCAGTAAGCTTACCCATCAAGACAAAGTACGCGCGAGCCGGCGTGGCGTGGCTTGGTGGCGACGACCCAAGGCGGACTAGCGATAACGTCGCGGACATGTAAGGGGCAGCGGCTGATCTCGACAGTAGTCCTGGACGTCCTTACCCCGTATATCTGGATGCAGGGGAGGCAGAGAACGTGGCCGCACGGAAGCGCACACTCGGGCAGCTCTCTCAGGCAGCACAGGCACGCCGAATAGCTCACAAAATTGGTCGCCGCGCCGAGCACGTTGGAATAGAGCTCGTTGAGGCGCTCCTGATGGATGAGGGCGGCGATCTCGAGCTCGCCCCTGTCGGGGAACTCCATCCCCAGCTTGAAGCTCGAGGCCTGCACCTGGGCCAGGCTCGCTTTCAGCAGCTGCTCCCAGGCGGGACGGAAGGCCGTGGCGTTGAACGTGGACTGGTAGTCGCCGTTGCCGATGATCCTGCCCTGCTTGTTCTGGTGTCCCTTGGGATTGTGGCCGGACCTGACGTTGCAGCATTGGCCGAGCTCCCCCGGGTATGACAGGTTGTGAAAGCAGCAGGGCCAGTACATGTCCGCAAACGTCTGCAGGGCGCTGGCGCAGGGTTTGGCGTATCGGTCGTCGAGAAGACGGCTTGCACTGCCTGTAGTGGAACGAATTAGCTATATTTCGTACGAAGTAGAGTTGATACCGGCTTCACCTGGTAGATTCTGGCGGACGGCGTCGAGCATCACGCAAGACGCTATCATAGGTCCCATGGCGCGGAAGATCTGTTCCGCGTCAACGGTAAGAAGGGGATTCTTCGATTTATCTTTAATTGCTAAAGCTAAGTTGAGCAAGTTGCCTTCGAAGTTCCGAGAGACGGGGCTGTGCCGAAGGGTCTCCTTGACGAAGTCGAAAGGCGTGTTGAGGTCCTTGGTGAAATGGTCGTAGGCTGCTTGGAGGTAGAACTGGAGCTTCTCCGTATTCGCTACCATGCGCACCAGCTTCTTCCGCAGATAGGAGGCTTTGCAGCGCTCGCTGATCAAGTCGGAGAGCTTGCCGACTTGGTCATGCATCAACACTTGTATTAAGTTAGCGATTGATATACATGTTATAGGATTCTCTGGTAGTTGTCTTTAACAGGAGCCTGGAAGTTGAATCCGAGGCAACAGAACGGGCCAAAGGGGATAATATTGAATTCCTTACTATATGATCCCTTATACGGAATCCGAATTACGCTAATAGACGCATAATAACATTCGAGGAGGTCTTTGGTATTTTTTATATTCTTTCCACGCCGGCGCCATGCTTGTACCTAACTCAAGTTAATTGCAACAGCTTTAAAGAAATGGCTTTGTATATGTGAATCGTCTGCACAGGCGAGGGGAGTAAAGGCTCAACATACTGCAGCTGGATTAGCATGGGTCATCAACAGATATGTATGGAATTATGAAGTGCAAACACTAGAGACATACCATGTTCTTGTAAGGCTGGTTCTCGGAAGACAGCATCATGAATATCTGACATCAGCATCTGCGTAGCCTTGGCGACATCCCATTCCTTCTCATCGACGCCAACATCTGTTGCATTGAAGACGATAATTGCATGAGGGAGAACTGGCTGATTCAGGGACTTATCGACTATGATATGAAGTGTCAGTAGCTTTAGTCTCTACGCATCGCTGGTATAAAAAGTGGTATACAAGGGATGGCACGTAGCCAAAATAGGGTGCTGATATCACGAGATCACGTACTAGAAGCTGCACCCCATCTCACTAGCTTATCAAGCACGACAGACTCGAACGCTCTCGGATTCCGCAAGACGAAGATGACAACATCGGAGAAGGTGTACAGGATGCGAGGGTACAGCTGGCTGACGGCGAACTCCCTCTTCTGCGTCGTCGGCGTGTCGGCCCACGCGATCCGCTTCGTCTGGCGGGGCCTGGCGGCGCCGCCGTCGCCCTGGTCCTGGCCGTGCGGGCCGTTCCGGAGCTGCTTCGGGATGGCCTCGCCCCCGCTCAGGCCCTCGCAGTCCACCAGCAGCAGCGGGTGGTTGCTGTACAGCGTCGACGGGTCCGCGTACAGGTGCACGTCGCCCGTCGTGGATATGCGGTCGTGGCTCGAGGACGTCACCGGCGCGTAGTAGTTGGAGCCCTCGGGCGCCGCGTGGTCGTGGCGGTCGATGAGCAGCTTGATCAGCGTGCTCTTCCCAACACCTGGTAGCCATCGTCAGTCAATGGACGAATGAACGAATGGACGTGACGCGCGCAGCGCATAGCATATAAAGCTACGGGCGCAAAGCACCGGCGCCTTACCAGTTTCTCCAATGAAAGTGGCCAGCTGTGGGTATCTCTCGGCCGTCTCGTCAGTGACGGTCTCGCTCATGATGGCGGCGAAGCGGCCATAGTCGTGGAACAGCGGGTGGCCGGCGCCATCGCGGCCGAACCCGAACCAGGTCGTGTCGCGATCTTCAAGAAGCTCCGACTCGTGCTCCGCTTCGGTGCGCGTCGGTTCTAAGATCTGACGGAGGCGCTGGACGACGACCGGGTCGGCCTTTTCGTGCGGCTTGCCGTTCCTGTCGATCACCCATTTTCGATTAGTTCAACAAGTACCGGCCACGTCTACGGGGTAAAGCAAGAGATCTAGCGCGAGGTTCGTCTGGTATTGAAGACTTTGGGGAGGGGAGGAAGTCGGTAACAACAGTATACTAACCAACCAACGGCACCGGGCGTGTGCAAGACCCATTTGGGCCAGCAGGCGTCGCAGAAGGCGAGATTATTGCACTGGATGCAAGTAAACGTCTTCTCGGCATTCGTCCCGCACGTCTGACAAGGCTGTGATAGCGGTAGGCGCCCCGCCATGGTGGATGAGCGTCACTATAACAACACCGAACCCCTTTGGACTGTGAGCATTTGGTCGTTTCCGGTACGTAATCATATCTCGAGTCGAGAGAGAGTTCGGGAGTCCTCGGGACACCACAAGAAGATAGAGCCCGCGAAGGATTCCGCCTCTGGACTGGCTAGCGAGCTAGCAGGCAGGCAGGCTGCCTGGCTGGCCAGACATTTCCCCCCCATCGGCAGTCAGCCGCAGAGGGGTTTGGCTTGTTGCAGAACGGGAGGAACAGTGAAACCTGAGCTGGGTGTACATGCTTGGCACAGACTGAATCGTAACCAGCGACGTATCGGATAAGGAAAAGTACTGTCATTGGACTTGTGCCAGCATGTTCTGCACATTGCTTCTTCGTACTGTAGTAAGTACATGGGTGCCCATAGGCCTACACTTACGCCGCACCGTTGGTCTTTGGGACATGAAGCTGAGAATCGTCTGAATACGTTGAAAGATCGTTGAGCTCTGTGTCCAACATTGCGGCTGGACCTAGCAATTAATAAAGACCTGTATCTTACTCGCTAATAATGGCAGCTTACCCCTGACCTGACCTCAGCTTAGCGATCCCAGGGGATTTGAGGCGAGTCTTAATTGCAGTATAATCCTTGGCAGATGGCGTCGTGACTTGTATCACACTGGATCTGGTGAATTACCACTATCAAGTACCTGCTATAGGCTGGTCTGTTCAGATTATCATGTATGTAAGACATTGAATCTTCGGCAGGCCTAGCAATACCCAGCTACAGATTAGCTACAGATCTGTACGTGACAGTGACAGGCTTACTAAAGCAGCACCCTTGTAAAGCGTGGGATCGCAGGATTGTGGAGTAGGCTATTTCGCATGGGGATGACGGGCGGCACGGGCAGAGCGGGCAAGACAGCGACAGGGTGGCAGTGTCGCAGCCCGACCATTGCGGATAGGTACCTACTAGCAGGTACCTATACGAAAAGTATTTGCCTTATACGAAGACTTTTTGCCTTACACGAAATATATGTGCCTTATACGGCGATCCGTAACTGCGGCGCAACACCCTCACCGGCGTCTATATCGACGATGTGGAGGGCGGTCAACTTAGCAGCCAATCTTCGTTGGCATGTAAACGAAACTCTCTTTTTTTAATTTGACTAGGGACTTTGGCTTTCGAACCCAGCTGGTTCGTTCTTATGGGCAACGTCATGAATCCTGGAGGCCTGCGCGGCTCCCTTGATGGTAGTTTACACGCGTCCAGGAGGTGAGAGGCAGCTACACACCTATATAAGAAGTCTTGGCCGCGATAGTTTTGTGAGAATGGTAGGACTCAAGCTCTATTAATCTATTCATCTTTTCCTTTCTCTTTTTGTCATAATTCCCGGGTTGCCATACCTGTTGTCTTGTCGATTACTACTCATCAGGGTCTCGTCCAAGATGGCTTCATCTTCTTTGGCTCTAGCCCTCTTAATCATCTACGCCACGCTTTCCTTACCAGTCATTTATCTTGCTGTCAAACACGGAGTCAGGCATGGTGCCATAATCGGCTGGTTCTTCCTCTTTGCCTTCTGTACACTCAAAATTGTCGCAAACGCCATTCAGTTGAGTGATCCCAACAGC
Organism: Hypoxylon sp. FL1284; assembly: GCA_022432365.1. Lineage (NCBI taxonomy): Eukaryota > Fungi > Ascomycota > Sordariomycetes > Xylariales > Hypoxylaceae > Hypoxylon > Hypoxylon sp. FL1284. The sequence continues at coordinate 898,788 of JAJJXE010000002.1, forward strand.
CCTAGCGGTCTTCTGGTCTCTAGCATCGGGCTGTCTCCTCTCCTTGCTGCTGCCTGTGGCGTTCTCCACGAAGTGTAAGTCACTGTTATTATACCCATCGATCCATGTGTTGCTAAGGCTAACCATGATCTTCTCAGCCGAGTCTACATGATCCCCAAGTCCCGCCGACCCTTCGATGTGACATACCTCGTGCTATTCCACCTTGTCGTCACGACCGCTATCGCCCTTGTTGCTTCCGGAGCGTCCAAGATGAGCGACGCCACAGCGACGCGAGATGAGTTGAAGAGCAGTGAGGCTTTAGTGAAAGCCGGCATGGTTACGTTGCTTCTGTGCTGGCTATCACTCGCATTCTTCACCATGCAACCTTTTCTGTATCTTCTCACACCCGTGACGAGGAAGACAGCTGGAGATGCGGGAGCAAAATACCTGCTGCTAGCTGTCACTATTTCGATACCCTTCCTTGGAATTCGAGTACTGGAGAGACTCGTCTATTACTTTACCCAGAACGAGCAATTAAACCCGGTGACAGGAAGTCTTGGTCTGCAGGTTGGCTTGGAGGTCATCGAGGAGCTTATCGTGACTCTGTCGTTGATCATTACGGGCATCATGTCGCGGAATCTTAAACACTTTGATGTGCCAACATGATGAAGGGGGGTCGCTATAATGTAGATTGGCTTGCGTGTTGTGCGAGGCTGGGCTACTTTCTGGAGAATACACATGATTATATCGGTCTAATAATGCTAAAAGCATTCGATGTTCCCTTATCATCCTGGAGCAATCTGGCAACTGACTCGTAGACCTAGACATGTATATCAGTTGTGAGTCCAAACCTGTCGACACTGGTCACAGATAGCATCTGCCATACGATACAAAGGGGTTGCTTCATCAGCACTCACTTCACCAGTCGTAGTCCTATGGGATGTTATCAACAGCGATGATGTGTTTTAAGTGCGAGGCCCGCCGATGCCGATCAGTACGGTGCTCGTTCAGGGCTTCGGGCTGTGCATCGTGATCCGGACAGCGTTATGGGCCATGCCGCCAGCGTGTGTAAATATTTTGGGCTGATTCAATTCCTTTCATGACTTATAGTGATATAAAAAGGCATTATCTGCCCACTCTATCGATCGTATTTAATCATGATTCGGGTACGTCAACATCCTGGCCGGTCTGGCCCTCGTCCTATACCCACCCCCCTTTAAGGGGTAAGCCTAAGTTTTATTGTTTATAAAGATAAACGACAGACTGACACTCATGAACTTGAGCTCTTCTTCAAAAGAATTATTCCCGTCTCGTATAAACAGGACGTGGCCTAGCTTTTGTTGTTTTGCCGATAGCTGTGCTCAAGCCTGCGTCCTCCTCGTCCCAGCAAAACCCTGGCTGCAGCGTGGTGATATGCACGCCGTAAGCATGGAACACGTTTCTGATTTTCTTCAGGAGATGCATGCACTCTTCCAGCCCATGTATGGTCACTTGCACATGCCCCGCCCCGACGATGCTGTTGTCGTCAAGCGACCAGATATGCAGGTGGTGGGCCGAGACTACGCCCTGGAGGCTTTCGATATCGTATCGGATCTCTTCCACGCTGGTCTTGTACGGCACGGCGTCTAGCAGGATGTACCCTGTTGCCTTAATCACAGGAACGGAGTACCATAGAGCAATCAAGGAAGCCACGACGGCGAGGGCCGGATCGAGGTACTCAAGTGCCGAATGCGCGTGCTTCCAGATCGCCAGCGAGGCTGCAAAGAGTCCGATTGCCCAGGATAACTCTCCCAGATCCTAGAGGCTCTTGCGTAGACCAGAGACTCCTGATTTGTCCTTCAAAGAGTCACGGATAGGATTGCTCGAGACTCTATTCTGGCAATGCTCGCAGTCTTTCGGGGTGCCTTGACTGCGTGTGCATGAGCTGTTGATGACGTCCTTCCTGAACGATACGGGGTGCATGTCTATGCCCGTGTGGGTTTGAGAAGATCTCCTGTTCGATTTCAGTTTCTCGTTGTTCCCGACGGCCTGAGATGGTGCTGCTTGGTACTGTAGACGTGGAGAATGCGTTGCATCAGCCGAGTTCGTAACACTCGAGTAGTCCTGCGTCCCCTCTATAAGATTTCTAGATGATGGCAGTGTCTGATTCTGCGAATTTTCATTATCTTTACGCAGTTCGGTGCGTTGTGGCCGAGAGAGGTATGTCTCGGTGACTTTCTTCATGATAGACTGCGCAATGCTGATTGTGCTCAGGACGAAGACTATGAGTGGTGCAGTCATATCTTCTCGAAAGATGAGCTTCGCCAGAGCGTTTACAGCGAGCACCGTAGCGAGGCTAAAGAAGATTCCTGCGGAAAATAGGGTGTTAAGGATGGTTACTCTCCGAAACTGCATCTTGTCAACACTTAGGTACCTCATGTCCGGGCTGGCTTTATGGTATCACCTACATCATACGTGTACGCATTCGTTGACTCTCGGTTCGATACCCAGATACCCCACTTCTGAGAGGACAGAGCACACATATTTACCTAGGTACTAGCTAATGATAAATTTTAGTGACTACATAGAGATCATGTTGGTTTCAACCGAAGGAAGCCTCTTACTTTTCGGAGTGCGTCGCCGACGAGCATAGACGAGTGATAATAAATCCCTATTACCAGGCTGGTGATCAACTGACACAAGTCTAAAGCAGTAAATAAGACACTAACTCTAAACGACATGGCTATGACAATCTTCGCCGCTACGAGCTAACTTGGAAGACTCCACGAAGTTTTGGTCTATTTGGTTTGGGCCACGCAGAGAAATATCGCTGCTTAAGATGCATACACTGCCTTGTGGCAGTGCAACATCTAGCCAATATATTACAATACCTCATACAGCCTTGCCTTTGAACCTTGATATGCCCAATATTTCCCCTTTTCAACCCATATGCAGTCCCATATTTATACACCTGGCAACCTGGTGCTTAGACCCTTACCCCATCCTCCATGCCCTATTCCTGCCGCTTTATGCTGTACTCAAAACCAAGATCCCATCATATGCCACGTGAATCATATCTTTATACAATCGCCGAGGTAGTTCCATTCCGAGGTGTTTCGACCAGCTCTTCTTCTATTAACTCGCCGCTCTCGCAGGGATCGTCCTTCCGTAACGACTGCCTCGTAACATGTACGTCTGTTCTCTTCATGATGCCGCTTCCGTCGAGAATGCGGTCGGTGCTGTCTCCTTGAGTCAGGCCCGTGATGTCTGTTTCGTGGTTCCCGTGGCTGCCCAGCGCCCGTATCCCGTTTCGCCACGAGTTCAGGGGGTATGGCGAATCGGGCTTCTTGGACGACGACCTCGTACCCGTCCGTGTCCTCTCCGAGAAGTACTTGACGAGAGGGGCAAGCGGCGGTATGCAGGTGATGGTGATGCCGATGTTGGACTCGATGATAGACCACTGTATCGCCTGTGCCGAGTCGAGATAGTTGGAAAGATTGCTGATCGTCTGGATGCGGATGATCTGGATGACGGTGACGAATATTCCCAGCGCAAACAGAATCAGGAGGGCGGCTTTACGGCGACGGGGGATTTTCGATCGGACCAAGACTGGGAACGGCAAGCCTATTCTGAAGCCCGGCTGTTAGGTTGTGTCCCATAGTGTTTGCCAACATCCTATGACTTACACCAGGAGATCAAAGCATATCGTCAGGGAAGAAAAGCTCAGGTAGAACGGGACAGCCTTGCCGCAATGTCCCCATGTAACGGCAGGGTTCCATTGCTTCTGGATCTGCCATTCATTGTCAGAGGAACTTGTGTTGAATCGGGGTTCGGGGTAAGTATACCGGAGTGCAGAGAAACAAGAAGACACAAGCAAACGCTATGTGAGCCATTGTACACGCAGCTGCAATGACAATTGATGCGGTGTAGTATCTCCCTTGGACGAAGCGCATATAACTTAGTAGCAAGCTCATCTTAAAGCCCCATATCCCAACTACATAACTGTTTGAACAATCAGCGTTAGAGGACGGGCTGTATGTCAATATGGATGTCGATAGTCGCAAGACTTACAACGGAGCGCCAATGTATTGAACCTATCCCTGTTAGCATATAACCTCTCGTAGTCATATAGATACTATCTTACCAGTCCGAAGTTATAAACATTTTGTTCTGGCATATCATGGAGGCTCAACAAGCCCAGGCCATACTTTGTCTCTGGCACCGAGGTATCAGTGGAACTGGACGAGAAGAGGGTGACAAATAACATACGGACGATGGTACATGAGGCGTAGACGCATGTTCCAAACTATCACATCAAGTCAGTTCAAAAGATTCAAACCAAAATTCTTCATCGGGAACTTACCCATGAGACCATTATCATCCAGTCATCTACATCAGATGGGTATTGTGATTAGCATGTTCTCTCACCCATTGGCCTAGGTCAGTATCAACCTACCGTGACCAAAGGCCCTCACAATCCATCCCCTTACATACGTCCTCAGGCATACCAGTATAAGGGAGAATCCGGTGAACGCGATGTTGATGGCGGAGATCTCTTGGCCTTTCGTTGGCGTGCCGTCTGGTGTGTTGTAGGTCCAACCCATAACGTTGAATTTTGCCCAGCATCGACAAAGGCAAAGGGGACACAGCAGCAATCCATGGCACTGGATCGATCATGTGGGGACTAAGACATTTTGTATCTGAACAGACTTTTGCTGATATGACGAGGCTTATTTGGCACCAGAAACTGATCGCCGACAGGGGTTACGCCAGCCCAGCAATAAAGCGACCTCGGCCGAAAATCCGACGCAACAAAAGCCACATGGCGGATGCTATCATGTCAGCGACGTGGCAGATTAATACCGAAAGTGTTCATATGCCTATGACTCGCCTAATCTCTTCCCCTTTCGTCAAGCGAAAGGGGACCACTACCAGGTATCCTAACTTTTGTCTCGACGTTTAGCATTATGCGTCTACCTCTTGACGAAAGTGCACATTAGATGAAATGATCCTACGGGACCGCCCGCTGGACGTCTGGGGTTCGGGACCGTCTCGCTTGATGCCGCTCAGGCCTTGTACATGATGCCCCCGAGCGGCTGGCCAATAACGTATCTGGATAATACCGGGACTTCCTATCGCAAGATCTGACCTGTCACTCGGTTAGCCCGACATCCGACAGCCGTGTGACCCGTTGGTCGAAGAGTACATTAGCGCATCCTCCCGCACCGATAGTGAAGGCGGCTAGACAGTTTTGGTCCTTTTGTCGGGCTGGGGTAGTTGGGGTAGGTAAGCTACAGCTGTTTGACGTTGCTTTTGTGTACCCGTCACGACGGTACGGGGCGTGGCACAGCTACGACTTTATATGTACGGTTACATCTACACAACACAGCGTGTTGGTTTTATGAGGGAAATATTATCAGTATGGCTTCACAGCTTGGAGAAAGCTGAAGCGTAGGAACAGGTATGCACTTACACGTATCTAGCCTATTCTGACAAGACGGAAACGAAAATAGCATAACCATCTCATGCTTCCTGGGGGCGTAGGCAGTGGCTAGAGGAAGAGTGAATCGCATCGGCCGACACATACAAACAAGGCAGTCCGACCCCCTCGCAGTGAGATATGATCGACCCCGAGATGATATGATGGCGAGTGGAGTGCAGGAAGAATAAATGCTGACGACGCTTACCGATTCGTTCCCGACTCACCCCTTGCCCCCCCTCGACGAGTAAATATCAGATTGTTCTTGTCTTAAAATACGGGAGGTCATATTTTTGCAATCTACCTGTATTGTACATAGGGGACGCACAGGACGCACGAGACGCACAGGACGGGTAACACTTTGACCGCCAAGATGCTGTCAGCTTTATTGCCATCCTTGTTGTTGCTGCTGTCAGCTGCGAAAGCCGCTGATATCAGATTACCACCACGCGCGCAGTCGCCAGAGTGCAAATATCTGCCTGGCGACGCCAATTGGCCCTCGAAAGACGAATGGGCTGCCCTGAACAGCACCGTGGGCGGACGTCTGATCGCCACCGTCCCGCTAGGATCGCCATGTCATGACCCGAACTACGACGAGGAGCTGTGCGCGTCTTTGCAGGAGCAATGGCTCTATTCTGGCGTTCAGTAAGTGTCTTTCCCTGCAGCCGTATCGATGTCGCACATATGCAGATCCCACATGCGCGATTACCCGTATTAATATGGCCTATCACACAGTCTCGAATCGTCGTCGTCCGTCATGGCCCCCCTATTTGCCAATCAGAGCTGCGACCCGTGGCAGCCCCAGAGCAAGCCGTGCACTCTTGGCAACTATGTCAGCTACGCCGTGAACGTGTCCGGCCCAGATGATGTTATCGCCGCCCTCCAATTCGCCGACGAGAAGAATGTGCGGTTCGTCATCCGTAACACCGGGCACGACTACCTGGGCCGATCAACCGGCGCCGGGGCGCTGTCGGTATGGGTCCACCAGCTTCGAAGCACCGAGGTCTTAGATTGGAATGATACGTATTATAAGGGCAAGGCACTGAAAGTCGGTGCCGGTGTCTTGGGCTACGAGGCTCTTGAGGCGGCCCATGCTGCTGGACTTGTTGTCCTGACGGGCGAATGCCCTACAGTTGCACCTGCTGGAGGCTATACCCAGGGCGGAGGACACTCAGCCTTGAGTACCGAGTTTGGTCTGGCTGCCGATAACACTCTTTCCTTTGAGGTCGTCACGCCCACCGGGAAGCTCCTGACGGCATCCAACACTGAAAACCAGGACCTATACTGGGCTCTTAGTGGCGGAGGCAGTGGTAACTACGGCGTCGTGACTTCAATGACAGTCAAAGCACACCCTGAGTCAACGGTCGGCGGCGCAACATTCCTCGTCAATGGTTCGAACGAGAACCCGGATCAGATCTTCGACGTGATCGATGCATTTCATGCCGCTCTGCCTGACATTGTCGACTCCGGGGTCATGATCATCTACTTCTTCACCAACACATTTCTGCAGGTACCGGCCATGACTGCGTATAATAAGACCCAGGAAGAAGTCAAGCAGATCCTGCAGCCTTTCACCGACTCGCTCTCAGCCCTGGGTATTTCGTTTGACCCTACGGTGACAGAGTTCTCAAGCTATTTCGATCACTACGATAATTACTGGGGTCCTCTCCCCGATGGAAATATTCAGGTTGGCACCCAGCTGTTCGGTGGGCGCCTGATACCCAGACCAGCGCTTGCCAACTTCTCGGCAACCGCCCGAGCGATCGCTGAGTTGGGGGTGACCTATATCGGCGTCGGCCACAACGTCTCCCGCTTCGGACAGGACAAGGTCAACGCAGTGCTGCCCCAGTGGCGCGAGTCGATCGTCCAGGCGTCTCTGACACTGCCTTGGAGCTTTCAGATCCCGTACGAAGACAATGTCGAGGAGCAGCAGAAGATCACGGACCAGATACAGCCCGTCGTCGAGGCGGTAACCCCGGGCTCCGGAGCTTACATCAACGAGGCGGACTTCCAGCAGCACGACTGGCAAGAAACCTTCTTTGGAGCGAACTACCCCCAGCTGCTGGAGATCAAGAAGAAGTACGACTCCAAGAACCTGCTGTACGGCAAGGTCGCCGTCGGCAGCGAGGCGTACACTGTCAACGAGGACGGACGGATGTGCAGCACCGTAAGTGCACGCAACGGAGCCGCCCCGAAGATATAGTTGATATATATTTTAATGCTTGGATAGCTTCTGAATGGCACATACGCACCCCCGGCCTGGGAGGGGATGGTCGATTCGGAGTACGTAGGGATCTCCTAACATATCTGATATCCATCAGTCCATATCGGTGAAAATGACTTGTCGAAGCCCCTGATTCGGTTCATTTCCGAGTTCCGCTGCACTATTTCTCTTCATCCCTACCCCTTGACCAGGTAAATACCTGCAGGGTACTGGTTGTGATCACCGAGTTCTGGTACCACGATCCTGGTAAATGAATGCGTCGCTACCACACTTCCGCAAGCTCTGGGGCTTCTTCGGCGAGCTGCTCCCCTGTCCAAGGCGTCAAACGCCGCCATGCAGGTGACAACCCCGAGCAGACGCCGCTTCGCGACGTACTGCTTGAACTCGCCACTCAACTTCAACTTCGCGTTATGGCCTGCGCGTCGGCTCTGCTCATCTTGCCGCTCTAGTCCCGCCGAAGTAAGACGGCTAGTCTCACGCTAGAATCACGGCCACCAATTAGCGGACTTGACTCTGCCCGATGAAGAAGTTTGTCGGCGAGGTGTGGAGATTCGGTCATCTTGGCATGGCTATAAGAAGATGTGGCCATCTTGTATTATATCCATTGCCCGTGTTTTACTGGCAATTTTCACATGGCCAAGTCTATTCACCTTTGAGAGGGCGAATTCATATCCGGGCATGAATACATGATGTTATGAACCTAGAAATCAATCTAAACTAAGTATCTACCATATGCATCCCGACGCAACAATCTTTCTCGCCGGCTTGAGCAGGTTGATAGCATGAGGCGTAGAACTTTACCTAAGCTCAAATAACTTGAAATATTATTAGCACAGGGTTCTTCTCTTCTGTATGTGCGAGCCTATGATAAGTCAGAATGAGAAGTTTTTAACATACCTTTTTCGTAGTTGTCGGCACGAATGAGATCCCCGAGGTATCTTCAAAGCTCTGCGCGTTGTCCAACAGCTCCAGGTCCCCCTCATCCAGATCCCCCATGGACATCTGGACCATCTTCCAGCTGTCTCCGTCTTGGACCTGAATCATGAACGGGTCGTTCGCTTTGTCGATGATAAGTCGCAGCTTGACCTCGCAATGCGCGTCGAAGTGCTTCGTAAGCGAGACCTGGTTCCGCCTGGGGTTCCACCTCACCCATGTCGGGTCTTCTTTTTTCGACTTTTCCGCACCTGGACCCTTTGGCCTCAGGATGAAGCCAAACTTAGCCTCTACCTCCTTTGCTTCTGGTCTCGCCGCGACGGGCAGGATATCAAACAGCGTCTCTACCAGGCCGGGCCTACCGACTCGCACGCGACCCTCTCCGTCGACCTCCCCTGCGGACTTGAACTGCCGCATGTGTAGGTGCATCGAGTAGGGGGCAAACCCGCGATAGTGAAGCGACTTTTCATACCAGCCTACCTCGACCCATTCAAATATGGCCCGCCAGGCATTGAGGTTCAGGCGCGATCCTCGGTTTCCTTTCTCTCCCGATTTCATGCCATAATTACTTGGAAGAAGAGACGTAAGTATACTGCGAAAGAGAGGTGAATAGCACCAACAAGGGAGGGGGGCTTACTGGATCGCCACCACCATCTCCTCGCCGCGAAACCCCATCCATACCGGTCCTCCGCTCATGCCCTGGACCGTATGGGCCTCGTACGCCAGGTCGTGCCGGGTGAGTCGAATGCATCTCCCTTCTGACTTCAACGGCGCCGCATCGGCCGGCGAGTCTTCTGGAGAGTAGCCGCTGACGTATAATGTCGCGTCCTGGAGAATGTCTCTTACATTCTTTTCGGAGGAAGCCAATCCGTCGAGTGGCGGGGCGAGGCCGAGCATGAGGTTAAAGCCGAAGCCGCGCATGCGGAATCGCTTGCTCCGCTCCAGGAGAATAACTCCGTAGTCGTAGATAGCTTTATTGTCCTCGGGTTCGTTAAAATACCTTTCGCAGACACGTACCATGTTGGGTGTCACAAGGATCTCGTCAGAAGATCTAATGATTCTGATGTTGGCGCAGTACTGCTGCGGCTTGTCGACGAGGTTGTGGCCGGCTGTGAGGATGACATCGAAGTTGGAGTTGGGGACGTTAATGAAGAATCCATTGCCGTGCCTCTGAGCTTCAAAATGAACACACGAGGTGTTCCTGTTAGTTGAACTCAAATATCACATCACCACTATGATATCACTTACATCCTGACTTGTCGAACGTAAGCTTAACCACCCAATCTTCCCACCGATGGAGGGGAGTCGACAAATCTCTCCCAAATCTCTCTTCTCTGGGTGGCTCAATTCCTCTCTTAGTAGAGTGCCGTAGATAGGAAGGGAGCTTAGGAATTCCTGAAGGGAATATTTCCGAGTCTTGTGAATTGTCTTCCATGGTGCTTCAATCGACGAGCACTTGTCTTGTTCTAACAGAGGACAGAAACACTCTACCTTTATATACCTACCAGGGGCCAATATCAGGTATATTATGGGGACATAAGAACAAGCGCGTTATCATTCACAGAATCCCAATTGGCCATGGGCATCTGCTTGGAATCACTTGCCTGGCAGCGAACATCATATTGCCACGTCAAAGATACTAAGGAGACACCCCAACATTTGAACTAGTCAATCATAGCAGAAAGGCATACTGCCTATCACCTTTGATGGCTTCTGGTTCTACTTGACTGACCTCTAATGGCCAAGACTCATCCAACTTAATAATAGTACCCCCGAGCTGAGGATCGATGATACCTCCTAGGCGCGCTTCTCGGCGTTTGGTATACTACATGATGAACTATGACCTGGTAGACCACACCGTTCCGCTCTCTGATCTTGCGAATTCTTCGAAGTTCCTGCCACCTGACAAGCCACCCGGCTTGGGCTGCGCTGGAAGGGATTAAACGGCCGTCGCGATCGACTTTTCCCAGGCAGACCTTTTCCTTTTCCCCGTCGGCATTCCATAAGGAACCCCCTGATAGGAAGTAAGCCTGGAATAGGCCAGTCTCCGGGTCATGAGCAATGCTGAAGTTCTCAATCGCGTTGTCGAAACCTGGTTTCATGAGAAGGTTGTCTAATACATCGAGCAAGTATTAGCAAGCCACCTTTATGTATCATCGTTAGGGAATCTACCTTGCCAAGCTCCCATGTCGGGATCCGACACCAGGAAGCCGATGCCCCCATCTTCCATAGCATAGAAGAGGTGCAGTCTATCTTTCATGACTTCGAGACACTGAGGCGTCCCCACTACAGGGCTTCCCTCTAAAGGACCGAATTCTTCCCACTCATCATCGTTTGTGCTCATGATGCCAGCTAGCTGACCAGCTTTATTCTGGTATGAGACCACCACTTCCCCCTTTGGCCCATAGACGGCGCTCAACTTGCTCCCTGGACACGTGATAACGCTCCAGTTGCTCCCCATCGGCGTCTCTTCCCACTCTTCAGTGTCCTCGTCGTATGCGCAACACTGTATGGTGCTATCCTGGTCGATGTAGAAGACTCGGCGCTGGAGATCAGTATCGCGGTACATTAGCAAACCTGATCAATAACTTGGCTCGTAGGATAAGAGTGGCACTTACGGGTTCTCCCTCCAAACCGAGAAGGTAAGACGCAGACGTATCGTTTCTTGCATTCGATGCGATCACCGTCTCGTTCTGGACGGTTTGGCCAACCCAGAACTTTTCAACGAGGTTGCCATCTCTCACGCTAAGCAAGTAGAGGCCATTCCCTTCGTTGCTGGGAAGTTTCGCTGATCCAACAGCGGCAAGTGATCGTGCGCGATCCTGGAGACTCATGATTCGAATGATACCTGTAGAATTGAAGTGGTATTCTATGGATGGCTTGGTCTGGGTATCGACAGCAGCTCACTAAGAGAGCCATTTACCCTTGAATTTATAGAAGTTTCCCATATACACTAGATACATCTGGGCTCTCGAGCAGAGCCTCATATTCCGATAGTGAATATACCTTCACTGGTATACCGAGGCTCTGTGCTGGGGTATATCTAGCAGCCATGTACAAGGCCATTTTGCCGATTGGCAAGTGATAAGCAGTAAGCATCACCTCTCCACTGCTCCAGTTTCAGGTAGACCTTTGAAGCTGAAAAGGGGAGGCAGATGTAACGTATGGCTTCCGGTTGTGGGTGTCCCCCAAGCTGGTCAGGCATCATTGCAGCCCAGCGTAGTTGATCCGCTGTGCACGAAGGCAGGCTGCAACCTGAGCCATTCAGCTGAGCAAAGTCGGTCAGTCATCACAGAACCTCAGATCTATAGTTTGTTCAAATCGATATCGTCCACGTATAGTTTTTGGGCAACCTTATCGTCCAGTAACTTTGGCTAGCTCTATCTCGAGCAAATCACTCGTCTTATATCTTGCTCAGATTTGTCACGGCGCCGTGTATCACTTGGACAGCAAAATTTGGAGTCAGACGAATGTGACGATCGCGTTTACAACCAATCGTTTCCCCTATTAAGAGCCTCACTACCGAAATTCATCGGAAATACGTCTATTTATCCATCAGGTTTTCCTGCTTTCACCGAAACTTCGTACCCAATATCGTCGTAAGGGTTGCATCGTCGTCGCACCACTATAGCGTATAGCCAGTATGGATCAAGGTATATTGCTCATTATGATGCCCTGTATAACGTAGTATGATAACATTCTCTCCCCTGACTGATCACAGATTAGCTATCCCCCCTAGAGGTGTTGCGGCCTAGAGCAGGCTGTGCTATAATGGGGGGCTACACAAGAGACGACCGATATCATGAACATTTTTACCTAATCTGCTCACTTGAGGCTCAAAACGGTCGAAGGTGAGGTATTTTATTAAGAGGAACCATGGCCACAATTAGGCAACTACAGGTGGACTATTACACTGGCCAAGTTCCTTAGAGCCTCGTGAGAATCTTGAAGCGCCAACGTCAAAATGTCTTTCTACGCCGAAGCGGCAGCTGGTACTCTCACTAGCGAGTCGCTAAACCGCTATCTCAAAGTACACGATATCGATGAGCCTAGCAAAGAGAATGGCAACGGCACCGTCGGCATAACCCCCCTTGCCTTGGTGGCGCGAAATGGACACTTCGATGTGGCCAAGCTGCTCCTTGACCAGGGTGCTAAGGTGGATGCCCTCTCGAGTCTGCATCGTACGCCCCTGTGGTTCGTGACTGCAAGGGGCAGAGACCAGAATCGTGCAGAAGTGGTCAAGCTACTCCTGGAACATGGAGCGGACGCGAGATATAGCGTCAAGGAGCTCCATAATGGATCTAGTCCGCTGGAAAATGAGCTCAAACAGTTAAAGGTACATTTTATATCTCATCGGCCCTTTTTCACATCGTAAGAGTCTCAACTTACCAACGATGCCTTCTAGGACCGGGAAGTTGTCCAACTGCTCGTCCAATACGGCGGCAAAACGGAGGCGGCTACCAAATTGGCCGCCGAGATAGACGACCCAGAGATCAACGACGCTATGAAAGCCACCCAAGAAAGAAGCAAGTTTCGCAACGCCATCGTGGACCTCATTACGGCGTTGATCTCCTTCATCATCGCCTGGGCCAACAGTCCCGTCTTCACAGGGGTCGCCAACAAGGTCTTCAAGGAGTTCCAGATCAGTGGCAACAAGGATAGTCCAATGGCCAAGAGGATTGCAGCGGTAAGTGAACGAACCTCTGCGTACCTACCTACTCCTAAGGTACCCGAAAACCGTTTATGAGAACGGATAGCTAACCCTTCGGCAGGAGATGCCAGAGCCCAAGACCCAGGAAGACTTCAAGAAGAGTATCGATGATTTCGTGGACAAGTCGGACCTAGGAAAGTTCTTCAAGGATGAAGGCAGCAAGGCTCTGCTGGAAAAGATCACCTCTAAGGCTCTGGACCTACAGAACGACGATAGCACGGATCTGGGCAAGCCTGAGAACACAGAGAACCTGGTGAAATTTGCGCTCTACCAGCCTGTCATCTACTGCGGTAATGCTTTTTCCCCTACCCTGACCTACCCTCAGTCAACACTAGAGTCACCAACCCAGGTAACTAACATCGTGTTCAGACGATAGCGGATCGATGAACAAGACCCATAACACCCAGGGAGAAGACCGGGTAGCAGACCAACGAGAGCTCGTGCGGCGAGTCGCCTCGATCTGCACCAAAATCGTCCCCGACGACCTCGGCGTGCACCTGCGGCTCATCAACAACGAGTTGCCCGACGCCAACAACCTGCGCATGCCCGACATCGAGAACATCATGCTGCAGGTCCGGGCGTCGGGGTACACCGAGATCGGGACCAACCTGCGCGAGCGCATCCTGAAGCCCCTGCTGTACGCGCAGTACAACGACGAGGTGAGGAACCTGCAGAGGCCGCTGCTGGTCTCCATCATCACCGACGGCGTCCCGTACGGACGCGTCGAGAAGCGGTACACGCTCCGAGACGAGATCGTCAAGTGCCAGGACTATCTGCGGGAGAACGGGCTCCCGCTGCGCGGTACGTCGCTTAGCCCTTTCCTCAAGTCATTTACTCACAAGTCTTCGAAGCTGTGGTCTTCCAGATCAGCCAGATCGGCAGCGACCCCGACTCGAAAGAGTTCCTGCAGGAGCTCAAAGAAGAGAATCTAGAGAATGTGTACATTACCGCACGTAAGCTATACACTGAAGATGTTTTCGGTGATCAAGTACACGCTGACGTAGTCATCTAGAGCAACTGGACTCCAAGTTCCGCGAGCTCAGAGAGAACGAGAGGGATCTCGAATCTTGGGTGAGTCCCCCTTGTTTCCGTGAGCTTCCCTGTGTGCTTTGGACACTGGCTAATCATAATTCTTATGGCCGTCTTTTAGCTATTCCGTATTCTACTCGAACCTATTCTGGACACCAGGTCAGACTAGGCATTTGTGTAGTGCTGAAGAGCAGTCCCTACATTCGTTAAAGGAAGTTGGCAGTCCCACGCTCATTGGCCATTAGCCAGGAAGAATGCATTCCCCAATGCTCCCGGTCTTGGAAAATATCTTTCCTTTTCCCTCATTCGTTATGTCTTCAATTTTGGGCAAGTTGGGCAACTAGTTGGAGAGGGTGATAAGCTGAGGTATAAGACAGGGAAGGGGGATTGAAAGACTTCACATATTCTCAGAGAACACAAGCTGTTCCTGACACCAGAAACTGCCTGTTGGTGTATCGTATTTCATTCACTTGTTATGACTGCAGCTGACCTGCCGATTCCACATATATAATGTTACATTCGTTAGAAAAGACACGAAGAAAAGGTTTCTGACTAAGGCACTGAGACTGGAGTCAAATCATGTAGCCGATACGGCTGTAAAAGAGAGTCGAGACTCAGCGGATCAGGTTGCGCCACAGGCTTTTCCCGCCGTCGGTTGTCTTCTCGGGTATCTCGTTCGCGAAACTCCAAACGGTATAAGACTCGCCCACGACTAGAAGCATAAAGCTGTCGTCGCCCACGAGCCGTCTAACCGCTGGCATAACAGGTGGGTCAGCACCAGCGGCGTCGATGGGAGGTCGATGCGACTGCGGCCACGGATCAAGCGCGAAGTCCGCGCCGACCAGCTCCAGGTAAGACTCGTCTTCCTCGAATGGCACTCTCTGTCGCCGCAATAAGCCGCTTCGTTTGCTGGGCACCATCGTGTAAAAGGGCGTGTTAGAGCGAGAGTCGCCGCGACGAGGCGGGGTACCGGTGCAGGGCCGATGAGACAGGATGAACCGCCGTTGACTATTCGCATCGCTCGTCGACATCCGACTGTTCCATATTTGATAGCCGCTCTGATGATTGAGAACCTCCTCTTGGTGATAGTGTGGAGTTGTGAAGGTCCTCGTGTAGATGTTGAAATATACTGATACCAGGTTGCCGCGCTGAGAACATCGCGAGGGGCGGGAGGTAGCCGGGCTTACGTCTGGAGAGGGGTTGGACCTGGTCTGGATGAGGCAGTACCCACCGTAGGAATCGACTTTCTCCCACCGCAGATTCGTGACACCTACGGAATCCATTGCCAGGTCCGCCCACATGCTCTGCTCGAAGTTGTACGTTTTGACACGCTTTCCACCCCGGATCTCGTGTATACAAAGCTCCCTTGGCGGGGTACACGTAAAGGTGATGATGAAAAAGACATTCTCTTCGGTGGGAGAGACGATAAAATCCAAGAGAGTGTCGCTATGGAGTAGGTGAGAGAAGGGGTTATGGGACATGTAATGGCCAGGGGTAAATTCGTGGAGCTGTGCTGTTCCGAGCAGTCCTTTCTCGTAACAACCTGTAGCTTCAATATGTCGTGGCTCTTGCCCAAACTTCCACAAGAAGATATCGGCGTATCTGGTTATGATGAGAGCTGTCTCTCCCTCAGTAACGCAGCGAGCGACTTCCTCAGGGACTTTGGTCGAGCATCGCACGTCCAGTTCTAGATGCCAGGCGTGCACTATCCCGCCGCGTGCCATTATAAACATCTTGTCGCTCATGGCCGTCCTGAAGCCACGGGTCTCTCGTTGACTGCCGGGAAATAGATACGCCCGCCGTTTTCTCGTGCGTAGATCATCGACGATGGCGAAGTAAGGCAGGACGTATGCTTCAGGCCACCACGCAACACGGCCATTATTATATATCATAAAACGCGGAAAATGATTGCCGAAGCTTGGCTCCAACCCATCCACATCGCTGTACGAGTGAACGCCTCCTTCTAAAGCTGGGAGTCCCTTGCTCAAGGTGAAGAATTGGTCTGGATCTATAGACATGTCGTAATGCAGTGCCGATGCGAACCTGCCGCTATTTCTTCTCTGTATCTTATGCAGAGCTGCCCGGAACATCTCGCCGATGTCGTCCGTGTCAGAAGCACACATGCGGATGTGTTGTTCGAGACCTGGATACCATTGTTGGGCGAGCCTCGGCCATATCTCCTCATTGAGCCACATGTGACGCCAGGAATGGCATACGTTCAGACTGGCCTCCACATCAGCCTCTCCGAGATAAGAAAGGATGAGAATATGCAATTCAAGAGGCAGCCGACTGACGATGTCATGATCTGCGTTCCCCGAGGGTGAATATGATAAGCGACCGCTTGTCGGATGGCACAAGTGCGTAAGGAGAGACTTCATAATGACAGGAGTAATGCCTAACTGGGCGACTTGGATCGGGCACTACTCTTCAGTCAATTCATCGATACGGTACGTAGGCTAGTGGTGCCGAGTAGGCAGAACGACGACGGTCAGCTGTTAATCATTGAAGGGACAGTTCATTCCTCAAGGTGAGAGGAGCAGTCTGGCGATGCGCACAGGCAGAGCAGGGCGCAAGACAGGGTGGCTGAGCCGTTACACATCGCCCTAATATAGGTACTCCGCGCCGCTTGCTCAGGTGCTCGGAATATCATTGTCCCGTCATCAATCCTACCGAGGTTGGTCACAGTACGAAAGTTCCAGGTTGTATTCTATAATCAGAGGCTCAAGTAAAAGCATTCAGACTGCGAATATCAAGATTGCACAATCTGAAGCACGTTGATAAAGAAAAAGAAACCTTACTGTCACTGAGATTAGGTAATCCGAGACCCCTCCATGGCTGGCAGCTTGATTTCTGGTTTCCTTAAAGAGGTGAATCATCCACGGCACCTTAAGAGGTACCTTCGTAAGAAGCTGAAAAAACAGCTGTTAAATCATTTTCTTCAATACCGTTGCTCATAATACTGTCTGCAGTATCCATCCGTGCTATACTTCCATCTGGTTCTGAGGTTCCATCCGTAGCTCGGCCACAGGCTCTTTGTTATTTCGTGAGCCACATATGGGTTTGACCGACAAATCCACTCGACTCGTCTTAGCCATCCATATACACCAGAGGTACCTCCCGAAATGCTAGTTTGTTGGATACCTATTATGGTTCAGCTTCTACGCATTGTGATCAAGAAACCAACAGTGCAACACTACGAAGCGATTTCTTACCACTCACTGCTCTTATATTCTAAAATATGCACCTAATCTGTGTGAATGGCAAGATGTTAAGTCTCTACGTCCGAGTCTATGCAGGCTCCCGCTACAAGGGCTCGCTGTCAGCCGTTTGACGTGGGCACGAGGCGACGAATCGTTTGCTCGAGGCTTCTGGCGAGTTTAAGATATATCCTCTATATCCATTTCTCTCTCTTTTTGAGCAATGAGATATACGTCCTACCCACCCAGGTATTAAAGATTTGTAGATTGGGAATTATCATAGAAGACTCGAATCAAAGGATCAATAAGCAAAGATTCCAGATATGGAGCCTCCAGTCCCGGATTATTACGCCGACTTGGGTGTCTCTCAACAAGCAAGCACTCGAGATATCAAATTAGCCTTCTACAAGTTGGCAAAGAAACACCACCCAGACAAAAAGGCACCCGGTCAATCTATTGATGCCAAAGATTTCCGCAAGGTTAGTCGCCTACAAGACACATGTTTACTACACTCAACTAAACTTGCTCGTTGAACTCAGGTCCACGAAGCTTATGAGTATCTTTCCGACGCCAAAAAGCGTGCTGCCTATGATTCAGATTACTTTGACTTGAGATGCGACTGGGACAAATTCAGAGAGTCACAACAGAACCAACACAAATATGAAGAGAGGAGACGTGCCGAAGAGGAGGAGCGATTAGCTAGAGAACGGGCAGAAAAGAGGAAGAAGGCGGCAGAAGCAGAGAGGATACGTCGCATGAGAGAGGAGAAACGAGCTGCCAAGGAGAAAGCAGAACGTGAAAGGCTGAGACAGGAGAAGATCCGAAGAGCAGAGATGAGATCACAGGAGGCCGCACGCAAGGCCCGAGAGCGGCAAGAACAGGCGGCCAAAGAACGGATACGAAGGGAGAAGCAGGAGGAGGCGGAAAGGAGGTCTCGAGAGGCAGCACATAAGGCTAGGATGGAGCAAGAGCAAGCTGCACTCGAGCGACTCAGAAACCTGCAGATTGCAGAGAGGCAGGAAGCGGCCCGTCGCCGCTGGGCTAGCATGAAAGACGAGGCTGAGTCTCCAAGATGCAAGGATTCTCAGCCAAACGGGTGTCATCACCCACCGTTTGGCTGGCCGAAGAAGAATGGCGCGAGACGGTGCGCGTTCTGCGGGGAGCTTCGTAGGAAATGGTCGTTCCAGTGTCCGGAATGCAGCGCGTCGGCCTGTCCGAGCTGTAAGGCAGGTTACTGCGTGCTTTGAGCTTGGACATATGTTAGAACTCATTTAATAGGTTTCAGTAGTCAGTCCTTGAGATATATCACAGGCAGAGTTCCTACCTAACGTAGAGGGTAGATAATAAGATGAGCAAAGTGACCGATGCCTCTCAGTTCTGAATGTCTACCCTGAATTGGACATAGACACTTTTCGCTCCGAAGCGTGCTGGCGGGGCTGTAAGGTGGGCTACGTTAGGTCTAGCGGATCCAGCTTGGTGGTACCCCTTTCAGCCCCCTTCCAGCTTACCTACCAGTCGGGACAGCTTATAATTTAGCGCGGTAGTCTTCTCCTGTAGTGCCTGACAGCCCTGGGACTTAGGGAGGCCTACAGCCTAACGAACTCTGGAGTCACGCAGAAGCCTGGGGGAAATTATAGCAATTCCAGCGCGCCAAAGTGCAAACGCCCACTCATTTCTTGTTCCATAGCACAGCAGAGAACGAATACTTCTCTGATTCTCATCGTGACAAACACCCTCCAGGTAGGCAGGTAAGGTGCCAGGAAGGCGTACATGGCACGGCTTGCGTACTTTCAATCAAGGGCCCCTTCAAGCTTCAGCGCTCGAGTTCCCCATACAGAGCTACCCCCTTCAGCTCTCACGGCTGTAAGGGCCCAGGCCAATGTTAGCTTCATCTCGCCCCCGGATCTAAATGGCGCCAGATTCAATAGCTTATCTCGATTCATCGCCGCTATTCCTTATGCTTAGCTGCTTTGGACCAAGACGCTTCAACTGAAACAAGGCTTAAGACCTTTTCGGCAAGCAAGCTCACGAGCAGAACGCATTCCAGCCTCACAAGTCGAAACGCTCTTCGGTCTCGACCGCCGTCATTCCGTCAACTATTTATTATGACCCCTGCGATGCGCGTCACTGCGCTAACACGGGGTATTCTATGGCGTCAATGTAGCCCAAGGTAGCCGAGTACTAATAGCAGCCTGTGGCGCTCGACGACATGTCGAAGCAGATGCCTCCGTTTGCCGATACGTCGCGCTCACGTACACTCCTTACCTTAGGTACCTGAGGTAGTCATTCTTGGCCATCTGGAGACATCTTCCAATTCAAGATGCGCGGTTTCGTCACCGCCGCCCTCTTTCTCCCGGCTGTCTTGGGAGAGAGACTCGTAATCCCGGAGGTACAGCAGGCAGTAAACGCACAACTTCAAGAGTTCAATGGCTATATTGGCAATTCTTCTTCGAGCGCGGTACATGACGTTCTGTCGGCGAGCATACATTCGGCCCACAAGTCTAGGTCATCTCAAGCGAATATCGAGGAACGAGCAATTACGACTTACTGGTACGAGACCATCGCCCACCAGGGTATATCCGCCTTCAACGCCAACAAGGCAACGTACAAGGTTTACCGCAATGTTAAGGACTATGGCGCTAAGGGGTAAGGATGGCCAATGTGTCCCTATTGTAGATCTACGTACTGACGGTTGGTGCAGAGATGGGAGAACTGATGATACAGCTGCGATCAACAGAGCAATCAGCGACGGCAACAGATGCGCTCCGGGGTCATGCTCATCCTCGAGCACCACGAATGCAGTTGTTTACTTTCCCGCTGGAACCTATATTGTCTCTTCATCGATTGTGGATTACTATGCGACCAACCTCATCGGCAACCCGAACAATATGCCTATCCTGAAAGCCACCGCCGGGTTTACCGGATTCGGCGTCATCGACGGTGCTCAATATCAGCCCGGCGGCGTGCTTCCGTATGGCGCGACCAACATTTTCTGGCGTCAAGTTCGAAATTTTGTTATCGACATAACCTCTATCCCTGCCACTACCGAGGCGACTGGAATCCATTGGCCCACGGCTCAGGCGACGAGCTTGCAGAATATCGTGTTCAAGATGTCTACCAACTCTGGTACCAAACACCAAGGTGTTTTCATCGAGGAAGGCTCCGGCGGCATATTGAACGACCTGGTCTTCTACGGCGGTTTGTACGGAGCTGTCTTTGGAAACCAGCAGTTTACTGTGCGGAACCTAACCTTCAACAATGCTGTCACTGCTATCTATCAGCTTTGGGATTGGGGCTGGACGTACAAGAGTATTTCTGTCAGGTATGTATTATATTTCTACCTGGATGCCCGGATGTCCTTTGTTTATCCTTCCCTTTACCAACATCACCCCCTCCTCGCCCTTTTCTCTTTAGTCTGTACAGCTGCTAACCATGTCACAGTAAGTACATCAAAATTGTTCTTCGACGGCCTACTAGGAACACTTATAGTATCTTCTGGTCAATAAATACTGACATATCATAGACAACTGCACGGTTGGACTCGACATGGCCACCCGCAGTGGCAGCGCTGAAACTGTTGGATCAGTGACTTTCTTCGATAGCTCGTTCACGAACACGAAGATCGCGTTCAACATTTCGCGGTCCGCAAAGACCACACCCACGACCGGAGGTAGTCTAGCGATCGAAAATGTCTTGCTGAATAACGTGCCGACCGCAATTCAGTACGGGCCGACTAAAGCCAAACTGCTAGCCGGAACCACTGGGTCGACGACTATTGCCAGTTGGGTGAGCGGAAATGTGTACAATCCCACGGGCCCCAAGAACACTGCTGGCGCGATTACTCCACCCGTCCGCCCGTCAGTACTCGTCAGCGGCGGCAAATTTTATGAGCGGTCCAAACCGGACTATGCCAGTCTAGCCTCGACGTCTTTCTCGTCCGTCCGATCTGGGGGCGCCAAGGGAGACGGCATAACTGACGATACCGCAGCCCTGCAGAAGGTCATAACCGCTGCGGCCAGTGCCGGCAAGGTAGTCTACTTCGACGCCGGAACGTACAAGGTGACCAAGACCCTGCTCATCCCTGCCGGAAGCAAGATCGTCGGCGAGGGGTACCCCGTCATCATGTCGAGCGGCTCGTACTTCGCCAACGTGAACGCGCCGCAGGTGGTGGTCCAAATCGGTAACCCGGGCGATTCGGGGACGGTCGAGTGGAGCGACATGATCGTATCAACTCAAGGCGCTCAGGCCGGCGCCATCCTCATCCGATGGAACATCAACTCGCCGGCCGGGGCGCCGAGTGGCATGTGGGACGTCCACACGCGCATCGGCGGAACGACGGGCTCCAACCTGTCGCTGGCCAACTGCCCGTCGACGCCGTCATCCACGACAGTCAACAACAACTGCGTCGCCGGCTACATGTCGATGCACGTGTCGAAGACGGCCGCGCGCATTTACGTGGAGAACGTATGGCTCTGGTCCGCGGACCACGACGTCGACGACAAGTCGCTCACGCAGATCAAGGTGTACTCCGGTCGCGGCCTTCTCGTCGAGTCGACGGTAGGCACCCTCTGGCTCGTGGGCACGAGCATCGAGCACCACGTGCGCTACCAGTACGAGTTCAGCCACACGCAGAACATCTTCGCCGGCCAGATCCAGGCCGAAACTCCGTACTACCAGCCCAACCCCGGCGCTAGGCAGCCGTTCCCCCTCAACACGACCATTGACGACCCCAACTTCGACATCCTGTGCCCGCAGGGCTCGTCGCCGAGCACGTGCTCAGAATCGTGGGGGCTTCGGGTCAGCGCGAGCAAGAGCGTGCTCATCTACGGTGCTGGGTGGGTTATCTCCCCTCTTCCCCTTGTCGCAGCAGCTAACAGACAAACTGCAGATTGTACTCGTTCTTCAACAACTTCAGCACGGCCTGCTCGGCCAAGGGCGCCTCCTCGCTGTGCCAGACGGCCCTCGTGCAGTACGACTCCGCGAGCACCAAGACGTTCTGGATCTACGGTCTGAACACGATCGGCGCCTACGGCATGATCTACCGTGACACGACCAAGATCGCCGATTACGCGGCGAATGTTAATGTCTTTCCAAGTTCTATCATCGCATTTACCAGTAATAACTAATGATTAATGATGTATATATGGTGTATATAGGCGGAGCTTTAGAAGGATGGTAATTAAAGACTCATGGAACACTCCGATATATCTTTCTCCTCCATACACGGCCGCACGGTGGACGTACGGAATCAACGCAGCGTACAAGTCAGTCGCCCACTTTCTGCGAGGGCCTACTAAAGAAAGAAAAAGTCATGTTAGAAACAAGTCGTCAAGTCCAGACTCTGGAGAACAAACATCGCCCGTACCGCTAGTCGCTGACACAATGCATTGATTCGATTATTGGTACTCTTTGTAGGATGTACTTTGTTTTGGACAAGCTATTGTTCCCAAGAGAGAAACACCAGCAATGCAGAACAACGACCCGGCGCTCGTACGCTGAAGCCTATTGTTATTCTACCAGCGTCTCGCTCCTTGTTATAACCAGGCCTCCAAGCCGCAGGACGACTGCAGCCAAGTGATCTCGACATCAGATCTCGTGTGTTACTGTTCGCAGGCCTTGGGAAGGAGGTGAGTCGTACTCGATTTCTTCTTGTCGTCTGTATCTACATACACGTCTATCTTTTCTTGTCTTATTTTTCGTCTCCAGCCATGGATCCCTCTTCGTTTAATTGGGAAGAGCCCGAGATGCCCCTGTTCGCCCTGGGCCCTCCCGTCGAAGGCTACGGTTCTGCGGATGCCCCAGCGGAGGAAGATTACCCGCCAGAGGACTATCACCACCAACAGGGCGTGAACCTGTCGGAGCTGCAGGTCGAGCAGAAAGCCGAAGGCGGGCTGTGGTCGCCGCAGAGTGAGTTCTACCAGTCTCAGGCAGAATCCTTCTCCTCGTACCTCGCCACTAACTACCCGCCGTCGTCGTCTCAGGGGGGCACCGCCACGTATCCCGGTTCCTCGACCTACGATCTGCCGGAGCAGAACAACGACGATGAATCGATGTTCGGTCCACCAGAGCAGATTTCGAAGAAGAAGCACGGTAAGACTGTCACGCTCAACGAGTTCTGGTGCGAGGCCGGCGCCGACTGGTCCAAGGTGAGGCCGCCGAATGGCGTGGTGCAGGGCAATGGCCAGCGCAAGATCGGGATGGCCGGTTTACAGACCAGGCTCGAGTGTTCTACGTGCGGCACTCCGCTCGAGATTACCAAGCCGCACGATGAGAAGTCTATCGTGGCAGAGGTCATTAGCACAGGTGGTTGTAAAGTGTGCGGTTGCTTCAACTGAGTATATGTCATGATATCATTCAGTTGCAGCAGCGTAAGCTCTCTGTCAACAGCACGTCAAGTAGTCGTAGTATAGACTGACTGAATTGATATTTGTCCAGTCCCTGGGCAAGTCTACATACTTCCTCGGCGACTTTTTCTTTCGTCTTTGAGACTCCTTTTTACCATTGATTCAAGTTACATGTGTACTTCCCCCTTGTCTTCTCTATATGTGTAAATAAACCGCAATCGCAAACACACTGAGCAACCGCCGATGAATCCTTTTTCCCTGGCCAAATCACGCCCTGACTCGATGCTTAACACGCAACTATATCTATAACAATGACACAGTAACACCGAACAACCCTCAATCTAGATGAGTCCCCGCTATTACTCGAGGCCCATGCTAGCAGCGGTCTGCCACTCCAGGTAAACGACGTTGATCCACCTCTTTCCGTCAAAGTACAGGCTCTTCCAGTCGCCGCTCGGCTGCATGATCAGCAGGCCGCCGCGCACCGGACCCCCGAGATCCCTCGCAAACTCCTCTACCGTGACCAGCAGGGCCTCTGCCGCGTCCGTGGCCCGGTTCCCGTGTTCCGCGACATATATAGCATCGGGTTCCATGTCGAACAGGACGGCCTGCTCCGGTCAGCATCGTGCAAGTCCAAGCGGGGGTGTCCGGGTTACAGCGGCGGATATCGGAAAGGGATCGTCGCAGAGAAGAATAAGAAGAAAAAAGCAATAAGGAAGAAAACAGAACAGAAATAAGAATAAACCAACCTGACAAAAAACCAGCGTGCCGCCGGGCCACTCGGGGTCCGGCGCCGTCATGACGACGGCGTCGATCTCGTCGTCGGCCCAGCCGGCGCGGGGGTCGGGGCGCACGGCGCCGCAGACCACGACGTCGTCGGGCCCGCCGGCGGCGGCGTAGGCCTCGAGGGCGGCGCGGCCGGTGGCCCAGTACCGGCGGATCTTCTCGTCCGGGTCGCGCTCCTGCATGATGTCGTACACGCTGGAGAGCGCCAGCGCCTGCCGCGACTGGTAGCTCATGCTCTCGTCCGCCACCAGCATCACGATCGACATGAAGATGGTGCCGTAGATGCCCGACGCCGCTGCCCTGAGCGTGCGGGCGTGCGCACGGCGGCGACCGCCGTCGTAGTAGTAGGATCCTCTTCCTCCTCCCTCCGATCGGCGGCGGCCGCCGCCCGTCCCCGGGAACAGCTTGACCTTGTCGTCGTTCTTATGGGTACCTGTGAAGAATGATGATTGGCGGGATTGTTGCCGTTGAGGCTGCGTCCGGATCAGCAGGGAGGAGGCCGACTGGAAGCTGGATTGGGCCAAGATGGGCGCCGCGGAAGAGCCGCGGGCCCCTGCCCCGATCTGCCACAGTTTTCGGAGCATTAATTTAGGCGGCATGGTAGTATTCAGTGACCAAAGGAGCGAAGGAAATGGGAAAAGGAAAGAAAAGGTACCGCCAAAAAAGAGACGAGGGGTTATCTATGATTATAAGGTAACATGGCAACCCATCTGTTCCGCCAGTTGCAGATGAGAATGCGCTTGGATTGTACAAAGTTGCAAACTTTACGAGGGAAATGGAATTGGGATAAATGAGGCCGTCCGATTTTGTAGGGGCCCAAGTGGCCTGTGCGCCCTCTAGAACTTGCCCCTTCTTAGATCCGCCAAGGGCACCGACGTGCTTAAAGCCCGTCAAGATGCAAGTCTGGTCAACCGGCATATCTCAGATTCTCCCGTTAAATAGTGAAAAATGTTACGGTTTTATATGAGTGTTATGGAGGAATAGGAGTTCAGCTCGTACTCCGAGAAGTACGCAGATTCTAGCATGATGTTCGCCAAGCGGAATGATCGATCTATCCCAGCGCGGCCACGGCGTGAGCCTTACGCCGTGGCCGCGGCCTATACAAGCGCATCTGACAGAATCAGCTGCCCGTACCGGGACGATTCAGACGCCTACACGCCCCTACATTACCTACCGTCCACCATGCAATGGTAACCCAAGAAACAATACTCGCAGTGAAATGATATGCGGGTTTATATCGCCGCTCGAAAGCCGGTAGATGTAAAGTAGAGCTCGCAACATAAATATCTCAAACGATTTCCACGGGACCTATCCGGCCTAAGACTTCGTCAGTCATCATCTCACCATGCATCGCGCCGTGAAGATAAGTCTCCCCAACTAGTTGATGGCCACCAGAAGCGATCCTACGAAGAATAAAGGGCATTTTCCCGCCTGTGAGCAACCAGATTTCGTCGCCTTCGCTAACCGAGTTCGGTCCGAAACCAAGATAGCCGCTGATGGTCAAATACAAACGCCTCGTCCGACTAGACTCGCAAGGAAGAAGTTCGAACGGATGTTCTTCCACATGGTCGCGAGAGATATAGCCCGAAGTCTTACGAGAAACCTCTCCCCATGTTGGTAAGGCTAAAGAAAGGTGTGGGTCGCTAGAGATTCGTTCGAGCAAGTCCGTTAGTAATAATTCGCTCTCGCGATGCCGTTCGTTATAGTCCGAACCCTTGAACTTGATAGCACGCACGATGTGCTCCAGGAGCCAAGACCGAAAGAGCACGGGCGGCGGAGTATCCAAGTCGGCAGGTATGCAGTCGGCGAGCAAGGTACGCCACACTGCTTCAATCCACGTGTGACGTGGACTCGGATATTCTGCCTCCCCTTGAGCACACAGCTCCAGGATGAAATGCAAGAAGGGCAAGTTTTCTGAGCCACTAATCACTCGGCGCCGATCACTGCATTTCCCAACGGTCCCGATCTGAGCACCGTACACTGTGAGAATCCCATCGCGAATGATGGGTGGCTGGTATCTTATCGTATCGATCTTCGATGAATTATAGTTCTGTTTCCCGCTGCTGACTAGATACGCCGTGGTGGACAGGCTTTGGATGAAGAAACTATCGTTTGAGAAATTCGGAACCCACGAGGGCCAGGCGATGCCCTGGTAAGGGTCGCAGATCCCATACGATATTGTTGACAAGAGATATAACGACGGCGTGTTCTGGAAAATTTGCGTAGCAACATCGCGAAAGACATCCACGGGGGCGGCTTCGTAGTTGGGGGTAATAGGGCATTCCATTCCTGGTAGGAGAAACTCTTCCATCATTCCGAGTAGTGAGTAGATGTGGTCTCGAGGATCCTTCGCT
Organism: Hypoxylon sp. FL1284; assembly: GCA_022432365.1. Classification (NCBI taxonomy): domain Eukaryota; kingdom Fungi; phylum Ascomycota; class Sordariomycetes; order Xylariales; family Hypoxylaceae; genus Hypoxylon; species Hypoxylon sp. FL1284. The sequence goes on from JAJJXE010000002.1 coordinate 925,803, forward strand.
AACATGGGCCGAGTACACCTTAGGAAGTGAAGCAGAATCGAGTACCAAATCTGGCGGTTATCTTGAGGGCCGATATCCCAGGCGAAATTGGCTTTCCAATCCTCAAGTTCCCTCCCTCCGCGAGCTTGCAAATCGATATAGCGACGGCTCCTCAAGAGATTCATTAGAGGTACCATCGGTCCCCCAAAGGTCTTTGACCAAGGAAGATACAAGGCTGGTAGGGAGTGGTGCCACGAACTTCGCTCAACGAATTGCATAAACGAGTCGAACATCTCCCAGCTAAACTCTTCTTCGCCACAGAAAACCTGTACTCTACTCGGGTCCTTTAGCGTAACCTCCTGCAGAATCCAGGCGCGCAGAAACCATCGACGAGCATAGAAGAACGTGAAGAACGACTCATAGCTTTGCTGCCATCTCTCACATACGGCTGCGCCGAGACCTTGTACCGTGTCCGGGGTGCGGCAGTCCCAGCTATCAAACCCGAGAGATGCCCCGCGTTCTCGCATTTCGCTGTCGAGCCGAAGTATACGAGGAATGAAGGACTTGCAAACCCAGAGAAACTCCGGGGACGGATTGTTCTTCCCCAGCCACACATGAACCTCCCTAGCTGCCTTATAGACGCTGCCCATCATGGCGACTTGACGAGACCGCTCTGCGAGGTCTGCTTGGTTGATGCAGATTTGGTCAATCCAATAGTACTTGGAGATGTCCGCGTTCTGCCGGGCGTGCCGCAAGAAATCAAACAGGTTCTCCATCACCGTGAGGCGACCTCCATGACATTCGACCTCGAACTCTGGTGCAGGTTCAAAGGTTCCCGTCTTCATATCCAGTTCTGCTGCATCCCAGGTGTACGAGAGTGCAATGTACGGGATAGGCTCGTCCAGAGAAGTGGCTGATAGCTCAAGTTCGAATCCATGGCCATCCTCGATCCTTGGTAGGATTCGCACCAACCTTATATCCCGTGCCCGTTGTAAGGGATAGTGCGAGTACCGACTATTTTGTTTGTCGTGGGCTGGCGACACAGTTGTTGGACTCGCCATCGCGTCTTTCGAGGTTTCCTAGGGAGATGAAGTGGTTGTATGATAGACGTGAAAGTTCCTTTTGAAGTCTACCTGGTATTTTACTTGTACGTGCGCAGTCGAGGTAGGCAGCATCTCGAAGCTGAAAACATTATCAAGCGAGGGTGGCAGCGGCCAAGACATCAGCTCGGCGCAGCTGAAAATGTGATAACCTATCAGAGTCCATTGTGCGATAGGAAGCTGGCACGCCGTGCGTCTGACTGGCGGTATGTATCTGTTGATCCCAGATGGCTACTATGGTAAGAGTCAGACATTGTGAGAATCAAGGAGAAAACAAGCAGGAGAATACTCGCTGTGGCTGATATGCTTAGTCATTTACCCCATTAATGCAAAGAAATAAACTGTAGCGATAGCATATTCCCGACACCGACACCTGCATGAAAGAACTGTGCCAAGATGACGTCACGGGAGTTTCACGATTCTACTGCCCCTCGTCGGTGTAACGAGTATTTGACCTGATTCTCCCGAGATAAAAACACTTGATATTCCAACCTAGATTCGTTTCCTACAACTACTTGCCATCAGACCAACCACACACTTTGAGATACCCAAAATGGCCGACAACGAGAATATCACAGCCCCCAAAGAGGAGGGTAAGACGGCCGACTCAGTGCCGGGCACCAACCCGGGCGACGACAAGAAAGCGGACGAGACCCCCGCCGGCGCCGACTCCACAGCAAAGCGGCCGACCAAACACTTGCCCACACACTACAAGGGCATGCCGAGACAGTGGGAGAAGAACCAAGGTACGTCGGTCATAAATCCGCTCGCCCGCCGCTTGAACATCTGCGACTGACATTCGTGATAGTCAAGAAGGAGACGTAAACGCTACTCGTTGGTTTCCGTGCGATTAGGTGTGGCTACGGATTCGGTGTCGCTGGCTACCATTAGGTGTGGCTATGGGTTAGGGTGCTCGGACCACCTTACTTCTATACCTAATCGACCAAGGGGTATATTACTATTTTAAGAGTTCCTCGTGGATGTCGGCCCTTACCGGCGTTCGGGGTCGAGAGATTAGGTTTGGTTACATCTCGTAAAGGTGTCACATCAATACAAGACGAATACCAGAATTACTCGGTCTGAGCGGCGCAAGTCTATTCGTGCGGACGTTCGCGTGGTCAAGCTGCTCTCTCTGTCGCTTTGGCCCGTAGGCAAGTAAGCCGCATAAGGAATCACATGTTTTGGACCTACCGATCGGTATATCCAATCGACCATTCCACACGCACATGATAGATCTCCTGCCACATCGCATTCATCTGCCATACGGCATCTTCCATCCTTCGAGCCGGAGAATCCCTTCAGGCTAGGCCCCGCATGGAAACTACCGAGCGTTGCAACGCGCGATCCACTTACGACGTCCAGCCGATGGATAGAATATTCCCCCGCATCCTTCGCTATCTCGCCTCCCTTGTCCGAGGCGAGCGCGACGCTTCTCTTACTTCTGGGTACATATAGGACGGGCAGTAGGTATTAGCACTAGGGACCTAGGTAATTATTCGTAAATCAGTATCCGATTTGTTCTTGCTTCTTCAAAATATCCAAAGCAGAGTTCGCTTAATATCGTTAGCAGTATACCTACCCCCTTGCCAAGTCAACTCTACCACAATGAACGGCAACTCAGCCCAAGCCTCTCGGCGGAGCGTGATAGTGACAGGCGGCGCCAGCGGTCTAGGGCTGACCATGGCAAAGTACTTTGCGTCTCTAGGAAGTATCGTCACTATATTTGACGTGAACTCCCAAGCGGGCCACAAAGTCGCCGAGGAGGTCGCCACGGAAAACCCGCAGGCTTTAGTTGGCTTCAAGCGCGTCGATGTCACGTCGTGGGACAGCCAAGCGCAAGCGTTCAGAGAAGTTTACCAGCAGCACGGCAAGATCGACGTAGTCATGGCGAACGCCGGCATCTCTGAGCAGGGGACTAGCAGCTTTGCGCTGGTCGACGAGGAGGAGCCCAGCCAACCGCGACTAAGGACGCTGGACGTGAACCTTACGGGGACGATATACAGTAAGGGTCTCCCTGCTTCGGCCAAACATTTCACGCTACGGCGACGGTTGTTGACAAAAAGAATATAGGCGTGAAGCTTGCGATCCACTACATCAAGAAGAACCAGCCCGACCCTTCTACGGGCTCGCGGGGAAGCGTCATATGCACGGCGTCCAACGCTGGCCTGTATCCCTTCCCCGTGGCTCCGATATACGCAGCTTCGAAGTTCGGTGTCATTGGGCTTGTTCGTGGTCTCGCCAAGATCCTCGAACGAATTAACGTTTCTATTAACGCCCTCGCGCCGGCCGTACTCGGTACGTTCTCCCAGGTTTCGCCTTCCTAGAATTATTCTCGTCCGATGGAAACACATGCTAATGAGACCGAATTCTCGATGTAGAAACCGGGATTGCGCCTTCCAAGGCCCTGTTCCAAGAGATGGTCGTGACGCCCCATTCGACTCTCGTCAAGGCCGTCGCGCAGCTCGTCGAGAACCCAAGCGTGACCGGCTCGGTCGCCGAGATCCACGGAGACAAGGTGACAATGCGCCCACCCCACGACTACGTGGACGAGGACACGCAGTCCAACTTGGAAGTATTCTGGAAGCTTGGAGTCGCTTAGAGTATGGTCTTCTTTCATATTTATGCTCTGATAGGAACCTTAGGTAGGCGAGATAGATAGGTAGACATCATCTTGACATCTTGTCCTCATGATTAGGGGGTAGATACTCAGTATCATCAAAGTCGAATCATCAAAGCCTAGTGCTTACCTGCTCTTCTTCAAATGTTCCCAACTCTCAATGTCCAGGGCGATTCGTGACTGTTACATGCTGCTGCAATTGCCCAGAAGGAATTCAGCTAGAATGGGGGTTAAAAGAAGATATCTAGAGAAAATAGCTGGGGCGGAGAGGAAACTCAAATCCCCCTTAAGGTTGCCTGGCCGACCTAGTTGGGAAAGGTTCAACTGACTACTTCCAGCATCGCGTTGGTCATTCTTCGGGCAAGACACCATGACGGTTGCTTTGGACACTTCATACTCACAGGCGTACCTTCTAAGCTAGGACATACCACCCCGGCGACCTAGGAAAATTAAGACCGAATTATAGTTAGAGCTAGGAGAATTGGTGCACAAATATCAATATTTACCGAAGCCACCTTTCATAGGGGAGAGACGATTATTCCATCAAATGGAACAATTCCATTTCCCCTAGTCTCTTCTATGTTGAACTCCACTGTAGTATGATCGAGTAATATTAATATGACAGTCCTACAATATCTCGTGGTCCTGACATAAGTGCTGCCTCCTGAATCATACGTGAATAGGAGTTGACGTGTACGCCGGACACAACGGAAGATCCAAGCCTACCGCCCCTTGAAGTTTGGGGGAACGCCTACATCTTCTGGGAGTTGTGTTTTTGTCCGTTTTCTAACCCAGTCGAACTAGTACTTGCCCACGGATCACGGCCTTGAAATACGCGTATCTGGCATGAGCTTGTTTTCCCAACCAGCATCCCATACCTACGATGCTTGAATACAGTTTCTGTCAGGTCTTAGCCTCATCTTTGATCCCTCAGAGCTGGCATTTGCGTCTAGATCAGTGAATCATAGGCGCTTGAGTTACACGTCAGTCACCCCAAGAAATACCGAGGAACAGTTGAACATGGGGTCCATCATGTACATTACCAAGTATCTTTTACCAGGGACTACGATATATGACTTCGCCGGATGAAACTTGCAGTAGTCGCCTTTGCAGCCGAGAGGGAAATTCGGAACTCTTTGCCCACTCTGATCGGACTTGCTCAAAGCTTGTATACCTACTGGCCATCTGATATAAAGCTCACACTTCCCATCTACAACTCTTCCCACTCGATTCGACACTGCAATTTCGACGCATTAACACATCTGGTTTACTATACATCTATATATATCAACATATAATACACAAGACGCCTAGCTCATACAACTCGAGCGTCTCGAGCGACTCGGGCGACTCGAACATCGAGCACACAGCAACCCGAACACACAGCACAACTTCGATATCCCCAAGTCATCATGTCTGATCCACTCCACAAGATAGCGGACGACGCGGACGTAGATGCAGGCCACGTTACCAGCGCTGGGTCGAGTAGAGAGGAGAGCCACATTCGGGAACAGCAGGCGGGCCCATCGAATGCCACCACGAGCGCGTCGGAGCCCAGCACGAGCTCCGCCAGTACCCCGAATACCTGAAAGCCGCCGACGATCGCCACCCCTGAGCGCCCACAGACGGAGCAAGGACGAGATGACGAGGGCGACTATGACGACAATCCGCTCGCCAACCGCCTGGGACTACCCCGGGCCGGAGCACACGACGGCGGAAGCCTTGTCGCCGGAGCTCACCTGGGACCCGACCATCTCCGCGCCCGAGGACCCGGACAGCGTCCACCCGCCAGCGCTGCGCCACGTCCGGCAGGGGCGGTGCTACGGCTGTTGCACGCGGCGCGACGACAGCGGGGTCGACGACCACGAACGGGCCGTCGCCTGCTCGGTGCGCGAGGGTATGGACTAAACCGGCCGCAACGTCGACCGCGGGTTCGAGGCGCGCGAGGCCTTTCTGTTTGGCTTGCTGCGCAAGAAGCGCCGGGATTGAGGCGAAGGAGGGGGACGAAGGGGAAGCGGATCATAGAGAGGTGAAGTGAAGGGGTGGGAAGGGGATAGGGTAGGTTGGGAAGTCGCCGAATCTCTCCTCACCGCGCGGAGCACCGGGATGGCGAGGGAATGTCTGGGATTCGGATGACGCGACTTGCTTGTGTTATCTGTTTGGTCGAGGAATTGGTTGATTTCGGTTCTCTGTGGGCATCTGTTTGATAGACAATCGGTTTAGATCTTGAAGGATTTCGCAAGACAGGGGATATCACGCAGTGCGCGCCGTCTCGATATCTCATCTCTTCATCATGCCCGATCTCAGTTTTTTTTTATCCCATTCTGGGCTTGGAACAGGGGTTTCTTTTTCTGAAAAACTGTCTGATCGGCTGGTTGCGCGTTGGACTTTTGTTGGGTTGGGCTAGGTTAAGCTAGGATTAGAGGAGTGCGACACGCCTACGGGCCATGGCCAAGTTTACCATCGTCGTTGTCGTCGTCGTCGCCATCGCGGGTGTCTTGCCATTGTATGCATTGCTGCTATGTTATACGCGAAATGTCTCGTCGATACTACATCTCATGTCTCATGTCTCGTATCCTCAACCTAGAAGCCATATGCTTCAATCAGCAGTGGACAGACATCTACTCGGGTACGCCGTCACTCATCAGCTCGACAGATGGCTGGATGTAACAGAAGGTAACATAGAGAAAGGTTAGTCAGCAGTGCCACGCACTTCCTGTTCCTGCCGTCGACCCCAGACTGCCCAGCCTGCATCTTGCATCAGCCCCGTACCTACCCCGACATCCCCCAAGTCTGGGGTAGTATCGAACGATATGGAACAGGAAGGTTGTCATGTGACTTGTGAGGGGAAGCTGCAGGAGAACATGCCACTGAAAGAGAATGGCAAGTTTCCTTCCCCCTTGCAACTCTTTATTCGAACTTCATCTCAATCGATTTTTTATTATTCTGTCGTGTTGTCTTCGTTCGTGTGCTGCTGCCCTCGTTTCGCGCGCGCAAAAAGAGACCGCTCAAGTTGACGGCTTCCCCACAGCTAGCCTCCTCCATCGCTGCTGTCCACTCGTTAGTCCCGTCTTCATTAGCGATTCCTCGCCTAAGGAATACAGCACGTCGGATCTCTTTGGTTTCAGCAACGCGTTATTTCCTTTCGGCATCGACTAGGAGGATTGGACACGAGAGTACGAGCGCGTGCTCGACTCGTATGAGCTGATCCCATAATAGGGCTCGAGTCCCAGCCCAATCCAATTTGTGGTATCAGGGGAGCAATCCAATTGCGTCCTTAGGGGAAACTTTGGTCATTGCTAGGAGAATCGAGTGATCTTCCAGCCTCTTTACCTGGTCAATTTCAGTCATCTAAAACCCAAAAGATCGTCACTTCAGGCCAAGTCGGTCAGACCTTAGTCAGAGACTGGTTTGACGTGGAACATTTCAGGCCGCTGAATGCCATTGTGGTCCGAGTTCACCGCTCGATGAACGGGCCGAGTCGAAACCCTAACAGCATTGTGGTTACAGCATCCACTGAACTTGTCTCGGGAACCCACGCATGGACAATTCGGGGACGGATATTCATACCCAATCACCGCGTTTGCCGGCCAAACTGGTATGGATACCTTCAGTCATCCGATATCACCGAGCTGGTGTCACGGGGGAATCGGCGAATGAACTCGGAGGCTCCAAGTCCTCGCTGGACTTAAACGCGTAGCCTCTTTCTTCTCTCATAGAGACAAGACTCGCAACGGACAGAACTAATGTCAAAGATTGGTGTCTTGTCTACCATCAATCCGCCCACCCAGCTTGGTCGTTCTCGAATCATTCGCATCTCGTCGGCTGCTTTCAGATGGAGAAAACCGACGTGTGGTTGGTTACCTGTTGCCAGCGAGGAGTGTGGCTTCAGCAAGAGCTCGCAATGTTCATCGGTATGCCGCGAGACCGCAAGTCAGCAGCGCAGCGGATGCTCTCCGTCAACGGCGATACGCATCATGGGACACGACGAGTCCTGCCAAGTCGTCACATGGACTATCCACGCAAGCAACCTTTCGTTGTCGAGTCATGCCTCAGGGGAATCGTCGCCTCTCGTTTCATAACCAATCTCGGAATGGGGACTTCGTCGGGCTCGATGATGGTCGCGGCTGTGGGTGGACGCCATAGGCTTCCTTTCCATCCGCAGCGCTTTTCGTTAGGTATTCGACGCCGTCGGCTCTCGAGCAGAGTACAGTCCGCTGTCAACTGGAATTCGAAGCTGGGGGACATGGCCAAGAAACACAATCCAGGATCGGTCCAACATCAAATACCAAACACCAGAAAAGAAAAGACAGCCGCCGGGACGTCCCGGGTGGATGCAGTCCCAGATCAATCTTATCAATCTGGGCTGCCTTTGCCGACCCGACATGCCATCATCAATCTGACCTCATGCTGGAGTTAAGGACCAAAGCTACCCGAAGCAGTTAGTGCTCGCTTTGGGAATTTACCGCTCTCCTTCGTCTACTCCAGCCTGCATACCCCGATGGTGCCGTCCCCAGGGCCGGACAGGCAAGCCGTCTCTTCTTGTACCGGCCTGGTCCCTGCTCAAGTGCCCACTGAGGCGCCCAATTCGCCCCTATGATTGGTGGGTATGGGAGGTGTGGAAAATGATATGGAGATGAATCAAGGAAGATATGAGAAAAAGGAGATGTCCAAGTGGGCTCAGTCTCAACCACGTATCATACCGTGCTACACAAGTTGTGCAGCGGCACTTTTGTGCGTTCGGCAACGAGTTGGTGGGCTAGGTACTTGCTTGACTGGAATACAGTGTAGGCAGATCTATGAGTTAGTTGAGTGGGCTATAGCCTCGCTCTGGTCTCCTCTCCTCGCTACCCGCAGTCATGGCACACGATACAAGACGTATTGAGAGGCAATTGATGGTGAGTGGAGTTTTATTTGTCGTATGCCATTTCATGAGCTGGATGCAGTATGTACACGACACAAAGGAAAGAAAGGAAAAGAGCCTCAGTTTTTGGGTCAAGATGGTGGTTTGTATTTTACAAGTGCCATCCCCGAGGGATGTTTCGTATCTCTTCCATCTTTTAATGCCGGAATGCAGTGCAATGCTTCCCCCCTCCAGAGGTTTCCCAGTATCCACTGGGATCTATTCATCTCTATTACTCTAATGCTGGTTTTCCTATTGCACACGGTGAAGGCAGACACCGACGTGGTGCTGCCGTTCACACCCCAACTTTGCTCTTTCACACATTCCAGACCGTAGTGTGAATCCCAGCCTCCGCAGGTATGAAGGTGGAGGTGCTTAAGTCTAAGTCACGGTGTTAGTATCACTTGATTTTTTTTTTTTTTGCAATTGCGGGATTTTTTCGGGTAGCACATACGAACTTGGCCATGAGGGCAATCATGAGGTCGAAAAGAGCGATAGCTTCGACGAAGGCGAAACCCAGAATGGCGTTCTGGAACAGCTGGCCACGGAGGGCGGGGTTGCGGGCAACACCCGTGACGAGGGCAGAGAAGACGAGACCGATACCGATACCAGCACCCGTCAGACCAATGGCGGCGGAACCCATACCCAAGTTCTTGGAGACCTCGACCATGGCCTGGGCGATCTCAGACGAGTAGGCCCGGCGGGGGACCTGCTGGAAAGCCTGGCGGGTGGTGCCGCTCAGGATCTTGGAGGGCTGCTGGCGCTTGACAGCCTGGAAGGGGGTAGCGTTGCCTGAAGTCGGGCCATGTCAGCGGACTGCCGGCAGACAGGACGAGAAAGAAAAAAAATTTTCACATCGCCATCACGAAGGATGTTCAAGTGAATTGATGGAATTGCGACGCCGCGGGATGCCAATTTGGTTAATTGGCGATGGTGAGAGACTTACTGATGGTTCGCTTAGCAGCGACGCTGTTCAGCTGGGTTCGCATGGCAGGTCGAGCGACCTTTGCGCCCATGGAGGCAGTGAGTCTCGAGGCGACAATGCGTGCAGAGGCCATTGCGACGGTGTGGTTGAGTGTTTATGGAGGGGAGAGATGGATTAAAGGACGGAAGAGATTAGGAAGACGAGAGAAAAAACTTGCTTGAGAGTTTGGCGAGGAGAGAAAAATTGAGCTTGTCGACTGGTGTGTGTGGGAAAGGGAAGAAAGGGAGGGAAAGCTTCGGGAAAACGTGAGCGCAGTAGGTAACCCGGGTTGCCTGTGCCTTGTCGCCTGGGCCAGTCTAGGGGGACGCGGTGCAGAAAAAGGAGCGGAAAAAATAACGGTCACTTCTCAAGCCGGGCAACCAAGCTGGGGTGGGGAGCCAGAGCGAGCTATCTCAGAGACCGGAGCAACCCTGAGCAACCGCAAACATAGCGCACGACTCAAGAAAGCCGAGAAAGCCAGCGAGCCCACAGAGACCTAGGGGACAATGAGTGGACCACTTGGTCTAGAGACGATCAAAGTTTCGTGAGAATTTTTCTTCTCCCTCTCTGTATCGTCTCTGTGTACCTCGTGTATCTCTGTCTCTCTCTTCGCTACGTAGTGGAGGGCTACCCAAACAGGACAAGGCTGACGATAATTCTTGACGGTGTGGTTTTGAACAGAATGCCAGGCTCTCGGGGAATACCGGGTCTTCCCATGGCAGCATCCCGGCCTGTGACTCCCATCGCGTAAGAAGGCTTCTGAGGCTTTTTTTTTTTCTCACCTTTAAAAAAGGATCTTGGCGGCGGGTTTATCAGGGCATCCGTAGCGGGACAGCAGGCTTGCGGTACGGCGCGGTGACCTTCCAATCTGGTTTTATCTTACCGCCGGGGACTTACAGAAGGTAGTTCCTGATATATAGATGGTCCGTCGAACATTATCTTTTCCCTTGAATATCTTGACCATCTACTCTTCTTCGTTCCATGTTCCTTTCTAGCCTTTTTCTTTTCGTATGTGTTCATGAGACCTGGATACCTTGTATCTTGACTCACCATGACCTGCATGGGAAAGAAAAGGACTAATAAGAAAGGGTACCCCCACTGGGCATGTATTGGCCCCCCACAGGGCGTTACCGACGTCAAGACTTGAGTCGTCTTAGTGACACGTGGGTGGAGCATGATAGGAGTCATGTCCAACCGGGTAGGAGGGCTGAAGGGAACAAGGGGGAGGAGGGAGGGTCTGAAGAGGAAAGATAAAAGGCGCAAAGGTCCCTCGGTTTTTCGGACCGGTGGAAAAGCTCGTTCTCGTCGAAAACAACTCTTGCGAATTCGAGACCAGTTGCTGGAACTTCCGCAGTAATATTCTCGGGCTCATGAGAGAGACGATGGCTTGAAGATGGAAGTTTTTTCTTACCTTCGTGCTTCACAGAAGCTCACCTAAGCAGAGCTTACCCCTGGACCCGGGACCGGCAGACCTACCCAAATCTACCACGCAAACGGGCTGGCTGCACGAAAGACAAGCTCCCCTGCCTCTCGTCCGAAAGATGATTCCCTGCTTGCAGCTCGGCATCGACCTCACCCTTGTCTCTACTGGCCCAGCGGCCAATAGAAGGGGGATCTGAGGCACCAAGGATGATACCGCCCATCGCCAACGAAAAAAGCTTTTTGGTCACTTGTCACCATTGCAGCAGGGCCAATTTCCTTCGGGATCTCCCAAGAGTCCGGGAAATGAGAGAAAAAAGGTTGAGCTGCGACCCTGCGGGTCTGGCGAATCAAAAACTTTTTCACAACCAGTCATATTTCAAGGGTCGCTTTTGCTTTTTCAAGCCTCATCGCTTTAGGACGACATTTCTGTATAACAGGTAAGGAAAATAGTAGAAATTTGCTGATTTTCACCAAAATATCCGACTAGATAAATGGCAGTCTTCACGTGAAATTGGGTGAATTGGATAAGATGCACTAGAAGAATAGCTCTGACTTTCCAACGCAAGTATATATGACCTTTTTTTCTTCCTCTTTTTCCTAGTCGAAACGTCAGGATTATGCGTTGCACAATGTTTCTCCTAGCGAGATGACGCGAAGAAATATTTTTCAATTGTTGGCCGCCTTTTCTAATTTTGGCGGGCTGATCCGTGCGAGTGGCTGATGACGAGGCAAGCCACATGGACGCCACTCTTCATGCTATCAATGTCGAGTGCTGAGAGGGCAAGAAGCAAGAAAGAGCCAACCTGTTTCTTCCGTGTGCAGGAAGTATATAAATAGAAAGAAAAATGAAGAAATCATTAGAGACTTATTTTAGTCTAGACGCGTATGAAGTTCAGAGTTATATCTGCTCAGTGGCAAAGTCCATCTACCTACCTGTAGGTACATAGAGTGCTGACCGGTCGGCATTTCGAAAAGAGCGGTGATCTTCTTAGATGGCAAGATGGCAAGATTGGCAGGCCAGTGCCTGCCAGTCTGGGAGCTTAGGCCAACTCCCAATGGGAACAGCCCCGCAACCCCCCCCCCCATAGCTACCTGATCTTCCCAGCCTTCAATCAGGCTTCAAGGCTGGAAATCTCGCCTCTCCAACAGCTTTAACCTTCTTGTCCCATAGGCATCGGTATCTCATGATCCTCGAGCGTAGCGGTCTAGACACGAGCTGAAGGCAAACTTGTACGCCCTTTAATGTGACACGAGCTGCACGAGTTCCGCGAGTCTCACTCCATTCCCAGCACAAACATTCTTCCATCCTCATCCCGCCCTTTACCCCTACAGGTGCAACAGGTATGCAGGCCCTGCCGTCTATTCAAGTCAGCGACCTACCCTCGTCAGCGTCCTTCTATTCCGCCATCACCCAGCCGCTTAAACTCCGGTACATCTCGGCCAATTCCTCCTGCATAGTCTTTGGTGATACCACCTACTCGTCCGAGCCCGAGCCCGTCTTCCAGGTCAGAAGCGTCAGACCCGGCTACAGCCCGTCCCCTTCCCGTCTGGTCCTCTCGGCCCACTCGCCTTCGGTCGTATCCGCTTTCCGAGCTGCCGCCCTACGAGCAGACCCCTGCTTGAACATCATCCGCGATGGCCCGGACCGCGTTGCCATCGCCGACGCTGACGGGAACCGAATAGAAGCTGCGTGTTCCTCCTATTCTGACAACCCTATGTCGCCCAGGTCCTACGCGGGGTCGACCGCTGTCGCCTCCGACGCTGGCGGCGCTGTGGTCACGCGAAACGCCTACACCTCGATCCAGCGAAGCTTCACCACACCCGAGATCCCGACCGCCGCCCCGCAGCGTGCCAGCTCAAGGGGATTCGGTGATGCCGTTGCCAGTGCCAGTGCCAGTGCCAGTGCTGGCGGCGGCGGCGGCGGCGGCTTCGGCACGCTCCTCGGAGCCGCGGCCGTCGGTGTTGCCGTGGGCGGTGCGCTGACCTACACCTTCATGAGCCGGGACCGGCAGCGCGCGCCGCGCCAGGAGTACGACTCACCACGGTCCACCTTCTACCGGCGGGCCTCGGCGCCCGGCCCGGACGCGCGGTCCCGCGTCGAGACCATCTACGACTCGGACGAGTACGCGGTTGCGCCGCCCACCAAGAAATACTACCCCCCGATGAGCCAGAGCGGCCGGTACTCGCAGTACGACGCCGGCCGCCGGAGCAGCCGCGCCCTCGAGGACGTCGACGACCGCGCCCGGCGGTCGGGCGGCAGCGGCAGGTCCCGCCGCAGCAGCGACGCCGGCACGTCCAGGCGCCCGCTCATGATCGCCGACGCCGAGTACAGGAGCTCCGCGTCGTCGCGGCACGGCAGCACCCCCAAGCTCCTGCTGGACCACGAGTACCACAGCCAGGCAGGGTCGCGGTACACGACGATACCGTCCAGACGCGGGGACGACGATGATGGTCGCCGCCGCCACCACCACAGCAGCCGCTTGAGCTCCAGGGACCGGACGCCGCGGCCCGCCGAGGAGGCGACGTACGTCTCGGCGCGCAGCAAGCGGTCGGGCAGCACGGCGCGGCAGGCCCAGATGGCGATGCCGCTGCCGCCAGAGCGGCTCGAGCCCGGCCGCAGCAGCCGCCGCCACCACCACAACCACCACCACGGGCGCGGCAGCCAGCGGGACCTGGACGGCCGGAGCCGCGACAGCTGGGAGAACTGGGACAGCGGCGACGACGAGGGCGACGACCTGGCGAGCGTGGCGCCGAGCGATAGCATTAGCTGCGCGGGCGACGAGAACCATCACCACGGCAGGCGCCGCCGCAGCAGCCGCAACCCGCTGCCGTCGGGCCCCGGGTCCGTCGTCGGCCGCTACCGCAAGGTCGTCAACGAGTTTGATGAGAAGCATAGGCCGCTGTACGGGTCTGAGTATTACTGAGGGAAGTTGTTGTTGTTACGTACCTGGTAGGTACGGGATTAGGTACGAGTTATGTTATGTGCTCTGGATGTCTACCAGCCGTACCTGAGTTGACCGTGGCGAAGTCCACGATAACGACATTTGCGGTTTCTTCCTGCTCGACGGGAACATATACATTGCTATTCGCTGTTAAACGACACTTTGCAGAGCAGGCTCCGACGACCGACACGACGATCATGATATGGAGCGGAGCACCTGAAATACACACGACATCGCGTTTTATCAGGCTGGCAAATCTACTTTCTTGTTTAGACGAAGTGCGATTAGGGAAACGAATATGGAGGACGGGGAAATCTGGTTTTGGATTGTTAGGTTATCTGGACGTATTTATGTTTTTTTTTTTCTTTTTTTTACCTTTGGTTTAGAGGCTTCATTTCATTCCTTTTGCTATCCTTCCAGAACGATCAATGCTGCGAGAACCTCATGACTTATAATAATCTCGGTACATATTTTTGGGTATGTGAAAAGCGGTTTCGACCGACTTCTGGAGCTCGTGACCCTTTGTGAGTGGTGGCAGCTGGCTGTGAGGTTGAGTTGAGAGTTTTCCTCGTTGTGATGCTTCTATAATTATGTTGATATAGTTGATTATTGCTATAATGATAGCATTAATGTCTAAGCCTTGGTCCTGGTATAAGGTCATCTGGGTCACATGCTAATTATTGAGACAAGCTGTAGTTCTACGTCTGACGACGAGTCCCGGGTGTCTGCCATGCTCTCTTGGACCGCTGCTTCGTTTATCTACCAGTCTGATATTAATGTAGACCATCTCAGATGTGGCTGAACCAAAGCTAAGTAAGGTTGCCTCATACTCTCTGCCGTTCTTATGGGTTTGAGGTCAAACTCACAGGGTCGAGACAGTATTTCAGGGGTCTGACGAGACGTTGTATCTTAGAAGGGCTTGTCTAGCAATATTCAGTGTAATGATGCGATCAGGGGAAAATGCAGGGAGTGGCGTCGTCTCTCCTTGAAAGAAGATTGCTGGATTGAAAGGTGTTAATGGTTGAACCGTGGCATGAGGTTGGTTCCGCTTCACAATATCAACAAGCCCACGGAGAGTGCAGTCTGCCATAACGAAAAGCCTCGTATGCAGACTAGGTACCTACCTGGATATGTTGAGATATTGTCTCTCTAGTCTCCTCAACTCTCGAAAGCAAGGTCTCGAATGCCTTGACCATGCTGTAAAACCTAGGTGTCATTGTTGCTCTCCTACATGAGACAAGCGTCTCTCTTGAACAGAGTGGTTCACCTGCTAATACGATGAAGCTCTCTATGTTTGAGTGCCGAGCATCACCACAACGCCACGCATACTATTACACAATGACGTTGCCGTTCCTCTCCTCTTTTCTTCGTCTCTGGCAGTCTAGAGGTATGCCGATCCAAGTTACACCTAGCCGAGTCATTTATACACACAAATATGGCCAATATTATCTGATTGTCTCGAATATGTGTACCGTATTCCATCTAGCCGGCATTGTTATCACTCCGAGCCTTCCAGAGAGTGCCATGAACCTTCTAAGCCTTTCTCATAACGTACACGTGAACGACCAGCCTCAAGAGCTCCAACAGCAACAGAGCACACCACTCCCTCCCCCAAGCTGCCATCCCTCGCTCAACTTACGGTCTGTCAAGCAACAGATATTCTGGCAAGCCTTACAAGCCGCGTGCTCCCCGTCTCAATCTCAAAGATACAGCAAAACAACAACGCAGATAAAAAACACAATAGGGTATCAATAACTACGTAGCCTAGGCACTCTACAACTTCCATGACGCCGTCTCCAAGGCTAGAACCTTTTTCCTCCTTTATTTTAATTTCTTGTCTGCCTTTCATTCCCTTTCTTTCCCCCCATTCCCATCCCATACCCTCCCCTTCTCCCTCCCCACCACACCCCCTAATCCTCATCCCCCTCCCCGTCCTCGCACGCCTTAACAGCATACCCCTCGACGAACCCGTCGGGGTCGCACGCGTGGGAAAGATCGATGCCGTTTGCCGCGACCCAGCGGCGGACGGCGGCCCTGTCGACGCGGACGCGCGGCGCCGTCGGTAGTCCGAAGTCGCCGGCCTGGCTCTCGGTGTCCGCCGTGCCGTGGCGGCTGCTGCGACTGCTGCGGCTGCTACGGCCGTTGCCGGCGTTGCTGGTGCCGCGTCTCTCGGCTTGACTCTTGCTATCGCCACCGTTGCTGCTGTGACCTGTTCCCGGCCGCTCCGGGGGCCCGAGAAGCCCGACATCCTCGACGACGCCCATCTCGCGGAGCACGGCGAGGCAGTCCTCGGGCACAATCCACGTGGCGCGCGAGCACTGGTCGACGGTGACCGTCAGCGACTCGCCGACGTCCGTCTGCTTCTCCGCTGCCCAGCCCAGCTCTTCTTCTCCAGGCAGCGACGACGATGTCGAGCCCGTCGTCGCGTCCGGCCGCAGCGACGACGGCGGCAGCAGCAGCCACCGCGCGATCTCGCCCGCCCAGAAGCGCTTGTACCCCTTGCGGCCGAGCTCCGAGATGGGCTTCTCGGGCCCGCCCAGGATGCCCTCGCGGCGCGAGATCTCGTACGACACGCCCATGAGCAGCGCGCCGAGGCCCTTGCGCTGCCACGGCGGGAACACGAGGATGCAGGCCAGGTTGTTGTTATCCCACGACTGCTTCTCCTTGGAGAAGAAGCCGACCACCTGCGGTCTGCTCCGCGTTCCCTCTGGCGTGGATGTTCTGAAGGGTGGGTCGTTCGCTTCGGTAAATTGAGGCATGAGGTTGCCTTCAAGAGAGGGAGGCGGAGGCGAATATACGAGGAGGAAGTAGTTGAAGCCCGTGACGTCGAAGAAGACGGACTTGTTGTCGAGGAAGAGCTTTGCGAATAGCGACAGGTTCTGGCAAAAGAGCTGTAAAGCACACCGTATTTAGTATCAAGCCCAAGTCTAGCGGGAGAAATAGAACATCACTCACTCTGTCTTTTTCACCGTCCACCTCCCAAACACTCCACTCGCCCTCATCTTCAACCACATCTTCCGTAAACGACCCAGCAGCAGCGCCCGCTTCCGCGTCGCTCTTCTTCCTGCCCCTGCCCCTCCCCTTCTCAGCCGCCTCGGCTCCGACAGGACCAGACGCCGGCCGTCGCACCGTCTTGGAGCCCTTCGGATGCGTGTATACCATGCGTCCGGGCACGTCGAAGAGGGCCTCGCAGCAGCGGACGTGCTCCCACCAGGTGACGAGCTCCTTGCTGTACTTGAAGCAACAGGGGCAGACGTAGAGGCGGTCGAGCATGGGCGGCGGGAGGCCGGCCCTCTTGCCGCCGCCTATACGACCAATCTTTCCACCGCCGTCTCTGCCGTCCTTGTCGCCGCCGTTGCCCGAGGCGTCGCCCAGGACGTCCTTGCCGTAGTACGACGGGTACCACGCCTTGAAGCAGATGCTCCCCAGCACCACCTTGTCGATGTTGCGGTCGGGGCGCGGCGTGCCCGGCGGGATCGGAGGTTTGTTCGGGGACGAGGTGGAGCGCTTGGGCGTCGTGGTCGTCTTTTCCGTGGGCGTAGGGTGTGTCGGGTGGTGATGATCCGGTTGTGATGCTGGTTTACGGCTAGGCGGCGCGAGTCGTGTCTGGGGAGGGGGTGAAGGGACAGCGAGTTGGGTTGTGGTATTTTCCGTCGGTTCTGTAGTCGCGTTTTTCCTCGCGATAGGTAGACCTGTTAGTTTCGTCTGTCGTGTGCTCCCCTTCAACGCATCGCTAGTGATGGCATTCGTGCTCGCCGCGACGGTTCTCGTCGGCTTAGTCTTTGACGCGTCATTCTTCTTGCCTCGTCCTTCCGGGCTCTCCACGTGCGCGTCAATTGGTTTGTTGCTGGATTGAGGAAGTACACGGCCACTCCTCAGTTGATGTTCCTCTGGGTCGGCGGGATGCTGCCTCGTCGCGCGGCGTGGTTGCGAGATGGAATCAGGGACCAAGAGCCTCTTGCGCTTCAGAGACGCCATTCTTGGATAAAGGAAATTTTGGACTGTCGAGTCTAACTCATCGCGTTAATTCGAGTGTCGGACTGAATTGGAAGTAGGAAATGCGCCTGGAAAGAAAGTTGTCTGCTCGGAATGCTAGAAAGGTCCAATTGCACTTACGTAACTGTTTGCTACTGTAAGGTTGCTGATTGTTACCTAAGAAACCTGTAGGTAAATATTCCCACGTGATTGCCTCTACCTTGACAAACAACGTCCCGACTACTCACACAACTCAGGATGAAATTCAGTTGATTTCTTTTGTACTGTAGGATCAATGATACTGGTCTGGAGTGAATTTCGTGTAAATAAATTCACATAATTGTGTACGTGGGAAACCAAAGTCTAAACAAACTTGCTCCTATCATCGCAACGCAAAGTATAAACCGATGTTGACTACAGTATTAAAATGCACATATTCCCCTATTACGCTTCGAGGATAAAGCTAGACCATTCGAGGCCCTATTCAAGTGATGCCTTTAAACATATTTAGATATTTTCAGCAGATAGGCAGGTCAGGATGTAAGTCCCTCTAAAGGTGTAGCAGTACTACTAGCAAGGCGTCTGCTTCGAGTCAAGGTCAAGGTCAAGATAAAAGCGAAAAGAGTCTCTTCTCTCTGCTGCCGTATCTATTACAAGGGCTACCCCGAATGACGTTTATAAGTTGAAGCCGCACGTCTTAATGCAGCTCTCGTAAAAACTTATCATCTCCTCGCAAACCGCCAACTTCACCGACGTAATTCCCCTCCTCATATCTGCCTGATCGCCCTAGGAGGTAGGTGTAGACCCGTAAGATAGGGAAAGAGAAGAAACCGCGTCGACGAGACCTCCCATTTGAAAATACACTGGGCTCCGTTTATGTTACATGGCGTCAAAGTCCCCACCGAGGTCGTCTTCGTCCAGATCTCCGTCTTGTATCTCCTTTGCCATCTCGCGCTCGCGCTCGCGTGCTTCTTGGGCGTTCTTGAGTTCCAACCGGTGCTGATTCATCGGGAAACGCATGGCCTAGTTTATGTTAGCTTCGTGCCATCAGGATTCTGGATACTACAGAGGAATACGAACCTTGACACTCTCGTCATGCAGCGCGAGGCATGCTCTGATACGGAAGTGGAACGCTTCACCAGGCTCCCGGGTAGCGTACACGTCACCTACTTCCTTGCTCTTCATAAAACCTCGTTCTCGGTCCAACGTCGCCTCGATGACACCGTCACGGATTGCCTTGGCCACAATATACTCCGCGCTCTCCTCGCTGCCTAGATGAAGGCGAATGCAGATATCACGAAGAGAAATGCGGCTGTAGCTCAAGCTCATCATACGGATACCCGTCTTGATGACGTTCTGGCGTAGGCGAAGGATGAGCGAGTACGTTCCATCGCGACGGAAGGTGGCGGCATGGTCGGCGATCGTCATCTCGAAGTCTTCCAGGTTGCCAACTCGCACAGCCTGGACGAGCAGGAAGTACGGGTGTAGAGCCTGCTCCATGTTGGGTACGCGGAAAGTTGCCCGCTCCGGGATATCACCCATGAGCAGCTCCACGACGAGCAGGAGCTTCGTAGCCGTCTGGGCAAAGCCGAGAGCGCAGGTGCTCGCGGGTGCCTTGCGCGTAGCGGCCGTCAAGTGCTCGTGTGCCTCGGTGTATCGCAGCTGAATGGCTCGAATTCGACCTAGGTAGTAGAGGAAGCGTGCCACCTGGTTGTTGGCGGCATTCTCGGGGAACTGAGTGTGCGCTACGAGGAGGTCGGCTTGAGAAATGTGGGAAGTCAGGAGATAGTTTCGGAGAAGGAGCACGATGACCGAAGCCTGGATGTCGACATCCTTCCGCAACACAGCAGTCCGGAGGGCTGCCAAGAGAGTCGGGCGGATTGCAACCAGAGGCGACTGGGGAGACGGGGGCAGGGGAGCGAGCTCCTCGCAGAATAAAGAATAGTAGAAGTAGACCTTCGCAGAGAGCGAATCCAGCGTCCGGCGGTTCAGGGAGTGGATGCGCTCTGACAGGTACTTCGAGAACTCGGCGCCCCGCAGGAACTCCTTCGAGTCGAATAGATAGACTTGGATTAGAATACTCAAGAAGATGTCGACTTCGGGGATAACATCCTTGGTCTCCTTCTTACTGCCGTTCTTAGCCGGCGCCTTCGGCTCACTGTCGACCTCCATCTCCGTACTCGGCTGACGACCAAGAGACACATCTCCCTTTCCAACGACAGCAAGGAGCTGCTTAGCAACGCCTGCTGACGGACTGGCAGGGGAAAACGTCTCGGCCACGACCTGGGCAAGAATATCCGGGGTGAGACGTTTCCGCAGAGAAGAGATGGATCTTAGGGCCCTTAACGTAAATCTGGCATCGAACAGAGTTACTGCGCGGTCGAGGAGGGCAAAATTGCTCTTGATATCTGTTAAGCAGAGCAGATTGTCAGTTATTGAGATGCACGAGTAGGGTGGGCTGCTGTTGACGTATGACATACCTGCGACAGCCTGGGCGACGGGATCAACCTTCTCCTCCAGGTCCTCGGGCTTATCCGCGTCCATGGCAACGTCGCCGTCAGCATCGGGTGGCGGCGGTTGGGAGGACCTCGTGGTCTTTGTGACTGGAACGACAACGGTCATGTCCTCGCCCTCCTTGGCGCCCTTCTTTCCCTTGCCCTTCAGGGAAGACTTGTCGTCCTTGTTGTTCCTAACACCGTGGTCGACGGGCTGCTTCCCGTTTGAATGAGGCGTTTTCCCGGGCATATCGGCAGAGGGAGAGAAACCCGGATATTGAGAAAGGGGGTTACTGGTTTGAAGAGCGGGAAGATGGTAGGTTTACTCGACGGCTGGTGATCCGATGACTTGAGGTCGGGTGGGCGGAGCTGGGGAGTTGGATGATGACGATGCTACCGAATCGACGGACGTTTTTCGCGAAGCGCGCAGCTCTCAGGCTTGGAGAGACCCTGGCAGAGGAGCTGGAGGTGCAGTAGGCGAAAGCCGGAGAAAACACAAACCGGGTGTCTAGATAAAACAAAGGAGAGGAGACGAGTCCTCAATCCGCAATGGAAGAAAGAGAAGGCTGCGGAAATGGGAAGAGTGGTTAAATTGGGCTTATGGGAGACGGGAGGGAGAAGAGGTGCAAGTTCAGATTTGATGTTCGCTTTTGTTCAGGTGCTCTTGCAGCTTTGCAGTCATTGAGAGCAGAGAAGCAGAAGGAGGGAGAGCCAAACGGGGGGCGCAAGGGTCAGAGTGATGCAAGCGAAACCGCCTATGATTCCTCCTACTCTGGTCGCCTGAATGCCCTAACTGCCCTGAAGCGGTTTGATAAAACAGTGCTAGAGCGCTTGTGATGGCCGCTATTGTTTTGGTGGCATAGCACCTGGGGCTGCTGGGGGGATAAGCTAGGGCGGGTACCTAATTGTGCAGCAAGTGCGAATTCGAATACCAAAGTCATGATTGTAGTGGGGCTGGAAGCTTAAAGATGCGCTCCGAAAAACGCCCAAAATTCAATGCCAAGGAGCTCGAGTACGAGCCCGGTACGAAGCTTGAGCCTTTTTAACAATACTTGTACATGTAGTCTTACCTAAAATACCACCAAATTACAAGTATCTCTATCTTACATCTAATCTAGATACAAGTACCCCGTCGCCCTTCTCTTGTACCTAGCCTAATGCCGGCATCCACTCTCCCAGGGATCCATAAGTGACGTTGGCGAGCTGGTGCCTGTCGCCTGTCGTCTGCCGCCTGTCAGCCCGTCCTGCCTGTCCTCGCGCACCTGCCCGCCTGCCTGCCCTTGTGGCCCGCGCCGACCCCAGAGCTTCCACCGAACCGCAACCTCTTCTCTGCCGCATTTTCTGGTTATGCAGCATCTACACACCAACACGATAACCGGACCAAGCCCAGACGAAAGGCAAAACGAGAGCTTACCTGCAAGGTTTCACGGTAGCAAGTATCTAGGGAATTCCGTGGGTTGATAAAATGCTATCGATCATTCTCTCGAACCCAGCAACATAGCACTCGGCATGCTCGACCACGTCTCCATGTCCCATTGCGTCCCGCGACCGTCCAACTATCCGGCCCAGTTTGCCACTTGTCCGCGCTTGACAGGCGGCGCTCGCCTCCGATCTGATCTTCTAAAGAGTCGAAAAGAGAAAAGCCCCTGCCGTATACTACATCCCCTATAGCTACAGTTCCGTAAGACGTACCAAGTCGACATCGTCCACGGGAAAATAGCAGAGAGAAAAAAAAGGGCGACGATGATTTGCGACGTGCGCCGATAGACGTTCCGATTATCCTGCAATACAGTAGCACCATGTAAGAAGCGGACATGTCGTGCATAGGTGCCGTGCGCCCCGTCCACTTGCAACCCTCCCATTACTCATTCTTACCGTCGGAGCTAAGAGGTGATATGTAACTGTTTACATAAACACGAGAGGAAATGGGGACGACATATCCGTAGCCTGTCATTACTCATGCATAGGTAGATCGAACTATAGTGGTTGA
Organism: Hypoxylon sp. FL1284; assembly: GCA_022432365.1. Taxonomy (NCBI): domain Eukaryota; kingdom Fungi; phylum Ascomycota; class Sordariomycetes; order Xylariales; family Hypoxylaceae; genus Hypoxylon; species Hypoxylon sp. FL1284. The sequence continues at coordinate 948,190 of JAJJXE010000002.1, forward strand.
ATCGCAAAGAAACAAGATCACGCTTCAAGTATCACGTACGTTAGTAACGCTTCACATCTCGAGGCTCACAGTATTAAGATCAGTTCATGGGAATTCATTCGTATTTTTGTGGTTGCCCATTGTGGTGTACTGTCCTCCTGTCTAGTGTCTTCCACCTCGACGTTCTCCTTATGGTATCTTGAGGATCAGCAAATGGCGCAAAGTGATGAACGCAACGCGATCGCGAAAACAAAGAAAGCCGCCCTGACGCCTAACTGAGATGCCGTGATTCCATTCCTTCCTGCCCTCCGAAACGATGCCCGCCCTAATGTAGAAAACCCTTGCTCTCGAAGCCTTGATCGGTCATCGTCGAATGGAAGGAATATGTGCACGGTCATTAACCCTGTTTGTTAGCAGGCTGCGAAGGTGCAGACTGCGAAGGTGCAGGCCGCAAAGTAGCGGTAGGCCGGCGAGTCGTACGCCGGCGATACACGCGCCGGCGAGTCGCAGGCTTGGGAGCATGAGGCTGACTGTCGCTCTTGCGCTTCACGCCGGCCGAGGCAGCGGTGGTCGACGAGTCCTACTTGTCGTCCTTACCCGGCATGACCTTGGCCGCCTGCACCGCGTGGACCTTGCTGATCCAGTTGTTGGAGGGCTGCACCTTGCGAACCGTGCGCAGCTCGTCCGAGGTGTATCCGGGAACGCGGATGTTGTACACTCGCTCGAGCACGAGCTGGATGTCGCGGATCTCCAGCACCTTGCTGCCTCGTTCCTTGGCCAATCGGCACGCGGTGTGCAGGACGTTATCGATGAAGTGGTCGGCGGTGTTGAGAACGGACTGCGACATGTGTCAGTAGCGTGAAAAGAATAGAGTTGATATAGCTATAGCTGCGACTAGGACGTACCTCTTCAACGTCGGGGGTCAGGTAGTTGCCATCTGCACCAGGAGCTCCGCCACCGCAGACCTGGCGCACAAGCTCGTCAAGCTTCTTCTTGGACAGCACGTGTTCGCCCTCGGCGTCGAAGTGAGGGGCCGGCACCTTGGAGATGACAGGCTGGCCCATAATACCGCCGCCAGTGCCAGAACCGCCACCGTAAGAAGGGCGACCAGGAGTAGTGCCGCCGCCAGTGACGACCGCGGTCGGGGTCTCGGTCGACTTGGTGGGGAGGGTCTTGTTAATAGGCATCTTTGCGTTCAAGGCAGGGGTGTTGGGTTGCGGGTGCGCGTGCGAATGGCCACCGTGAGGAGTGCTGTTGAGTAGGCCGCTAGAACCGGGAGTCGTAGTAAGGTTGCCAGACGAGCCGTTCGCTTGGCCGGTGATGTTGGTCGAGGAATTCGCGCGATTCACAGCTGCAGCGTGAGTAAGGGGACGGACTTGAGAAGTTGCTGTTGATGGCTGGCTAGCAGATTGAGGCGTCTGAACGCGCGTGCTTTGGGTCGGTGTTCCAGCTGAAGGCAGATGCGCAGAGGAAGCAGCAGCCAGAGCAGTGTTGACCGGGGGAGGGTGCGGCATGTGGTTGGTTCCCGTAGATTCGCTCTTAATTTGCGGTTGGGAGACAGGCGCGGGTGCAGCCTGTCCGGGTTGGCTTTGTGTCTGCTGCGGCGGTTGGTGGTGCTGCTGCTGCATGTTCGTCGCAGGTGTCACTGGGGTGACAGGAGTGCCTGGATGCTGTGTTTGCGGCGGTTGCGGTTGCGGTTGCTGTTGCGGTTGCTGGGGCTGGGGCTGCGGCTGCGGCTGCTGCTGTGCTTGTCCAGCAGCCGTTACTCGGGCCCCGAGCTGCTGGTTTTTAGCCGCATCCATCGCCGCGTTCACCGACGCCGTAGCGGCCTGCATAGGATGGCTCGAGGCCGCCGGGTTGGCATTCTGCGGCTGCATGGGCTGGGCCCGTGCCTGCTGGCCATTCTGTGCTCCTCCGCTATTCTGGGCAGCCTTCATCTGGTTCCGCACATTGTCCAGAAACTTCTGGCTCTCCTGGTACACCTTGGTGTCGGCCGCTCGCTGCGCTTGGAAACGCTTGACCTCATCTGCAGAAAGCGGCTGTCCCTTGTCGTTGCGGTCCTTGATAGCGGCTTCCATTTTGGCAGTGCGTGTCTTGATGTGTTCCATCTGCATGAGGGATCGTCCATATCGCACCTTCATCTCCGATATCCATTTGGCTCCCTGCTCTGGCGCGTATTGAGCCGGCACTCTGATCAGACCCCAAGGTAGCTTGTCGACATGGTCGGTGAAGACCTTCGGAACTTGCTGAGGCGCCTGCTGGTTGGAGGGGATGCCACCGGGGGCCGGGACGTTCGTGTTCATGGCGTTGCCGTTTGCGCCGGGCCCCTGGGCTCGCATGGCAGGCTTCTGGGCTGCTGCTAAAGCGTTCTGCGGTTGCTCTCCCTGTGTTCCCGGCTGCTGTTGGCCTGACGGGCCTGGTTGAGCTTGCTGGCCCATCTGGGGTTGAGAGCCGGCTTGGTTACGGGCTTGAGCAGCCTGAACAGCGCGAACCTTATTCGTAACCATTCTGGTGAACTCGACGAGCCTCTGCTTGGCAGCCTGATGCTCGGCGGTCTCGGGACCGTTCTGATCAATTCTGGCCCAGATATTACGGAGACCCTCCTCATAACGCATCTTCTCTTCCTGCGTGAGGTAGCTAATATTGCGCATCATATCCGGCCGCAGAAGTCGGATCTGATTTTGAGGGCCTTGGCCCTGGGGTGGTTGATTCATCGCGGCTCGTTCGTGGTCGGCCGTGGGATTGTTGGAAGCGGTATTCGATTTCGAGCGTCGGTGTTTCTATATGGATCTGGCGATGCTTGGAACACGAGAGCCCGAAAGTGAGGCGACGGTGACGATGTGGGAAGTGAATCAGAATTGCCCGAAGTTGTCTGGAGAAGGACCAAGCTTTGTCTAAGAGGCAAAGCAGATTAAGTACCTAGTACGCGAACACGCAAGGTTTGGCATATTACCTAAAGCAATGCGATACTACGGTAAGCAGGTGTACAGTTTACCTAAGGTACACCTAATATGTTACAGGTACATGTATTACATAACTCAACTTTCCATGCCCAGATCCTACCTCGGACAGAGCAGTCACCGTGCCCCGAACGGACTCATGACACTGTGCCGACCCCTGCTCTACCAGCTTTGGAGGTCTTATAACGAAGGAAACCATCGTGAGACTCGGGTATCTTCTTCTTCGTGAGTAACTTGGGATTCTTATATATTGTACTTGGTCTTATACAGAGTCTTGTATAAGCTTATTCTCAAGATATATTGTATACTGCCTTACTCACCTGAAATCTACACCAGTTGCAAGAGAATGCTGATATACGTGTTAGTCTTGAACCACTGAGCAAGTCGAGGCCGAGACCCAACGCATTTATTCAAGCCGTCGATATCAATGGTAGGCCTGCGTGCCTACAAGTCTATATGCTAAGAGATGAGAAAAGCCCAACGTCGTACCCATTCATAAGTGGCCGCTCCTAATGCAAGTATCGTCAACAGTCATTATCATATCGTCCACATGGTTGCCGCCCTCGTCGCTGCCAGCATACAGTTGAGCCCGCCCCAAGCCGCCGAGTCCGAAGGTCTAAGAGGTATCTAAAAAAGCGAGACAAGAGAACATCGTGTAAAGAGAAAAGAAATGTAGAAAAGATACTCGTCTGGCGCAGTTTAAGACGAGTTCGAGCCCCCCCGATAGTTACTATCTCCCCGGCCATGTAGCCAATGCTCTATGCAAGTAGTTCCGGATCCATATTGCTGCAACTAATAGCCTCCGTGCTTCGTAGTCTCCTCCAGTTCTGCGTCGTTATGCAGTGATCCGATTTTCGATCCCATTTACCCCGTTGCGATGCCATGGTTATCAAATGACCCGCGGGAAATGCTAATATTGAACGTGGCTGTGTGTATATTCGTAAGGTGTCGTACAATCGTAAGTTGCGTGCCATGCCTGAGTTGGTTACCCGTCTAGCGACTATTTTTGCGAAGCTTAGCTGCTTCGATTATTCCTCCTCCCTTTTTCTGTCTTCTAACGTATAAGTTGCCGATCTTATTCGGAGTCGACGTCCATCAATGTCCAGTACGGGAGCTCCCTCGCGAAGAGCTCCGCGTCGTCTAGTATAATCTCATCGTCACTATCACTATTAGGTTCCTTAAGCTCCTCGATCCGCTCGGGGAGCGCGCCTGTGAATTGGATGCTGATACGATCGCCGACTTTTCGCCGCGTCCGACGCGCGGGCCCCGTGTCGTTGTTGCCCTCGTAATAGGGCAGCACGTCTTCTCTGTCGGAATCGCTGCCCCGCTCGCTGACCGTTCGCTTGCTGAGGCTGCCCGACTTCATTCGCCGGAGACGACGTTCCTCGCGGCTCTTTTGCAGCTGCCGAGTAAATTCGTCGTCCCGGTCAATGTCTACATCCGAGTCTTCGAACGTGTTTAGATTCTCGATGCCCGACATGACGGTGGGATCCATGTCCGGAGGCTGAGATCTCGACCGGCTGCGGTCCGAATGGGGATACTCCACAGCGTACGGTCGAATGACATCTAGATGATCGTCGTCGCTGTCCAGTGACCAGTCGTCAGTCAACTCCTCAATGGAGAAAGTCGCCTGCTCGATCCGGATAGTAGTAGTGATTTGCTCCACGTGGTAGTGGTGCATTTTGGGAAATTCTGAGATTGGTGATTGCGGAGGACTCGTAGACGAATCCGACTCCTCGTCGGAGGAGTGAGAGGAGCGAGGCGAGATCTCCTCCGGCCGCGGCCCACGAGTGTAGCTGAATTTGGTGCCGCCCAAGGGCCGGATACCCGACGGGTGCTCGTGTTGAAGGTGAGCCTTGGAATACAGCGGCATACGGCCGTTCAGCGCAGCCTTGCGGTGGATCTTGGGGGATCCTGTAGTGGGCGTCTCCGGCGGTGAAGTAGGCCCCGTCGTCGCTGCTACATGGCCGGTGTCCAGAGAGGGGGTTTGGGGACGCATGATGTCGGGGGAGCTGTCGTGAGAGTGCTCGCGCCCCGAGACTTGCGTCGTCCTTGGGTGATCTTATCGGTTCGACCGACTTAATCTGACGGTGTGGGGTAGGATTCGCGGGGCAGATAGAGAACGAGCGAGGGCTTTTTAAGGCGTAAGCACCCAGAGCAGAAACCTCCAGCGCGGAGAAGTTATAGGACTCCGGTAACTGGTCATGTTAATCTCTTGGGAGTCTTGGGCAGATTCGGGGGCCGGACACCGCTACAATCTCCTCCACAATGGCGATGGGAAAATGGAACCGGCTCGCAGAGGGTAGAAGGGCCAGAATGCAACTCTACGCTGCAGCTAACGGTCGAGACGTGGTCAGAGACGTTCGATGCTAAATCGCCGAACCTGCGTGCTTCTTGTCGGTGAGAAAAGGACGAGCCTGGGTCGATGCGAACAAGGCACCACCGAGGGAGACGGAGAGAGATTTTGTTCCCTCTCGATAGAATTGCTCAAAAAAATATCTTGTGTACCGCAGAAGGGGAAAAAAAAAATAAAATAAAAAACCCCTCTGGGGCTTGTGGATCTCCAAGAACCGCCTGGGTAGGAGGGTTAAAGGAGCCCAGGGAGGGAAGAAATGCTGCAGGAGACTTCTTTTTCGTCCTTGAGAATTCGGGAAATTTATCCCATATGAAGAGAAGAAGACGACGAGCTATGGTATTCCTGCTGTCCGAGCTTAACGGCGCATGAGAGAGCAAATCTCATCTGTGTAGAAACCAAGTCGGGGGAAATTTGTGTATTTAGGGGGCGGAGCTATCAACGGTCTTATAGCGACTGGCAAATATAGAAGTCCAGTCCATTACCCATGTAGCAGCGAGGTTGTGAGCGTTCAGGGTACGGCCTGAGCTGGCTAAGAGGGCGGGCTCGCGGGCAGAAGAGAGAAGAAAACGGGTCTAGCTTCGCGCCGTCAGCCTATGGCGGAGGATCTCGCAGAGTCTGCGGCTTGGGCACCAATGCTCCCAGGACTCCCTGGCTACTTTTTCGTGCGAGGCATAGCGTGTCCAGAGAAAATGCGACATGTAGTCAGTAGGCGGGCGTGAGGCATATATATCATATATTGTCCTGAGATAACCCAGCGTCAGAGAAGAGAAGCGATACGGCTCGAAGTGAAGGTCATGACATGACCATGGACGCTCAAGAATTTGTGGGAATGACCTGTGTAGAGAAACGGCCCTCTTAAACCCTAGACGTTGACCGAAAATAGCATACGGCTCACACGACGAATGCCACTGGGTGGTACGTATACTTCATAGGCTCGCCGGGTGTCCTCTCACATTCACATACTGTACACGGTAGGCGTATCAGGGTATTTTGGGGTAACAAAAGGTGCGTAAGATGCTGTAATGTGGTCGTACACCACGGGAAGATGCCACAGGAGAAAAAAAAAAGAAAAAAAAAAGACGACGACGGCAAACAAAGGGTCAGGTAGCACTACACATGCCACCTGTACCCAATGACTTCGAACAGACGTCTCCTGCGGGTAGGAAAGAAACAGAAGAGAGACGCAGGCATGGTGGAGATGAGAAAAGTCGACTGCTTGGCTAGCTGTAGCGGATCAGGGATGTCCTAAGACGACAGGACTGCAGATAATATAATGACACTTTTGTGTATCGTAAATGCCTATCACTTTCTGCTTCACAATGCGTAATACTGCCGAGGCGGTGATCTGCTACAGTGGTGAATCGAGATGAGGGCGAAGAGACCGGGAGTGTCCTATCACCTATCACACCCATACCCTCAGCAACTACAGCTACCAGACAGCAAGCAGCATACTCACTGGCTACCTGAATAGAGCACGTTGGATGCTGAATAGTTCATGCAGCTCGTGGACCTGCCTACTTGAGACAAGAGGAGAAACCCGGCGGGTTGGGAGAAGCATTCGGCGGATTCGCAAAGATCTGCACTATCTGTAAAGTAGTATCGAGAGGTGGTTTATATGGCAGATGGGTAGACAGCAAGGTAGACAGCAGAATCCAGGCCCGCTTAAGGCTGTCCCGGGTTCGTATTCTGATCTAGAGATATCCGAGGCGCTGACGTGCAGTAGAGCAGAACGGATGGATATTCTAGCCTGTCTCGTCGAATGCACCCGGATGGATCTTGGGAAGAAACTTGATCATGCAAGAAAAAACTGATATCATTCTGTCCGCCATGATGAAAAAGGCAAAGCCACATGGAGTGGGGGAGGGGAATATGTGGCTTGGTCTCTTACAGTGTTCTCCCTGTAAATTGTTGCCGGTCGACGATCTGGATGTAAACAGCATCGTCTCTACTTGAACATACCGGAATTCTCTTTCAATAAATGCTGCATACAGCTCAGTGGCGAGTTTGTATCTGCGCTGACTCCGATATTCCATTTTTCCACCTAAACAACTACAGTACCAGATAGCGAGAGGTAGTGGTCTACACCACTAGCAACGCGTTCTATCATGTCTCTCCTGTCGGCGCATTTCGAACAGATCGCAATATCTTGTCAAGGCATTGACAGTCTTCCGTATGTGCTTATGCTTTCTTTGTATTTCTATTTACCTGCGGATAACCCGTCATTCAATAGAATACTTCTCACCATCCCTCCACGACCGCTAACCAGAGATAATACAGCTTCCCGCCGCCAAAGATATTCACCAATGCCCTCCTAGCCAACGATGACATCACGTCGCTAATCCGCGACACCGAGGCGCACGAGAGAGCCCTGTTCTCCGTCCCCCCACCTCCCCCTCCGTCGACGCAAGCCCAGGAGCCCCCGAAACAGACGTCGCGCCGGCAGACCGTGTTCAACGTGGCCTCGGGCGAGGTCACCACGTCCGGCGGCGACGCCCGGCGGAATACGGGCGCACCGCGACGCCACACGGCCGTGGCAGCCGTGCTGGGCGGCGACTTGCACGACCAGATTCGTCGGAGCGAGAGACGCGGCGGCAAGGACGACGTCGACGTAGAACTGCTTCTGAAGGGCGCCGAGAGGCTGTGCAGCGTCTACCCTCTGCCGGGGGCCCTAGAGCGGGTAGCCGCGCAGCGGTCCAAGTACGCGCACAGCCGGAACACGCTGGCATACTACGAAGCAAAAGTGGCGGAGCAGGCCGAGGCCTTGGGGAGAATGAACAAGGACCGCTGGATGGACGAGGAGGATGAGGAGGATGAAGACGAGGCAGACGACGGCGCACAAGAAGACGAGTTAACCGAGGAAGACCTGAGACGCGAGGAAGAGGAGGTTCGCGAGCTGGACAAGAAGAAGAAAGAGTTGCAGGAGAGGCTCAAGGCCATGGATAAAGACCTCGGCGGTCTTTTGAACATGTAGCTGACGACATTCATGATTTCTACTTGTGATACCCCCTTAGGCGCCTCAGTAGGAGGCGGAGGCACCTAGATAAGCAACGCCGCTAATTCTACAGAGAACTCTACGCCACCCAGACCCTCACCTTCCCGCCTTGGCCTTCGCAAAGGCCTCCAAGAAAGCCTGGACATCTTGCGCGCCGTCGACGTCGTATTTGCCCTGTATCGTAAAGTGCGGGACGCCGTGGATGTCCTTCGCGTACGCCTCCTGAACCTCGGCGTCGACCTCCTTGCCGCCCTTGTCGGAGCCGAGCCAGTCCCTGACCTCGGCCTCGTCGAGGCCGGCCTTGACGGCGGCGCGGGTGAGGGAGGCGTGGGAGGTGATGTCGCCGTCGCTCTCGAAGTAGGAGCGGAAGAGCTCGAGCACGACGCGGTTCTGGGCGTCCTCGCCCTTGGTCTTGCCCAGCTGGATCAGCCGGTGCGAGTCGCGCGTGTTGCCGACCTTGCCGTCGAACCCGAAGTCGATGCCCTCCTCGCGCCCCATCAGCTGCAGCCGCTGCTGCAGCGCCGCGAACCGCTGCGGCCCGAACCGCTCCACCATCCGCTCCGTCACCGGCACCCCCACCTTGGGCGACGTCGGGTCCAGGTAGAAGGGCGCCCAGTTGATGCTGAAGGTGTCGTCCTTGCCCTCCGGATACACCTTGCGGTACAGGTCGATGGCCTTGTCCAGCCGCCTCTTGCCTATGTAGCACTAGATACCAGTCTTGTTAGTTCGTGGGCTTGTTAAACTTGTACGGAGGAAGTAGACGCACCCAGGGGCAGACAGTGTCTGAGACGATCTTGATATTGATATTAGTCATGTTTGCGGCTCTTTTTCTTTGTCCGACACCAAAGCTTCTTTTCTGCTTTCGAGCTGTCAAACTTGTAGCTTAAATATCAGAGCCTCAGGGTCGCTCAGCTTGTCTAGCTGCTGAGAACGTGGCAGGGGTTCACCAGCAGGTATTTATATCTCGGACTACCGAGCGGGCTAAGACGGGGGAGAGACACTGCCGGGCTTTTGCCCTAGCCGTTGCTCACGGGCGGCTGACAAATTCACTTCACTGCCTGCATGAAGTCGAAACCGGTATGATTTCTGCTCCTGGTTCATATGTCGTCATCTACCGATCCCATATAGGCCTGTGATACGCGATCCAAGGACATTTAAAAGCCCGTTTTTGAGGCCGCGAGGACAAGAATCGATGCGGAAATAAAAGATGAATACTACTTCGACTTCATCTTCGGTCCAAGACCCCACTGTACTTGTTGCTTCGCGCCGGCAACCAGCATCCATTTCAACTGAATCAACATATCTAACTCCTGGGTACCTTGGTAGGTTCTGGGCTCGCCTCCCTCTCTTCGACTACAAATGGAATGTAAGATCAGGCGTCGGGTAAGACTTAATCGGACCTCGGCGCCTGAGAATCTCCGAATCGTCGATTCGAGCTCGGAGCCGAGCCAGAATAAACATGAGAGAAGCTCACCTAGGTAAGAAAGTACCCTAGGCTTTAATTCGCTGCATAGTAAGCAGCACCGAAGGTCTTGTCTTTGAGTAAAGGGGCAGAGAGGCCATTAAGGTACATCAACTGAACCTTTCCCATTGTCCAGCTATCGATGAGACGGATAAGTACAGGCACATGTATCTTATAACCTGAAGCAGTATGTCAAAGATGAAAGGCGATTCAGTCTTTCTTGCACGTTGGGACCTCAGCTGGGTAACTCGAGAATTCTGTCATTCCTGGGGCTTATACTCGGGAGATGCCATGACTAAGCAGTTACAAGTCTGGCATAAAAGCCTGTCGGTGACCTCTCCAGTAGACTGTTGAAGTTCATTCACGACGATGAATACCATCTGTAGGAGGACGGATGTCCGCTTGGCTTTTCTCTTCCAGTATGCCATACTATTACTTGCGTGCCGAGTGTATGGCGCATCTGAGTCTACGTGTAGCAGAGTACAAATAGACATATTATAAAGGAATGACACCAAGACAGAAGTCCCGAAACAAGTGGCCATGAGCCTCTGAGACCTAAGATGATGAGTTACGCCAAAGTGGCAAAAGATTTGGCAAAACAGATGATCGAACCCAGGCTCGAACTGGGGACCTTCAGTGTGTTAGACTGACGTGATAACCAACTACACCATCCGACCGACGTGATTTATAATAACCTAACTACTAACTTTCATATATAACGCAAATGACTTGAATGTGGGGAGCTAATTGACGATAAGCCGATAACAATCCACCAGGCTCGCGGCGGCTACAGGTCAGATCAAGTACAAGAACCAGCCTTTTCTTTAAGTGAAAGTCGGCCGCCTGGCAAGGTTTTCTTTAGGATGCCAATGGGCATTGCTACACGCCTAACATCACATACGCGTGTGCCAGCATGTCCACCATACGATGCTTGGGCGCTACGGCTAAGACTGTGGTCGCTTCATCCTCTACCATAGCGGCCGGGCCAGCGATACCCATATCACACCAAGGCTCCGACGCCCGCTATTCCGACTGCCGATGGCACAAGTGCCGAGGTGATGAGATTTTCATCCATCCCGTCACTCTTATTAACATGCCAGCGGCGACAGGGAGGCGAAGACCGAGAACAAAGGCTAATGCAGAAAATAGATCTAATAGTATTAGAAGATTATGTAGAATATATGGGTATCAACATAATAATAGCAAGTACAATTATATATCAGTCGTGTGTAGAAAGATTTCTCAAAGCGATATCCTGACGCCAGACTTCCAGGTATCCAGGATCCTCTCGGCGCCCTTCTCGGCCGCGACCATGACGCCGAACTGGGGGTTGACGGTCAGGGGCGAGACGATGGAGGCATCGACGACGTGGATGTTGCGGGAGCCGACGACCTTGGTGTCGGCGTCGACGCACTTGCCGATGCGGCACGAGCTCGACCAGTGCTGCACCGAGCCCACGGCGTAGTCCGAGTACGTCGTGATGTACGCGCGGATCTCGTCCAGCGTCGAGCCCTGCGCGAGGTTGAGCGGCGTCAGGCCGTCCGCCGCCGGCGCGTCGGGCGTCGACGCCGGCAGCGCCTGGAAGAGCGAGTGGATGAACTGCGCGATGCTGTCGGCGTCCCGCGGGTCGCTGTAGTACACGTCCGAGCTGGGGCCCGGCGTGAAGTTGCCGTCCTCTGATAGGACGACGCTGCCGGCTGAGCCCAGGCCCGACGTGCCGTAGACGTTGAGCGTGATGGTGTTGTTGTTTACGTACTCGCCGTGGCCCGACGAGTCGATGGTGCCTTGGACGCCGGTCCTGGTGCCGTCTGCGTTGGGCATGTAGGCCCAGAAGGCGGAGGTCTGAGATGCGAAGGCGTAGGGACCGCTCCGGTCCGATAGGTAAAGGACCCGGTCGGCGGGGATGGGGTTGTTGTAGTCCTGGACGTACGACTCAATCGTGGAGGCGGATAGTTCGATGAAGGTGTTGGGGTTGTCAAAGAGACCTTCGCCGACCGAGGGGTTGACGATCCAGCTTGAGGAGTTGGAGGATATAGCCCCAGCCGAAGACAGATTCTTCAGGGTCTCTTGCGGGCCAATGCCGGAGTGCATGAGCAAACCCGGCGAGGCGATAGCACCGGCACTCAGTACAACTCGACCGCTCGGGGAAAGGCGGATGTTTTTCGATGAGCCGTTGGTCTGTACGGTAATGCTGGAAGCCGCTCCGTTGATGTGGTTGATCTGCTTGACGCGGACACCCGTCTGCAGGTGGAAATTGCTCCTCGCCAGGGCATTCTGTAGGTATGTCCTCGTTGGGCCGCCTCGCTGGCCGTCGATGTAGTTGTAGACGGGTCGCCCGAAGACCATGTCCTTGTTGTCTGGCTCCTCATTGAACGACACTTCCGAGTACCCGGCAGCGTCGACAAGCCATTTCTTGGCCTCATCATATCCCGTCTGCATGTAGTACTTGCCATCTAGAGAATAGCTCTCGATCGAAGGCTGCGTGTCCAATAGTCTCTGCGTGGCGTCTTTCACGTCGGCACTCTTCCACCCCTCCGGATGATAATCGTCCCAATCGGATGCTGGTGGCTGGAAGTACAAGCCGGCATTGATGGCGCTGTTGCCCCCGATGGTGCATGCCGAGAAGGCGCTAACGACGTCGGAAGGGCACAGCAGATCCGTGCCTCCGTTGAAGATGCTCTTGTCTATCCGGTTCGTTAGCGTGACGGGCTGGCACATCTGGCGCATGCGGACTCACATAATCCAGGAACATCGACACGGCTCAAGTCGGTCCCGTTTAGCCATTCCGGTCTCTCTCTGCCTCCCGTGACACCATATGACGGACCGCCAACTTCAAGGAGAAGGGTCTTCTTGCCGGCTTCGCTCAGCCTATCCGCCACGATGATCCCGGCCGTTCCAGCACCAACGACAATGGCATCCCACTCTTGAGACGTCCAGGAGGTATCATTCTGTCGCTTCTCATGCACAGGGGCGCCGTGTGCAACCTGGCTGAGAACCACAGCAACTGCTGCCGAAGTCGAGAGCCACTTCATGTTGGCGAGCTCTACAGATTAGGATAGAGTATGAGACAAAAGGAAGAAAAAAAATTCCAAAAAGAGAGACGACGGTAGTGTGAGCACCGGTACCAGGGAGGCGGGATTGCGCCTCATGATAGATATATTTATTCTCTGCGGCTCTACGGGTGCCGAACTCGTCGAGACGGGTGAAAATACGACGGCCTTGGCGATATGCCCCCCTGCTCAGGACACGGACGTCATTTAACCTGGAACCAAGTATGGAGCCAAGGCACCCAGTTGTAACCGCAGCATGAGGCCCCTAATGGGTAGAAGGCATCGTATTCAGCTAGCGGATCCCATCAGCGAAGCTTGCATCTCGTGTTCAGAGGAGCCTCCGGAGCTGCTAGCTGCAAGCAAACATCGTCAAGACGAGCGACCGTGGCCACATGGGCTGGTCTAGCGTGGATATGAGCGTGAAATGATGAGAAATTGGGTTCTCAATGTTTTCGTGGGCCGACTTAGCGTGTACTAGGTAACTCTTCACAATATCTTCTCGCTTACCTACCCGCTACCTAGAGCTGTTTGTATATACCTAGATTGAGAAGGATAAGGAAGAAGCCTTTCTCTGCCGGAGTAAGATTTCGCAATCCGGCAATTCACCGACTAAACAGGGCATTGGTACGAGTGTACGAGGAGGCGATGGGCAGGTCAGCCCGGCAGTGCTTGGATAAAATTAGCAGAAAATCATGTCCGGATAGGGCTGGCAGAACCTGGTGGAGCTCTCAGGGTCCATCGTATATCCTTACGGAAGAAGCAGGATTAAGGTGTCAGGGTGTACGGCAATTTCACACAGCCTTGAATATGCACTCGACTCTTGACCTCGCGCATATTCGACTTCGACCCCGAACTGTGCCGCTGATCTTGCCATTTGCATTTCCCCTCAAGGATTTGACAGCCTTCATCATGTTTACCTATTCGACGGGCATGTACTTGAAAACTCCCCATTGGAGAGGAGTACGTACATAGAAACATCGCTCCCCTAGCTAGGCGTTAGGCCAAGCTCCTTCGCGATGATATCGGCCGCCTTCTCTCCGACAGCCATCGCGGTGTTATTAGTATTCGCGCCGACGTTCTCCGGCACGATGCTCAGGTCCGCGACCTTAAGCCCCTTAACCCCGTACACGCTGAGGCTCGCGTCCACGACGCCCATGTCCTCGCGGGGCGCCATCTTGGCCGTGCCGAGCGCGTGCCACGCCGTCTGCGCGTTCTCGCGCAGGTGCTGCTCGATGGCCGCGTCGTCCTCGGCCGTGTACGCGTGGGTGGGCGGCGCCGCGCCGCCGGCCGCGTCCCAGTCCTCGATGCACGCGGCGGCCGAGCCGGCCGGGAAGCGCGGGTGGAAGGCGGCCAGCTCGCCCGCGTACACGCCGCTGCGCCGCATCATCTCCCGGCTCTTCTTGTACGCCCACACCTGCTTCTTCAGGTCCACGTCGTGCGCGTCCGAGAAGAAGCCCAGGTCGAAGTCCGGCGCGTCCGTCACGTCCGGCCCCGTGATGTGCATGTGCCCCCGCGAGTACGGGTACGCCGTGTATGGACCCACGCTGATGTACTCGTTGGGCGGCATGCCCGAGGTGTCGCCGATGGTTCTATTGTCGAGTCGTTAGCTTCTCGAATCTTCTGGATCACGGCTGCGTAGCTGCAGTTTCGTGGTCTTTAGTCTTGGCCGAATGGTATCGATGTACGTACCCAGCACAGGAAGCCATCAGTATGAGTGGCCGGTTTGGTTTGTCTTTGAAGTCCCTGTCCCACGCGGCCTGGAACTCGGGGCCCAGGGCCGCAACCTCGGCCTCGGTGGGCCTGAGCTTGCTCGCGATGTCTATGAAATTCCATTGCAGATGTGGATGCTTCTGGGCAATCGCGTCTTCGACAGATAGCCGTCCGGTCAGGAGCGCGTCTGCCGTCTCCTCCGGCTTCAGAGAGGACTTGTATACGTACGCGACCAGCTGGTGATCCTGGTAGTCGTGCCCGATGCCGGGGAGCTCCTCGACGAGCGGCACGGCCGCCCGCTCTAGCACGTCTTTGGCGCCGAGCCCGGAGCGCTCCAGGACGGACGGCGTGCCGCAGGCCCCGCACGTCACGATGACGAGCTTCCGTGCCCGGACCGTCTGTTTCGGGTGCGGCGTCGCGTAGGAAGCAACCATCTGGAACTGCGGATTCGGTGTGAACTCGACGCCGCACGCTCGCTTGTGCTCGTCAAACAGCACGCGGACGACCTTGGACTGGACCAGGACGTGCAGGTTTGGGTGCTTGCCGTCGCGCAGCAGAGGATGCAGGTAGGCGTGAGCCGTGTCCGAACGCTCGCCGTCCGGCGACATGTATCTGAGCCAGCGTTGGAAGCCGTTGTTGCTGTCTAGGCTTTGCAGGTCTGGGATCTCCGGGTATCCAGATTGTTCTGCGGTGCGCATCCATTCGTCCTCGAAGCGCTTGCTACGATATGGGCCTTCGGAAACATGAATTGGTCCGTTAGAACCATGAGTCTCTGGATTGCCGGGTCCGTGGTAGGTCTCAAGCTTCAGGTGATGCTGATATTAGCTGTGTTCTTCTAAGTCTAGGAGCGCAGAAACGAAACTGGATGTCTACCTTCTTGAGATACGGCAACATGTCGTCCGCAGTCCAGCCCGGGGTCTTCCACGAGTCGAAGTCTTCACGCTGAGCACGTGCATACCTGGCTTAAGGTCAGTGATCAGTCTCCCTTATAGGCGTCAAAACGGCAAACTTACATCATAAAATTGATAGCCGAACCACCGCCGAGTACACCACCTGACGGAACAATGCGTTCTTTGCCGGCCAGCTGCTTCGTTCCAGCTGCCTTGTAGTAAAGCACCGTCTCGGAGTCAGGTACAAGGTTGAACTGATATAGTCCTGGTATTGTGATTTTGGGGTTATCATAGTTGTCAGGCCCGCCCTCGACGACCAATATTGACAGTCCCGGATCAGCCTCAGCCAGTCGTCCAGCTATGATACACCCCGCCGTTCCGCCTTGAATCGCGATCAGTTAGCATAAATCATCATGCTGTATCTTGGAGCACTAACCGCCGGCAATAATGACGTCTACTTCGTCGATGCCTGCAGCAAGCTTCTTGTAGAGACCCATCTTGACATTCAGAACTGGTATATTCACTCACGTTACCTCGATCAGTAAAGGGCGGCATTGGGGGCGGACGTCGAGGCAGTGATATAGGCGAGTCCATCCTCGGAAGCGACATGTCGGTTACATTCCGCAAGAAGTTGTGTAAGGCCGCCAATGCAGGTATTTCGGGCTCATTGGATGCAGTGAACCGTGAAGCATCAGAGACGTATTCCTCAAGTACACTATAGGCATCCGGTTTACCAGAGGCTGCATCCCCCTCTCCGAGACATGCGGTGCCCGGAACCCGGTTCGCTAAGGCATTGGAGGTTACTTGTTGCGGTGGCCACGCGGCGTAGTTTGGAGTATGCATATTCGTGTGACGATGGCAGGGTGGTGGATGGTGGGCTACTGAACCTCTATAACTGGCCCAGGCCAGCTGCAGATTACTATATTCTCAGGTTCTACACCTTCATCACCTCGTAACAATCCTACCTAACCTAGGTGCTTGTCATATGATACGCGATCCAGGGTCTTTGAAGGAGCTCAACGTTACCATGGGGAATGGTAGCAGTCGACGGTGAACTGTTGTTGCTTTGCACAACATTAGGCACGAGTTGCCAGTACCAAAGTGCGAGATCTAGATCTAGGGTGTCTACCATACCACGTCCCCTGACGACGAAGCTCGGCCGCACTTCGAAACCGTAGAAAAAATGCAACCTCCAACGCGCATAAGATCTTGTAAGGCACATGGATAGCCTATTTGACGTTGCATCTTACCTGGGCACGTTCGTAGGTTGGCTGACGTTATCACAGCCTAGAGGTATCCCACCGTAGCAAATCTACCGGTCTTAATTGCTTATTTACGAGTATAGTCGACGCAGATCATGAAGATGGCGGTATAACAAGTTCATTAGGATTGCGCCGAGCTACATAAGCCCCTGTCTGTTCGTCATATTCCTATCGGTCGGGTGAGCATTACACATCAGCTCCGATCACTATCACATTTCCATTGCTGCGATTATCAGCCCGTGTTCTATCTAATTGGGCGTCTAGCTGCTATCACTTTCTGCATCCCCCTTTTTCTGTCATAGTTCAGCATTGAGCCATAAGTTTCCAGCCAACCAAATTCACCCTCGCACCAATCAAGCAGATGAGGCCGATGGTTGTCATGACCGCTGCCCATGCCTGCGCCCCCGCGAATCTCCCTCCGCTGGCAGCCTGGATGGCGCCGCCGATGGGCGGACCGGTCAAAGAAGCGAACGAGTTGATGCTGAAGATCATGCCGAGCCGCGTCCCGATCATGTCCATGCGCTTGGTGATGCTGGCTATTGCGGTAGCTGTGAGACACTGGAAGCTGCCAGACACGATACCGTAAAAGACGGTGAAGACATAGGCTCCCGGAACGTCGCCCACCGCAAGCCAGCAGAATGCCACAATTGCCCACGCGAATGCCACGGGCGTTATCACGTTGATCGGCCCAACCCGGTCGGCGATTATAGGCGGTATGACTCGGAAGACGATTCCAGCCCCGTTGATGAGGATGACTAGGATCGAGGCGGACGAGTACGAAAGGCCCAATGCTTCCGTGCCAAACGACGCAATCTGCACTGGCGTGTTAGCGGCGCTCCATGGGGACGAGAGTAGCATTGACGTTATCTTGAGTCAACTCACATAGTAAAAGGTAAAGTAGTTGGCCATCGACGTGGTGAAAATCCCAGCCGCCACGCCGTCGTAGGCAAGCTCGCGAAACGCAGCAATATCCACGATGGGTCCAGACTTCCTGGGCGGCAACCGTGGGCGCATGAACGCGAACACGACAGAAAGACACGCGAGGTTGATAAACGCCAGCACTCTTGCAGTCCACGCAAACCCTAGTGTCGGGAGCAGCTGTCGGACGACAATAGGGTAGACCATGCCACCTGCGGAATTACCCGTCGTCGTGAGTCCAACGGCGAGACCGCGCCGCTTACTGAAATACGTCGTCACCAGCGCAAGGGACGGGGTGAAGAAGATGCCACTCCCAATCCCCGTGAGAATCCCCTGAGTCAACATCAACGACCAGTACTGGGTCGAGATGCTCATCAGAAACATTCCGAGCACTTGGATAACGGCGCCCAGAAGAAAAGTCGGCAGGAATAGGCCAGCGTCTAGCAGGCGGCCGGCGAAGACACTGATCAGGAGGCAAAGCCATATCTGCACAGATCCTATCCACGATATCGTGGACGGAGACTGCGGCAGGACTGAGGTATAGTACGTCTGAAAGCTACCGAACGAGTTAACCCATCCCCAAGTTGTGAATATGACCAGCCAGCCCACTATATGCCAGTTTAATTAGCAAAATAGCTGATAGACAACGTCTTTGACCAGGGAGTACTTGAAGGTATATTTATACGGCAGAAAAGAAGACTATGAGACCTGCATACTTGCAACTTGAGTCCAGGCATCCACGCCTCCGTCAGGGGGAGGCGGCGGCTCTTGCCACGTCCGCGTCGTCATGCGCGAGGCAACCTGCGCGAGCACATTGCTCGTGGTTCTCCTGACATCCTCTGAAGCCTTCTCGCATATCTCCCTAGTTTCTATGCTCTGCGTGGGTCGAGGCTCTTCCTCGATCTCGTGAGGCTGGATCTCGCGGACGTGAGTAGCAGGCGAAGACTTGGATCCACTCTCGTGGGTCTCGTCCAGAGCCGAGAGGTGCTTCTCCTCAGTAAAGCCTTTGCCCTTGCGTTCTTGGCTCGCCATGATTTTTGCAACGAAAATGTACTAGACGGTCTAAAGTAAGATTTCTGCGGAAAGGAAGACGAATTCTAATTATTTTAAATATTTCACAAGGCAACTAAAGGAAACTTGACATTGCCACAACGAAATGGACACGAGGAACGTGTCAACGCAACACTAATCCATAGTTCTCCGTCTTCGGCCGCGTCTGGCATGCCATTAGCAACATACCTTAGCAAGATACCCTATTGGAGGCCCGTCGGCTCGAACCTAACCCACAACAAGGTCCTGAGTACGGGCTCCGGATGCTGCGAGTGGAGCAGACGTGCAGAAATCCGGGGCGACAACACCGACCGGATCGGCTTAAAGCGAGCATTACAGGAAAACCTGAATCGGCCGTCGGCTCCTATTGGACCGAGATGTTTAGTCGGAGGCGTTATAGATTACCCCATACGACGTACTCGTCAACGTCTCTTCCTTGCAACGCCGATTACGAATCGGTTCGATCGCCCGCCTTAGATTGACACTCTATTTTCCATTATTTATGCATTTCTGCCGAATTAAAGATGGCTTACCCGCCCTTCTTATGTTCGCCGTGCTCCGGAATCGCCGTCGATAGGGGCCACGGAGGTCGAAGGGCGCTTGCACGTGAGTGCTCACCTGCTGCTTTGCAGTTTCGAGCCAAAAATGACTGCAACATTAGAGTGGTAATATAAGTACAACGATTGAAGGACCATCATTTCCTTGTTGTCGGGATAGAATACGCTATAGACTTGGAAGACGCAGCAGTTAGCCCTGTTGACTGACTGCTACCATGGTCAGGTCGTTCTAAATTTATGCTCATTCCCAAAACCTTATTACCATATGGGCTAATACCCAGCTGATAAGGGTTCATATTACTGTGATAGGTAGACATAGAATTTATAGGTTGCTGAATCAACGTCAGATCTGGTTCGGAATGCGGGGACTTTGTTATATTGTGCCTGGAAGTCATCCAGGTCTCTGAACAATGAATGCTTCTTACTGCTCGAAGATAAAGCTATGAGCACAGTTAGCTAGAGTTCTATTATTGGATAAGATGCCATATATTCTATCCTGTCTGCCGAAGAGATGCCGTAGCTTCTCTGACGGAACCAATGCATTCGCCCACTCATCCGAATACACTTACTTCCCGCCTTTAGCCCGAACAGAAAAAGGAACAAGGCCAGACGGTTTCTCAGACTCTAGGTCTAGCCAGCAAGGCTTCCATGGTTGTCAAGTTACAATCCTTATCAACATTATGAGTTATGTTCTTGTCCTCGTACCATCGCTATAATGCTCGGAAACTTCATCAAAGCCCTACGACAATCATCCCCTTCGTAAGACGAGGATGTTATAGCAATTTAGGATGATGATCTTTTATGCTCAAGGCAAGAATGCTATAGTCAATGAATCCTAGTAGGGTCCTTTCTAGGCGAGAAAATGACACTTTTTCTAAGAAGGCCTATACCTTCTAGCAAACCAAGCATCCCACACTTTACTAGCTCAGGTCGCCCACGCTCAGCCGTATTAGCACTAGCCATACGCCGTATAAAACTGGCGTTGGCCCGCATTGATATGTCCTCGCTCAGTAGAGCTGAGATTAGGCCGACAACCACTACCAGAGCTTTTATGTCCCAACGTCTCGGTGGCAAAGTCAGTCGATGTCTCATAGTGGCAAAAGCTACAGCCTTGCTCAACTCAAAGGTAGCATGCGTAAGATAGGATGAGGCCCCTGATACCACGCAAGACTAGGTGTCTAAATGACTGGGCTCACGAAAGCGATGTCCATCTCTTGGGGGCGCTTCTGTGTATGCCTAGGTATAGTTCACGAGGTTGACTAGAAGTTGTATCAGAAGAGCATTTCGAGCTCTCGACATTCCTTCCCATGGCGATGTTTGATAAAGCTCTCAGAGGACCCTGGTGGAACCCGACGAGGGGATCAGACGAAGAACAATTCTATCGTACTCCAACAGTTGATCATCACGTGGGCGGTACCTCTACCTACCGAATTAATGTGTGCAGACTTCGTGGCTGAAGCGCAACGCCTCCTTGACCGCCAAGAATATAGGCCCAAGACCTCTCGGAGAATCTAAGAGGGCGGGTGATAGGTATGTGCACGACGACTCGAGAAACGCCTCCATCATAGCTAGCTGGGAGGTATAATTAGCAATGGGCATCTGTTGACCAATGTGCAAGAATTCAAACAGCCCATCGCCAGTTCTCGAGCCGTAGTTGGGACTGAGAAAGACTGCCTCGCTTGCTAGCCTGCATGTACCCAGGTAGTTCCGAGGCATGGGTTTATTCCTTCCAAGGTACCCAATCCTCTCGTCCAAGACATTGAAACGGGAGACACTGAAGAATGTCTGCAGGTGGCCGGCGCAGCAGAGAAAAGAAAAGCCAAAACTGTTCTGCTTGTGTCCATTTTGAGAAGAGGCTTACATATATCGGTTGCCCAAGAATACGCCCGCCTTATCAATCGAGCAGGTATTTTTATAGCCATGATCGGTATCCCAGCCTCAGTCAGAACTAGTCTGCCTCTCTGCTTACCAGATAGTTAGATAAGTGTGTTCTTTTTATAGCTTGCGTCGGTGCGGCTGAACCGACTTTTCATCGTGCCCATGTCTCTACTCCGCACTTCGAAACCAGACTGCAAGACATGTAACGCGAGACCCAACAAGCAGCATTCTACTCATCTTAAGTAGGCTAATACGACGTTGATCGACCCTTATCCGTTCTTAAAGGATCTTATCAAGTCGATGTTGGTTGAGGTCCGCTTCAAAAACCGGTAGATGGGTAAATGTTGGTATGAGGAACCCTTAACTGACAGTTTCGCAGCGTTTCAGCCAGTTGCTAATTCTGGAAGCTCGTTACGAGGCAACAGAATGGTGTGCCCACGCCAGCCAGCTCGCCCCCAAAAATGTGCAAATTCTCTGCCCGTGATAGCCCCTCATATGCAGGGAGCCTCACAGCTTTCACGGGTGCTTCCCCTTTCGGGCCCTCTGCCGTCGCTCAGTCAGGCTAGTTCGGGCTGTGGCCGGCAGCGGACCACTGCAGCTCGAAGACTGGGCGAACGCCTTGTCGATGAATAGACATATTCTGCTGTGATCCATGGGTGGGATGGATTCCGCCGTGTTTGCATGGGGAACTCTTGTGACACTTTCCGCTCATCACCCCCCTTGCGCTGAGTAAAGTATGTATCTGATGCTGTTCGAAGGATTGGGAATAGACATCGAGGAGAACGAGGCTCCGCGAAACACATCTATATATCGGCTCTCCCACCCGACTGGATTCATGTCCTTGCGACACCTTGTCTAATGTCATACTCGGGTCAGTCCAGAATTCAATACCTACCTAAAGATGTTATTAGTGAACCCGACCCTAGCCCTTACATGCCTGGCCGCCCTCGGCGCCGTCAAGGCGGCTGTCTCATCACCAGATCTGAAGGTTGAGGTGCGAGATATTCCGGGAGCATCACACGCAGATACGCTCGGCGCTCTTCGACGATCCCTTATAGAGATCGGGTCTCAGAGAAGGGACACGGATTTGAAGAACAGTACGGCATTGGCCAAGAACTGGGAAGGCGCAAAGCTTCTTAGCATGTAAGAGGAGACTCATGCTGTTACGCGCTCAGTTCCTATCTAATCTGATACCGTCAGCTCCGACCAGGGCAGCACGAAAGACAATGTGTCGTTGAACGCTGCTGTGGATGTCACATGTACGAGTTGTTATATCGCAGGTGTTGCAACAGCGGAGTTTTCAGTTGATGGAGACTTCAACGCCACGCAGGCAATCCAAAACTTCACCGGCGAAGTTCACGACGAGATCGTGAACGTGACCGAGACAGCGATTGACGGCATCGAGCACTACTTCTCAGGGGTATTCCACAACCTGGAAGACGGCATCGACCTCTCTGACTTCGACTTCCCTCCCATCAACTTCACTTTCAACGTTGACGTACCAGACATACCCGAGTGCCACCTGAAGTTCACCTTCGATGGACTAGAACTATATATGCAGCTCGACACCGTGCTATCAGGCGGAGCTACCTACGACCTGAACCTCTACTCGTCCAACACGCCCATCGGAATATCTGCAGGCAAAGATCTGTTCATCGGTGTCGTCTTTTCAATCGACTTGATCCTGAGCGCAAATTCAGAAATCGACATGAGCAGCGGGATTCATATCAAGCTTGATGATGGTGTCGGCCTTGACATGACCTTGTTCGGGCAGGACGTCTCGAAAATTACATTGTAAGTGCAACGAGCCTTCACAGTTGTCTGCCTAGATGGTTTCCTCCCTAGGTGTAGGGCAGCAGGCATAAGGTCCATCTCCAAGGCTAATTTATAATACTTCCAGTAACGGGGCCAACTTCGAGTTCCTCCCCGTGACAGTCGAGAGCGCAGGAGCCGTCCTCAAAGCGGTACTCCGAGTCGGAGTAAAGGCAGGTTTCGAGCTGGAGACCCCTTCCGTCATCGTCCCGAGCTCCAGTTTCTCAACAAAAGCAAGCGCCGGCGTAGGCGTGAGCGTCTGGGCAGACATTGGCGAGTTCGCGACGAATGTTACCGCAGCCCCTGAAGGCGACGAAGAAGACTGTGTCCTGAGGGTCGAACAGACGTATCAGTTTGGACTTGGCGCGGCCGCTGGGGCAACACTTGCTATTGGGCCGGAGACTTGGGGACCAGCCCCTCAGGTGAGTTTTGAGTGAGTTTTGAGTTCTTACATGCCTGCCTATTCGAGTGGACGCCAGAATACGTCCCTTACCCACCCTTATGTTGTCTCCTTACTCAACCCGCTTGAACTCCCACAACGGCCAATGTGTAGCCCTAAGTCCTAACTCCATCGCAGACAAACATCCCCATCTTCTACACCACCCTCGCCGACATCTGCGCGATATCAGGGCGCACGCCAACCACCACCACGACAACCGCCTCCACGGCCGCCATCACGGCCCGAGCCGACGGCAACGACGAAGACGGGAAGCTCACGACGACGACGCTGACGACCAAGGTGACGTTCACGGGGACGGGGTGCGGGACGACGGGGCTGGTCAACTGCCCGGCGTCGCTGCAGACGACGACCAAGGTCAAGAGCACGCTGACGCTCGTCACGGCGGTGCCGTCGGGCGTCGACGCCTCGTTCCCCGAGACCACCGGCACCGGCGTCGCCGCGCCCGTGCCCTTCGGCGCCAACCGCAAGTCCGTCGACGCCACCACCGGCGCGCCCTCGTCGTACACGCCGCCGCCGCCGTCTCCCGCGTCGACCGGCGGCGCGTCGGCCGAGCATCCGCTCGGCGAGGTCAACGGCGTCGATAAGAGGATCGTGATTGGCGTCAGTGTCGGCGTCGGGGTTCCTGTGGTCGCGGCGATTGTTGTTGGGATATTGTAAGTTTTTTTTTCTTTTTTTTTTTCTTTTTTTTTTCTTTTTTTTTTCTTTTCATGTGCCTCTTGGTCTACCTGCTCCTCGTAATCAGTCATGTCGTATCGTCGCTAACAACTACTCAGCTGCTGCTGCAAGCGCAGGAAGTACGCAGCAGTGCGCAAGAATGATCCCGTTTATATCGGGACGCCCCAGCCGTACGAGAGAGCTGGAACTGGTCCTGAGGTAAAGACCACCATGGCGACGAAATCTGTGAGTGTCGGCCGGTAACGACAGGGTCTTTCGGGAAGGGTTTCTTTGCTTGTTTTGACGATTTAACGGAGTTCATGCTATATACCACGATGCTGTCAAGCGTCACATGCTATACCACTATCACTTTAAGATATTTCCATCATTTTGTTACTGCATTTTCATGTATTCGATGAATGCTAGCCTATACTAGGTACTTGATGCTTTTTATTTCCTTTTTTATGCAACTGTCGCAAATCTGTTGAATCCTTTTTGAATTTCCGTTGCCTTATGGACCATTCCTTCATTTCCGTCATACGCCTTACCGGCGTGCCCGGCCTTGGTACTCCTCTTACTCGGTGATGGCCTCGGTGTACTTGGCCAGGACGGGGTCGGCCAGCAGCCTGGGGAGACACTTGGACTCGACGCCGATGAGCATCTCGATGCCGCCGTCGGGCAGGACGGGGAGGACGGCGGAGCCGCCGTTGATGATGCCGACGTCGGGGCTGCGGACGGCGAGGATGTTGCCGCCGAGCTTGGGGCCCCAGGCGAGGCCGTAGAGCTGCAGGTTGACCCAGGACGTCTGGACGCAGTTGAAGCCGGGCACGTCGAGGAAGGCGGTGGCGACGACGCGGTTGGTGTCGACGACGCTCTCGAAGAGCGTGCTCAGGTCGTCGACGTACTGGTCGCTGAGGCCCATGACGCCCTTGCGGATCACGGCCGCAACGTCGGCCAGGTTGGCCGACGTCAGCATCTTGCGGATCGGCATCTGCAGCGCGATCCAGCCGAGCCAGTTGCCAAGCACGCGCGGGTGCACGGGCGGGTCCGTGCGCATGCGCCCGTCGATGGCGATGTTGAAGATGGACGTCGGGTCCTCCTTGAGCTCCTCGATCGGGAACTGCGCGGCCATGACGGACCGCCACATGAGCGCCGAGATGGCGTCGTTGGTCGACACGTACGCGACGTCGGTCGCCTCGGTCGCGTTGGCCGGCGCCGCGTCCGCCTTGAGCTTCTTGAGGTTCTCGGGCGAGAAGTAGAAGACCTGGCCGGCGTGCTCGCGCGACACCATCTTGGGCGGCGCGCCCTCGGGCGTGAAGGGCAGCACCACGATCTCTGGGTGGTCCTCGCCCCGCCCCGGGTTGCGGCCCGACGGCGTCATGTGCTTCTCCCGGTCCGTGAACATGATGTCGGGGATCTCGTTGCGCGCGCCGCTCTCGAGCCCCTGGATGCGGCGGCACTCCTCGGCCCACGTCTCGAACCAGGTGTAGTAGGCCGTGGCGTCGCCGAAGACGTGGAAGCAGCACGACGTCAGGATCAGCCCCCCGCGGATGAAGTTGGCCTGGATGTCGGCCACTGGCAGCCGCTCGCCGGGCGTCGGCCACGGGAACCTACGGCATAGCAGGTCGCCTGGGAAGGCCGACACGGGGAACTTCTTGGCCTTGAGCTCCTGGAAGGTGTGGGGGAATGTCTCGCGGAGGTCCTTGCACTTGATGGTGTCGTAGTCGTCGTACTTGTGCAGCTTCAGCACGCCGGCCTGCTTGGCGTCCGGATCTGGCACGCCCTCGCAGGCGAGGACGGGTAACCGCTCTTTGGCGGCATCGAGACCGGTCCGAAGAATGTTAAAGACCTCGTCTACGTCGTAGCCGTTCCCCAGCTCCAGGGGGAAGACCTGGCGGATATAGCCTTTGGGGCCGGCCTTCTCCAGGGGAATGGCGGCAGGGATTTTGGATGCGTATTCCGATGGCATGGTAACTGGGACCTAATGTAAGATGGGGCAATAAGAAAAGTTTTTTTTCTATCGAGTCTGGTCTATCACGCCTTTTCTTCGAGGAGAGGGGGAGGGTTAAAGATGTCAAACTTAAGAGCACCTCAGGCCACAGCTTTGACGGGAGAACTCCACCGCTCCCCTATTATGAGCTTCCTAAACCGAACTGACTGGTGCCAAGTACTCCCATCGACTATGGAACCTCTGGGGCCTATGGGACCAAGCAATATTATATCCTTACCCTCGTTTCAGAGTGCTCTGGGTATGGACGTATGGTCCCATAGAGACAAGCGGTCGGGTCAAGACATGCATACTGACAGACTGAGTGCTGGCACACTATGTAGTGGGATGGCCTTGGCTGGCTGGGCCGTGAGCAGTCGGCGAAGACTGCCCGAGACGTTGGCTGCAGTGATATATCGCAGCCTACCATTGAGTGTGGACACTCTCGTAGCGTCCGGCAGGGACTGCACGTACACTACACAGTAGACATGGTTGGCATGGCCACTACTACACATCTCGACTAGACCGACATCCTTCCAAGGGTCTATTTTCTAGAAGCCCCAGCCAAGACTGCTCACTCACTTGGAATCCACGCAATAGTCAGGGGCTGGGCAGGCATATCCTGCAACCGATGTCTTTTAGGGCAATATGCCGTTCATCATTCAACGCGAAGGAATCCCAAAACCTGACAGGCCCTTTGCTTCATGCTAAGGAGCAGAGGAGGATGGCCATACTCCCAGACTCCCTGGACAATCAGCTAATATGCCTCCGCGTAACCGGCATCCACACTGAAGAGATTTACGACGATGTTACGTACGCCCGCACTTGAAAGTAGAATAGCACGTTGAAAATCGCTGATCTGACGTTCCGGCATTTGTTGTAGATTTCTTACAGTGTCAGGACTGTCTGTGCTGTGTGGTAACTTTGCATAGCCAACCCAGTTGGAAATCATAACACGATGCTGAGATCTGTTATGAACGGCCTTACACCGGGATCGTTCTCCAAATCCCCAGTAACATATAAGCATCTATTATAGCTAGTCGTCGATGGCGTTCAACATGTGAGCCTTGAGCCGGGCGGTGATAGGTAGACACTTATGCATACTAGTTGACTAGATCTTCTTGCATACCGCCACTCTGGTACTTGGAGTATAACGCAAGGCGAGCCAATGAGTGAGATAGTGCGGGAGTGGGCATGACGGCCCTGCATACAGTGTACCGACATACCTAGATACGTAGTAAGGTATGACAAAGGACGACTGAGTGGTTGAACATGTTGAACATGTGGAAATTACCGAGGTTGGTGCCACATAGGATGATATGGGACCTGGGCACTCCCGCCTTGCCCGCGATAGCTAATCTCTAGCAAGTATGGATGAGACGAGGGCATGAAACTCCCGTGAACGGAGCACATGGGTGTATTCGTGCTCGAACGACCGGCATCTGTACCACGTAGCAGTAGGAAGATGACGGGGACGTCGCCGTGTAGTACAGTACCAGGGCGTACCAGCCTCTGCTCACCGAGCTGTCAAGGCCTAGGTCTTCATCAGCCTCAGGTACCTACCTAAGGTAGGCTACGTAGGCGAAAGGGAAGATTGTTATTTTCATTACCAAGAGAGCCGCAACGGGTAATCGTACGGTCAAGTCTCGACTGTGTAATTTGGCCGTATGCGGCGACTATCTGCTCTGGAACGCTTTGGCCCGTCCTATATCCTTAGCGTATAACTAGAGGGGGCCACAGGGACTTTGGGGGAGTGGGAAGTTCACTAAAAGTGCTAAATTGTATGGAGATGATACGGGGGACACGGGGAGAAATAGGGGCCTTACGCGGGTATTGGGCAGATTGGTTGGCTTCATTCTCCGGTCTCCAGCAGCCCACCAGCCCACTAACCCGCTGAACGGAACCGAGGGTGCTCCCGTCCCAGCCGTCTTATCTTTGCGGGTTGATCGTCAGCGAGCTAAATTAGTACTTGCTGCATTCGGTAGGTAGATATACTACACGATTTTGGCAGTTTGGGTCTTGGTAAAGAAGGGCACAATAATCTGAATCATTATGAAGCTGGGTTGGGATGGAAATGCCATCTGGTGCAAGACATGCAAACCGCTGAACGAGCAGACAAGGGGCACCGAAATATACAAGGAATAGTAAAATATGCCGTCTCACAGTGGCGGAAGTGCGACTACTAATTTTGTAGCCTTCTACGCCCGAGAGGCACAGCACAGGCGAAGGTCACCTTATTACCTGGACAGAACATAGCAGCCCCAGCCCAATCAGGTAACATGGTTAGTCGGGAGGGACAAGAGACGAAACGGGGACAATGATGAACCGAACTGACCGAGTGAACCCTTCCAAGGTTCGCCCTTCAGCTCTGCGACAGCCCTCCGCCTTACTTCCGCCAAGCTCCCAGATGACAATCAGATTGCAGCGTAGCATCCGCTGAGAGACCCATGAGCGAACCCCCCCCCCCTCAGACCTAGTAAAGACATTGTCACCCAAACAAAGATACTCGGTGGGTGTCGGTGTGTCAATTTTTTCTTGTTTTTTTTTTTTTTTGTCGTCAGACCGCTCCGGGTTTCGTCCTCACTTTTCTTTACCTGTCCCAAGGCACCGGATCAAGCTATGTGGCTAGAGCGCAGCACAGACGAAATCCCAGCTCGCTGGCTCGGTGGAAAACTCCGTAGTGTGTAGGTGGCGTGACGGCACATCCAAACCGGTTCGAGCTAGGATTACATACAGCGAGCGAAGTTCTGGTATCGACGAACACGCTGCCGGGGTCCTTTAAAGGATCTGCTTAGAGCCGGGATCGATTTGGGCTAGTCAAGGGGTTCTGCTTCCAAGACCTGCTTCCTTGCAGGCAGGCGAGCAGGCCTGGCAGGAGAGGGCGAGGACTGTATGCAAGCCTGCACACACGACTACAGTAGCCTGGACGCGAGCATGGGATCGTGTGTAGAAGCGGAGACAGGCCGCACGGGATTACCTACGACCCCCGGGCGAGGGCACTCAGGGGGATGAGGTGGGACGTTATCCTCTTCAGACCCCCCATGCACGGCCCGGAGCGCCGGGTGGCCAGTTTAGGTAATAGCACGTTGTTCTTTCGACCTGGGTCGGAGGAGAGAGGCCCCCTTGGGAAAATCGCGATCCCAATCCCTCAGGAACGGGCGTTGCATTGAAATAGAAAATTAGGGTATGTATATCTGAGAAATCCTCGGGCTCGGCGATCTCACCCTCTTGCTCGCTGTTCTTACTTCCCTTTTTTAATATTTCCTTCCCTTCATGTCTCTCCTTAGCCCTCTCACTCTTTAACACTCCTTGCGCCAAAGTCACCATGGAGCCCAATCCCATGATCGTAGCCGCCTTCGGGCCCCCTCCGGAAGGCTTGGACCTGACCGAGAACCAGCAGACCGCCGACAATGTGGCTGCCATCGTATGCGCCGCTGTTGCCACCCTCGCCTTAGTTCTTCGGTTGTACTCTAGGACGTTCCAGAGGTTCGACATGCTGGCGGATGACTGGCTGATGATTGTTGCGTTGGTACGTTGCTGGGCCCGAGACGAGTTCTCGTTGCTGCCTTGGCTAGGTTGTGCTAACTAGACGGCCAGTTGTTTGTCTATGGTACTGCTGTCATCACCGTGATCGGAGGCTCGCACGGCGCTGGCAGGCACATATGGGCGTTGACGCCGCAGAATGTCTCTGACACCTTCAAGGTAAGACGGTTTTCCGAGGCAGCAGATTCGGCTCATTCTCTAACACGCGGTCTAGTTACTGTATTCTTACACCTTTGTATACGCGGGCAGCGTCTCTTTCACCAAGCTGTCTATTCTGCTATTCTACCGCCGAATCTTTCAAAGGGGCACGAAATGGTTTCACATCCGACTCGGCATCGCGCTCTTTCTCGCCATCAGCTACCCGCTCTGCATTTGGTTCATCATGGCTTTCGTCTGCAAGCCCCCCTCTCAGTTCTGGACGCAGTTCCTGGGCACCACGGCTGAGTGCGTCGACATCAACACCGCCTTCATGGTCCTGACGGTCGTCAACATGATCAACGACATCGTCGTGCTGATGGTTCCGATCCCCGAAATTCTGCAGCTCCAGATGTCTGGCAAGAAGAAGCTCGCCGTCTGCGGTGTCATGTTGCTGGGAAGCTTGTATGTGCATCAAAAGCCTGAACGGAACTATCGTGTTTACTAACCTGTATGTGCAGTGTTTGCGTTGCCAGTGTCGTACGTATTTGGGCATTTGCCGAGTTCATCAAGGCTGTCGACTTGACGTGGTCGCTGGCGCACGTCTTCCTCTGGTCATCCGTCGAGCCGGCCGTCGGTATCGTCTCGGCCTGTCTACCAAGCTTGCGCCCCCTATACCGCCGCGCCCGGGGAAAGTTGACGTCGAGCAACAACACGGCGAGGAACGGATCGAGCGCCGCCTGGGGTGCCAAGTCGAGCAGGGGCCCGAACAGCTACGTGAGATTTGGAGACAACGAGTCTAGATCGGCCACGGACGACGAAGTCGCTCTGACGAGCATCAGCAGGGGCCCGGGCGG
The DNA here is from genome assembly GCA_022432365.1 of Hypoxylon sp. FL1284. Taxonomy (NCBI): domain Eukaryota; kingdom Fungi; phylum Ascomycota; class Sordariomycetes; order Xylariales; family Hypoxylaceae; genus Hypoxylon; species Hypoxylon sp. FL1284. Next base: position 978,702 of record JAJJXE010000002.1, read on the forward strand.
TTCAGACGTCGCAATACCCAAGAACGGCATCATGGTGCGGTCGGAAATCGTGCATCAGTTCGACCATGCTAGGTGATTGGAGATGCGATGTACCATCTTCCAACGCTGCCACCTCCCTCTTGTATGAGGGCTGGCATTTCAGTTCCAAGTTCCAACCACAATGACCGGAGGCCATGAGGGCGACATCCCACTGCGGCCGGTTTAAGACGCCTTGGACCACCATCATGTTACAACCAAAGCGGACTACTACGCATATGTCTGCTGGCTCAACTGATGGGCGAGGTTTCAGCTCAAACCCGTATTGGGTTGTCCCTCCCATTGAGCTTGGAAGACCTGAGAACTGAAGCGCGTCGTATATACATTGCCGGGTCACCCCGAGATTCGTCCATATTAAGATCGTGTCGTCGTCTAATAAGACACTTTGTACTTATCTTATAATTCACTTATTGCCTGTCATTTCCGTGTAAGAGATACCCAAAATATGTACAAAATAGATACCTCCTATAGTAAATGGAAACGAGGGCCTCGGAATAGGACATCGTCAGCTCGCTCTTGTGGAGAAGAGTTGCGTCCAGTCTGCTAGTTGCTAGTCTAGCTCGTGTCCATCTATGCCTATTTTCTCGTGACATGGTGGAGACGTAAATTTTTTTTTTTTCTTCGCAATATTGAACTGCCGTGCCATCTACTGTAACTGCGGGGAGGGCGCCATAATAATGGTTACCATTTACACATCGATGATGCGTAGTCTATGAAGTGATTGGAAATCTTGGTTTGCAATCTGAGGCGTGTGTAGATTATATGTTCTCCTAGAGAACCGCAACTGGACTTGAAGTGTGGTTATTTTCATATATATCACTTAGACCATCAGTCGCTATGATACTTCAAACCAGTGCCGTGGCTATAATACTGGCTGGGTCCGTTTGTGGACAGAACATCAGCTTCGTCTCTGACCCCGGGGTAAGCTATATCCTTATTTTGACGGCATATCAGGAACATGAGATACTAGGATAATACGCTAAATATGTTCGCTGCCTTAGGTATATGGCCCGAACCTCGAGGTTGCTCACGCATACTATGGACAGTGGCCAACCGGTGAGTGGTTAAAAATCTGTACCAGCATGATGGTTTGACACCATAAAGCGCATAAGTTGATCTCAGAATAGGAATCGCCGTCTCAAGCACGGGACGAATGTTCTCCAATTACCCGGGAGGTTCGTTACACACAATGCCAGACGATGTAATGCTAGATGACTCAAAACAAGTTATCCCTAGGACTCGACCCTGAGAATACTTTCAACGGCTCCAACAATGTGTACACGGTAGGGGAGCTTACCTCGCTTACCGCGGAGAAACCGTTCCCGAGCCTGGAAATGAACCATCCGCCAGGGGGAGCCATCAACTACAGCACGACACCGCCAAGTATTACGCCCTCCCCGCTTGAAGGAATGATCACGCTAACACATGCGTAGCCGGCGCAAACTATCAGAACTATCTGATTGGTGTCCAGTCCGTTGTGATTGACTCCCTGGACCGGCTGTGGATACTCGACACCGGCCGCGTCCTGACCCAAGACGGTGTGCTCGTGCCAGCGACGTACGGAGGACCGAAGCTCATCGGAGTCGATCTGAAGACGGACTCGGTATTCAAAACCATCGTATTTCCCTCCACGGTGGCATATGGGGACAGCTATCTAAACGATGTCCGATTCGACCTCCGAGCTAATCTGTCCGACTCGACGGGCGGGGGCGTCGCGTATATCACAGACAGCAGCGCCTCCGGGAATAACGCCCTCATCATCGTGGACCTGGACTCTGGCGAGAGCTGGAGACATCTCGGGCTGACTCGTGCCGTCCGCGGCGAGTCCCAGTTCCTACCCTTCATCTGGGGCCAGCCGGGCTACTACACCGAAGCTGGCGAGCCGTACACCAGCTTTCCCATCGGATCCGACGGGATTGCGTTGTCTGCCGATGGCGAGACCTTGTACTGGTGCCCCCTGGCGTCACGGTACTTGTACAGCGCCCCTACGGCGAAGCTGCGCGCCCGGGGATCGGCTAGTGAGCTCATGGCCCAGCAGTCAGTCGTGAATCATGGACAGAAAGGGGTTAGCGATGGGCTCGAGATGGATAGTAACGGCATCATCTACGTGGGCAACAACGAGGGGAACGCCGTCAACGTGTTTAATCCGTCTAACGGGACGACGCTCACATTCGTGCGGGACCCGAGGATCAATTGGGTAGATACAAGTACGTTCTGCTTTTCTCTCACGCCCTCACTGTCTTTCTCCTGGGGCAATTTCTCCCCCCTGCTGCTTGTGAAAAGCTAACGAGATGAGCAGTGTCCGTCGCGACTGATGGTCATCTGTACTTCACCGTTAACCAGCTCAACTTCGCGTCCGCGACTTACCCGGGCACGGATAGGCGAGTGCGGCCGTTTGCGCTCTTCAGGGCACCGCTTCCCAACGGCGGCTCTAAAGCAGGTTGAGTATCATCGTCTTTAGCCGTCACGTATTTCTGACGTAGATTATTTGCGAGATATACTACCTGCCTATTCGAAAATTGATCGAGTGTCATGCGCCGATCGTCTACCCCATGCCAGGGCTGGGTTTCTGTAACACATCGCTGTGATCGTCATTGCTAGACGGACAACTATAGTGATGCATGTTCTTAGTTGTACGCTCACCTGCAGGTAATCATAAGTCGTATCCGTTATGGATTTTGGGATTCGTGATCCGCATTCCTTCGCTGCGCTAAGTGTGCGAACTAGGTACGATCTCGTGATGGATCGTATTTCGAAACCTTCCATGGCCTTACAGGGGGGGGGGGAGAGATGAGAGAGGAGAAGAAAAAGAGGAGAAAAAGAGAAGAAAAAGAGAAGAAAAAGAGAAGAAACTCGCAAACTTGGTATTCATCTCCTAGTTGGTACGTTAGGTAGCACAGAACACATGCTGTGTAACGTGTAATAGTTATAGGAGAAGTACCTAGGTGCCTCTGATACTGACTGTACAGTTTACAGAAGGTGCCTTGATTCGCAAATGCTTCGTCCCAAGGTAGGCTTTCTCTAACAGTCGTCCTGCTGATAGTATAGCCTTGGCTCATCTTGATTCTTACTCTTAAGGCCTTCAAGACGCAGGTCTTGAAACCCTGTCTGCTTGTCTTCTGCTTCCTGCCGCTTCCTGGTCTTAGGTGCTTGTCTTATGTGGTCAAAATATCTAATATCGAAAAAAAAGTCAGATAAGCTAAACAACTAAGGTTAATGCGCACAGACTTGAAGAGCCACGGCTTTTCGGCCCCCAAAGTCCTTCGCCAATCCATCAGCCACCATGCACTAGCCACCAGTCATCAGCCACTGGGCGTCAGCCACGGAGCCGGCCCAGCTCAAGCCACCGGTTCGTGCTATGTGGCTGCCAGGTGAAGCCTCGGGGCTGGCCGGACTGTCGGGTAGCGTGACAGGTGCGCACCACCTCGAGGTCGCCGAGACAACACCCCAAGTGACCCGCATTTTTTCTTAGCCGGGAGGCGCCATATCTTGACCGATATTTCCTCTCCTCTCTGTTCTCTGCCACCAGGAGATAAACAAGGCATCGTATGATGACGGATGATTGCTGCTGTCGCTAGATAGGATTCCTGCTAGTCGATTCTGGGCCATCGGTTTCATCTCCTTATTCATCATATAATCCGCAGAAATTTTCGAATATTGCTCGACAACGCACACGCACAAACACCCCTGCAGCTGATTATACCCCTCCACCATCACCGCCTCTTATCGACGCAGCAACTACTTGACCTGCTCGAGCACCAATTATCATGTCGAGCACCATGAGAGGCACGCCCAACAGAGGGCAGAGTCGTGGGTCTAATCCCTTCGGACCCGGAAGTCCTGCCAATTCTAACATCCCCCGTCCCGTCTTGGACAACCACAACCACTCTCACCAACCCCCTCCGAGCGATGCTGCCTCGGGCATCAGCGCAAGTAGACAGAAGCAGACTAAGCGAGATGAGGTATGCGCACAAGTCTAGCCTTCCTATCCGTGTCGTGCTCGGTGCTGATTTGCTGGTGCTAGGCTATCCGGCGAAAGCTGGAGAGCGATCTCTCCAAGAAGAAGCACCTCAACGGCCGCGCCCGACACTCGCGAAAAGCCCCTCCCGGCACCGTTCTTGCCCTCAAGCCGAGCCCCGCCCTCCAGATCAAGCCGGGCACCACCGTTGCCGAAGCCGCCCAGTTGATGGCCGCCAAGAGAGAGGACTGCGTGTTAGTTACGGACGATGACGACCGAATCGCTGGTATCTTTACGGCCAAGGATCTGGCCTTCCGGGTCGTGGGCACCGGCCAGAAGGCCACCAATGTCACCATTGCCGACATCATGACCAAGAACCCGCTATGCGCGCGCACCGACACCAGTGCCACCGAAGCCCTTGACCTCATGGTCCGCAAGGGGTTCCGGCATCTGCCTGTCATGGACGAGAACCAAGATATCTCGGGTATCCTCGACATTACGAAGTGCTTCTACGATGCCATGGAGAAGCTGGAGAGGGCTTACGCTTCTTCCACGAAGCTCTATGCGGCTTTGGAGGGTGTGCAGTCCGAGCTGGGAACCAACCAGCCCCAGCAGATCATCCAGTACGTCGAGGCCCTCCGGTCCAAGATGTCTGGCCCGACTCTGGAGAGCGTGCTTACCGGCATGGCTCCTACTACCGTCAGCGTCAGGACTACGGTAAAGGAGGCTGCGGCGCTGATGAAGGAGAACCACACCACCGCTCTGTTAGTTCAGGACCAAGGTCAGATTACGGGTATCTTCACGAGCAAGGATGTCGTTCTGCGAGTTATCGCCCCAGGCTTGGATCCTGCCACCTGCAGCGTCGTCCGCGTCATGACGCCGCACCCTGACTTTGCGCCGATGGATATGACTATCCAGGCTGCTCTGCGAAAAATGCACGGTAGGTCACTTATGCTCAAGAATATGTCGCGGTAGATGAAAGGGCATGCTGAGCTAACAAATCATGCAGACGGCCATTACCTCAACCTCCCGGTCATGAATGACCAGGGCGAGATCGTCGGCATGGTTGATGTGCTCAAGCTGACTTATGCGACACTTGAGCAGATCAACACCATGTCTACTGGAAGCGACAGCGAGGGCCCGGCCTGGAACAAGTTCTGGCTTTCTCTGGATAACGAGACGGAGTCCATGGTTTCTGGTGATGGTAGCCACCATCACGGCACCATGGCATCGCGATCCCTCATCTCGCCCGACGCCACGCGTGAGCGCATCAACGACTCCGTTGCGCCTGGTGATAGCGCCTCTCACGTAGGTTTTGATTCGTCTCCGATCCAATCGGCGGTGGCACAGCAGGCCCCCGCCGACGTGCCGTTTGCATTTAAGTTCAAGGCACCAAGCGGTCGTGTGCACCGCTTGCAAGTGGTGGCGAGCGACGGAATCGAGCAATTTGTCGCTAGCGTGATGGCTAAGCTTGGCGGTGAGATAGAAGCCATAGGCGGCGCGCCGGCGGTGGAGGACGGCAAGCTCAGCACTGGCGGATTTGCGATGAGCTATCTAGATGACGAGGGTGACACTGTCAGCATTACGACGGACCAGGATCTGCTGGAGGCGATCCTGCTAGCGCGACAGAACCACCGTGAGAAGGTGGACCTATTCGTGCACGATCCCGAGAAGCCGCCCGTCACGGTGGTCGCTCCTCAGCCCGACGCCGCGGCCACGCCGGCGGCCAGCTCGGCTCCTTCCGAGGTGCGCCGCCGACGGGGCACCGTCGACTCGGACGACTCAGATAGCGACGAGGAGGAAGACTACCAAACTATCAGGCGCCGTAAGAGGAGCCACCAGATTGTCGAGGCTGACCAGATCATCGCCGGCGTGCCTAACGAGCTGCTGCTGCCCGGCGCCATCGTTACGTTGGCGGTGGTCATCATCGGTGTCTTCACCATCTCGAGAGCCTCGAGCCGGTAAGGCGTCTTGGTTTGAGCTTAGGCATTATTTTGATAGTCAAGGTGGATCGTTGCATTGCTATTGGAATCCATTGCGAGTAAACCGAGTCGCTGAATAGGGGACTCGAAACAAGAGTCAGTTGTAGATAGTTCTAAGTCCTCATGATGAATAGATTAGTAATGCAATTTGCACTTATGCGCTATGTTTACCAATGTCACTTTCGTTTCGATCCTATATACAGCCTCTTAATTGATTAGGCCTTACGAACTTTCCAATGTTTTGTCATAACCCCTTTTCAACCCCTTTTCAAGATGAGAGCTCTAAAAAGGTACTTGGGTACTTAGACATGAGTGATCTTATCTTATCAACAATCGGAAACACATCGGCAATATTACTTTCCCGCCAAGCTCTAAGGTGATGGGGCATTGAGCTTAGGTAAGGATTGTAGAGCGTCAATTCAATTGGAAAAAAGAAAAAGTCGGAAGCGGGCTGTTCATCAAGCTACGCGAGACGGCCATTTCGACACCATGATAATAAGAGATATTGGTGTTCGCCATGGTAGGTAGATCGAGCTGTCTCTTTTCAACTGCCTCAGCTAATCAAAATTCCCAGCCCGTAAGGCGTTGGCAACACCGCTGCGTCAGGTCTGTCGTCGTGCTCTCACGACCGAGCCGACTCCAACAGGCGTGGCCGACCTCACGGAACCGACGATGCAGACACCCAATGCGCAACCGCAGCCTCCCTCGGTATTCACCGCAAACGCCCGACCGTCCGTCAAACGCAAGAAGTTCGCCGCGCCCGACGCCACGGTGCAGAACTACCAGCTGGCGCAGGAGCTTCGGCGCAGGATCGGGCGGATCGGGTCGCGGGTGGAGCGGACGTACCGGCCGGCGGACGTGTTCCTGAACCCGCCGGGGCCCAAGGACGTGACGCTGGAGCTGCTGATGGCGAGCCAGGCGCACATGGGCCACCACGCGTCGCTGTGGAACCCGGCCAACGCGCGGTACATCTACGGCATCCGGCAGGGCATCCACATCCTGTCGCTGGAGGAGACGGCGGCGCACCTGCGGCGCGCGGCGCGCGTCGTCGAGGAGGTGGCGTACCACGGCGGCCTGATCCTGTTCGTGGGCACGCGGCCGGGGCACACGCAGATCGTGACGCAGGCGGCGCGCCTCTCGCGCGCCTGCCACCTCTTCACCAAGTGGGCGCCCGGCTCCATCACCAACAGCGAGGTCATGCTCGCCGGCCTGCCCATGCAGATGGTCGACCAGCACGACCAGCCCGTCGAAGGCTACGAACGCCACCTGACCGAGCGCCGCCCCCTCGTCCCCGACCTCGTCGTCTGCCTCAACCCCATGGAGAACTACGTGCTCCTGCACGAGTGCGCCCTCGTCAACGTGCCCACCATCGGCGTCATCGACACCAACGCCGAGCCCTCCTGGGTCACGTACCCGATCCCGGCCAACGACGACAGGTGCGTTTTTTTTTCTTTTCTTTTCTTCTTTCCACCCTTCTCGTCACTCTCAGGTTTAGAACGCAGTAACAAGTTCGCTAACGATCTTCGTAAACAGCCTGCGCTGCCTGGCCGTCATCGGCAGCGTCTTGGGCCGCGCCGGCGAGGCGGGCCAGGCACGCCGCCTGAGCGACGCCGACAAGGGCACCGTCTCGTGGGAGACGCCGCTCGAGGTGGTTGGCTTCATGGCAAGCGAGCAGAGGAGGAGGGGTGGGAGGTAGTCTGCGGCCCGCCCGGAGAAGATGCTCGGAGGAGACCTTGCTCGAGCCGTCAGCGGCGAGTGGAAACTTTCTAGACAAGAACCAGGGCTTCGTGTAAATCGACTCGTTGACAATATACATGTGTATACGTACGGGGAGACGATCCGTTTCCTGCTTGCGGTTTTGTGATTATCCTCCGTACTGCACGTGCGTTTCTACGTCCCTAGTGATGTCTTGAAACGACTTGAGTCGCGGTTCGTCACAGCCTATGGGCTGGGAATATCGTGCTAGGTTGCACTGTCTGGATTGATCACCATCCGGACGTGCCCGTTTATCTTGGGGGCAGACTTGACATATTGCTTCCATCTTCGACTGTTTTCGCACTAGCAGTCAGTCTATCTTAGGGGCATAGACATTGGGCTACTACTACTTCTTTTCCTGAAGCAGCTAATGGAGGGTGGAATCATGGCCTACTACGACCAAGAAAGGCCAACGAGCAATTTGCTCTGAGTATATCCCAAAAAAGACTTGATGGCGACCACAGCTATTCACAGTATTACTTACCTCCGAAAGTAGTATGCCTCTATGATGCGATGGAATTTCTCTTAAGAGACTGCTCGCAGGGAGGCGAGTGAGTCACTGGATGCCGTGTCATGACCATAGCCAGGAGGAACCAGTTATCCCCCTATCCGCCTTTACAACATGCCTTCTGAAAAGACAGTCTTTACCTTGCACTATACGCAAGAAGCGGCATACTGTCTGTGCCCGGACAAGAAAATTTGCGAGTGTGCAGCTCGTTGTCGTCAACGGCAGCCTCATCTACCACCTAGCAGTACCTCAAAAACAGAACTGAGTGGTGCACTCCTAAGGCATCACTGGGCCTTCATCATCGGTCCCAATGACGAGCAGGGCACGCGGTTCGACGACAGTAGCCAGGCGTCCGAAGAGCAGCGCCGGTACGACGCCCGCAAGATGTCCACCTGGGAGCTGATTCTGCGAGGTAAACGGCTGGAGGAGTCTTCCGTCTACTAGCCAAGTTTCCCATGCTGAAACGAATACATGTGAAATCAGCATCATGTATGTATGTGAGGGCTATATCAAGTTACGACAAAAGCAAAGGCAATTCGGGAAGTTTCCCGAAAGACTTATTACATTGTGTCTCGCGATATACCACTAGAAGTCTAGACGATTATTTTTAGAAAGCGGCTTGATCCTATACTGTGCTTAGAGTGATACAGGATGTCACATGCAGAGATCGCGCGAGAAAGATGAGAAGCACAACATTTACTATGTTCGTATCGGACCTGTATGAAGTCGGCTACCTCCTGGTAGTCAATTACCGGCATAGCTGCCGGACAATAAAACGGAGCAATAGGATCGACTATCTTCAGGTATTGCGGGCTTACAGTGATCGGGATAGTGATCCATGGAGACGGAGTAGCATATCAAAAATCCCATTGCTCTTGCAGATCCAAGTTGGACTTCGATATCGCCGCGCCGCCAAGCGAGCTAACCGCACCTCTCTTCACCCCTGCCCTTGAGCCTCAGTACATACATAGTATTCCGCGGTTCGTTTCCAGGCGTGATCCGGCCGTCGGCAAGCCGTGTTTGGTATGAGCGATCTCATCTACTCCACATGATAGCATGCTCGTCTTATCATAAGGTGAGCTCTAGTCCTCAGCTTCTTGCTGGGATTGGGAGCCGTAGGATTTGTGATAGTCGGCTAGTTAGAACTTGTCACGATCGCGATGAGAGATGGGTAAGATATATTCTAATGCATTCCGGCCTGTATACTACTATGTGTACTCCTACAAGGGGGTAAATTACCAACACAGTCTATACGTGAAAGCGGTGAAGGCGGTTCGATCAATGGCGCCTGATAACCATTAGAAGAAATGTTTTTGTTTCTTGAATCTTACTCCTCAACCCCACCTAGGACCCTTGTAGATGTCGATAGGGAATTTAGGAGGTACGATGTCCTTTCGACGAGACCGGCCTCCAGCCGACAAAAATGACCATGCTTAATATCCCGGGGAGCGGTTGTTTAACCCCTTCCAACTAAGTCGCCTAAGACAGATCCAGGTTCGTCACCCCGGTGTCTTCACCCCGGTGCCCTGCCATGTCCCTTTGCGGCCCAAGGTGCTAACGGCAGCCTCCAAGGGGTTGGATTGCGCGAGTCATGTACGGGTACCGGAAATCCAACATCTCGTCAAGGTCACATCTGCTCAAGGTCACAGCCGGTGTCACACTCAAAGCAATGCCAACATGCAGTGAGACTTCGACCTATAGCTCCCCCGGAGCTTATATAGCACAGATACGCATCGCTTCGACGTGGTAGTGTTACCCAACCAGTCTGCAAAACGACGTCGAACAGTTGCGCTGCGAACGAGCCCCCATGAAGGACCCCTCATCAGGATTCGGTAAGCTCGGAGGCATTGGCGCGGTCTGGAGTGATAGGTGGCATGCGCGAACGGGTCTTCGCATACGTCTCTTGGGGTTGGAGACGTGTTGGATCCCAGAAGAGCAATCCCGTGAGAGTGGTTACCAACCGACAATAAAGAGCCCCACGACAATCGGCCGAAAATACCACATTGGTGATAAGCAGTGATGGGGACCAATGCTCTAATTGGTATTCTCCGTGAAATGTCCTTCCATCTTGGGCAAAATACATGATAGCTCTGGCTCGCTCACAGTCGGAATCATGTACGTGCCGAGTTGGGGATATGCAGTGTTTGCGTGACGACCCGGCACGCTGGTTGAGCACTGTTCGACATGATCGCCATTGGGACCGAGGTATGGGTAAGTTCGTTGGAGTAGACCAATAACGCGTCACCGTGGCGGCTCAGATAGAGGAAGAGGAGGGCGGGGAGAGGAACAAGGGGCTTGGTGAGGAGTCTACTTGAATTACACGTGTCACTCTTTTACCCAGGGTCTGGATAAAGCTTGTAGTAATAATTGCATCTGAAGGCGAACTCTCATTCGATAGAATCCCGCAACTGTATCGTAGCATGTCCCGCCGGGTCTATCCGTCCGTGGCGTATCAGCCATACAAGACAAGAACCAAATAAGGAACTCGAACGGGATGTGGCTCTACGGGGGGTTTCCCTCTCCGTCAGCCGTTACCTACATGCATACCTTGGTAGGTAGAGTAGTTTACCTGTTCAGTTAAACGATGCTATACGATGTGACCTTGCTGAGCGTTCTTCGGATGGACTAGAACTGGGTTCTCTGTGCGTTTGAACCAACAGAGCAGCATCCATAGCTAGGAGCTAGATACAGATGAAGAGCCACTTGGGACTATTGTGATCCTTGGACTCGGTAACGTGGACTAGTCAGAAAAGAACTCGCCTCCGCGGATCCTTTTTTTCCTTTTTCTGTTTCTTCCGCATCGTAGACATGCTACCGGCTTGGCTTACAAATGTTCGACCTCTCCCACCAGATGCGCATGGCAAGACAAGATGTACTTGAACCGGGATCCGCGTCGCTTGCAGTCGTGACAGATTACCGAATCGAGAGCTGGTTCCGCCGTTGACCATTGCTGGTACCCTTCCTTGTCGATATGCTGTGTGAAGAAGAAAAAAAAAAATTTGCCTACCAGGCGGCAAGCCTACATACTGCAAGGCCCTGTCCGCCCTTACAGGCGAGACACGATCCCCCAAGTAAATAGCTTGTGGATACCATGCCATGTCCGCCCGCTTATGCGTTCATCCCTGACAATGCCTCCCACCCTGGCCCGGTTTAGTAGTATTTCTTTTTTTCATATTCTCCCATCTCCCATGCTATTGCCTGGTTGTCTGTCCGGATCTTGTCCGTTGCTGCCAGCAGTCCAATCAAAAACATCCGACTTTCGCTCCTGAACCACGTAGTCGGGGAGCGGGTAGTCTGACATTCCCGCGAACTGGGTCTAAATCCGGGGGAGCTGGTGGGTTTCTGGGACAGGATATATGTGCACCGCGTCTGAATATTCCTCTTCTCACATATCTGTTTTCATCTTGAGGTTCCCGGCCGTGGTTTCTAGCTTAGTATAGTTCCTCGTAGACATCGAATATGGATCTTAAGATCTGTCTCTGTCTTGCCTCTGTGCAGGCCGTCGTCATATCAGCCTTGAGTTCATCCCATGAGACCCTGTCCTATCTGGCATCGAATCATGTTCTACTGTTTCTTGGACTTCTTGGTCTGCAGTGGGGATTGCTGAAGATCTATCGTATCTTCGTCTACCCAGCCTTCTTCTCTCCTTTAAGGCACATTCCTGGCCCCAAGGTATTTTGAGCCGTCTGCTTCTGAATGAAAGACGGTAGTATCTGACTTTCTCCTAGGATAGCAACTTCTTTCTCGGTCAGCTCGTGAATCTGTACAGAGCTTCAACGCCGATTGAGCATTATATGAAGTGGTCTTTAACATGGCCAGACTCACCCTTCATCCGGTACCCTATCCTTTTCAACAAGGAGATTCTTCTCATCAACACGGTCGAGGCCCATAAGCAGATATTGCAGACCAAATGTTACGACTTTGTCAAACCCAAGTTCCTGAGCCGGCTGCTCGGCGAGATCGTGGGCACAGGTCTCCTATTTACCGAGGGCCATGAGCACAAGAGACAGCGAAGGATGATCTTGAGTATGGTGTACGAGTCTCGTTGCATCACTACCTCGCTGACCTTATTCGTCTAGATGTCTTTTCCGTCCCTAACATGAAGAAGCTTCTGCCGGTCTTCCGAGAGAAAGCCAGTGAGATGGTGTCGTTCGTGGAACGTAGGCTCAAGGAGAACCCTTCCGGAAATGTCGAAGGTTAGTAGCCCCAATCGTATCGTACGCGCTCGATTCTTGCTAAGCGGCTAATATGAACAGTTCAATCCATTTTCGGCAAAGCTACCTTGGACGCAATCGGAGTGGCGGCCCTCGGCATGGAACTAGAAAATCTTCGATCAGAAGAGCTGAAGATGGACTTCCTGCAATGCTACTTCCGCATGCTCGCGCAGCCACCCGTGAGCGCTCTCATCAGCTTCATCCACGTCAACATACCGATCCGCAAGTTCATCCCGCTCGAGGCGAACTGGGGTTTCGTGCGCGCGAGCACCGGAGTCCGTAGTATGTTAGACCGCTGTATCGAGGAGCGTATTCGCGAAGTCAAGTCGACGGATCGAGAGAAGGTAGCGGGCCCCGAGTCGAGGGACTTGCTTACGTACATGATCGAGGAACGAGAAGCGAATAACGACGAGTTAACTATTGCGGACATTCGCGGTCATGTAAGTCTCGTGTTGAATCATGGCTTGCGCATGGCCTTGGGCTGAGCATATGCTGACACTTTCGATAGCTGCAAAACTTCCTTTCAGCTGGTAAGCAATTCTTTCTTGATTTACATACATCATATCGTGGACAGCTGAGCTGGCCTGTTTGCCACATGGTCGAACTATTCATTTTGATCGCCGGCGTCTAATTGTGATCTAGGCCACGAGACTACCTCTGGTGCCTTAACGTGGGCTTCGTACGTCCTGGCTACGCGACCAGATGTTCAAGATCGCCTCCGAGACGAAGTGATACAGAGCGTAGGGACGGTCGGGGTTCCCAGCTATGCCGATATCGAAAACCTGCACTACATGAAGAACTTTCTGCAGGAAGTACTACGAGCATACACCCCAGGTAAGTAACCGAAATTTCATCCGGTCTGGCTCAGTAGTACTGTGTCAGCCGTTCAGACGTATTCGCAGGCTAACTCTCGACGCACAGCACCGGCAACGTGGCGAGAGGCGGACAAGGACGTGGTGATCTGCGGGCAGTTCCTGCCCAAGGGCACGCAGCTGGTGCTCAGCCCGCCGGTGACGAACCTGTCACGGCAGGTGTGGGGCGAGGACGCGCTCGAGTTCCGGCCGGAGCGGTGGGACGCGCTGGAGGGCAGCGCGGCGACGCCGTACGGCACCGAGACGTTCGCCAACGGGCCGCGCATCTGCATCGGCAAGAGCTACTCGCTGCTCGCCTTCAAGGTCATGATGATCGAGCTCGTCCGCAACTTCCGCTTCTCCCGCAGCCCCGCGCTCGAGGCGCTCGGCGACAGCCCGCCGCCCGTGCAGAACCCGGCCGTGACGTGGCGGCCCAAGGGCGGCATGACGGTGCACATCGAGAGGATCTCGTGGAGCTGATGCTTGGGGGTGAATCGCGCGACAGATTTAATGGAGAGTAACGAGTACATACGGCTGCAGGAACATGATGTTGTATCATATGTGGATGAGTGCCAAAGTAAGCGTCCAAGGGGTCGGCTTTCTGTACATAGGATGTCAGCCCCCTGAGCCATGCTTCACGACTGACGGCCTCTACTATCTGGTGACATGGGTGAATAAATGTTACATGGAGATCGCTCTAGACTGGGACCTAGATCCTGCTTCGTAAGGCTCCTTTTGATTAAAAATGTCGAGAACGTTGATGTATGCTAGCCCGTCGCCGTTGAGGTAGGTAGACGGCTAACGGTGATCAGTAAGTAAGGTAGGGGTCCGGTTCCTGTGCATGGAAGGACGCCTTCGCTTTCTCTCAGTCTCTGAACCGGGCTGGAATCTACAGACCTGTAAATATTGGAATATCCGGAGCACCTGTAGAGTTCCTTATCGTAAAGATGCCCAATGAGCCAGGAGTTTGAGATGTTTGTGTTCGAGATGTCGCTGTTCTAACTTCCAAGGTTGGCAGCTTGGGTGAGCAAATGCTTAGGTAATTCTCATGTGGCTTTTGTGGCTTACATATTTCTCCGAAGCTTTAGCCGTCTTTCTCCGGTCTCGCCTGATGTAACTTGGGCCGTTCTGGAATATTCACACGTACGAATTTCCCCTCCCACATACCGCAGCACAATTCAGCATCGCCGACGAACATTTCAGAACTCCAACTGAACCGACCAATTACTTGAAACTTGGTAAGATTGTTGTTACGAGCTCCAGTTCTACGTATATCGAAGGAAGGCAAAAGGAGAAGGAAAAAGAAAATGCAAGCATAGATAGCATCATACTGTGACAGAGAGAAGAAACGATTGGTGGCATTGCCTTTCCCTACTTGCAAGTTCTACCCAGGTACCTCTTATTGATAGGTAACATGTCTAGGCCCGGGTACAAGCATCCGTCACGATCGGCGACACAAGATGCCGGCAATTATGGATGATCCGTCCAGTCCGACCATCTACCGAATTTCGGGCCAGCCCCCCTTTCCGGACCCGGCCAGACCGGAGCTCCCGCCGGATGTCCAGCCCCGCCAGGTTGTTTTACGAGATCGCCAGACCATCGCAACCGTTGTGCCCTTCGCCTCCCGCTACCAGGTTCCCGCGTCGCTACTCGCCTACCTCTCGGACCAGTTCGCCAAGGAGATCGAGGGCGGCGACACCTACCCCATGATCGACCCTATGCCGCTCGAAAAGTTCTCCGCTTACTGGTTCCAGAACTTCGGCGGCGTCATGCTGCTCGGCCAGGTCGATAGCGCCGCCGAGGTGGTTGAGGGCAAGGACTGGTCACGGGAGTGTTTGGGCAGCTTCTACATCAAACCCAACTACCCTGGCCGGAGCAGCCACGTGTGCAACGGTGGCTTCCTCGTCACTGACGCCTCCCGTAACCGGGGAGTCGGCCGGCTGATGGGCGAATGCTACCTGGACTGGGCGCCCAAGCTCGGGTACACGTACTCGGTCTTCAACCTGGTTTACGAGACCAACGTGGCGTCGTGCAAGATCTGGGACGCGCTCGGGTTCAAGCGCATCGGGCGCGTCAAGGGCTGCGGCAACCTCAAGTCGTACCCGGACCGGCTCATCGACGCCATCATCTACGGGCGCGACCTGGGCGCGGCGGGCGGCGAGGCCGGCAGCGGCGAACCCCTTCTCGTGAGTGAAGAGCGCTTCGACAAGATCAAGTTCTACCTCAAGTACGGGCGCTACCCGAACGGATCTGACCGCGCCGAGAAAAGCAGACTCCGGAGCGCCGCGACGCACTATAAGCTGCTCGACAACGACGTCCTCATGCTCAAGGACAAGGAGGTCATCAGCGACCCCGTCCGCCAGATGGATATCTCGCGTACCCTCCACGAGCTCGGCAGCCACGCCGGCATCAACAAGACCACCGCCACCATCGCCGAGCGGTACCACTGGAGCCGCATCAAGGAGACGGCCTCGGATGTAATTAGGACGTGCGAACAATGCAAAGAAGCTGGCAAGACGCCTTCTGTTCAGAATCCCGTCGGTTCCCGGCGTCTCAACGTGAATATCCCCAACAGCCCCCTTACCACCGGCGGTGGCGGCGGCGCAAGCCCCATGTCGAGAATGACTCCCCCAATGGCGGCCTCTGGACCCGGAAGTGTCGAAGAGACCGGCAGGGTCCTGGATCTCCCGCACCTTGTTGAGCCCACCAACCCGTACGCCCACGCTAGTGACATTACGTCCTTGTTGAACCCGCCCATGCAGGCAGCGCCAGATCACGGCTTGCCGTCCCACCAGGATCCCATAATGCACAGCCAGTTGCACCACGACTCGGCGGCGACGCTAGCCTCCCTTCACGAAGCCGTGGACATGTACCATCCCATAGACCCCCAGATCATATCACAGCCCGCCTCCCATCATCACCATCACCAGCCAGCAGCCCACCACCCCCACGCCTTCAGCGCCTTCCACCCCGGCGACGCCGTTCACTCGAGCCCGCACCCCTCGCACGCGTCGCTGTCAGGCCACCACGAACCGTACAGCCCGCACGACGCGCACCCGGGCGTCGCCTCGCTGCACGCGCCCGTCCCGTTCCAGGACCCGATGCACCCACCGCCACGGGACGACGAACCCGACGGCTCGTTCCAGGCGCTACTCCACAGCGCCGTCGTGCACCAACAACAGCAACAGCAGCAACAGCAGCAGCAACAAGCTCCGCACCACGATATCGTTCACCACCATCACCACCATCACGATGACGACGCGGCCGACCACCACAACCAGGTGGACCAGGACGCCGTGGACCGCGACCTCGACATGCTCATCAACCACGGCGACGACTCCGAGATGGACCTGGACATGGTCGTCGTGGGCGGCAATAACGACGACGTCGACGATGATGACGATGATGGCGACCCTGGTGCCGATGGGAAGCCGGATGGTGGCAGGGTGGCGGCGGAGGCTGGAGCTGATGGTCTGACGAAGCGGAGTAGTATCTACAACGTCGTCTACGGCTCCGGCTCTGGGCCGCCGGCGTGACGAAGCAGGCGATCGAGCGAGCTTGAGGGCAAATGGTTGTGACTTTTATTGTAGCGTGCATGCATTATGATACCTTTTTGGCTGGGACGAGGGCGGGATCAAGCCCATGGGAGTGTTTACTTAGGAGTATGGAGGGGATGGAATTATGATACCAGAAGACCTCACTGTAGAGACAGATCACATCTACAATTATTCAGATTGGATGCCTTTTTTCTTCTTCATTCTTGCTCATGTCCTCTACATATAGGCCTGCTGCCAGCGATACGTGAGATCTAGCGAGCTGTGCCTCTTATGGTTAGGTATCACAAGTTACAGCGCCATAAACGTGCGCTCCTCCCCCTTCCCTTTCACGCAGTCGCGATCCTAGGCACGTATATTCCCTCTTCACCGTCGAGGCATGCCTCTGCCGCGACCTCTGAGGGCCCTCTGGGCGGCTCCGGGAGGCAGGGGCTGGTTGGGGGCCTGGGGCTGAGCGCTCTCCTCGTTGCGGACGGTCTCGTCGACGCCGAGGATGAGGCAGCTGGCCTCGGTGGCGGCCTGGATGGCGTTGATCTTGACGAGGGCGGGCTCCCAGACGAAGCGGTCCATCATGTCGGCGACGCCCTCGTTCTGGAAGTCGACGCCGGCCCAGACGCGGCCGCGGCGGTGCTCGACGCGGAGGCGGTTGAGGATGTCGGTGGCGTCGAAGCCGGCGTTGTCGCACAGCTGGCGCGGTATCACCTCGAGCGCCTTGGCGAACGACTTGACGACGCCCTGCTGCTTGTGCGACACGGACGTGTCGGCGTACCGGTGCAGGTACGCCGACACCTCCATCTCGCACGCGCCGCCGCCGCCCACGATCATGTGGTTCTTGATGGCGCGCTTCACGATCATGATGGCGTCGTGCAGCGACCGCTCCACCTCGGCGATGAACTGCTCCGCCCCGCCCCGCAGCACCAGCGTGCACGTCTTGGCCTCCGGGCAGTCCTCGAAGAAGTTGAACCGCTCCCCGCCGATCTGCCGCTCCTCGAACGAGCCGCATACGCCCAGGTGATGCGGCAGGATGTCCGAGCACGTCGACTGCACCGTCGCGCCCGTCGCCTGCACCACCCGCTCCATGTCCTCGGACGCGACACGGCCGGCGCAGAATACGTCGCGGTCGGCGAAGTACTGAGTGGCTAAATCTCCGATGGGGAGCTTGGAGAGGACTACCTTGGCGCCTGTCTGGCTTATGGCCTCGAGCTTTTTGTAGATAATCTGCCACTCAGCGTCCACGATAGCTTGGTACTCGGAAACCTGTTCGACTCGCACTTCGGCGTTGTCCTTCTCCGCCTTTAGCTCCAGCTCGACATTCAGGCAGACGATCTTGGGTTTGCTGAAAGATTTAGGTTGTTGTTCGAAACCGGCGTAGGAGAAGGTCTTCTTGAACGCCACACCGTTGATGAAGAGAGAATCCGTTAGGGAACCACCAGGGATCTTTTTGACGCCGATGAGCTTCTCATTTAAGTCGTCTTGATCTAGGGATAACACGGCGTCGACAACCACTACTACTTGTCAGTTTCGATACATCGAACGAGGACCGCGCCTTGGCGGAGTTGAGAAACATACTCTTTGTGAAAAACGGCGTGTCCTTCTTGATTAACTTGCTCGTCATGGCTGTGCCGGCGAGCTTTCCTAGGGTTTCCCGTTTGTTGGCCTCGTCTGTTCTTACGGCGATCTCCTTGATCTTGTTGACAGCCATGCTAGACGCTCTCCGCAGACCTTTAATAATGATCTGGGAGCTGACACCTTGCTCGACATGTTCTCGAATCTCCTTCAGTATCTCGCCGGCTAAGACGACAACCGACGTCGTTCCGTCTCCAACTTCGGCGTCTTGTGATCTGGCGATGTCGACGAGGATTCGGGCGGCAGGATGTACGATATCGAGCAGCTGTAATCGTGTTAGCCGTGTCTAAAATCGCATATGACCGGTAAGCAAGAAACCAGACCTTCATGACTGTCGCGCCATCGTTTGTTATGGTTTGCCTGCCATTTTCGTCCACCATTAACAAGTCACCACCATACGGTCCGAGAGTAGACTTGATCGTTGCTTGAACGGCTAGACAGGCGTTGATGTTGGATACGATCTGGCCTTTTCCCTGAGAGGTGTCGGTGCCTGTGGCCCAAGTCAGCTACGACGTTTCGTTTCTATATCGAGGGGTAGCTCTCTACCCACCCTCTTTCAGGACGATAATGGTGGGGGCTTGGCCTCCGAACGACATCCTGGCGGCGGAAAGGTCGGCGACGGTGAGGAAGAAGATGTAGCGGGTAGCTAGTGATCCTCTAGGCTTGTAATACGAGGTGTTATGTCGGCCACTTCGCGCACCGCTACTTAATTTGGGCCTTGTTGACTTTGTATCGAGTTGGAGCTTGGGAAGCTTCAAAAAATTATATTGCAGCCTCGCAGGGATGTAAGGTGGGGCACCAGGGCACGGGCTAAGTCTTTCCTCTTTTTTTCCCTTCCTCTCTCTGCTTTGTCATCAATGCATTCTAGGGTAGCTTCCCCGGTATGTGCATGTATCATCATCCGTATACCTCTGTCGAGCTATATGTCGATAATGAACTACCCCTTTTCCTCCATATTTACGAAATACGGATCTGTATTCTGGATCATATCACTTGAACTTTTTACGAAAAGAAAACTTTAGTGATTGCAATGATGGATTTAGTTACAAGAGGATTCTAGCACTGCTTGTCGAAGCGGCCGAAGTTTTCATCCTATGCATTGCTTCGTAAAGGTCTTGAAAAGAAGCTTGACGTGATCACCTGCCTCGCAGGTTTGCCTGTCGTTCCTTCACCTACCAATAATAAAGTCGTCCATACTTCTTCATCTCCTTACACCAACATTCAGGGCACTGGAATGAACTCGTCTTTCGATGAGACCAGACGTCGACGATCTTGTCAAGATCCTTTAAGTAGAGACCCTCGTAACCCGCCAGGAATGTCTTGCGTGCGCGCATCCAATACGTCTTCCTTCGAGCCCTGTACCTATAACAGTCGCAGCAGAGATGAACCGTGGCTTTGGGTCTTCCAAGTGCAGTCCGAGGCTGCAAGGCGCGTAAGAGGGTAAGCATCCCTGGGTAGGCGGATATGGATCTCCTGTGGTGGCCGACAACCGAGGGGATTCGCAGGTTGACCATACCGGCGACGCTGAGCAGACGCTTGCAGGTGAGGGCTAGGAAAATCCGACTGTAACTGTCCGAGTGTGAGAAAACGAGGAGCAGAATCTCAGTCGGGAGTTTTCGGAGTAGAAGCGAGCGCTTCTGGGCGATTTGTGACGCTTTAAGAAGCTATTTAGTGTGTAAGTAGGGGTACCACGGGGAGCAAGCTGCAAGAGACGGGTTTATATGCTTACGTCTTGGGGTATTGAAAACCGACACCATACTGAGTGACGATGCTTCTTGCGACATTTGTCCAAATCCTCCCTGCAAAGCGCTAAATCCAGACTGTAGCTTTCCATCATGTATCAGGACTCGACGCGCTTATTTGGCCAGCTGGACTTGGGGATGCCTATGAAGCAGGTAGTTGAGTAGTAGTGGGAAAGGAAAATACGAGAATTGGAAAGCTGTGTAGAATCACTAATACCGTCGCCAGGACGCAGGTGCGCGCTTGGACTATCTAAAGTTGCACACGCCTACCAGGTGATTTAGGTATCTCCTATGGTATTCTTTCATATCGGCGCTACGCCGCTGAACTTGGTCGCGTTTACTGCATTTGCTCGCCTTCTATCAACCACGCTCTACGCGGTAGCGCGAGGCAATGCCAGTCGTTTGCATTTCTCGAGTCAATATGATGCATAGAATTATACTGCACCTAGAAATACTTTAATAGCTACGTAATAGCTGAACAGCTGTCCCTCTCCGGAGCTGGCGTCTATGATAACCAAGGCCGGCTCGGATGCCCGCACGTTGCGGGTTACGTGTGCTCCGCTCCGGGCCGGGTCCGGCAGCGGAACCCGGACAAAGCGGGCAGTCATATAACAAGTTCGCACTTCCGAGTTCAGGTATTGCTAAGTCCTCTAAAAAGGTATCTTTAACTACTCCGTCCGGCAGATTTCACTTTATCCCGCCTTACGTTCGACCGCAAATATTCCACCCTCTCGGCCATTTAACCCCTGGTTCTCCGCAATCCAAGCCGTACCCCAAATTTTCCGGGTGCGAATTTTCGGCATCTTTCAGCGGCTGGAACAATAAGCACATATAATTCAACCTCAATATCCCTCCTCAGCCATTTGACACCTGCCTGTTGTATCAGTCGACTTATAAGAGAGCATGTCGAGCCACGTCCCAACTCTACGATGGGGCATCGTTGCCACCGGCCTCATATCATCTTGGTTTGTGCAAGACCTAGCACTGGACCGCAAGGATGCGAGGGCACGACACACCATCCAGGCAATTGGATCATCTTCGCTCGAAAAGGGAAAAGGCTTCGTTGACAAGTATCTTCCGGGCCAGTCACCAACAATCTACGGCAGCTACCAGGAAGTATACGCAGACGCCGACGTAGATATCATTTACATCGGAACCCCGCATTCGTTCCACAAGCAGAACTGCTTGGATGCCATCAACGCCGGCAAGCACGTCTTATGCGAGAAGCCATTCACCGTCAATGCGAGGGAAGCGCGAGCTGTCTTTGACGTAGCAAAGGAAAAGGGGGTCTTCGTAATGGAGGCCATGTGGACGCGCTTCTTCCCGCTCACTAGAACTCTTCAGTCGCTCTTGCACGAGGACAAGGGGATTGGGGATGTCAGTCGCGTGTTCTGCGACTTTGCCATGGACCAGAAAATTGCATCATTGGGACCTGAGTCGCGACTGAAGGATCCGGCGCTCGGAGCGGGAAGTCTGCTTGATATCGGCATTTACAGCCTCACTTGGGGCTTACTAGGGTCAGACCCTGGAATAGGTGGGGAGGCCGCGAAGCCGGAGATCGTTGCGAAGCAGACGTTGGACGGGGGTTTTGACATTGCAACCTCCGCTGTGATGCTTTATCCAAACGGCAGGCAAGCCATCGTCTCAAGCTCGTCTTTGGTCAAGACCAAACCCGTGTTCTGTACCATTCAGGGGAACCTGGGTTCCATCGATGTCGAAGGATTCGCTTCAGCTCCGGAATCTTTCACCGTCCACTATTTGAAAGATGGGTCCTCGAAGAAGTACGACTTTGAGAGACCGGGTAGGGGGTTTTACTGGGAGGCGGACGCGGTCGCGCTCGATATCACTGCAGGAAAAGTACAGAACGAAATTATGCCCTGGGATGAGACGATCCGAGCTCTCGAGATCATGGATGAAATTAGAAAGCAAGGCGGTGCAAGATTTCCACAGGATGATGTACCTTAAAGAAGGACGGGTTTGGGGGGGGGGGGGGGGGGGGGGACCTGACAGCTTGGTCAGAGTCCTGGATCAAGTCCTCCCCGCGAGTTACTCTCAACGTCGTTGCATATTCAGTAAAATCCATTGAAATGGAACGTGTTCGAGAGTTATGATATCCTGTGTAACTGGGCAAACAGCTGGGGTAGATACAAAGTTTCTTGGAACGGCACCCGAAATACTAGCTTCAACCTCTCCTCAATGTTTCAACCTCATTGTAGCCACACCCAGGAGCTCCCCTCAAACAAAGCGGCCCGTGTGTGTGATTTTCATTTTCCTAATGTATCGAGCCCAATTCCCCAGGCAGCCCCAGCGTCCTAATTCCAGTTAGTGTTGCCAATAGATATGGGAGGAATACTTCCAACATACCATGGCGGATTGTGGCACCGACGCTGCCGTCGCACTCATCTTTACCGCGTCGGCATTATTTCCATACCAAAATCGGCCTGTGGTGCGCTTTGCAATGTTGTCGACGACGGCCGTGGCGTATTCCATCGTGTCCATCCTGGGGAGTTGGTCGTTTCCTTGAGCCCGGCTGAGGAAAGTATCCTCGATGCTCTTGTACAGAGACTCGGCCGGAAGCTTCAGGTCGCCAAAGTAGGTCTGGCCGTTGGTTTTGACCGCGCCTGTGACAACCTCGAGCACGTCGACACCGAAGGGAGCTAGCTCGAGTCGGAGGGTCTCTGCTACTAGTTCCAAGGACCTCTTGGATGCCGCATATGTTCCTTCGGCTCGAATTAGTCAAGGTCTATGTCAGGTATCAAGTGAATAGTTAGAGGAAGGGGGAATGGTGATAGCAGATAATACATACCCATGTACGGGACGTTGACATATCCGGAGATGGAAGTGATGTATACCATCATACCCTTGGCTTTGATGAGGAGAGGGGCAAATGCTTGAGTGAGGGCAATCGGGCCATAGAAATTTATCTCGAAGAGACGTCTCACCTTGTCTAAATCTTCGTCGAGTATAGGCATGAAGTGATTGCGCCCTGCATTGCTAATCAAGTAATTCAAAGTGCCGCCAGTGTGTTTAGTCACTGCAACGACTGCGGCTTTGATGTCGTCTGGCTTCACCACGTCCAGCTCCAGCAAGGTTACGTTAGGCAGACCTTTGAGGCTACCCGTCTTAGAGAGATCGCGAGCTGTGGCAAAGACGTGAAATCCACGCTTTTGCAAAAGGATGGCCAGCGCAGAGCCAATGCCGCCATCGCTGCAGCCAGTAATCAAGACGCTTTCTTGAGGAGCCATGATCAGAATGGAAGTGTAGAGATGGTAATTGGTGGGGTATGGTGAAATTCAAGATGAAAGAGATATAGGAGAAAGAAACAAAGACGGGAGGTTGGCTTGAATGATCAATTTAAGGGTGGAATGTGTCAGTAAGGGAGGGCATACACGCATGCACAATGAGTTGGCCTGGCTCGCCGTTGTGACACCTACTTCAAAGGTACCTCGAAGGATGGTAGCTTGCCGCTGCTATAGCATTGTGGTCGATTAAGTGCAAAATTCAAGGGAGATGCCTCAAAATTTAGGTGCCAACTCCAATCTGTCGTTTTACTTTTTTCTCCTGTTTACGTCCCCATACCTTAGGTACCTACCTCCTAGGTAGGTAGGTAGGCTAAATGGCATAAATCTGGCTTTGATCTAGGTCGGCACCTTTCCATACTCCCTTCAGCAGCTCTCAGCGATATAGAACAGTGATGCAAAATATAGCTTGAACATAAATACTAGAAATTCCTCAAAAGTCGTTTCCACCACGGTTGAGCTACCCCAGTCTCAACCTCCGCTATGTCCTTGGAATCTTCCAGGTCGCGCCGCCTTCCAGATTGTAAATCTATCTCCTCCTTCCTCCAAAACCTAGTCTTAAATACAACCTTGTACCCGGCGTATATCACAAAGAACAGCGGCAGCAGGATGTAAGCGTCGACGAAGCCGCCGGCATCCCACGGGGCGAAGTTAGCCCAGCCCTGGACAAGCGCCAGGAAGATATTCGCTCCCAGGCCGAAGTATGCGTTCCAGGGGTACCAGAGCGAGACGAAAGGAAGATCCTGTACGTGATGCCCCTGGGCCTTCCACGCCTGGCGGAATCGGATATGGATCAGGGAGATGGACCCCCAGACCAAGAACGTCGAGACGCCGCTCAGGTTGACGATATAATCATAGGCCTCGGAGGCGCCGGTCGAGACATTCATCATGGACAAGGCGCCAAAGGCATTTGCCAGAGTGATGGCAGGGATCGGTACTCCTCTCTTATCCGTCCATCCCAGGAAAGACGGGGCCATTCTTTGCTGCGCCATATATAGCAGGGTCCGCGACCCTATGTAGATGGAGCTGTTGATGGCGGATATACAGGTGATCAGGATAAAGGCATTGATGAGATGGACGCCGCCCTGCCAGCCCGCGTTCTGGATGGCGACAGTCATGGGGCTGAGCAGAGCGCGGCTGCTCCCGTTGACGAGCTGATCGGCGTTTGCCGGGCAGGTGATACCGAAGAAGAAAGCAGCGCCCATATAGATGAATATGATACGCCAGAACACTTGGCGGATGGCCAGCGGGACCGCGACTCGGGGGTTCTTGGTCTCCGTGGCGGCGACGGCGATGGATTCGCAGCCGGCGTAAAAGGTCGAACAGAAGACGAATACCGAAGCAACGCCGCGGAATCCTTCGACGAATGGTCCTGGGTCATGCCAGTATCGAAATCCTATAGCGCCCGTGCCTTGAATTCCACCAGATACATAACTACAGGTGCAGTCATTGATTAGTATATTGGTCTCATAAGTAATGGATAAGAGAAAAGATGGGATAGATGTAGAACCCGGACTTACACGATCGAGAATATGTAAAAGGCGACCAATCCCACGAGTTTGAGGAGAGCCAGCCAGAACTCGGCCTCTCCGAACGTAGTGACGCCACAGAACTGGAAGAGCAGGAAGGCAGTCTGCCGTTGGCGTTAGTAAAGCGCTTGGCTCACCATGGCAAGCAGAGGAGAAACGCGTACCCATAGAAGCAAGAAGTACCCCCACACGGGCACCTTGTCGCTCCAGAAGACCAGGATGCTCGTGGTGGCGTTGTACTCGTTGGCGAGGACGGCGAACCAGATGATGAAGTAGTTCCAGCCGACGGCGACGGCGAACGCGGGGTCGACCATGCGGGCGGCGAGCTGGGTGAAGGCGCCGCCCGACGGGTAGAGCGTCGTCAGCTCGCCGAGACTCTGCATGATGCTGTATGCGCCGCGTCAGTAACGTCGTAGCCACGCGGGGACGGTAGTGATTGATAAATACCTAAAGGCGACGATGCCGATGACGCCGAAGCCGATCAGCAGACTGGCCGGCCCGCCGCTGGACAGCGCGCCTCCGCTGCCGACCAGCAGGCCCGGGCCTATGATCCCCGCCAGCGCCATCATGCTCAGGTGCCGCGTCTTGAGCCCCCGCTTGACGCCCGACTCCGGGTCGATGGCCAGGAAGTCGTCCTGGTCGGAGCCTCCATCGTGCTGCGCGACGGTTTGCTCGGGGTCCTTCGGGCTGTCCATGTTTCGGCGCGCTGGGACTCGGTCGTCTTGACGCGTCGAGGGCTGAGCTGGCCGTCTGATAAGAAGCGCAAAAGCACAACAATATTACAGTGTGACTATACAGTACGTGAACGCTATGACACTGTATATTTTTATCGCCACGTCTCCGCTTTTACGTGAGATGATCAGACGCTGCTCAGTGCTCTTCGTACGGTATCCGTACTCCAATCTAGCCGCTCGATCATCAGACGACTGGGGCTGTCATACCAGACTTGGTGTTTGCCGGAGTACAGAGAGGTAGAGAGCGCGTCGGTGAAGTTTACAGAGCAGTTTGATCCGTTCGGACTCGCGAGAAAATATCTCCTATCTAAGATTGCGTGATCGACGAACGGGGCCCGCCAAGTTATCGGTCCTTCATCCATCTAAACTGAATTCAGCTTAACCTACGTCCGTAGGATTCTTTACCAAGTATGTAGAGCCTCAAATGCGTCTTTTCATGAATCGAGAAGCTGTAACGATGATGATGACTCCGATATTCCTATCGAGCGACTCCCTAGATACTTACCTAACCTATCGATAACAACGTCTACCCTCTCTAGATGGCCAGGGCGATTTTATTGGCTTGGACGTAGACGCGATATCCGACTATCCTAGGCCCGTCGCCTCTAGACTCGGTCTAGGGCATCTCTATCGTTCGTGACTGGCGCGCCAATACCAACAACGGTAAGACGCCGGCATCTTCACGGACGATGGCCCGGTGCGGGCCCGGATCCAGGCTCAGGCTCGCCCTCAGGTTCCTTTATGCGGGCCGTCCAAAAGCACCGGTGAGTTTACGTATGCCGGGCTTGTTTCAACCTGGCCGGCGTAGGAATGCAGGATCGTGGTCCAGCATTGACTGGCGAGGTCCGCATTAGGATCTTATGGGGCCGGCATTTCGCCGAGTATACCAGGTAAGCGAAAAGGGTTATTATGAGCGATGACATTCTTCTCGAGTATCTTACCTGAGAGTAACAAGATATGTCAACCCACTTTAGCTGAGTTGAATGACTTCCCGCAGCGATTTTCTTGGTCATAGTCTGACCATGTCATGATCTCGAGCAACTAAGCTACCTCAAGACCAAGGACGTCGAGTACCTCGGCATATTGGTAGTCAAACTATCGTCACAAGAAACTGGGAAGTAGATGTAAGGGTAGAAATATTCCATATGCTTATATACTTGGAACTGAGGTAATGTATATACAGAAGGTAAGCAGATAATGTAAGATGCTTGAAGCCTGTCGATAACCAACACCATGCCGCCTTGAGATGTAAAGAGAGTGACTGGAGACGTAGAAAACACTAGAGATACAAATAAGGAAAATTCGTCGTTTATAATACATGGAACATTTATAGATGTAGCGATATTTTGTCGTAGGCGTTCCGTTCATGGTCGCCCTTTGGTCGGTTGATTCCATCACCAGCCCTCGGCGTGGAATTGGAAGCGGCCGGGCTCGCTCTTCTTGGGCTCTTTGTAGTTCACGTCGCGGCAGTCGGCACCGCAACCGACGGCCTTGTTGATGGGGAGCTTGAAGTTGAAGTCCTGCATGCCGCGCACCCACTTGCCGTCGCCTCTCTGCTCGTTCATCTGGGTCTCTGCGGTTGTTCAGGCAACGGTTAGCTCGACTCGGTTCTCGACGCATAGGGTTCTGGACAGAGAGAGGGGAGGGTCATGTAGTCTTACTCCCGTTGGTCTTGCCGTTGCAGACGCGGACCGCATAGCCGTACAGTCGGGCATCCCGCTGCGCGTACCAGATCTGGTGGCACCCCTGGTCGTTCCAAGTACATTGGCTAGGCGGCGTTAGAAAGACGCGATTCCCAAGATGGCGACAGGTGGAAAAGAAGACTTACTTTCGCGCAGATTCCGAGGTGCACGTCATGTGCGCCTTGTTGTCCTGGTTGTCCACCTTGTAGCTGCCCCCCATGCCAAGCTTCAGACCTACCTTGTCATCCCAGACTTTGCCCTCAATCGCGGCGTCGATGATCTTCCATTCTCCTCCACTCGAGCTGGCGTTGCCGTGGGTGTCGCATGTCTGGCCAAGGTCGATGTCGGCGGAGCTACAAGTACTAGTCGTCTTGCAGTCAATAGAAGAGCCCGAGTTGGTCCATTCGCTAAACTCGACCTCGGCCTCGACAATCCAGTACTCAGTCCTGTAGAAAGGCTGGTTAGATCATCCGTCCCCGCGAGACGGTGCCCAGATCGTGGCTTACCAGCAGTGGTCACTGTTATGACCGGTCGTGCAGGCATCGTCTTTGCCGTCCTTAGGAACCTTTACGCCATTTCCTTGCATGTATCCAGACTTGCCGCCGTAGCTAGGATCGAAATCGCATCCTGGGAGCGCGTCGCGAAACTTTTGGTCTACCTTAACAACGCCTGCTCGAGACTCAAGGTCCGCCACGTCCGTCTGGGCTGGCATCGCTTGGGCCAACCCCACGCAGGCTAGGACGGCGGCGTTCTTGAAAATCATTGTTTGGTTTTTTATAACGGTTGGTACGATATGTCTGGAAAGGCGGAGATAGGAGAGGAGGTGCTATGTGTTGTGTTGCTGTGCTTTGTTGTTTTAAGTGATGAGTGAAGATAGTCTTTAGCAACGAAGCGCGGCGAGTGAGGTAGCTTAAATATTCAGAAGCCGTTCGTTGTCGATGATGTCGATGATGGCAATTTTGTTTTGATAGTTGCTATTTTCCCTCTGAGCCATGGATGTTTCTAATATGATTCCCACAACACGTCATTGGGAATATAGTCTTTCTGTCTGCACCGGTGGTGATGATGGAGGTCGACCATCGTAAAGCATCTCGAGACTCATCACGGTAGGTGGGTAGATCACAACAGCTTGGGATTCCTTCGGTGGCTAAATCATATCTTCCTCTTCTCTCCTAATCGAAAGAACAACGTTCCTGGTGCCCTATGTACGTACCTACGTAACATGAGAGAGATTTTAGGCAGTCATAGGTGAGGTTTACGAGCGACTTTACAAGATTCAAAGATATGAACTTGTTTAGGATCTGCAGTGCCTTCTGAACTACCACTATCTCGGTAGTAACTCTATCATGCCGTCTATGGGAGATAAGGGTCCCTCATGAACCACCTTGTCGTCCGCAAATGTATATGGTTACCTGATGTGGCATGACGTCCATCTCTTGCAAATCGCTTCCCATCGAAACGGCCAAGCGTCGAAGCAATACCAATCCCCTGCCTAGCGCCCATAGCTGATAGGCCCCAGGTCCCGCACGTGTCGCCTAATTATAGACAGAGAAAGCGTCTAATCCGTGCCTAGATAGGACTTGATGCCGTCCGTCCACTTTCAGCTCATGGATTTCCGATTCTAGAAATCGGGGTTTTGTGGATTTTCGCCTGTCCACCCGTTAAGCTTCTCTGCCATGCCAGCATGCTAGCGCCTCAACGCTCTCCCGAAGACCCACGATCCTTCAGCTTCAGCCTCAGAATGAGGCTAGCTGCAGCCGAGATCCGTGTACGGAGTTTACCCTCAAGCTATGACGACTTTCTACCATGGAAATTCTTGCACACAAAGCGGACACCCGTGGATAGCCCCCGATAGCCCCCGAACCCGTAGGGAGCCTCTGGAGCCTAGTATTCCAGGAAAGTGTTTACATAATGCTACAGTACGCAGTATACTATGTTGTATTTAAGTAAAATATGCGTTGGAAGAAGCGTTTCCATAGCAAAGTGGATGCTGTACTGTTGCCTGCAATCATTTTGCCTTCCTTTCATTCACACACTCGCAATAGCCTACGTCAAACTCTGCTGCCTATATCAACTATTGCCTAGTTCCTTCCGATATATCTAACGAAGAAGCATGCTTAAAATCTCAGAGAGAAAACTTGATTTTGACGACACGGCCAAGCAGCTAAGACGGCTGGGCGGCCGGACGATGGAAACCTCCCAGGATAAGGCAACATGAAGATGAGCCACACCCAAGTTCAAATTTAGCAAATGACGTTTATCTATCGACTAGACGTAGCTTGCGTCCACAGAACGGTCCAGTTCCGCTTCAGCTGTACTTAAAAGCTCGGGAAGCAGGGGTGGGAACCCTTATCTCTTGAAATAAGGTAATTTGTCACGATTTACGACGCGAGCAGACTAGGAACCACCGCGATAAGATAGGTTAGATCCTACGTGGGGGTTGACCCCCATTTACTTTGATTCTGCTTG
This sequence comes from Hypoxylon sp. FL1284, assembly GCA_022432365.1. Classification (NCBI taxonomy): domain Eukaryota; kingdom Fungi; phylum Ascomycota; class Sordariomycetes; order Xylariales; family Hypoxylaceae; genus Hypoxylon; species Hypoxylon sp. FL1284. Next base: position 1,008,641 of record JAJJXE010000002.1, read on the forward strand.
CTGTTGAATGAATGACAATCTATTTGCTCCTATGTACGCCCGTAATTTGTCCGCGGCCAGAGACTTGCAACTAAGAACTCCGTATGACGTTCTCTTGTTGATAAGCAATGCTTCCCTCAAGATCATTTAGCCCCTGAATACTACCAGGGTACCTAAGGGAGGCTGCTCTCCTTTCTCGATAATACGGCATTCCTGCGTCTAACCTATAGTTTTAGCATGGTTGCAGTCGATGGAATGCAGTTGGACATAAATACGCTGGCTCCCTCGAGCGCCATCGATTCCTTCCACCATTTTTCTATCGCGCCCCAATACCTGTCTGGGTGCATTCTCATGTGCCCGACGTGCGGGGAGCCCTCGAACATCTCCAAGATGGTCGTGTATCCCTTGCTCTTGGCTATGGCAACCTGCGCTTCGAGATCCTCCCATCCGATGATTTCGTCCGACTTGGAATACATGTACAGCCGCAGGGCTCTGGGCGTCGTCGTCGCGGTGTCTAGAAGCACAGCGCAGCTGTGAGCTCCCGAAGGCACTCTCCCAAGGACCTTTTCCACAAAGTACATGATGTACAGGAACGACCACCATATTCCGCGCGTGACCGTGAACGGCCAGGGGAAGTAGCCGGCCGTGCCTACCGTCATCGCCGTGGCCCAGCGGCCAACCTGGGTCCCGAATTCGGGGCTGCCGGGCATGGAGTCGCTCACGAGCAGATGGTGGGGAAGCGCCTTGTCTCTTCCGTGACGCCGCTGGTAGGCGTTGAATGTCGCGGCCGCGAAGATGCCGCCCGTGTTGGACATGACGTGCATCAGAACCTTCTCGGAACTGTCACCGGGAGTTGGAAATAGGAGATCGACAAGAGGGAGCATAGACCTTGTCCGTTGATCGAGTGAGTGGTACGCGGCTGCAAGTGTGGGCGAGGTGACCATTACGATGCGAGCTGTCGGAAATAGCTTATGGTAGCCGTCTGTATACTTAGCGACATGTTTTGGGACCCCGTCGCCCCAGCCGTAGACGATGATGGTCGTGGGCGGGTTGACTGACCCCTTTTCAGGGATACTGGTCGAATCAACGTCCTTGTCTCGGACAAAGATCCGATCGGAGATCGGGGTGAACCCCGGAAGTTTCGACTTTGTGATAGACATAGTGGCGAGCAAGTGAAGAAAGAGTCGAAAACAAGAAACGGCAAGAAAAACTCTGAGAAGTTATTCCCGCCATGTTTCCAAGCCTATTAGGCCATCAATATCAATATATAACCTAGCTGCCTGAGATAAGCTGACAGTCAGAACCCCAGGGGTCTTGAACCACGAGAAAGAATACACGATAGGTTTTTACGATGGCCAAGACGAGTAGAGAACAGAGCTGGCAGTAAGACGGGGGGACGTTGTGTTGAGAATCATGCTACTAGGACTCAGACAGGGGTTGATCATTTCCCCTTGCAATATCGAGACTATAATGAATGGTGTCGTATTGGTCGTCTAGTATAGAAAGTAGTAACGTATGATGTTGAAAGTCATGGGAGAAGGGATAAGCGTTCCATTTCACTTTGAGGCGTCGCTCTATAGCAAATATTGTTTCTCGTTATACTATGACCAAGCCGACCAGTCTGGTATAGATTCTTTACTCACGTGACTTGTACGCACCTTGTCTTCATTTTGAAGCATAAAGCTGTTTCAAGAGTTAAATGGCTTATATGAACAGCTGCTTAGGTTTATATAGGTCCACCTCAAGCTTCAACCAAGTCTGATTGGCTGAGAGAGAATCGTCCCAGACGGCGCCGCGTCGACTTAGGGGCTTTATTCGGAATACACGTATCGCCGATTCCCGCCTGTTATTGGTTTAGAGTAATGCAATAGACGAACCTTGATGTTCCATCTACCCGATTAATGTGCAACAAGGGGGGCTTCTGATGCTTCAGGTATACCTAAATCTGACTCTAAGGTGAACTCTATTTCGGCCATGTAATGTGTTGGACGCCAGCAAACACGTGTTGCACCCAATAGAAATATATCTACTGGCTGTTGGTCTCTCTTCACAGTACCCAATCTTGATTTTCCACATTCGCATTACGATACTAGATCTTCATGGCCGATGAGGAGTCGAAACGTCTGGCCCACGCCGACTATTGGGACGAACGGTATTCCGGAGTCCAACCGGACGGTCGGCTCCATGAGTGGTTCAGGTCTTTCAGCGATCTTGAAGAGTTCTTCGACCGGAATCTCTTTCAGATTCGAAAACCGGATACGACCCCAAGCATCTTACATCTAGGGTCGGGCGACAGCGTGAGCCTGTCCAGCGCCATCCCTCATATGCAAGACTGACACTCGATAGACGATACCCCGGGATCTCGCAGAGAGAGGATATACATCGCAGATATGCGTTGATTTTTCTACTACCGCCGTCGAGCTTATGTCCAAGAGACACGCGGACATAGCGGGGATCCGATGGGAGCAAATGGATGTCCGTCACATGGACGGTATTCCGTCTCAATCAATAGACGTTGCCTTTGATAAAGGCACGCTAGACGCCATGATCCACGGGAGTCCTTGGAGTCCACCGCCCGACGTACAGCAAAATACCGGCCAATATCTTAAGGAGGTGGGTGTTCTTCTGAGTCAAGCCAACCTTGTCTCTGTCCTTCAAAAAGGGGGAGATAAAATAGATTTTAACACACGTACAGGTCTTACGTGTTCTTAACCCCAACGGCGTATTTCTCTACATCACGTATCGCCAATCTCATTTCATCAAACCGCTGCTACAGCGCGAAGAGTTAGACTGGGATATCCAAATGGAGACACTTGGCGGCTCGGATAGCTCATTCGGATACTACGGATTTATCTGCAGGCCCCAGAAGGGAACTCAGTAATTACCCATCTAGAGAGATCAATCACTAGGTAGTAAAGGGGCAGAAATGTTTGCAATGTACATCTTTTAGGTCAATCCTTACTTTCCGATCTGCCACCAAGTATCTACAAGAAAGAATGTCCATACTGGCTGCCACTAGCTCTACACTGCCAGGCACCGAACACCCATCTATGACTAGTGTAAAGGGGTAACACCGATTGCTCGTCTGCCGTTGCTACGAAGCTGAGAGTTTTGACTCATACGCAGTAGTAATAAGACATGCGTGCACAGTACCTCCCGACGTCTGAAACCAACCACCTCCCAGCAACCCACCCCCCTCCACACCCCTACTCCCCCTTCCCCATCTCCTCAGCACCCTTCTGCCCCTTCCGCCGCCTCCCCCAAGTCCAATGCCTCCTCGGGTCCTCCGCCAGCACGCGCATGGCCCTCGCGTCGGCGGAGTCGGGCCCGTACTCGCGGCCGAGCGCCTCGGCGGCGCGGCGCGCGTACTCGCGGGCGCGGCCGGCGTCGCCGAAGAGCGCGTAGTTGAGGGCGGCGCGCGTGTACGCGCGGCCGACGAAGACGTCGAGCCGCTCGCGCTCGTACAGCGCCGCGATCTGCGCCCCCGTGTCGGCCGCTACCACCGTCTCGTTGAAGTTCTCGAGCGCCCGCTCCAGCTCCGCGATGCGCGCGAGCCGCGCGTCCGAGGCTGCTCCCGGCTTCGAGTCCGGGGAGTCGGCGTCGCGCGCCGTGCACTGCGCGCACCCGCACTCGAACCCCCAGCCGTGCCGCAGCAGCGCGCGCCGCTCCGCGCGCGGCTGCATCACCTCCACGTAGCTTATGCTTAGCTCCTCGCCCGCCGCGATGTCGCGCACGGCTGTCGAGGTGTGTGTCATGTTGTTGATGCGGTAGTGGACGCTGGCGGTTCTTGGTTAGCATCGAAACTCCTTTTCTTTCTGGGGGAGGACTGCTTACTTTGGCCGGCAGTCGTGGTTCATTTTGGCCACTTCCGGGTAGCAGCCGATGTGACCGCCGGTTTTGTCGGCGCCGCGGATGAAGAACTGGAAGCAGTTCACTTCGATCTTGGTATAGGGGTCCTTGCCCATCTGACCCATGAAAAGCTCTTGGCCCTTGTCTGGAAGCTTCTGTACGGCAAGATCATACAAGGCATCTCTTGCGCCACGCTCCAGAGTGATGTGTGCATCAGCTTGCACCATCAACACGGGTGTCCGAATGAAGATAGTTTCGCCCTTGGGTATCTTTCTGTCCGCGATGATACCCATCCCTTTTCCAGGAATTTCTTCTGCGTGAAATGGATATATAGTCTCCTTGGCCTGCGTCTGGGATGGAGGCGGGAAGTTCTTGACTGTGTCTGCATTTTGTTCGGTCGTGAGCAGCACAAGGCCGTCACCTATGCGTTCGTTGGAGTAGATGCACGTGTTATTAACACAATGCTCTGGCCCCTTCCAATCTGAGAGCGTCTTCTCATGGATAGAGTCGCTAGGTGGTGCAGGTTTTATGAAGTGTGGATTTGCGCAGACCTGTTTAATCTTCTGCGCTGGACTCCATGGACAGATTCCAGCTAGAGCACCAGCTTCAGCCAATGAAGCAAATGACACCAAAATCACATTAGACTTGGCGAAGCGCATCTTGCTCTGACTTGTTCAAAAGACGTTTGCAGTCATAAGGACATTGAATAACATGACTTTTATACGGTAATGTTGCCGAGCATGCATAGAGACACCGGGAAAAGGACAGATGGCATATAGCCGCTACTTTTACCCACACTGTAGAGACGTAGTAATGATACGTGAAGATCTACATCGATTACTAGGGTATCATATGAGTGTTCATTGATATTTCAACTCAAGCACCCCTCTAAGGGGACGTTGAAGGAGAGCCCCCGGAGCCCCTTGATTATGTCAGCACACGCATATCATGTCTGTACCGGTAATGAGACGGCAGGGCTAGCTGCAAAGGTTATACCGTGATATAATACCATAGGCACTGAAGTTACTGGGTGCCAGGTAGATACTTGGTACACAAGCTAACAGATCTTCATCTTGTCGCACGTCAAAAGCCTGCTGGTCCTCATCGTATCGAGACTTGATGAGCGCACCGCATGGCGAAACTCGTCGATTATCGAGATGATGCTAGTCATACGGGACTCACGTCTCCGAGTCCTGGCTACCCGCAGAATCAGGTTGGAGAGGGGGGCTGTTGGTTATCCTTGAGACAAGCGGTAAGTTACGTCGGGATAGTGCACATGGCAGCTTACACGAACTTGGCTAAACCGCCAATGAGACGGGCCCTACGGATTGACGGGCCTCTGTATGCGCTCTGGCTCGACACAGCCAGATATGCATATGCCGCTATGCGAATTCTCATGCGGTGCAAGGGCTCGGCGAGCGGCTAACCGCAGAGCCTTGCAACAAGTGATACCCGTTAGTATCTTCCGTCTTCCCAGCACCTAGGTGGCTGGGGCTTCGTATACGTCACACAAGTAACTGCGCAGGTACCTGGGTGTTTATACGTGGGTGCCTTGTTACCTAGCCCAAGGAACTCGTGTGTCGAGCTCTTATATGAGATGCGCCGGGAGGTGGCGTGCGTGTATCACGAAGGACAGAGTACGAACGGCGTAAGATCCTCAAGATCGAATATAGTGCCATGCCGTGTGACAGTTCGGTGAGAAGAATGGTTGGCTTCCCAAGGGGGCCACAACATGGCATTAGGATAGTTACTTGCCGGACGAGCACCAATGGCACAGCACAAGGTGAGTTCGATGCCTTATCGGTGTACACGATTGTCTCGGGAAGGCAAAACAGGTTGGTGATGAGCCGTGCATGATTCGCAGACCCAAGGTCACGACCGGTTTTGTGCTTCATGACAAACGCGGGGGGAACTGGCATACAAAACAAAACAATCTCAAACTTATACCCGTGGGTATCTGCCTGAACATCTCCGACGCGGGTAGTCCAGACTAACAGGGAATGCAAATCGATATGGCAGATCAGCAAGTCAACTATACCCCATATACAGCGCCAGGTGGAGTAGCCAAAGACGTCTCGGTTCGCACACAGACTATAATATGGCCGGCTTCCACGTTCATCACGACGTGGACGCTAGGAAGCAGCTCTGATCCGACGGAGTCGCCAGCTACGGTCGCCCCGGTGTCAGACTCGAGCTCGGCAAGCCAGAGCGTCGGTCCCATCCTCAGCGGGGTGGTAGTCTTCCTCGTTTTGGTATTGGTGCTGTGGATGTGTTGCGGACGGAGTGAGCTGCCATTTACTTCTTGTAGTTCTGATTGAAACTGATTGCCGCGAGTTTAGATCGGACCAACGGCCGTCGTTCGAGGCGTTCTAGTCGGCGACGTGGATCGGGCTATGCAAGCAAGTGTGGTTCGAGCACGTCGCCCAGCTCGCCCAGCTCGAGTGGCACGTCGCAGAACGGTGCAAGTGCCGGATCCGCAGCAAGCGAGGTGGTGGAGGATCAATGGGACCAAACGGAGCAGGTGCCCGAAGAACATATACCAAAAGTTCCACCTCCGGTTGCGACGGCGTGGCACGGGCAGGTGCCTGGACAGATACCCGGACAGATACCCGGACAGGCGCCCGGACAGGCGCCCGACCAGGGAGTCAGACTAGTACCAGTACGGCCGGTTCAGGGTATGCAATTTCCAGTTGGGCCTCGACCGATGATGAGCCCAGGAGGGCCGCCGCTTGTAGGTCGAGGAGGGCCTCCGCCAGTAATAATCGGTCGGGGCGGCCCTCCACCCGGTGCGCTTCATTAACCCGTCGACGTTATCCAGCAGCCCTCTGGTAGATTGACACAAAACCCATTTCAGAAGTGTCTGGAATGATAGAGACGGATTTGGAAATCGCCTCGAGCACGCATTCGAGTCACCACTTAGACCGCCATGGCTTAGCACTCCAGCGAGGTCTTCAGCAAGGTATTATGTATATTTCGGAGGACGGTTCTGCGGTGCGAAGAGACCTAGAGTAGGTAGGAGCCGAGGCAGGATAGATAAACACCACCATCTCGAGAAGGCCGTAATGATCGTTTCAAGACACGATATGCTCAGAGAATCTGACGCATAGGACAGCAGCAATGGCAGCAGCCCCTCCCATGACGACCATTCGCATGCCTTCAAAACAGCCTTGCTTGGCTCTTTCATATATCACCGCTTCGCCCCCGGCATTCTCATGCGACCAAACGTCTTCGGTGGGCCTGTGGCGCAGTACAAGCTCTTTGGAAAACCCGAAGGCGAACAAGGCCAAGACGCAGACGAGGAAGCTCCATCGAAGACCTTCTCCCACCTCGCCGACGAAGAAGTACGGGAATAGCGGCAGCAGACCGCCAATCAGATACCCAAAGGACACCGACAGACCAACGATTGCCGGCGGAAATACCCGGGGCGTGTCGGCAAGATCATCAGACACGGGGCTCCGATTGAGTGACAGGCGTCCAAGAACAGTCGGGTGCTGATCTATGTGGGCCTCGACGAGTTGGAGGATATCCGGAGGAAGACCTAGCGGAGTAAGATAGCTCTGAACAGTGCCCTCGCTAGCTGCTTCTAGTTTCCGGCTTTGGCAGCAGTCGTCCGGCTTCGCGGCAGCTTGCTCTCTCGCCGCAAGGTATCCGCCGATGCCCATACTGATACACCCGGCGCATATCTCGGCCATGCCGGCGTAGATGACTGTCCGCGTGTGGCCTAGCGATGACAGTCCTGCCGTCAAGGCGAACGGTACCGTGAGCCCATCGGCGAAACCAAGCGTGAAGTGGGAGAGGAACTGGGATTGGCGGGATTGGGATTGGCTTCTTAAATGGTCTGTTCTGGTGGTTTCATTATCGACACGAATATCGTTGAGCTCTTTCGGGTCTGTGCCTATGACGGAGTAGGTTGGCAGACTCTCTTGGCTTGATTGACCTTGACGGTCTAGCTGAGGAAGGAATTGCATGTTTGACGATGAGTGATTGATGCAGGCTATAGTCGATGATAGAAAGGAAATGAAGAGACGAAGCTCAGAGAACCGAGAAGTTCATACTGAAACTACCTATGGAGAGGGTCAGATCTGTAAAGGGATGATACTATGAATCCTTCGCACCGGCATTCTTAGGTTGCCGTTGCCGTTTGGTGTGACCGAAGTGGACGCGGTCAGCCATGATCCTGGGCCGAAACTGGTCACACAGCGCCTACCCGGCCTGTCCTTGTGGCTACGATTCAGCTGCCTCCGCTCTACGATGCAGATAACATGCATCTGAACCATCCGGAAAGGCCCGTAGTCTTGGAGTCGCCACAGGTAAAGCCGAGCAGATGGCGAGGCTGTATGCCACCCCTGGTATGATGCATTTGATGATACCGGGATAGGAGTTTGGTACGCGGGGTGACCGGCGAGCTTGTCATGATTCGTTCAGCTCCTATCACACTCGATGCCGCCGGTGGCGCTCGCTGACCGGCTGGACCTCCCGCGCCGCCAATGCTTGGCCGTTGCCCCCCCCCCCCCCCCCCCCCCCCAACGTGCTCTTTCGACGTAATAGAGACAAGAAGCAGAGACGAGGCTCCTCGGCAACTCGGTCAAGCCTCGTTGCGTATGGCCCAGAACCCCAACTACGGCAGTGGTGATGGGTGACCAAGCAACGAATCCGCATACCGACGACGTCGCACCAGCCCGCGCGCTCGGGTACCCACCGGTGGCCCACGATGGCGGTCTGGAATGAATTTACCGGGCTGACCGGCCTTTCTGGCTGTCGTCTCCAAGACCGTGGGTACCACGCTCACACGTTACGTTACCGACCACCTTCCCAAGTAGATGATCTCGATGCAACCCTAGATTGCCTCAGTCGAGAAAGGCAAACCGTGAGTTCGCCTTCCCCCGCTCGTACCTCTTCTCGTTCGCCAATGGGAGTTGCGATTCACGCCCATGTGAATGCCGTTGGGCTACCTGCGACCTCTCGCGGGTTAGCCTGTGGGCGAATTTCGGCCTCGTCAGAAAATGTCGGGACTTGGCAAGTATTGGTATGAGTATTATTATTATTGGGAGTGGAGGGAACATGAGTGCCTCTCAGACTCGAGTCGTCGTAGCTATCATCGCCTGCTTCGTTCTGCTCGTCTGAGCCCGACTTTCCTTAGCCATGCGTTCTACCGTTCTGTCAGCCCTGGTCTTCGCGGCTCATGCTGCCGCCCAGGCAGAGAACACATACACCGCGACGGCGACCAGCGATGTTGAGAAGGCCAGGGCCACGGCTAAGACGCTGAGTCCCACCAGCAACGTCAAGGGCAAAGCCTTCGACCGGTTGGCCATCATATGGATGGAGAATACCGACTACGACATGGCCATAGGAGATCGTAAGTCTCGTATCTCAATAGAAAATGAAGAGAGCCTAGCACTGACTCAAGATAACTCGCAGCCAACTTAGCCTGGCTGGCTGAGCGCGGCCTCACGCTCAGCAACTACCACGCCGTCACGCACCCGTCGCAGCCCAATTACATAGCGTCCGTTGGCGGCGACTACTTCGGCATGCAGCACGACTCCTTCACGCAGGTAGTCGGTAACGTGTCTACCGTCATCGACCTGCTGGAGGACAAGGGCATCTCGTGGGGCCACTACCAGGAGGACATGCCGTACAGCGGCTTCGAGGGCGTCGCCTACGTCAACCAGGAGAACGGCAAGAATGACTATGTCCGCAAGCACAATCCCGCCGTCAGCTTCAACTCCAACGCCGGCCTGGTTGACCGCCTCGCCTGCATCAAGAACCTGACAGGTACGCTTCTACTTCCCTTCTCTTGTCCTGGTCGTCTCTTCCCTCTTCCCCTTTTTCCTCTCTTCGCCCTTTTCCCTCTTCATACCAAGCCAAAGTCTCCCGAGACCATACATCCGAGAAACCAGAAGCCATGATCACTAACAGAACCCCAGTATTCCAAAAAGACCTCGAAGCCGGCACGCTGCCGCAGTGGATGTTCATCACGCCGAACATGACATCCGACGGCCACGACACCGACGTCAGCGTCGCCGGCGCCTGGACGCGCTCCTTCCTGGAGCCGCTGCTCTCCGACTCCCGCTTCATGCGCAACACGCTCGTCCTCGTCACCTTCGACGAGAACGAGACGTACTCGGCGCACAACCGCGTCCTCGCCCTGCTGCTGGGCGACGCCCTGCCCCCCGCCCTCGTCAACGCCTCCGACGAGTCCTACTACAACCACTACAGCGAGCTGGCGACCGCCGAGGCCAACTGGGACCTGCACACGCTCGGCCGCTTCGACGTCGGCGCCAACGTCTTTCGCTTCGTGGCCGACAAGACGGGCGACGCCGTGCGCGAGTGGGCCGGCGACGTCCCGCTTGATGACATGTACTTCAACTACTCGTACGCCGGCCCGCTGAACGACGACGACGGCGGGAACAAGCGGTACCCCGCGCCGAACCTCGTCGACGCGAGCGACCTGCACGGCCGCACCGTGCTGCCGGCCATCAGGCAGGCGTGGCAGGGCAGCCCGGCGCCCGTGTACTACGGGTCCGGGCTCGAGACCCCCGACGGGCTGCACCCGCCTAGCGGGTACGCGCCGGCGAGTTAGGGGCCGGCTTGACGGTCTGGCGTCGGGTACCTGTTAGGCGGGTATAATGGGACCTCCGGAGTGAGCCTACTCGATTCATTCTCCGTCGGCGGGGAGAACCTGAGGTAGATACAGATGAAGACGTCGAATCATTCCTGAGTGCTAAGACTAATAAAGAATAATATTGCCTGGATTACTCGGGTATCAGGCAGAGCCTGGGGAGGGTACGTAGAGCTCATGTTCTCATAGGCAGGATTTGACGCCGCGGTGACTCCGTGTCTTCGTGTGGTTGGCTATCTGTGCCTCTCAGAGATAGCCACCGCTCCATCAGATAGCAACTGTATGCGGGATATTAGGAGGCGGGCCAAGTACGAGGTCGACACGTAGAAGCACAAGATGACCACAGAGATAGTATAATAAATCTTTCGGGATCAATATTTAATTCCAAGCTTTTATCTTTCCTATGAGACTGTCACGAACGGCCAACCGATCAGACTCTACCCATCGTTAACTTATTCGTGTATCTGTTTCGCTGCCCTTTTTTTTGTGTGCAGCTCGCCGCTGTGTCCCCATTCCCATTCTCCTACAGAGGTTGCATAAATCGGCACGATTCTGGCGGACTGAGATACGAGCAGCTCTGCAGCACGAGAAGCGACAGCTCCGGCGCATAAGTTCCGCCCGTACCCAGCACCGCCAAAGCTACGACGCACTCGACAGACGCCTCTTTCGGAATAGGTGGGTGCCACAAGGCGAGCGCGAACGTATTTAGTATTGCTATGTCATAGCAATAGACCTTCATCCATCGCAGACTGCTAAGAGCCTCCGGGTTGTCGCAGAGATAGAATCATCCGCGACCGCACCGCGACGTCGAGGACTATGCCTCACTCTCCAACCAAGTCTACTTTCTCCCGATCCCTCACTAACCTCCCCCTGATCGCTTCCAAGATGCTGTCGAGTTGAGAATAGCACAGACGCCGAGTTGGATCATTGTTAGAAAAAATTATGCAATTAAGGACCAACCTGTCCTCTGCGTTCTAGCCGCGCGTATACGGTACTGCACTCCCCTAGCTGGTGGGAGGCAGGAAACCAGGAGCGCCGGCCGGCCACTAACCTCAAAGTGGCTTCTTTTTCCCCTCCAACCGTTATCGTGTGCTCGGTGGTATCATCCAGGTCCCCAAACGCCTTGATGCAGATACCGGAACGCCGTAACCAAAAGATGCATGCGATGTACTGTGAAGAAAGACTGAGAGGCAAATGGTGTTCAAAGCAGGTAGCGCGTGGCTAGGCATTACCCATGATCGACCGAGGCAATGCACAAAATGACAAAAAGTCGTATCGTCTGGTGGTTACGATAGATTTCGAGTGACGATCCTATACCGAGCGGTCGAGGCAGACGGTACGTGGTCGTCGTTGTTTTGCTTTCGTAGACTCCCCTTCAACGAAGGGGGGGGCCTGATCGCAGATAGGGTCGATCCTTCAACCTCGTATCGCTGACCGAGTATGAGCGTCGGGTGCAAACGGAAAACGGCTTGCAGAATACGAGTCGAGGAACGCAAACGGGTCGGACGGGGACGAAGACATGATCGACGACGTACCGGTGAGGGGAAAGAAGCTATTCCCGGGACTCGAAGACGCTGGCCTGCCCGTCGGCGTGCTAGAGCCAGGTGGGCTCAGAGTCTGCTGCGATAGGGGCGACTCGGCTGGGGAAGCCCCCATGGCAGCCATATACCCACTACCAAAGTAGGGGTTGAGATTCTGCCGCAGCGAATGGTGTATGGCGCTGCTATGGTGGTATTGCCTGTCGTTCATGTTCGGGCTGCCGTTCGAACTCGAGTCGGTGCTGTTGGTACCCTGAGTCAATGTGTCGTCGACGCCATCATAGCGGCCGCTTTGCAGAGTTCCGTCCTTCATCTGGGGGCTGGATTGCTTTGATCCATTGAACTACAGCAAACAGAGAGTCAGTATAAAACTTGTCGAGAAGCGTTACGATTCCGGGCGTCGTTCCCGTATCGGCCAGAGGCTAGGCTATCGCTGGATGTACGTACAAAGCAATACTTGTTGAGGATTTCTTCGTACGAAGCCGAGGCTATGCTAGCCGAAGGAGAGCTCGCCCCGGGAATGGACGAGGTACTACCGGTAGCGGAGACCGGCGGTTTGGACCTCGGGGCATCCGAATATTGGGCGGGGGCGGCGGTCGCCGGAGCACGCCCAGATGCCGAGGCAGGAAGGGAAGGACCAAACGAGGGCTTCAAATTCAACTTCATGTACAGACCGTCACCCCGCCGGCTCGACTCTCGGTGCGCCTGCCTGGCGGCGCTTAGGGAGGCACCGAAGTCGTACCGGTTGGCGAACGCCTGTCCACTTGGTGCTGACAGCCGTTTCGAAAGGTTGTCACTAGGCAAACTGCCCGTCGACTTGGAGCTCTTCAGGCGTATGGGGCCTGATTCGCCCAATACTTCGTGCAGAGGCTGATCATAGTCAGCCAATTTCGAGTCGTGCTCGAAATCATCCAGCGCACCAACGGGCATAGACCTCGGCCTCGGAGCCGTCGAAGGGTTCGTGCGGCGTGTGCTGCGAGGCAGACCGTTGGCAGGCCGGGATGGGATTCCCTGAGCATTCTTCCTGCCATTTTGTGACAGTATCTTCTTTCGGAAGTCAACCTGAAAATTGATGCTCTCGTTGTTATCCCAGTATTCGAAACCGTTGACGGTGTATCGAACGCAGAAAAAGAGGGTTTTGGCTTCGAGGTTAGCGAGGTCGGATAGCTTGATGCAGAATTGAAATCTGTCGTGGCCAGTCATCGTCTCCCGAGGCCGGATCTCGTGATGGTACTCGGCTGCTACCTCTGAAGTTGTCTTCCAGTAGTCGAACGTGAATCTACACACCACGCTCTTTTGGAAGGCCAGATTAGCTACGGCGATTGATCCTAGCAGCGACTTCTGGTCAGGTGACATCCACACCCTTTCCAGCCGGACGGGGAGGGCTTTCCGTATCGGCGTCTCCGCGGGAAAGTTGTTGACAACGAGTTCCCATTCGAATGACGGAGTCCGCGGGCTGGCCTTCTCGCCAACTTTGAAAGGATACTCGTTGTCGCTCTCGTAGTTATCTGCCGGAGAGGTACCGGCACTGACGGCGAGCGGTCGATCTACCTGCAGGAAGTGGCGGACGTGTTCAAGATGGGAGTCAAAGTGGACAGCTTTCGAGAATGTCGGCGTTCCCGGCATACTGGATGGCCTCCTTTGTCCTCTTAGTGCGGGCCGTACTAGCTCACCCGACTTCTTCCTCACCATCTGGGGTTTCCTAGGAGGCTCGTCCTGCTCGGAGCCCTCTTCGGACGTCGAGATAGACGTCTCGGCTGACTTTGACAGAGAGATGTAGATGTTCGAGTCGGTATTAGACCTTGAGTGCGATATCTTGCGAGCGCTAGTATTCAGGGCCGGTAAGCCTGCGGTAAGAAGAGACTGCCGTGCTTCCCCCACTAATTCCTGAACCTTCGCTGGGAGCAGCAGGAGGTTGCCAGGTGGTGATCTGATGGGAGAGTTGGTACGGTGCTGCGATATCGCGCTGATGGCCTCCTTTAGCTCCTTCATATTCTCTATCTCCCTCCCTCGGTCCTCCATTTCGAGTACGCCCTCATCTTCACTGGAGGATTCCGGAGGTGAGACGATGGCCCCAGGAGGCATAGTCTGCACATCAGCAATAGGAGGAGGGGATTGCCTGATGGGGCTTGGGTGGGCGGCTACCATACCCTTCAGATTGTCCGACGTCCCCGGAGGTGTGATATCGGGAGTCGGGCCATCGGTGACTACAGGTGAGGTGATCGAAGTCACGCTGCCGGCCGAAGGCGTCCGTCGGTGCCTGGTGAGATAGGAAGATGACCGGGGCAGGGCAGGCCTCGGTGAGTCATTGCCTTGTGCGAAGGAGGACCTTCGACTGGTTTCGGGGGAGGTAGGGGCTGAGGAAGCGGGAGAACGATGGGAGGGCGGAGTGTAAGGCATTCCCGAAAGATCTAGACGGCTGGAGAAGTGAAGCAAGGAGGGTAGCGGAGTGAGCGTCGGCAGCGTTTCGTGCTGCTTAACTTAGGAGCGGTATTATTTGACTTTTAGGTGAAGGTAGAAAAAAGTCTTTTCGTCCTCCACTGAAATCCACGACTATTGGTCAGACTCCGGCTCAGACTCGGCAAGAGGAGCACCCGGAAGCGTGGCTTTCGGGGGAGCGGTCGGACACTCGCGGAAACCTGGTCAAGAGGAAATTTCTATTAGCATTGTTTGGCTTGGTCCAAGTTTCCATCGTCTAGAATGATCTCTGTACTGTCTCTTCCCAATACCAACGACCGTACCAGGACTGATTCCATAAGCGAAGAGGCACGATCGTTGGGGACGCAGCACGGGTGATTATAAATGGCGCACCCGACGAACCATGATGTGAGTATAAGAAGGGTTGAGGGAGAGTTCTGGGATGTGACGAAACTCGGAGCAAGCTAGGAACAACTCCTAGACGCGTGGCGCTGTTGGTGTTTCTCTGGCCCCAGGAACGGTCCCCGTCTATCTAACCTAACCCATCCTTCCTCTAAGTGGTGTCTGAAACATTCGACCTGTAGTTTGCAAGTACGCCGTAGCGGTGGCTGCGGCTGGAGATGTCGGGATCGGTATCGTAGAAAAAATTCCCACTTACAAAAATCAAGGAGCGCACAAGCCGCTCATGGAGTGCCCATAGATCTCACTATCGGGGATATATCGCTTCGTCTTGGCGGGGGGGAAAGAGAGTGAAGAGGCGCAAAGGCAATATTCCAGCAACAATGCGTATCCCTTCCTACTTCTACCGACTGAGCGAGGACGTACCGTCCGAGGATCTGTCGTAGGGAGGACTCCGAAGCTACTAAAGCCAAGATATTCGGCGGAGGAGAGCAGCCTTTTTTTTTTTTTTTTTTTTTTCACCGTCGAGCTAGGGCAGCTGGGAAGAAACCGAGCCGGGCAGGAGACAAGGAGGATCGTGATCCAAGGACCAAAGCAATACAAAGATGGATATATCGTCTATCGGATGGTCGGGGTCGTCCAAGGCGTGGCTATGGAGAGGGAAGGGAGGGAGGTTTTGTTGTTTGGCCCTTTGTCACCATCAATTGGCTTTGTCGCAATGATAAAGTCTAGGCCAGTCAGTTGCGTGCCGTGCTCTGGCCGACGTCCGGGCTCTGTGGCGGATCCAGAGCCTTGGAAATCGGGGATGAGGTGTATACGGGTGAAGGAGGGGACGATCACCCAAGCCCAAGGCTACAGAGGCGTGGATGGAAATATGACGGAGTTGGACGTGAGTCGTGGGACGGATTAGCCGGTTCCAAGCAGGTCCAACGTCGCTCCAGATCCAGCTCCACGAGGGCGAAGGCTCCTATTCTTTTCTTGGATTCTCTTGTTCGACGGGACGAAACGCAGCAGAGAATGTAGGATTAGGATTGCGGACGAGGCTATCTACAATCCTAGGCCTGCCTTTGAACTGTAGGTAGGGGAGGAGGGAGTGGTGAGGGTGAAGGTGGTGATAGGAAAGAAGCACACCAAGAAAAAAAAAAAAAAGAGGCCGCAAGTCCGGAAAGAGTGGACATGAGCTAAGGTTTATTCAATCCAGTCAGTGGTCACTGCTCCAGCCGTGGTCGATATCGAGCGATTTTGGGGAGAGCTCGGGGGGGCTACTGGGGGGGTGCCTACTGGGGGGGGGGCTGCCGGGGTTCAAAACTGCGAGTATGGATTGCATGTACATGATACCGCATGCAAGTAGCAGCACTAACTTATAGGGGTACTAGCGCACGCAGGCACTAGCGCGTAGGGGGGGTAAGGGGCAGAATTACCTAGACCTTCAGTACCCGTAGCCCGTATGAAGCCTGCGTAAGATAGTGATGTAGGTGGTTGATTTGGGGTTAGCGAGTACTGGGCTTAGTGCAGATTAGTAGCGTAGGTGCTGGGTTTAGGGAGCGAGTTTAGGGCACAAGCTACGATATCGGTAGCTGGCGGGCTGTGTAAGTGCCCAGGTGTTGTTTATGGCTCCAGGGGCACAGTGTAAGTTTTTTTTTTTTCTTCTTCTTTTCTTCCATCCTCTTTTTCCTATCTCCCTTTTCCGCTACCTATCCTTTCGCTGCTTTTTTTCCCCTTCTTTATTTCTCTAGCAATTATCCACCAAGACTAATCGCCCAGGCCCCGGAGAACCTTGGCCTCCAGATAACCCCAGCAAGCGCTGTGGTCCGCTATGCGACCGTCATGCACCGCTAAGCCCACCAAGCCCACCAAGCCCACCAAGCCCGCTGGGTGGGCTCAGTCGCAGTGGGCTCTGTGCGCATGTATCCAGCATGGGGCGATGGCCGATGGCCGATGCTGGACGGCCGATGGTCGATGTTTCGATGGTCGATGGATGGCAGGAAGCCGAGCAGGGGGGAGATAGACGAATACAGGGGTACAAAGGAGCATGGGCCATGCCGCCCATGTCGAACTCAGAGCTGGGGGGGGAGGGGATTCTTGAATTTCTGTCCAATCATGTTTGTGAAGACAAAGGGCGGGTCTGGAATGGCAGGATGGATGGGCTGGCTGGACTGATAACGCTACCTGTACATAGTACTTATGCAGTAGATGTATGTGCTATGGTAGCGCTATAGTAGTATTATAGTAGTCCGCAAAATACTTACAGGCGCTAGACGCACCCAAATTACACGCATTACACAGTCTGACAGGTTCCATCTGTCCTCTGCTATCTGTATATTATAGACGACGTTATAGTTATATGGCCTCATCATCTCATTTTTCCTAATAGTCGTTCGCATACGAGTATGTGAATTCACACTGTATCCCAGCCCATCACCTTCTACGGCACCGTATGCACATCGCAAGTCGCCGTGGTTGTCGTGGCTCCGGATGCTGCAACAACTGCATCAACTTCGCCATAGTGAACGCATGCCGACGGAATTACCTGCGCAATAACCTTGTCCTATGCTACAGTAGATCCAGAGTTTCAGAATCTATCGCAGACGCCCGCCGCTGTAGGCTTGCCCTCGCCCCGGTTTGCGTGTCTGTGTCTGCGTGTTTATCGCACTGCGGCTCATACCGATCATCTTTTACTCCTTCTTTCCACCGGTCAGACGAGGCGGCGTCATATCCTCGTCGCCTCGTTCTGTTTCTGTTGGGGTGACGGGCGAAGGCGTCGGAAGAGGACTCGTTCGGGTATATAAAAATACCAACAGCCAGCCTGCACGGAAGAAGAGCCGTCAGGATAGCACGACGCCTCTCGCAGCAAAGGAAGAGAGCAGCATTGTGTGTGGCATCTACAAAGCGCATGCATGGGAGAAACCCCCCTCCCCCTCTCCTATTACCCAGACAGGATTACCCAGAGAGGTATGTATCAAACGACGATGGGACGATGGGACGATGGGGCCCATCTGCAAGAAAGCATACATGCCTCGCATGCGTTGCAAGGTAAAACATGTCGACATGCACATGAAAGGAGTAAGTAGGAGAGGCACCGTAGACGCTCGCTCGCCTTAGCACCGTAACATGGCAGAAGCGCGATCCGAACTCGAGGATATTAGTCGGCCAGCAGCCTGCCAGCCCGCCCAGCCCATCACAGTAGAGGGATACTGTCTAAGCCGCAGCCAGAGAATGCATGGGTTAGCAGTCGTACATACGGCGTACACGGGCTAAAGGTCAAGGGCCAGGGATAAGGAAGCGGATCTCTCACCAGACTAGAACCAAGACGGGGCATCAGGAGAGGGGCGACAGTAAGGGGAGCGAGGGGAGGAATCATTTCTCGCGCGAGCTATCCCGGCTACATATCAATATGTGCATGTACCGTATGTACGCTCAACGACGCTGAGCCCAAAGAGGTAAGGAGGTAAGCAATATTATATTGATTCTTTCTTTTGGTGCTACTACGCAGTACTGCTATTGTAGTACATGCATATATGCGCATGCAGCATGTACTATGTAGCATTTCGTACAAGATATCGCAAAGTATCATTATGATGTAAGGGTCGAGGGATAAAAAATAAAAACGGTCCACCCTCCTTGGCTATTCGCCTGGCCTCGACTGGCCCGTTCTGCGGATTGACCAATCCGGGGGCTGCCTGGCTTGTACTGCTTTACGATATGCATGCAGAGGCAGAAGCGAAAGCCCGTAACTGTATCAGTGCATGCGCGAGGCGTTAGAACTGCTTCTTCTGCTTCTGCTTTCCTTCTGCAGCAGGATCATGCATCCGGTAATTACATGGCAATGAGAAAAAAACCAATAGAAATATCTCCGGCGGCTAGACGTTTTCTTGAGAAATTCATTCATGAATCGGGAAGAGGTTCATGTGGTGGCGACCACGAGTTTACCATTTTTGTTCTATTTTATTTTTAATTTACTTCATTATTCATTTTATTTATTTATTTTTTTTTTTAATTTTTTCTTCATCATCTAAGCCACGAGTTAAGTACACGTCAAAACAAGGTCGAGCAAGACTCAGCACCAACACGGACCCTTCGAGATTTCAAGTGTCATACCAATTTGTTTTGGCAACGTCATTAGATATGGAGTCAAAAGCCGCATCGCCGATTTTTGGCGTCTGCGAGTACGGTAATTAGTCCCGTCTTCGCCTTAGCTCGCGTTGGCTTATACGCGCTTGCTATTCAGGCCCGCCGGTGGCAACCTTGGCTGTAAGGAAAAGGAGAAGCCGGCTAGTTCAAACACGGCGTCCGGCCGGTAAGTCCATTTCAACTTACTATTCACATAGTATCAGACTTCAGACTCGGTATTGATCTAGGTCGAGACGTTACCATCCAGATAGACGACGTCGATCTTCAAAAGGAGGTTCTATATAGTACAATATATCAAGAGCAACGGTTGCCCTTTAGCCCCTCATCCCCCTCCACTCCCCCAGTCTGCCCCGCGGTCCCGGTCCCGGTCCCCTATTCGAGTCGGAGAGGCGCGAAGTACAGAATTAGAGCTCCCTAAACCCATCATATCGTTCGATCCTGTCTTAGCCGTCGATCTTCACACGTCAGGTTTCATTACTGCCGTGTCATTACATATAGCTTGTCCGGGCTTCCTCCTCTTAAGATTCACGTCAGAATACTCATGGTGTCAAGAAAAAAGACGTGTCACATTACGATGGCATGGTTCGTGGCGTTGTCGTCGTCGTTCTTTCAGGGTCCTATGACCTAATCGGTAGCACACCGGGATTCCTTCGAGCACACGATATGACATGCTGTCCTTGGATCTTGGGCTGTCGGCTCGTAATGCGTAGTGCGCGGTAGACAGCGCGGTGGCACCTATACTAGGGCGCATATACTAGATGAACGGCACGAACTCGAACTATCTAGCAATCGCGAAACCGACTAATCGCGAGCACTTCATGCCCGAGCATTACGCTAAGGGACATCCGATTCTATCTCGTCGGCCAATGGTCTTGTATACCAGCAGCCTGCTTCCAAGTCCCTGCATCGAACGTAGAGGGCGTATAGGGGTTCTTCTAGCTGCAGCAAAGGGGGCAAATTTCAAGACAAGGGCAGGCCAATACCCCATTGGAACTCGAGCGTCTCGGGTGGCACGGCGCGAACGAGGTGCAAGCTCGAGGCTTCGCCTCAGTCAGCGGCAACGGGCCCATCACCAGTCGAGAACGCGGGAAGGCTGTAGGCCAATACGTAATCACGCACACGGGCCCTGCTGCTCTTACATGGCCGCTGCAGCGATCTGCACGTTGGGCGTCCGAAGGAGGTGCGCCGACACGACTCGGCTCTCGTGTCATGGCCCTGCCTTGCTTGAAGGCTGTACCGTGCTACCTTGGGCGGCGAAAAGTCTCGCATTCAATCTGCATGCGTACTGTAGCATTGCGGTTACGATTGGCCACCTATCTGATATTGCACTGCTTCTTGACGGCTCGACGTATCACTAGGCAGGGCAAGCTTTGATTATTCAATACATGGTAAGATATCTAAGGGAAGCTGTTCAGGAGACGGAAAACGGATGAAAAGGGTTCATGTGTGACTATCAAGAGATCAACTTCGCAGACTCGGGCTTGCCGTTGCTAGCAACATTGTACTATTACCTACTTCGTACACAAGGTATAATGATTACGCGGCAATGTTGGCGGCATGCATGCATTCCCCAAGCCCGCCCGTCCTTCTAGGCGCTTCGTTATCTGCGTCTTGCGTCCGGTCAGCGAGACATGGTCAACATATCAAGAATCAAGCTGCCTACAGTACGAACAACGACAGGAGGTCAGAGTCGCATTTCCTATTGGAGAGTCTCTCGAGTTGCGGTACTTGGTTACATGCTGCAGCTCTACCCACCAGATGTCACTCATCCCTGTTCGCATCAGACGGCCTGACAGGCCATCGAGCTTGCTGGGGTAGCAAGGAAAAAGGTGGCAGACCTGACACAGATACACGAACGCGCAACGAGATCGGTGAGGTTTCGCCCATTCACAGGCGAGGAACTACCCAAACGTCGCCTCATAAGACACAAGGCGAGGCGGTAGCTGGCAGTAGCTCGAGCGAAATGGTTGGAGCATAAAGAAGCTGGACGGGGAATGTGCTTTCACGGGCCAGTCCTGGGGAGACCGAAGAAAATTTCAACAAGCCTCCTACGTTACAGCGTTACTTCGCTTGCTTGGTTGCAATATCATGCTCGGGAGGGGTCCAAGATATTTGTTTTTTTCTCTATTTTGCTGTGTGTGTGTGTGTGTGTGCGCGCGCCGGTCCGTGTGTGTCTACCCAGCCTATCTGTGTTATATGTGCGTGTATTATAGCTTGAGGTGTGCTAGGTGTGTGTTTGTATCAACTCTGACAGTCAGTCCAGAGGTCGACAGCCCGGATCAAGTCTGGTTCTGGCCTGAGCTTGTGGCCTGAGCTTCTGTTGGGTGACAGGGTGGTTACACGATCAGCGTTCCAGATCCTACAATATCATTCCCCAGTCGCCAGTCTAGACCTCGCGACCTGATATTCTTTTAAAGCTTGGGGGCGCTCCCAAGAGTTGCCGACAGATCCAGACGACACTCTCTCACACACCACGACTCGCTGTCTGTCTGCAATTATATTTACCTCACATCGTATAGGTGCAGGTTGCAGGTTATCGAAACATTGTCGGTAGCCGCATCAAGGGAGCAGGCAAACGGCCTTCTAGATATGGTAGATGATAATGTCCCGATGTCCCGATGTCCTGACGGGCCAGATAAGCACTCCGACAACGGCCCTCCTTTAGCGATACACACGATGCAGCCTGCCCTCCTCCATGAGATGATCCTGCGGCATCTTGTTACACATTGTCGGCTACAAACATCCTCACCTCGGATTCCATTCCTTAAATCCATTAGTGCTATCTTGTCCTTGCAAAAGGGATCCCTTGGATAGCGTTTCTTGGGATCTAACACACTTCCCCCCCCCCTCTTCAAGGTTGCTTGATATTCAACACATCGCGCAATAATCGTTCGGCACTCCTACAGTCTCGCCTCTCTAGTGCTATGATCGACATGCTGAATTGCCCCCTTTGGATTCCCAGGCGCATGGACGCAACCCTATCTTCGCGTCCGTCCTATCTTTTT
This sequence comes from Hypoxylon sp. FL1284, assembly GCA_022432365.1. Lineage (NCBI taxonomy): Eukaryota > Fungi > Ascomycota > Sordariomycetes > Xylariales > Hypoxylaceae > Hypoxylon > Hypoxylon sp. FL1284. Next base: position 1,030,579 of record JAJJXE010000002.1, read on the forward strand.
TCATACCTTGCCTGCGGCAGAGAAGGCACAGGACTCACATGCTTGGTGGTTTGGAACTTCTACACGGTCTGATAGCTCAGTATAGATGCGGTGAGATGAATCGACTAACCTACCCCGCTATCTCGCCCACCCCTCGCATGATATAGGACGAGCGCGTCTTGGACGGCGCCGATACATGCCCGTCTCTCGTCCTTTACTCGTCCCCAGACCGATCCCCACGACTCCTTTTTTCCCCAGACCGTCATCTTAGCAGATTAAGCAGATTGACGATTACGTGTAGCCAACGAGACTTTCTTGCCACTTTCGTAATAATCAAGAGATTCACGGCCAAGAAATATGAGAAGACACGTCTTTTTCGCTATTTTCGCGACTGACATCATATCGAGAGATTCGTATCACGAAACACCACATGTGCAGTTTAGAGGTGTATGGTATAGAGGTGATACAGTAATACAGTGAGGGTATCAGGACAGAGACCAACAGGCGGGTTAGGTATATTTTCACACTAAAATATTATTTCGATGAATCTCCAGCATCGATAATTTGCCTTCTGCACTGTGCCATAAGGAGTAGGGCATCCTTCCAGTTTCTCATCTAACCCTGCCTAGACTCATTGCTCACCTACCAAAAAACAAAGATATCGTTTTACATAGTATAACTGCTATGATAATCTCTTTACCGTGAGGATGTCTTTACCTGGTAAAATAAGAAGGCTACTTACCCAGATGGGGCTTAATAGCGATAATTATTGCGACAGGGGGTAATAGACGGCGTCGATCATCAGATGTTTCCCTTTCAGCAATAAAATAAAAAAATCATTTAATATCTGGTACTCAGGGCCTTCAGAGTAATGTCACCACCAGAGTATTGGCTGCTTGGACCATCTATGCCGCGAATGATAACTCGTGAAACAACCCGATCAAGCGATGCCCACCACTTGGCGTACTCGGAGTCAACCGCTCATATGTCATCTTATTTATTTTCAGAAATATCGACGTACTATGTAGCCCTAGAATCGACATGAGCATTACATAGTAAGAGGCTCAATGCTGATCACGTACCAAATGACATTTACTCGTGGTGGTCTCGACTACAAGCCAATCACGATCCCCTACCGGGTTTGACAGCCGACTTGTCGCTTGGCTGTCGAGGCTGTCGTCGTCTTCATTGGGCTTCGCAGCGTCCATCTGTCTATGTCTCACGCACAATTATCGCACAGCCCTATCGACAAAATCCGGAGAGCCCCGTCAAGTCTCGCAAGGACTCTCTAACCTCTCACACCCGCGGAGTACTTGGATCCGACGACGAACAACCCCACCAAGGATGACGACCCCTCCGTTATGCAACATACCTGTACCTACGTCCAGGTAGCCTACCAAGACTGAGATCTCACAGAATGGCATAGCCAGAGCTAGCAATGTGAGGAAAAGGCCTATATCTCGGTCCTAGGTTATCACCGGAGGGTGTGTGGACCTCGAAGCTACGGGCTTGTCCGGGACACGATCATCAAACCGCACACTGTCCTAACTCCTAACCACGAGTGCCGTATCACCGTCGTCGAGGACGACGAGGTGGGCTTGCGGGGCTAAGAGACAAATACGCAAGCGCCCTTCACAGCTCCTGGATCTATCGAGATCCCTCACGAGATAGGCATTCTCTGCGCGACTGCAACGACGAGGCGTTCCCTCGGGGACAAACTCTGAAGCCATTCTACTCTGGTCTTAGCTGAAGCAGATGGCGGGACGCGCAATAATCGCCGTGCCGTAAACACCGACTTATATCCCTCCTTCGCATACCCATAGACACGGGCCGCGAGACACGGTCACAGCGAACAGAGTGCCAGTGATAGCGGAGAGCGACGAATGAGACAACCCGAAGACCTCGAGGGAGGGCATGATTCGCTTCGGCGCGGCGACTACCGAAGGTCGAAGCCTATAGCCGGGCTAATGTAACCCGACCCTGTCATCAGCACCTCAGTAGCTTGCAGCGCGCATTTTTTTATCGAGAGCGGTAAATTATAAATAGAAATCGCGAATTGGCAAAAACCCCATGGGACACCAGAGTTCTGCGCTAACTTGGAAAGATTAGCCCCTGGCAGAAAAGCAGGCAAGCAAGGAAGAGAAGAAGATCGCGATAACCTAGCTGGCTGCGGGCCAGTCACCGCTTTCGGGAATCTCAGAGGGGCAGCTCCATATCGCGCAATGTCCATCCGGAGGGGCAGATAGGTATGGATTATGCCGTCGGGAAGATATCGTAGCGCTTCCTGCGGCTGCGGCTGCATCGGCATCGGTCTGGCACACACGGCTTGAGCTATCACAGCTATAGCTGTCCGTAAGTGCGTGCCTGTCACACAGCGGGCCGAGACGAAACGGGATATAAGCGACTATAGCATCTACCTAGTGCGGAGACTAGGAAGACGCATATACTGTGGCATGGATGCAGATGCCTTCCATTAAACTGACATAAGGAATGATCATCACCTCCAACTCTACTGCTCCGCTAATGCGCCATGTGAGCTGGTGAGCTAGTGGGCTGCCGTAGCTTCGTTCGCTGAACTTGTTCCTCGATCGTCATTATGTGCCTTGATCGTCATACATTAAGGCTGAAGATCGGTACGGAACCCACATGCTATGCGGAATGATGAATTCTCATATCGACTTTTGGACTTTACCATCACGAAAGGCGCGTAAGTAGGTTACATAGCTGAGAAGCCCATCCATTCGCTCTTCTAGATACTCTCAGATCAGATGACTTGGACCCGTTAGCCCGTGCCGTGACAGACAACATCAGGTATTTGTCCGTGTGATGTCCATCCGGGGAAAGAGAACAGATCTCGGGGTGCGGGTCGTCGTCTGTCTGGTTCTCCTTTCCCCCTCCCCCCTCCTTTTCCCCGTCCACTACCTCCTACGGGGTAGCTTTTCCCATGGGGCATGCAGGTGAGAGGAGGTAGTTATCTCTGCCTGCCTGCGCGAGAAGGCCCGAAAGTTATATTGAAGGTTGCGGACGGCAGGCCCTCTGATTGAGACGCTTGATAATTGGTAGGAAGACATGCAGCGTGGTGGGACGCTCTGATCCTCACTGGGTCGTCGCGCTGGGCTATTTGTAACAGTTCCTGGGGGGTCGATATGTCGTGCATCCATATTGCAGGACGACATGTGATTGTACTATATGCGGCGGCACGCTGTCGCGCGCTGGTATAGGGCTTGTCCCCCCGTCGCATTTTACACGACGCTGACACCGTCTTACGAGCCACTCAGGCAGGCCCGTGGGCACTGGCCGGGAATGTCTTCACACCGGGTTTCTTCATATCTAACCGGCAGAGTGTGAGCCACACCGAGTATACATGTATACGGAGTATATACACACACAATCTGTCGTGTAATGTCAGACCAGTGGTTGGGAGATCTAGCCCAGTCGCGGCGCGAAGCGGTGCTACCTCACGGCAGCATTATAGCTGGTGGTGTGTTTCAACTCATATCGACTTTATGCCCCTCGGGATCGGCATTTCGATATATCTTAGGTACGGATGTATATATCACCACTGATATTGCTCTTCCTCTGCACATAGTAAGAGGCGTGGGCTCACCAGCCGCTCGGATATAGCAATATTGGAGCAAGGGGCTGGAAATGGTACACCCGCGTGAAGCAACCAACCTATGTGGTCTAGGGTTCGGGAGATATCGCAAATTTTCAAATAACGAAATAAAGAAAAAAAAAAAAAAAAAAAAAAAAAAATCAAAGCCCCACAGTGCCGGGAAGGCCATTCACGCGTATCTCTCGGTTTTCCCAGCTAGGTAGCGACAGGGTTCCGAGCTGTAACGGTACAAGCGAGGCGATCGCCGCGTCTTCCTATCTCCTTCGCTTCGGCATGTCGGAAAGCCGCATAACCTCAACGGGATATTCGTCGCTGGTTGCAACCAGATTACAAACCGTATAACATAATAACTGAGGCTATTCACAGATCTATGCCGAGAAACTCGATGAGCAACTTGAGCAACTTTGCCTGGCGGGTAATAGATATTCAAGCTAGCATAGGAACGTACCTAGCTGGCATCCCTTGCGGAAAGTACCCGGCAATGTCAGCAAGCCGAGAGCCGACATGGTTCACCCGTAAGATAAAAAGATACGAGGTTTAATATCGACATGATATGATAACGGCCGTCCTTGAAACCGCCGAATTTACGAGCCTTCGCGATACGCGACAGCTAGAGCATCTCGCAAGCTGGATATCTGGGTCCTACGTCGTTTATCTTGGTTGTGAGATGCAAATGAAACAGTAAGGATGATCGATGTTATAGAAAAGCCTCATCAGCTGCGTGCGAGCTGTGCAAATTGTCACGCTTGCGAGATGAACCATTCCGTCCCTGGCGCGACATTTCGGACGATTGCAACGTTCTTGTTTCCCAGCCTCCAGGTTATGTTTGGTTGGGTTGTACGGACATCGGGCTTTTCGCTGGTCGATCGATAAATCTGACGAGATCCACGCTCGGAGAGGCGTCTACTGTAGCTGTCAGACTGGGCCCGTCTCCTACAGTAGCGAGGTAACACAGCTAGTATAGTAGCGGGTAGGTCGTAAAAAAAAACTACCTAACCCAACCCTCTTCGCCCTTCTCCAGTCTTCAGTCTCCAGTTCTGCCAGGACAGTCTAGCGGTCATATTAGGTAACAGGCGGACGGCCATGGAACCTGGCGAACGAGGTCGTCTCGCGGGGAATGAGGCTAGCCCGAACCGGGCTTTAGTCTCACGTACATCGTGGAAATCTGATGTGATCTCCCATGTCACGAGGGGCTAAGAGCGTGTCTGACGCCGTGCTGTAACACCTCAGTAACTGCTGGGCTGTAAGATATCAAGCTACCAAGCTGCCAAGTTGGTCCTTGACTCTTACACGGCATGAAGAACGATAAGTTCCCGTTAGAGCTAACTACCCGCCTGTTTGATCCCCGTATTGCAGCTTTTCGCCGCTCCAAGCCGACATCGTCGCACGGTAGTCCCGGTCCCGGTAGACCTGCTAGGTACCAAGCCCTATCAACCAACTGTACCGACCTCATCGTATTCTACGTAAGTCCATGCGATGCGATGACTGTCTTGTCAGAATACAATCCCACGCTCGACGATCTGTCAGCGAGCTTTGCGGCGGTGACGTTGAGATGGCAACTCGCCGAGACCTGATCTCGATTGTAACCGCGCCACAAGAGAGAAAACATGAGCTCAGCAGGCGCTCGCACGGTATTGTCTATTCAGCCGTACTCGATTGGTGAATATTATCCGACGCACGCCGCCGCCAAACACCGCGTCCTCCGACTCGTTGGAATCCACGGAATGCACCCCCAATCGAGAATTAGGTTGCGGGCCGGAATAACCCCCGTGTCCGGATGGACTGCTCCGGTCTTCTCGGCTTCGTCGCTGTTCGAGCGGCACAGGACCCCCAGCTGTGATTCGTCGGCCGGCCGAGAGGTCACATGGTCGGTTGAAACCAGAATGTCATCACGACAGGACGCTCCGCAGAGGATCGAGACCAGGTGACCATGTACATGTACAGCATGCGGCTTAGTTAGCAGCCTTAGAATCTTCTCTTCCGTCACGTTAGGTCGTACGTAGGTCTGGTCTGTACAACCGGAGAACGGCGATACAAGAAAAGCGGAAAAGCTGCTTCTTCTCTGAAACATTATCAATCATACAATTCCCGTCTTAGGCGTGCGGATAAATGTCCGCTACAGCTACGGTATATAGGCCCCCAAGAATCTAGGCGCGCGCGGAACAGCGGTGAACCCGAAGGACTGGAACAATCTCGAGGACCTCGCCCTCGACCTAGTCTTTCCCCGGAAGACTCGGTCCCACGCTAACAATTCTCCGCCTCTTGACTCGTGTCTCTCTAGTCTATTGGTGTATCTCCTGAGGCTCAAGAGGGCTTCCCAACCCCACGGTCTCGATATGATGCTAGGATTCCCCCAGTTGCAAGCTACTCATTATTCATCGTACCTGAATTTGATAATGACATATTGCACGTATATCGTGTGCAAATATCAACAGTCTGTAACAGGCAACTGCTTAGCTCGTCAGTTGGAAGTCGACCAAGCGACATTACATCACCGAAGAGAGGTGCGATACCAGCATAGGCTAGGAGGCAGCTATCTCCGGTTAGGTAAGGAACAAAGTGAGAGTGATAGCTTCACTGAGAACTTCATTGTAGCTTGGTTACCTCTACTTACCCTACCGGCACTGAGCCCATCTAGAAGAACCGGCTTCGCCTTAACTCACGTGAGGATAGTCCGCCTCCTGCGTGAGTACCACACGGCAGACAGGAGCGGTCAGTTCACTCTGATCTGTTAAGCGACTTCTCCGAGGCAATACCAATTAAGGGTCCACGACCCAGGCGGGTTAGGAGTAGAACAGCTCGGCATCCAGGTATACTGTACACGTATTTTAACACCTCGGTGCTAGCCTTACAGAGCCCTGCGTGAGCCATGGTATGCCTAAAACCAGCGTGATCTCTCAGGGGCATCCGGTTGGAGTGCCAGGATGTTCACATCCGTCTTCACCTGGGGAAGCAGGGTGGCTTAGTAGCATCATATCAAGGGGTGATGGTTTATCGAAGTGTAGTATCTGAGGTAATCTAGCCCTCTCATCAGGACAGGACAGATGAGCAGAGGGTACAGAGAACGTCGAGTGCATCTCTCCGTGGCGATGGATGTTTTGGTACTAGCCACCACGGCACTCTTCGTGATACACCGCTCCGTACTGCTACGCCTGCTTGGGCTGTCTTGATGCCTCTTGAAGATGCGAACCATGAACACCCAGTAGGGCCTAGTTCTTCAATCCCCTACCTGACGCCACGTCCCTGCAGCCATGGCGAGTGACACTAACCACGTCGTCGCTATTTGCGAACGGCTAAGAAGCGGGGAAGTGATAGGATGAGGAGATTGCTCCTCACCGCAAGCGCTTGCATGCATGCGAACATGCAGTAGTCTTTCGCCACAATCGTATAGGGGTCTATAGCTTTGGATAGATATAACTCGGGTACGTTGAGAGGGGGTTGACTTGGCAAGACATGGCTTGCTGCGACCGGTCAGAGACTAGAGGCGATGGATGGTATAAGACGACAAGGAGAACAATTGTTAGGGTTCTCCTTACGTATTCTCTAGGGGGAGAGTGCTGCGTGGAGGATCAGGAGACCTTCCCCGTCTGGGGACAGGAGCATGATAGTCACATTTGAGATGAACAGGAGATCTAGGTGGTCACTATTCTCTCCTAGTTGATCATTTCATACACTGACTCTGCCTTGATAAGCGAGCGGCAGTCACTAGAATTTTATGTGCTGGCTTGTACAATAGCACTTGAAGAGGCGGATAGGATCTGACGACTATTGGAGTAGACAAATGATTGAATAGTGGTTTTGGGCACGAAGCAGTACGAATAGAGACTCCTACCCGCATACTACTGTGTTTGAACAGGATAATAATGACGCAAGGTTTAGACATAGCTTGGAACAGACTCACGGAAAGATACCTACCTGATCTCTTCGTCGTCCCTTTGCACCTTTTAATAGTTGGTAAATTCACATCGGTGCATGGTCATGATCCTATCTGACCCCTGTAATATCTGTATCTTGGAGCCGAGTGTAATCCCTCTTTAACGGCGCCGCCCATAAACGCAAGATCCATGGAAGCAAGCCTTAGAGGCCTGCTCAAATACCTCTTTGAGGTACTCGATATAGCACACTGTTCTACCCCTAACAGTGTAGACTTGTCACTGGACTGGCCGAAATAAGGATGCTTTAACCTTATATTAGAAACAAAAGGACGATATCGAAATGGACTTCAAGTAAAGAAAATTGGTAGTCTTGTCACAGGCCTCCACAAGTCTCAACCTGGGACTCCTGTGCAGTCAACGATGCCAAAGCACTCTTTCTGTCAATGACAGACGTATTAGCTATTGCGTCCTGAAAGAGCTGTGTTATTTGTTGAGCATAAAGAAAGTTGACATAGCTGTAGGATGCCTACCTAGGTACCTACCATACTTAGGGTAGCTTGGCATATCCGTAGAGCGTTTCCAGATAGTTAGCGATGTGTCTGTCTAGGGGTATAGAATTCTGCGGCGCTCGGAGATTGAGAACGGCACTGATGAAATGTCGAAACGATCGATGGAAACATGCCTTGAGTACTGGCTGAATATTTCGACTCTGAGATGCAGTCTGCTTGATACCTTCATTAGATAACTCAGGCCTATATGGCACCATAAGGTCAACCTAACGATCAGGTCAATAACGATATTGTTGGAAGAAGAGCTAGGGGCGAACAGCTATGAATGCCCTTCGTATATATAATAGCATCCTAGACAAAGAGGTCTCTCTGGCGGGGGAAGTACTGCTATCTCTTGCTAAACCTGTCTAGGGAAGGTCATGAGACCTTCCAGAGGGTAAGGGCTGAGGTTCGTGTGGGCGACGGTAGTGTCTGAGATAGGGCTCTGCAGTGACCACCTCCTAGATCCGAAGAACACTGCTAACTTCTTCAGACGGAGTCCGATCTGGTTTGTATTATATTGCCACACCAAAGGGAAATAGGATAGCAGTTCATGTTGCTCCAATGTGTTGTTCCTTTATCCCACATATAGAGCTGGAGTTCCGCGTTGTTGGGCACCCGCTTAGATAGCTGCACCGCGATTTTATAAGATGCTTTTGAACTAAGAGGATCGATGTTAAACTTTAGGTTAGATGCTAATGTGATCGTATTGAAGACTATGTGACGTTTCCGCAGAACGTCAATCGTGAAAGACAGGTTCGTACTGATCAGTTCTGGTTGTGTAGAGCCCAATAAGACGCCGGGTGGCAAAGGAAGTCGGCTATAAAACAAAAGACTTGATGGGATAATGTTTAGTTGATGAAGTCGCTTGGATTCGCTATAAGAAGGCAGCAATCTTCGTCGTAGATAGTTGGATCGATGTCTGTGTGTCAAGACTGTCAGCCAAAGCGCCGTTATCTCTCCAATTCACTTGCCGGGTAACTGGATAAAGGTACGGTAGTTGCAATCCAAGGCAGTTATATCGCTCACTGATTTCACCATCAGGCATAGCTTGCCAGTGGCCCGGAGTTGCGGGAGTCAAGCGCTCAGAGGCCTCCTACGGCAAGACGCCAGGAAGGCTGTCAACCATAATTCCAGAAGGCTTCTCCATAACCTAGAAGCAGGTAGAATGTAGCGACATATGCTGACTAGATATGAAGCTCCATTGGCGTTAAGACCGCCCAGGTATTTAAACAGAAGGCGAATGAGAGGGCGTAGAAGGCAAATTGAAAGTCGGAGGCCGCCCCTTTTCAGCTGGCTACGTTCCAGACATACAACCAGCTCTACACACAGGCTCCAACTATCGATATGTATGTCAGGTATAATGGATGTTGTATAGGCCTGAAAGGAAAGCATCTGCGAGGTCATTTTTAGGTCTGGAAATAGAAGGGATCTCGTGAACGTGTGCGTTCTGCCTCAAAACGATACGGCACATAGAGTAGCATAGTGATCTGCTCCCTCGACATAGAAACGAAAACGGTAAAGTATTAAGAGCCATAGCAGCTGAAAACAATGCAAGGGTTGCTTCTACTAGTTGCGATATCGAACGGCATTCGCTCCGTCAAACATTATGGTTGCCACACCTCATCTCTCCCCGGATCTTGCAAGCATCAACCTGAAGGATGAAGCCAGAATGTATGCTTAACCAATGGATCAAATACTTAGCTACCCAGGTCAGAGTTCGTAGCCCATATTCCCCATTACAAGATGCTTGATAAGGCCGAACCTCAGGGGGAATCCTTTCTCGAATTTGTTTGTTCTACTTGTATACAGGTACATAAGGTATACCGTATCGCAACCGCTTTGAGAGAGCGAGTATTTCCAAGAGCACGATGATGATAACCCATAGCTTGAGAGACAGGACTTCCAAACATTGTTTTGTTACAAGGCACACGAGATTGACATATCTTTACACTTATCTGAAGTCCTAGATGAACTCACTCGCTGAAGCTTACTATGTATGCCGTTTTGGCCAATTGCCCAAATAGGGGTAAAGGATGACTGCCCAATATCATGTACCTCAGGGTACTTGGAGGTAAATAACGGAAGTAGTCTCGTACGATAATCCCACGGCGTGACTGCTTGACAATATGGACATTTTAATTACCTACTTAGGTATACAGACGAATCTATAGATCGAAATCATAGGTGCTTCTGTATCACTTCCTTAAGGTCGCAAGTTACACGTAGCAATATCTTAAACTTTGTGGCTCCTTATATTATCTACTTGCTTCGTACAAGTAGAGTGGTTGCACTCGTACGCCTTGCATCACTCGTACAGCGTCCTTGGAGATAAGAGCAAGATGGATGCCATGGCCAAATACCTGTTGGACAAACACGGAACAAGGCAATTCTGGTAAGCTGCTACCTGTAATCACATAGGAGACTAGGGAGAATGTGCAAATGTGCGATGTCGTCCTTTAGGGTCCTGTCGTCTACAACGGCCCGGCCGGGATTCGAAGCAGGCGTCTTGCCACTGGTGACACAGAGATTCGCGTGCCGACGGCTGGGGTCCGGGGATCGAGGTAATGTTATGGATTGCAGGAGCGTGAAAGGACCAGACTTGAGGGGAACGTCGGTTTGTTATCGAGCGGCCCAAGGCCGAAAGACGAGGTACGAATATACAAGAAGAGAAAAAAAAAACATCAAAGGGTTGCATGTTTGTGCTGCATGTCATTACCCGCCATGTACGAGATATACGACGCGATGCCTGATGTAGGAGGTATGTATATGATCCGAGATATGGGGATATTCGACCTCCCCATGTAGGTACATACTGACCTGGTTACCGTAGCGGAGCATTCGACATATCCAGACAGAATACCACGTCCGGCCCTGGTGCGCCTCATTCCCTTTTGCTCTCCCGCGCAAAGCTTACTTGAAGCATCTCGCCAGCCCACACAACCTTCGCCTAGCCGATCCGTGAAAAATGACAGGTCGCCCTCGCCGGCCAACCGCGTCCAATCGCATCCGCAGGGCAGGCAGCTGTCAAGTCAGGATGCCGCTGCACGATGCTTCGATGGCAGGACAGGGCAGGGTTGAGCGAAAAAAAAAAAGCCACAGCGGGCCACGTAGGCTCGGAGCCTTGCCTGTAACCGCATACCTCTTAGGTACCTGCTGTAGAACCTACCTACTTTGTAGGAGGTAGATATGATACCCAAGTGAAGAATGATATGTGATAGTGATGCCGACGATGTTGATGTTGATATTGTCCTCGATGACGGGTGATAGAGCCCTTTCATTTTCCAGCGAGCAAGGGAGCGCTTCGGTCTTGGTCATCTGTCCATACCGAAGTGACCGAGTGATAGACAGGAGGTATCCGAGATGGTGACCCTTTTTAGGTCTCGGTACGGAACGCTTGAGTGGTCCGGTTACCAGCTACCAGCCCTACCCAATCTGCCAACTCGTGCGACGGTGGGACCTTTGCGGGGATCCCGTCAACCAGGGGCTTTGAAGAACATCATGGCGGCAGGGGCAGGGAGGGAGAGGGAGGGAGGAATAAATGAAAGAAAAAGATAGAGAAGAAACAAAAGAGAGCCAATGATTCAGATCAGTGCTACATCTGTATCGAGCTGAAGCTGACAATCTTTGTTACGGCAAGTCAGGTTAGCAGGCTCAGGCTCAGGCTCAGGCTCAGGCTTAGTAGGCAGGTTATAGGCTAGCAAGTTGGCTGAGCCGGGACAGGAACGAGCTACATGGCCAGACCCTGCTCCCCAACAAGGCCCTAAACGCCCTGTGAACACCCTGTAAACACCCTGTAAACACCCTGCCTTCAGCGCGGAGAAGGGGTTCTCTTTGGGTGCTCTTTGGGGCATCCCTGTTGACATATTATATGTCCTCACTTATGACCGCAATCCCAGCTGCGGATATGGCCTGCGACCCTGCCTAGCTGGCACCTAGCCTGCCAGCCCGCGTCTCTGATTTGCTTAAGGGCATCTGCCAGGTAAAAAGGAACGGGGGCCATGGAGAAACGGCCATCGCCAAATCTCAACCCCATCGCCCCTCACGATCGAAGGACGTTACCTACCTGGGCCTACCTGGGTCTACCTGGGTATCCAGCTGTTCTATTCTATTCGTCGGCTCGCAGATGATTCAGTATCCCCCTTTCCATCATCATCACGGACAGCTTTTACCCACCCCCTGCCCACCTATGAGGTATGTGTGTATATGCGTACCTTCGCCCTGACCTGATCTGATGGCAATGATGTATTGCACAGCGCTGGTGCTTTGTGGCTCGCTATAGTGCCCTGCTGCCTGCTTAGGCGTGTATTAGTTCATCGTTCCAGGGCACTTACTTGCCTATCTGCCCAGACTAGCCACTAATCACTAACCACCCCAACCTCTTTCACGCCGCTGTTACCGGCATCTCCATCTCGGACCTTCTTTATACGTGTATCTCCCGTTTTTTTTTTTATTTTTTATTTTTTTTTATTATCTAGATCGAGACCTTTGGGGGTTTTGCTCGTCGTGTCTCGGCAGCTAACCGCAAGATCCTACCTTACCCTTACCCCCTTAGAGTCTTATTGCTCTTTTCATTTTCCGGCCCGACTGGGAATAGGCCAGACCAGGTCGCGAACACTTACGCTTCTGGTGTTTGCTATCATCCTTCTATCTCTTCTTTTCTTCTCCTCGGTTCGTATATTCTAAGAGGAGGAATAGCAATACTGACGCTCAACCCGCCGGTTACGACCCTTAAAAAGAAAAAGAATAAGAGAGAGAATGGGAGAGGAGAAGGAGGGAAAGGCGAGATTCGTTATCGTATAATCCCCGGTCATACATAGCACCAGCGGCCGCTCAATCCAATTAGATATTGTCGCCATTCGCCCTTATTCGATGTCTTCTCCGCGACTGATCGCCCGCATATCCTACTTCCCCTACTCTACATATCTGGAGAAGCCTCACGTCTGAGATAAACGAGATATCGATCCGCCACGGTCGCCCGTCTCTCGACCTACTCTCCGCCGGCTCCGAATTCATACTCATCATGGAATCTTACTCGCAGCCGGTCAGTGCTACGTCCTCGCTGTCCAACGGATCTCCGACCGATCTGTTCAATGGCCATAGCCTTGGCTCGGAAATATCGAGCCAGCCACCCCACTCGACGCCGACATCTACGACTGGAACTGTCGACTCGCGGGTCTCTCCGAACACCGTCCAGGCAGCTTGTCTCGCCTGTGTAAGTACTGGAAATTCTCTTGTATTCCTCTAGTCTTGTTCGCGCTGAGAGCTGCATCGTGACTAACTAGACGACGCAAAACATGTAGAGGGCTAAGCATCTCAAGTGCGACGGCCAGAATCCGTGCTCGCGCTGCCGAACATCGGATTCTAAATGCATCTACATCGCTTCCCGTCGCGGCTACAAGGGGCCGAGGCGGAACGCGGCCCCGAATCCGAACAAGCGTCACGCCTCGGACTCTCCGCCCTCGGCGGACGGCAGCGATAGCTGCCCCATGCTACTAGGCAGGGCCGTTTCCACGGCCGCGCCTCCGGTCCTGGCGACGTTTAATCCAGCCATGACCATCCCGGACTCCCCCGCCGCGCCGTTCGCCCCTCCCGGCATGAACAGCCTGCAGCTATACAGGCACCCTTACCTCGACGGCACCAACGGCGCCTTGGTCGAATCCACCCCGAGGCCGCCGCAGACGGTCCCGGAGCGGTGCATCGACTCATTTTACTACTACTTCTACCCTGGCCACCCGGCTGTGCTGCCCAAGGAGCAGCTCTTGAAGGTGGCAAATGAGAGAAACATCGACCATCTCCTCGCTGCCATGAGATGGGTCGGGTCGTTATATATCGAGGCCGGCCCTGCCCGCGCCACGTTTTTCGAAGAGGTTACGCGGCTGGTCTACGCCCCAGACGTCGTTAAGGACGGGTATCTGGTCCAGGCCATGGTCATCCTTCTTATCGGCCTTGATGGCAGTTGCCAGCAAGAAAAGGCGCGCGAGATCCTGTCTGACGTGGAGCGCATCGCCATAGAGATCGGTCTCTATACCAGAGAATTCGCTACCATCAACGGCGGCGGCATCCCGAGGCTCGAGGAGAGTTGGCGGCGGACGTGGTGGGACCTGTTCGTCGTAGACGGAATGGTTGCCGGCGTGCACCGGCAGACCAACTTCCTCCTATTCGATATCGTGGCGGACGTGGGTCTCCCGTGCGAAGAGCACGAGTACAAATCAGGAGTAGGTTTTCACTTGAGTAGCCACCTATTGGCGTCTTTGGTTCACTGGCTGACCGACTAACCCGCAGCGAATCCCGCGTCCAATGTTCCTGGATGATTTTGACGACCAGCTGTTCTCGGGAGAAGACCGCGAATTTTCGTCGTTCGCCTACCGCGTTGCCTCCATACGGAACCTCGGGCGCATGATGCGGTTGCCCAACAGCGGCCTCACGAACGAGGAGGACGTGAACCGAATCGAGTCGCTATTATCCAACTGGAGAATGCATCTTCCGGCGTCGAAGCGAGACAGCTTGAACAAGGACTGCGAGCTTGATGAGATGATGTTCCAGGCGCATATGATCAATCACGCGTAAGCTCTCCCCCAACAGCGTCGAGGCAAACCAGACTGATGACAGGGAATACCTAGCTGCTCGGTAATCCTACACCAACCTCTATCAAAGCTAGACTCATCTCCGTCGCGAAACGTGATCGCCTGTGCACCTCACCGGCCGGTCCAGAGCGGCGACAACTTCAACCTCCACACGAAGCACATCATCACGGCGGCGTGCGAGATCAGCAAGATGGTGACGTACAACGTGCCCATCACGGGCCACACGCACTTCTTCACCTGCGTGCTGACGCTGTCGTCCATCGTCCACCTCAACAAGTGGGCGCTCGAGTACCTGATCCACGACGAGGACGACCTGCGGCAGCAGATCCGGCTCAACATCGGGGCCCTCAACAAGCTGAGCAGCGTCTGGAAGGCAGCCAGCAACGCGTCAGGCCAGGTCCGGGGCGTCGCGCAGGAGATCTACCGCGCCAAGAAGGCGCAGCAGAGCAACCCGTCGTTCTGGGTCGGCTTCACGCAGGAGGAGATCATCAGCAGCATGGCGGCCGACGAGGGCATCATGTCCGAGATAAATACCATGCTCACGAGCAGCGCGCCCTAATTTCTTGTTTGTTCGGTGGTCGACATGGCTCTCCCCTGTTCGAAATGCTCGGGTCGCGAGCCGTCGATGGTTTGGATGATTGGCTGTATATCAGGGATCTCAGGGACAGGATACAGGAGGATTCAAGGGAACAGCCATGACCATCCCTCTTTCGTCGGGTTTGATTTCTCGTTCGCGTCTCTAGGCTTGGAGTCCGGGGTCGACAAGCGATTTCGACCTACGCTTCTTTCTTCAAAACAGTGATACGTGTATAAGGTTGACGGAAGACGACATTTGACGGATCGAAAGAGGCAGGCGGGCAAAATATATACGAACAAAAAAAGAAAAAGGGTTCTGGTAATAGGACGGACGAACCAAGGTTTTTTTTTTTTTTTTTTTCCCATCTGATGACGACCACTTGGACATAGATGTACTTACGGACAGTCTCCCTTACACTCCGCATATCTCGGTCTTTCGCTGCATCGGATAAGTAATAGTCGAACGGGATGCCGCGTGAACAGATACGTCGAAGCTAGCAAGCGACGGCAAAGAGGTACGTAATAGGGAGGTAAGGCGTCCGGGCGTGCGTACATACATATGTACGTCGTATGTACGCATGTAGGTCAATAAATCAATAATTCGGCGCTTCTAACTCGGAATAGACGTGCTGGCCTTCCAGATGACAGTTCGGCGGCAGCCGCACCGAGGGCCAGAACCGATATCAGATCGCCGTCCACGCTTTGATCGCGTGGGCCTTTTGTTGGGACTCGCTGGCTGTTCTATGGGACTATTCCCTAGACTATTTCTCCAGTTCTTTTTTGTCGTTGCGTACATATGTGCGCTGGCGGGCGCTATTAGTATCATAGGATCGTATATTACTACGTGGTGTAAGGGGGGAGGGGGGAGCTGCCCTGCGCCCCCCTTTCGTCCCGGGAGGATGGATAGGGCTAGCGGGTACGAAGCGCTGGCATATGAGCGTCGACGCCCTGGTGGAGCGTGCCTGGTGGAGTGGTCTTTGGGCGGTTCTTGGGTCGTCCGCTTCCAAGCATCTCCGTTCCAATAGATCTTCGCCAACCCCCTGAGGCCGCGCCAGCCAGCCCCGATTCCTGTGCTAAGGACCGCACTAACCTAGGCCAGTTGACACCCCCCGATGGGCTGGTGCAGTGCCTGCCTCATAGGTAGTGATAGGTACTATGTAATGTATGTGTGTAATATGTATAGCACGTCGCCGACTCCTATGCATGTCTCTGCCCTTTTCATCCCACCTCCCCTTTGCTTCGCCGAGCGAGAAAAAAAAATTGAAAAGGGCGGTGACCAGCAAGTCCTCTGCCCCGTTCCAATCACCGCCGTCCGAGCTTTGTCTCGATCCGATCCCAGATCCTACGTCGTCAAACGCTTACTCGAACAAACCTACCCCGCCATCCATACACACCGCTCAAAGGTCCCCGCGGACGTGTGGCATCGAGGCTTGGACGGCGATGGGCTCGGTCCTGTCTAAGGATTCCGGTAGGCGTCGGGCACAGTTGAATTTATTGAATTCTCAATTTCGTTCCCCATTGGTGCCGCTCGCAATGATCAGCATATAATATGTGCTGTTGGTGCCTACGGTAAGCCTTAGTATTGCCCGACGTGCCCGAGCTGGGTCACTAAGAGGTCGCGAATGGAAATATAGTATGCAGATGTGGCCGAACATGGTCGCCGTCTAGTTTGCCGCCCGGCCCGATATAGTCGCCATTGCTTGATATTTATTGCTACCTAGGTAGGTAGCTTAAGCCAAGAGGCACATTGCCTTTATTGCTTTCGGATCATATTACTCGAGGTACATAGACATCGTTAGTATCTCACAATCTTTGATTCTGTGAGCTATACACCCGAGGTCTAGATTTTGCGAGGCAATCCCCAGCCTATGAATTCTGTCCATGATGCATGTCTCTAGAAGAGGTATCATTGTAATATGTCTAAGCGAAGCCATTTCTAAAGAAGTATCTATCCATGGTATCTGAAATTCTTCAATCATAAGCATGATTAGGGTATACAAAGCGGTATAGATGATTCAAACAGGTGTGGTATGAAGAAGCCCTGAACGCCGGACGCCTCGCCTAAATTCAGCCGCACCGACCCTCTTCCTTCGTCGCCACGCACATATAAGGGCCGTAAGCCATCCCTGGCACGTAGCAGCCGGTCTTCGTAGACAGCCACGCAAATCCCGGCTCGCAGCGGCAGGGCGTCATACGCTGTCCATGTCCTGGAGCTGTGCAAAATACCAGTTAGGAGCCCGGTTCGGCTTGCCAAGCTTGCTCTTCATCCAGCACCGGTTGGAGCCCTTCCAGACGCCCCACCCGACGCCGACGCAGCCGGAGTCGTTGCCGCAGGCATCGATGCACTCGGCCATGGTGGCCGTGTGCATGTGCGTCAAGTCGCGGGAGCCGTCGTCCGAGTTGTAGTCGATATCGCACTGCACGTTGAACGGCCTCGACGAGCTCTGCGCCACGTACACCGTGCCGTTGTCCTGCGGGCAGCTGACGGGGCCCGGCACCAGCGTGCCCGTGAAGCTTGGCGTCGGCGAGGCCTTGACCGACGTCGGCGTCGTCGACGATGTGGTAGTAGTCGGCGCGATGGTAGATGACGACAAGGACGAGGATGACGAGCTACTGGTACCGAGCACGTATTAGTAGAGGTTGCGATGTTTAAGCTCTCTACTTCATAAGTCTTCATTGGTGGTACCCTCTCCGAGCCTCGACGACCTCATCTCTGCTCACGACTACGAATATAAGAGTTGGTATGCTCTTTAAACTGTAGCATGTGATATTTTCATCCGTAACCCGAAATGGGGTAAAAAGAGTCGAGACAACACATAAAGGACGTTAAGAAGAGACGATTCCATAAAAAAGAAAAAAAAAAATTTGAAACGTACTCTAACGCCGCGGGATTCGAGTCGACAGCTACAGAGCTGCTCTTCCTCGTGCCCAAGCCGGCACCCAGGCCCACCGCAACGGCGACGACGAGCAGGAAGAAGGCGACGGCGACGACGATGAAGAAGGTGTTGCGCCTGACGCCGCAGACCCTGGCGTCGTCGGCGGCGGGCCGGGGCGGCATGGCGGCCGAGCTGGCGCCGAGGGTGCGGCGGTCGAAGGAGCTGTCGGCGGGGCCGGCCCACTCGCTGAAGGGCGTCTTGGTCGACGACGGCGGCGTCATGACGGGCGGCTGGCTGGCGACCCAGGTCTGCGTGCGCGCGAGGCCCTCGCGGTAGTACATGGTCGCGTCCGACGACGGCTGGACGTACGGCTGCTGGGCGTGCGCCATCTCGAGCTGCTGGGGGTAGGCGTACGTCTGCTGGCCGTACAGGTACGTCGTGTAGCCGTTATACTCATATCCGCCGCCTTCTTGCTGCGACGGCTGCTGTGGCGAGCTTAGTTGGTACGACATGGCTCAGTGTGGACTTGCGACTGTCTCTCCGGGACTTGTCATAGTGAGGCTGGGCGAAGATGGGGGAACGAGGAGAGAGTGGGAGTGACGTCTCACGAGGAGATGGAGCGAGTAAAAGAAGAGACGGGACGGACTGTGACATTGTCTGGTCTTATTACCGTTCGCCTTTCTCGTCGACGAGAGGGTGAGCCACACGTTCTATTTCTGACATGCATCCATGGAGGGCTGACCAACGGGCTAACTGACTGACTGATACGGGCACCATGTCAACAACGGTATGATCACTGATGATATCGAAGACGGTGACATGGGTGGGAACCCCTGCGTCTGCAGCAAGGTAGCAGCCCTATTGGCAAACGAGCAGCCAGCTATTCTGCTTTCGACTCTGGCCTCGCTTGCTGACCGCATGTCTACGAGGGTGAGTTGACTATTTGGGCAAGGAGATGATGCGCCTTGAGCTGTAGCAGGTTAAAAAGGTCCCTGAAAGCGGGACGGGAGCAACCAGTTCGAACATCTTTTCCGCAGCGGCTTAGCCCTTCTGCCGCCACGCCCCCAATCGCAGGTGTGTTACACGGCTTGAGGGAGGGGGTTCATTTTGGAGTTTCTAGTACCAGCCTAGCCTCACTGGATATTAGCAGCGTCCTGGAAGGATTTCTTTGCAGATTTGTAGATAAGTCAAGAATCTTGATATTCTGTCGACACATTGACACATCTCGGTACTTTTATGTCTTTGGCAGAAGGGCATTGGCATGAGAATCTGTATCGACTTAGTCTCGAAGCTCGAAGTGACCTACAGCAGCTATAGGTACGGGGGCTGAGAAACGAGCAGACCAATCATTGGTTGGCGGTATCGTTTTACCGTCGTAGTGCTAGGCTGTAAGCTGAACGACACCCCAGCAAACACCTGCGATGGAAAGCTTTTTCACCAATAATCTTCGCATTCTCCTACCGGCGAACCCGATCATCATAAGCCGCGGTGCCTAGTATCATTAGGCTATGAAACGACTAGCTTACACTATCATCGCAGCTTAGGTACCGGCACTACTTGCGAAAGCAGAATCTTTCTAGAACAATTCTACAGATCCGATCCGTACGTGACCAGGAAGCTCTCATCCTCGGAACTGGCAGGGTTAAAATACGCTCCTGGCTTTGAATTTGAAGCAGGTTTGAGGCGTTTTTTTTTTTTCATTGGCCTTTACTCTTCTGCGGAAGACGACGTTACTCGAGCTTCTCTGCTGGATTAAAGTACAGACCGTGCTCCGCCCATCTGTTCCTGACCGACCGGGCTGTGCTCAACGACGGTCAAACACGACATGGCGTACATGGTGGCTTCAGTTCTCGAGAGGTATCATTTCACTTGAACACTCCTCGAGGCTGACACCACCATATTCTGTCATACCATACTCCCGTACAACCTTCATGTCCGCATGCCGGGGCTTCGTTTTCACGAGATATGGGTTAATTGTACCCTATAATTCCCTCTGCGATAGGATCCGCGTCTTGATGTGACCACAGAGAGACTCTTCGACCGATGATACCGTCACTGCCCACCTCGATCTTCACCGGGTAAGTAAGAGGCACCTCTACCGACCGGGCCTGCCTGTCGTCGTGGGGCGCTGCATGATTTTGCGCCATGCTGAACTTGTGTAGAAATGGACTTATTATGGCAGACTTGGTCAGGTCGCCAGTCTCACTATAGGCATTTCCTGTTAGCAAGGCTGTCGCACTTCACTCTTGTGCTTTATCGCGCCGGTAAGGAGAGAGGGCGTCTGTTACTCACTGAATGGCAACGACCCACGAGTCTGCACTGCGGGCAGTGCAATCTTGGTCTGGCGTAAATGTGACATGGGTGGCGGTTGAGCTTCCTTTCCCACAATCGTGAAAGACGAGCCGACCTGCTGTCGTCGAGGGAATGGGCCGAGTGTTCCCCGGAAGGCTCAGCACGGCAAGCGCGCCGCCATAGCTTTGCCGGGTATGGTCGCCGCACATTGTCCGGTTTCTGGTCTAGATGCTTTCGTCGATGGGCTCAATCCAAGTACCTATCGTTCGGTTCTTTTATTGGAGGTACGGTAGCTCGCTTGATGATATTGGCTTGCAATGTCAAGGGTAGGAATAATGATATAAAGTAGGTCTTGTTGATAGTTCTACTCTAAGAAGTCGGAGTGGGTTCCCAGTGGTTCTATTATCTACGAATAGCTACCAAAGAGTCGTGTAGAAAATCAGGAAAATTAGGTAGACGAGTGTAGAATGAGTAGACAATATTTGAATTAGATAGCTGGGAGGTAGATACCTAAATATTTAAACCGCTTGGGCACTTGAGTAGGCAGTAGGCACGAGAAGATGACGATGCTGAGAATCAGGACTAGAAAAGGGGAAGGAGTCGACCCTTCAAACTGCGATCCATTCACACCAAGGAATTAACTCACTCATCTAATTCTCTACCCGTCTCATTATGTCCAACGCGGTTTGGTTTAATGTTTAGCTAAGGCATCTCAGTCAAGCGCTTTACGGGATTCCACGTAATTTGAGCAAGTTTGCGCTCGTTGAGGCTGTTTCTCGGCCCGCCGCGCTAGACGGTCACACGTGAAACCTAGCAATTCTCTATCAAACCAACCAACATCCCTACGACGTGCATACCCACGCGTGAGCAGTTATGTAAAACCACATGCCTAGATCTACACATGTAGTAGGCATTTACATGGAAATCCATTGGGTCTGACGAGAAGTCGATGAGCAGATGTGGAGGTAGAGGAACCTTGATGGCTGTAATATCTGCCGTACCTCGTGTAGTGTAGGCTTCTCTCGTTGCTCAACTATTAAGAGCAAGTTATCATCCCATCTTGTCCTCTCGGAGGCCAGGAGAGCCGGTTCATCGTCATCGTCCTTCTTTCTTTCAACTTCCATCTCCAAATCCAAAGACTTGTGCTCCGTACTTCCCCGTGATCCTTAAACGATCGTGTCAAGATGTCCGTTGCGACCTATTCTCTCCCCAAGCTCCCGTATGCCTATGATGTAAGTCTCCCTTTTGCGTGATGGTTAGGGCTCGATACAAGCTCAAATGCTCTCTCTCTCTCTCTCTCTCTAGGCAAGAGCAAAACATTACGACGTGTGCTGACTTGCCGGGTGAATAGGCCTTGGAGCCCTCTATCTCCAAGCAGATCATGGAGCTGCACCACCAGAAACACCACCAGACCTACATCACCAACCTCAACAAGGCTCTCGAGGTGTCTGCGAAGGCCCAGTCGGAGGGCAAGCTCCAGGACGCCGCCGCTCAGCTAGGAGCCATCCGTTTCAACGGCGGCGGCCATATCAACCACTCGCTGTTCTGGGAGGGTCTAGCACCGTCCAGCTCGGACGACGCCAAGCTGAGTTCTGCTCCCAAGCTTTCCAAGGCTATCAGCGACACCTGGGGCGACTTCGACACGTTCCAGAAGGCCTTCAACACCGCTCTGCTAGGAATCCAGGGAAGTGGGTGGGGTGTAAGTCAACACCTATGAACACTCTCCTCTCGGTCACACATGATTCTTACATACTAACCCCCATACTTCAGTGGCTCGTGAAGGAGGCTGTCACCGGACAGCTGCGTATCGTCACGTTGGCGAACCAGGAGGCGGTCGTCGTGGGAGACACTCCTCTTCTGGGCGTCGACATGTGGGAGCATGCCTATTATCTGCAGTACCTCAACGGCAAGGCGGCGTACGTCGACAACATCTGGAAGGTTATCAACTGGAAGACGGCAGAGACGCGTTTCGCTGGTAGCCGAGATGACGCCTTTAAGGTGCTCAAAGCCCACATGTAAAGGCAAGCATAAATGCCATGGGCCTTACGTAGGTATCGCGCCTGAGTCCAAGCTAGGCTATCTCAGATGGTGGTGCGCGGCTTTCGAGATGTAGTTGCGAGATTACATGGCGCCGTAGCTAAATAAAATAATAACGACCGTGCTGTTTCTTCTGCAGCTTCCTGCGTTGCACTGAAAGTTTAGTGCACGTAGGTGGGACAGGGTACATGATACAGTTCCAATCTTCAGCCCTTCCAGGCGAGCCCGGGTAGCGGGAACCCCCACCACATCCCCAAAGCTCCCAGCTGAAAAGCTGTTTAGAGCTGCACTTGGACCCCGCCGATCCGATTTCCCAGCCCATTAAACACAGAAATTAGGGTATTCGGTCGCGTTTGCAATCTTCTTTACGCGTCAAGCTTCCGATTCAAGTGCGAACCAGGACCGCGATGCCGCCACCCTTAGTCAATACCGGGCACTCGTCAAGTCCTCTGTCCTCGCTTGATTCGTTTGCGACGGCAACTGAGTCCCCCCAATTGGATCTTACGGCGACTGATATTAGTAGTCCTGTCGTCCATCACCCAGTCGCTGCGGAAGAGCCATTCAGCAAAGCAAACCAACTACCTCCCGAGCTGAAGCAGCACTGTCAGATCTACTTAGAGGAGAATCTGTGTATGTCCTACATTTCTTCCCGAGGTATAAACAAGTCAAATTGACTAACAGCGCAAAGATATGATAACTCTCAACCTTCTGAATAGCCTTCTATCGTCAAGTCGCAATAGTCAAGGCTATTGCCCTCCTGCGAGTCAACTATCGCTGCTCAATTCCGCCATTGTAAACCCCAAATTTACGACCAAGCCGAAAGAAGAAGGCTGGGAAGAGATATCTGCCGAATCCCTCGTCTACTTGCGCAGTCTCCTTGGCCGGCTCGGCCCATTAAATGGTCGGTTCAAGGATGCCTTTCGTTTTGTTGGTAGTTCGCGCCACCACACGCCAAACTCCCATTCAGAAGACGATACAGACTACGAATCCAACAAGGATGATAAAATACGACCTAAATATGAAGAGGATAGCCTCTGGCGGCGGGGACAGGACTTCTTCCATGTCGTCGGTTGGGCTTTCAACTGCAGCGTTCTCTACCCGAACCGCTGGCGACACTGGAGGAATTGGCTTGAGTTTATGCTGGACTTGCTAGAGCAGGACCTGACCGAGCGTCACAAGCTGGATGTGGAAGGTGGCGCGTCGGATTGTCCCATGCTTCGAGACTCGATCCTCGCGAGCTACATTGGCCAGCGTTCCGGGCGCTCCGCCGGCGGGTTGAAGTGGATCATGGATGCCATGTTCGCCGACGGCAGCGTCGCCACGAGTTCTCGTTTCCAAGAGGTCTGGGTCAGAGAGCATAGGGAGCTCTCGAGAAACGCCGAAAAGAAGAGGAAACGTCAAACGGTGAACATGGAGAAGAACAATTTTGGAGGGTATCTGGATGACGACTCAGTCTACTCGTCTCGGGCGTCGGAGCCCCCTACCCCGCAGAAACGTCGGACGAATTCCGGGGGTTTGGGAGATCCGGATTTCCAGGCTCTAGAACCTGCCTATGTCGAATCTATTCCCTTGCGGCAACGTTTATTCTCCCTGGTAAGTCGAACCGTGATCTGTAGCTCTTGGGGAAAAGTGTTTGCTAATACAGACACGGACAGCTGTCATACTTATGTCACCACCTTCCGAGCTCTCCGCTGGACGTCTCAGACCTGTATCAGAGATTTGAGACGACGGTAAAGTCTCTTCCGCTGCCCATCTTCACCGCGTTCGTGAACAGTCAGACCTCGGCTCTGAAGTTAGAGTCGAAAGTGTCGACTCTTCAAGGAATTTTATTACTGTTGGTGCCAGCGTCGGCTCTATCACCTGCCAAGGTTGATCGCTCCTGGCAGGATAATGACAATCTCACGACCGAGATCCTAGAACGCTGCTTTCTCCCTTATCCTGCCAATACCATCGCTGTAGAAGACAACGCCAAGGTATCAGTCTTGCTGGAGCACCTCTTACAAATGGTGTGGCTCAACGGAACCGACAAGTTCAGCGACAAACTTCGGGAAATTGTCGAAAAGGGAATCACCGCAAGGGAACTCAAGGCCAAAAAGAAGAAAACGTCCACACGCGGCCGAGTGATCAACGTGGAAGACCCCGACAGCGAGGCGCGCGACGTGTTGGACATGTCTTCGCAGAGGCTGCGTACACTGGTAGACCTCATCGAGTCAGCAGACGAAGGAACCGAGCCCGTCGATACGGACGTCATGGATGAAGATGAAGAGAGTGAAGGTAGAGTCATTGTTTGAACTGCGATTATGACCATTGCTGCCAGTTTGCTACCTAGGGTAACACTAACCACCCAAGTGTGTAGTTGATAATGAGGCGACATTCATGACTGCTGCTGACACTATGGAAGAAGAGGAAGCCGACGAAGAAGGATACGGGAGTGAGTGGGATGAGAAGAGATACTGCCTATGCCAGGGAAATGACTCGGGTGATATGATCGCTTGCGACAACAACTCCTGTCCATATGAATGGTTTCACTGGGAATGTGTTGGCCTCAGGAGGAAACCAAGGGGTAAATGGTTGTGTCCAGAGTGCGCGGGTTTGCGCAAACGGTAGAAATGGACGAACTCATCAGGGGTAAGACGCAAGTCAAAGGTACGGAGACGACGAGTGTGCAATGCTGGATTACTGAGGGGCGAGTGGTCAACTAGCATTCAGAATCCAGCGTTATGTTCGCAAGATATGCGAGATATGTGAGGCGGAAACCAGTGCGCCTGTGCCAGTTCTATATTTTGCCCACCAGTCTACATGAGTGACGAGGTACCGTTGCTATACACATTAATACAAGGCTGCGCTACTTGGCATACTCAAGAGACGCCATCTCGTCACCGCTTCTTCGCCGGCGGTGGAGTCCACGCCTCGGGTTGCCACGTCTCGCCCGGCGCAGTCGGCTTTGCGCGTTTCCAGGGGTCGTCTTTCTCCTTGGCCAGGGCCGAGCTACTCGGCCGCTGCGCATCATCCGCAAGCCGGCTCTCATTCGGCGTCGGAGACTCGCGCGCAGCCCGTTCCTGGGGCTGGGTGCGGCCGGTGTTCAGGGGCGGCACGGGCTGTCCCTTGTCGCCTGCGCCGGGAGCTTCACCGGGCGGCGCGTCGAGGTAGCTGGGCTTGGCCTCCCAGCGCGCGTCGGCCTCGGCGGCGAGCACCTTGATGCGGTCCTGGCGGGAGAGGTCCTCGGCCTGCTCGGCGAGACTGGGCGCGGCGCGCCGCTGGTACCGCAGCCACTGGTGCCACTGCGGCGGCACCTTGATCTCGCTGTAGTGCGTCGACCGCGGGTACTGGACGATGCGCCGGAACCGCGCGTCCGGCGAGGACTCCGGGTCCCCCCGCGTCAGCCGGAACTCCCAGTACGTGTTGCCCTGCAGGTCGAGGCCTGCGGTTTGTGAGTATGTGAGTGATGTGCTTGCTGCCGAGACGACTAGAAGAGAAGGGCAACAGTGCTGAGTCTCAAGAATATGAGTGAAGACTCACCGACGAGGAAGCGTTTACGCCACGGCAGCCGCAGAGCCTTCCATTGGTACCAGGCCTGTCGTATGGGACCTATCCGCTTCGCCGACATTGAACGGGTTTACGTATAGCGTATATAGCACATATACAGAGTTCAGGGTGAGACCGGATCAATGCCAATGCTAATTTTAAAGTCTGGAATAGCGCTGCGAACGCGCAAGCTCGGCTCTCACACAGAGCCTCGATCGACGTCAGAGTTGATGAATTATTACTGAATATGTGATAATGCGATAACGCGATGAGTTGCACCGCCATACCTCTGCGCCACGATGAGGGACTTGGGCAAACAAATCAGACAGGCCTGGGAGGCAGGCAGACAGGCTATACCTAGCGGGCATAGGGCATAGTGTGGGCATGGCGGGCACAGCGGACACAGCGGGCACAGCGGGCTGGCGGGGCGCCGTCTAATGAGGGACAATGCCCAATTGGACGCTGACACAGGCCCGAGTAATGGCTGTTACGTACGCCCCCAACCGGTTGGCATACGGCCAAAACGTCACCCTCTCCAAGCTCTGTCGGCCCTATCCACAACCATTTCTCTTTTCTTCCCAGTGTTCCATAGTGGTGGGGGGGGGAATAACCCTGCTATCTATTATCTACTCCTCAGACGGCATTCAGTATCCCTAATCCTCCTCTGGTAGGCAATCTACCTCGCATTAATCGACAGGATAGCCTCTACCTATGTTCCGTAGGAGCCTGTGCTTCGTAGGATCGGTGCCAGATCGTCACTAGCGACACCTCCAGCCGTCAGCAAGCATTCCCCTCTGGCAGCCTGGTGACGTCGTCTCATCTCTGATCCCACGCTCCCTCCATTCCAACCAGCAAATCTCCGACAACTTGCTAACCTGCCAACCTGTCCTGCCTGCCTAACGAATCACTTAATGTACCAAGAAACGAAGCCGATCGGTTTATTGCGCTATACGTTGGCAGCCTGCTACTCAGGCACATAACCAATCCGTACCGCCGCGACGGTCTCATAACAGTGCTATATCGTCCAAACGTAAACCGCTCCCGCGTCCAGCCCAGCACGAATACGGACACCGTACACCTTGAGCTATCATGGCGTCCGTTACGTCCTTAGATAAGGACTTGCGTAAGATGCGCCTGGATAAATACACGCCGGCTGCTGCCAACGAAGCCCGATCGTGGATCGAAGGTGTCCTGGGCGACAGGCTTCCCTCTTCGGATCTCCTTGACGGGCTGAAAGATGGCGTCGCTCTTTGCAAGTGCGTACACTCCGGCTTCACAATCTTGCAGTTTCACTAATATGCGTCTTGCAGGCTCATCAACTTGGCCGTCGGATCGCCCGGCGTCAAGTACAAGCAGTCCGCCATGCCCTTCATCCAGATGGAGAATATCTCACATTTCCTCCGCGCCTGTCAATCCCCGCCCCTGAATCTACCAGACCATGACATGTTTCTCACGGTTGACCTATACGAACGAAAAGACCCGGCTCAGGTTCTTCAGTGCCTCGGCGCCTTTTCCCGAGCTGCGCATAATCTCAACTCGTCCGCATTTCCGTCACCCATTGGTGCTAAGGCGAAGGGCTCTACTATGAGCCCCCAGAGCACAGGCCCGACTACACCGAGAAACCGAGGCATGTCCAACGTCAGCAACACCTCTTCTACATACGGCACACGTTCCGGTATCCGTCCCACACGAACCGGAGACTCGGGGTCAGGACGCTGGAGTCCCACCAAAAGCCCAACACCGACTAGCGAGCGGGTAGGGTCGCCGAACGTGTCAAGCTGGAGCAAGAGGGACCACGAAGGGGTTACAAGCCCAGCGTGGAATATTGCGCAATACGGCTACATGGGCGGTGCAAGCCAAGGCAACCTTGGAATCTCGTTCGGAGGACGGCGGCAAATCACGACTGCCGGTCCTAAAGTGCCCAGTCTGGCTGACAAAGAGCGCAGGCGCAAGGAGCAGGAAGCTGAAGCCGAGCGCCAGAGGCTGCAAGCTGAAGAGGAAGAGCGTATTCGTAGGGCGGAGCTGGAAGCCGAAGAGCAACGAGCGCGGCTAGAAGAGGAGCGTAGGTGGGAAGAAGAGACAAGGCGACAACGCGCCGAGGAAAAGCGTAGAGCCGAAGAAGAGAAACGCCGGTGGGAAGACGAAGAGCGCCAGTGGAAATTGACAGAGGAAAAGCGCCGGAAAGAAGAGGAAGAGGCCGATGCAAGACTAGCTGAAGAACGTCGCCGCAGCAGGTCTCAGAACGACAGCCGATTACAAGGACAATTTCTCAGCCAATACCAAGCTGAACAGGGCATCGCACCACAGAAGAGTGGCGGAGGTGGGTATAGCGATCGCATCAAGCAGCTAGAGCAGGAACTAGAGTTAGCAAGGCAGCGAGAGCAAGATTACGAAGAGGAGCGGCAAAGGCGAACTCAGAACCGAGCCCGCTCTCGCAGCCGACCGAAGCTAGAGAGACCGCCCAGTCGTCAAGATTCATGGCGTCCGCGAGATGAGCGCGAATTCTTGAGCACGCAATGGAATCGGCAACAGCAGGAACAACGGCGCGAGCCCGAGGAGGATATTGCGCCTCCGCCTCCTCCGCGTCCACTCCCTGTGCCTGGGGCAGCAGCACCGCCATTGCCCGTAAAGAAGCAACGCACTGGCGAGGCGCCCCCTCTTCCCGTCAAACCCCAGAGAACTGGCGAGGCTAGGCCCCTCCCCATTCCGGACCGGATTAAGAAACAGGCAACCGGTGGCTCCGGCTCGAGTCCTTCGTCACGACCTCTCCCGAACCCATCCGCAAACCCCAACGGCAGCAGTCGCACGGATCGTTACCTTGCATCTAACCCGGCCCCGGCCCCGGCTCCTTCGCAGCACACGTACTCTCGCGAACTAGACGCCACGGCGGAGCGCGACGCCGAGGACAGGCGACGCGCTGAGTCACAGGCCAAGACCAAGGCTGGCGGATGGGCTAGCAAGTCTCTACTAGAGCGCGAAATGGAGATGGAGAGACAGCGGCAGCGCGAGTGGGAAGAGTCCCAGAAGGAGACGGCTAAAGCAGCTAGGTCGAACGACGGCGTAGACGGCATCGGCGGCGGCATCGGTGGTCGCTGGGACGTGAGCCAGTGGAGCGGATACACTGGCGGCGATAGCCAGAACAAGGGGGCTGCGGGCATTGGTGCGGGCAGGAGGCAGATCGTAGGTCCGAGGCCGCTGCCGAGCCGGCCGGGGCCGTGAAAGGACTATTAGAAAGGGGCAGGGGGACAGAATTATCGTAGATGGCCGATAGTGGAAGAAATAATAGGTATAGATCAATCAGACATCGCAGCATGGAAGGTCAAGAGCATGTTGTTATACGATATACCGTAGAGCACTACGCTACGCCCTTGGTGTCTAACCCCGCTATCTTTCTGTCGCCTTGCCAGACCATCATATATATAGCATAATAGAACATTAAACTAGTACATACGACCATAGGATCTGGAAAGCTCGGGGTCCCGTTCGCTCCCCCCTCGATAAACCAGATACCGCCGGATCAGTAGTTGGGTCGGTGACGACCAGCGAATACCTGGTGTTGTATGTTTTCGATTTTTTTTTTCTTTTTCTTCTCTATACTTCTAGAAGCAGTTCTCTCTTTCTCAAGTTCCTGGTTCTTAGTTATTAATGAATCGTGGATATAAGAGGTCATGAACAGCGCTCTAAGCTAGGAACTGGTGTTGCATGGAAATCAGGACTGAATATCACGTAACCTTGGCTCGGACTATAAGTCTAAGCTTCGACTTTGAGATAATTGTTTCCGCTACGTTAATTACACGGCGGATGCAAAATGAGCAGAGCCTAAAGGATCGATCTCACAAGTATGGAGCCAAGCCAGAGGTATCAGGAGACCGAGGTCAGTTCTGACCTGACTCTGGCTGTCCTTAAGGGGTGAGAAGACAGATATTACCAAGAGGTCGCTTTCTTGGCTCGGATTCCTCTGCTCAAAGGGGGCATGGTATGTTTTGTTACCGCTCATTATGCTAATATTTTCATACAAAGTATATATCCAACACCGTCCGCCCAAATTCCATGCCCTCAATAGGATTCAAATACAGTTCGTATACCTACAGCTCCAATCCCTTCCTCATTATGACGAAAGCCGCACCACCGACTGCGCGTCCCGCGTGTCCCGCACGTCGGTGTCGTCGAGCTCGCTCTTGAGCCAGCAGTAGTTGAGGTCGGTGCCCTGCGGGCCGACGTTGTACCAGATGGCGCCGGCGCAGCGCGCCTCCGCCGCGCACAGCGCCACGCAGTCCTGCATCGAGTCCGCCTTGAGGTTCTCGATGTCCCGCCCCTGGTGCGCCACGGCGCACTCGACTCGGAACTGCGAGCCTGAGTCCGGGTCTGTGTACGTGCTGCCGTCTGGGCCCAGGCAGTACCCGCTGGCTTGTGCTGGCGCCGAGGCGGTTGTGGTTGATTGCGCGGTCGATTTCGGGCTGCTGGGCTTGGTGGGCGATGGGGTTGTGGGTGAGGGTGATGGGGTGGTTGGTTTCGGGGTCGAGACTGGAGGCTGGGGTGGGTTAGCGGTTGGCTATGATTGTTTGGCTATCTTTGTCGGTCGGAGGTATCATTCGTTGACAGGCAGCCACACTTCTACTTGTGATCATCCTGTAGATCTAAGATTGCGAAGAATTCAACTTACAGTCACAAGAACGGTCTCCGTAGCCGTAGCCGTCGTACCCGAGGGGGTAGTTTTAGTCGCCGTTGACGACGATAGAATGGAAGTGCTGCCTATTTCTTCTCCGTCTGCCGTCTTCGACGTAGCTGTCGACGAGTCTGCTGTTGATGATCCTGATGTTGTTGATGAAGCTGCCGTTGATGACACTGATGTTGATGGTTGTGACATCGCTGAGGATGTTGCCGACGATATCGCCGAAGACGTCATGAGTGTCGTTGAAGATAATAATTCCGATCTGGAAGGAACGGGAACGTTAACGAGCTTTCTTCCATAAAACCTGAAGCTCATGGGAGCTACTTACGGAGTATCAGCGGCGTGTTGGTTCCGTGTCAGTCCCACTGCCGCGCCGATAGCTACCCCTATGAGCAATACGACAAGCAAGCCCGTGATAACTAACCAAAACACCCTCCTCCTCAGTCCGAATATCGTGCGCTGACCGGGAGCGAGCACGGCCTTTTGCTCCTGCGCGGCATCCCAACCTTCGGGGTCTTCTTTCACGATCGGCCCGGAGACGACCTCTAAGCCCGGATATAAAAAGCGCGGATCCGGCCCGCCGACTTCTATGCCTTCGCCTGGCTGGTGTACCTCTAAGGAAGAGACGTCGACCGTGCCGTCGCTCAGTATCTTTTCCTCGCTCACCTCGCCCTTTGGAGAGCCGCCTCCGCGCTGCGCCGCGTAGCCATTTTCGGCGCAGACCCAGCACACCAGCGTGCTCTTCCCATCCGAATGTGGACACTGGATACCTTTATTCGGCTCTCCTCTCGAATTGTCGCTCATTGTCTGCTAAGGTAGGCGCATTGGCGAATCGACCAGGTAGTCTGAGAAGATATGCTGTATCGACGACTCGATATACATTCCAGCGTAGCACGAGTCTTCAACACGAAAAAAAGGAAAAAGGAAGCAATGAACAGAAAGAAAAGGCTACAAGAGTATGATCATCCTTCCAATCTTCTGTTAGAGGTATTTTCCTTGAATGAGGTAGCAGTTGCGTATATACCCATGTCTGCCGCGAGTGCCTCCTAGTTCTTAATGCTGCCGTCCTTAATCCTCGGGAGGAAGAATAAGAGCGGCAGGGCGCGCTATGTTGCATCGGGTAATGTTCAGGATGGGATCTAGATCCTATTAAAAGATCGCAAGCCCGGCCATCACTCTGATACTCGACCGTCGAACGAGAAGGCTTGGTCTTTTGCTGTCTACGCCGCTCTGCTGCATTGGCCCGCAAGTTAGCTCGGCTTGCCGACCAAATCTTGGTTAGACGGATTATACAACGTGATGTCTCTTAAAAGAACTTGGACGACGGTTTTATATACGCACTTCTATACCACTACCTTAGGATGGGATAGTCAGTATGTGATTTTTTGGCCTCGAGTGTACGTTGAACGCTTCTCTCTAATCGTCGTGAGCTGAGCTGAGCTCGGGAATCTTGTCCCCTTCCGGGCAGTGATCAGCTGGCTATCAAGGTGCAGCGCACGGGGTTGCATTCTCCATTGTAGCCCTCGCTGGCTTGCTACTCGTAATATGCAACGCTGCAGGTGAGGCACAGCACCTGAGTTTACCCGATCTCCATACGGCTCTTGGCTGGTACCTCAACGATATAACAGGGGGTATCGCTGTTGACATTGACGACCTGGAAACTGTATAGAAGTCCGCATGGTAAAACGATGCTGGCGCGTCTGCAAGGCCGTCACGGCTTTCCTCTGCGGCTGAAGAAATTCTTGAACCATGCCAGCGTGATCGTGAGAACGGATCAACTGTCATCATATCATAGCACTTTCTCCGTCGTCATCACCAAAGTCTTCCAGCACATCCTGCATTTCTTGCTCGGTAGCCTCCAGTCCCGAAGAGCTCATGAGTTTGTTGTCCTTGTCCTCGGCTGCGATATGATTAGTCCGTAGCTTAGACTGTACCATAAGAATATGGCAAGAATGGGGATGGGAACTTACTTCGCGGCTCTACCAGTAGATTTTCTTGTACCTCGCACTCTGTGAGCGTTGACCCTTCTCCGACCTCACTCCTCTTACCCAAGATGCAGCGAGTTAACTTGCAGCCTTTGCCGACAACCACGCCATCCATCAGCAGACACTGGAACAATCTAGCACCCTCCTTAATCTGGCAGTTGGCCCCAACGACGCTTTCTTTGATGGACGTCTTTTCCTCCACCATGACGTTGTCGGCAATCAGCGAGTCCTGTCTAGTGATGGTCGTCCGAGGTTTGACACCTTCAGGGTATGCAACCTTCTTAGCATGAGCAAATGGAGATGCCGCATCAGGGCCGGTCTCCTCGATCGAAGGTAACTTGGCCAGCTGCAACGACACCGCAAGAAGAAGCTGAGCAGTGTCGACACGACGGAGCAGTGGCGCATCCGCGTGAGAAGGGTGAATATATGCCAGAATCGGGGGAACGGCAGACTGCTCTGGCTTGGCTAGTATCCTATCTCCGTGTTGGCGATGCTCTCTTAGCTTCGGCGAGTCGAGGAGACCACTTTCTGTCATGGACATGTTGCCAGGTTCTGACGTATCTCCTTCCGGCTTCTTGGTTCGGCCTTCGATGACCTTCTTCAGCCCTAGTTTCTCGAAGAGGCCCGTCTCCCAATTAGCCTTGGCCCACCATCCTACAACATCCTCGCCGATGCTTTCTAGTCGCTCGTTTTCCTGGACGAAGTCTAGGACCCATCTTGGTAAGATATATATGTGTGCGTCCCGATGCGTGGTTAGCATCCTGAGCTTGGGATGGCTGCGCAGTAAGCTGTGACGTATGGGGAATCCCTTTTTCTCGTCCATAAGGTCGTTCAACGAATCTTTTGGCATGGAGTATGTCAGATAGGACAGGTGCGGCACCAGCGAGTCTTTTGAGGTAGGCACCATAGGCTTAGGCATTGGCGTCGTTGCGATGAAATCTGTCTCTTCTCCTTTGATAGGGGTGGCCGTCTTTGTTTCGTACCACACACCCAAACCGCCGTTGCAGTACGGAGGTTCTTCGTCGCTGAGGAGGTCGGGGAGGCTTGCAGCCTTGACCATCCAGGCCTGCAAGAGCTTATCACCCCCGAGCTCGCAGACAAGATCACATGGCAGCACGACAAAGTCGGAGGTGACAAGCTCGCGGATCTCAGGTAGCCGGAGTATCTCTGCGGTACCCGTGTTCTGGTCCAGACCATTGGGTGCTACGAGGTCCGGACGCGGGTGAGGCAAGCTGGTGAGAAAGGGATTTGTGTTCAGCGCCGCCGTGATAGCATCAGCAGCTGAAGGGGGGCAGACGAGGGTGATGTCTTGTGGTATGTCAGTACGGTAGATTGCGAGGGTAGAAAGCGGATGCTTTCATGAAAATAAAATACGTGAGAGGTGTCCTTACTTGTGATGCCGGTCCGATAGCAGAAGTCGATAGGGTACCAGACCATAGGACGGTTCGCGATGGGCAATAGAGCCTTGGGGTTGTCATCCGGGTTCGAAGTGAAGGTCGGAAACGAAGACCCAGGACCGCACAGAATGAGGGCTTGGAGACCCGTGGCCGGCATTGATACGGCATGGGGCATCTTGAGGGAAGCCCAAAGGGTGTGCCGCCGAGGGCTTCAGATGGAGGGGTAGTTGAGTGATGAAGGCTGAGAGTTTCTTTGATTGATTGGTTCAGTTCTGAGTTATTTTGATATGATGAGCGCCGTGAGAGAATACCTCGACTGCCTGTGAAGAAGATAAACAACCAGATTTGCCTCGATGGTTTGGCTGTTTCTGTTACGGATGCACGAAGAACAACTCGATGAAATCAATCCTGAGAAACTCACAGCTTGAGTCACTCGCGATAAATCAATATTGTCTCTCAATGTTTATCGATAACGAACGTAGGACACACCCCCCGGCAGCTGGTGAGCAGCCAATGGGATGCTCTCGTGTCGTAGTCTCCTGTAGCGTTCCCCTCGCAACCAATGGAAACAGCCGGCTAAGGCAGGCCAAACAGCGCGACGAACCAAAGCTACCCCTTACCCCGGGGCCTACCAGTTGCAAGGAAGGCCGGCGGAGAAAACGCAGTGACCAGCCACCTCATTGCACATTGCATTGCACATTGCCTTGCACATTGCCTTGCACATTGATCGCACCTCGCCATCGGGCTCGTCCTCGTCTCCTTGCCAATGCCTTGACACCCTCTCGCCTTACTGCAGCCTTGCTACGAAGCATTCAACACGTACACTTACACGTAGCCCAGCCCTCTCTCGTCGGGTCGTTAGGTACGATTGCTCCCCGTCCTGTTACCTTTCTCATTTCCTCGTCGACGTTGCGCCTCTAACCCTTTTCCTTAGGCAACCCGCTCATCCTTTCCGAGGTACCTTGCCTGTAACCTCTCTTCTATCCTACCCCGTAATTCGATCCAGAATTCCACGATCGCGACCGGCTCCTTGCGTCGCGATTCGCATCGTGCTCGACTCCACCTCCCCTGCGGCCTTCTCGGCATAACTTGCGATGACCCTACTTGCATAAATGTCGTCGTCGTACGAGTCGTCTCGATCTCGCCGGAGGGGCGTCTGGAGCCACTGGGTTCCTCTCGCCATCACCCTTACCGTCGCGACCGTTGGAGTCGCCGCCTGGGCGTGGAGCCAGCGCACCAACGAAAGCGAAGACGAGGAGAGCGAGCATGAACCCGCCGGCCTCGACTACGAAAACGCCGACTATGGCGAGAACCCCCCCTACGGCGCCTTAGGCGGGCGAGACCCCAACCCGTCTGCCGCCGGCGCCAACCGTTCCGCTCGCGACGATGTCAGCTACGGCGTTGGCGACATACACCCGGAGGCCACCGGCGCCTCGGCCGGATGGGGCTCGCAAGTCTCGGGCGCGCTGCGACGAACCCCCAGCCCCCAGCAGTTTCTCCAGAACGCGAGCAAGACGGTGGCTGCGTCCATGGCCGGAGTCGGCGCTGCATTTGGTAGTGCATTAGCTTCTATTGGTGAAGAAGACAAGAATGCGTATGCTGATCACGAGACATGGTCCGAAGAAGCCGAGGCCCGAAAGGAGAAGTCGCCGGCCTCTCATCCTCGAGACGCCAACAAGCGGCGCAGGACAGTCGCCATCGTCGTCTCGGCAGACACGAGCATCGACACCTTCAACGCCGACGAATTTCACGAGCATGCGGTATGACCAAACATACACCCTTCGAAGACCATGCGATTACTGACTTGTACACAGTCGATTCTTTCTCACATACCTCGCAACACCGACTTCTCCAAGATCAAGCTATTTGTTCTGATCTACGCGCCCGGTCTCAAAGATACCGCACTCGAAGCATCAACTGGTAACCTTCCTCCCGCGTCGCTTAGCTCCTCCTTCTCCAATATAGGGAATGAGCAGGCTCACACACCGGGCGAGGAGGTCAAAAGCCCACTGTACGTAACAGGATTCCAGGATTACGAGTTAAAGATATGGCAACTGACCTCGTGTTTAGGCTGAGCTCTATGACGACCAATACGCCATTTAATGCGGTTTATTCGCAGGCCTTGGCCTTGGTGGAGAAGGAGACGATGATCATCCCGTTCACGACGCCTGCCGGCCACGTGCACATCCTTCGTCACTTGCAACCTGAGGTTGTCTACCTTCAGGAGTCCCTAGCTGGCGACGACGGCAATGTCGTCACCCAGCTGCAGTCGTGGCTCAAGTACGACGTGATTCTCATAGTCGGGGCAGACGGCGGGCACGGCGGGCTCGCGGACAGTGAGTCCGAGGCCGAGAAGCCGGAAAAGAAGGAGAAGAAAAAGGACGACGTGTGGTGGCACCGAGAAGACCGCGTTGGAAGGGGACGTGGCGTGGTAGTGCTCGATAGCGTCAAGGTCACTGACGACTGGGGCCGCCGCGTTCAAGGCAAGGACTAATGTGGTACAGTCGAAGGAGCTGGCTCGTGATGGAGACATGACGGCGATGCTGGACTGCGCTGGTTTGCAAGTTATCGAAACGTGTTTGGAGCTATTAGGTTACGTCTTTGACGACCGACACATGGTATATCGTTCCCATATATAGATGCTATAGGTATGTTTTGGACCGGAGATAATATATATACCATCCGTATATGTACTCTGGTATTCGGCGTATCTTGTGTATATAAGTCATTTACCATTATCTACAATCTCTCAAAGTAGGTAACTGTACTTGGGTAAAGTTATTAGTTATTCGGGAAAAACAAAAAACGTGGTTCCTTTACATACATATATGTAGATACATATTCATAAGGTATCCTGCATATAACCTTGGAACTCCGTTACCCGTCCACAACCTTGGAAGCTCAGAAAACCAGCCGGATCATTGTATAAGCGCAAGTGTGCATATACAGGTTTTTGAGAATTTCTCCCTCTTTTTTGACTAGGTATATAACTCTAGGCGGTTTTGAACACCTGCAACTTTTCTTCCTCGTTCATCTCTCCGAACCGCTAAGGTCAAAGTGGGTACTTTGGTACTTGGATCCTTCAGGCGGCTGCTGGCCTGGAGAAGCTGAGAAGCCCGCAAATTGCAGCGCTGTACAAGACCCGGACCCCACACAAAGAAATCTCCCTACGACAACTGACAAACGACACACGACAGCGAATGACCTCAGCTCCTCATCGCGCTGCCGACGTCTATCAATCCGTCATTTATTGCCTCTATTATCAGCTCCGGACTCGTACTAGAATAGTCGACCAGCTGCTAGATTTACCTTCACTCTGCCCCCCTTGTCCGTTTTACGCGCTCATCTCCCATCCTGCCTACCCCGACTCCATCGCGATCAATGTTAACGACAAACGCCATCCTCGTGATACCTTCGGCCTCTAGTCGCAGCCCAGTGGCCGTTGCTTGATCGCTTCCGCAGTGCGGTGCGCAGGGCCTTGAGTAGTTGCTTGTCATATCGTCGCTACCATGGCTCCCGTCACCGCCGTCGTCCCTCCGCATACCCCCAGGGTCAAGCGCCCGCCGCTGCCCGGCATCCAGACCAATGGCGCAACCTCATCTCAGTCATCGCCGTCGCCAAACATGTCGGCTAAGAAACCCCCTTCCGCAGTCGCCAAGCAGCAGCAGCAGCAGCAGCAAACATCCAACTCAATCGTCGCGAACGGTACCGGCGCACATCCCCACCGGCCCGGCCCGGCACGTTCACGACGCGATACCTCTAACCAGGGCCCAAGCCGCGGACAGAGAAACAATACCGCTCTGAGGTCTGCCACTATAGCCCCTGATGTATCACTGCATCAATCATTTGAGCCGCGCCCCTCAGGTATGTGTATGCTACATGGCATCGACGCTCGTCACCATACTGACGCGCGAACAGTGGTCACCGAATCTTATATCTTGAACAAGTATACCGGATGTCCTCCGTCCCTGATTGTTCACCTCCATCCGAATCATTTCCGCTTCGATCAGCAAGATAGCGTTTTCCCGTACAAGTCTCCGATGAGGCTCTTTTTGGAGCACGTCAAGGCTCGAACTATACCCCATGATATGCTGCCCAGTCTTGTTGAGGCTTCCGTTTCGTTCTATGAAGGCTGTCTGATCGTCCAACTTCACGACCACAAGACGGCGGCACAGTCTAAGGATGCCGCGCGTCCGGCATCTAAGTCGAATTCTATCAAAC
This sequence comes from Hypoxylon sp. FL1284, assembly GCA_022432365.1. NCBI lineage: Eukaryota > Fungi > Ascomycota > Sordariomycetes > Xylariales > Hypoxylaceae > Hypoxylon > Hypoxylon sp. FL1284. The sequence continues at coordinate 1,068,765 of JAJJXE010000002.1, forward strand.
CGTCCTCCATCCATAACTATAATCCCTATATTACGCCGTCCCCATACGCACCCTTTCCCAAGGAAAGCGTCGAGAATGATGCGTCTAAAGCCGACGATAAGGCCGCCGATCCCAAACCTAGCGACAAGGAGAACATGCCGGCGCCACCTGCTCTCGGCGATTTGCAGAAGACCAAGACACCGCCGAAAGCGCAAGTCTACACAGTCGTACTTCTCCCGACGCAGCAAAGTTTGAATATGGATTTGATGATCAAGACGTCGACACCTCTGGGATCTGTTGATGCCAAGGCCGCCGCTGACTGGAGTGCTATTCCTCCCACGCCCGGATCAACGGTGCCGCCCACCCCGACAGCGGCGGGCATGCCGCCGCCGAGTAAGAAGCTGAAGCGCGAGAAGATGGAGTTGGATGGGAGCAACATACATGCTGCCGAGGCACAGATATTGCTCGCCACTTCCGGTCCGCTGAACTTGGAGCCGACCAAGAACAAGGAAGAGACTATCGAGCTCCTAGAACGCATGGCTGATCCGAAACATTCTGAACCTCCGCCGAAGCCGAAGGCTCGGAAGCGTACCGTGGCCGAAAGAGCTGCAGACGAAGCACTGGCTGCAGAGCAGGAGAAGTATATGCTCACGTACGACGAGCGGCGCTCAGCCAATACCGGCGGTGCGCAAACCGACACGGACGGTACCCACACCAATGGGCAATCTGGCGCTGCCACTTTTGAGCCTCGGTTTGAAAGGTTTAAGGTGCTTGCCGATATCAAGAGAGAGCACGCTCAGAAGAAGGAACAGGAGAAAGCCCTGCAGCTCGAGAACGAACGAAAACTACAGACTCAGAAAGAGCAGGCCGCTGTCTTGCAACGACAGCAAGCCGAGCAGCAAGAGAAGCTCCGTCGCGAAGAAGCCGCCGCGCGGCAAACGCAGATTCGACAGCAACAGCAACAGCAGCAAGAAGCCCAACGCCGCGCGTTAGCACAGCAGGCCCAGGCCCAGGCACAGGCACAGGCCCAAGCTCAGGCACAGGCTCAAGCTCAAGCCCAGGCGCAAGCACAAGCTCAAGTGCAGTCTGCTCAGTCACCACAGAATACTCCGATGAACCAGATGCCACCGTCTTCTCACGGGCACCCGGCGCAAAACGGAATGGCAAACGGCGTGATGGCAGCTCAAGCCCCGCACAGGTTTCCGCAGCAAGTCTCACAGCCAGCTGCTTCGTCGCCCATCGTGCGCCAGAACACACCACAGAATATGTCAAGTCCTATGGTTGGTAACGTCCCGATGCAACAGACGAATTCAGGTATGGGTGGAAGTCCTCCGCGGTCAGCTTCCGTGGTACAAAATCACGGCCCGATGTCTGCGCCGATGGCTGTGAGCATGTCCGCGAGGGGCAGCCAGCAAAGCCACCGTTCGAACACGCCCCGCATGCCGAACGCAACGCCGCAGATGCAGCACAACACTCCGATCAACCGACCCATGAATACCCCTCGCATGTCCCAGGGAAGCCCGCCGCCGGGCATGATGGCGCAGAACTCGCATATGGGCCAGATGATGATGGGTAACCAGAACATGAACCAGCCTATGCAGAGTCAGATCATGGCTGCTCAGCTTCAGCAGCGCCAGCGGATAGCGCAGCAGCAGCAACTGCAAGCGATGCAGACTGCCAACATGATGAACGGACAGAACCCGCAGATGCATAACCCGATGCTCCAGCAGCAGCTCCTGCGCCAGCAGATGATGGGCATGGGCATGAACATGCAAAACCCCAACATGGCAAATGCGGCGCAGCAAGCCCAGATTGCCCAGCGGTATCAGCAGCAGATCAATAATATGCAGCAGCAGCATCAGCAGCAGCAACAGCACCAGCACCAGCAGCAACAACAACAGCAGCACCAGCAGCATCAACAACATCAACAGCATCAACAGCAACAGCAGCAGCATCAGCAGCAGCAGCAAATGCAGGGTCAGATGCCGAATCAGCAGATGGGTAACCAGAATTTCATGAACGGCATGAGTCCTGCACAGATAGCGGCGATGCAACAGATGCAACAGATGCAGCAGCAAGGCCAGCATCCGGGGGGTCCCAACGCTGCTCTCATGATGCAGGTGCGATCAAGGCAGCAGCAATTTTATCGGCAGAATATTCCGCAGATGGCAGACCGCTTTGGTGGCATAAGCAGTATTCCATCAGAGATCCATGAGCAGTTCAAGCAGAACTGCCTCAAGAAGGCGCAGGAGTCGATTCAGCGAGAGATACTCCAGCGACGGCAGATGTCGCAGAATATGCAAAACGGCATGCCAAATGGAATGCCCAACGGGATGCCCAATGGCATGCCAAACGGGATGCCGAACGGGATGCCTAATGGCATGCCAAACGGAATGCAAAACGGCATGCAGGGCGGCATGCAGAATGGGATGAACGGCATGAACGGGATGAATGGGATGATGCAGCAAGGCATGTGAGCGGCCTCGGAAACTGTCAGTCTCATGGTCTAGGTCGTTTATGGGATTATGAGCTTGCAAGGAGCGAGTTGGTATTTGGAAAAGGAGCCAGTCGCAGATGAGCTGATGGCCTCATGCATATCCTCGTCGTACCGGATATAAACAGGTACAAACAAGGTGTGGCCAAAGTACATGCTTCTAGGCTTACGAACAGCATGGGTATCTGGTGTTGGCGGTCTCGGAGTAAAGGTCTTGATTCTTGAGACTCGATTCGTTATACCCTTTCTATCATGGCGTTATGGTTTGGTCAAAGTCAAAGTCAAGGGCCGTGGATGGCCGAGGTCCATTGCCGTGTGTTGCTTGCTTTATAGAATTCAGCTGGAGTTGAGACTTGCAGCCTCGTTTTACTCGAAGCCTCTGGCATGTTCATCTGCACATCATCTACAGGCTCGTGTATATGAACTTGTATAGGAGCTAGCGTACACCCTTAATGGCTGTTAATCCGAGTTTAATCGACCAATACATGTTCTCTCGTGCATGTCTTGTCCCGCGCCTTTGATGTAGACATGTCTCTGTTCACACTACTTAACGAGTAACCAAGGTATCTGATGGGTACATGTGTATTTATATTCACCCTAAGCCCGTGTGATCTAGGAAGGAAATAGGGGCAGCGTGTCCGGGCGTTGAAGATATGGGCTGTCACGTGAGAGGCATGTTCCGAGGTAGTGAATCACGTAAGCGAGTATGACCAGGCTGATTAAGTAATCATGGGTACTTATGCCTGCAGGCGTGTCGGGCCCTATGACGATAGCTGGCTTGAACTTGATCCTTCAACTAAAAGCGTCCGAGCACACGAGGCACCAAGAGGCACATGAGTTCTGCATCGTGACAAGCCTTAGCCCAAGTCGACGTCCTTAGTCTAAGCCTAAGACCGAGCCTATGACCTTGGCCTTGGCTGTTTATATTCTCTACTTAGCTTGTCCTAACAAGTTGCACACCCGAGTTCAACACCTTTGCTAGACTCGAATCTCGCAAAGCTTCGGCGGATATCCGGTCTTCCATTTATCATCCTCCTGTCGACAATCAATCTCGACATCCGACCGCGACGTTCGATCGCAAGATACCTTACGGTTTTTAGTTACGTATACCTATCGACTCTCCTTCGTCTCCCTTTGAGTCCGAGTCCTTCGCCCCGGCGGCGCCTTAAAACCCACACCTTACTCCCGCGCGTTTCTCCCCGACAGACCCGATCGCGTCAGCAAAGCCATCTACCCATCTCACCATAATGCAACTTCCGACAATACACGCGGCTGATGCCGCTCTACTCCTGCTTCTCGTCCCTCATGCGGCCTCCATGTTGAGATGTGATCACATTCAGGCCGACAGTCAGAAGTTCGATCTGTCTCCTCTGGGCGGGCCTCATTCGGTCGTGACAAGCCACACAATCGGAGAGGTTACTCATAACACAACCTACACCGTGGACATCTGTCGAGCGCTGCGAAAGAGTAAAGGTGCAAAGAAAGACGAAGAGTGCCCCAACAACACTCGAGGTATATACTTGACTCCTTTCTTTCTAGTTTCTAGACGACGTGACATGCTTACCATTCTTTGATATCCAGTATGCGCTATCAGACGACTCGGGGACACTTTTGACGAAGCCTTTCCGATTGCCGGCGAGCTGCTGGGTCGCGAAGGTTGGGACTTGGATCCCGAAGTCACGCGACTCAGTACATCCGACTCACATTCGGATTCCCAGAAGGAAGGGGTGCGCATCGTCATGAAGGGCGGTTTCTACCCTACGCCTAGTGGAGGGAAGCGACCGCAGAGGGCCATCATCGAGTTTGTCTGCGACCCGAAGCGAAATGGGACCGAGGGCGAGTGGAATCCCGCCGATGACAAGTACGAGGACGGCGATGATCCAGCGAAGAGGGATGAAGCGTTTGGTCCCCAGACGTCGAACCCGCTATTGTACCGTGCCGAAGACGACGGGGGAGAAGACGGAGGAGATGACAATGACGATGGCGGCGATGGCGGCGACGGCGGGCTCCCCAAGGAAGTTCAGCTGGGCATCGAGAAAGACCCCAGCTTCATATTCAACAGCTACGAGCCTCTCGACGACAACTCCAATATCGACGTGCTGCGCTTGACTTGGAAGTCCAAGTACGCGTGCGAGGCGAGGGACGATGACGGGTCCGATGAGCGACCTAGCCCGCACTGGGGGTTCTTCACGTGGCTGGTTATCCTGTAAGCCCTTGCCCCTATTCTCATGCTTGTCTATTATAACAGACACTAACCGTTTGCGCAGAATATTCCTCGGTACCGCGGCCTACCTGATCTTCGGCTCGTGGCTGAACTACAACCGCTACGGAGCTAGAGGCTGGGACCTCCTCCCGCACGGCGACACCATCCGCGACATCCCGTACCTGCTGAAGGACTGGACTAGGAGAGTCCTCAACACGGTGCAAGGGAGCGGAAGCCGCGGGGGCTACAGCGCAGTCTGATTACTCGGAGCCCAATGTGGCGGCGTTTCTTGCGTATCGTCACGAGGCACTTTTTTTTCGAAGTGGTCGTCCAGGGTACGACCCGATCCTTCTGGCGTTTGGCGGCAAGCCTAGGCATTTCTCCAGGCTGACATGCAATGCGGTTCCTTGTATCATAGGGTGTGAAACTAGAGAGAACTGAGCTCCGTAATACTGTCTTTGTAAAGCACTTGTTTCTATTACTATTAAATCGACTACGACCGAACCCTTGATGCTTACTCCTAGTGCTTCATCTAGTGCGTCTCCTTCCCTACTGGCGAATATTTCATGCTCTTTGCTTCTTCGAACTTGATTTCGTCTTACTCAGGTTCACAGCCCGGGAATGTACAAGTTGCTATCTCGTCACCCTATATATTCGTACCGGCGAGCTGCCGAGGTGGATGTGGAGATCTCCTTGTATGATATAGAGCCACCTTATGAGGCTTCTCTCGGACATCTTGGAAGTTCGTCTATAGGACTAGGAGGTTAGTAATATACAGAAAACTCTCCAAGGACAACTCGACATATACGTTTTCGGTAGCTAATCTCGGCTCGAATTTCTCGAAACAGACTTTGGCAATAATGACAGAAACAGTTATCCGTGGATACTATGAGCTTTATTTTGATCATATTGATACATCAAGCACGACTCATGATGAGGTTGTTCGGCCCCCGCCCGTCATCATGACGCGACGAAGATGTCCCCTTGAATAAGCAGACGTGGAGTTGTATATAACCCATTACTCGCGACCAACAATTGTTCGCAGAGACTTGCATCCATTCGCTGGAGCCAATCCACAGTCTGGTATTTTACTACTAAATCTTTCAAATTTATCAATCATGTCTACCGGCGGCACAGGCGGACGTCCGGTCCGAGGCGTCAACTACGACCCGTCCGACGACCCGGACCCCAAGGGCACCGCCGCAGGATACGTACGTCTTACCTACCTGCCTTTCTATCCATCCATACAGACATGATTCACGGGCTAACACATAAGCACAAACAACCAACAGGTTCCGGAGAAGAGCCAAGCCAAGTCCGTCATGGGCACGCTCAAGGAGGCGCTGCGGCCCGGCGACAGCAAGATGCTGGAGCGGCAGGGCGGCGACACGACGCACGACGGGCGGCACGGCGGCGTCGAGGAGACCATGATGCGCGGGCACCGCGACTACGACGAGGCGGACGAGGGCCCGCTGTCGCACCGCGACGGCGTGAGGACCGACGACGACGACGTCGTCGCGGCTGGCGGCAGGGTGCTCGAGAAGGCGATGCCCGGGCGCCAGGAGCATAGGAATGAGGAGCTGAAGAGTGGGAGTGGGGGCGAGATTCTCGATGCGTTGCGGTCGGGGGGTGGTAAGCCGGCGGCGTTTGATAGGGAGGGGGCTGTTGGGCGTCAGTTTACGGTACGTGCTGGTTCTAACGGTGTTGAGGGGTAGGATTGCAGTGGATGTGATGCGGTTTGCTAACGGCGATGGCCACGTCTAGTCCGAAGGCGCTGTCGGCGGCACGGCGCAGAAGGTCGGCGGCCCGTTCGCGAGGGAGGGCGCTGTCGGACGCCAGTTCAGGGATGACGGGTCCGTGGGCGGGTCGGTCCAGGATATGATGGGACACGGCGATGCTACGCGGAAGGGGGCTTGATCTGATATGTGTTGGTCTTGTGAAGTGTACGGATTAAGGCTGGTGTAAAATATTTGGTAAAATAGGGGGCATTTTCTGCATCTTGAAATTTTGAACGAGTACAATCTGATTCTTGACGACAAGTGCTTGCTAAGTGTGCTGCAGCAGTAAATATTACAGATAGAAGACAGTTCAGAATTGGCCTCAGACTGTTCGATCCACAGCTCACAGGCAATTCACGCCCGTGTTCGTGCCTGAGGTATCTCAGCAGTCCCTGGCGGGTGCCCAGCAGCACGTGGCAGAAACCTCGCTCACCGCCCTGGGAATTTCGCATATAAACAATCGTCTGCCGCGCTCGAACCTTTCTCCTCTTCCTTTCTTCTCCCCATACCCCTCCCAATTTTGGATATCTTCTTGGATACGTGCTTCCATGCATGGGCACTGAGACGGGGCAGGGTTCCTCTACCCAACACATGCTTAATTTTGGCACCAAACCGAGAACAATTTAACCCATCCTTTGGAACCCCTTCGAAGTACCTTCTGGGTGAATACCGATTTTTTTTCATTGAGCTCGTGGCCTGGTGCTATGACTTGAAGAAGAGAGTTGACAGCCTGAGCTCAGCACGCGACATAGTTTCGTGCTTTGACGCGAATGTTTATCTACCTTAGGTACCTACCTCTTGTAGGATAGATATAGTACAAGATAAAGGCACAACTCCGGTGAGGCTTTTCCAACTCTGGAGAATCTCTCGTAAATAAGTAGACACGACTGAGTTGGTGATACCCGCAACGCGCCGCGTACAACACACCTCTACGCGCCGAGAGAACAAACGTAGACTCCCTCAAACACGACAGGAAAGTGATCGATACATTGCCCAAGATGATTTTTCCAACCCCGATAGAACGAAGGGGCTACCGGGGCTACCGCCATACGAATCCTAAGTTCCTGTTCGCACCAGAACGACAGAGCCTTTTCCATGGTCTTGACGAAGTTGTCCACCGAGTAAACCAGCGTGTCGCGGTGCCACGTCTCGGCAATCGCGTACCCCTGAGGGTCGTCCTCGAATCCGAGCCGGAGATCCTGTTGAGTGGGTAGGGGAATGAGCCCAAAATCCGACCTTGCATCAAGATACTTGTAACTATAGACGCTCATTGACGGCACTGCGAGGGGCACGCTTTTGCGGTACAGGCTCTCGAAGTCGACATGGTTGATGACGAGAGTCATGCTGCAGATCGATCTCATATCAGTTCGTGCGAGTGTATGCGTGAGCTTGGTTTTTGTCGCGTTCAAAAGGGACTCCAGCCCCCACGATATATCCATCCATCTGTAGATGAAGTCCGCGGTATCCCGACCGCCAATGTCGACGATAAGATTCTGCGCGCGCCCGGGCACCCGTTGCTCACGTAGGTTGAGAGTGTGGAGGGACCTGATGGGAAAGTAGAAGCCATCCCTTTTCGTGTCGATAAATATGTATCTGTCGAATATCCCGTAGAGGACATGTTCAGCACGATCCTGACGAAATCTCCGCCCTTCGAAGTAGATGTCTCTTCTGTGCCGGTTTTCAGCCGCAAGTAGGTAGCATTCGCGACGCCCTAGGATCGCAATTCTCGCTTCACTGTTTACATGCGTCACGTTGAGCACTGGCCTGCTGAATTTGCCGACGTCTGGAAGGCCCCATGGCCTACCATACGGATTGGGCTCGTAGTGGCATATATACAAGATAGGCGCTTCGGGAAGGGCAAAGCACTTCCACACTTGTAGCCGTATCTCGGCCGGAAGTCGAGGGAAACACGTGAAGCTTATGGGCTCGGGCATGGCCGGCTGCGTAAAGATGGCTGGCATGGTTTCTCGAAGAAGGAAAGTAGGGATCCTTAGTTAGGAGTATCCTCCGAGTATTAATGTGCTATGCAGAAGTTGATGGTAACGGACAAAACGCTAGTCGTTCGTACACGATCGGCTGCACATTTAAGGTGCGATCTGCCTGGATCATTCATTAGCTGCTATACAACTCTGCTGGCATGGATGGTTCAGGTATCTTGACTTGCACAGCACTGTCTTGTTCATGAGACATCAATCTCCATCCCTGATGTTCTTGATCGTTCGACCTCGTCGATCCGACGAAGCATGTCTTGCTTCCACGCTTGATACTCTTCCCTTTTCTGTTCCGTCATGTTCCATCTGCTCTGAAGCATCGTATCTCCTCGCTGCACGTGAAGTTTCTCGCTGAACTGTCTTCCATCGGCATCTTCCATCTCCTCATCCCCGTCATTCGTTTCTGTATCCTTTGCCTTGACCATGTGCTTTATTCCGGCGAACCATTCCTCTTTCTGCCACCCGTTCTGGACAACCTTGGATACGGCACCGTCAATATCCTTGGATCTGATATCCGTCCAGCCTATCCACAGCTCGTCTTCGTCCATGCCGTTCACGTTGACATTAGCCTGCGCCTGTCCTAACACATTCAGGATTGCCTTTCGCATCCGTATATACTGCGGATCATCTAGTTCCTTGCCCTGTTCGAGCACATACAGCTGCGACGAAACGAGAAAGTAAACGGCTGCGAGCAAGGGCGTCAGGTGCTCGCTGACCCGTTCGTCCTTGGTTGGCTTCCCATGAGGAGCGGCAATCGTCTGCATGCCAGCTAGCACGGTTCGTCCGATACGCTCATCTTCTAACTCTTTACACATAAACTGGATGGTAGGCCGAATCCAAGCGGGCAATGCGCTTACGGGCCCTCCCCCTTTCTTCTTGGCAGGAGGCGGTGGTTTACGTGTTGACCTAGTCGGTGTGTCATCTCCCCGAGCTGCTGCAGGCGACCTAAACTTGGCCAACGATTCGTCTTTTGTTGGTGTCCCTCGAGAGGGAACTCGCTGACCGCTGCCGAAGAGGCCAGATTCGCGAATTTTTGAGCTTGGAGTCCTAACACGGCCTGATCTCCCTAGGGTACTCGCAGACAGGACGTTGTCGAGATGGGCATAGAGTCTCTTATATATTCGCGGTGGTACGGGAGGTCTAGGCTGGATAGGCGGAAGATCGAGGGTTATCTTGAGTCGTTCACATGCTATGTGGGCACATGCATAAGCTCGGGCTACTTCTTCTTCGGCTTTTAGTGTACCGGCGCTGTGGCGGGACTGGTTGAGCAAGGAGGACGCGAGCTCGAGGAGAGGAAGCGGAAGGTCTTTGGAATAGGTTGGCAGTAGAGAGAGGAGTGTAGGCTCTAGAGTGCGGCTCATCTTCACAATTTGTTCACCTACCTAGGCATGTACCTAGAGCGACTTAAAGTGACTGATATTAAAAAGAGGTAGAGTCGGAAACGATGATAGGAAGCATAATCGCAAGCAAGGCGCAGAATAGACGTTTGGAAGTCTGAAGTTTCAAAACAGCCAAGGAAACCGACGATCGCTAAAGCAAGATTGACATTCCCTTGGACTGTTGCCCCGGACACTAATACTTCAGCGGATACGGCCCCTGCAGCTCAGCTGCAGAGAGCTAAACCTGGGAAGAACCGGGGATCGATGATCTCATCTGGGCACCTGGCCCCTGGCAATGGCATTTTTAAAGTCCTTATCCCCGTTTATCCGCATGCCAATTGCTGTAGCTTAGTGCCAGATCCATTTATTCATCTATTGACATTGATCCCTTGTCTCCATCTGCTTGTTCACTTGCTTCCTATCGTCCCGGCTTCGAGTCTTTTCTGTCGCAAATTCAGATACCATTTGCGAATCATCCGGTCGAAACATTAAAGTCGGATAGACATGCGTTCCGTGATACTAGTAGCGACCGGCCTCGCTTGCCGAGTCTTCGCCCATGGCGACCACAGCAGCGGGTCGCAAAAGCCACTGGTGGATGAGAATGCCAGCTGGATGACGAAACACATGGCTGGTAAGCTGTGCCTCTTTGTACATACCTAGGAAACATGTCGGGATACACGATGATTAACACAGACCTCGCAGAGGAACACCACATCAGCGACTTCGACGCCTCGTCCTTCTTCGTCCTCCATGACTACGACGCCGACGGCCACTGGGAAGCTGAGGAGATGCTGCGCACGTACGGGTTGATGGACGAGTCGAATAAGAACGTGCCGCAGTCGCGCCGCGACGAGATTGAGCGCCAGCTGCTGCTACTACTTGATACCAACAAGAACGGTTTCGTGACGCGGGACGAGTTCGTCGCCTTTATCGAGGCTGGGAATACGCTGCCGGACCTAGGAACAGGAATTGGTCATCACGGCGACGACGAGTATGAGTACGAGATCCACCACTGGGAGAAGTATCACGACGAGAACACCCGCCTCGAGGACCTGACTCACCCCGAGGACATCGAGCATTTCAAGAAGCACGAGATGCTCGAGGACGAGGAAGAGCGGCTGGAGAAGCTCAACAAGATGGCCATCGTAGAAGACAATATCCCGAACAAGTTCAGGAGAAGCGGTTGAAGATTTGTACCAAGATATGGCGATACCCCTTAATTTTCTGGTTTAGATGGACTATTATGAGCAGCGCATGGCGTCGAGTTGGCCTGTCACGGCTTGACGTAAGAGGTTATAATAATGCAATTATGGAGTGACGGGTTTGGGACTATCATTACGTTACGTTATTGGAGCTCTTGGATCGTGTAGTATGCAGATCAAACACGCAGTGCCAGACCCCCGGCGCGAACGTTTTGACCAGCTCGGTGTGTTCTACGTGGGCTTTTTTCTGGCCGCCGCTCTCGCGCGCCAAGTCTAAGAAATACTGTTGAACCTCTTTCGCCCGCCCGTCAATATCCACCAACCCTACATTCTCGTGAAGGTGAAGCCATGTGTTGTCGCCTGTGCTCCGCGCAGCCATGTCCCAAGCGTCCCTCCACGAGGCGTCGCTGGTAGGCAGTAGACCACAGTTGATATGCAAGATGTTCAGGCCACTGCCGCCGTCACCTAGCTCCCCAATCCTCCGCGCGGCATAAACATTATCCTCGAGGAAGACCACGATGCGCTCGCCGCCGGCCAGCAGCTCGCGCAAGGGCAGCGCTCGCTCCGCGGCGCCGACGACTCGGACAGCCCACCCGTTGCGCGCGGCGCCGCGCCGCAGGCCCTCAACGCTCCAGGGGTTGAGCTCCCAGCACAGCACGCGCAGGCCGAGTCGCGCATACGGGAAGGCGAAGTACCCGATGCCCGCGTACAGGTCCACGGCCCACGCCTCGTCGCCGTTCGGCGCGTCCCCGAAGCCCAGCAGCCGCGCCTTCTCCTTGACGTTGCCTCGGCTGAACATGGTCCACCGCGGCGCCCACGTCTGGAATACCCCATTCTGCCGCGTCGACGCCCACAGCGCGCGCGCGAAGTCTTGCGGCCCGGGTGGCCCGCCGCCGGCGCAGGTCGCGGGGCCGAAGTCACCGTAGAGAGTATGCAGGCCTGTCGGGCTGCGCAGGATGTTTTCAGGCGCGCGGTCGTCGTGCGGAGCTTCGCTAGAGGTGCTGTGGTCGAGAGCCGCCGGGATCCCCTCGTTGACAGCTAGATGTGTGAGCTTCGCGCCTCCGGTCCTCTGAGAAATCTCTGCTAAGATTCGGGTCCACAGCTCATCAGTCTGCTCGCTAGACGTACTCAATAGAGCCTCCCTCCAAGCAGCTGTCGCGAAGGAGCCCGCGGGCAGTAAGGCCATCGGTTCATAGACGGTCCATCGTTTCGGAGCGTGACTGACGAGCTCGTCGAGACTCTGCTGCTGATGATGCTGAGCGAGTGCGCCGGAATGGAACCACGCTGTGATTGCCACCTCGATCGGATTTGGAGGCGGAGGTTTTTTACGCCTCAGCTTCTCTTTTGGGGATTCCATACCATCTCATCCAGAGGACGTGCCAATCTGGTGCACATCAGAGTACGAGGAAGTTGAAGGTGTTAAGTCGTAGTCAATTGGAGGTGGGGCATATATTGCCATTTTTCTCATATTCAGAACTGCGAAATTTACAAGTATTCTTTACACTGAGCTCAAGCTGCAACAGTCAGTGTACAACAATTTTATTAGCGAAGAAACATTTCCACAAGGAAAGAAAAGACTGAATGCTCGTCTTTCATCCGAAAAGCCCTTCACTCATCTTCCACTGGCCACCCTTTCCCAACATGAACTCCTTCATATCATTCGTAATCTTGTTGCGATACCGCGGCCAGTCCAACGACCATGTACAAATGCCGACTCTTTTCCATCTCGCAGGCCCCTTCTGCCCTGTCGGCTGATATGGTACCATTATGATGGCCACGGCATGACACGGCGTCCGTACGCCATGGATGACCTGGGTACAATATCCCAGATGCAACACGACGGCGTCGCCGTGGTCTCTGATGAGCTTCGTCATAACCTCCAACATAGTATCGGAGCCCAATCGTGACCGCCGCTCCACCGTGTAATCGAGAGCTATGGACATAGGCGTCCACCACAAGCGGTCCAGCTTCTCCCATACAGTGTGGACCTGTTTCACAGGACATGCCGGCCCGCTGAAGTGGCCCCAAAGGACTGGCTTCGCGAAGGCTGTAGAGAGACGAGTGAGACTGACCCGCTGGTTCTGGGGGTTCCGCATCTCCTCGTAAACGTCTGAGCTTATGTAGTATGCTATCCGGGACGAAGGTCCCATCCGCCACCCCTTTCCCACCGGGGGCTCGTGACGGTGCACAAAGAGTTGGCTCATGATGGGGTCCATGGCCATTATCTCGGCACCTAGCTCATCTTCTAGTTCTTCGAGTGAAAAGCTACGATCTTGGTTCACGCCGGGTCGTGACTTGCCCACTTGGAGATCAAAGACCTGCATAATCCCGTAGACTCGGTCTGTTGTGTTGTCAGGTCCGGTCTTTCGATGCTGGGCGACGGAGAGCAGTGCTATAGGATTCTGCATCATGAGCGCTATCAAACCAGAGTCATCTAGCACTTTCTCTAGTTCTCGGAGGGTTTGCGTGTCGCTAGAGAGAACGTCTTCACCGTACCGTACGTTGTCTGATATTGGTTCTAGGAGCGCAACCAAGCTCGCGACATCAGGAGGACCTTTGACTTCAGGGTTTGGCCACAATTCTCCGTCAAGGGTCAGTAGTATTGCATCCTGCCGGAGGAAAGCCTCTTGGAGGGTCCATAGTGACGAAAACCAGGGGTCATTGGTGAGAGGACGGATGACATCCAGTCGGTTGAGATACTCTAATTCTCCCCCCTCCGGGACGACCGAGTGGTTACCTGCGTTTTGCATGTATTTTTCCATCCTTGTGTGAACAGCTTCAAGGGTTGTGACGCTGTGTCGGGTACACCAGACGAAGGCGTGTGCGGCTCCTTTGAAGATCTTGGCCTGTCGACCGATCTCGGCAGCCATCGCCCGAGAAGTTGGTGTTTGGTCGATACAGGCGATGTCAATCCATGCGTATTCGACTACGTGAAGCCGTCAGAATGCATCTAGGCTTGGGCAAAATGCCTACATGCCAAGTCAATACGCACTTCCCGCACTGTCTTCCGCGGCGGCCAGCGCTGGAAGCTTCCTGAGGACATTCTCGAGGTCAGAGACAGAGAAGTGTGATGGGTCCACACGAGGTACCTTCCAAGTCACCCCCTTTACCGCCCACGGTTGGATCTGGGACATCTCGTCATCCTTCAGGCGCCAGCGGCCCCATGTATATGATATGATTACGTATCTAGGGTTTGACTGATAACCATATCGATTACCAGGTTCCCAGCGGTACGAAGTCATCGTAGGAATGTGCACCAGCCGACGCGGCCACGCGCATCTGTCATCGAACGGTATGCTCATGATCGGATACCTTGAACTGTAAGTTAGATTTGCCCAGAGAAAACTGGAAGAGGTGGCGAGTAGGCTCAAGGGGTAACACAAGATAAGTAGTGTGGTAGGACAAAAATCCCATAGGTCTATATATCTTGATCCTATTCAGTCACACATCTCGTGACTTCACTGTCTTCCAAGCCCTTGAAACACTGCGAAATCCTATCGCGTACCAGCCTTTTTCCTTCGGCATGGCCTGCCACTACATCCGTTCTCACTGTTGCCACAACCGCAGCGCCCCCTGGACTCTCGAGTTGTACTATGTGTTGCTTGTATAGATACCTTGCCGCTTTATGTTCTGTTCTGCCGCATCCTTGGAGGTCGAGGAGCCTGGTGATGTGCATAGCTACGACGGAGAAAAGCTCGTAAGCAAGCCACAGGTATTGCACCGAGTCGTTTTCCCAGGCAGTCAAGATGAGTCCGATGGGGAAGTAGAAGACGAAGCAGTATACCAGAATCATGCAGCCGACTTCTCTGAATCGATCTCCAAAGATGAATCGGCCGTGGTCTCGCAAGGGGTGACCGTAGTGGCGGGAAAACTGCAGTACGACAGGACCTGGTCCTTCCAGGAGGATAAAACCCTGCTCGAACCCGAACATTTCCACCATTATCGTCTGGTCTAACGAGCTGTCCTTCTTAAGGTCCTGCATCGACGCAAGTGTTTCACGGGGTAAACTTATCAGCACCGCCAACAGTTTAAGCAGTAGAGGCAGTGCCATGATGATTGCCATCCAGAAGGCCCCAAGGAATATAGACGCGATGCCCACCCCAATCGCAACAGTCTCGCTTATGATGATGCCGGCAAATGTCCTCCATGTTGCTTTGTGTTCGGTGATGCGGTGAACGGCTGGAGACGGCGCGTCCTTTGGCATTTTATCCGTGGCTAATGCTAATTTTATATGATGAACTGTGTGTATAGAGCGAAAGCGTGGCTGGGCCTTATTCCCATCTTCGGCGCTCTCAGCATCTTGTCGGGGCAGGACTCTGTGTCCGGTCCGAGACAACGTATTGATACGTCGCGCCACCTCGACCCAGAATCCATTTCGAACCTCGCGCTCTTCGATCGGAACAGGCTCTTTGGACGACGTCGTTATCGAGCATTTGCTTTTCTTGTCGGAGTAAAACGCCGTGCCGAGGAAATGTCCTCGGCCGAGGCCTAGGTACAGGCCTTGATTGCGGAAGCTGTCCAAGGTCTTGAGGGCCGCAGAGTGGAGAGGACCGCCCATGGTCATGAGAAGACCTTGTTGCAGTGCGATGGAGAAGTTGAAGTCATTGTAAAACCGCTCGGGCCAGAGTAATCGCTCGAAGGTCACGACCTCGGCGACTTCGCCGCCCACGTAGCCGAGAACGGCGCCAAGAGCTCCGGTCAACACGGCGGCTTGGCTTGCCATAAGATGAAGAGGTTTAGGGCGAATGGAACATGAAGCTGTCGGACTAGGGATGGCTCTCTGCCCAGCAGAGGCTCTGAAGTAGAGGTAGAGCTTCCAGCCATGGCTTAAGTAAGATCACAGGGGACAGCTTGCAGTTGGGGGCGAAGGAAAAGAAGTCTGTTAGCCCCAGCTGGGCTGCCTCTAGATCGGCCTTACCGGGGACGTCTCAGTCGGATTTAAAGCGTGTGGCTTAATATGACACAGAGGTGATGGATGATATGATGTATCACAAAATGCAAAGGTTCGGTGGGTTAATCCTTCGCTATAAAAGACGCGCCAGGGCGGTAAGGATGAGTTACATGGTACGGTTTAGCTTCCGTTGAGCACACAGCCCCAAGGCTTATACCAACTTCATGGACATGCTGATGCAGGCATGGCTAAGGGGCTTCTAGGATCGGAGATACGAGGCTAGGAGGTAGGTAGTAAGAGCTAGGCGTAGGATTATATCCTAGAGACGATCATCATAGGCCTCCATATTCAATAATGCGTTCAAATATCCGCTATAGGCATTTCATTGTCCGCCATCATTACCGTGGCAAGACCCGACAGAGCTATGCACATGGTCTCCCAAAATTCACTACTCATTTGCTGACGATATTGATCATGCATCCCCGACAAGGCTTATTCTCCTCTCTTTGGGTGAGATGTACCGGACTAATATGTCCTTCGGCCTATCACCGTGAGCTTTGCATTTCATTGTGGCCAGTAAGCCGGAGAGTTACCTCTAGGAAGGTAAGCGTCTAGCACTCACGAAGACATTCCGAGTCTATATGCCTTGCCGGCGTCTGGGCCTCCCTATGTAACCATGCTACTATGGCCTCATCTATAGTAGATTAGTGTCCAGTTGCCTTATCATGTCTTGTAATCCCGAGTACTACCGTCTTTACAGCTTAATGGCTTGGCACTTCTCTTGTCAGACCTGGGTGGCTGGTGGACAACGAGTGATATAAGACACTACTATGCAGCAAGATGTCCTGATCACCTGAGCTCCAAACGAGAGATTCAATGGGCAGTGCTTGGCACTGGATTTGAGCCTGCATCATTACATACCAGCGGCATTTTCATCACGATCGCGGGTGAGGCAGTGAGGCCACTTGGGAATGCCACTGGCGAAAAGCGGTCACCGACGTACATGTATACAATCGACTATATTCCGCGATCTAGACTGTCCTACCATTATGGTACCACTTGCTCTATGTAACGTGTCGTGGGTGTCGCCTGGTATTCGTACTGGCGTCCTTTCGTGAGATAGGAGCAGGGGCAGTTACTGCTCCTCACACATGAATACCGACACAAAAATGAGAAAATACACTTCATACCTCATCGACTACCTAGGTACGTATAAATATACCTAAATTTTATTAATATTCCATATGCAAATACCGTGCCTACCTATGGAGGTAGAGTAAGGGTGGCTTTGCGATGGCAAGAGCGGCAAATAGCAACACATCTACCCTCGACAGAGCCTCTTGCACGTTATTCACTTTGATAAGCATACCAAAATCAACTGGGGGTTAGACAGTTCAAGGCATTTTCCTACTAGAATTTTAAGCGACTTAGAAATTACTTGAGGATACCAGTAGAATACGTCTTCTTTTAAATCCAACTAGGCGTCGGTACCCATCTAAAATGTCTTTATTCTCTACAAAGAAATATCAGCTTTCATAAATACTTGACTTCTCAATCAAATAGCCTCTTTATAGAAATCAGTAGACATAAAGGTACCTCATAACACATTGGACCTTATATCTGGATTGATTTCCTAGGAAGCTGCTAGACTAGCCCCTATTCATAGGGGTAAACACGTCACCAATTCTCAGCTTAACCACCGAATCGAGGTACTCTTAAGCTTCTTATATATGAATCACTATAGGACGAGTAGAAACCTTGCATTAAAGTATTTATTCCTTCGCGTCGAGATAAATTTGAACGGTATAGTGCCTCGTTCCCGAGTTTGGTCCTTTCATGTACGCCTCGGACCATACGACATACCCTACTTAAACATGCCTACCAACTCATACCAAACAACAGTCTCAACCTTCCTGCAGCCGGGTCAGGTTGATTTTATGCTATACCGAAGGGCTCTGCCAATATTGAACCATCACGGAACAGTTTTGATTATGATATTATAAACATCAGCACAGGGTAAATTCCAAAACCTCCGCGTTCGATATTGTGCCTTACCCTTTACCTGCGAGATTAGACAGCCTACTCAACCCATTGACTAGGGGCTTCCTATAACTGTGATAATGAAAATAGTGACTGGTCATACCCGAGAGCGGGGAAATGCCTTGGGATGGAGGTAATGCATATACGCCAGGAGGGTTGAGTCCTGTCCAACGAATGACAGTGGCTTTAGGCGGTGGGAGGGATGTGGCAACATGTCATCAGATTGTACTTCTCCTACCTACATGTCACTGATTGAACCGCGACCCGTAAGCAAAACTCTGCATTACTCGCACATTGTTGGAATGGCAAGCAGGCTGTCACCTTCCACAGCATATAAACCTGCGCGTCCCGTTCTTATGATTGTCGGTAGCTAACTATGAGCCCCCGGAAGCCGAAGACATACAAATAAGTACCTGCCCTGACACGGAACAGCATGGCGTCGCAGCCTTTCTTCGAATTTTCTGGTCATTCCCAATACCAGCAGGTCATGTCCGACCCAAAGGCGACCCAGACATCGGCTTCAACGACGTACGGGAGTACCAATCCCGTCGTCAATAATATCTTTGGAGCTCTTGGATCTGTATTGGGCTATGTTGGCGCCGAAGCAGCAACGGCCCTTACATTCGAGCGCTTATTATGGCCGCAGCGCTTCTATTCTAATTTCAAGCCCTCATCAATTATCCCAATCACTCTACTCACCCCTATGAGTGGGCCTCTCCATAAGATTGGTCTCATAGCCATGGATAGAATATTCCAACACGGCTTGCTGAAGGGCGCCCATCAAGGACATATGCTTGGGACTTCTTTCTTTCCGGAACAGGGCTGGACGTATACGATGTATGGCGACGACACAGATTCCGTCGTACACAAGGAGTCGATAAGGAATTGTCTTTGGACACGAGCCATCTCTTACATGAAAATGCCACCCATTATCAATAGCCCCGTTTCAGTCGGGACCCCTGGGAGCATGGAGAAAGGGGCTCCTCAGATCCTGCGAGCTCGGATTACTGTCAGCCATTTGACAATAGCCCCCGCCACACCAGCAGAGAAAGAGTCAACCATCCCATTCGTATCAGAGGATAGCAAGACGCCAAGTTTGCGAGTGTTCCTCGGCATTTTATGCTCAGAGCTTACTGGTGTCGTGACCGCCATTATCGTTCTTGCCAAATGGAGGTCTGCTTGGGCTGCTCTATGGGTTCTACCTCTCTTCATCCGAGTCCTGAGCGCCGTCTTCGCTGTACACAGAGAGGAGCTCATACCAAGTACATCCTCAACGTCCTCCGATGACCCGTGGCACAAGTTTGAGGTCCACTGTCCCCAGTCCGATGGAAACTTCATGCTGTTATCCGGTCCGCCGACACTCGTCTTGCAGTTCTTTCGGCACTACGGACATCCCAAACGAGACCGCTTCAGGGAAGTCTTACAATTGATGACAGTCGTTCTATTCATTTGCCTCTTCCCGATGGAGCTTCTGTGCTCGATAGTATGGATGCCCCTAGAGATACAATACGTCTGGCTAGGATACAAGATGTACGTTGTCCTAGCTATGCATATCGTTAGATATTCCCAGGTCGGCAGCTTCGCCACGACCGAAGCCAAGGTTTCCGACGCTTTTGGAGAGCAGCTCTGCGGCAGATGTACTGCCGGCGCCGAGCGGGAGTGTTCAATTCTTTTTGGACATGCTCGTCAAGGCCCAGAGACTCTCAAGGTCAATCTTTCCATTACGTACCATAATCGGTATAAGGAGGGCCAAGACAGCCTCCGAAATCTTTTAAGCAGTTATACTGGGGCTTTGAAGGGGCAAGCCGCCCCTATATCGCACTCGAACTTCAATGGACCCCAGGCTGCATGATTCAACGGACTGGCCATTATCAGTAAACCAAGGGAAGGGGATGGTGGTATTGTTTGAGGAATAAGAGTGAATGTACTTGAATTTTCCTAATCTGTTGGACTCTGCATTCTTTCACGGAGCAGTGTTCATGAAGGACCAGGCCCAAAATATATGTCGGAAGAAGTGGTTGTATAGCTGGGATAAAATTGACGTGATGATGGTGTCGTGATGTAGGCACCATCCATTTGGTCAGATTTGTTTACTTTAGATTCCAACGTCATGTCCATCGTTAGTTATCATATAATTATCCGAACAGAGCACTCTCAGACCTCCAAAATTGACCATGCCCCTTTAGAAGCTCCAGGTCCGGGTCGGCTTTATCCATTTTCCTTGTCAACGAAACGTCCCACCCGCAAATGCCAATTCGGCGGTAATAGTTCAACCCCCTATCATTGCGAGGTAGCAGCAAGGCGCCCAGCATCGACTCGCTGTAGAATGGTTCCTGAGACTCATCCTCGGCAGGCTTACGGGTACCTAGAAGCATTACTTCTAGTTCATCTTTGTACTCCTCGTATAATCGTTCCCCAAGTTGCCCTTGCTGAGGGCCAGACGGCAGTTCTTCAAATCTGTTCCCATTCTGATTTGGAGACTGATATATATCCGATGATGCATCCAAGTAAATCGTCAGAAAATTTTCGTCGTCCCTCATAGTAGAGTTGTGGCGCAGATTATCCTCAAAGGTATGGCTAGCTAGATATAATCTAGAGAAACAGCAGACAAGACCTTCGAATTGACCCCATGATGTCCCTTGCACATCCCGTACGGATAGCATACACCGAGCTCTATCCATGCTGGGAGTGTATGTATTATTCGTGGTATGTCCTGCCAAGTCGGACGGCATGATGGACTTGGTGTTCACAAGCCAACCTCTTCCGATTGGCGCTGGTATAGTGAATACGTGTGACTGACTCAGAACAGGATTTGTCTCTAATAACTGCTCTCCTAACTGAAGCTCCAGCTCGTCCCGGTTGAAGTACGAGCGAAGGCAGTTAACAGCGGAGTTGCCAAGTCGGAACCCAAATATTTGCTGAATTCCGTAAATACGATCCTCAGTCCTGGTACTTCTTCGGTGGTCTGTCGCGGTATAAATGGCCAGCGGGTTCTGTGTCGAGATGGCCGTTATGCCCGAGTTATCTATAAGCCGGAAGATATGCTCATAAAGATCAGGGGTATTCGCCTCCCTGAATTGCTGGTCCGCAAATGGCTCACACGCGCTGACCAAGTCTGCAAGCGTAGCGTGATGTAGGATTCCGTTGGGAGACTCATCTGGCAATGTAGCAATGGTGCCCTCACAGCTGATCCAGACCGCATCCTGTCGCAGAAAAGCTTCCTGCAATGTCCACAAGGACGTAAACCAAGGGTCGCTGAACAGTCTTGACAAGGCATCATGGATGGAATGATGCGACCGAGTCTTGAAGAAGTATTCGAGAAGATCAAAATCATCGTTCCCTTCATAGCAACCTTGCGCATATATATCCCCTCCGAATGCCTCATCCAAAATCGCCATTGAGTCATTAAGCGTTGTGATCGGTATCGTACTCAACCAAGCAAAGACGGACATGGCTCCCTTAAAAATCAAGGCTTGTCTCCCAACCTCCGCCGCAGATCTCGGTTCATCTTTTCGTTGGTCGATGCATGCAATATCCAGCCAGACAAACTCCACTTCGGGGATGTACTCGATAGGTAGGTCTGTCGATCGCGTCACGGCCTTGCTCGATGCTTTCTTTAGAACTTGTAAGAGTTGGTCGGCTGTGAAGCAATCCTCGCTAACTCTTGGAACTTTCCAGGGCACACCACGGATGTCTATGGGCGGGATATGCGGACTTTCGTCCTCGGCGAGTCTCCATCGTCCCCAGGTGTAAGTTATCGCGTTATATCTTGGCGCTACGTGATTCCCATATCTATGTCCGGGACTCCATTCATAGGAGGTCATAGATGGAACGTGTAGGAGTCGGCGTGGCCATTTTCCAAGTGCAGCTTCCTCTATTTCGATCTCCATCATGGAGGTCATCGTCGCTTTATCGTCGGGGTCAAGTGCTTGAGGTGAGAATGCTTACGGTTACACAACGCAACGCACAAATGAAGTAAGGAATTGTCAGCTGGTATCTGCCTGCCGGCCCGGAGTCAGGAGTCACAGCCCGAAGGATGCAGCGATAGGAGTGCGAGAGTCGGAGAGACGGTGGACGCAGCCTCAAGTTTCTACCTTTTCTTTTCCCGACATGGCATGATTCGCAACACTCATGTATTGCAATGAAGCCGAATCGAAAAGTCTTGCGTCTATCTTCAATTTTTTCTCACCGTTTTACTTGGCCCTTGGGACTTTACTAAAAAGCATCCGACGATAAAGACAGCAGCGCCCAGGCATGGAACAGAGCCCCGAATGGCGCGACGAATGCAATTGGCCACGTCGACTTCTACACGTCCCTAGTATGACTTCTTACCTTTGGAAGCCCGGCAACAAATATGGAAGTAGTACTGAACCACCGTATAATGCCATTACGTACACTTGGGGTCGCTACGAGCTTGCACCGACTAGTCCCGATTACACACAGGGCCAGTCACTTGAAGTACATGGGATCGACTCGGAGGAGCACATGCCAAAGATGAAGCCTCGATCGCTGGATAGTAATAGTTTTAGCTTTCGGGAATTAGCGCAGGTGATTATGGCGGCGACGTTTTCTCTTAAAGGAGAGCCGCCCGTGGAGTTTCTTTGGCTCGACATCGCCTGCATCAACCAAAAGCGGCCGAGGGTTGCGGAATACTACTCGGAGATTGGTAGACAAGCCAGAATCTTTCGGAGAGCCAAAGATGTCTTTGTATGGTTGCGCAGTTACAGCGAAGACGAGTTCTGCCGTCAAAGAGCTGCCTTGAGCGGCCTATTAGACCAGATGTGGGATGCGCAATTTCGATTCGGGCGAGACGCGTCGGCGATGGATCCTGAGATATGGATGGCTTCCATCGTAGAGCTCTTGGAATCTCTGAGAAGGGATGTGTGGTTCTCATCCCTTTGGACACTCCAAGAAGCTTTCCTCAGTCCAAATGCAATCCTATTGTTTGGAAAGGGCTTGTCTGATGACAATATTCCTATTGAGTCTGAAGCTAAAGATGCAAGTGGCTTTTGGAGACTCAAGGATATTAGCCTGACTTGGAACCAACTTCGGACTGGACTCGGACTGGACTCGGACATTTGCACATGTCGAAAGGGTTCGAAACCCGCAAAGACAAGCTACAATCCCTCATTACCAAAATTTCCAAGATAGGGATACTGGATTCGGTCAAGGGAAACGATATGACGTTTTATCAAGCCAGTGCTAGTAGTTCGTCTCCGACCGGGTTCATAGGAAACCCACTGACACTTATGATGGCATCACACGAACGGAGGCCGAGTTACGAGGACGATGAAGTCTACGGTATTATGCAAATATTTGATCTCCAGCTCGGGAACTCATCGCCGGAGCACCAGCCAGGCCGGATGTATAGTCTCGAAGATCTGAGAGACCAGCTCGGGGCCGAGCTGATGAGAAAATATCCCATCACAAGCCAGCTGGTCATGCAAGGCCCAGATTGTTCTCTGAACAAGGCCTGGAGAGTCAACAACAGCATCAATCTATCAGACTATTCTCACCAGTTCTGGAAGTGTATCATGCTGTGTTCTCCAGGCAAAACAGAAGACGGACTAAGAATTGACAGAAGGGCAACCCTAAAGGCCGCTAGGCATAATGATGTCCTAATGGCCCAATTTGAAGGTCTAGTCACACCTTTGGAAACCTTTATGGCAGTTACCGGAAGTCAAGTCCTTCAGTACTCCACCTGTCATATTGACCTAGACATGCGCTGGCAATCTGATCTGCTTCGCGATATCCATGTTTCGGAATCACTATTATTTGATCAGTGCAAGGCTATCCGGGCTAGATCCCAAGGCGAAGTCATGTTACTACTTTTAGGTCGATTGTATCCGCCGGATGCGATTGACCACGGTGTGAGTGGTAACAATTACGAAATATACGACGAAACCATCGCTCTCATACTATCCCACCATTCCGACTCGGCCGAGGACGTGTATCAAAGATTAGGTATACTCGTTTGTAACTTTTGGAAAATGAGGTATTTCAAGACGCCGGCTCCGGTGGGAACAGAAGCTATTCCTGACGGCGGGCAATACCTAGACGGAGTCGGGCAAGGTTGGACGAAAGAAAAGGGGTATTTTGGCTGAAATTGATCATTACTGGCTGCGCATCATTTCATTGGAAAATATCACTTCTTGAAGCAGAGGCCTACGTAGCACTACTTAGGCGTGTCAGGAGTATACGAGGCTAAAGGACTTTCATAGCCTTGAGTGAGTCGATCTCGTTGACGATATCTACAACCATCTGCACGTTGGTCAAATGAGGACAGTGTTAATGTTCAACTCGAATGCGTCAACTTTCACGCCGTCCTTCCTAAGGCCCTCAATACAGCAAAGAGTATAGAGATTACGCTCAAGTATGAAGAGGCAGGGACGCAGTCCTTGAGGATATTCGCAAGTCGTCAACATATCAACTGTACTTACAAGTCGTCCTTTGTCATGTTTATCCATGGGTCCTAACAGCCACGACTCCGGTAAGCTTGGGCGTGTAGGAACATATAAATGGAACCGGCGATTGAAAGCTAATAACTGTCGCATATGATCGGCTTGCACTCGGTACTCGTGACCGTGTCCTAGGAACTTCCGGCAACTCCGACTCCGGGTGCCGTACGGAGCTCCGGTTCCTAGGTACCGGTACGGTACATACCGTACATCAAATGTTGGAGCGATACCATGACCAGCTGAGGAGCATAATTAGTCCGAACACTACCAATCTAGGTAGGTCCGTATGAAGTAGGAATTAGAACAGATGAATGATTAGACAGACTCTTAGGCCTTACTTACCACTACCTAGAGGCTAGAGTTGCCCCTTTTATAACTGGTCCCCTGATTACGCGATTTAGGGGTAGCCGGTGCACGGTCCACATCGCGCCTTACGCAAATTACAACCGAAGGCCAGTCTCGTTTATATGCATATTACCACCAATATCAATATCTCCAAACTTCCATCTTCATCAAATCGAAGAATCTCCTGCGAACTTCCAGCCGACATTATTGACTATGGCGCCCCCTTCACCGAATCCCGGCAAACGAAAAGGAACAGACAAGGCTATATCGCCGCCGCCTTTGAAGCGTAAAACCCAAAGCAACATATCAAGTTCGTGTGTAACCTACGAAACGACTGCTTTCCAGTCGCAGCCACGATATAGCTAGCTTGCTAACCTGACTTGTGAACAGAGGGCGCCGTAGCTAGTTTCTTCACTCCGACATCACAGAAGCCAAAAGAGCGCACGATATGGAGCGAGCGCGCTCCCGGAGAGGATACTCCCCCAACGTTGCTCGTCGGCCAGTACGAGCCCGAAAACATAGGGGAGGGGGATCGTAGGAAGAGAAGGAAAATCGCTGCATTTGATCTCGTATGACACGGCTACCCCGGTTCTCGTTTTCTCAATAGCAACGGGTCATCGGAATGCTCGAATACTGATTGCAAGATTCAATCTTCTAGGATTCGACGTTAATCACCACGGCGTCGGGCAAGAAATTTGGAGACGATCCGGGCGACTGGAAATGGTGGGACCCTAGCGTACCAACCCGACTAAGAAAGATGTACGCAGAGGAAGAGTAAGTAATGAACGATGCTACCTCATCGACTCGGTATGGTTATGCTCATATGCAATGCTCTATCTTACAGCTACCTGGTCATAATCCTGAGCAACCAGGCCGGTCTGACTCTCCACCCGGACCCGAAGTCCAAAGGTCCGAAGGGCGGCAGCAAGAACAAGGTCGCGAATTTCAAGCACAAGTGCGGCGCCGTGCTCTCGCAGCTCGATCTACCGACGACGGTGTACGCGGCCACGGCGCGCGACATCTTTCGAAAGCCGCGGACGGGCATGTGGACCGAGGTCTGCCAGGACTACGGCATCCCGGCGGACGAAGTCGACCTCGCCGGCAGTATCTTCGTCGGCGACGCGGGAGGGCGGACGGCGCAGCTCAAGAATTCCGGGACCGGAGCGGCGGCAGCGGCCAAGGACTTCAGCTGTTCGGACCGTAATTTCGCACACAACGTCGGCGTCGCGTATAAGACGCCCGAGGAGTTCTTTCTTGGTGAACCGCCGCGCGAGTTCTCGAGAGACTTCGATCTAGCGGCATATCCATGCCCCGAGACCGACGGGGATGGTGGTGGTGGCACTGGCGACGACGTCGTTTTCGAGAAGGCGAATAAGCAGGATATTGTCTTGTTCTGCGGCCCACCGGGTGCTGGCAAAAGCACCTTCTATTGGCGGCATCTGAAGCCGCTCAGCTACGAGCGCGTAAATCAGGATACGTTGAAGAGCCGAGCCAAGTGCTTCAAGGCTGCGGCCGAGTTCTTAGATGGGGGAAGCTCGATCGTCGTCGGTATGTGATGTTGTTCTACATCTTCTACCGTTAATGCTTTGGGTATGGGGCTAATAAGACAAGACAACACGAATCCTGACCCGGACGGGAGGAAGGAATGGATCGAGTTCGCGCAAAAGCATGGTGTACCTATCCGATGTGTCTGGTTCAAGGTGCCCAAGGCGCTGTGCGAGCATAACGATGTTGTCAGGGCTCTGAATAAGCCGGTACGTGCTCCTATCTGTACTTGTTCTATGTGAACGTACTATATCTCTTCGAGCCGCCTCCACTGACACATTCCGTACAGATGAACCCCGAAGAGCGTGTGGCGCTCCCGGCGCTCGCGTTTAACGGCTTTTTCTCCCGCCTCAGGGAGCCGAAGGCCAAGGAGGGTTTTCAGGACGTGGTGGAAATCGAGTTCAAGTTCAGCGGGACAAAAGAGGAATATGCTATTTGGGGTCGTTACTGGTGCTAAGATACTGTACTACAAATATTTGATACCCTTCCTAGCTCCGAGTCAACTAGTTGGCTAAAAGCTCGTCGAGTCATGGCGATGATGCAACTCTACGCAAGTGCGGCTAGCTAGTAAGCCTGACATATGGCAAGCTGTGCAAGAAGATGAGAACACCTGAAGCACTCGTCAATCCTCCGAACAGGTTACATTGCTATCCCGTGCTACTCTACCTAGGTCTACAAAACAGCTTCACAGGAATATGTTGTTGGAATATTGACGTGATTGATGTTATTTACGTTCTAAAACATCGTACAGGATGAAGGAAAAGTAGACGATCTTCCCCTTCGTGCTCGACCATAGGGTATCTAATCTGATCTATCATGAACCGCGAGTCTTCTCTTCTTCCCCGTCAGCATTAGAAGATGCTCGTTAACCTCGTGTTACTTCATAAAACAACCAAGGGGGCGCCAAACTCATGCTGAACTTTTCTTTCGGGTGACCGAAAGTGGAAATTCTCCTTATACGCCTCTGATGCTGGAAATGAATTGCAGTTGAGCCTCCCCGCCTTCTCGTGAAGAGCCATGCAGGTGTTAGATATCCATCTAAAAGAGAGAAGACAAGCTTGGTGTGGTTGAGACACGAAGCTCGTCCTCTCCCATCCTTCCTCCGAGGGCATAACACAGACGCCTGCAGCGTTTCTCGAAGCATTGCCAGCGTCCACATAAGCAGAGTACCTAGAAAAGGTACCGTAGTTTCTCCAGCGCAACTCTTCCTTCCCCCAAACCCGCGGCACGACGCTCACTCATCGCAATCGCAGCCACGGGTCCCAAGCAGCCGCTACTCATACTCTATATATATAATTCGGGAGAGAGCCAGAGGTAGCGGCGCTCAGCCGAAGAGGGTGGCGCCGCCGGAGGAGACGGCGTCGATCTCGGCGTCGGTGAGGGGGGCGCGGCGGAAGCGCTCGGGCAGCTGGTTGCGGTCGAAGTAGACGCCCTTGGCGGGCTCGACGGGGCCGAGGTGGGCGGCCGACTGGGCGCCGATGCCGGCGGCCGCGCCGATGCTCTTGCGCAGCGGGCCGTGCTGCTGCGCGTGGTCCCGGTACGACGAGAAGGACGTGTGCGAGTTGCCGCTGCCGCTGCCGAAGCCCGCGGGCAGCGCGCCCGTGGGAGAGGCCGGGTGCGGCTGCGGGGTGTTGTCGATGCTTTCTGTAGAGGGGGTGAGGTTAGCTGGGGGGTTCATGTGAACTTTTCTCTTTGGGTTTTCATGTGAAGTTCGAGAGGGGTGGTGTGCGCGGTCGGCGTGGTTCGGCGCAAAGAACCGAGGTTTGAGGTTTTGAAGAAATTTTTTTTTTTTCGGCTTGTGCCATGGGAGACAAAACGTACCAGGAATGGATCGCTTGCCGACGAAGCGGATCAGAGGAGTGCGCTCGGCTTGGGCCGCGGCCTGACGGAGGACTCGAGTGGCGAACATTATGATTGTGTGGTGTATGTGCGTATGTTTTGTGTTGTGTTTTGGTCTCAGAGGTGATTGTGTGAGTGTGAATGTGAAAGCGTTGCGATGCGATTGCGAAAGCTGCTAGAGAAAAAAAGAAGTGGGCGTGGTTTGCTCTTTCCGACCCTCGGCTCTTTATAAATTTCGGTGGTTGAATGGCACGAGCTAAAGTTCGGACTTTTTGGTAGGGACCTCCGGAACAAGATAGCTTGGTCGTAGGGCAATCGGTAGTAAGCAATAAAAGCTGGTCCGCGTCTAGGCAACGTCTGTGCTTTCTGCAGCTTCGGAGTGACAAGGTTTGAGTTCAATTGAAGGAGGGAGTTGGCGCAGGTCTACGGATGCTGTAAAAAGTTGGGGAGTAAGGGATTCCGGACGGTCTTGTAGGCGGAACGACAAGGTGGGCGAGGAAGGAAAAAAAATGTTGAACTGGGTATCTCCGTCTAATAAATGGGATGACCCGACTTGCTTACTTTCCCTGTTCATTAACCTTGGTAAGAACTCGAGTCTGTAATACGTGCTACTGATTTTACTTTGGGTACATGCCGAACATCCTGACATGGCTAGCAAGGAGTCAGGGAGTCAGGCAGTCAGAGCGAGGCACCGGCGCCGATTGTAGGACGCAGGACGCCAAAAGAGCACACGAGGCACATGGAAGGCCGGGGTCAGGATCAGCACATCTGGTCCATACGCCGCCCGAGCTGCTGGCTCTGCTAGCTTGTCGGTCCATGCGCGCGTCCTGGCACGCCCTGGCACGCCCTGGCACGCCCTGGCACGCCCTGGCATCGTACCACTTCCTATGCTAGCTGTTATCGGTCCCCACCGATCCAACCGTCGCTGCATGGGCGCCTAGCCGGCCACCGGGTAGCTTGCTGCGATGTTCGGACTTTTGGTTTTCTTTCTGTTTTTTGGCCTTTTTGCCTTTTCTTTTCTTCTTTTATCTCCAATTCCCATTTCTAATCGCCCTTACTGTAAGAGTTCCTGTGAGGCGAGAGCCTATCCATGCATACACCACCGAAGCTACAAGGTCCATACGCGGATAATACTTTGATAGCAATCCAACTTATTTCATAGATTTGCGAACATGACAACTTTCAAGTTCCTCGCAGTGCCTGTGTTGACTCGGACTCCTCCAAGTGCCTGGCTGTTATTAGCGAATTCGTCGCACAAGTAACGTCATGCCCGCGAGCTCCCGTTCCTACGGGATGAAGAAATTAGCTTACCGTGTCCCAACAGGGCCGCCCGATCTTACCTGGGATGGCACAGATCTCATTGACGTAGTTTTCTATTAATGTGCTACCTTTTGCTCTGACGTAGTCGGCAATCCCTTGGGAACACATAATTCAATTAACATTACGCATCTAAACTTGAATGTAATATCTCATTCGAAGGAAAAAAAAACATTATCTTCTCTAGATCTTGGAAAAGAAAAGAAAATCATGCTGTATCTATCCGTACCGAACATCTCTCAGCATGGTTCAGCCTCCAAAACGGTTCTAAAATACCGGAGAAGCTGCATGCACATGCAGCATCCCACTTCCACTAAACTGTACCCAAGACCGCCAAGCCTCGGATTCCAGGGTCGACAGGGTTGCTAGTTGTAACTCCGGCGGCTGCGGGGGGGGGGGGGGGGGGGGGTTGCAAAAGGGGGGTCATAACGGGGGGCCGAGGAGGGGTCTCTTTTGCATCTGCCCACGTTGGGGGCGTCAAACCAAATGTCAGCAAAGAGAACACCAGTTCAACCGCCAGGAATCGGAGATAACTGAGGTTGTTCTGGGCCTGGCTCTGATCGTCATATGATTTTATGTATTATGTTTCTCCCTCTCTGCAATCTCTTTCCTCACACCCCGGATGAAGCACCTCACCACCGCTTCATAGTCAAAACGTCGGCAACCTTTCCGTCTTCCGTCAACGACCTAGTCTCATCATGGACAGGTGCTTGGTCCCATCATATCCTTGATATAAGAACACGTTTCGCCTCTTCACGATCAACACATACCAGAGTAAACTAATTGCTTATATGTAATTCATAAGTTGATTCCGCAACATCCATTCCTCCCGTCAATCATTGTGGCTAGCACTCGTATCATTATCCATCGTATTCACGCGAGTAACAGGATGATTCGGGAATCGGGCACACAGTGCCTATATCAGACGCGCACCCAGACCGAGAGCGGCAGCGTCGGTCCGAGCATTGCGCAATGCTCCATTCAACCCATATATGAACGCCATGGTTGATGAATTGACCTTCCACCGACTCCAGCGTTTAACCAACAAGGTTTTTCATTTCCTTGGCACAGGCGAGAGAAGTAGTCCCGCTACTCTTACGTCGTACGTCCTTGTCTCTAACAACGTCCTCGTCGATGTACCAATTGTAAATACGACTACTAGCATCCAGTTCCAAGGTCTGTGGTTTAATTTCTTGTATGATGGCTGTTCCCTGAATCGCGACATCGCCCATTTTCAGGCTCCGGTTGAGAAACAGGAGGTCGTACTGGGAGTCGTGGTAAGCAGCTGAGCACCCACAACCCATGGTGCCTTCACCCGAATGAGATCTATACTCGTTATAGCGAGTTGTATAGGCTCACAACCGTTCAATTTTATGATCATCTCTTGTGCTCACTTGACTTCTTGATTATATTTTATATCTGTGTAGAGTAGGCTCTTAGACTAGTAGTCTTCAGCCTCAACCAGTGTCTAAGCGCTTGGCACACAATCCTATTCTGTCTTGAGAACGTCACCGTAGTTTACTAGAGATAGATGGGTCATAAGATATATTCTTACTCAGGTAATTGCTTTCCACGTTAACAACTATTTATCTCCTCATGATGTGTGTTTGGTATCAGTGACATCGGTTTGGATTATGATGGACAAGTCTAACTCCCAAATATAGTCAAACGGTTTGATATGAAGATTATCACTGAGCCAATGACTCACAGCGAGCTACGAGTATCATTAATATATATATTGGACAAGTTAAACCTCTCCTACTTAATCAATTCAGATTCTTATTTAAGACAAGTCCTTTAACAGGTCCGTTCTCATTTTCTGTACAGGTAGACGAGTAGTTGTCAACACTATCAACCGTCAAGTTACTGCTATGGAACCTCACAAATAATGAATACCGCCGCTACTCTTCCAACGTGTGTTGGGTTCTTGTTTAATGACTACCTGGAGCAAAACTCTACATAGATAGACAGCTGGGCACCTGATCACTGGCACACTCAAGGCTGGTAGACCTAACTGCATATTTTGCACCATTAACTGCTACGAGCAAATACAACTTGGAACTCCATCTCTCCCAGTTCTTCATACTCACCACAAAATTGTTCGTCAATTCGAAAAGAAAAAGAAAATGGACATGGCCATGAGTCTTCCGCGCATCAAATTACACAAAGTACACATTGTTTATAAAACGCTACACCGTACGCTTTCACCCTCTTTTATCCCCGCACCATTTTAATTGCTGTGGACTATAGATCATACTACCGGTGGAAGAACACAGCTCCTGGATACAACTACGCTGAGGACTGCAGTCCATATATATATCACCAACTCGACTACTATCCTAACTCTGCGCTATGTACCACTAGCCAAAGTATCCGAAGACAGTATATGCTGCCAAAAAACCACTGACACAACGATGGCCGCTCTTGGTCTGACCTCGTCCTAAACACTTGATGCCATCATCCCCTTATGCTGCCAGCGCGACGATCTCCCCATACCATTCCGCCAACGCTATGCGTAAGTCCTTATACCAACCACTTCTTACCTGTGCTGTTTCTATCTCATGATACCTAACTCTGTGGGTTCCCTAGATACACGTTACGAGGACCTCTAGCTACAATGTTCTTACACCATAACACTTTCCCCTCTACAGGCCCTTTTCAGCCTGTGCTTTGACTTATTCCTACTACCACAACGTCAGCGATATTAGCACTATAACTCGCACGCGTCGAGAATATACATATATATTTATTTATTTATTCATGTGTCATGGGGCTTTGGCCCTCTTCACAATCTAGTTGACGAGCGGCATTTGATCGCAGCTTTACGTCCGGGTCAGCTTAACAGGCTTCTCAGCAGTGCTCCTTCCAAGTCAATCATAGATGAGCAATGTATTCGTTTAGAAGAGTTCTGGACGCTTGACGCGATCACGGACTCTGGCGACAGGAGAGGAGCCGCGATGAGCCCTATTGTCTAGAAAGTGGTTGCAGAATTTCTAACAACCTGTTATCCCGGGGTCCCTCATAAGGATCAACGGATTGCGGGCCAGAATTGGACGCATATCATTTTCGAGCGATACCAACGAAGATGCTCTTGCTAATTTCAAAAGCCTTGGGGCCCCTTGGGAGGTCAACAGGTTTTGCGTCCATCACGCATAGAGAATATGCTTGTCATTTTTGCGTGCATTTGTTTCTTATTACCCTTTTGTGCAAGACCAGCATCAAGCACAACCTTGTCACACCAACAATCTGAGCATGCCGCGGAATAGTGGTGTCCGGGTTTCTCTAGTTGCGCCGACGATTCACGTTGCGAACGTTACTAGCTTGGAGACGACGAGTATGACTCTATGCTTGGACTCCTCGAAACCGAATCAGGCAATAGGGATGGCCGGGGGAGAGGGAAGGTTGCCGCATGAGACACACTGGATAACCACGCATCTTTGACAAATGCCCGTGCCGCCTCCAAGAGTTACTATCGACGATACAACTATTATCCTATAGGATTGGCTTGTTAGGTTTTGTTTCGATCAGTTTTGAGGATCTTCCTCGTTGATGTCTAGGCAGATAGCCGAACGAAAATAATTTCATCATCATCCTCGTTGATGTCGGCATTACAACCAACCGCTTCGATGACAGTACGGTGATTCATGGGCATGGGATAAGATGTTTCAGCGAAGATGTTTGGAACTGTTCGTTATGTTGCGATGGGATCATAGATGGGATGAGGTTTTGGTTGGAGAAGCGTGTGGCAGGGACGATGACCTGCCACGCCTGCTCCTTTTGTCACACGGCCAGACACGGCCCGGGGTGCCAAGAGACGTTCCAGAACCTTATAAGCCAATCGATCAGGCAATACATATATATGAATGTGGCCCCAAGGCAGAGGTGTTGGTGATTGTGACGAGGGCTGATATAGGACTCGGAATTATTCAAATTCAACTAATAATTCTCTTTGGTCTCAAGGGCCTTGACCCCCTCTCCTCTTGAGAAAGAGGGAGGAAGGCCCCTATTTATACATGTTGGGCTGACCATCTTTAGTCAGTCATCCTTATCTTCTCCAAGCGCCCGAGACGCTGTTGGTACGTCTTGCAGGTTGCCGTATAGTGGTTCAGCCTATAGGAACATCCCCAATGCCTCCATCATCAACACCTCTGCCTTGGGGCCATATTCATATATATGTATTGCCTGATCGATTGGCTTATAAGGTTCTAAAACGTCTCTTGGCACCCCAGGCCGTGTCTGGCCGTGTGACACGATCTCCCTCCTTCTTAAAGCTCGTCCCTAAGCGCTTGTTATAATTCGTCGGCTTGAGGGTCTTTCAATTTGCCAAGGATATGCTGATGGAATTGTTTAATTGCGGCCTTTGCTCCATCATTGAACAAGTGCTCCTATGGTTCCTAAGTCCAGTCTTTCTTTTTAGGCCATCCTTCTCACTTGATTAGATACTTCACGTTCCCATTTAAGGTTAAAGAGTCTTTAATTACTTTTAATTGATAGTCTTCGAACTCTATTAGGTCTGCTTATCATAGGACTTAGTCAGGGTTAGGAAGTGCCTGATTGCCAGTGCGGTAGGGTTTAATAAGCAAGACGTAAAATGAATTATGAATTTTTCAACCTTTGAATAACATGAGTTTAATAGCGGTGGGGGATATGACCTTCTAGATCTTGAAGGGACCAAATATTTTCTTATCTAGCTTTTTCGCAGGCCTTTTAGTTTTGATGTTCTTTGCATTTAATATAACTAATTGGTTTTTCGTGTACGTAGGCGCTTCGATCCTTTGCTTGTTAGCCCAATCCTTTATCCGCTGGCGGCTTTTTTTCAAGCTTTGCCGCGCTTTTTAATAGACCGCAGTTATCTAGTGGGCATACAGCTTGTTGCTTGGGTTCTTGGAAGCGCCGCGCGATGGATTATAAGCCGCGGGGTGGTACTTGTAATTTGTATAGAAAGGAGTTAAATATGTTCAAAAGGAAACAATGTTGTTATATATAAACTTAGCTATAGGTAATAAGTCTTCTCAATTGCTTATCTTATAATTAATAAAAATGCGAAAATATATTTTAAACGTTTAATTTAATTGTTTAATTTATTTATTTGTTTATAAATGAAAAGCTGTATTTATATAAAGGTAAATATTTATTAATTTAAAAAAGTTTTTTTGTAAATAAATAATAAATTTAAAACTTTTATTAAAAATAATATTTAAAAATATTTTATAATGTTTTTAATAAGCTTTAATAAAGATTTTTATTAAGTTTTTAACTTTTTTTCTACTTATTTAAAAAAATATAAAATAAGTTATTTTAATAAATAAATTAACAATTATTTAAATAAAGTTATATTTATTAAAAAAAAGCAAGTTTATAATAAAGTTTATTATTATTATTTATTATAATATATAATAAAGTTTTATAAATTAAAAATAATTATAAAAAATATAATATAAAATTTTATTGTGTTAATATTTTAAATAATTATATACGAATTTCTTAATAAAAATTTAATATTAAATTATTAAACATTATACGTAATAAGCTTTAAAATTTTATTTATTTTCATATATTTTATTATAAAAATATTATATTTTAAATAAGTGACTTTTTTTTATATTTATAAGTATTTAAAGTTTGTTTTTTTAATATAATAGCTTATTTTTAATGGTTATATTTTTATTAAAATTTATTTTAATAATTATATATTTTAAGTTTAACACCTTTTATTTTTTGATTTATTAAATAAAGTTAGAAGTTTATTTTAACGTTAATAAATTATATAATTAATTGAAAATAAATAAAATTAATGTTAAAGTAATAAAAATAAAACTTTTTAAATGTGAAAAATGTTTTTTTTATAAAATCGAAATGATTAGTTAGTTTTTAACTTTTTTTTTTTAAAGCAATATTATAATAATTAAAATAAAATATTAGCCTTTTTATTTTATTTACTTAATTAATAATTAATAATAAATTAATTAAATAAAAGTTATTATATTTATTAAATTTATTATTTATTAAAAAGTTTAATAATAATAAAATATAATAAATTTTAATAATTAAAATAGATTTTAATTTAATGTCTAATATTTTTTAAATATTAATGTTAACATTTAAAAAAGTTTATTATAGCAAATAATCTTTTATTATAAATTTTATAATTTATTTTAACAAGTATAAGTTTGTAAAAATGATAAATAATTAATTAAAGTTTGTTATTTTTTTTTTTTAAAAAAGTATAGCTTTAATTGTAAAATTAAAGGCGTTAATTTTTATAAATATTATTTTTTAAAAGTTAAAATGAATAAAAATAAGTGTTTAAATAAATAAATACTTTAAATATTTAAAGGCGTTATTTATTTTTTTAATTTAATTTTAATTTTTTTAATTTTTTTATTAATATCGATAATAGGTTAAATAATAGTAAAATAAGATTTAATAAAACGATAATAAAAGTTAATAAATTTAATAAACTATCAAAACTTTTTTAAAATTTTTAACATTTATTATTTAATAATATAAATGATTTTATTTTAAATTATAAAAATTTTATAACTTTTAATAATATATTTAAAGAATTTTATTTTATAGGTTTTTTATTTATATTTATAAAACGTTATAATTAAATAATGGTTTATTAATTATTAAAAAATTTCTTTTATTAATTAATTATATTTCTTTTTATATTGATATAAATTAATAAATTATTTAAATATATAAAAAAATTTGCATTAATTAAATTATAAAAAATATTATTTATTATAGTTTAAAAGGTTATTAAAGCGTTAATAAGTTTTATAAATATAATTATATATTTAAATAATTTATATTTATATTTAAATGCCATTTTTTATTTGTTATTTTTTTTAATTTATGTTAAATAAAATTTTAATTTAAGGTTAATTTTTATAAATCATTTAACGATATAAAATTAAGTTTAAAGTTAATGTTACGATTTAATGGTTTATAAATTAAAAAAAAGACTTAATATAAAACGTGATTAATATAATTAAAAAAGCCAGCCGAATAAACGGTTTATTTAATAGATTAAGTAATTAAGGTTATGTGACATTTCTCGTTATTTTCGCTATTTAAAAAGCGTAAATAACCGTTATTTTTAAAATATAGGTAGCCGCTACTTTCGTTATTTTTAAAGCTAAAGGCGTTTTATAAAAGTTATAAAATATATAAAAAAAGCCATTTCCTTTATTATATTGTTTTTTTAGCTATTAATTTAAACTTATAATTATATTTTAAATATAAAAAAAAATATTTATAAATTAAACTTTTTAAATTTAATGTTATTATTACTTTTAAATTGAAACCTTTTAATAACTTTTATATTAATAAGGCTTATAACATTTTAATAATTTCTTAATTAATAGTAATAAGTTTAATTAAATTAAATAATTAATATAAGTAACATTTTTAAAAATTAATTAATAAAAGTATTAATTAAGCAATTTTATAATTTAATATAATATCAATTTTTAATAAAATCTATTAAATTATTAAGTAAAGCCTTTTAAGTTATATTAAAAAAAAGTTTAATAATAAATATAAAAAAGTAGAATTTTTAAAAAAAAAAATAACTTAATTAATATTTAAACTTGTTAATTTATTAATAACTTTTAAAACCATTTTATTAATTAATAAAATATTTTAATACATTGATAATATAGTTATTACTTTTAATATTTAAAAATTATAAGTTTTAAATAAAATATAATAAAAGATCAATGGATTTAAAAATTAATTAAAAAAAGCTTTAATTAAAAAATATAAATTAAAGGCTTTTAAAAAATATAACGAAACCATTAATTTTAATAAACTTATTATTTAATTTCAAATCTATTTTAAATTTTATAAAGACTTCTTTTTAAATAAAAATAATAAGGTTTTAGTTATTAAAGGATTTTTATTTAAAAAAGCCTTTAAATGTTTTAAACCTTTTATATAAAACTATTTAAAATACGATGATTTTAATAATATAAAAAAAGAAATCTTTTACATGTTTTTAAACTATAATAGCTTTATAAAAAAACTTTATAAAATGTATAATAATTTTAATAAAGCTTAAATTGCTAAATAAAAAATGTTATAATTTAAATAAAACAAACTAACATTTAGTTATATTATTAAGTTTTGAAAATATGTTATTTAAATTAATATTTTTATAAATGGATTATTTATTTTATTTTATAATAAGTTAAAGTAAAAAGTTAAAAATAAAGTTTATAAGATAAATCGCTTTAAAATTTTTAAAAATTATTATAAGCTTATTGTTAAAAATAATAATTAATAGTTTTAATATAAATTTAAAAAGAAAAACCTTTAAATGTTTTTTTATAAAAAAAAAGAAAAGAATATTTAGCAAAATATAACGTTTAATATATATGTTAAACCTATAAACGTAAATTAAATTCGCATTGATAAAAAAGATATAAGCTAGGTGAAATGTTATAATTATAGAAAAAGAAAATATTATAAAAGTTAATGTAAAAGCTTTAAAAAACAAGTTAAGGTTTTTAAAAATAAAAAGAAAAATTGTATTATTAAAATAAAATTAGTTTTAAAAGTTAATATAATATAAACCGATAAAAAAAAGCCTTAATAAAAGGAAAAAAAAACGAAATTATTAAATAAATGAAACAATTCAACCTTAATTAATTTATTGTTTTTAATATCGTAGTAATATTAATATTTTAAAAACTTAATTAATAATAAATTTAGGAAAAAGCAATATATAAATAATAGCTTTTAAACCATTAAGGTTAAAAACTTTTTATATATAATAAAACATTTTAAAATTAAAAAAATAGATTTAAATTAAAAAACCTATTTTTTATTAAATTTTTACTTATATTAAAATTTGTTAAACGCAAAATCAATTTAGATAAAGAATGATGGATTTTTATTTTTAACATTTTAAAACGAATGGATTAATAAAATAAGCTTTTAAAAAAAAGAGAATTTTTAAAAGAAAAAAGCTAGCTTTATTAAAAAAATATAAATAAAACAAATCAATTAAAAGCTTTTATTATTATAATTATATAAAAATTTTATAGATCTTTTATTACATTAATATTTGTTTATATTATATATTTGATAAAATAAAAAACTCTTTCTAACTTTATAAGATTAATTATTTTAATATGATCTATTAGTAAAAAAATATAAAAAAGGTATAAATAAAGCTAAAATAAAAAATTAATATCATTTAACCGCATTTTTAAAGGTTTAAAAGCTACGTTTAAAAATAAGTTAAATGGTTAAATTATATTAATATTAGATATAAAATTTATATAAAATTTAAAGTATTAAAGTTTTAAACCTTTAAAAAATATTATAAGATCAATAGTTTTAAATTTAAAATTATAAGTAATAAAATCGAAATTATGAAAAAAAGTTATAACGCCTTTATATAATAACAAATTCATTTTTTTTAAAATATTGTTAAAAAATATAAACAAAAGATTAAAAAGTTTCATTAAATCATTTAAAAATTAAAAAATGTATTTAATCGGCTTTATAAAAAGCTTTTTAAAAAATGAAGGTAAAAATTAAATAACCTTTTATTTATAAAAAATAAAGAAAACAACCCATTAATAAGTAACGAGTTAATTTAAATTTTTAATAAATTTTATAAATATTTATTAAAAAAAAGAATATTTAAATAACCATAAAATAAAATAAATAAAAAATTTAAATAATAATTAATTTAAAGTTTAAAATTAATTAATTAATATAACATTTTATATTGTAATAAAAAAAATTTTATTTTATATGAACGGTTAAAAGAAAATTATTTAATTATAATAATAAATTTATATAAAAAGAAATTGCAAATTTTAATATATAAATTAATAACCATTTTAAAAACCTTTTATTTAATATTGTAAAAATTAAAAATTAAATTATCTTTAAATTACTTTAGTTTAAAGTTAATAACCTTGAAATTGATTAAACCATTAAAATAATAAAATAAAAATTAACACGAATTTAAAAAAAAAAGCCAGATTTAATATTTAAAGTGTTACGATCTGGTGGCTTATAGGCTAGAAAAGGGACCCGACATAAAACGTGGCTAACATAGTTAAAAAAGCCAGCCGGATAAAAGGTTTACCCAGTTGATTAGGTAACCAAAGGTCACGTGACACCCCTTGCTACCTTCGTTACCCATGGAGCGCAGGTAGTCGCTACCTTTAAAGCATAGGTAGCCGCTACCCTTGCTACCTTTAAAACCAAAGGCGCTTTATAAAAGTTATAAGATATATAAGAAGGGTTATTTCCTTTATTATATTAATTCTATAGCTATCAATTTAAGTTTATAATTATATTTTAAATATAAAAAAAAAATCTTTATAAATTAAACCTTTTAAATTTAATACTATTATTATTTTTAAATTAAAACCCTTTTAATAACCTTTATATTAACAAGACTTATAACATTTTAATAGCTTTTTAATTAATAACGATAAATTCAACCAAATTAAACAATTAATATAAATAACACTTTTAAAAATTAATCAATAAAAAAACCAATTAAGCAATCCCACGATTTAATATAATATTAATCCTTAATAAAATCTATTAAATCATTAAACAAAGCCTTTTAAATCGTGTCAAAAAAAAAGTCTAATAATAAATATAAAAAAGTAGAATTTTTAAAAAAGAAAATAGCTTAATTAATATCTAAATTTGCTAATTTATTAGCAACTTTTCGAAACCTTTTATTAATTAATAAAATACTTTAACATATTAATAATATAGCTATTATTTTTAACATTTAAACACTATAAGTTTTAAATAAAATATAATAAAAGATTAATGGTTTTAAAAATTAATTAAAAAAAGCCTTAGTTAAAAAATATAAATTAAAGGCTTTTAAAAAATACGACGAAATTATTAATTTTAATAAATTTATTATTTAGTTTCGAGCCTATTTTAAATTTTATAAAAACTTTCTTTTAAATAAAAATCATAAGGTTTTAATTATTAAAGGATTTTTATTTAAAAAAGCCTTTAAATGATTTAAACCTTTTATATAAAATTATTTAAAGTATAATAACTTTAATAATATAAAGAAAAAAACCTCTTATATGTTTTTAAATTATAATAACTTTATAAAAAAACTTTACAAAATATATGGTAATTTTAATAAAACTTAAATCGCTAAATAAAAGATATTACAATTTAAATAAAACAAATTAATATTTAATTATATTATTAAGTTTTGAAAATATATCGCTTAAATAAATATTTTTATAAACGGATTATTTATTTTATTTTATAACGGGTTAAAACAAAAAGTTGAAAATAAAGTTTATAAAATAAACTGCTTTAAAACTTTTAAAAATTATTATAAGCTTATTATTAAAATTAATAATTGATAGTTTTAATATAAATTTAAAAAGAAAAACCTTTAAATGCCTTTTTATAAAAAAAAAGGAAAGAATTTTTAGCAAAGCATAATGTTTAGTATATACGTTAAACCTATAAATATAAATTAAATCCGCATTGGCAAAAAAGATATAAGCTAAGTGGAATGTTATAATTACAAGAAAAAAGAACATTATAAAAATTAATATAAAAGCTTTAAAAAACAAGTTAAAGTTTTTAAAAATAAGAAAAAGAATTTTATCATTAGAATAGAATTAGCTTTAAAAGTTAACATGATATTTACCCGCAAAAAAAAGCCTTAATAAGAGGAAAAAAAGAACGAAATCGTTAAATTAATAAAACAATTTAACCTTAACCAACTTATTACTTTTAATGTTATAATAACATTAATACCCTAAAAGCCCATTTAATAACAGATTTAAAAAAAAGCTGTATACGGCTAATGGCTTTTAAACCATTAAAGTTAAAAACCTTTCATATATAAGAAAATATTCTAAAATTAAAAGAATAGGTTTAAATTAAAAAACTTATCTTTTATTAAACCTTTGCTCATATTAAAATTCGCTAAATATAAAACTAACTTAAATAAGAAAGGATGGATTTTTATCTTTAATATTTTAAAACAAATAAACCAATAAAATAAGCTTTTAAAAGAAAGAAAATTTTTAAAAAAAAAAGCTAACTTTATTAAAAAATATATAAATGAAGTAAATTAATTAAAAGCCTTTACCATTATAATTATATAAAAATTTCGTGAATCTTTTATTACATTAACATTTATTTATATTATATGTTTAATAAAATTAAAAACTTTTTTTAATTTTATAAAATTAATCATTTTAATATAATTTATTAATAAAAAAATATAGGAAAGGTACTAGTGGAATTAAAATAAGAAATCGGCATTATTTAATCACACTTTTAAAGGCTTAAAAGTTATATTTAAAAATAAGTTAAATGGTTAAATTGTATTAATATTAAATATAAAATCCATGTAAAACTTAAAATATTAAAGTTTTAAACCTTTAAAAAGCATTATAAAATCAATAGTTTTAAATTTAAAATTATAAACAGTAAAATTAAAACTATAAAAGAAAGTTATAACGCCTTTATATAATAATAAATTCATTTTTTTTAAAACATTGCCAAAAAATATAAATAAAAAATGAAAAATTTTATTAAATCATTTAAAAATTAGAAAATGTATTTAATTAACTTTATAAAAAGTTTTTCAAAAAATAAAAGTAAAAATTAAATAACCTTTTATTTATAAAAAACAAAGAAGTCAACTTATTAATAAGTAATAAGTTAATTTAAATCTTTAACAAATCTTGCAAATATTTATTAAAAAAGAAAATATTTAAATAACCATAGAATAAAATAAATAAAAAATTTAAACAATAATTAATTTAAAATTTAAAATTAATTACATTCATCTTTAACTAATTAATTAACATAACATTTTATATTATAATAAAAAAAACATTTATTTCATATAAATAACTAAAGAAACATTATTTAATTATAATGATGAATTTATATAAAAAGAAATTACAAACCTTAATATATAAATTAATAACCATTTTAAAAACCTTTTATTTAATATTATAGAAATTAAGGATTAAATTATCTTTAAATTACTTTGGTTTAAAGCTAGCAACCCTTAAATCGATTAAACCATTGAAGTAATAAAATGGAAATTAATACAAATTTAAAAAAAAGAGCCAAACCCAATATTTAAAGCCTTTATAAGCTATAAGAAAATAGTATAAATTATAATAACATTTATCAATAAAAACGAAATTATTAAAGAAACTTTAAACTTAAAATTTAATAAAATAAACAAAGTATTTAAAAAATTTAAAAAAGAATTTTTAATAGTTTTTTAAAAGGAAAAACTAATAGCTATAAAATTATTAAACCATATAATATATAATTATAAAATTTTATTAAAAAAGAAATATTAACCTTATTTTAAATTAATATATAAGTTAAATTAGTAAGCATAATAAATATTAAATAAATGAATTAAAAAAAACTTAATATAAGGCTTTATATAAAAATCCAAATCATTAATAAAATACCTTATATTAATAGTATTAAAAAAGAATATAAATAGCACTTAAAAATTAAATAATAATAATAAACCAGCGTTTAAAATAGTTAATAATTATTAATTATTAAACGAAATCATTATAAAAAACGATTACGTGTTAACCTTATTTGAATATATAAAAAAGTAAACTAATGAAATATAATGGTATATTATATTTAATATTATAAATGGATATTACGATATTTAAATGGTAGAAAGAAAGGAATGGAAAATAGCATTTTAAATATATAACAGGCATTATAAATACTTGGTGATATTTTAAAGGTTTATTAATACCTTTGTTATTTTCTAATATATAATAATAATAATTTTATAAAAATACGTTAATATTTTCATTTTTATATTCATTAATAATATCTTTATATATTTTAACTTTTATAAAAAACATTTTAAATATAAACGGCAAATTTTATAAAAATTTAAAAAGTATAAAATTATCTTTAAATTTAAAAGTATTAATAAAAAACGTAGAAAATTAACTTTTTTAAATTTACGATCATCCTTGAAAAAATTTAAATATAAGAAAGAAAATTAAAGCAAGTATAAAAATAAAGGTTTACTAATAATAACCTTTTACTTTAAAATATAAAAAATGTTTAACAATTTTATAGATTTCATAACTTCTTTTAAAAATTAATCAAAAACTTTGCAAATATTACCAAAATTATAATAAATATTATATAAAAAAAATAACAACCTTTTATTTAAATTATAAAAGTTAAAAAATCCTTATAACTTTTAAAAAAAACAATAGCCATAAAACTAATTTATTAACTCTTTAAACTAAATATAAAAAAACGAATATATATAAACGCATTTAATCACGTT
Source organism: Hypoxylon sp. FL1284 (assembly GCA_022432365.1). Classification (NCBI taxonomy): domain Eukaryota; kingdom Fungi; phylum Ascomycota; class Sordariomycetes; order Xylariales; family Hypoxylaceae; genus Hypoxylon; species Hypoxylon sp. FL1284. The sequence goes on from JAJJXE010000002.1 coordinate 1,112,561, forward strand.
TATAAAAAAACCTTAAAATAATATAAAAACAAATAATAACACCTAGTAACCTATTATTTAAAAGCTTTTTTAAAACCCAAATTACGCTACTTAATATATAATAAAGAAGATAATAATAAGATTTAAGATATTGTTAATATATGGTTTTTATTATTTAAATTTTTAAATGATGGTAAATAATTCTTTAACTATAATAATTTATAAACTTTTGCAACAAATCGAAAATTATCCGCACGTTAATAGCGTTAAAAAAGTTTTTAAATGAATTTAACTTTAAAATTTATCATATTAAAAAAAAAAAAATGTATAAACAAACGCCTTTAACCAGTAAAAATAAAACCTAAAAAAAGTAAAAAAAAAAATAATAATTATACTTTTTAAAAGATAACAAAAAGTATATCAAATTAAGCGAATTATTATTAATAAATAATAAAATTAAAAAATTTAAAACGCCTTAACTAATAAAAAAAAAATAAACTTCCCTAAAAAGGAAAGAATATATATTTATAATAGAAAAAAATATATGCCATAATTAATATAAAAAGCATTTATAAAAGAAATATATAAAAATCCCTTATTTAAATATTTAAAAATCTTTAAAACCATTTAAAAAATTTAAAAAAATTATAACTTCTTTTAATTAAAAGCTATGGTTAAAAAAATAATCAAAAAATGTAACTTATATAATAAAGCAAAAATAATTAAATATAAACCTTATAAAAGATTTAAACCTATAAAATTTTTAAAAAAAACATGAGGTATTATAATTTAAAATTTTATTATAAAATTACTTACATTAATAAACCTTATTAACAAGGTTAAATATAATAATATATAAGTAATAATTAATAAACTTTTTAAATATAAAATCTTCCTCCCATTTAAAAAAACATATATAGTAGAAAATTTAACATTTTTATATTTATAACATTACATAATAAAACATAATTTACTTTAAAAGATTATCTTTAATAAGGATAAGCTTTTTACATTTAAATTTTAAATGATATTAATAAAAAAGCTTAAAATTAAATAAAAAATATTAATAATTACGCACCTTTAAATAAATGATTAAATAAAAAAGTTAAACCAATTTATTAAACAATACCTATAAATTTATATTAATTATAAATAAAATAACTAGGTAAAATAACTACCGCTAACTTAATTAATATATAACAATTTAAATAATAAAAACATAAATATCATACCTTATAAAATAATTTATAAATTAAACAATAATAAGCCTATAAATAAAATACCGTTATCGCAAACATTATAACTATCAAACGTAACATTAAAAATGGAAATTAAAATAAAAAAAATATAACATTTTTAAAAATCATTTTAAAAAAACCTATAATTCTTATAAAATTAAATAATAAAATATTATAACTAAAAAAAAATTAAAGAATCAATTTTTACAAAAAAAGATAAGGTATATTTATTTTATTAAAAACAATACTTAACGTTAAAAACTTTATAAATATAAATAAAACAATCAAATAAAAAATTAAATTTTAAAAAATTTAAACCATTTAAAATTAAAAAAGTTATTTTAAATATAAACTATTAATTAACATTACTAAAAATTATATAAATATATCTAATCTTCTATATTTTTTTATTTAAACCAATATTATAAAATATAGAAAATTAACAATAAAACAAAACTTAAAAAACAATCAACAAAATATAAAGTTAAAAAAATCTTAAACACTAAAATGATTAATTAATAACTACATTATTTAATTAAATAAAACAATTACCTACCAACAAATAACACCTAAAAACCTAGGAAACATTTGATAAATTGCGTAAAAAAATAGGAAGATTTTCATTAAAAAAATCCAAACCGGCCAAGTTAACTGTTTTAGAAAAAACGAAAAAAACGTCTTAAAAAAATTTAAAGAATGGCACGCTAATTTAAAAGCGTTTAACCTTTTTATTAATTAATTAACTAATCTTTACAACCTTAATAATATAACACTCCTCTTTCTTTTTTTTTTTTAATTTATTTAAAGCATTTAAATTAAATAAACCTTACAAGAACATTTTAAAACCTTACAACTATAAATTCTCACATTAATAACAAACTTATAAAATTTTTATAATTAATTCATTCATTTTTATTTATAAAATAAATAACGCATTTTTAACATTTTACTCCTTTTTAAACAACTTTTAATCCATTAAATCAAGTTTTTTAAAAGAATTAATATTAACTATAAAACCTATATAAATCTCTTTTAATAAAATATATTAACTACACCGCTTTAAACAATTAAATATAATAATATACTTAAAATTCTTCTTTATATAATAAATACAAAATATTACATTTATAATAACACCAAATTAATTAATATAAGCAATAAAGGTAAATCATTTAAAATAATAATCGCATTTTCTTTTATTTTTATTTAATTTAATTAAATTAACGGTTCATTTCTTAAAATTAATAATATTAAATATAATAAACCAAAGAAAAGAAAAAAAGATAAAAAAATAACCATATTTATATAAATAAAATCACTCATTTACTTATCTTTAAAACAAAGATCTTAAAAAAAAAATAATGTTATAATTTAATGACTTATTGTTATAAACCAACAATACCAGACCACTTTAGAGACCCAGGAAGTGGAGATGATATAACCAATCATAACGATTCTAGGGGATCTGATGGATCTGCTTATATAACACATCCAGATCCATCAGAACACCCAGATCCACAGCCTATATACCAGATCAACCAGATCACGATAACCTCGAATATCAAAAAGTTAGAAAGGAAGGATATTTATATAACCATAATATTTCCCATGTATCTAGTCATTCTTGGGACTCCTTAGCTATCAATCTAAGTATTCAAGCCTTTCTAATATTTAGATTGCACTTGGATATAGAGTACCTTTAAAATCTCTTTTACGATTAAAAATGTTAATCCTAGACTATTGTTACCCTTTAAACCAAGACCCCTAGGGTATATATTCAACCTATAAAGTTAGATTGATAGAAGTAATAGGTGGGATTGTAATATTTTAATAGCTTTTTTGGTTAATATCTAGTGTTGATATAGGAAGGAGAGGACTTATTTGCGGACAGTTTTTAAAGACTTTTAAGGCATGCTATCAAAGAAAATAACGGAACAGACGAACGTTCTAGCAATACCGAAATCAAACCTGACAATTGCGTTAATAGTCCTGACGCAGAATTTGCTAATAACCAGATTGTAAGTTGTTGTAGTCAAAGCATTGGAACCTTCAAGATTATCTTCGGAGATTAGAAGACTTATATAAGAAATAATAATTGCAGCATTCATTAAAGTAATAGCAAAAGCTTTAACGTTTAAATTCATAAAGGCCTTAAGAGAAGGGACCAGTAAATTAAAATAGATAATATTATTTATAAAATAAAAATCATTATTATTAAAAGAAGAATCTGAAAAAGAAAAAGGGATTAAACCTATATAACCTTTTAAGAACCTATCAAATCCATAGGATATTAAAAATATGGCATTTCCCTAAGCCAAAGGCTTTAAGCCTATTACCTTTAATAGGTACAATGGAAAAGAAGATTCAAATGCATTTTTTATTCAAATGTGCACCTATTTTGAGTTTTATAAGGGTTTAATTAAGGATAAGCAATAAAAGGTCTTAGTAGCCTCATAGCTATTTATGAGATCAGCCTTTAAATGATTTAAATCCATCTTTAAAGATTAACTTGAAAAGAAACTAGCTAACATATTAGACATTATTAAGTATATTTTTAAGGACTTCAATCATTTTAAAAAAAAGATTCGACTCATATTTGGCAACCTTATTTGCAAATAGAAAGCTGAAGCCAAGCTATACCACCTTTAATAGAATAAGTTAGCTTTTAATTACGTTATCAAATTCAAGAAATTAACTACTAAATCAGGCTTGCCTATTGAAAGTCTCTTTTACCTATTCTATAAAGGATTAAAGGAGCATGTTAAAAATGAACTTTATAATGAAAAGATCTATAAGGATCAAGACCTTAAGCAATTTAATGCCTTGATAGAAAAGGCTATTATCATTAACAATGAGAATTTTGAGCGATATCTTGAAAAGAAAGGAGGGACCTTTAAAAATGGAAGAATCTAGTTCGGTAGAAATAATGACCTTAAGAATAGGCAATAACGAAACAAATGATATAAGGGCATAGGTACATGATTAGATCCCATTGAGTTAAATAATACTTAGAAGCAATAATGAAGGTAACCAATTGATAAGTTAAAGATTAAATGCTTTAATTATAATAAGATGGGACATTTCAGGAGCGAGTGTTGAAGCCTTAAGAAATAATTACCTTAATAAGGAGGAATATTGCAGCCTGAACGAAGATAGGCGTCTCAAGTTGAAATCAAAAAAAAAAAGGAGATCAGTAGCATCTTCACGGTAGCCACCAATTTGGTAAAAGACAACAAAGACCCTAAAACCAACAAGTGCCTTATTTGCGGAGGAAAGACAATACGCGCTTGCAAATATCATCCTAAACACCCCCAATCTCTAATGGCAATCATAAACGGTTGTAAATGCCATGAAAACAGCCCAACAAAATGCCTAGAACACAAGATCGGATATTATAACGATAACTTTTTAATAATGAGAGAATAACTTGAGGCAGTTCAAATTAGCAGTAAAATCACGGAAGAATTGATTTAAAATGAACGGCAGATATTCAGGGAACTGTTAAATTAGGAAGAACCTATTAGTTTTAAGTATCTCGAACATTAGAAAGCTAAAGAAGCTGAAGACATCCTAATCATGAGCCAACATTGGCTTGACCCTGCCCAGGAAGAGCAGTAAAAGAATGACCATTAACAACTCTACTAAAGTAAGTGTCAAGACAAAGATTGCAAAAAACATTGATAGGATAAGCACGACTGCAAATATTGGAGATATTGCACAAACAATTCCTGCTAAGTACATATGAGCGCCAAAATCGACAACGTATGATTTCCAGAAAGCCCGGAGCTAAGCAATGACATCAAAGAAAATGAGTGTATCTATGAAATAAAATCACAATGACTAAAATTCCCTAGAGCTTGCTACCTTTACCTAAGATTAGGACGTAGCAAGGTAGCAATATTTAAAAGATATATATATTATAGTTTAGTGCTATGTAACTTGCATGACCTCTTAAACATAGGAGTAAGTTTAAAAAAAGTATAAAATGAATTAAAAAGCCTTTATCCTAGCAATATTAAAAGTGTCTTTATATAAGAAGATATGGAAGAGTAGATTAGCTAGATTAAAGCTTAATATGAAAAACTTTAAAGACTTTATGTGAAAAGTAATCCTAATAATTAAGGATATTGGCTAGATTATTACTTAATTAAGTATGGAGAAATAAAGTTCTTTCCAATTATTAATTATAAAAAATTCGGCATGTATTTAATATTTTACAAGGAAATTAGACTCCTTTAAAAACATCTGTACGAAGGAGAAAAATAAAAGATTCTCACAGAATTATAAAATCAATGTGTAAAATTTATCATAAAAAGAAGGCCTTTTAATGAGTTTTATACCAAACCTTACTAAAAGGATTGCCTTAAAGATTATTGCTTGATCCACACCCTTTTAAAGGCAAGGGAATGGAGAAATAATATCTGGAGAAAAGCGTTTAAAATGCTAAAGAAAGCTTATTGGAATATGGTTAGCTTAGACTCTAACCATGGAGAAGCACCTATCGAATCTCGATAGCAAGGTAGAAATAGAAGCAAGTATTAAAAGTCCTATTTAAAAAAATGGAAAGGTCTTTGAAAGTAAGGCATTAAGAGATTAACAAAATCAAGATTTTATATGAAATTTAAATAGGATTAAATAACATTTTAATGGTACTTGTTTAATATAAAGGAAAGATATATAAAGCAATGATTGATTTAGGAGCTTAACAAAGCTATATTTTAATATAAATAGTATAATGAGATAAAATAAAATGGGTTTATAAGGAAAATTTATACAAATTGGTAACGGTAGATGAAAGCAAGTTTACCTACTAGAATGGTAGGATATTAAAAGAAATCATACCCCTTTTAGTGGAAATCCAAGACCACCCTAAAACAATCACCTTTAATATTGCAAATATTAACAATTATAACATGATATTGGGAGTTAATTGGCTTAAAATAAGCCATTTAAACATACATTGGAAGACAGGTTGTTTTTAATGGGATTAGATAGAAAAGTTAGCCTTTAAAACTTTCAAAAAAAAGAACGCAAGCAACTTAAAAAAGTAAAATAAAAAGCACATTACTTATATGCTTAAGGAACCAAAAGTTGAAAATCTAATACGTAAAGTACCATAAGAGTATTTATAATTTTATAAATTATTTAAAAATTAAATAAAAGAAGAATTGTTAGAACATAATCAATGAGATCATTAAATAAATTTTAAAGAAGGATAATTTTTAAAATTGTTTTTAATATATCTTATAAACGAAGAAAAGTTATAAGCATTATGGGAAGAAATTCAAAAGGATTTGAAAAAAGGATATATTTAAGAATTAAAATTAACATCTAGATATCTTATAGTAATGGTATTTAAAGTTAACAAGGATAAAAAGCAGAAGATTAATAAAAATGGCAATAAAGTATGGCGCAAAGTCATTGACTACCGCCATCTAAACAACATTATTAAAAAAAATGGCCACGTTTTACCATTGATAAAGCTTATAAAAGAATAGATTAGCAAAGCCAAGATTTTCATAACGTTAGACCTTAGAGACGGCTATTACATAATCCGAATAGCCCAAGGATATAAATAATACATAACATTTAAAACAGTATACAAACATTACAAGTATAAGGTAATGCCTTTTGGACTTATTAACGCTCCAATGTTATTTTAACATATGATTATAACGGTCTTTAAAAAATATCTAGATATCTTTATATTCATCTACTTTAACAACATACTCATATATTTTAAAAATAAAGAAGATCATAAAAAGCATGTTGCCTTAATATTGGAAGCACTTCAAAAGGCTAACTTATTAATCCACCTTACCAAAAGTAAATGGCACGTCAAAAAGCTAGACTATCTAAGCTTTACCATCACCCTTAAAAAGATACGCATCCAAAAAAAGGTAAAGATAGCAGCAGTTAAGGATTGGCCAGAACCAAAAAACGTCACGGAAATATAAGCATTTCATAGCTTTATGAACTACATCCAAGGATTAGTCGCAAATTTTGAAAACATTGCCAAACCGTTGACAGAACTAATTTGTTAAGCCCAGCAAAAGGATGATACCTAGAAATTTAATAACAAAGCTAAAGCAGCTTTTTAACGCCTTAAGGATATAATCACAAAAGACCTAGTTTAAAAGCTTCCAAATTACATAAAGGTTAAACAACTCAAAACAAATGCTTTAAATTTCATAATTAGAGCAGTTTTAGAACAGCAAGAATTGAACGGAAAATGATACCCTATTACATATTATTCAAAGGCACTACACAATGTAGAACTCAGATATAAGATCTACAACAAAGAGTTATTAACCATCATTTAAGCACTTGAAAAATGGGAGCCATGGCTTAATAAAACCAAAGACCCTATTAACATTTACTTAGATCATAAGAACCTTATACAATTCATAACTACTTAGAAACTTAATTAGAGACATAAAAGATAGATAATATTCCTATCCCAATTCAATTTCAAGATCCATCACATCAAGGGAAAGGAAAATATTCAAGCCAATCTTCTTAATAAAAAAGGAGACTATAAAACCAAGGTTGAAAAACAAGACATTCAAATGTTAAAACAGTAACAAGACGGAACAGTCATCCTAACACATATACAAATCAATAAAGACAATTGGATTGAAAGATTTTAGAAGGAATACAATCAGTAAGAAAAAGACCTGCTCGCAATATAAAAAACATCCCAAGGAACACTAACATACAAAGGCAAGGTTTATATACCAAAAAACATTAGAAGGGAATTTACCAAAAAATTCCATAAACACCCCTTATATAGACATCAAGGAATCTTTAAAACAAGGTCAAGAATGTAAGAGACCTACAATTTCCCAGAACTTAAAGTAATAATCACTAAGGTAATCAAAGAATGCGACATATGCAATCAAGTTAAAGGAGCCAGACACAAGCCATATGGACTCCTCCAACCTATCAAAATACCAAGCAAACCTTTTAACACCATAACATAAGACTTTATCACAAGATTACCAAAATTAAAAGACCTAGTTACAAGAACACACTATAACTTAATCTAGATAATTATCAACAAACTCACCAAGTATGGATACTTTATACCATATAAAAAAGATTGCACCTCAGAACAGCTCGCATACGCATTCATCAAAGAAATCATCAGCAAACACAAAATCCCCAAACAAGTGATATCAAATAAAAACCCTATCTTTACATCACATTATTAGCAAATATTCATGAAAAAGATCGGAAACAAGCAAAAGCTTTCCACCACGGCTCATCCACAAATGGACGGATAAACAAAAAGACTCAATCAAACACTTGAGCAACACCTAAGAAACTACGTCAATAATTAACAAGACAATTGAATAAAGTTGCTACCCTTGGCTCAAAGCGCTTACAATACAACAATCAACAAAGACATGAAAGTGTCACCATACACTGCGCTATACAAACATAATGCACACACCAAACAACAAGAACTAAACAACAACGAAGCACCAGAAGTACAAGCACCTGCCCCAAGAGCAAAAGTATTCGCAACAAAAATCCAGACACTACAGTCCACACTCCAGAAACAACTACAATTCATCCAAAACAAGATGGCAGAATATTACAATAGGAGAAGGATTGAGGGATTAATCCTTAGGAGAGAAGACAAGGTCTATCTACTCCAAGACAAGCAAAATTCAACGCTCAAAACATCACAAATTCGCACAAAAAGGCCTAGCGAAAAATTGGATTTCAAGAAATTGAGACCCTTTCTCATAGAGGAAGTCCTGTCTAAAACCAACTACCAACTAACAGTCCCGTCAACAATGAAAATTCGAACCAAGATATTCCACATCGCAATGCTAGAACCAGCACCCAAGAACGCCAAACTTGCTGAAAGCATCGAGCTAGAAGAAGATCCGGAAGAATACGAAGTCGAAACCATACTAGACTCAAGATTAGACAAGGGACAAGTCAAGTACTTCATCAAATGGAAAGGATACCCACACGAAGACAACACATGGGAGCCTATTGAGCACCTTCAGAATGTGAAGTGGATGCTTGATGATTTCCATCGCCAGAATCCTGACCGACCGAAATCCACGCAGCCGCAGTCGACGGCGACATCGGACCAAGATCAAAATTTATCCCCGAAAAGGAAGCGGGGGAGGCCACGAAAGAGTCATTAGGAGGCCGTTCTACCTCAGACCGCTTATGGGCCTCCTCCTCTTGCTCCTCCCGGTCAGCCTCTTCCTCTAGACAAAGAATGTCAACGACCTTGTCCTTCACCACGTCCTCCTGACGACGGAGACGACGAATACGCCCAACCAATTCGACAACACGATTGCGTTGAGATGTTATCAATTCCTCAACCCTTTCCTTCTGAGTACGCAAAAGATCCTCAATGTCCTTCCTCGAAGACTCCTCTTCGGCCAAAAGCGCGTCTTCAGCGGCCCGACGCTCGCTCTGAAGACGGTCGCGCTCCTCTCGAAGACGGTCCAACGAATTCATAACCACGACGTCGCAACCCGGTCGTTGGCGACGAACACAACAACTACAGCTGGTAAAACCAGACAGATAGTAGCAGAGGTTTTCGAAATGAACGCAGCTCGAACAAGGTATTTGACGACTGCCGAACTCCTCGATAACTAGGGCGCGTTTATCCCTCGATTCCCGTTGACCCGGACGCTTTCGCCTCTGCGACGAACCTTTAGTAACACGATCTGACATGATAAGGACCTAAGGAAGACCGAAACCAGGGATCAGGGACGTTTACCTTTTTTTTTATCTTTAGGGACAAAGATCCTGAAAGTGGGGTATAATGTCACAAACCAACAATACCAGACCACTTCAGAGACCCAGGAAGTGGAGATGATACAACCAATCATAACGATTCTAGGGGATCTGATGGATCTGCTTATATAACACATCCAGATCCATCAGAACACCCAAATCCACAGCCTGTATACCAGATCAACCAGATCACGATAACCTCGGACACCAAAAAGTTAGAAAGGAAGGATATCTATATAACCACAGTATTTCCCATATATCTAGTCATTCCTGGGACTCCTCAGCTATCAATCTAAGTATTCAAGCCTTTCTAATATTCAGACTGCACTTGGATATAGAGTACCCTTGAAATCTCTTTTACGATCAGAAACGTCAATCCTAGACTATTGTTACCCTTCAAACCAAGACCCCTAGGGTACGTATCCGACCTATGAAGTCAGACTGACAGAAGTAATAGGCGGGATCGTAACACTTATAAACTAAAAAAAAAACCCAATATAAAACGTGGTTAATATAATTAAAAAGCCAATTAGATAAAAGGTTTACTTAATTAATTAAATAATTAAAGGTTACGTAACACCTTTTGTTACCTTCGCTATTTAAAAAGCGTAAATAACCGCTACTTTTAAAGTATAAATAGCCGCTATCCTTGCTACCTTCGAAACCAAAAGCGCCTTACAAAAGTTATAAAATATATAAAAAAAACCATTTCCTTTATTATATTGATTTTATAATTACCAACTTAAGCTTATAATCATATCTTAAATATAAAAAAACAATTCTTACAAATTAAACCTTTTAAATTTAACGCTATTATTACTTTTAAACCAAAACCTTTTTAACGACTTTTATACCAATAAAGTTTGTAATATAAAGCTTTTATAAACTATAAAAAAATAATATAAATTATAGTAATATTTACTAATAAAAACGAAATTATTAAAAAAACTTTAAATTTAAAACTTAATAAAATAAATAAAACATTTAAAAAATTTAAAAAAGAATTTCTCATAGTTTTTTAAAAAAAAAGATTAATAGTTATAAAATTATTTAATTATATAATATATAACTATAAAATCTTATTAAAAAGAAATATTAACTTTATTTTAAATTAATATATAAGTTAAATTAATAAATATAACGAACGTTAAATAAATAAATTAAAAAAAATTTAATATAAAAATTTATATAAAAATTTAAATTATTAATAAGGTATTTTATATTAATAATATTAAAAAAGAATATAAATGACATTTAAAAATTAAACAATAATGATAAACCAACGTTTAAAATAATTAATAATTACCAATTATTAAACGAAATCATTATAAAAAACGATTATATATTAATTTTATTTAAATATATAAAAAAGTAAGTTAATAAAACATGTTAATATATTATATTTAACATGATAAATTGTTATAAGCTTTATTAATATAAAAGTTATTAAAAGAAGGGATTTCGGTTTAAAAATAATAATAACGTTAAGTTTAAAAGGTTTAAGTTATAAAAATTTCTCTTTTATATTTAAAAAATAATTATAAACTTAAATTGGTAGCTAAAGAATTAATATATTAAAAGAAATGATTCTTTTTATATACCTTATAGTTTTTCGTAAAACGCTTTGGCGCCGGGAGGCCTTAAGGTAGCGGCGCTTTTGGCTTCGGGGGTAGCGAAGGTAGCGACGCCCTGCGCTTCGAGGGTAGCGAGGGTAGCGAAGGGTGTCACGTGACCTTGGCTTCTTGGTCGGATAAACCCTTTATCCGACTGGCCCTTTTTTATGTTGCTTACATTTTGTGTTAGGTCTTTTTTCTAGCCTATAAGCCACCAAATCGTAATATAAATAAATATTATAATATTTAAATGGCAAAAAGAAAAAAGTAAAAGATAACATTTTAAATATATAACAAGCATTATAAATACCTAATAATGTTTTAAAGATTTATTAATGCCTTTGCCATTTTTTAATATATAATAATAACAATTTTATAAAAATACGTTAATATTTTCGTTTTTATATTTATTAATAACATTTTTATATATTTTAACTTTTATAAAAAACATTTTAAATATAAACGGCAAGTTTTATAAAAGCTTAAAAAATATAAAATCATTTTTAAACCTAAAAAAAATTAATAAAAAATATAAAAAATTAACTTCTTTAATTTTATAATTACCTTTAAAAAAATTCGAATATAAGAAAGAAAAATTAAAACAAATATAAAAGTAAAGGTTTATTAATAATAATTTTTTACTTTAAAACGTAAAAAATGTTTAATAATTTTATAAATTTTACAACTTTTTTTAAAAATTAATTAAAAATTTTACAAGCATTATTAAAATTATAATAAACATTATATAAAAAAACAGCAACTTTTTATTTAAATGGAAAAAGTTAAAAAATCTTTATAACTTTTAAAAAAAGCAATAACCATGAAATTAATCTATTAACTTTTTAAATTAAATATAAAAAAATAAATATATATAAATACATTTAATTACGCTTATAAAAAAACTTTAAAATAATATAAAAACAAATGATAGCATTTAATAGCTTATTATTTAAAAGCTTTTTAAAAATTTAAATTACGTTACTTAATATATAATAAAGAACTACTTGCCATTATTTAAAGATTTAAATAATGGAAATTATATATTAACGATATTTTAAATTTTATTATTGTTTTTTTTAATTATAATAATTTGCAAACTTTTATACCAAACTAAAAGCTATTTTTATATTAATAACATTAAAAAGAGTTTTTAAATAAATTTAACATTAAGATTTATTATATTAAAAAAAAAGAAAATATATAAATAAACGCCTTTAACCGGTAAAGATAAAATTTAAAAAAAGTTAAAAAAAAACCAATGATTATATTTTTTAAAAAATAATAAAAAGTATATCAAGTTAAACAAATTATTATCAATAAATAATAAAATTAAAAAATTTAAAATGCCTTAATTAATAAAAAAAAGGCAAACTTTTTTAAAAAGGAAAAAGTATATACCTATAATAGAAAAAAATATGTGCCACGATTAATGCAAAAAGCATTTATAAAAAAAACATATGAAAATCTTTTATCTAAACATTTAAAAATCTTTAAAACCATTTAAAAAATTTAAAAGAATCACGATTTTCTTTAATTTAAAGTTATAATTAAAAAAATAATTAAAAAATGTAACTTATATAATAAAGTAAAAGTAGTTAAATATAAACCTTATAAAAGATTTAAACCTATAAAAATTTTAAAATAAACATGAGATATTATAATTTAAAACTTTATTATAAAATTATTTATATTAATAAACCTTGTTAATAAAATTAAATATAATAACATATAAATAATAATTAATAAGCTTTTTAAATATAAAATCTTTTTTTTATATAAAGAAATATATATAATAAAAGATTTAATGTTTTTATATTTATAATATTATATAATAAAACATGATTTATTTTAAAAAATTATCTTTAATAAAAACAAGCTTTTTACATTTAAATTTTAAATAATATTAATAAAAAAGCTTAAAAACCAAATAAAAAATATTAACAATTACATATCCCTAAATAAATAATTAAGTAAAAAGGCTAAACCAATTCATTAAACAATACTTACAAATCTATATTAATTATAAACAAAATAACTAAATAAAATAACTACCATTAACCCAATTAATATACAATAACTTAAATAATAAAAATATAAATATTATACCTTATAAAATAATTTATAAATTAAATAATAACAAACTTATAAATAAAATACCATTATTATAAACATTATAATTATTAAATATAACATCAAAAGCGAAAATTAAAATAGAAAAAATATAACATCTTTAAAAATCACTTTAAAAAGACTTATAGTTTTTACAAAATCGAATAATAAAATATTACAATTAAAAAAAAATTAAAAAACCAATTCTTACAAAAAAAAAATAAAATATATTTACTTTACTAAAAATAATACTTACCATTAAAAACTTTATAAATATGTTACGAGTCTTGCTGGTACAAGGGTCGTTAGGGGGTCTCGGTTTGAAGGTAACAGTAGCGTCAGGTTCAAAGGGTCTAGGTCGTAAGGATTTCTCCCTTATATTCAAGATATGATTATAAGCTTAAGTTGGTAGCTACGGAATAAATATAACAAAGGAAATGGCCCTCCTTATATATCCGTAACTTTCGTAAGGCGCCCCTGGCTCCGGAGGTAGCGAGGGTAGCGGCTACCTATGCCCTGAGGGTAGCGGCTACCTGCGCTCCCTGGGTAGCGAGGGTAGCGAGGGGTGTCACGTGACCTTGGTTACCAAATCGTCCGGGTAAACTTTTTATCCGGCTGGCTTTTCCTGACCGTGTTGGCCACGTCCTGTGTCGGGTCCCTTTTCTGGCCTATAAGCCACCAGATCGTAACAAAATATAAATAAAGCAATTAAATAAAAAGTTAAATTTTAAAAAATTTAAACCATTTAAAATTAAAAAGGTTATTTTAAATATAAATTATTAACTAACATTATTAAAAAATATATAAATGTATTTAATCTTTTATATTTCTTTATTTAAACTAACACTATAAAATATAAAAATTAACAATAAAGCAAAATTTAAAAAATAATTAATAAAATATAAAGTTGAAAAAATTTTAAATATTAAAATGATTAATTAGCAATTATATTATTTAATTAAATGAAAACATTACCCATTAGCAAATAATATCTAAAAATTTAAAAAACATTTAATGAATTATATAAAAAAATAAAAAGATTTTCACCAAAGAAATTTAAACCAATTAAATTAGCTACTTTAAAAAAAATAAAAAAAACATCCCAAAAAAATTTAAAAAGCGACGCGCCAATTTAAAAACGTTTAACCTCTTTATTAACTAATTAATTAATTTTTATAACCTTAATAATATAACGCTTTTTTTTCTCTTTTTTTTTTTAATTTATTTAAAACATTTAAATCAAATAAACCTTATAATAACATTTTAAAACTTTATAATTATAAATTCTTATATTAATAACAAACTTATAAAATCTTCACAATTAACTTATTTATTTTTATTTATAAAATAAGCAATATATTTTTAATATCTTACTTTTTTTTAAATAACTTTTAATTCATTAAATTAAGTTTTTTAAAAGAATTAATATTAATTATAAAACCTATATAAATCTCTTTTAATAAAATATATTAATTACATTACTTTAAATAATTAAATATAATAATATATTTAAAATTTTTCTTTATATAATAAATATAAAATATCATATCTATAATAATATTAAATTAATCAATATAAGCAATAAGGGTAAGTTATTTAAAATAGCGATTGCGCTTTTTTTTATTTTCATTTAATTTAATTAAATTGATGGCTTTTTTTTTAGAATTAATATTAGATATAACAAACCGGGGGAGGAAAAAAACAAGGATAGGAAGTTGGCCATGCTTATGTAAGCAGGACCATTCAATTACTTATCTTTGGGACAAAGATCCTGGGAAGGGAGGATAATGTTACGATCTAGTGGCTTATAGGCTAGAAAAGGGACCTGACATAAGACGTGGCTAACACAGCCAGAAAAGCTAGCCGGATAAACGGTTTACCCAGTCAATTAGGTAACCAAGGTCACGTGACACCCCTCGCTACCCTCGCTACCCAAGGAGCGCAGGTAGCCGCTACCTTCAAAGCATAGGTAGCCGCTACCCTCGCTACTTTCGAAGCTAGGGGCGTTTTACAAAAGCTATGGGATATATAATAAGAGCCATTTCCCTTGTTATATGGTTTCCTTAGCTATCAACTTAAGCTTATAATCATATTTTAAATATAAGGGAGAAATTTTTACAAATTAAACCTTTTAAACTTAACGCTATTGTTACTTTTAAACCGAGACCTTTTAACGACCTTTATATTAACAAGGCTTGTAATATAAAACTTTTATCGCTTTTTTATATATTTCGAAAGCTTTTTTTTAAACTATAATTAATTTAACTTTAACCGTTAATTTATTATTATTTAATTATTTATTTAAATTTATTAATTATTTAAAATTGCTTTTTATAAAAAATCCATTATATAATCGCTTGTTTTTAATGCAATATTAATATTAAAAATTTTAACCGTTTATTATATATTTGCAATTTAATTAAAAATAAATTATATATAATATTATATCGTTTAAATTTAATAAACCATTCTTTTAAATAAATTATATTTAAATTTTATAACGTTTTAATAAATTTTAATTATAGTTAAAAATAATATACTTTTTAATAATTTATTTAACTATTTTATTAAATATAATAAATAAGATAAAAAGAAGAAAAAAACATATTAAACTTATAAAATAAAAAAGCATTAACTTTTATTTTTTTAAAATAAAAATTTAAAAAAAAAATAATATCATAAAAATAAAGCCACTTTAACCAATCATAATTAATATATAAAAAAAAAAGTTTTTTTTATATAATTATAAAATTATTTATCAAGGTTACGTAATACCTTTTTAAAAAAATAAAAAGCTAACTTTTTAACTTCTTAAAAAAAATAAGAAAATAAAAGCTTATCTTTTTAAAAGTTAATATATAAAAATAAAAAAAAGCAAGAATCCTTTCTTTAATATAAGATATTTAATAATAATTAACTTAAGCCTACAATCACTTTTTAAATATATTATAGGAGAAGACCTTTTCCTTAACGAACCCCGAGCCCCTTGCTATTACCTACAAAATCAAGACCCCCTTCTAATAGATCCCCAAAATCGTCACAATCCGCTGGCTACGGAAAGACGCCAACGATTACAAGCACGACGTACACGACGACGGTCAACGGGAAGCAGCGGCAGTACATCATGAAGCTCCCCGATAACTACGACTAGGACCAGGCGTACCGTCTGGTCTTCCTGTGGCACCCGCTCAACGGCAACATGAACAAGCTCGTGCAGGGCGAGGACATCAACGCTGGCGGCGCCCTCCCTACTACGGGCTGCCGCCGCTGTCCAACGACAGCGCCATCTTCGTCGTCCCGAACGGGCTCAACGTGGGCTGGGGCAACCTGGGCGGCGAGGACGTGACCTTCTTCGACACCATGGTGAAGACGATCGAGGCGGACCTCTGCGTCGACACCAACCTGCGCTTCTCGACCGGCTTCAGCTACGGCGGCGCCATGTCGTACTCGCTCGCGTGCTCGCACGCCAGCATGCTGCGCGGCGTCGCCGTCCTGTCCGGCGCGCCCCTCAGCGGCTGCGCCGGCGGCAGCGACCCCGTCGCCTACTACGGCCAGCACGGCACCTCCGACTCGGTCCTCAACGTCGCCATGGGCCGCGGCCTGCGCGACAAGTTCGTCCAGAACAACGGCTGCACCCCCCTCAGCCCCGAGCCGCAGCCCAACAGCAGCAAGTCGGTCAAGACCGAGTACAAGGGCTGCAAGGAGGGCTACCCCCATGACCTGGGTTATACACAACGGCGACCACAACCCTTCCCAGACGGACAACAACAGCGGTCAGCCCTTCGCCCCTGGAAACACCTGGGAGTTCTTCTCGCAGTTCTCTTAGGACTGTGGTGCATTTTGCAGGTGATGAGCCAAGGTTAGATTACCATAGCGGCAAAGGGCGGTTGGTAAAAATCATTTTTATTTTTTTTTTTTTTTAAAAATGTTTTAAATTTTTATTATAAGCTTTATTAATATAAAAATTAATAAAAAGATTTCGATTTAAAAATAATAATAACGTTAAATTTAAAAAATTTAATTTATAAAAATTACTTTTTCATATTTAAAATATAATTATAAATTTAAATTGGTAATTAAAAAAATTAATATATTAAAAAAAATAACTTTTTTTTTATATTTTATAACTTTTATAAAACGTTTTTAATTTTAAAAATAATAAAAAAAACGAAAAGTATTATATAACATTAATTATTTAATTAGCTTTTTTAATTATATTAACTATATTTTATATTTAATTTTCTTTTAATTTATAAATCATTAAATTATAACATTATTTCTTTTTTAAAAACTTTTATTTTAAAAATAAATAAATAAATAACTTTATTTATATAAATATAACTAATATTTCGTTTTTTTTTTTAATTTATTATATTTAACATTATTAATTTTAAAAAACAAGCCGTTAATTTATTTAAATTAAATAAAAATAAAAACAAATGTAATTGTTATTTAAATAATTTATTTTTATTAATTATATTAATTAATTTAATATCGTTATAAACGTAATATTTTACATTAATTATATTTAATTATTTAAAATAATATAATTAATATATTTTATTAAAAAAAATTTATATAAATTTTATAATTAATGTTAATTCTTTTAACAAATTTAATTTAATAAATTAAAAATTATTTAAAAAAAACCAAATGTTAAAATTACGTTATTTATTTTATAAATTAAAATAAATAAATTAAAAGAAAGAAGAATCGTTATATTATTAAAATTATAAAAATTGGTTAGTTAATTAAAAAAAGGTTAAACATTTTTAAATTAACGCGTTATTTTTTAATTTTTTTTAACACTGTCACGACTTAAAAATGCGACCTTATTAAAAGAAGTAATGGATCGAAGGTCACGTGATTTAATAGCACGAATAGCTAAAAGATTCTTGCTATTAAAACTGTTTATATAAATAGTTCAAATAATATTTTAAAAGATGTTATTTATATTATTTATATGATTTTATAGAAAAGAAAGATAAATATATAAAAATGGATTTTTTATTATATTTAATCATTTATTTTTTAGCTATTAATTTAAATATAAAGTATTTTAAAACCTTTTTTATAATTAAAATCGTTCATTTTAAACTATTATTACTTTTTAAATTAAAACTTTTAAAATATATATTTAATTTATAAAATTAAATTAATAAAAGTAATAAGCGAGATTGTAATATTTTAATAACTTATTTGATTAATATTTAATGTTAATATAAAAAAAAAAGAACTTATTTACGGATAGTTTTTAAAAACGTTTAAAGCATGTTATTAAAAAAAACATCGAAATAAACAAACGTTTTAATAATATTAAAATCAAATCCGATAATAGCGTTAATAACCTTAACGTAAAATCCATTTATAACTAAATTACAAGTTATCGTAATTAAAGTATTTAAACCTTTAAAGCCCTTTTTAAAAATTAAAAAACCTATATAAGAAATAATAATTATAGCATTTATCGAAGTAATAATAAAAGCTTTAACATTTAAACCTATAAAAGCTTTAAAAAAAAAAGTTAAATCAAAGCAAATAACATTATTTATAAAATAAAAATCATTATTATTAAAAGAAAAATTTAAAAAAAAAAAGGGATTAAATTTATATAACTTTTTAAAAACCTATTAAACCTATAAAACATTAAAGATATAACATTTTTTCAACTTAAAAGCTTTAAATTTATTACTTTTAATAAATATAATAAAAAAAAAGATTTAAATATATTTCTTATTTAAATACGTATTTATTTTAAATTTTATAAAGGCTTAATTAAAGATAAATAATAAAAGGTTTTAATAATTTTACAGCTATTTATAAAACTAGCTTTTAAATGGTTTAAACCTATTTGTTAAAAGCCTTTTTTACCTCTTTTATAAAAAACTAAAAAAACATGTTAAAAACAAGCTTTATAATAAAAAAATCTATAAGGATTAAAACTTTAAATAATTTAATACCTTGGTAAAAAAGACCATTATCATTAATAATGAAAACTTTAAACGGTATTTAAAAAAAAAAAAAAAACCTTTAAAAACGGAAGGATCTAATTTAATAGAAATAATAACTTTAAAAACGGGCAATAATAAAACAAATAAAAACGATATAAAAGTATAAACATATGTTTAGATTTTATTAAATTAAATAATATTTAAAAGTAATAGTAAAAACGACTAATTAACAAGTTTAAAATTAAATGTTTTAATTATAATAAAATTAAATGTTTTAATTATAATAGAATGGAACATTTTAAAAGCAAGTGTTAAAGCTTTAAAAAATAATAATTTTAATAAGGAAATATATCGCAATTTAAACGAAAACAAGCGTTCCAAGTTAAAATTAAAAAAGAACAGGAAATTAATAGCGTTTTTACAATATTTACTAACTTGATAAAAAATAATAAAAACTTTAAAGTTAACAAATGCCTTATTTGCAAAAAAAAACAATGCGTGTTTATAAATATCATTTTAAACATTTTTAATCTTTAATGGCAATTATAAACGGTTATAAATGCCATGAAAATAGCTTAATGATATGTTTAAAATATAAAATCGAATATTAAAATAATAATTTTCTAACAATAAAAGAATAATTTAAAACCTATAAGTGTTATAAAAGAAAAAAGTTTACCAATTTTAAATATCTTAGATATTAAAAAGTTTAAAAAAGCTAAAAATATTTTAATTATAAGCTAACCTTAGTTTAACTTTGTTTAAAAAAGCAATAAAAATATAATCATTAACAATTTTATTAAAATAAATGTTAAAAAGAAAATTGCAAAGAACATTAACAAAATAAATATAATTATAAATATTAAAAATATTATATAAAAAACTTTTATTAGATATATATAAGCGTTAAAATCGATAACGTATGGTTTTTAAAAAACCAAAGGCCAAGCAGCGATATCGAAAAAAACAAATGTATTTATAAAATACAGCCATAATGGCTAGAATTTTTCAAAGCTTGCTACCTTTATCTGAAATTAAAACGTAATAAAACAGCAATATTTAAAGAATGTATCTGTTATAATTTAATATCATATAACCTATATAACCTTTTAAGTATAGAAGTAAATTTAAAAAAAGTATAAAATAAATTAAAAAGCTTTTATCTTAACGATATTAAAAATATTTTTATATAAAAAAATATAAAAAAACAAATCATTTAAATTAAAACATGATATAAAAAACTTTAAAAACTTCATATAAAAAGCAATCTTAACAACTAAGGATATTAATTAAATTATTACTTAATTAAATATAAAGAAATAAAGTTCTTTCTAATTTTTAATTATAAAAAATATGGCATGTATTTAGCATTTTATAAAAAAATTAAACTTCTTTATAAACACTTATATAAAGAAAAAAAGCAAAAGATTTTTATAGAATTATAAAACCAATGCATGAAATTTATTATAAAATAAAGGCCTTTTAGCGAATTTTACACCAAATTTTATTAAAAAGATTGTTTTAAAATTTATTACTTAATCCACGTTTTTTTAAAGGCAAAAAAATGAAGAAATAATAATTAAAAAAAAACGTTTAAAACATTAAAAAAAGCTTATTAAAATATGGCTAGTTTAAACTTTAACTATAAAAAAGCACCTACCAAATTTTAATAAAAAGGCAAAAATAAAACCAAATATTAAAAATCCTATTTAAAAAAATAAAAAGGTTTTTAAAAATAAGGCATTGAAGAACCAATAAAGCTAGGATTTTATACAAATAAAAATAAAATTAAATAACATTTTAATGGTACTTATTTAATATAAAAAAAAGATATATAATATAATAATTAATTTAAAAGTTTAATAAAGTTATATTTTAATATAAATTATATAATAAAACAAGATAATATAAGTATATAAAGAAAACTTATATAAATTAATTACGATAAATAAAAATAAATCCATTTATTAAAATAGTAAAATTTTAAAAAAAATAATACCTTTTATAATTAAAATTTAAAATCACTTTAAAACGATTACATTTAACATTATAAATATTAACAAATATGATATAATATTAAAAATCAATTGGCTTAAATCAAGCTACTTAAATATACATTAGCAAATAAGTCGTTTTTAATAAGATAAATCGATGAAAAAAGCCTTTAAAGCTTGTTAAACACGCGACGTAAGCTTCTTTAAAAAAACGAACAAAATATTAAAACATATAATTATTATATTTAAAAACTTAAAACCTAATAATCCATTATATAGAATATCACGCGAGTATTTATGATTTTATAAATTGTTTAAAAAACAAATAAAGGAAAAATTGCTAAAATGAAATTAATGAAACTATAAAATCAATTTTAAAAAGGAAGAATTTCTTAAATTATTTCTAATATATCCTATAAATAAAAAAAAGTTTAAAGCATTATAAAAAAAATATAAAAAAACCTTAAAAAAGAATACATTTAAAAATTCAAATTAACATTAAGATATTTAATAATAATGGTATTTAAAGTTAATAAAAATAAAAAATAGAAAATTAATAAAAATGGTAATAAAATATGATATAAAATTATTAACTACCGCTATTTAAATAGTATTATAAAGAAAAATAAACACGCATTTTCATTAATAAAGCTTATAAAAAGATAAATTAATAAAATAATAATTTTTTTAACTTTTAACGTTAAAAACTGTTATTATATAATATATATAATTAAAAAATATAAGCAATACATTGCTTTTAAAATAATATATAAACATTATAAATATAAAATTATATCTTTTAAACTTATTAATACGTTAGCCTTTTTTTAACATATAATTATAACGATTTTATAAAAGTATATAAATAAGTTTATTTTCGTTTATTTTAATGATATATTTATTTATTTTAAAAACAAAGAAAATTATAAAAAGCATGTTGCGTTAATATTAAAAACATTTAAAAAAGCAAACCTATTAATTCATTTCATAAAAAGCGAATGGCATATAAAAAAACTAAATTATTTAAGCTTTATAATTATACCGGGAAAAATATAAATTTAAAAAGAAAAAATAATAGCAGTTAAAGATTGGTTTAAATTAAAAAGCGTTATAGAAATATAAGCATTTAATAGCTTTTACAATTACGTTTAAAAATTAATCGCGAATTTTAAAGAAATTGTTAAACTTTTAACGCAATTAATTACTTTAACAAAATAAAAAAACGGCATTTAAAAATTTAACAATAAAGCTTAAAAAGCTTCTTAAAAATTTAAGGAAATAATTATAAGTAATTTTATTAAAAAACTTCTAAATAATATTAAAAAGAAACAATTTAAAATAAACGCTTCGAATTATATAATAAAAGCAATTTGAAAATAATAAAAATTAAATAAAAAATAATACCTAGTTATATATTATTCGCAAGCCTTATAAAATATAAAATTAAATTATAAAATATATAACAAAGAAATGTTTACAATAATTAAAACATTTAAAAAATAAAAACCATAGCTTAATAAAATCAAAAAACTTATTAATATTTACTTAGATTATAAAAATTTTATAACTTTTATAATAATTTAAAAAAAAGATAAAAGATATAAAAAATAATGGATGTTTTTATTTAATTTTAACTTTTAAATTTATTATATTAAAAGAAAAAAAAACATCTAAGCAAACTTTTTTAATTAGTGAAAAGATTACATTATAAAACTTAAAAAGCGAAAAATTCAAATGCTTAAATAATAGGAAAACGGATTATTAACATTAACAAATATATAAATTAATAAAGATTATTGGATTAAAAGATTTAAAATAAAGTATAATAATTAAAAGAAAACTTTTTTCTTTATATAAAAATCGTTAAAAGAAACAATTGTATATTAAAGTAAGATTTATATTTTGAAAAACATTAAAAGGAAATTTGTAAAAAAATTTTACAAGCATTTATTATACGGCCATTAAAAAATCTTTAAAACCCGATTTAAAATGTAAAAAACATATGATTTTTTAAACTTAAAGTTAATAATTATAAAAATCATTAAAAAATATAATATATATAATAAAGTTAAAAAAGCTAAATATAAGCTTTATAAATTCCTTTAACTTATTAAAATATTAAATAAACCTTTTGATATTATTATATAAGATTTTATTATTAAATTATTAAAATTAAAAAACCTAATCATTAAATCTTATTGCAACTTTATTTAGATAATTGTTAATAAATTTATTAAATATAAATGCTTTATACCGTATAAAAAAAAATAAAATGTCGGAATAATTAGCATATACATTCATTTAAAAAATCATTAGCAAATATGAAATATCACGATAAATTATTTTAAATAAAAACCTCATTTTTACTTCTTATTATTAAAAAACATTAGTGAAAAAGATTAATATTAAATAAAAACTATTAATAATAACTCATTTTTAAATGGATAAATAAATTAAAAAATTAAATTAAATATTTAAATAGCACTTAAAAAACTATATTAATGATTAATAAAACAATTAAATAAAATTGCTACCTTTAATTTAAAGCGCTTATAATATAATAACTAATAAAAATATAAAAATATCATTACATATTACGTTATATAAACATGATATATATATTAAATAACAAGAATTAAACAATAATAAAGCATTAAAAATATAAACACCTGCTTTAAAAATAAAAGCATTTATAATAAAAATTTAAACATTACAATTTACACTTTAAAAACGATTACAATTCATTTAAAACAAGATGATAGAATATTATAATAAAAAAAGGATTAAAGGATTAATCTTTAAAAAGAGAAACAAGGTTTATCTACTTTAAAACAAATAAAATTCGACGCTTAAAACATTACAAATTTGTATAAAAAGGCCTAACAAAAAATTAAATTTCAAAAAATTAAAACCCTTCCTTATAAAAGAAGTCCTATTTAAAACTAACTACCAACTAACAAATTTTATTAATAATAAAAATCTGTATTAAAATCTTTTATATAATAATGTTAAAACCAGTACTTAAAAACGCCAAACTTGCCAAAAATGTCAAATTAAAAAAAGACTTAAAAAAATACAAAATCGAAACCATATTAAACTTAAAATTAAATAAAAAACAAATCAAATACTTTATTAAATAAAAGAAATACCCATATAAAAATAACATATAAAAACCCATTAAACATTTTTAAAATATAAAAAAAATGCTTGAAAAATTCCACCGCCGAAATTCAAGTTAGCTAAAACGGTTGCAAAATCTAAATTTAAATCTTTAACCAGTTTAAAAAAAAAAAGGTCACGAAAGCAATAGCTTTAAAAAGACTAACTTTTACCTAACAAGCCTATTTCTTCTTACGTTTTATACAATCTAATTTTTTAATAAAATCTAACCTTTAATTAATCATTTATTTTAATTTGTTTAACCATAATTTCTTATTTTTACAAAGCCGAAATAATTTTATATTAATTAACTCCGTTTTTTATTTAACCTTTTTAATTTTCTCTTTTAAATTTTAAGATTAAATGGTGATTTTAAAAACATTTGCCTAAAAAATATTAAAAACGTTACAATAAAAACAACTTTGTTTTACGTATTTAATGTAACGATTAAAATTATTAAAAGCCATACACTTTTTGTTTTTAACGGCATAATTGAAACATGTTATCGTTTTTTAATCGTTAAAATATATCGTTTTAAATAAAGCCGTTTTATTTTTAAAAGCTTTCGCTTAATAATGCTTTAAAACTATTTTTGCTAAGGTTTTAATGATACCTACCATAGTTAATATACAACGATTAAAAAAAAAAAAAATCAACTAGTTTATTTTTAAGGATAAAGATTTTAAAAAAAAGCAATAATGTTACTTTTTAAATATATAATAATATGATATATTATTTTTATTTTTTTTTATACGATATAATAATTATTAAAATAAAATCGTTATAAAAGGTTATTAAATTTAATATTGTTAATTTAATAACGTAAATAAGTTAAAAAAATTAATTTTAACGTTAACCGAAATTAATTTATTGTTAAATAAAAAAGGTTTTTTAATATAAAATCTTTTAATAATAATAATATAAAAGAAATTAAAAAAATAACTTTATAATAATAAAAATGTTTTTTGTCACGACCCAAATTACGACCACCCCGGAAGAACTCAAGGGCCGATGATCACGTGACTGAGTCGCAGGAATCGAGTAGCAAGAAGTGCGATCCAGGCGATCGAAGGGATCGCCGGATCGCTTGAATAAGAAAAGCGACTCAGCGATTCAAGTATATTTCATAGGAAAGGAGAACGAGTATATAAGGATGGATTCCCTACTGTATCTAGTCATCTATTCTTCAGCTATCAATCTAAGTATTCAAGCCTTTCTAGTATACAGACTGCCCTTGAATATAGAGTACCCTTGAAATCTCTTTTACGATCAGAATCGTCAACCCTAGACTATTGTTACCCTTCAAACCAAGCCCCCTAGAGTACGTATCCGACCTATGAAGTCAGACTGACAGAAGTAATAGGCGGGATCGTAACATTTTTAATATCGCCGGTAAAATAATTTAATTGCCGGTTAAAAATGTTATTATTATTTAAATTATAATTAATAATTTTAAATGGTTATATTTAAAAGTTAAACTATAAATTTAATATTATAAAATTATTTATTTTCAAATCTTTTATATTTTCGGTTTATATATATATAAAAATAAAAATAAAAACGAAAAATAAAAATAAAGCCGTAATTTATATATTTAAATATTTTAATATAAATTAAAATATTATATATATTATATATAAATAAAAAAAGCAAATATATAATATGCAATAAAGCAAATTTTATACTTATATAATGATTTATTAATATTAAAATTATATTTTATAAAAAGTTATTAATTTAAATGATATTTATTATTTATATTATTAATAAATTATTTAAAAGTTATAACTATAATTGTTAATTACACGTTTAATTTATAAATATAAAAATTAAATTAATTATTATAAATTAAAACATTATAAACGATTTAATATTACATTTAATAATTATAATGTTTATAATAATAAAATTTTATTTATAAATTTATTATTATTTAATTTATAAATTACTTTATAAAATATAATATTTATATTTTTATTATTTAAATTAATATATATTAATTAAATTAATAATAATTTTTTTATTTAATTATTTTATTTATAAATATTATTCAATAAATTAATTTAACCTTTTTATTTAATTATTTATTTAAAAATACATAATTATTAATATTTTTTATTTAATTTTAAGCTTTTTTATTAATGTTATTTAAAATTTAAATATAAAAAGCTTATTTTTATTAAAAATGATTTTTTATAATAAATTATATTCTTATATATAATATTATAAATATAAAAACATTAGATTTTTTATTATATATAATATTTTTAAAAAAAAAAAGTTTTATATTTAAAAAGTTTATTAATTATTATTTATATGTTATTATATTTAATTTTATTAATAAAGTTTTTTAATATAAATAATTCTATAATAAAACTTTAAATTATAATATTTTATATTTATTTTAAAAGTTTTATAAGTTTAAATTTTTCATAAAATTTATATTAACTGTTTTTATTTTATTATATAAATTATATTTTTTAATTAAAAGAAATTATAATTTTTTTAAATGTTTAAATGAAAGATTTTTATTTGTTTTTTTTATAAATATTTTTTATATTAATTATAATATATATTTTTTTTATTATAAACATATATTTTTCCTTTTTAAAAAAAGTTTGCTTTTTTTTATTTATTAAAACGTTTTAAAATTTTTAATTTTATTATTTATTAATAATAATTTATTTAATTTAATACATTTTTTTTTTTACTTTTCGAAAAGCATGATTATTAATTTTTCTTTTATTTCTTTTAAATTCTATTTTTATTCATTAAAAACGTTTATTTATATATTTTCTTTTTTTTTAATATAATGGATTTTAAAACTAAATGTATTTAAAAACTTTTTTTAACGTTATTAATATAAAAATTTGCAAATTATTATAATTAAAAAAAATAATAACGAAATTTAAAATGTTATTAATATATAGTTTTTATTATTTAAATTTTTAAATAATAGCAAATAGTTTTTTATTATATATTAAATAATATATTTTAAACTTTTAAAAGACCTTTAAATAATAATCTATTAAATGTTATTATTTATTTTTATATTATTTTGAAGTTTTTTTATAAATGTTATTAAACGTATTTATATATATTTATCTTTTTATATTAAACTTTAAAAATTAATAAATTGGTTTTATAAGTATTATGTTTTTTAAAAGTTATAAAGATTTTTTAATGTTTATTATTTAAATAAAAAGTTGCCGTTTTTTTTATATAATATTTATTATATATTTTATAATATTTGCAAAGCTTTTAATTAATTTTTAAAAAAAGGGATAAAATTTATAAAATTATCAAACGTTTTTTATATTTTAAAATAAAAGATTATTATTAATAAATTTTCACCTTTATATTTATTTTAACTTTTTTTTTTATATTTGGATTTTATTAAAAATAATTATAAATTTAAAAAGGTTAATCTTTTACATTTTTTATTAACATTTTTAAATTTAAAAATAATATTATACTTTTTAAGCTTTTATAAAATTAATTATTTATATTTATATATATAAAAATACTATTAATAAATATAAAAATAAAAACCTTAATATATTTTTTTAAAATTATTATTATTACATATTAAAAAATGATTGAACCATTAATAAGCTTTTAAGGTATTATTAAATATTTAAAGTGTTATTTTTTATTTTTTTTTATTATTATTTAAATATCGTAGTATTCGTTTATAATATTAAATATTATATATTAACGTATTTTATTAAATTGATTTTTTATATATTTAAATAAAATTAATATATAACTAATTTATATAATTATTTCATTTAATAATTAATAATCGTCAATTATTTTAAATATTAATTTATTATTGTTATTAAATTTTTAAATATTATTTGTATTTTTTTTAAATATTATTAATGTAAAATACCTTATTAATAATTTAAACTTTTATATAAACCTTTATATTAAATGTTTTTTAATTTATTTATTTAACGCTTATTAATTTAATTTATATATTAATTTAAAATGAGGTTAATATCGTTTTTTTAATGAACTTTTATAATTATATATTATATAATTAAATAATTTTATAGCCGTTGGTTTTTTTTTTTTTAACTTTTTTAAATATTTTATTTATTTTATAAAGTTTTAAATTTAAAATTTTATTAATAATTTCGTTTTTATTAGCAAATATTATTATAACTTATACTATTTTCTTATAGCTTATAAAAACTTTAAATACCAAATTTAACTTTTTTTTTAAATTTATATTTATTTTTATTTTATTACTTTAATAATTTAATTAATTTAAAAGTTATTAACTTTAAATTAAAATCTGTAATTTCTTTTTATATAAATTTATTATTATAATTAAATATTTTTTTTAACCGTTTATATAAAATAAATTTTCTTTTCATTATAATATAAAATATTATATTAATTTATTAATTAAAAATAAATATATTTATTTTTTAATTTTAAATTAACTATTATTTACGTTTCTTATTTATTTTATTTTATAATAATTCGGATATTTTTTTTTAATAAATATTTATAAAACTTATTAAAGATTTAAATTCATTTATTATTTATTAATAAGTTACTTTTTCTTTTTTATATAAATAAAAAGTCGTTTAAATTTTGTTTTTATTTTTTGAAAAGCGTTTTACAAAATTAATTAAATATATTTTTTAATTTTTAAATAATTTAATAAAACTTTTTAATCTTTTATTTATATTTATTAATAATATTTTAAAAAAAATGAATTTATTATTATATTAAAATATCTTGACTTTTTTTCATAATTTTAATTTTATTATTTATAATTTTAAATTTAAAATTATCGATTTTATAATATTTATTACAGTTTGAAAACTTTAATATTTTAAATTTCATATAAACTTTATATATAATATTAATATAATTTAACTATTTAATTTATTCTTAAACGTAGTTTTTAAATCTTTTAAAATATAATTAAATAATGTTAATTTTTCATTTTAACTTTACTTATATTTTTTTTATATTCTTTTATTAATAAATTATATTGAAATAATTAATTTTATATAATTAGAAAAATTTGTTAACTTTATTAAATATATAACGTAAATAAGTATTAATATAATAAAAAATTTATAAAACTTTTATATAATTATAATGATAAAAGTTTTTAATTAGTTTGTTTTATTTATATATT
The DNA here is from genome assembly GCA_022432365.1 of Hypoxylon sp. FL1284. NCBI lineage: Eukaryota > Fungi > Ascomycota > Sordariomycetes > Xylariales > Hypoxylaceae > Hypoxylon > Hypoxylon sp. FL1284. The sequence continues at coordinate 1,142,540 of JAJJXE010000002.1, forward strand.
TTTTTATAAATTTGGATTTTTTTTTAAAAGTTTATTTTATTGGTTTATTTATTTTAAAATACCTGGTATAAAAGTTTATTTCTTTTTTATTTAAATCGGTTTTATGTTTAATAAATTTTAATATAAGTAATGGTTTAATAAAAAAAATTTTTTATTTAAACTTGCTTTTTTAATTTTAAAACGTTTTATTATATATAAAAGGTTTTTAATTTTAATAATTTAAAAGTTATTAATTATATATAAGTTCTTTTTAAATTAATTATTAAATACATTTTTAAAGTATTAATATTATTATAATATTAAAAGTAATAAACTAGTTAAAATCGAGCTATTTTATTAATTTAATAATCTTATTCTTTTTTATTTTTTATTAAAACTTTTTTTATCGGTTTATATTACGTAATTTTTAAAGTTAGTTTTATTTTAATAACGAAATTTTTTTTCTTATTTTTAAAAACTTTAATTTATTTTTTAAACTTTTTATATTAATTTTTATAATGTTTTTTTTTTATAATTATAACATTTTATTTAACTTATATCTTTTTTATTAATACGAATTTAATTTATATTTATAAATTTGATATATATTTTAAACGTTATATTTTATTAAAGGTTTTGCTTTTTTTTAAATTTATATTAAAATTATTAATTATTGATTTTAATTATAAATTTGTAATAATTTTTTAAAGTTTTAAAACGGTTTATTTTATAAACTTTATTTTTAATTTTTTACTTTAATTTATTATATAATAAAATAAATAATTAATATATAAAAATGTTAATTTATTTTATTTAAACTATAACTTTTTTATTTAATAATTTAAACTTTATTAAAATTACCATATATTTTATAAAGTTTTTTTATAAATTTATTATAGTTTAAAAATATATAAAAAGTTTTTTTTTATTCATTATTAAAGTTATTATATTTTAAATAATTTTATATAAAAGATTTAAACTATTTAAAAGCTTTTTTAAATAAAAGTTTTTCGATTATTAAAACCTTATCATTTTCGTTTAAAAAAAAGTCTTTATAAAATTTAAAATAAATTTCAAATTAAATAATAAATCTATTAAAATTAATGGTTTTATTATATTTTTTAAAAGTTTTAAATTTATGTTTTTTAATTAAAGCTTTTTTTAATTAATTTTTAAAAGTGCTAATCTTTTTTTACATATTATTTAAAACTGATAATTTTTAAATATTAAAAATAATAATTATATTATTAATGCGTTAAAATATTTTATTAATTAATGAAAAATTTTTAAAAGTTATAAATAAATTAATAAGTTTAAATATTAATTAAATTATTTTTTTTTATAAAGAATTTGTTTTTGTTTATTATTTAAAAGGTTTTATTTAATAACTTAATAAATCATATTAAAAAATTAATATGATATTAAATTATAAAATTATTTAATTGGTTTTTTTATTAATTAATTTATAAAAGTATTATTTATATTAACTATTTAATTTAATTAAACTTATTATTATTAATTAAAAAATTATTAAAATGTTATAAATTTTATTAATATAAAGGTTAATAAAAGGTTTTAATTTAAAAATAATAATAATATTAAATTTAAAAAGTTTAATTTATAAAAAAAAATTTTTTATATTTAAAATATCATTATAAATTTAAATTGGTAATTAAAAAATTAATATAATTAAAAGAAATGACTTTTTTATATATTTTATAACTTTTATAAACCGTTTTTACGTTAAAAAGTTTTAAAAACGTAACGATTTTAATTTTAAAAATAATAAAAATAATAATTATTTACATTTTAAAAGTAGCAAAAATAATAAAAAATGTTACGTAATTTTAATTATTTAATTGATTAGATAAATCTTTTTTTTTAATTATATTAATTATATTTTATATTAAGTTCTTTTTTTAGTTTATAAGCCATTAAGTCGTAACATTATTTGAAAACATCATGTTAATATTATTTAAATATATAAAAATAACTATTTTAAATTTTTTTTTTTTTTTGTTTTTTAAAAAAAACGAAAATGTTTTTTAAATAATTTATATAAAATCATTTATTACGGTTAATAAAAAGGCCGTTGAAAAAGAAGGTTTAATACCAAATAAAAAAGGTAACCAATTATAATTAAATTTTAAATAAAAATGTTTAACGTTATTTTATTAAATAAAATATATTAAAATAGTATTTTATATTGCTTTATTAAATAAAATAAAATAAAAAATGTTTAATTTTATTTTATTAAATAAAAGCGGGATATATAAATTATATAAAAGAAAAAATATTATAAAAAGGATAGGTTTTTAATTATTTTTTTAACCTTTTAACTATCAATTTAAATTTATAATTATATTTTAAATATAAAAGAGTAATTTTTATAAACCAAATCTTTTAAACTTAACGTTATTATTATTTTTATATTAAAACTTTCTTTTTAACTTTTATATTAATAAGGTTTATAACATTTTATTAACTTTTTAATTAATAATAATAAATTTAATTAAATTAAGTAATTGATATAAACGACATCTTTATAAACCAACCAATAAAAAAACCAATTAAATAATTTTATAATTTAATATAATATTAATTTTTAACGTAATGTATTAAATTATTAAATAAAGCCTTTTAAACCGTGTTAAAAAAAAGTTCGATAAAAAATATAAAAAAGTAAAATCTTTAAAACAAAAAATAGCTTAATTAACATTTAAATTTGTTAATCTACTAATAATTTTTAAAAATCTTTCACTAATTTTTAAAAATCTTTCACTAATTTTTAAAAATCTTTCACTAATTTTTAAAAATCTTTCACTAATTAATAAAATATTTTAACGTATTAATAATATAGTTATTATTTTTAACATTTAAAAATTACAAGTTTTAAATAATATATCAAAAACAATTAACGTTTTTAAAAATTAATTAAAAAAAGCTTTAATTAAAAAATATAAACTTAAAGCTTTTAAAAAATATAATAAAACCATTGATTTTAATAGATTTATTATTTAATTTTAAGTTTAGTTTAAATTTTATAAAGATTTTTTTTTAAATGAAAATGATAAGGTTTTAACAATTAAAAGATTTTTATTTAAAAAAGCTTTTAAATGGTTTAAACCATTTATATAAAATTATTTAAAATATAATAACTTTAATAATATAAAAAAAAAAACCTTTTATATGTTTTTAAATTATAATAAGTTTATAAAAAACTTTTATAAAATATATAATAATTTTAATAAAGTTTAAATTGTTAAATAAAAAATGTTATAATTTAAATAAAACAAGTTAGCATTTAATTATATTATTAAGTTTTGAAAATACGCCGTTTAAATTAACATTTTTATAAACGGATTATTTGTTTTATTTTATAATTAATTAAAATAAAAAGTTAAAAATAAAGTTTATAAAATAAACCGTTTTAAAACCTTTAAAAATTATTATAAGTTTATTATTAAAATTAATAACCGGCAATTTTAATACGAGCTTAAAAAAAAGGAAAGAACTTTTAATAAAATATCGCGTTAAATATATATATTAAACCTATAAATATAAATTAAATTCGCACCGATAAAAAAAATATAAATCGGGTAAAATGTTATAATTATAAAAAAAAAGAATATTATAAAAGTTAATGTAAAAACCTTAAGAAGTAAGTTAAGGTTTTTAAAAAAAAAATATTTTCGTTATTAAAATAAAATTAATTTTAAAAGTTAACATAATATAAACAAGTAAAAAAAAGCCTTAATAAAAAGAAGAAAAAAATAAAATCGTTAAGTTTGTAAAATAATTTAATTTTAATTAACTTATCGTTTTTAATGTTATAATAATATTAATATTTCGAAAACCTATTTAATAATAAATTTAAAGGAAAGCTATATACGGTTAATAGCTTTTAAACCATTAAAATTAAAATTTTTTATATATAATAAAGCATTTAAAAATTAAAAAAACAGGTTTAAATTGAAAAGTTTACCTTTTATTAAACCTTTATTTATATTAAAATGTTACAAGCCTTATTAATATAAAGGTCGATAAAAGGTTTAAAAGGTTTGGTTTGTAAAAATTACTTCTTTATATTTAAATATAACTTTAAATTTAAATTAGTAGTTAAGAAATCAATATATTAAAAGAAATGGTCTTTTTTATATACCTTATAATTTTTCGTAAAACGCTTTGGCGTTGGAAGGTTTTAAGGTAGCGGCGCTTTTGATTTTAAGAGTAGCAAGGGTAGCGGCGCTTTGCGCTTTAAAAGTAGCAAAGGTAGCGAAAGATATCACGTATCTCTAACTACTTGGTTAGATAAACCTTTTATCCAACTGGCTCTTTTCTATATTAACCACATCTTATATTAAATCTCTTTTTTAACTTATAAACCATTAAATCGTAACATAAAACTTATTAAATATAAAACTAATTTAAATAAAAAAGGATGGATTTTTATTTTAAGTATTTTAAAATAAATAAACTAATAAAATAAACTTTTAAAAAAAAGAATGTTTTAAAAAAAAAAAAAACTAAACTTATTAAAAAATATTTAAATAAAGCAAGTTAATTAAAAGCTTTTATTATTATAATTATATAAAGATTTTATAGATTTTTTATTACATTAACATTTATTTGCATTATATATTTAATAAAATTAAAAACTTTTTTTAATTATATAAAATTAACCATTTAAATATAATTTATTAGCAAAAAAATATAAAAAAAGTATAAATAAAGCCGAAATGAAAAATTGGTATTATTTAACTATATTTTGAAAAATTTAAAAATTGCGTTTAAAAATAAATTAAATGGTTAAATTGTATTAATATTAAATGTAAAATCCATATAAAATTTAAAGCGTTAAAATTTTAAACTTTTAAAAAGCAATATAAAATTACTAGTTTTAAATTTAAAATTATAAATAATAAAATTAAAATTATAAAAAAAAGTTATAACGTTTTAATAATAGCAAATTTATTTTTTTAAAACATTATTAAAAAATATAAATAAAAAATCAAGAAGTTTTGTTAAATTATTTAAAAGTTAAAAAATGCATTTAATTAGCTTTATAAAAAGCTTTTTAAAAAATAAAAATAAAAATTAAATAACTTTTCATTTATTAAAAAATAAAAAAGGCAATTTGTTAATAAATAATAAATTAATTTAAAACTTTAACAAGTTTTATAAATATTTATTAAAAAAAGGAATATTTAAATAACCATGAAATAAAACGAATAAAAAACTTAAATAATAATTAATTTAAAATTAAACATTAATTACATTTATGTTTAATTAATAAATTAATATAACATTTTATATCGTAATAAAAAAGAAATTTATTTTATATAAATAATTAAAGAGAAATTATTTAATTATAATGGTAAATTTATATAAAAAACAATTGTAAATTTTAATATATAAATTAATAACCATTTTAAAAACCTTTCATTCGATATTATAGAAATTAAAAATTAAATGGTTTTCGGATTATTTTAATTTAAAGCTAGCAACCTTTAAATTGATTAAATTATTAACGCAATAAAATAAAAATTAGTATAACTTTTAAAAAAAAAGCCAAATTTCATATTTAAAGCTTTTATAAATTATAAGAAAATAATATAAGTCACGATAACATTTATTAATAAAAATAAAACCATTAAAAAAACTTTAAATTTAAAATCTAATAAAATAAATAAAATATTTAAAAAATCTAAAGTAGAATTTTTAGCAATTTCTTTTAAAAAAAAATTAACAGCTATAAAATTATTTAATTATATAATATATAATTATAAAATTTTATTAAAAAAAAGATATTAACTTTATTTTAAATTAATATATAAATTAAATTAGTAAATATAACAAGCGTTAAATAAATAAATTAAAAAACATTTAATATAAAATTTTATATAAAAGTTTAAATTATTAATAAGATACTTTATATTAATAATATTAAATAAAATTACAAATAACATTTAAAAATTTAATAATAATAATAAACTAACATTTTAAATAGTTAATAATTATTAATTATTAAATAAAATCATTATAAAAAACGGTTACATATTAACTTTATTTAAATATATAAAAAAGCAAGTTAATAAAGCACGTTAATATATAATATTTAACATTATAAACGGATATTATAATATTTAAATAATAGAGAAAGAAAAGTGAAAAATGGCATTTTAAATATATAATAAGCATTATAAATATTTGATAATATTTTAAAAGTTTATTAATGCTTTAACCACTTTTTAATATATAATAATAATAATTTTATAAAAATACGTTAACGTTTTTATTTTTATATTTATTAGTAATATTTTTATATATTTCAATTTTTATAAAAAATATTTTAAATATAAACAATTAGTTTTATAAAAATTTAAAAAGTATAAAATTATTTTTAAATTTAAAAAGTGTTAATAAAAAATGTAAAAAGTTAATTTTTTTAAATTTATAATCACTTTTAATAAAATCTAAATATAAAAAAAAAAAAGTTAAAACAAATATAAAAATAAAAATCTACCAATAATAGTTTTCTATTTTAAAATATAAAAAACGTTTAATAGTTTTATAAATTTTATAAATTCTTTTAAAAATTAATTAAAAACTTTATAAATATTGTTAAAATTATAATAAACATTATATAAAAAGAATAATAACTTTTTATTTAAATAATAAAAGTTAAAAAATTTTTATAACTTTTAAAAAAAATAATGGTTATAAAACTAATTTATTAACTTTTAAAACTAAATATAAAAAAACAAATATATATAAATGCATTTAATTACGCTTATAAAAAAACTTTAAAATAATATAAAAATAAACGATAACATTTAATAATTTATTATTTAAAGGCTTTTTAAAGGTTTAAAATATGTTACTTAATACATAATAAAGAACTATTTGCTATTATTTAAAGATTTAAGCAATGAAAATTATATATTAACGGTATTTTAAACCTTATTATTATTTTTTTCATTTATAACAATTTATAAACCTTTGCAATAAATTAAAAATTATTTTTACATTAATGGCATTAAAAGGAGTTTTTAAATAAATTTAATTTTAAAGTTTATAATATTAAAAGAAAAAAGAACACATAAGCAAATGTTTTTAATTAATAAAAATAAAATTTAAAAAAAGTAAAAAAAAAAACCAATGGTTATGTTTTTTACAAAATAATAAAAAATATATCAAGTTAGGCAAATTATTATTAATAAATAATAAAATCAAAGAATTTAAAACGTTATAATAAATAAAAAAGAAATGAACGCTTATAATAGAAAAGAATATATGTTACGATTAATGTAAAAAAATTTATAAAAAAAGCATATAAAAACCTTTTATTTAAACATTTAAAAATCTTTAAAACTATTCAAAAAATTTAAAAAAACCATGACTTTTTTTAATTAAAAATTATAGTTAAAAAAGTAATTAAAAAATATAACCTATATAATAAAATTAAAGCAATTAAATATAAACCTTATAAAAAATTTAAACCTATAAAAATTTTAAAATAAATATAAAACATTATAATTTAAGATTTTATTATAAAACTATTTATATTAATAAACCTTATTAATAAAATTAAATATAATAACATATAAATAATAATTAATAAGCTTTTTAAATATAAAAATTTTTTTTATTTAAAGAAATATATACGGCGAAAGATTTAACGTTTTTTTATTTATAATATTATATAATAAAATATAATTTAACGCGAAAAATCATTTTTTAATAAAAATAAGCTTTTTATATTTAAATTCTAAATAACGTTAATAAAACAATTTAAAATCAAATAAAAAATATTAATAATTACACACTTTTAAATTAATTTATTAAATAATACCTACGGATCTATGTTAATTATAAATAAAACAATTAAGTAAAATAGTTATTATTAATTTAATTAATATATAATAATTTAAATAATAAAAATATAAATATTATATTTTATAAAATAATTTACAAATTAAATAATAACAAGCTTATAAATAAAATCTTATTATTATAAACATTATAATTATTAAACGTAATATTAAAAGCGAAAATTAAAATAAAAAAGATATAACATTTTTATAAAAATATATAATAAAATATTATAATCAAAAAAAAATTAAAAGACCAATTTTTATAAAACAAAATAAGATATATTTACTTTATTAAAAATAACATTTAATATTAATAACTTTATAAATATAAAGAAAGCAATTAAATAAAAAACTAAACTTTAAACAATTTAAATTATTTAAAATTAAAAAAGTTATTTTAAATAGAAATTATTAATTAATATTATTAAAAGGCATATAAATACATTTAATTCTTTATATTTTTCTATTTAAACCAACGTTATAAAATGTAAAAATTAACAATAAAATAAAATTTGAAAAATAACCAATAAAATATAAGGTTAAAAAAATCTTAAACACCAAAATAATTAATTAGCAGCTATATTATTTAATTAAATAAAAAAATTACTTATTAACGAATAATATTTAAAAACTTAGAAAACATTTAACAAATTGGATAAAAAAGTAGAAAGATTTTTATTATTAAAATTCAAATCGGTTAAAACCGTTAAAAGATTTACAATCGAATTTAGATTTAAATTATTTTAAAAGAAAAAAGGGACGGCTTTAAAAGTAACAATGATTTCCGCTTATATTTTTAATTATTTCTTTTTTAAGCGTTTTTTTTTTTCAATTTTTTTAAGTTTAAAAAACCACGTTAAAACATTTTAATATTATAAAACCGAAGCCAGCTTTAAAACTTTTAAAAACAAACCAAACAAGCAATCGTTTCATTTTCTTTTTAATAATAATAACGGCGAAATTATAATAAACGCTTTTTAATAAGTTAATTTTTATAATTTAAACAATTTCTTTTTATTTATATTTTTAAAAAAAGAAATGAAAATGTTAACATTATTATAAAAGGTTAATTAATTAATCGATATATAATTTTAATATTTTAAATTATTTTTAATTATAATATATTTTAAATTTGTTTTTAAAACATTTTAAATAAAGCATGATTTTATATTTAAAACAATAAATATTTTTAAAAGAGTTTTATAACGATTAATAAAAAAAAGGCTTTTCTTTTTTATTTTTTAAAATATCGCGGCTTATTATAATAACGATTAATAAAAAAAAAGCTAACCAAGTTAAAAAAAAAAAAGGATTTACGTATTTATTTTTAAAAATAAAGATTTAAAAAAAAGGAAATAATGTTACGATTAATAAAAAGGCCGTTTAAAAAAAAGGCTTAATGCGAAGTAAAAAAGGTAACTAATTACGGTTAAATTTTAAACGAAAATATTTAACGTTGTTTTATTAAATAAAGCATATTAAAAAAATGTTTAATATTACTTTATTAAATAAAATAAAGCAAAAGATGTTTAAATTTATTTTATTAAATAAAAGCAGGATATATAAATTATATAAAAGAAAAAATATTATAAAAAAACGGGTTTTTAATTATTTTTTTAACTTTTTAATTACCAATTTAAGTTTATAATCATATTTTAAATATAAAAAAGCAATTTTTATAAATTAAATCTTTTAAATTTAACGTTATTATTATTTTTAAATTAAAACCTTTTTTTTAACCTTTATATTAATAAAGTTTATAATATTAATTTAAAAATAAAAACCATTTTTTAATATAAAATAATTTTTCATATAAAATTATTTTTTTATATTAAAATTTAAAATAATTTCATTTTTAAAAATAATTTTCTAATTTTTTTTGTTTTTAAAAAATATATTTTCTCATTATGGTACTTATTTGTAGATATATGTAAGTACTAGCTTTATTTTTTCCATCCTTAATAATTTCCAGCCAGCTTAAGGCTTGCGGCGCGAGCGCTTCCGGGCCGGCTAGAAGCGTGTATTTCGTATCCTTGCGGTTCTGTAGTGCAGTTTAGCAACTCTGCTTGGAGACACGAAGCTGCGGGTTCTGTTAGACACCAGGGTGCTCACGTGATGGATAATGGTATATCCGGAAGTGAATGGTCTGTGCTTATAAGTTATCCACCGATCACTCCTGATCAGAGAACAAGATCAGAAGAAGGAGGCGCGGCGGCTTTCTCTCGTCTGCCGTTTCTTCTTCTTCTTCTTCTTCTTCTTCTCAAAAGATATAAACAAGCAGTGAATTTAATCTAATAATCTACAGGTAATATTGAATACATATGTCCGAAGAGAAAACTTAGGTACACTTGCGTATAAAACGTATATAGCTTACGAAGGGTCAACCCTGACCTCCCAGCTCAAGCAGTTCGCCCACAGTATGCCCCCGCGCTTATACGTTCCGGAGTCGGTGTCGCATCCATCCACGACGCCCATCAGGTTCTTTATGCAGACGTCCGAGTTCAGCGAGCCCGTGTACTCGCTCTGCAGATCCATGCCCTTGGGGCACGCCCTATCGACCTCCTGGACGGCGATCGTCACTTTACCGTCATCCGTCTCGTCGCCCTGCTTGTTGTAGCGCTTGATCTCGCCCTTGGAGTACACCGAGCGGACGCCCATCCAGTATTCGGCGTTCTTGCAGATGTCCTCAATCTTGGATTTGGCGTCGTCCCTGTTGAACTGGTACTCGGAGCCCGTATAGCATGTCTTTTGACCCTGCGGGATGAGGGACGGCGTCGGCGAGCTAGTCGTGCTTGCCGTGCGGATCGTCGGGCTAATACATACGCTGCCCGGGATCCCGTTGCCGACGGCGGAGAGGCTGGTGCACACCTCGACGTTGCCCCCGACGTCGGTGGTCGTGAACGACTTGAAGGATGACGTCTTCGTTGGCGGCGGCTTCATCTCGGTGTACCCGTGGCCCGGCGAGGTCAGCGGACACACGGGCTGGCACGTGCCGCCGGTGTAGGGGGAGTACGTCTTACCGTCGTTGCAGTTGCACTGAGACGCCGAGTGCGCGCTGACGTAGAACGAGCAGTAGGGTCCCTCGTTGCCCGTCAGGGACGGCGTCGCGTACGTGCATGAGTTCGAACGCGTAGATGTCACGAAGGTGCTAGTTATGTGGTGGCTAGTGCTGTGTTTACTTGCTGACGATGTCGTGACCGGCACGCTCTTGCTGCTGTGGCTTGGGTGCGCCGAATGGGAGCCGGTACTAGTAGTGTGCGTGCTGGATTTTCGAGAGCTGGTAGGCGAAGAACGCGTGCTGGTCGCGGAGGAAGAGTTCGAGGCGCTCGAAGACGGGTGTGGGAGCTCGCAGGCTGGGTTCGTTCCGTCACGCTTGCGGCCACAGCCCCAGTTCCAGGAAAGATCCATATCCCATGCACTGTTGCCGAGATTCTTATAGTAGCCCCATTTGGTTTGTATATCGCTCCACATATCTGGGGCTTGATTAACCAACTGGCTCTGACGCCCTTGCAGAGTTTTCATCTTGGACTCAATATCACTCTTGAGACTTTGCCCATAGTGATTGACCTCTCGCCTTGTCGTGCCGGGAGAATCGGCTACTATGTTGTCCATGTATTTCTGGAACTGCCTGGAAAAAAACCAGTTGGATTCTTTGAAAGGATCAATATTGGTGTATTGAGCTGCTAGTTTTTTGTCCAGATCTTGTCTGTCGGTGCGGATACAGTTAGCACTGTAATCGCGACGAAGTTGAGCAGTAACTGAAACTTACATCAATCCCTGAAGCCGTGTATTAGTCTTGTCTGCAATCCGCTTATTATCCTGCAAGTTTGTCATGTGGACTCCCAGTCGAATTCTCTCTAGCTGGGTAAACTTTTGATTCATGTTGTCCAATGCTGTGTTAACATTCGGGTCGGTGACGTCGAGTGCGATTACGCTGGGGATCCTGTTTTTTAGATGGGCATCTGGATTGGATACAGCGCCCTAAGACAAAGTCAGCTACCATCACGAGTGGCTCTGTGGTTGATATGGTGATACGAAAGGGCCTTACCTTGCAGTCAGCATTCAGGTTATCTGTCATGCCAATGTAATCCAAATGGTCTGGGTCTTTGGAGGGAAGTCCCTTATAGACGGCATCAATCAGATTCTGAGAGCCCGAACCGAAGATGTACTTGTTGAAGTCTGCACACGTCATCTTACCACTGCCAGCGTTCTTGACTCCAGAAAGATCGGGAGCGCTATTGTCAATGATACTGCCGAAGAAGTCGGTAAGCCATCCCTTTTCCCAGGAATGGTCCATCGTAGCTCGTTGAAGAACCTTCTTCTTGTCCTTATCGTTGGTCTGGGTTCCTCCATCTGGATAATTGGCCACTCCTACCTTAACAACTGTGGGAGTGCAGGCAGCTGCGTCCACCGTCGTCGAATACCATCGGGGAACGGCCTGGCTTGCAGCCTTCGCAGGCCCATTGGCGTGCTTGAACCCTATCTTATCCTGGTTCCAAAATTTTCCACCGGGGGGGTTAGAGGGTACTGTTACCGGCATCCCAGCTGGTGTGGTGAGCGTGCAACCAGAGAATTCTTCTATATTCTTGGGTGCTCTCGCCATGATATCCCTCTTGTCTGACGTATCATCGTCTGACGAGTCATCAGAGTCGTCAGAGTCATGTGGAACATCGTATTCAGGACAAGCCAAGTGACAACTATCATCGCGCCTCCCAACTCCGCTAGGTCCCGGTCTACACGAAGTGGTTGATGTGGTTGTAGTAGTTGTACCGGTAACGCTACATCCAGTCGTTGTTTTAGAGCAGGCGGTTGTAAAGCAGGTTATGGATGTGTGAGTTGACGCGGTTACGGTTGGTTTGCAAGTGACGGCACAATCACTGGCTGTCTTGGTCTGAGTACAGCTACTTTCACTCTTTGTGCTTGTACTCTGGCTACGGGAACTTGTTGTGCCTGTACTCTGGCTGTGAGAGCTTTTTGTGCTCGTGCTCTGGTCGTGGGAGCTTTTCGTATTTGTATGATCCGGCTTCTTCGAGCTTGGATCGTTGCCGGAGCCTCCATCGTCTTTCGGTGTTGATTTTGGACCCGGGCAGTTTCCAGTAGAGATTCCAAGTACTCGAATGCATGGTAACTGGAATTTCGGGAGGGATGGAAGACCCGGAAAGGAAAATTCAACGCCGGGAACGGGGGGAAGGTTCCATACGACGATACCGCCCCTGTGGCCACCACAGCCGGGACATCCAACTAGCACCGGGACGACTGTTGAGCTGCTATCATGACCGGTAGTTGTAAGCCAGGTATTTGTAGTCCATTCCGAGCGGGTGATGGTCTCAATGCTCAAGCCAGAGGGTGTACTAGTCATGGTTGAGGTTGGCGGAGCAATAGTTGTGGACGAAGATGGCGACGCTGATGACGAACCGGTCGGGGAGTGTTGTGTTGAGGACTTTCCCTTTGATGACGAGGGGCTTGAATGGGCCCGAGTGTCCGTGCTGGAGGTAGAAGTCTTGTGGGAGCTATCGTGAGAGTGGATAGAGGTCGCATTGCCGTGCTTAGAGCTAGATAGGCTAGATGTGGCCGTTCCTGTATGGTTCCCATGACTAGATGTATCATGACTCGCATGGCCAGATGTTTTATGAGTTGCGTGGCTATGGCTTGCGTGGCTAGAAGTTGTGTGGTTCGTATGGCTGGCAGTTGTTTCTGTATGGCTTGCATGTGTATGGCTCATATGGCTAGACGTTGTATGGTTCGCGTGACCAGATGCTGTATGGTCCCCATGGCTGGGTTTTGAGTGGCTGGATGTGACTGTTCCTGCGTGGTCTGTATGATGGCTGGATGTGATCGTGTCTGTATGATTTCCATGGCTCTTATGGCTAGACGCTGTATGGCTCACATGGTTAGACGTATGATTCGTATGACTGGATACTGTGTGGTTGGCGTGACTAAAAGTCGTATGGCTCGCGTGGCTGGATGTGTGTGTTTCTGTATGGTTGCCATGATTTCCCGCTCGGTCCCAAAGTCCGAGGTTATCGAACACGGACGCACTCGCCCCCTGGGAGAAGCTTAGAGCAGCAAGGCCACAGGCAGTAAGAGCAATAGTGACTTTCATGATGGCCGCGATGGAAAGCAGACAAATAAAAGGGGTAGAATAGTTAGGTGCGTGTGGCAGCCTTAGCAATGCGTACCTGCTCTTGGGTTGCTATTCATGATTATGGAGATATATAGCCGTCTATACTTGCCCATCCTCTTATATACCTAGGTGTACATCTAGATTTCAGACAGGATACCGTATTCTCATTGAACGCCTCGATCAAAATAGAAACCATGGACTTCTTGAGTTGAGGCTTACGTATGGCGACGACACGCCGCAGACTCATCAAGGCATATCGCTTGTATAGTTTAGCTGCGTATGAAGTATACCTACCGACTCTTTTGATGAGAAGATGCATCCCATACCGTCAACGCTTCGATTGTTACATCCTAAACCGTCTCGCAGGATCAGTTAGGTGACGTCTATCTGCATGCCGGCTGATTTGAGCCAATTGGATGAAGCGTGGTAGCGAGCGTGGTAGCGAGCGAGGCTCATAACGATCTTTAGCATCCTAGAGCCATGCATGTGCAGCAGGATCGACTGGTGCTGCAGCCTTACGTTCACGGGACAGGACTTATAATTCAGCTTGTCTACCTGCCTAGTACCGTAAGTCACCGTCACCTTGTGAGTCGAGAGGAATAGGGATGATGGGACGCCTCAGCCTCAGCTTCAGCTCCAGCTCCAGCTCCAGCTTACGCGCCGGATCATGGGATTCAACTTTAATTTAACTAATACCTATGTTTATTTATATAGAGCACCCTTTATAGATATCTTCAATGCCAGTATCCATCATATATCACATTTGCATGACGTCATAGGCAATCGACCTACTTTCTCATTCTACAAATTCAATTCCTCTTGTGACTCTGCAGGTTCGGCGGGCGAGCACTGCCCTGTACTTTCTCTGGCAGCTGAGATAGCCTGTTGGTAGATTACGTAACAAAAGGGATATCTTAGGTAGGTGCCTAAAGTATCAGCCGGCAGTCGTAGCTAATCTTTCTCCTACACCATCAGTAGGTACACCTTCTGATTCGAACAAGCCCTCCCTGCACCTCTAGCCAACGCCATGATGGAAAGAAACGCTTGGAGTTACCGCGAGTACTCCTGCTCCGTCTGCGGGCTTGGTTTACGAAGCCCTGATTGCAGTACGGGGGCGCTCTTAGAAGACCGGGGAGCGCCTCTCCCAGGATTCGACACCGAGGATGCGATCGCGAAGCTGGCAAAGGGTGAAGCATGGCTAGACGACATCAGACTGCTCTGCGACCCAGACGATGAGGTGATGCAACTTATACCGTCCTTCTCCTATCAAAATCTCAGCCACACCACTGGCAAGCAGCGTATTCTCACTCATCCATCACTTCCACCCCCGCTGCAGCCTTTCGCAATATCTCCCATCCAAGAGTTCAAGGGCGAACACATGGGCGGGCCATGCTTTTACCTGTACGACCACGACGGGACTAAACGTGAAGTGAACGTCGATCATTGGGACTTTCCTACGTTTGATGGGCGCCCATACATACCCGTACATTCCGCCTGTCTCGATATGGCAAAGAGAATGATGAAAAGCTCTTCACACAAGTATCTCAGCAGTGTCCGGGGCCTATTCCTTGCCCTGCGCTGGAGACATGCTATGTCCAACATGTTTGGCGCGGCGTGTGCGGAAGCGAATTACACGCTTGGGTCGACTTGCTGGTATTTGCCTCGCGAATATTTCTGGGAAAGCGGTGAATATTACGAAGATGAAAGCGGCGAAAGCAAAGCTCAGTGGCCTGGACCGACGAATGATGCAGAGTTCAACCTTTTATACGTGAGTCGGCGCATTTCCTCCCCAGCGACCTAGCTCAGGTGCCTTTTCTAATACTCAAATCATCATTAGACATTCCTAGGCGATCCTGTCGAGATTGAGAACATGACCGATGAAATTCTCTCTAACTTGAAACCGTGCCGACGCCAAATAGGGGAAGCTAAAGCCAACAACTTGGGAAGCCAGCTTGCTGCACTTCCTGATGACATCTACCACATCATTCTATCGCACTTCCGGTCATTTCGGGATCTTCCTCGGGAAGCGGTATATGCATTACCACAACATTTCTGGAAGAACGAGCTGATGCTGGCGGGCGGGGGCCTTCTCCCTTGGCTTTGGGATATCGACCCCAACAAGGTCGAGTCAAAGGCTAACGAACCCTGCCCGGGAGGAGACGACTTCGAGTGGAATTGGGAGCTGCTCGTCCGTCAACTAAGCTGTATGGTCGATGGTGGCATTCGACCCGACGTTCCCGAGGACACGGAAAGCTCCGATCATCTTCGCGAGCAATTCAAGTGCGTCGAGGACCTGTGGGGTTTCAACGGTTATGGTACCGTTCTTGAGCTTGTGCCTCGCGGCCTAGACAACCGTCGGCGTATCTGGCAACTCTTGGAGGAGATGTTTGTCGGTGATCAACTTCCCCTGGCAGGAGAGCTTCTGTGGGATAACACGTTGTGTTTGCCAAGGCAGGATTGTGTTCAGCTACCGTGGACCAAAGAGGGGGCCCTTAAAGAGTCGGCAATATGGCTTCCATCGATCAACACGCATAATGGTGGCGCATTTCTCCGTAGAATTGGTGGCCAGGTATACAGGAAACCTAAAAGATGTCCAATGCAGTACTGGCAGACTGCAGAGTTTAGAAGGAATGGCGGCGAGGGGTGCGATGAACCCGTCAAGCCTGCCTCTGTTCCTGAGATATTGGAAGTAATCCGTAAACTTGGATATCCTGCATAAGAGACGTTAAATAGGGTCGTATATTTTCCGACTTCAAATCTTTTATTACCACCGCTGTCACACGGTTAGATCCGCCAAGACCAGTGCGAGAGCCTCATGGCCAAGCGCCCAGGGTCCCCAGCGCAGACCGTAGAGTGGAGAAACTAGTTTGTTGAGACTGCGCGTGGATAACGCCTCGTTGATCGCCTTCGACGATGAACCGGTATATCAGGAATCAAAATCTTGACAACGGCAACTAGTTGGTTGAATATTGCGCAGTTATGTGTATCTCATCATCATGAAGACTGTCAAAGGTATGCGTTGTTTGATGTCGAAGTATCTATACAGATCAGATAGATTGTCGAAGGCCCGGCGAGATGCTATCCAGCGTTAGGAGGGTGTTCCCATTGCTCAAACATTCTACAGTGTTGAAAATTTGCCAGTTGCGCGGCTGGAATGAAACGGATGGTCTCATACCAATATAGCAGGGTGAATTGCCAACACCAACGAATCACCGATGTGCCAGAAAACCAGGCTCGTAAACATACGGTTCCCAATCGATGCCGAGGCTTACAACATCACGGCCCAGCTTGCCGCCTACGAACTTTTTGCCTCCAAGATACAAGAATTTCCAGCCCTCAATAATTCCATCTTTCTTTTTGAGGGCTATTCATCGCAAGGGGTCAAAGCAGTCCCAAGCGAGTCATCTGCATATCCGTTCCGGATGGACAACCTCCTTATTTCCCCTATCATCACCTATGTGCCTGCTGATCCAACACTTGACAAGGTGGCTGCAAAGTTGGGTGAAGACCTTCGACAAATTCTTCACGAAGGGAACAAAAGAGAAGAGCTGCACACATACGTGAATTATGCGTTTGGTGACGAGTCGAAGCAGAATTGGTATAGGTATGACCCAGAAGGGAAGTTCAGCTTCTATGCTCCCATTGCGTGATGGAAAGTAAACAGCAGTATTCGTATCTTGACTCTGATGATAATGGCCAAGTACTAATAGTATTACTATTGAAGATATATCCCAAGTCATCACCTACCCAACAATTTATCGTGCTGCGGGGGTGAGGGACACGAGACACCCGTTCGCGCTCTTTGCTGTGAGGGATACCTTTGCCTGATACGGACTATCGTCTTCGCTCTTAATTTCGCTGAACTCCTGCAAGATCCGTGACATGATATACGAGGTCTCCATAGTCGCCTTTTGCTGCGCCAAGCACTGCCGAGGCCCAGCTCCGAATGGCATGAACGTGAACGGGGGAGGGCTGTAATCGTTTTCCCAGCGGGAGGGACGAAACTCATCAGCGTCGGGACCCCAGATCTTGGGGTCGCGGTGAAGCGTATGGGAGCATGTGTCGAACACGGTGCCAGCGGGGGCGAAGACTGGAGCAGTGCCGTCAGAGCCTCCTCCGGTGGGTAGGACTGTGTCCTTCAAAGCAACGCGATTGTTCTGGGGAAATACAGGATACAGGCGGAGAGCTTTACATCATGTTAGTGACAGAATATAGTGCAACGTTAAATTTGGCAGGCCTACTTTCAGTGATGACATGTTGCAGAGACTTGATGCGCGGTAGCTGGTCAAAATCAAGCGGCGCATCACCCAGGGCTAGGACTTCGGCTCGTACATGGTTGCATATAGTAGGATTGCTGGCCAAATTTCGGATTACTTGGCTGATCAGAGAAGCAGTTGTTTCTGTTGCTGCCATCAAGGCTTGCACCGTCTGGTTCCGCAGAAGGGTCCTATTATCGGTCTTTTGCGCCATGTTGAACAGCAGAGTACGTTGATTTGTCTTGGCTTGACTGTCCTCGACTGAATTGATCTTGTTACGATACTCAATAGCTCTATCAACATATAAATCGGCGAACTTGTGAACCTTGTCGCAAGCCTTGAGCCAGGAACCCTTTGGCATCAAGAAGTTTAGAGGTCCGAGGGCGATGCGTAGTCCGCAGCCGTTGAAGCCAGCCTGAAATGCATCGAGAAAGCCTTCGGCATGCGCTGGAGGAGCCCCTGACAGCATGCCAATAGGCTCTCCGAACAGGAAGAGCGTATTCATATCGAGATACTAGAGTGGATGTGTTAGTGCGCCGAGAGGGTTGGTGGAAGACAGCAAGGCAGACCAGTCTCAAGATATACGGCTGCAGATCAAACTTGGAGCCGTCTTTTGGGATCTGTTCTAGTATAATACGCAGATGCTCTTCAAGGGGACCGAAATCAGAGATATTGGACTTGTGGAAGCTGGGTTTGAGCAGGTCGTGCGAGACCTTCCAGGCCGAGCCGTCGGATGTGATAAAGCCTACGCCGCAGAATGGGCTCATATTGTGTAGTCGCAGAGGCTGAATGCCCCAATCCTTAGCATTCTTGGAGAAAACGGCCCTAATGTTTTCTGGGTGAACAGAGTATATAGCAAGCGAACCGAAGTTCAGAGCTTCGAAAGTATGGCCATATGTATCATATCGCCGCTGGTGTTCATCCAGAAACTGGTTCTTGGTAATTGCATCTCCGGTACGCAGAAAGAGATCCAGACCAAAGAGCGGGTCCTTATGCTTGTATCGGGTTGCGGACTGACATCCATGCTGTCGGGCCACGAGTCGCAGTCTGTGTGCCCCGTACAGCCAATATGCGGCGAAAGCAGCGACAAGACACGCTAGGAGCGATAGCAGCGACGTGGTGGCCATGATAGATCTGGTTCGATGGTAAGGACAGCAGCTCGAGTGTGTTTGAGGAGGGAGGAATTGGCCGTCAGAGACGGATACCGTTATCCATCCCTGTGAGACTTGATTCGTCCCTTTGTGGATTTCCGTTCATCCCTTGCAAGATCGTCCAAGCCTTGCGAATCAAGGACGTAGGTGCTTAGGTACTAGGTACTTTGCTAACACCATCTTGACATGTACCTGACCTTGACAACTGCCATGACTTGCGCACCGCGTAAAAGCGCATATGTTATAGGCATGTGAAATGGTACAGGTAATGTGGGTTAGAAGCTCGAACTACATACACAATTGTCAGCACTAGCGCCTTGACAAGTGTTGTAGGAGCTTTACCCATGTTCTCGTAGGCTACTATATAACCAAACTGGCAACTCTCCTGGTTGATGTACCGCCGAGGAGTTCTGAAATAGCCAATCTGCTTACAAACTAGGCACTGAGGTAGCTCCGGACTTATCGTAGCAATGAGTTCAGTCAAATATATCGGATTTTACGGTCCACCAAGGATGGCGGTCAAGGAACCACTACATGCGACTACGTCTGCCGGGTAACTGCTCAGCATGTTGAGAAAGAAAGAGAATTATTTAATCATGGCAGCTGGAAAGACAGGTGACTTGTTGAGCTAACCATTCTCCTCTCAAAGCCAGTACTCGACACGGCTTCTCTCTCTCAACTTGCTTAGACTTCCCAAGACGCGTGAGGAAAATGGATAAGTCCACAGTCTCGAGCACCTTCTGGGACTACATCTTTGTAGGCGGCGGCCTCACTGCGTCGGTAGTATCGCACAGACTCGGCAAGCTGAACAGCCAGCTCAAGATCCTCGTCGTAGAGGCCGGGCCAGACGCCAACAAGCGAGAGGATATCGTCTGGCCCAATTCGAGCAACTTGATCGGCGGCGACTTTGACTGGAAGGACAATTCGGTCAAACAAGCCCAACTAGACGGTCGCGTCGTGAGCCTGCCGAACGGCAGGGCTTTGGGAGGCGGCACCGTTATAAACGCAGGTATATATGCCCCCTCTTCCTCTCTTTATGTTTATGTCCCACTTTTGAGATAGAAAGCTCAGACAACGCGACACGCAGGTGGATGGGTACGTGGTGACAAGTACGACTACGACCTCTGGGGCAAGACCGTCGGGGATCCTCGGTGGAGCTACGACGGGCTTCTCCCCTTCATGAAGAAGTCGGAGAGCTTCTGGTCGGACTCGATCAACAGAGACCAGCACGGTTTTGACGGGCCAGCCGCGGTCCAGTCGGTGACGTCCACGAAGCGCGAGTTCCCACTGCGCGACTACGCTCTCCGTTCGTGGGCCGAGCTTGGCGTAACCGCCCTTCCGGGCCTCGACGCGAACGCGGGCAATCCGCTGGGCGTCGGCGAGCTGCAGGAGAACAAGAATAGGGGCAGGCGCGAAATCGCTTCGGGCATCTACTCGCTCGAGAACGTCACCGTCTTGACGGATACCCTTGTCGAGAAGGTTCTCATCGAGTCCGAGGCCGGGCGGCTCTCGGCTCTCGGCGTGAGGCTCGCCGACGGGACCGAGATTCGCGGCCGGGAGACTATCCTGGCGGCCGGCGCCATCCGCTCCCCACAGGTTCTCATGCTCTCCGGCGTCGGCCCTGCCGACAAGCTTGCTAAAGCAGGCATTCCTGTTCTCCTGGACCAGCCCGAGGTCGGTAAAACCCTCTGCGACCATGGTCTTTTCATGCACTCCTGGAAAGTCAAGGATCCATCCGCCGGCTGGGCCCTCGGCTCAGGTAAGCGATTGAATCCACGCACGGCCAAGCATGGACCAAAAAGAAAAGAACACTGACATCATCATATTAGGCAACCCACTCTTCACCAAGGAGCAGTACGGCTGGGGCGGACCGGTCGACTTCCTAGCAACGACCGACGTGCCCAAGGAGGGCCTAGCAGCCGCCATCGCGGAGGACGAGGGCCGGGCGCCGGATCCGGCGACGCACCCGCTGCTCGACAGGCGCACGTTTGCCGAGCACGTGTTCATGTACTTCGGCGCCGCGGACGGGTCGCGCGTGACGTTCGTGCTCATCACGATGCTGCCGACGGCGCGGGGCTCCGTCGGGCTGGTGTCCGCCGACGTCCGCGACGCGCCGCTCGTCGACCCCAACTTCCTTGGCAACGCCGTGGACCGCTACGCGGTGCGCGAGGCGCTCAGGACCGCGGTCAGGTTCGCCGGGAGCGACCTGACGGCTGTCGGTAGAGTCGTGCTCGATGGAGAGGTGGGCGCTCCCGGGTTTGATGAGGTCCTCTTGGTGGACTCGACGGACGAATATCTCGACGCACGTTTGCGGGCTGGCATAGGGTAAGACTGATCCCGTATAATGGATAATGGCTGGTATACTAGTGCCGTGCTGACTTGCTTCCGAACAGGTCGAGCTACCATTCGATGGGAACCTTGGCAATGGGAAAGGTGGTCGATGCCGACCTGAAGGTCAAGGGAGTCGACAACCTTGCGTGTCGTGGATGCTTCGATATTCCCAGTCGCGCTGACGGGTCATCTGCAAGTCGCGGCCTATGCAACCGCGGAGCAGGCTGTAGAGATCATCTACGACAGCTCGTGAAATCCCTTCGCATATACAAGGCAGCTATAGTATTCCCGTTCCTTCCGTTCCTTCCGTCACGAATGACCTCTGAGGTTTAAGGGGGCTCTACTGAAGGAGAAGTTCTTATTGACTGGCGAAAACAGAAATGGGCTGTCTTTGGGTATTTTTAATATTTCGAGTTGCTAGTAAAAGTCGATAGAATTAATCTATGATTAGAAATGGTAGCAGCCGTTAGTGATAAATGCGATGGTCAGGTGAACTTCACTCCTGGGGCTCGTCGTATCTTCACGATTCGTTATGTCACCCTCTCTCGTGTCTCGTGTCTACTTTCATTCGCATCACGGAAGGCCAAGAATATAGATACCCGGATAATCCCTAACACATTCCTATAACAGAATGGCGGCGGGTAAGGATATCGCTGCCCCAAGCTGGACTATGCCTTCGAAATACTCGGCAGACAGCTCGTAACCGTAAGACAGCGTGTACCGTTTCTTAGTCGCCCCCTTAGCATCACGCAGAAGCGCCGGCGTACAAGCCCTGCTCCCTGATCCAGTCCGCCACGTCCCCGCTGACAAGCGTCTTGAGCGCGTCCCAGTTCTCCCTGAGCACAGCCTCGCGGACCTTGGTGCTGCTAACGACAGCCTCCTCCTGTTTGCTGCCGCCGCCGCCCACCATATCGATGCGGTCGCGCGCCCACTCCGCACGGCCACCGACGCGCTCGAGCCCGCCTTGCCGGAGCCCCTCCAGGTACGCCGCCTGGTCCGCGACGCTACCCCAGTCAGCGTCAGGGCGCGTCGTGACGCGCAGCCGCGCGCGAGCGAAGAAGGGGCCCAGGACTGCCGCCATCGACGATGAGTTGTCGCCGTCTGCCGAGGTAGGAGAAGAATAGTACTTGGGGTCGAAGATGCGGATCAGCGTGTCGAAGCCGGTCAGGTAGACCTGCTCCGGCGGCTGCTGGTCGGGGCGATGGTACCCGTCGGCGGACGACGCCGCAGCGACGGCCGCCGCCTTGGCGTGGAAGTACGGCTCCGTCGTGACGCCGACGTCGACGCCGTCGCACCTGTACCTTTCCCCGCGCGGGTCCGCGGCGGCCACATCGGCAAGCAGCTCGTCGCCGAAGATGTGCATCATGGCGAGCCGCTGCGGGAAGGCGGCGGGCTTCGGGGCCTTGTCGGCGTTGTTGATGGCGAGGAGGAGCAGGATCCGCGACTGGCCGCTGTTCTCGACCCCCCGCGCATCACTGTCCTCGAACAGCGCGGACAGCGCCATGCGCTTGTGCGCGAGTGTCGGCGGGTTGAAGGACGAGTCGAGGACGAGAAGTGTCTTGGGCGAGCCGGCCCGGGCTTTCGCGGGGTCGCGGTTGCGCGTGCTGAGGATCCGGAACGTCGCGTCGGACCGCTGGAAGTTCTCGAGAGCTTGCGCGAAGCGCGCGACGAGCGCCGGCAGCCCGTCTTTCGGGGCGCCGACGGCGCTGGGGGACGAGGCCATTTCTCGGACTAGCAGGAGTTTGCGGGGTAAAGACCAGAGCAGACGCTCACGCCTTATTTGCTACGCGCGAGCGGTGAGGAACATTATTGGAACAGAAGTACAAGTTGTCAATATCAACGTACAAGGTATTGTATAATTCACATGAAAAGGTAAAGGTAAAAGACGTGTCAGGTAACGATAGCTTCACCTAAAACAGGTAGAGTGGGGGAAGAGAGAAGGAGGAGTCAAGGAAGAGCTTCTAAGCTTGGTCTTGGCAGCTTACTTAGGTACCATAGCGGCAAAGGGCGGTTGGTAAGAATCATTCTTGCCTTGAGAATGGAAAAAAAGAAATGAATAATTCAAAAAATAAGAATGATTCCACTGATTTTAGCGCTGAAAAATGATTCCATAATGTGGAATCATTTTTACTTTTTTAGGGAAAAAAGAAAAAATATAGGAATCCCCTCTTTTTTTTTTTTTTTTTTTTTTCTATTTTTTAAATCGTTTTTTTTTTTACTTATTTACCGAAAATTTGAATTATAAACTTATATTATAAAATCTATACATTTATTAATTAAATTACTTATATTATAATTTATTTAAAAATATCATATTATTATTATTTAAATATATAAAAATATTTACCTTAGAAAATTTTTAAATAAATTCGTATAAAATTATTTTAAAAACAAAAACCATTCCTTAATATAAAATGATTCTTTAAATAAAATCATTCTTTTATATAAAAATTGAGGAATCATTTTTAAATGTGGAATTATTTTTAATTTTTTTCTATTTTTAAGAAACATATTTTCCCACTATGATAGATAGCGATTTCCATTTCAACATATAAGGCTACCTAGCCTATAGGTACCCCTAAGGCTGTGGGTGTGGGAGCTCCAGTGCCGATCTACAAGCCCCGATACAAACTCTAACAAGACTCCAAATAGCACCATGTTGCACAAGTCTAAATCACCCCGTCGCGTCCATACGGGACGCACATGCTGTAGTATTCATCGCGAAAGGAAATAAGTACAAGCCGTAGGGTATCGTAATGACCAACCATGATCCTATAACGCCTCTGTGACCTGAATGCCGCAATCTGACTACGCGCCTGTAGGTGCAGATCCTCAACGAATCTCGGGCTCCCTCATAAAGTCAGGTATACTTAGACCACCCTCGCCGGGAGCGTACTTCTTCGACTTTGCGCCTCGTCGCTGCTTCTCCGCGGTGAGTTTCGACAGCGCCTCGTCGTCGTGGTCGTGGATGTCCATCTCCGCTAGCCGATCGTGGGCGACATCTATGGCCTCGACCATATCTTCGATCGGGTTGTTCTCGGCCGTGTCCGCGGCATCGTCCAGCGCGTAGACCTTGATACCGCGGATATGAGTATCCTTGCCGTTCTGGTGATTCTCGAGCACGATGACTCGAACAAACCAGCAGCAGAGTGAGTTACCGTCCGGTCCGCCGCCCGCTCCGGCGATGGGCACGTCGATCCAGCCTTTGGGCGCGGTTAGGTCCATGGTGGTGAAGGGAATGGTCATGTTGGGACTGAAGCCGGCGGTGATCTGAATCTTAGTTGGCGTGTAACTCTCGTCAAGCTCGTGGTCTAGGTAGAGCCTAAGCGCACGGATCTCGACGCGCTTGATGAAGTGAATATTCAGACGATGGGGCTGCGGCCCGTCAGACCTAGGTGATATTGTATTAGCTTCTCCGTTCGCATGGCTGGAGAAACGTGATTAGGCACTTACTGCCAGAGCTGATTGATGTCGTCATCTCGAAGTTCCTTGACGCCGCACCCGGGCTTGTAGCTGCTGACGGTGAAGCTAGCAAGGTTGCTGATCTCCTTCAAACCGATTGCGGAGGGGTCAAATGAAGGTTCTTCGTCGTGGTCGTCTTCCTCCTCTTCGCCTTGCTCTTCTCTATCTGGGGAAGTATCATCCAGGGCAGTGCCATAGCCGTTGTCATACTCTTCGTCAGAGTCGAGTGCTTCGGTCGTTTCTCCCCCAGCATCTGAATTTGTGGTAGTCATATCAACGTCAGATGAGGCGTCCTCAGACATGGTGAATGAAGCTAGGCTTATGTTCCTAGTAATGGAGTATTTGGGTATAGGTTTGACTAGGCTGAGCAGAATTGAGGTTGAGATGGGGCATTGGAGGTGTGGAGGGTGCCGGTTTAAACTCACCTTGAGGTGTCTGTAAGGGTGCTCCTGCGGCTGCTACCCACTCCAGGTCAGGCCTCGCCCTGCCGTTTGCAGGTGTCAGAAGCTCTGCGGCAACAGTGGCAGCTCCCGAGACACGGACAGGGTCTCCGGAGTGGACTTCCGAGTCCCGGGATGCACGATCGGGCCGCATCAGTCGGCGACGGAACTCTTCCTGCTGCTGGCGGAGGCTGGCGCGGCTTCTGCCGGACCCGCTCCCGCTGCCATCCTGAGGTTCCATTATCAGATACGTTACGAAGATTAGAGCAGCAGCATCTGGCTCTGGTCTTTCAGATGAAAACCGCTGTTCTTGACACGTGTGTTGAAAGGTCAGACATAATACACGTTAAGCCGTACATAATTAGTTGTTCTCGTTTACTAACTAGCGCCGTTTCTGAACCGTAGGAGAACCTGGGCATCCATGCACATAAGTCTTATATGACAATAACGTACATAGTATCTATGCATCAAATTTCACCCAACCTCTCTTCTCCCCGACTTGGAGTATACTCTTCTAGACCTTCTAGATCTATTTAACTTGCCAACATTCACGTCGCCTGCACGGGCTCTGCTTTGCCGCAAGTCTCGGCTGTGTTTATCCACTTTCACGGCCCCTTATCTGCTTCCTAGCTGAGATAGGAAGCTGTTTGCATTTTGATTGAGCTGTTTATGCTTATGCCTTACCTTCATAGCCTACCTCCTACCTAGGCGCAAGTACAGAGTCGAAGTCGAGGCAATGAGTTCTCCGTTCAATATGTCGTTATGAACATGATGTATCGATTGAATCACCTATCCGGAGCACTTGGGATATACTATTATTATACTCGTGTCGAGTGAGACTTGGAAACTAACAAGCCAGCCAGGACAAAGGACTCAGTGAGTCTGCAGTAGGTACTGTATTCATCCGGCTTACCGCAAACACCTAACACTTAGCCAGTGAGCTGTTGGCTGCCACCGAAAATGGCATGTGTATCGGCGGATACGATTGGCCAATGGTGTCGATATGGGGTGTCTAGATTCGCCGGAGCCACCAAGGCCAGGGCTATAGGTAGCCTACCGACGCTTTCGCAAGGCAGACAAAACACTGAAAGGAGGGGCACTGCTACTACTGTCTGGAGGGGTAATACGAGGGGCGCTACAAGGGCCGCTCCCACCACACATACAGCTACGACCACGGCTTGCTTCCGGCCTGCATCTCTCTCAAAACAATCTATAGCACACTCTACAATCTGGCCATTATCCGCAGCAGTCGACTGCTCCTCCAAACCATTGGCCCAGAGTCACAAGACGTTCACACCGTGTCGATCATTCACCTCGACACCTGCCAATTTGGTCGGGACCGCAGTCTGTTCGCAACATCAATCTAGATCAAGACCCCACCAAGCCTCTCACCACCAACACCGTCCACTCCAACTCTCCCAGTGCCGCCACTACCACCAGCACCAGCACTGCCTACGCCAGTCTCCGTCTCAGTCCCTCGGGCGCTTCCAGCCAAGGCCACTCCCTCCTACAAATACACGTGCAGCCTTACATAGCTGTACCCATACCCATCCATCCAGATCCAGCAGCCGATCCTTTTCCTCGACGCCCCAGGTCTCCTGTTGTGCCATTATACCCTCCTCCATCATGGCCGATCGAGACGTCCTCCCTTCTACCGTCAAGCCCTCCCACTACAATCTTTCCATCGACCAGCTTAATTTCCAAGACTGGTCTTTCCAAGGTCAGGTTGACGTGGACCTCTCCATCGCGGAGCCTACCAAGGAGATCGTCATCAACGCTATCGAGCTCAAGTTACTCAACGCCAAGGTCTCGGTCCAACACGCCAAGGCTACCCAGTCCCTAGAAACCACTACCTTCAGCTACGATGAGAAGAAGCAACGCGCCACCCTCGTCTTCGCCGACGAGGTCCCCACCTCTCAGAATGCCTCTCTCCAGATCACCTTCCAGGGAATACTGAATAACGACATGGCTGGTTTCTATCGCAGCAAGTACAAGCCCACCGTTCCTGCAGCAGCCTCGGTTCCCAGAGATGAGACGTTCCACTACATGTTCAGCACCCAATTCGAAGCTTGTGATGCCCGCCGAGCTTTCCCCTGCTTCGACGAACCAAAACTGAAAGCGACCTTCGATTTCCAGATAGAAATCCCCGAGGACCAGGTTGCCCTCTCCAACATGCCTGTCAAGGACTCTTCTAAAACTAGGGATGGTTTCGTCAAGGTCTCCTTCGAACGAACACCAATCATGAGCACCTATCTCCTAGCTTGGGCCGTTGGTGACTTCGAGTACGTCGAAGCCCTCACGGAGAGGCGATATAACGGAAAGCAGATCCCCGTTCGTGTCTACACCACTCGAGGCCTCAAGGACCAAGGTCGATTCGCTCTAGAGCATGCGCCAAAGACTATCGACTTGTTCTCGGAAAGTTTCGGTATCGACTATCCCCTTCCCAAGTCTGACTTGCTTGCCGTTCACGAGTTTACGCACGGCGCCATGGAGAACTGGGGTCTGGTGACTTACCGAACCACCGCCGTTCTCTTCGACGAGAAGACCTCGGATGCCAGATACAAAAACCGTGTCGCTTACGTCGTCGCTCATGAACTTGCCCATCAGTGGTTCGGTAATCTCGTGACGATGGATTGGTGGGATGAACTCTGGCTGAATGAGTCGTTTGCCACCTGGGCCGGTTGGTATGCCGTCAACGAATTCCATCCCGACTGGGCGGTTTGGTCTCAGTTTGTGAACGAGGGAATGGAAATGGCCTTTCGATTGGACGGAATGCGCGCATCTCACCCCGTGCACGTACCGGTCAAGGATGCTCTTGACGTGAACCAGATCTTCGACCACATCAGCTACCTGAAGGGGTGCTCTGTTCTGCGAATGCTAGTCAGCCAGCTTGGAGAGAAGACCTTCCTCCAGGGAGTCGGGGCGTATCTGAAAAAGCACGCCTACGGAAACGCGAAGACGGAATATCTCTGGAAAGCCCTATCTGAGGCATCTGGAATCGACGTGAACGGCCTGATGAGCAGTTGGATTGAAAAGATTGGCCATCCTGTGCTGACCGTTGCTGAGGAGCCTGGTCAAGTCTCCATCAAACAAAACCGATACCTGTCGACGGGCGACGTAAAGCCAGAGGAGGATGAGACCGTGTGGTGGGTTCCTCTCTCCCTGCAAGGACAGGTTGGTCAGCAAGAGGTCCAGAGGTTAGCCCTTACGGACAGGGTCGCCGTCATTCGCGACATCGATGACGACTTCTACAAGCTCAACAGCAACGCAGCCGGATTCTACCGAACGAACTACCCTCCAGCTCGTCTTGCAAAGCTCGGCAAGCAGCTCGATC
Source organism: Hypoxylon sp. FL1284 (assembly GCA_022432365.1). Classification (NCBI taxonomy): domain Eukaryota; kingdom Fungi; phylum Ascomycota; class Sordariomycetes; order Xylariales; family Hypoxylaceae; genus Hypoxylon; species Hypoxylon sp. FL1284. The sequence goes on from JAJJXE010000002.1 coordinate 1,171,494, forward strand.
GCTTGAGCAACGAAGACAAGATTTCCATGGTAGGTTCGGCGGCTGATTTGGCCTTTTCGGGCTACGGCACCACCCCTGCTCTTCTCTCTTTCATTGAGGGCTTCAGCGGTGAGACCAATCAGCTTTGCTGGGCCCAGGTTCTCGACTCTCTTAGTCTGGTCAAAGCCATCTTTGGCGATGACGAGGCCATCAAACGGGGTCTGGAGAAGTTCACTCTCAAACTTATCAGCAGCCAAGTTGAGAAGCTTGGGTGGGATTTCCCAGAAGGCGAGGACTATCTCAAGGGATTACTGCGTAAAAGACTTCTCTTCAGCGCTGCTATGAATGGCCATCCAGAGTAAGTCGAGGACAATATTAACAATGACTCTCTTTTCCCCTATATCACGACGAACATTACACTCGACTGGAAAAGCTAATCAGGAATATAGGGTAACGAAACAGGCTGAGTCGATGTTCAACTCTTGGGCCGATGAGGGGACTTCCTTGCATCCCAATCTGAGATCGGTAGTCTACCGCGTTGGAATCAAGATCAACGCCGAAAAGGCAGTAAAGGCTCTCAAGAAAGAATGGTTTACTGGCAAGTCGATCGATTCTAAAGAAGTGTGCCTCTCCTGCCTAGGCCACGTCCGTGATCCCGATATCATCTCCAACAGCATTCTGCCCTTCAACTGCGACATGTCGCCGCCGGCGCCCCCGTCGGAATCGGTACCCTCGGGCGACATGCACACGCTTGGCAGCGCGATGTCTAGCAACTCGATCGCGCGCCCGATCCAGTGGAAGTATATCCAGGACAACTGGGAGAAGCTGACGACGAAGATGGCGAATCCGGTGGTCCTGGACCGTTTTGTCAAGCGCACCCTGCAGACGTTCACGGACGCCAAATACATCGACGAGATCGATGCCTTTTTCCAGGACAAGGACAAGAGCGCCTTCGACCGCACGCTAGAACAGGTCAAGGACGCTATCCGCGGCCGCGCGGCATACCGGGAGAGGGACGCCGAGGTGCTCAAGGAATGGCTTGGCGCCAACGGCTACCTCGGGTGAAGGAGTTGTATGTGTTGAAGAATCCGGTAAGCATGACTGCGGAGGCAGCGTCGTTGTGTAAGGCTATGTCGATCTAGTCTTATGTGTCAAGGGAGCATTGCGTTTCAATGGTGTAGCAGAGCATTTGCTAGGCGATCTCACGTATCCTCGACTCATCAACAAGAAAAAAAATTCATGATTTGACTGACCTGCTGCAAGTTGATAATTATGCTCAAACCTATGACGTACTCTCTATGCAACGTACCTAATTCATATAACTATACTTGACGTTTTTCTAGGTTGATCGTAATCCAGCACCGACCCCTTGGATCCTATAAACATAGTACTTCAGGGAGCTTGATTTACAGGTTATACGGATAAGCGGGAATAGCATCAAATACGGAAATGGGCATCATCACATCAGACGGGAGAAGTCGGCGAAACATGAAGCACGAAAGATGACCGTTTCCTCATCATGCATCTCTCTTGATTATCCTTTTGGTTACAACACCTAAACCCTTCCGGAATCGCCCTTGGTCAAATCGTCCCTTTCGCGTCGTAAATGCTAGCAAGACCAAATCCATTTTTGCCTGCGTCCATAGGTACTTTTTTGCTTCTTCTCCTTTCTTGGTACAAGAGAGCAACCGACTCCGGGAGAGTTAGTTGCTCGAGTATTCGGCTATAAAAAAAGCCATGAAACAAGGAGCCAACGCCAGTCGCCTTTAGCAGTAAGCCGCGCTTCGCCCTTTTTTTCTTTTCCTTTTCCTTGCAAAAACCAGAGAGGCTGAATGAATCCTGTACTTTTGGGGGTGAGAGAAGACGGGGAAAAAAAGGACCTGGCCAATTATCCTTGAGCTCCCTAAGCGCTCGTGAGTAGGTACATACACGCACTAGTAGTCCTGGTACTAGTGGTTGCTCGTCGAATTCCTTCCCTCTGCCACGTCATCTTCCAGCTGCATTCAAGAGGGCGGGGAGGTCATCGCCATAGCTGTTGAGCTAGGAGCCGGTCTCGAGAGATGCGACAGTAGGACCGACGAGCGCCAACGCGAGATCGACTCCTCTACGATGTCGCCTCGTTTCGCGGTCTACCGCCACGGCCCGCATTTCCTCCACGACCGCGACGAGATCCGCGTCCGCGTCCCTCGCCGTGTCCTCGGTAGCCGCCACGGTGGTCTCCTCGGCCTCGTCCTCGGTAACCTCCTCCTTCGCGGTCACCTCGCCCAGGTCGGTTGCGCTGGACTGCCTGGAAACCGTCGTTCGTTTCCGTAGCACGAGTCTACGCAATGGTTAGTAATACAATAATGTAGAATGCGTCTTGTCAGACGCAAGAGCATGAAAGCATCGACTAACCTCGGGAGGGTTCTCGGGCTGCTCGTCAGCCCAAGATTGGACGTTGCTAGCGGACATCGGTGTCGCAGACAGGCCAGTCTCGGTCTCGGCAGGATCTCGAGGCACCTTGACCCAGTCCTCCTGAGAAGCGCTTAAGTCATTGCCAGCATCCCACCGAGACTCAGCCGCAGCATTTGCGGCGCCGTCGGTGACATCAGCATTTTCGGGGAAGGCAGAGGCGGGCGTAGACTCGGTGTGGCCGTTAGTCAAGGCCGCGGTAGCACCGCCGGTGTCAATCTCGGTCAAGCCCGCGTGCGCAACAGTCGGGTCCGTACCGTTGATCACCACCGTATCAGCAGGCGTACCGGTCGGCTCGGCAGCAGCTTCGGGGTTGGCGTACGAGGCGGCGTGGGAAGCGGATATGGCTTTGACGTGGGCATCTGCGGAATCATTAGCAACAAGGTATAAGCAAATCAGTTTGGATTAGATGCGCACAGGTAGTCTGAAGCTCTTCCCCAGTAACACTATACGTGTTCTCCTCGGCGCCTTCGATGAGCTTCAGCATCGTGGCAACGGCATTCTCGTCTCCGGTGTAGACGTTCAACAGGACTCCTTCCAAGGCCATGTTCTCGTCCAGACCAGCATCAGCCTCCTCCGTTCGTCGGGCAGCAGCTAGGCGAAGGAACTGAGACAAGACCAACAGGCCATCTTCCTGAGTCTTCTTGACGCTAGCTTCAGCTTGTTCTTTCTGTTCTCTGACCTCGCGTACAGCTTCAGCCTTGTCCTTCTCGAACTTGGCACCCAAAGACTTCTCCAAGCTAGCCTTATCAGCAGCGGCGCGGGCTCTGTATTCGTCGTCCACCTTCTTATACTGCGCGAGCTGTTCCTCGAGCTGGGCAAGCTGCGACTCGAGTTGGGGCTTCTTGAGGCGCTGGGCGCGCTGGTCGGCGTTGATGATCTTGGCGTTGACAAGTTCGTCCAGTGACATGTCCTTGTGCTGGTCGATCAAGGCATCGGTCTTGGACGCGTTGGCCTACAAAAGTAGCATGGTTAGGAGCAAGCGGTGCTGAGGATCCGGTAGCGCATCGTTCGACCGGTTTAAGGACTCACAATCTTTTTATTGACATTGCGAATGTTCCTAGAGGAAAGAGACAACAATTTAGCAAATAGACGCGATTAGGATGCAGCAAGGATGGACCAACTTCTGAAGCTCACGAACGTAGGGGCTCTCGGAGCTGTCATCCTGACCTTCTTGGCCGGTGACGGAGGTAGGCTTCTCAGGGACAGACTGGGCTGAGGGAGCAGGGGAATCGGTTCGCTCGCCCTTGGCCTTCTTCTTCTTGGCTGACTTGGACTCGGTCTGGATGGGGGGGTTCTGGACAGCAGAGGCAGCCATGTTGGAGAGGTCGAATCGTGCACTTGGTAGTGGGGTGGGTTAGTTGATTATTTGTTATTTCTTTCTTTTCTTTTGCCTAGTCGAATAGGGCCCGTTTGGTCAAGATGAAAAAGTAAGCAAACAGGGCAAGATCTAGGCTGGGCAAGGTTTGCGAATAGTCAATAGTATAAGGATTCTGCGCAAGATGTGTCAAGTCTGAAAGACTGTAGGTTGGGTAAGGCTGCAAGAAGTAGAGTCGCAAAGGAAGAGCTTAGGGTGGAAGATGGAGTGGTGGTAAGCTGGTAAGCTGGTGAGGTGGAGGAAAGTGATGCAAGTGATTTGTCTTGGAGACCAAAGTGGATGTGGATGTTTTTTTTTTCCTTTTTTTTTTTTTTAAACTTTGGTTGAGTCGGCGTCGGGACGGCACTGCTTGCTTCTATTTACAGGGGTTCAGCCTTAGCTCCCCTTAGGCCCCAACGGCCCTAACAGCTCGCTACCCTTAACGTAACCCCCCCAAGCGTCATTCTGTAACGCCCTATGAGGTACCTGGCAGCCCCGGTCACGGCCCCCAAGCAGCCCCTACAAATGCCCGCTCCGTGCCGACGCTATCGTGTTCCTCATTGGCGTTACGAGCAAGATGCTGAACGCAGAGGAAACTTGGAGAATATCGCAGAATCTCAGATAAAAGGGCTTACTCATTCATATATAGCACGTAAAGTAATGATAACACTGATTGATATACCATTTATGAATGTCTTGTATTAAGGGCGCCCTTGATGCTTCTGATACTCATTCGCAAGGGGCTCTTGAGTTCATTGTGGTGTCTATTAAACATGCACTTCGCCGTAATTAAGACATGCTGGTAATGGGGGCGTGCGCCCTCTCCGCCTCTGCCTTTGCCACCTCCAACAAAACTGTTGGTCAGCCTGGAATGGCATGCAGGTTTCCTTTAGGCAGCCAGCCCAACTGCTCCGCACGACAGGCCTCGTCTGTGGCGGGCCATCGAAATGTTCAGAACATACAGCAACAGGCAGAGATGCCAAGCTGCGCTTGATCACCATTGATTTCGTTCTCGGGAGACTCGTGTCGTTTCATCCCTTGAATTTAGCTAGAGTATCCTTTGTCCACTCAAGTCAGCCTCAAGACTCGGTCGACAACGGGCTGTTACTTCAGATTGGGTAGTAGGAAGAAACATACCGCCGTGGCCTTCTTCACGCTTCTACCACTTATACCCCTTTCTCCGGCTTGTTTCGCGTCGATGACTGCCTCTTTTACCAATCTGCAGCTTGCTGTTAGATGAAAAGGAAAAAAAAAGACAATTATACTTGATCATATACAGAGACATACGTTTGCATAAAGAGTACGTAGTCAAGGAATATCTGTCGAGGCGCACACCCAGTTAGCACTCGGAGCGCGTCGAGAACGCGGGTTTCTTGCAGAGGCAGCCTCACCATGACATCGGCGTTTTTACTGACGCTGCACTTGGAATGGGCCTTGACGATTTTCTTCACCGTCGCCCTCGGGTACATTTTCTGTCCGGGAGCCATGTTCGATAGCGTCAATATTTGGTCTCGTACGTCTCGTGGTTGGCTCCTTGTTCGATCTTGTTTGTTGCGCGTTCAACTTTCTATTGTTGATTTTCCCAAATCGATAATAAGCTTGGGTACCAGGGTTGATGTACAGATGTACATACATCGAACCCCGGAAACCCCACCAGTACCTCAGTATACGTGCATATGCATCTAGCAAGCGTGTGGGAAAGGAGCTTGGGCCCGTTCTCCACCTTTCTGCTGACTTAGGGCTTCGGGTCACATGCTCCCCTCGACTTCAAGCTTTACACTTACCAAGTAGACTACCCGTCTATTGTTCACTGACACCATGGCAGACGACCTAGATGAGCTGGTATCATCGCGAGTAGTTGTCAGATTTACCCAAACTTCGAGTCGAGGCTCGCCACTGCGGTTCGCCACTGCGGCCATGCCTTCAGCCCCAGTATAAAAAGAGTAGCTGGTATCATGGCTTTGGTAACACCTCACAGTTCACTCGATCTACTTCTTGTGTTCCCTGAAATCGTGTAATAGCATCTATTGGTCTACTCCCTTCCTCGGCCAGGGCCGAGGCAAGGTAGATGGAGTGATCTGCCACATCCGTGAGGAATGTGAAAGACGATACAGTGCTGAAAAAAACAGGTCTACGCTATCAACCCCCCGAATATGCATTCGCCAGCATCAACTGCTAAGCAGTTAATGCTGAATGCAAGGAAACCTCCTGAGAGGACAAAACTTGCAAAATATCCTAACTCCTCCCCAGCCTCTTACCCTTCGTGACGTCGTATATATACTCATTTATCCTAGGAAAATCATATCCGTCTTGTACACCGAACAATGCTGTGCCTAAAGGATACGTACAAGGGCACTCTATTTTGTATGGACCATATGTACCCCGCGTGCTCTATGCCGGAGCAGTTCACGGATCCGCCGAACAGAGGAGTTTTCAAGAACCACCCTATGGTTCGAGGAAATCCCGCCTCTTCCGCGGTGTACCCCAAGTACGGTGTTCTTTTCGTCTAGTACCGGGCTACCTGAGTGTCCTTTAAAGTCGAGTCAGTTGATGTATCATAGTAGATGCTAGGTACCTAGGTATCTAGCCTAGGTACCTAAGCTAGCCAGAACGGAGATATGTGTCAAGGTCTTTCTTAAGTGTGCGTTACATACCTGGCATAGTACCGTTGTCGTAATTGATCATTCCGTTATACTTTTTTCTATGAGATGCACCGCAATCGCAAATTGAGTAGTACATGCGCTCATCCCCATCTTCCCTTGTTGGGTAGCCTGACACTGTTATCGTTCGTGCATCATTGGGGGCGTTGCTGAACTGCATCGGTGTAGTATCAGCAAATGGGGTGTCGATGAAGAGATAGCCAACATCATATTCGGGTGGAAAGGTCTTCTGCCAGCGAGTGGTCACAGCGCCATGCTGCGCCCACCGCATCTGGTTGCCACCGGTTTCATAAGCAACATAAGCTTGCACTCCCGTCACTGGGCCTAGCATTTCATCGAAAATACAATGAGCTGATGTGACGATAGTATGGTTGTCCACAAGAAATCCAGTTGCTACACAGCTTCCTGCCGCCCCAAAATGCAGGGCCAATCGAACTATGCCTAGAATTGCATCCATCAGCATTATATTATACTTGGAATCAGATACACAGCAGATTTGAAGAAAGGGGCGTACCTCTGAATGGCCCATTGACATCCAGGCATTTCAGGGGGGCCATTTCCATCGGTGCATGCCTTCTAAGTATGGCTTCTTCTGCAGCATGATCGTCGATAGCAAATGCGTCTAGTAAGTCGGTGCTGTCTGAGTCCTCCGAGATTGGTCCCATGTCCCAAATGAAAATGCCGTTGCCTGCGTAACGGCTGAAGGCCGTAAGTAAGATCTGGAATCGACGTTTCAATGCATGGCTATATGAGCTATAGGTCAGCTTAGGCGTGAACCTTGAGTATTTGAGTGACTACCTGTGTAGGTAGTTCAGGTACATAAGGTAGTTTTCTCACAGTAGCAATCGATGACGGCCTGGGCTCTGGAATGAAAATCAGTACCAAGGAAATTTATTCACGTAATAGGGAGATCTAGTTAAGTATACCTCTTTGTCTGACACGGATAGTGAATGGGATAATGGAGTTGTCATGGCTGGACAAATGGCGCTGCGGTGTCTCCCCCAAGACCCAATCAGGCGTGTTGTCGCGCACAGATAGCGATATGTATAAAAAGACTAGCTGACGATATAGAGAAGTAATAGTTGAAGTCTCCGTAAGACTGTGGGAAGACGATCTCTAATCGGGTCTTGGGGGGTTTCGCAGGATTAAAATTATAGCTTTCTACTTGCTGGTTTTATATTGAATAGTTTATTATAAAATACTGAAGTGCGAAAGCGTGGATTAGGCAGTTTTTCTTGGTGCCATCTGAGGGTATAAGAGTCCTTAAATACCTAAAGCCTCTCTATATTTATTATGTTCCCAGGCCTCACGTAACTATTGGTTTCCTTTCAATGTAAAGATCATAGCCAGAGGTAGCCGTGACTCGGTGGTAGTAATGTGTAGGACGAAGCCGCCAAAGCGATTATTTCTACCACTCGATTAGTTAGAAGTTCAATCGTGGCACAGGCAGTGCGGATCATAAGGCAAAGCCTCGGTATCAAACTTACTATCGCAATTTCAAGTCCTATTTTTATCCGAAACAAGCAGGCTTGACGCTTACTTGCGGTTGGAATTAAGTGAAACAGCATATAAACCTTTACATAGCCGCGCATTTTCACTATTTTAACAATATAAAAGTAAAAGTAATTAATTTTAATATTAAAAGTTTTAAAAAATTTAAAATTTAAAAATATAATCTATAAAACCATTTTATTTAAAAATGATAATTTAAAAAATTATATTAATTATATATAAAATATAAAAATATTTTATATAATAAATATTTATAATTAATTTTATTTAAATTTTATCTTATTTTTATTATATATATATTTTAAATAATATAAATAATTTTAAAAAAAAAGTTAAAAAATAATAACGTGTAAAATAATTATTAATTAATATAAAAATTTAAATACTAAATATAATATAAATAATTTTTAAAATTATATTTTAATAATTAATTTATTAATTATTTTAATATATGTTATAAACTTTATTAATATAAAGGTTAATAAAAAGGTTTAATTTAAAAATGATAATAACGTTAAATTTAAAAAGTTTTAATTTATAAAAATTACTTTTTTATATTTAAAATATAATTATAAGCTTAAATTAATAGCTAAGAAATTAATATAATAAAAAAAATAATTCTTTTTATATATTTTATAGTTTTTATAAAGCGTTTTAACATTAAAAGGTTTTAAAATAGCGGCGTTTTTAATTTTAAAAGTAACGAAAATAATAAAAAATGTTACGTAACTTTAATTTATTTTATCGGCTAAATAAACCTTTTATTTAATTGGTTTTTCTTAATTATATTAATTATATTTTATATTAAGTTTTTTTTTCAACTTATAAATTATTAACTTATAATAATATATTTTCAATTTATTTAATAATTTTTATAAATTTAAATATCTTTAATTTAAAAATAATAATTATTTAATTAATTATTATAACGTTTATTATATTATTTTATAAATATATTATTTTAAAATAATTTTATATAATAAATAAAATTAACTAATATTTATAATTATAATTTATATATTTTATATATTAACATTTAAAATATAAATTTAAAAGTTTTTATAATATTTTAATATAAAAAATCGATTAAATAATATATATTTTATCTTTATTAAACCGGATTTTTTTTTATATTATTATTATAGATTTAAATTTTTAAAAGAATTATTGATAAAAAAGTAAATATTAATTATTATCAAATTTTTATTATATTTCAAATAAAAATTAATATAAAATTCGAAATTTAATTATTTAAATTTTAAAAGTTTTATTTTTTTTTTTAAAAAAAAAAGAAACGTTTTTTATTTATATATATTAAATAAACCGTTTTTAATTTATTTTCTTTATTTTTTTAAACGTTTAAAATATTATTAATATATTTTGTCACGACTTAAATTACGACCGCTTTGAAAGAACTTAAGGACCGATGGTTACGTGATTGAGTCGCTTGGATCACCGAATGAAAAAAGCGATCCAAGCGAATCGAATAAATCGTTAAATCGCTTGAATAAAAAAAGCGATTTAACGATTTAATATATTTTATAAAAAAGGAGGATGAATATATAAAGATGGATTTCTTATTATATTTAGCTATTTATTTTTTAATTATTAATCTAAGTATTTAAGCTTTTTTAATATATAAATTGCATTTAAATATAGAGTATTTTTGAAATCTTTTTTACGATTAAAATCATTAATTTTAAACTATTATTACCTTTTAAACCAAGCCTTTTAAAGTACGTATCCAACCTATAAAGTTAAATTAATAAAAGTAATAAGCGGGATTGTAACATTTTAATAACTTATTTGGTTCATATTTAATGTTAATATAAAAAAAAAAGACTTATTTGCGGATAGTTTTTAAAAACCTTTAAAGCATGTTATTAAAAAAAATAACGGAACAAATAAACGTTTTAACAACCTTAAAATCAAATCTAACAACCGCATTAACAGCCTCAATGTAAAATTTACCAATAACTAAATTATAAATCGTTGAAATTAAAGCATTTAAACTTTTAAAATTATCTTTAAAAATTAAAAAACTTATATAAAAAACAATAACTGTAATATTTATTAAAATAATAGTAAAAGCTTTAACGTTTAAACTTATAAAGGCTTTAAAAAAAAATCAATAAATTAAAGCAAATAGCATTATTTATAAAATAAGAATTATTATTATTAGAAAAAGAATTTAAAAAAAAAGAAAGGATTGAATCTATACAATTTTTTAAAAACCTATTAGACCTATAAAATATTGAAAATATGGCATTTTTTTAAACCAAAGGCTTTAAACTTATTACCTTTAATAAATATAATGGAAAAGAAAATTTAAATGTATTTCTTATTTAAATGCGTACCCATTTTAAGTTTTATAAAAGTTTAATCGAAGATAAGTAATAAAAGGTTTTAATAGTTTTATAATTATTTATAGAACCAGTTTTTAAATGGTTTAAATCCATTTTTAAAAATTGATTTAAAAAAAACCAGTAAACGTATTAAATATTATTAAATATATTTTTAAGAATTTTAACCATTTTAAAAAAAAGATTTAACTTATATTTGGCGATTTTATTTATAAGTAAAAAGCCGAAATTAAATTATATCATTTTTAATAAAATAAATTAGCTTTTAACTACGTTATTAAATTTAAAAAATTGGCCATTAAATTAGGCTTACTTATTAAAAGTTTTTTTTATCTTTTTTATAAAAAATTAAAGGAATATGTTAAAAACGAACTTTATAATGAAAAAATTTACAAGGATCGAGATTTTAAGCAATTTAATATCTTAATAAAAAAGGCTATTATTATTAATAACGAAAACTTAAAAAAATATTTTGAAAAGAAAAAAGGAACCTTTTAAAACGAAAGGTTTTAGTTTAATAAAAACAATAACTTTAAAAATAAATAATAACAAAACGAACGATATAAAGGCATAAATATACATTTAAATTCCATTAAATTAAATAACATTTAAAAGTAATAGCAAAAGTAATTAATTGATAAATTAAAAATTAAATGTTTTAATTATAATAAGATAAAATACTTTAAAAGCGAATGTTAAAGCTTTAAAAAATAACAATTTTAATAAAAAGAAATATCGCAGCTTGAACGAAAATAGGCGTTTTAAATTAAAATCAAAGAAAAAAAAAAGATTAATAACATTTTCACGATAGCCACCGGTTTGGTAAAAGATAACGAAAGTTTTAAAGCTTAAAAATACCTTATTTGCAAAAAAGAAATAATACGCGTTTATAAATATTATCTTAAACACCTTTAATTTTTAATGGTAATTATAAATAATTATAAATGTTATAAAAGCAACCTAGCGAAATGTTTAAAACATAAAATCGAACATTATAATAATAACTTTTTAATAATAAAGGAATAATTTAAAACCTATAAATATTATAAAAAAAAAAAAGAACCTTTTAATTTTAAATATTTTAAATACTAAAAAGTTAAAAAAGCTAAAAATATTCCGATTATAAGCCAACATTGGCTTAATCTTACCTAAAAAAAGCAATGAAAAAATAACTATTAATAACTTCATTAAAATAAATGTTAAAATAAAAATTATAAAAAACATCGATAAGATAAGCACGATTATAAATATTAGAGATATTATATAAATAATTTTTATCGAATACATATAAACGTTAAAATCGATAACATATGGTTTTTAAAAAGCTTGAAGCTAAATAGTAACATTAAAAAAAATAAATATATTTACAAAATAAAACCATAATGGTTAAAATTCTTTAAAGCTTGTTACCTTTATTTAAAATTAAAACGTAGCAAAATAGCAATATTTAAAAAATATATATATTACAATTTAATACCATATAACTTGCATGACTTTTTAAATATAAAAATAAGTTTAAAAAAAGTATAAAAAAAATTAAAAAACCTTTATTTTAATAATATTAAAAATGTTTTTATGTAAAAAAACACGAAAAAGCAAATTATTTAAACTAAGGTTTAATACGAAAAATTTTAAAAACTTTATATAAAAAGCAACTTTAATAACTAAAAATATTAGCCAAACTATTACCTAATCAAATATGGAAAAATAAAATTCTCCCCAGTTATTAATTATGAAAAATACGGTATATATTTAATATTTTACAAAAAGATCGAACTTTTTTAAAAACATTTATATAAAAAAGAAAAACAAAAGATTTTTATAAAACTATAAAACCAATATGCAAAATTTATTATAAGAAAAAGGCCTTTTAATAAGTTTTATATTAAACCTTATTAAAAGAATTGCTTTAAAGATTATTATTTAATTCACGCCTTTTTAAAAGCAAAGAAATGGAGAAACAATAATTGAAAAAGAACGTTTAAAACGTTAAAAAAAGCTTATTGAAATATAGCCAGTTCAAATTTCAATTATAAAAAAGCATCTATCGGATTTTAACAGCAAAATAGAAATAGGATCAAATATTAAAAGTTTTATTTGAAAAATAGAAAAGGTTTTTAAAAATAAAGCATTAAAAAACCAATAAAGTTAAGACCTTATATAAAATCTAAATAAGATTAAATAATATTTTAATAATATCCATTCAATATAAAAAGAAATATATATAAAACAATGATTAATTTAAAAGCTTAACGAAGTTATATTTTAATATAAACAATATAACGAAATAAAATAAAATAGGTTTATAAAAAAAATTCATATAAACTAATAACGGTAAATAAAAGCAAATTTACTTATTAAAATGGCAAGATATTAAAAGAAACCATACCTTTTTTAATAAAAATCCAAAACCATTTTAAAACGATCACTTTTAACATTATAAATATTAACAATCACGACATAATATTAAAAATTAATTGGCTTAAGTTAAGCCACCCTAACATACATTAAAAAATAAGTCGTTTTTAATAAAATTAAATAAAAAAGTTAGCCTTTAAAACTTTCGAAAAAAAGAACGTAAGCAATTTAAAAAAGCAAAGTAAAAAATATATTACTTATATGCTTAAAAAACCAAAAATTGATAATCTATTATATAAAATATCATGTAAATATTTATAATTTTATAAAATGTTTAAAGATTGAATAAAAGAAAAATTGTTAAAATATAACCAATAAAACTATCAAATAAACTTTAAAAAAGGACAATTTTTAAAATTATTTCTAATATACCTTATAAATAAAAAAAAGTTAAAAGCATTATAAAAAAGAATTTAAAAGGATTTTAAAAAAGAATACATTTAAAAATTAAAATTAACATTTAGATATCTTGTAGTAATGGTACTTAAAGTTAATAAAGATAAAAAGTAAAAAATCGACGAAAACGGTAATAAAATACGATATAAAGTTATTAATTACCGTTATTTAAATAGTATTATTAAAAAAAATGGCCATGCTTTATCATTAATAAAGCTTATAAAAGGTTAAATTAATAAAGTTAAAATTTTCACGGCGTTAAACCTTAAAAACGGTTATTATATAATCCAAATAGTTTAAAAATATAAACAATATATAACGTTTAAAATAATATATAAACATTATAAGTATAAAGTAATGCCTTTTAAACTTATTAACGTTTTAATATCATTTCAATATATAATTATAACGGTTTTTAAAAAATATTTAGATATTTTTTTATTTGTTTATTTTAACGATATATTTATATATTTTAAAAATAAAAAAGATTATAAAAAATATGTTATTTTAATATTAAAAACATTTTAAAAAGCCAACTTGTTAATCTATCTTATTAAAAATAAATGATATGTTAAAAAGTTAAATTATTTAAACTTTACTATTACTTTTAAAAAGATACGCATTTAAAAAAATAAAATAATAACAATTAAAAACTAACCGGAATTAAAAAGCGTTACAAAAGTATAAGCATTTTATAGTTTTATAAATTACATTTAAAGATTAATTATAAATTTTAAAAATATCGTTAAACCATTAATAAAATTAACTTATTAAGTTTAATAAAAGGATGATATTTAAAAATTTAATAACAAAGCTAAAGTAGTTTTTTAACGTTTAAAAAATATAATCATAAAAAACCCAATCCGAAAACTTCCGGATTATATAAAAACCAAACAATTTAAAATAAACGCTTTAGATTTTATAATCGAAGCAGTTTTAAAATAATAAAAACCAAACGAAAAGTGGTACCTCGTTACGTATTATTTAAAAGCATTATATAACGTAAAATTTAAATATAAGATTTATAATAAGAAGTTATTAATAGTTATTCGAGCATTTAAAAAATAAAAACCATGGTTTAATAGAACTAAAGATCCCATTAATATTTATTTAAATTATAAGAACTTTACATAATTTATAACTATTTAAAAACTTAACTAAAAACATAAAAAATGGATAATATTCTTATCTCAATTTAATTTTAAAATTTATTACATTAAGGGAAAAAAAAATATCCAAGCCGATTTTTTTAATAAAAAAGAAAACTATAAAACCAAGGTTAAAAAACGAAACATTTAAATGTTAAAATAGTAATTAAACGAAGCAATTATTTTAACATATATATAAATCAATAAAAACGATTAGATTGAAAAATTTTGAAAAGAATATAATTAGTAAAAAAGAAACCTATTTATAATGTAAAAAACATTTTAAAAAACATTAATGTATAAAGGTAAGGTTTATATATTAAAAAACATTTAAAGGAAATTCATTAAGAAATTTTATAAACACCTTTTATATAGACATTAAAAAATTTTTAAAATAAGGTTAAAAATGTAAAAGATTTACGATTTTTTAAAATTTAAGGCAATAATCATTAAAATAATTAAAAAATATAACATATATAATCAAGTTAAAAAAGTTAAATACAAGCCATATAAATTCCTTTAATTTATCGAAATACCAAACAAACTTTTTAACATTATAATATAAAATTTTATCATAGAATTACTAAAGTTAAAAGACTTAATTACAAGCATATATTATAATTTAATTTAGGTAATCGTTAATAAATTTATTAAATATAAATATTTTATATTATATAAAAAGGATCGCATTTTAAAATAGCTTACGTATGCATTTATTAAAGAAATTATTAGTAAATACGGAATTTTTAAACAAGTAATATTAAATAAAGACCTTATTTTTACATTATATTATTAGCAAACATTTATAAAAAAAATTGAAAGCAAGTAAAAGCTTTTTATTATAATTTATTTATAGATAAATGGATAAATAAAAAAACTTAATTAAACATTTAAATAACATTTAAAAAATTACGTTAATGATTAATAAGATAATTAAATAAAATTGTTATTTTTAGTTTAAAGCGTTTATAATATAATAGTTAATAAGGATATGAAAATGTTACCATACATTATGTTATATAGATACGATGTATATATAAAAAAACAAGAATTAAATAACAATAAAGTATTAAAAGTATAAACATTTGTTTTAAAAACGGAAATATTTATAATAGAAATTTAAACATTATAGTTTACATTTTAAAAACGATTATAATTTATTTAAAATAAAATGGTAGAACATTATAATAAAAGAAAAATTAAAAAACCAATTTTTAAAAAAGGAGACAAGGTTTATTTATTTTAAAACAAGTAAAATTCAACGCTTAAAATACTATAAATTTATATAAAAAGGCCTAATAAAAAATTGGATTTTAAAAAACTAAAACCCTTTTTTATAAAAAAAATCCTATTTAAAACCAATTATCAATTAACAATCCTATTAATAATAAAAATCCGTATTAAAATTTTTCATATAATAATGTTAAAACTAGTATTTAAAAACATTAAACTTATTAAAAACGTCGAATTAAAAAAAACCTAAAAAAATATAAAATCAAAACCATATTAAACTTAAAATTAAACAAGGAATAAGTTAAATATTTCATTAAATGGAAGGGATATCCATACGAAAATAACATATAAAAGCTTATTAAGCACTTTTAAAATATGAAAAAGATGTTTAAGAAATTCCATCGCTAAAATCCAGATCGGCCAAAACTTTAAAAGGATTTGCGTTTGGATTTAAACCAGCTTAAAAAAAAAAGAGGAAAACCGCAAAAGCATTAAAAAAACCTGCCTTTTATTAACAAGCCTTTTCTTTTTTACATTTAATACGATTCAATTCTTTTATAGAATTAAAACCACGTGCAATTATTTAATAAAGCTTTTTAAACCAAAGTTTACGCTAAATACGTAATCGTTTTATTTTATTTATGGCCGCTTTTTTAACAGCCCGAGTAACGGAATAAAAAAATTTCACTTATTTTAATTCCTTTTTAATCTTATGAAATTGCTTGGTAATAAAGGCTACGTTATTTTTTAAAATTTCGTACACGTTACACTTTAAATGCTTTAAATAAATACACTTCTTGCAACGATTAAAATCTTTTAAAGCAATATAAAAAGTTTTAAACGTTTCGCATAAAAAATATAACATTTTTTTACGACCGTTTAATTTAATAAAATTTAAAAGAATTATATAATTTTCGGTAGCTTTTTAAAAAGGACGGAAAGGCTTGTTTTTAAAACTTTTAATAACGCGACCAAACATGATTTAAAAAAGTAAAGAATATAAACTTAAAATTATTTTTAAAACAAAGATTTTAAAAAAGAGGGAATAATATTACAACCTAAATTACAACCGTTTTAAAAGAATTTAAAAACCGATGGTTACGTAATTAAATCGCTTAAATCATCGAATAAAAAAAGCAATCTAGGCAAATCGAATAAATTGCCAAATCGTTTAAATAAAAAAAACGATTTAACGATTTAATATATTTTATAAAAAAAAAGAATAAATATATAAAAATAAATTTCCTATTATATCTAACCATTTATTTTTTAATTATTAATTTAAATATTTAAACCTTTTTAACATATAAATTACATTTAAATATAAAATACTTTTAAAATTTTTTTTATAATTAAAATTATTAACTTTAAATTATTATTACCTTTTAAACCAAGCTTTTTAAAATACGTATCTAATTTATAAAATCAAACTAATAAAAATAATAAGCGGGATCGTAATATATTTTATAAATTATTTGTTACGATTTGGTGGTTTATAAGCTAAAAAAAAGACCCAATATAAGATGTGGTTAATATAAAAAAAGGCCAGTCGGATAAAGGGTTTATCCGACCAAGGAGTTAAGGTTACGTGACACCTTTTACTATTTTCGCTACTTTTAAAGCGCAAGGCGCCGCTACCCTCGCTACCTTTAAAACTAAAAGCGCCGCTACTTTAAAGCCTTCCGGCGTTAAAACGCTTTATAAAAAACTATAAAATATATAAAAAAAACCATTTCTTTTAATATATTAATTTTTTAATTACTAATTTAAACTTATAATTATTTTTTAAATATAAAAAAATAATTTTTATAAATTAAACTTTTTAAATTTAATATTATTATTATTTTTAAATTAAAACCTTTTATTAACCTTTATATTAATAAAGCTTATAACATTATTATATAATAATTTAATTTATAAAATCATTTTTAATATTTTTATTATTAATATTTTTATTTTAAAATTATATTTATAAATATATTATTTAATTAATTAATTATAAAATTTTAATATATTTTTTAATATTTTAAACCGTATTTAATTATATAATAATATTATATTTTATATTAAAATAATATTAATTTTTAATATTTTATCGTATGTTAATAAAAAAGAATTATAATTTAAAATATAATAAAAATATAAAATAATAAACAATCGATTTTTCGATATTTTTAAATATATATATTAAATATAATAATTTATAAAACTATGGTTTTTTATATAATAATTAAATTATTATTTATTAATTAATTACCATATAATATTTTAATAAATAGTTTATAATTTGCAATTAAATTATATTTTAATATATATAATTATAAAATTTAAAAAGCTTGGGATTTCGTTTTTTCTTTTTTTAAGTAAATTAGTATCCGTGTTTCGTCGGTTAAGGTGGGGCGGAGAGCGGACGGGATCCGAGCTCTGAGCGCTCTCCCATAGATAAGCCAATACACCCAAGCTTATCTATGGGAGAGCGAAACAGAAATGAGAGGTGCTTTATAGATTAAACTACCACCATGTTCTAGTACATACGACCATAGGATCTGGAAAGCTCGGGGTCCCGTCCGCTCCCCCCTCGATAAACCAGATACCGCCGGATCAGTAGTTGGGTCGGTGACGACCAGCGAATACCTGGTGTTGTATGTTATTTTTTTTAATCTTTTAGATACATGTGTCCTCTCCCTTCTTTCTCCAGAGGTAGACTGATCTATTGAGATGGTAAATAACTTGAAGTCGAGTTTCTACAGTCTTTTTAGAAATAATATTTCCAATCTGCGAATCACGGGTGACCGTACATTCAAGTTACTCTTGTGATGAAGAGCCTCCACACCATTTTGCTACCCTCGAATAAAAATCTCATATGTCATAGTCTCGCAGCGCGTGTAGCCTTGAATAAGTCTTTTGGAGTAGTTATACATTGTTGGTTATCGTTGTAACTTGAGTGGCTTGAGTAAGAGCGTGCTGTTAGGGATGGGACAAACCTAGGTAATCAGAGGGCATATCAGTTTAGACACAAGGCACAGTGCGATGGAGACGCGGAGGATGCCGGCGTTAATGATAAAAGGCATCAAATTATTCGTAAATGAAGGTGCCTCTCGACATCGGCCGGTAAATCGGAATCCGTCGATGCATGGGATGAGTGTGGTTCGTTATAAGACCTATGAGCTGAACTTCGGTGCAGATGAAAGTAGCCCCTACCTCTCGAAGCAATCTCATAAATAAGGACCCGAATTGGACTCTGGGCTTCATTTGGCGTCAGATATGCCCAGATCCGGCAGAGGAGGCAATCCACGCAGCGAGCCTCTTGTGACCGGCCCGCATAGTTACAACAGAGCTACAGTTCTCCTACTATGAGCAAGGCAAGTTAGAGTTTAGATTACAATTCGAGAGATTCAGGAACATATGGAGAGGCTGTGGAACATGTTGCGTCTTGGTACTCCCCCGAGCGGGCTGTACACCTTCGCAACCTCGAGGACGTCACAATTCCTGAAGGCCTCGCAACGTTTCTGAGTGAACACGTGGTAGTGAGACTGACTGGGCTTGTACTCTCAGCCTGAGCTAAATGGGTGTTCCCTTTTCTCGGACACAGTTTAATATGGCATAGTGTTGTTGTTATTAGATGGAGACAGAAAAAAACTTCACCTGGTGACACGATGGAATTGATAGTGGTGTGCAAGTATACCTAGATAGGTATATGTATCAGAGAAACCTTGAAAGAAAATAGTGGTAGAGGTTTATTTCATGATGTGCCTTGAAAAGGCATTATGACAGTGTCAAGGACACGACGTTGCCAGAGGCAAGTATCCATACTGAAAGAGCAAGTGATTAGAAGTTGTAGAAATTTGGGTACTTACTATACGAGTTCGCGAGGAGGTAGATGGACAGCGACAGAGAGAAATCTTGTCGACTAGTGGAGGGAAAGTAGTCCTTTATATTCAAGGTCAGTCTAAATACAGCATCCCACGGCAAGTCCTCCTCCTACCCCACAGTCTTCTTTACAGTACCACACTGTACCTCTACACTCACACCATATTTCATCTTTCATGCCCGCATCATTGTCTCATCCACATCACCAGCGGTCTCTCATACGCAAACACCACCAAGACCTGGGAAATGGCGTCTGGCGTGCCAACCCATCGCCAGTTCCTCACCTCTCTCATAGACAGTCTCACATCAATACCCACCCCTCCACCTTCCACTACCACCGCTCCCCCCTCAGCGCCCAACACCAACAGCAACCCGCTGAAGCGCGTCCCGGCCGCCTGCCGCCCCCTCCTGACCACGCTGTACGCCCTGTACCCGCTGATCCTGCTGCCCGCCCTGGACCTCCTGGACCGGCGGCTGGTCACGCGCGTGTTTGTCAGCCCGCCCCAGCAGCAGGCCGAGACAGGAGGACGGCCTGACGCAGAGGACAAAGCGGCCGACGAGACCGCGGACACGGGAGGCCGCAGTCCTGCTCACCGCAGCAGCAGCTACTACGTAGTGCGATCAGCGCAGCCGGAACCGCGGCGACACGGCCGAGTCTCGGGCGGAACGGCGCCCGCGGGGCCGTCGTACGTGGTGCGCCTGGCGGCGTGGAACTGTACGTGCGCGGCCTTCGCCTTCGCCGCCTTTCCGCGCGAGGACGCGGGCTCGGGGCTTCGCTCCTCTTCTCACGTCGTGGTCGACGAGCCTGCCGCCGCGTCTAAGCCGAGGAGAAGTAGTAGTAATAGTAGGCCGGGCGGGACCGAGGAAGAAGATGTGGAGGTAAAGAAGGGGGGGAGAGAGAAGGAGAGCTGGGAGTTTGGCGCGCTGAGCGCCGACGGCCGCGAGGGCAGCGGCATCGCCGGGGTGCCCTGCTGCAAGCACCTGCTGGCGTGTCTGCTGGCGGAGAGGTGGGCTGGCCTGCTTGGCGGGTACGTGGAGGAGAGGACGGTAGGAAGGGAGGAGGGCGCGGGCCTGATCGCGGATATCTGAGAGAAAGATGGCCGGTAGTACGCTTCTACGCACGGAATGATGTATGACTTTACGAGGTGACGAGTATTCATGTATTTGCTTAGCCTTCAAAACATACTCGTCAGAAGGCGACATTGATGCCATGCATGGATTCCAGCTACTTGCTCTTGTCAAGATAAACGAGGCAATCAGGGTAACATCGCGGCATCGTCTGCAGACGAGCCGTCTGATCGAGCTCTATCAATGCGTATGCACGAGGAACCCCTGACCTCGGAATTGACTGGTCCCCCCTAATTGGCGTAATGTACAAAAGGTTCTGTTGGCTACCTACCATCCCGCATAGTTCATGATAACCCGTTATTTCTTCTTTTCTTTGTCGTTACTCTTCTCCGTCGGCTCTTCGCTGGTACCGCTGGCGCCGTTTTCCTTCTTTTCCTTCTCATCCTTGCTTGCCGTCGCCGCGGCCTCCTCCTTCTTCGCCTCCTTCTCCTCCTGTTGTTGCCGGTTCTGGATCTTGTTCTCGATTAGGTCGTGGAAGGCTGTGATGGCGCGGATGAGACTGCTGAGGTAGATGGCGAGGAGCTGGTCGTTTGTCTTGACGCTCATCGCATACGACAATTCGCTCGTGTTGCCGTTCTTTCCGTCGGTGCCTGGCTTGGGCGTCGAGAGGTTGGGAAGGAGGTTGAAGACGTCTTGAAGGTTGCCTAAGACTGCATGGTTCACTGGCAGCTTGCCGTCCTGAACTTTCTGTAGGTAGGCTTGAATGTCGCGCAGACGGAGATGTAACCCTTGAAGGGACTGTAGTTGGTTTGTGATGCGTGTCGACAGGGTACCAATAGCTACGTCGCGAATATCCCTGAGCAAGTGTTCCACGCCAATCTCCTCAGCCTCCTCAGCCTCGATAGTAGATGGGGTGTGCACAAAGGTCTTGGATGTAGTTGTACCGTCCTATACATGCTTCGAAGTTAGCCTCTACTTAGGGTATTATCATGGCAGTGCAAGTTGACGTACGTCCTTGATCTCCTCCACGGCAAAGTATGCATCTGTCGGGACGCCAGACTCCTTTGGGTGGACATCGATAATGACCAGGAGCGGGTTCGGCGTGTATCTCTTGAACAGCTCGTTGACTTCGAGATCGGATGCGCGCAGCTTGGGACCGGAATGATACCAGCCTATCAGTTTTTCTCTCGCGTTGACCTTCTTGAACATGTCGTTCATGTTCTCGACATAGTTATGGTCCAAGAACCAGACGGAGGGGTCGTCATTGTCTTCCTCGAATGGCACTGTAGAGAAAGTCTCGGTCAGAGCTGGCGAGGTAATTGGGCGCGGTAAACGATATTCTATAGCGAGACTCACCTGCGAAGCTGTTGGATACTCGCACAGTCTTGCCCGTGTTCTGACCTAGAAGCACACCGACCACCCGCTTCTTGGTTCCCTTGGCTGCCCGATGGAAGTGATCTACAACAGAGAGAAGGACGAGGGGGGCGACGGTGACATTGTTGTTCACGAAGGAAAGCGTTTCGGCGGTTGTAGCAGGCATGGTGAGGAGGACTACCGGCGAGGAAACGGGAAAGGTAGGAATAGGCCGAAGCTTGCTAGAGGAGAATGTCAAACAAGCTCGTAGATGTTGCGCAATGTAACCCAGTAGTACCTAATCGTTGTGAGAAGAAGGCTGTAGTGGATTGCGTACTGTGAGGCTGCCTTCGATATTCCGTAATCGTAATCCTGGGCTTGAGCTTAGGTCTGGATCTGGCCTAGCGGGAGAACAGGTGGGTTGGCAGCTGGTTATGCCTGGCAGTTGACAAGCCTGATAGCGATAAGCATGCGGGAGGGGGAAATCTGTGCGACCCGCAAACTGATGAAGCTGATGTAATCTTGATCATGCTACGGATTATATAATACGATTTGCCTGCAAGCTTACCTAACACTGTCGAAGAGATATGTGGCTGAATGTTGTGGCGTGCTCCTCTTCACTATTTCTCGAGTATTACAAGGATAGCCTGCAAACTACAAAGCTGCAAAGTACACACATACAGAGATCGTCACGACCGAAGCATCTTGACTTGGGTGAGGTATATTACCAAGGCACGTACCTAGGTAGGCACTATCCTCTCGCGGCTAGATCAGAGTATCCCGCCGTATCCGCTTGGCCGAGTAATCAACATCCGTCTTGGCGGTTACTTGTTACGTCTAACTGTAGGCTACTTACCACTTGCATCAAGCGAGACGTCCAACAGAAGGAACCTCGATATGTATGATATATCAAGCATGCCGAATTGGAGCAAGGTAATATTGTCGTCAGTGAGCCATACCAGCATACATATGTGTGTGTGTTTCCCCTTTAGAAACCCCGCAGAGGTAAAAGGAAACAGATAATAATAGAGAGTGTCCAACATCTCCAGACTCGAAATCTGAATATAGAACATAACCGTAGACCTCGGCTGCCCGGGGGAAGGAAGTCGTACACTAGAAAAATAGCCGATCACTAAGCACCAGGCCTAGCTGGGCAAGGCTGAGATGGTCACGGACAGATGCAATTTCTAGTCGGAGTACAAGGAGCTTCCAGCACAGACTCGACAGACATTAGCTGTCTTACTACTGCAAATGTACATGTGTGAGAAGCTGGTCAGTGCCTGCGTGAGAGTACCGGGGGTTATCCACCACCTCGTGGGCGAAGCTTCCATGACAAGTGCTAGCAGGCTAGTGTGTGTACTGTGTGAACCACAAGGAGATGTATTTGACCTTGAACCTGGTCTTTATTACCACTGGTGCTTTTTACCAGGCGCCGGGACTGCAAGATTGTGCCAGTTTTAGCGGCTGCTATGACCTAGAGCCCCCCCAATCTGCAGGGAATTCCGGCTGTGTTAGCCACTAAGAAGCCCCAATTGCCCCCCCCCCCCTCCAGCCTCCCGCCTAGCTCTGACGAGCTTTTTTCCTTCTTTGCGCCTCTTGTTATCGCAATCGAAGCTGGCACTTGGCAAGCTCCGTCGCCTGTTATATAGAGCTGGTGACATACCGGCTGCAGCTGTAAAAGCGCAGAGCTCGAAAAAAAGAATCCCCCGATCCCCGACTTCGCAAGAACCGAGGATCCAATTCCACGGAGTTTCCAGCATAAACTTACTACACTCTACCTCTCCCAACCTATCCCGTCCCGTCGGCTCCGTGCTCCCTTGCTTTTCTTTTTTTTTTTATTTCCCTCTTCGGTTTATAACTCTCTCAGTCGCTTCTCGCCGTCCTCTCTTTCCCCTCCGCCTTGGTCAGGCTAAATTGATTTCCCCAACCTCTCACAATGGGTCTCATAGACAATGAGTTGAAGCGCCTGCAGGACGTCGTGTCCGGGCTCGAGGACCGCGTACATCGCCTGGAGCAGCGCCAATCTGGCGAGAGCCCGTCCTCTGAGAGCGTGCGCATGATCCTTATTGGTCCCCCGGGAGCTGGTACGTTTTTTTTTGTTCGAAAACGAAGCATGTCGTGCTCGAGAACCGGGGCTCGGTTTGTTGAGCCGCAGCTCGGCCCTCGGTGAGATAACGGCGCTGACGGGATTTACTGGATTCTAGGCAAGGGAACGCAGGCGCCCAAGATCAAGGAAAGGTTCTCGTGCTGTCACTTGGTGAGTCGCCCAGCTTTGAGGCAATTTTAGCAGCTTGGTGTGCAGTGGAATTGCTAATGCTCCTCGGCTAGGCTACCGGTGACATGCTCCGATCCCAGGTCGCCAAGAAGACCACTCTTGGCCGGGAAGCCAAGAAGATCATGGACGCAGGCGGTCTGGTCAGCGACGACATCGTAGTCGGCATGATCAAGGAGGAGCTCGAGACCAACAGGGAATGCAAGGGAGGGTATGTTTTGTGCTGCGCCTGTTTGAGGCCATCCTATTTGGAGCGCTAAATTGACAACTTCTCAGCTTCATTCTCGACGGTTTCCCCCGCACAGTCGCCCAGGCCGAGTCGCTCGACAAGATGCTTCTGGAGAAAAACCAGAAGCTGCAGCACGCCGTTGAGCTTCAGATCGACGACGCCCTCTTGGTTGCTCGCATCACCGGCCGTCTGATCCACCCCGCCTCTGGCCGAAGCTATCACAGCGTCTTCAACCCGCCCAAGGCTCCCATGAAGGACGACATCACGGGCGAGCCCCTGGTCCAGCGATCCGACGACAACGCCGACGCCCTCAAGAAGCGACTACAAACCTACCACGCCCAGACGAGTCCGGTCGTTGGCTATTACAAGAACACGGGCATCTGGAAGGGCATCGATGCTAGCCAAGAGCCGGGCCAGGTCTGGAGCAGTCTGCTCAAGATCTTTGACGAGAAGAGCCCTAAGAAGAGCGGCATTCTCAGCAGATTGACTGGTCAATAGACCAGCAACCGCTACTCCTTGTCTTCGAACCCCTCGCATTTTGCTCTTATGAGCAGTGACCTTCCAAGGGATATAATGTCGGGAAAAGTCATCAACGATGGAATGTTTAGTTCCGGGCGGGTGGGCGTCTTGTGATTTTCTATTGAAAGCAACACCTTGGGCAGCAGGAAGGATAGATCCTCGGAGATTCTGATGAAGAGTGACGAAGAGAGAAATGAAACCGAGACAAGGGGCACGGCATAACGACCTATGCGACGTATCATACGAGTCAATTGCATGTACCATGTCATGAATAAACCTTTCAAGGAAAAAACGAAGACTGAATAGGACGTGATCGTGTTTACTTTTTGAGCTGACCTCTTTGCCTCGGCCGCGGACAGCAATATGGCGATATAAGAGGTGAAATAAGAGGTCTCATGGTGGGGCAATAAGCGATATCGGTGGGCAATTTAACACGGCTGTTTTCCTCGCTGTCGAATCTCCCATCGAACCCAGCTTTACCTGCAGCTTCAGCCATTCTTTGAGTATAAGGGGTAACAGATATGACTTAGATCCATTGGCCCAGCGCAAGTGGACCGAGGCCATAGCTTTCTTCTACCACTCTTCACTTGACAAGGAACATGGCTGCGCGTCATCTTGATATGTACGTCATTCCCTCACAGACAGATGACCGTAGATGAAACCGGTCCAAAGGGACAACAAGTTCCCATTGCTCGGTGCATCTTGTAGGAGAATCCTGGTTAGGTACCCTACGTACCATAGCGTCGCATGCTGCGCTGCTAGAATCGTTCTAGACGTCAAGAATCATTCTACAGCATCATTCCTAAAGCAATAAATCATTCCCAAGGTTAAAAACCATTCTCAAGGCAAGAAATTCAAGGAATCATTCCTTAATCAAAATCATTCCTACGTTTATTCCTATTCTTGGAAAACACCACTTCGCGCTATGGTAGGTAACAGAGGTCATTAGTTGACGGAACTATGGCCTCCTCTTAACTTCCAAGCCTATCTGTTTTAGCAAAAGCCCATTTCGTAGTACATACTGGCGCGGCGCTGCGGATGCCGGTAGGAGTGGGCGAGTTTCAGCTGTTTGCGCGCAGAATAGGTCATGACTGATATCCAGCGGGAGTGGGAATAAGACTACTCCAAAATCACGATCAAGACGTTCACCACACTCACCAGTTTCACCAAGTCACTTCGTCCCGTTTAGAGTCCGTCAGACATAACAGTACCACGTAACTTTTCATTAGTCGTCCACACACACGTTGTAGCTACTCCCTAGCTTAGAAAGAGACAAAAACAAGAAACAATAAGTAGACAAAAACCCTCCAACTCCCCCCGGCCTCGTCATCATCATCATCTGCGGTCGTGACCATATACAATGAGGGGGGGTACCTAGGGAGCCGTGAAGGGAAGAACGGACAACGCAAGAGACACCACCCTTCCCAACGCCCCTTCATCTCTGATCGTCGAAAAAAAAAAAAAAGGTTCCATCCGCCTCCTTTGTCCGTGACTCCGTGCCGAAAGAAAACGCCGGTGCAAATGCTTGTTTCGAGTTCCGTTTTGACGGTTTGCCGAACGCCGTTTCGCCCTGGGGTATTACAAGCAGGTAGGTGTATTAAGAAGTTGTTGTTGCTTGGGTCTCAGACCAAGCCTTCTCCGTCTTCGCCACGTCCGACTTCTGCGGTGAGCGTGTCCAGCCCGCTACAGCCAGCTTGCTGGGCGGTACGGTGACAGGTGCCACTAAGCAGAGCGTCCCTTAGCCGCCCGCGTCGCCGGCGCGCTCCCGTCCCTCCGCGAGCCCGTTCCCGTGACCATCTGCCGTCGGGGTGTGGCCATCCCCTGCGCGGCGCTCCTGGCTCTGCCGCGGCGCTCCTTGATCTGCGCCAAGGCCTGTTCGCGTGACATGGTCGGCGTCATGGCCGGGTTGTTGATGTCGAACGATGGTATGCGGTTCTCGTTGTTGTTGTTGGTGGTGGTGTCTCGGACGGGGACCGTGGTCGTAGTCGTCATGGTGTAGAACGCGGCGGATGTATGCGGGCGTGCGCCGTCATGTTCCATCTCCGCCTCTGCCGATACCTCCGGAGTGACAACATCTCCTCCTTGTTGCTTCTGGTCTGAGGTTTGACCAGCAGGCGCTTCAGTGGGAGTATTCGGCATGTTGATCGCCATGCAACGAGATTCGCCTTCATGGGGCGCGTTGAGAAGCGACAGAAGAGAAGTGCGCTCTTGTGCCATCAGGGCAAACGTGGGAGGATCAACAGATGGGGTGCGGGAGTAGTAAGTACGTTCCGGTTCGGGGTCCACCAGAGTCGGCGGCTCTGAGGCAGACTCCTCGGATTTGTCCATGGCCTCGATTTCTAGTTGAGAAACGGTCCTGAAGGTTCCTTCAGACGGCACGAATATCGTCGAACGTCTGGGCTCTTCAGCAACCTTGGGTTGTTGCTCAGGCTCGTCGATCTGCTCGCTAGTCTGTGTAGCATTTTCCGTCGGTACTTCCATCGCCTCTTGTTGCTCAGGCTTGGACTCCTCTGCTAACACGGGTTTGGTAGGTGTAGGCTGCTCGGATGAGGCACGTCGCGGTGAGGCGCCGGGTGCCTTGCCTAGGATGACGAGATCCGCCGGATCCACGATTGCCATGGAGCCTGGGCGCTCTTGACGCGCAGTCAACGAGGCACGGAATGCAGTGCTTCGGCGAGGCCGAGCTTTGGCGCATGCGCAAGTTCGAAGTTCGCATTCCGTCTGCACGAACTCGAGATGTTCTTGGGCGCGATCAGCTCTCTGTTTCTCCCACTGCCACAGATAGGTCAATTCTTCTATCTCAGCTTCGCTTGCGGCGGAAGATTGGATGTCTGCGGTCGACAATGATACTCGTGGCCTCTTAGGCGATGCGAACTCGCTGTCTGGCTCCTCGGGCGGCAGTGGCAAGCGGCCTTCGGCTGCGATTCTGGCGACCTCTTCGCTCTTGGCAGCGGCTCTGTAGGCATCGCGCTCCTGCTCGGCAAAAGTGACACGCTCGAGAGCCTTCTCCAACTGTTGCTGAATTTCGACAAGCTGGTACCGCGACGCGAAAGCTTCTTGCTCTCTAGCCTTCCCAAGTTCCTTCTCTCTTGCTAACGATTCCTCGGCCGACTTGCTGTTGTTCCGAACGGCTTTGAGTTCTTCCTGTATCTTGACGATGGATGACTGTGATTTGAAGACTTCCTTTCGCGCTTGTCGCACCTCCTTCTCCCATATGGCTTTGCTGTGCTGGAGCGTCTCCTTTGCTCGGCCGTATTTTTCCTGATTGACACGTCAGTGCTCTCCGACATATTAGTGTAGAAGAAAAGTAGGACATAGTATAATTACCATTACGTCCTCTAGTCTTTCGCCGACTTTGCGCTCTCGGCCTCGGCTCTCCTCGACCTGTCGGCGCAGCGCTCTCGTCTCGTCTCTGTAGCGTCGCATCTCGGCCTCTGCCTCCTCGCGCCCTAGCATGGCTCGCTTCAAAGCTGCGTCGGCTGTCTTGCGTTCTAGCTGTCTAGACATGGACGCTGCAGTGGCTGAGGCGGGGTGGGCCATGTTGTTGAACTGTCGGATCTTATCGTGCACGTCGCTGTCACGATGCTGATGGCCTAAAAGGGAGAAGGGTACGGCTTCGCGTTGTTGATTAACTCGATCGGCGGACATGAGTTGGAGTGGCGATGCACCTGGCGAACCCGGCGGGCTAGACGAATGGTCCATATCGATCATTGATCTGTGTGCGGCCGATATTATCGTTGAGGTGTGTGCGTTGTTCAAGAATGATGGTAAGTTATCGTATGTACACGAAGCATAGAGAGGTCGCGAATGGTGTCATGCCTTAATGTCTCGCGCGCGTTGTGGTGATTAGTGATTAATCAAAGTGGAGGGTGAGACAAAAAGACGGCTTTGCCTAGGAAAAATCTTGGAAAGCGTTAGAGCGCTAGTCAATGTTTACGCTTGACATAATCACCGTTGCCAGGCCAATTTCGATGCGAAAGCACGTATCACTCCCCCGCTCCACCTTTCTACCAAGCGGACTCAGCCGACATATGTCTTAGCAGGTGTCGTGTCAAGTGCCTGGCGGCTGTCTACCATTATTGATAGAACTGATAACTGATACGGAATACATACAGCTGAAACTCCTTGTCTCTTCTGTTCTTTTTTGTCATGCACGGCTTCAAGTGTAGACTGGACAAGTCACGAATTGATCAACCTCAAAGCCTCGTTTTACAGTATCTGTACTAACTTCACATCTGTAACAGCTACTCATCCAAGTCACGCCAGCCTTGGTAGGTTTCTCGCAGTGTATTTACTAAAACAAAAGGAATATAATAGGAGATGAACAGTGAACCAATTCAAGGTCTATTCTCTCCTCGTACAGGTCGTCAAGTACACGAGACTCGACTTGACACATCCTAACTCGTGTCCTTCTGCCTTTCCATTATGTGTACACTCCCATTCAGTCGTCTTCGCATGGGCCGATCGATAAACAGACGAGGATAGAAACCACTGTGTAATGGCAGCAGGATCAAATCGACATGCTGCAGTCTTTGGCATATAATGCCAAGAGCTGTGTCAGAAAACCCTCTCTCCGGAGCGAATCCAAGAAGCGAAAGTAAACGCCTGGCAACCACGCCGACGATCCCTCGTCGCACATCTTTATCGACACGTCCCCGAGGCACGAATAGCCAAACCAACCCGAGACAAACTTCCAGATCATGTGTTCCGACGCCCGAAAAAAAAGAATAAGGAAAATGATGATGAGTGGTATCGAAAGGAGAGATGACGGCGCGAGTGCATGTCGAGAGCACATTGTCCATCTGCCCCTCTCCGTATATACGCCTTGATTTAGTGGTTGGCCTCTTGAGATATTTCGTGGCTGGCTTCCTTTGCCCGAACCTTGCCAGCTCTCAAGAAGTCACCGATCCAGGTGAGGGCCTCGCTCGTGACCACGAGGCCGGTCGAGACGAAAGCCTTGCCTGAGGTCACCAGACCATCGCCGCCGACCTTCTTGTACTCGGAGCTGTAGATATCGAAGACGTGGTCCTTGGTCTCGAAGCCCTTGCGGACGGGGAAGAAAACGAGGTTCTTGCCTTCGGTCCATAGCTCGCCGGTCGGCTTCTTAAGAATAGGCACGCGCCCGTCGATCTTGGTCAGGGTGTCGTCGCCAATCAAGTCAGCCTTCTTGACATAGGGTGACACGTATTGGTACGGCTTCTCGAAGTAGGGTATGACGGGTTTGGCGAAAGTCTTGTAGGCAGAGTCGCTAAGCTCCATCGACTTTTGGCCGTACGGGTTCCCTTTGATGTAAGCGATGCTGTCGCTGACCACGGGATATCCTGTAATGTGCTTTCGTACTGTCAGTCGACTGGAGAGCTCGATACTGGTGCGATGAGGTACATAGGAGAGCTGCGCAAACTTACCGACAGAGTCGCAGAGGAAGGGTGGACTTCGCCATTTACTTGGGTGGCCATGGTCGGAAGATGCCTGAGGCCGGCGAGATACTGATGAGACTAGTACTAGGAGGATATGGAGAAGGGGTCTTGTCTTGTACGGGTGAGGCTGACTCGTTGGGTCGCGATGATGTTTTCGGAGGAAGAGGGAAGAGGGGAAGAGGGAGGAAGCGGGAAACGGGGGAGAGGAGCTCAATCAAGGTTTATTCGTAGTTCGATTAGGTATGAAGAGCCGTATAGCAGAATATGAGACTTGGATAGAATAGAATAAGGCGGCAGACGAGGGATGGAATGGAAAAGAAGACGGAAGGGAATGAGGATTGGAGGGGGAGCAGATCAAGGTTGAAGTAGCGGCCGGTAACTTTGCAAGACGAGGTCCGTTCAAAGGTAAAAAGGCGGGATGAAGCTGTTTTAGCTGCAAGGCGCAAGCAGATGAAATAATAAATACCTAACCTACCGAGCCTATTATATGTGTGGCATATGTATCTCTCAAGGTAGAACGGTACATATGGCGGCGCATGGAAATGTCTTCGCCGGGGCAAACACTAAGCTGTTCTCCTTTTTTTTTTCTATTGTCCTTTTTCTACAGTTTACTTCTCTTCTCTTTGGCATGTGCTTTTTGCCCGATTTTTTCTGCTACCTCTTCTATCTGCCCTGCCAGGCCGAGCACTTTCACGAGCCTCTTTGTAATGCTAACCAGGCCTGTCAGGTCGGGATCCGTAGCATTGCTCGCCAACCAGCTTACCCAGCCTGCCGAGAGATACGATAGGTACGATAGATAAGTCACCTTTCTACGTTGCAGAAAGGCCGCTAGGCCCATGTTGACGCATTCCACGTTCTCCGGCCTCGGATCTGGGCCAATGAGGTGGCTCGACATTGGACAAGCTCCTGGATGTTCGCCGTGCCGAGCTTAGTTGCTCTGGTGGGGACCACGGCATGGCAGGCTGGCGAGCCTGGCAAGCTGGCAAGCTGGCAAGGGTAGAAACAGCAGCTCGGGACTTAGCCAAGTGGGTACTATGTAGTAGATACATCGATGCTTGCTGTAGATCGGCCGGGCTAGCATGTATCTATCTTCGCATTCCTCTCGAGCCGCCTCTGACTGATTATGCATCGCATTCCACAACATCCCACCGTCACCCCAGGAGGCCCACGAAGCCACGGAGCCAGGCAAAGTCAGGAAGCCCTCTCAGGCTGCCAGATCGGCCGGTCGGCTAACATTCAGCGGGCTTACAGGGCGGGCAGGGGACAAGATGGTGAAAGGACCCCTCCCTGCCTCCCCTGCCGCTCCTATCTTGGCCCCTGGCTTGGATCCCTGTCTCTAGCATGTGAAATTCTTTGGTCTTCCATCATCATAATCCTCCGATCGTTGCGAGGGCATGCAGTCTATCGGTCTTGCTCGGTTCGTCTATTCATCTATCCTTCCGACTCATCTATCCGACTCGGCCGTTGCTCGAGTCTCTTTATTATAAGACTCTTGTTGCGTCCACGCACGTAGAGATCTCCCATCCTGTATCTCCACGTCTTGGACAGGCAGGCAGGCCGCCGACTTCAAGCTCAGTCTCGCGTATACGACGCTAGATAGACACGAGCCTGCATACAGGAAAGCCAAGCGGCATTCTTGCATCAAACCATCGTCATACGTTCACAACGATTTCTCCCTGGCCAATGCCAAACCTATCATCGCACATGCGTACACATCTGTACGTCAAATAGCTACATACATACGACTACAGCATGTTTGGCTGCGACATATTGCAGCTCTACTCTATATCCAGGCATATATGCGCTTCTGAAGTTTTTTATAGGAACTGCATGAGATCGGAAGGATGGAGAAGCAGCTCACTTCATGGTAACCCGGTTTACCGTGGCCGTAAGATTCTTTTCCTCGGAACTTTTCTTCGCCTTAGACAAGCTGCTTCTGATGATTGATCTTTGCTTGGCCCTACCATATGTAGATTCAATACGCCCAAGACTCGGGATGCTCCAACTCCTCACATGTCCCGCCGAGTCAAGGAGTCTTCGGCCATGTAATTTGTAATGGCTCCAGAACCAAATGGATTCGCGGCTTTTCATTCTACAAGGCAATGCGGATGCGCACTGCTTCATCCGCATCGCCCTGATCGCCTCGCCAGCCGCCAGCCTCGGTCCAAAGCGATGGAATGATTCTTAGAAACCAACATGCGCCACCCAACACCCTTGGTTTGCTATGCATACGACTACGAGGTTGGGCAAGCAGGCAATTACCAGGACTAGCAGAAGCAAAGCATCGGGCGATCAAGGGACTCGGTCGGCGTCGATGGAACCTCAAGGGTTGCTATTATCTTGATTCCGCCTGTCAAATTTCATTACTCCCCCTTGTCTCCTTCGCCGGAAAGCTGTGAGGATTCCTTCACGCCCCACTCCCTTATACGCTCACGATACCACTTTCACATGTCACATGTCAGGACCCGGCGAGGCTATTCCGCGTCTGCAAATCAGCAAACGCATCCCGTCCCGTCCGTCTTCGCCACGTTCTGCACCCGCCGCCAAGAATATGCGACGAGCAGGACGACATACCCATGGCTCTGGAACAAACTCGCCGAGCGGGCTACACATGCCCTATAACCTCCCCGGGTCCTAGTTCTTAGCTCCTGCGTCGTGCAGCCGGTCAAGATATATCCGACTCCACATCCGGTGTACGACCACTTCTGCTCCTCTTTCACCTCACGATCTGCCGATCCTATACGGATGGCGAACTCACCGGTTCTGTCGGGTCTTCCGCCATCTCTGTCATGACAATGCCCCTCAAGTATTCCGTATCCCTAGGTGCGTACATACCCAGACATGCAACGTAAAGGCATAATGGATACTGTGGAAGAGGCCACAGATACGAAGAGTATACTTGTAATGGCATAACGTCTAGATAACGTCAAACGAAGTCTTGGATTTCATCGTGAGAAGCTTCCACTCTGCTCGAGCTAAAGCTATCAGTCAACATTCCTAAGCGACACGGTTTGTTCTTCCAAGATCGCTGGGCTCATGCATGCAGCTGATAAACCATGCAACTTACCCCAGGACAGATTTCCCTCAGATCTGGGCTCGAGCTCCGATCGGTATCTGACCTGAGCAGGCTTAGAAGTTCCCGTGTTAAAAGCAGCAATGAGATCGAACAAGAACAATCTGCATTAGCTAGATCTGATGGAGCATAGCAGCCATGGCAACGAAGCCATAGTCATTCTACTCCAATGCCAGGTCGACATTCGGCTGGCGAGGCCGTGATGTCAAGGGGCTGGTTGCACGACGCGGGTCGATGATGGAGAGCTATCTTCCCTTTCCGCGCTGCTCGGCAGTGCGCGAACCTTGAGAGCTTTCGCCGCTCTCTCAGGACTATGTGATGACGGTTCGGTAATCAACTAGGAGGTGACTATGTTTGCTATTCCGGATATCGGCAATAATCCACTACAGCTATGGGAACGACGTGCCGATATGGCCGTCTTCTTACTAGCGCCACAGGCAGAGGCTGGGTTTGCCTGTCGTTCAAGGCAAAATTTATCATTGATCACGATGTACTGTAGGTTCGTACACGGGGCGCCGCTGCGCGAGACCGGGAACGTCCGCTGTCTCACATGCCTCTTGCATATTAAGGTCTGATCTGGGGTATAGCTGCCATCAAAAGGAGATGCAGAAACGAGACTGAAACCACATGTTGGTCTAGTAAGAAGGTTTGCTGTGCGCAGCAAGTCTGATTCTTTTCGTCACCTCTCACTTTATTCGTCGATTGAAGATCCCAATGCAGCAAACATCACAAGAAGCGCGCGCCGTCACCGAATTACCTCCATGTTGAATACGACCAGGACGGGAATGTGGAACCGATGATATAGGAAGCTGTCAAAGCTATCTAGCATGCTAGTTGCGCGGTTCCAAGATGCCATCATGACACGATATGCGAGCCCCTTAATTGGACCTTAGGAGTATAATCCGTGCCAATGAACGACCTAGGGAATACGCGGCCTACTTATATCTATACCCGGGCAGCTATGTAATGGCAACTAGAAGAGGGGAAATACTAAACTTAACTACCTTGTGTGTTTGCTCTACCCGCTCCATACGAGCGCATTTTCACGATCGTGTCCCCCGGTTCCTTTCGACGAGACCAATAAGCCCCAAGGTCAAGTATCATCATAGCTACATGGCCTTCCCCTTCAGCCGGTGTCAAAGGCGTTTAGGAAGCGATCGGCATGGATCCTTCGCCAGTCGTGTCTGTCTACAACTCAGAGGAACCAGTTGCGACGTTGGAAATGCTACCTACCTCACTCAACTTTGCTAGGTGGTGTTGCAATCTCCCAAGCCTTTTCAACCTTCGCCCTGAAGACTCGAACGATTAGAATGTGTCTGCTCCAAGGTCCCCCGTACACAGTTTGAGAGATAACCCCGCAAGGCGTTGGACTATTTGGTGAGGACGTCAAACACCGTCGAGGCCGTAAGTCTCAAATTATAGCAGATTCAGACATGTTACTGCCGGATCCCATCTGGAGATAGGACCTTCCGAAGGGTAAGAGTTAGTTACCGTCAAGCAGAAAGCCTCTATACATTTCCAAGTCTTCCGTGCTTCCTACTCGTCGCCGTCCCTTGACGCGGGGTATGCCCGAAGGCACAGGAACTAATATTCCGTGTGTGGGCTGTAGACTTTCCTTCCCGGAGGTAGCAAAACATGGCCAGTGACCATTCCAACGCTCTAAGTCACAGCCTCTCGTTGCCCAGCGTAATACCCACTCCGTACGAGATGTCCGGCGGGACCAGTACCCCTGACAGCTGCGCTAAGCCCCCTCCAAGGGCGCCGAAACCGGGCGACGCTTGACACGACGCCGATCCCGATCCCGGTTCCGACCCGACCGCTGCCGCTGTGTACGACAGTCCCCGGGTGTCCGACCCCCCCCAACTTCGGGGCTCCGATCCACCGCGCCGGTTCCACTCGTTCCTTCTCTCATTGAGACGGAAACTCGTACCTGCCGCCTAGCAGCTGGAGGCAGCCGGTCCGGATGAGATTTGCCGTTGGGGTGAGGTGGATAAAGTCGGGCCTCAGGTCTACCGGGCCATGGCGATTACGTGGTCAGCTGTTCTGCCTCTTGTTTTCATAGTTGGATTTTTCTTTTGCGTCGGCGTCGCGCTTGAGACCCGGTGAAGTACATACGTTGATGGATTAAGGACTGCGTCGCATATGTCGTGGTCTAAGAACGGAGCCACGAGGCAGTTAGTTCACTCACTGCTAGTTTGACCATTGTGCTGGCATCTCTCTCGAGCGTCGGGTTTCTGCGTCTATGTGAACCCCTTCGCCCCTATTCCTTAGTATCAGCATACTGCCCAGCTCCGGGAGAACAACTCGCCTGGCAATCAAGTCTCGCCTTACCGAATATGTATAGGGCCAGGATCTTCCTACGACCAAGATATGTTAGCAATGAGAAGGAAGAGGATCAAATGAAGATGCATCATAGCACGCGGTTCTGAGCCTTGATCTTTGCAATGTCAAATTCTGGATCGTCTGTAAATACGAGCTTCTATGCACAATAGTAAGAACATATCCGTACCCGAGGATAGCTGAGATCTCAATCCCTTATGGAGGCGTCCAGCCTTTCCATATCCGCTGGCTCAACACTCGTTGAGAAGTAAACCGTCTGTCGATGATCAGGGGGCCACCTTGAAGAACGCCTATACGTCCGCACATTGTACCTGAACTCCGGAAAATGAAAACCCGGCCCGACACTTCTAGGGCCTCAACTCCGTGAATGACCAATTATAATGAGCACATACGCCGTGGAAGCTCAGCCGTTACATGACGGCGCAAGAGCTCGCCACTGTCCGCGCGCGGCGACGACCAACAGCCCCGACCTCTTCGTCTGCGTGCAGCTGCTGAGCTTCGCGGGCGCGACGTCGGCGCCGTCGCAGACCAGCACCTCCGACTCCCGCCTCCTCTACGGCCTGCATATAGTCTGCCCATTTCCTCTCCAGCCTCGCCGCGGCGGCAAAGTCGCCCTTCAGCACCCGTTGCGTGTGCTGCTCTACCGTTTGCTGCCACCCGTAGAAGCACTTGAGACCGATGATCTCGGTGGGATATGTTGCTGCGCCCTCGGACGGCTGCCGAATCTCCGCATTCCAAGATAGGATCTCTCGAATACCGGTCCACGTCACCATCTGGCAGTCGTACACGACCAGCTTGATACCGATGCGCGGGCGCGAGTTGCGCGAAGAAGCTCGTGTTGATCTATTCCGGACCATCGCGGCAGCTTCTGTGAGGACGAGATCACCGATTCGTGTATTGTCCATGTCTACGCTTTCGAGGCTGATACAATTCTTCATGACGGGGAGCATACCCGTGTCGCTGACGTTCTCGCAATAACTCAGCGAAAGGTGTTCGAGCCTCGTCGCGCACGGTGCCTTAGCTAGATGTTCCGAGAAGAGGTCGTTTGTCAACTCTGAGAGATCTTCCAGCTCCAGATGGGTGAGGAGAGGAGCCGAGGCAAGGATGGGCTGCAGAGCCGAGTCTGTCAGCGATACGCATCCGCTCAACTGTAAGCCTCGAAGGTCGGGAACAAGATGACCCAACACTGCGACGGCCCCGCTTGTCAGCTGTGAACATCGGCTCAGGTCTAGATGCCGAAGTTTTCTCGGTGGGACTATTGGTCGATCCGTCAGGATATCAAATTCGGGCCTGCTGCCGTGGATCATGGTCCTGAACGCTTCGTCGTCGAGATCCACGCAGCCGCTCAAGACCAGACGCTCAAGCCTATTCGTCGTAAAGATGGTTTCTGCAACGGCGCGATTATTGAACCCTTTGAGTTCGCCGGCTCTTAATTCTCGTAGCTTGGGGCAGCCCCTGATTACCATCTTGACCCCTCGGGCATCCATGTTCTTGCACCAGGATACGTTGAGTGTCTGGAGCTGCGGGCAGTGCTGTGCAATAATCTTGCACGTACTGTTTGTGACAGCGGGCATGCTCGTGAGATTCAAGTTGGCAAGCTTCTCATTCGCTTTGATGATATTGTGCAGAGTGCTTCGCTGGACATTCCGGCAACCCTCCAAAGTGGCATTCATCAGATTCTTGCAGGCCTTGGCAATGACCTCGGCCCGTTTATAGTGCTCAATCTGGAGGCATCCGCGAACGTTGAGGTCCTTGACGAAAGGGCCTGCCGTCACTATGATTTTGGCCAAAGCCTCTGCGGGTATGTCCATGTAGAACTCGGTAGCATCGAAATGCGTCCATAGCTGGCCGTCGAAGCAAAACTCGTGGAATTCTTTGCTAAGACGCGAGACACGGACGAGCTCTTTCGGTCCAAGAAAGGATAGAATGTAAATTCGGATTTCGTGAGGCATGCGGGCCCAGAATTCAAAGGGCACTTTTCGGGCCGTGGCCGATCGTGACCTCGTAGCAGCGTACTCAGCTGGCAGAGAAGCGGTTGTCGGGCTCAGGTGCGTCGTCGAGATGTTGGCGATCTTGCGAGGCATGCGAGCTTCGGCACTCCCGAATGCGGGGATATCGAAGAAGGGGTTTCCCGTTGCAGAAGACCGGCTGTTCGAGAAGTATCCGGGGGTAATGCTACCAGAAGGGTAGCTCTCGAGGACGTGCGAAGGCGAGAGACTTACGCATGACAAGTTGCCTCGGGTGCTGTAGGGGGAGCTTGCAGACCGAGAGCGGCCTACAAGTCTCAAAGAAGACGCCGAAGGCATTCGCTGCAGGTTCATTAATAGTCTTTGCCGACGCGTTTCTTTGCGCCCACTCGCGAGCGGCGTCGCCGGCGACTCCTCGTCGATTGGGCCAGGTGGGGTGATAGCGACCATGATGGGCCGTTCGAACTGCGGTGGGAACTTGTGTAAATGGGACTTGGTTTGATAATGATTATCAGGAAACAAAACGACCGTGTAGACAACGAGGCCCGGGCGATAGATGCCGTCGGCTGCTACACAGCTGCTGGTTCGCTCTCAGGGAACGCTGTTGCGAATGCGGGGATTTGTGAGTCGGCACTGAGATGTTATGTCAAATACAATAGCCAGGAAAAGCAGCACAAAGGCCGGTTTTTGCTTCCTCTCTTCGACACGTCAATCGTCAGGAAAGCTAAGTGGTGAATTCTGCCGACATATCTCGACCTCGCTCTCTTGCAACCTTAGTCGTGTTGGTTCGCGGTGATTGATAACGAGCGTATGACCAGCTAGCCGTACAGGGCTACGAAGGTTTTAAGGATGAAGAGCTGAGGAGATGACAGGGAAGAACGGCACAGACTAGGTGTATGGTTACGGGGCTCTAGATATCCAGTCCCGGCTCAGGGGGTGGTGGCGTATAAGCTTCCCAATACAGCCAGCGTCGAAGTGAGGAAATAAGTATTGTACTAGGTCTGGCTTAGGTTGACTTGTACCTCGCGCCGACGACAGTTTGACATGACAAGGAACCTTGAATCGTGTTGGAGAACGGAAAAGACTCGAGCCAGGGTCCAAGCTAGGCCCAGCAAGGTCCGAATTTAAGGTCGACGACGAACCACCCGGACATACAAGGAAGAAAGGAAAAGAGCAGGCAGCTGAGGCATCTAAGATAACTCGGGCGTTGAAGATAAAAAAGAAGATGCTCACGCAGCGCATGAGACACCCCCACCTTTTAGCTTGGGCAACTTTGGGTAGTGGAAGATGGAGGGGGACACGGAAAGGGCAGAAGGGTTGCATCGAGCTGCGTCTTGCGTTGGAAGGGCTCACTAAAACTTCTTAAAGCTGACTTGCCCATGTGAGACCCCGCAAGTACCAGCTGGGCTGCTTATCACGAAGAAACAGCTGCGTTATCAGCACGAAAAGAGGATGCAAACGTGGGGTGATTGGAACTTAGGGGACGTCTAGTCAGCACTTGCAGCCGCTAAAGCTACAGCGGGCAGGGTGGATGAGGGGTCCGAGGGCCAGCGAGGGGCCCGTCAAAAAGACAGCTAGCCCAGCTTGAATCCGCGGCTTAGCCAGGGCTCGTCAGGGTACGCCAGGGTCTAGATCTG
Source organism: Hypoxylon sp. FL1284 (assembly GCA_022432365.1). Lineage (NCBI taxonomy): Eukaryota > Fungi > Ascomycota > Sordariomycetes > Xylariales > Hypoxylaceae > Hypoxylon > Hypoxylon sp. FL1284. The sequence goes on from JAJJXE010000002.1 coordinate 1,210,756, forward strand.
CTGGTTGTTCGGGCCGGTACTGGACCCTACCCTCAAGTTCCTTTCTTTAACTGTCCTCGATTTCCGTGCTAGAATGCTGAGGAAGGCGAGGAACAAAGACTATCAGCCTGTCTGCCTGTCTGCCTGTCTAGACACTTCTCAGACTCTCCTAACCATGTTCCACGTCTTGTTCTATCCGTGACCGAGACGGCTCAGAGCCCCACCAAGCCTCCAAATCCCAAGTTGGAGGTATTCCGGGATTGGGTGACTGTTGGACTATCAGCGGCCCTGACAAGCCCGACTGCATCTCACCCCTGTCCGGCGGTCTATGCCACCGTCTCGCCATTCGATATCCTCCTCCTATTATGCGATGGAAGGCCGAGAATGGCGCAATGGGTTGCAGTTGTGGTTTATTGAGTGGACAGATGGACAGCTACGGGAATGATTATCACATACTCGTGGCACATTGTCAAAGAGATCAACACGGAATGGTGGCCATTCATCGTACTGTAGACTGGCTGACTAGACTGTCATGTACACTTTGCAGTACAGATGCAGAACTCTCTTTATCCAGACTGACGGGGCACTAAGCTTACAGGCTATCTGGTGCAGAATCCACTCAGCTATACAGTGCTTCGATGCGGAAGATATGAGGCAAACTGCAGAATATGCATGCCCCTTAGCCCCCTTTTTTCTCCCAGTCCCTTCGAGCATTATCCTTTACCGATCTCCATCCAGTCTACGTGGCTCCACAGATCGAAACAGGCATATTCGGTTCGCACAGTAAACAGAAGAAAAAAAAACGAAACACGTCGCCCGTGCGGCTAATAAGAGAGCGATACTGCCCCCAACACGCTCTTTGTTGACCCTCATGCTGTCCGCCAGCTCGCATGAAGGATTCCGCAGCTAGCCCTGCCTATTTCTGCTAGCGCAGGGCCGCGAAGGGGGCGACAGGTCCCTTCGTACAGCATAGCCTAGGATCTGCCCACCATCTCGTTCGAAGGGAAGCAAGCGTCGTGTGACGGGAACAACCGCTTGGATGGCCGCTGAGAGCTGAGTACACAGTCATCTACATATCTGCTGTGTAGATGTGCCATTGCTCGTTAGAACATATATCTAACATCTAACCACGTAAACACGAAACGGGACAACAAGTTAAAGGTAGACTTGTTCTTCTCTTCGACCTCTCACTGCCAAAGCTACCCAGCTCATCCAGGCATTAGACTGCACCTCTTCGAATGAAGAATGCGGGGAACCCTGAACAGCCTTCAGACTCTGCAAGCAGAACAACTTTCAACATCGCCGTCATATTCATATGTCTCCTCGTCAACTTGCGAGCGCAAGGCATGCAGCTCTCCTCAGAACGAGCAAGTGCAGTGAGACGGTGGTGTTACTTGGTTGATCTGCTTTTGATTCTTGAACAGTCTTCCCGTGCCCAAAATAGATCGCCTGACTATGTCACTGCGTCGCATCCGCACCCACTGTCGCGATAACGGGCAGAGACAGGGGGCCTTGTGAGCTCGATCGTTATCTTCGTTGGCGTGCAGGGAGGATGCGTTTCGGAGAAACTACATACATACATCAAGCACGACATATGCTATCAACCAGGAGCGAGATGCGCTTCTTTGGAACCCCGGATAAGTTGCCGATGCCGAAGACGGACTGTCTCCCGGAGAAATAGGGTTGGCGATTTTGAGGGAACTTTTGAAGAGTGTTAGGGCGCAGCCCCTTATGCGATAAGTGCCGGAGCCAAGACATTTAATTCTCTCTAAGACTTCAATAGAATCATCATCTCACAATCAAATCGAGCCGGGCTACTCCTTGCGGCACCTGAAGACATCACCAAGTTTTCAAGTCGCCCGCTTCAATAATAAGTTTGAGAAGATAACCCTCTACCTGGGTACATCAAGCCTTCGCTCTGCCAGACAGCTCAAGATACTGGCCAGCAACGTCTACAACCATGTCCTCATAGGTCTTGAAGTTGAATGACAGGTCAATCTCAGTTCCGTGCGCGTTCCAGTTTCTGGGCACGGTTGCCTGATCGCCCCGAGTGAACAAACACACCATCGCTTACAGCCTTAAGGAAGTGTTTTCACACGACGTCCCAGGCATTGTTGAACTGATTGTCGACTATCACACCAACGTCCTTGGCAACTCCTTACTTCAACGCCAGCAAATGAACTTTGGCGGCATTGGACACATGAGTTACACCTGCAGGCATTGGACTATCAGCAGACTTGCCCGTGATGATTGCCAGCAGGACGCTGTTGCTCCCTGAGTAGAGGTCTTGGATGCTGAGAGCTCTCTCATCGCGCCCGAAGGCAGGCCCGGGAAAGATGTTGGCGATGGCGAAGGATGGGTGCTTGTCTAAGGTTGGATGAACCTGTCGCTTATACTCAGGGCCGCAATCTTACCTGCAATGTATGCAGGGAACGTCGAGTCGTGAGGCCCCGGCAGGTCAGGCACTCGTGATTCGGCGACGATTTCCCCTGTAGCATCAAGATGTAAGAGAAGTGTTCGCGAGGGCCGAGGATGTGATGACGACTTCCTTCACTGTTGGCTCGTTAAGAGCTGAATGGAGCATGGCACGTACGCTCTTGATGTTCGGCTCGTAGATCTCTATTTGCGGATCAAGTAACGGCGACGGAAGAGGTGAGCATAATGGACGACGTAGCTGACCCCTTTGATAGCTTCGTCGTAGACGCCCTCGCGGCAGATGTCTGGGACCTCGACGAAGGAAAGCTTGTCTGGTATGCCTCAGGCCTCTATCTTTGGATGGGTCAAGAGGGCCTTAGACTTGTCAAGAAAGCGTACAGCAGCTCGCACAGCATAGCCGTCCTAGAGCTTATTGATGAGGACCTTGAAGCCTATGAACCCGTTCACGCCGGTGATGAGGAGATTTGGAGACGGCAATCTAATAGAGATCCCGTGTTCAAAGGTGAGAACTTGAGCTTAAAGACAGATATAGAAAAATTTAGGGGTAATGACAGAGGTCCTAGACGGCCAACAAAGACAGAGAGTTGCGGCAGAAAGCCGACATGTGTAACCAACAACAAGGACTTCTCGGAAGGCAAACAACTTCTCCCTTCGGGAGCTTCAAAACCCCCTCTTTCTACCATTCTGCATAGCTGAAAAAAGAAATGAATAGAAGCAACCATTGCGAATGCACGTACGAAAATGTGTTGATGTTAATCTATAGCTGGAGAGCCAACCACCATCGAAGCGATCGGTAATTCACCAGTAACTCTACGTTCGCCCGTCTCTAACAAGACTCCATCGTTATAAAACATATTCGTGATAAAAGTCCATCGTGTCTTTCTGCGATTTCCTCAATCTCCTATTAGGGTGATATTCCAACGAGAAGCCTGCGCTGCTATAAGAGCTTATAGTTAGTTCATAGGCAAATTCGATCAAGCCATCCAATCGAGCATCCTAGATAGTGCACCTATTTCACCTCGTAGGAAAATCATTGCAAAGGGAAGAGTAGACATACCTCGACATAGCCGAACATGATGTTCTAGGATATGGAGAGCTGTAGGAACTTTCAAGTGAGGGATAAGGAAGTAAGTATATGAGTACTATGTGTTTGGGTTGCCGGGCGTCTTTCCACTTCGCCGCAAATATTAAATTTTGGACATTTATATGCGGAAAAGTTGTGAAGGCCTCGACATCGTCTGGTAGTAGTTCAGATTGGATGTACTGTAAGGGTATATTCGACTCGAATACGAACCCCTAAATGTCGGAGCCGCGTGTTTGCCAGGACCGTGTTAATAAACTTGAATGGATACTCACCAGGTAGGTGTACATGAAACTCAGACCGAACTCAAAGATCTGATAAACGATTCAATTATCAGCAAAGGCGTTCCTGTCATCAGGCCCTGCGCAACGTTTCCAGCATCCAGTGCCTTCCAAAGTCTTATACTACGTGAAGAATACGAAGCAACTTGCAAAGTTACTTATTATAGCATATATCTGATAATATGAAAGCAATAAAGAACGATATCGAACACATGTGTATGCGCATAACGATTGAATTAGCTTCAACTAAATCCATAATCTAATATTACCCCTATTTATCTGTTCTCATAGCTTTGATATGTGTCTTCATCTAATTACTACGACCTTGACATCTTTAAACCAACCACTCCTGCTGCATAATAACATCTGATACATTCTATCAGAACAAGGAGTAGTGATAAAGTCCGATTTTAGAAAGCCACCCGCGCCAAAGACACGCAAGCATACGGCCTTCTGGTTGCCCAGACTTATCAGGATACACCCTCTGTCATGGCGTATCATATTTGCTAGGCAGTCCTGTGCGCCCCCCATATGCAGTGAAGGTAGCTCGGGCAGGCAGCTGGGGACATGAAGCCGTAAGGGGGGATAGGGGCTTCGTGTTATGCTTCTCCGAGCAGCGCACTTCTGAGGGCGTCGAGCGGGACCGATATGCACTGTGAAGGGCTGGTTGGCGATTAGTGGTCAGGAGCAGGATGCCGCGATAGTACCCGAGCACCCGAGAGAGGGTTGTCCGCCCACCAGCTCTCTACGGCTTGACGGCTGATAGAAGCTCTTGGTGACTATTGGATGCTAGATGATTCCGGATTCACCCCACACCTCACTGTAAGGGGCTCGGTGATACCTCGCCCGGGAACCTTTGTGAAATCCTGTTCAGCTGTGCTCAGGTGGGACTCGAGAGTGAGGAGAGGAGTCCATCGATGTGAGGCAAATCATGACCGCGGTAACACCCGCCCAGCTATTGGCTGAGGCCAGGGACGTCACGATAATGCTGGCCGTATCAATGTTGAGCTCCTAATCATATGAGCAGGATGGGTATGGAGTCTGTGCCGTTGCTCCCGTATCTTGCTCCATATGGACTTCGCCCCAGTAGACTCAGGAGATCTTCACTTCAAAATGATACAGAAATTCCCGAGTTCAACGAAACGATACCATTCGGACGTTTATTGGAGAATGAGTCTTTGGAAGTGTCTTTGGGTATTTCCCGCATATTTTCGCATGTTTACGAACACGGTGAAGTCAAGTTGTCGATAATGTTTTGAGTCGAACATATTTGCTTGCCTCATCATCTAAGATTTTTCCCTTAATGTATTTGAGTTCACAAGTATTTGTATCTCTACGTAGTGGGTATCTTAGACTGCCAACTTGGCCAGGTACCTACGGTTGTCAGGGATGGTAGAAGACTATCTTGGTACCACGTTGTCCTTAGCATAATCCCTTGTGTTTTCCCTCTTGAATACTCAGGTACCCCTGCCTCAAGATCTCGTAGTTTGAATATTACTTGTCAAACGTCACCCAAAGGCCATAATGTCAGGGCTCAGCAGCCAAAGCTCACAGCCTTGAGTGTCTTTTGCGTTTCGTCCTCTTCGGGTACGCCCGAAAGAGTCACCTATTCCTGGAGCCTGAATCTCATGCCCACTGACGCCTCCGCCTTGCGAGGTCTAGAAACGCTTCTGACATGGCACCTTTGACGTAATGGGCGACCTCCAAGCGAAGAAGTCGAAGCGAACTCGAGGCCGGACTGGCGCGGCTCTGGAGTGGCGACAAGGGAGAAGCGGTGTAGGTTGGCTACGAACTAGAGACAAGGGCGTACTTCGAGGGCTCTAAAAAAAAGCCGGCAGGCAAAAAGATACCTAACGACTAGAAGTCGTGTAATTCCGCAGCCTGGCGGCCTGAGATCGCCGTCGCTGCAAGAGTCGGAAGTAGGTGGCTCCCAGAGGAGGCCTCCCGATATCTTTATCTTTTCCACCGCCGACCCGGTCAGGCCAGTGGGCCGTTGACACGACAATGCGCCGGGGAGTAAAAGACCAGATGAGTCAAAGAGACAAGACGAGTTTCCATACGGCGACAGGGCGACCAGGTAAAGGCCCATAGGCTGCATGGTCGGCGTCAGGTATATTCATGATTCAGTAGAGATCCGTCTCGTATCCTATGTCGGCCTCACTCCCCTGCTCCGGATCCTGTGCTCGGAACTGCCCTTGCAGTGTGGCTAGCGGACGGACATGGGCGATTCCGCATCCTCGTGCGATGCACGTATGCGCCAAAGTGCTCGGAATCTCCCATGAGGTCATCGGTCTGCTTGCGCGTACGTTCGAAATAGATAGAGAGTAAGGTAACCGGGCCTTGTGGAGACTGAAACTGCTAAGCGAGAAGAATCAAGACGTTGACAGGCGTGCTCGTCGTAGCGGTGGCAGCTTTGTGGCTAATATGTTTATGCGCTGGCACCACGGATTTAATTCAGGGAGGCACAGCCACAGTCTACCACAGCCACGGATCTCGCCGGGGCTCGCCGGGTAGCCGGGGTACCTGAGTACAAGTACATACGGCCAGAGCAGGCAGACTTGGTACGATCGACCGGCTCCGCAAGTGTACAGATTTCCCGTTTCTCTTTCAGCTCGTCATGGATTTCCTTTTTGCCCCCGGGATGTCGTTCATATAACGTGGTACTATCAGCAGCCCTAGGCGTCGGCGGAGACGGGTGCGGATGGGTACTAAAATAGGATACAGACTATATGTACCCCTAACTTATACATGAGCTTGTACCTTAGCGCGTCTATCAGGATGAGCATCTCGTTAATGCCGAGCTTCGAGATGCAGCTAGGAATAGGATATGATTTCGTGTTCGTTACCTGCTGCTCTGTACTATGGTACTATGGTACTATAGTCATGCTATGTACATAGCAGACCTAACGTATACGTCAGGTCTTTGGTCTCTGTACAATGTCTAGGTACATACGTGGGAGGCTTGAAGGTCTAGGGGGGTTGTTCAACAAGCCACATTCGATACGACCGTACCTCGAATAGGTACATCGAAACAACTCCACGTTTTCCTACGCCCATTCGGGTCTGGCAACTTACAATTGCCGGTCTACACCAAGTTTCTTTATCTTGGAATCAAGGACTCGGTAAGGAGGGGAGGCTTATGCAGCCCGTAAGGCGACAGCTCACCTGACGATGCTGATCGTTTGACTCGGCTATTCCTTCACATCATCGCTCGATATAGCCGCTTCAATGCAGTCAGATTCACTGGCCGTCGCTTCTCTAGAAATATCACCGTCGCGCGCAGAGTGCATGGAGAACGCCGCGTACCAAGGCAGCATTCCCGCTAGCATCGCGCGTTGCGCGTCCTCAAAGTTGAGAGGGTGTCTCCGCAGCCCGCTCCGAGGTCTTATCTCCAATCGATCTGATGCCGTAGGTGCTGCTCTGACAAGCTTGGTCGCGGTGAGGCCCTCGATCGACACGCTGACAAGGTCGTCTTTCCTGGCGGCTACAGCTAAGCGTGTCGACACATGACATTCGTATGCGTACACCCGCCTAGCGACATCCTTTCTGGATCTTATGATGCCGTACCCCGACGAGATAGACGCAAGCGGGTCGGCAAGAGAGGGTTTACACTCGTCGGGTTCCCCCTTTCAGACGGTTTTGAGTCTTGACGACCTCGGTCACTTGAGGTTCGCTTATGGAGTTCCCATAGACCCTCGCATACACGCGGCAGGGATAGGGACAAAGTCTTGGGGAGGCTGATCACCCCGCCATCTCGACGTCTTCTTGTTTTTTTTCCCAAGCCCGTCAAGGGTGAGGAGAGGGTCAACGGAAGAGTCAAAAGGTGACGAAAGTTGCAGATTGTGAGGCGGCAAAGTGCGGATCACGGAGAGGCCGTCTCTAGCCTATGCCCAGATGGCTTAGTGTACACTTACACATATGCGTGTGTGTGTGTGTGTGTGTGTGTGTGTGTGTGTGTGTGTGTGATGTGTGAGTCGAGAGTGAGAGTGTGCGAGCGATCGGTGCCGGTACCGGTACAAACCCATGCAGTGCCCTGCGATGCCTGCAGGGCCTGTAAATCTGGAGCCTTGCCCGCCTGAGAGACGCACGGTCCAGGATGAGGTCTTCAGGTCTTGTGCGCAGGGCCGAGCAGGCCTTGCTTCCCACCAGCAGTCAAGTGACGCCAGCGACGGCACGCATCTTTGTATCCCTTCCTATTCCATCATACCGGACCTCGCATACCACATCAACCTGTTTCTCATAGAGCCCTTCTAATGTTGTATTCGCGACTCTCCCAATCAACTCCCAGATAATTGCCTCTATTTTTGTTTCGCCTGTTATTTGAGCCAATGGCAACTCGTCCTCTCTTCCTTGACCTTAGCTGACTGAGTTAAGCGATCAACGTCCCCAGGCCTTCTCAGATGGCGGCGGTGATCCTGCCCTGTCTTGGACGTGGACCGCCTCGAATCCTGATCACATGGTCGATTCTTCGCGAAGAAGCTTAGTTTCGGCATTATTCAACCGTCAGACCGGGTGGCCTGCGTCAAGATGTCATGTTCGCTTCCGGGTAACAACTTGTTTTGAGCGAGCTGTGTGAGCCCACGATATCTGGGAGGCGATCGCCGGTTGACGCGTCTCTCGACGTGACGGCCCATCTAGTGGGCAAGGTGAGTGGTCAAGAGATGGTACGGGTGATTGCAGCCATACTACACCAACTAAGTCATAGTCCAAACCAAGTCATAGTTGACGTGATCCACGAGGTGAGGTCTCTAAAGATGCTTCAAGGACACATCCGGTCGCTTCAGTCCAGGTAGACCATGCTGCCTGTTGGTCTAGGGTCTACAAGAGCCTCCGAGCAACCCAGGTCCCGATGTTCCGGAACGGGAGCTAAGATTAGATGTCGTCGGTGCCCATAACGGGCGAGACTGGAGAAAATACCCCTTTCCGTTGGTGCACCGATCCTTGGATAATATGAGCTGAGGACCATTTTCTCGAATTATCATTCGTCCGATCCTGTCCTCGTTATTCGTTTCAACTCGACGTCTAGGTCCAGAGTCCCCCTCCCGGCCCCCCTCGAAAGCCGCCTTGGTGCTTTCTTGATTTTCTGCTGATTTTACAGCCAATAGTAAAATTCGGCCTCGGTCTAATTTCTCCACCCCTAATATTCTTCTGGCTCTTAACAGGTAGCCAATCACGACTCAGAACGGCCAGTTCACGGCGACACACCTCACCTCACTAGCAAGGGCTATAACCTTGACAGAGGCCATCGACTGGCTCTCGTTCAATCTTCGCCGTCGCTTTGGCTTCTGTCATATGGACTCGCACCCGTCCCCTTTCTTGATCCGGTATAACACAGGCGCGATGTGGGTTCCATCTCATGCTGTCTCATCTCTATCCCATCGACTAGCCTCTTGACGCTGTAAGCGCTTCCTGTGAAACTGCCCTCCCTTACTATTCTACCCCAGACGCGGAGCTCGCAGACGACCCAGCTCATCCTCTAGGACTGGCCGGCAACGCGTCCGAAATGAATCCCCATTCTGCATCTTGCTCAAAGCGGAACAAGGTCTACGACGGTCTCCAGCCAAGCACGAGCCTTGACCAAGCTTGAGATGTGCGAGTTGAGACGATATGCATGCCTAGCTCCAGCTCGCCTGACCACATTCAAGGTTCTCTGTCGGGGCGGCATCGCGTCAAGTTTAATCCATCCTGCTCGTATGCAAGTCATCAGGAGCCCCCAGCATATACAGGCATCGTCGTGTCGCCGTTTCCGGGGATCTGGGATGTTCTACTGGTTGCTCTCCAACGACGCTGATATTGCCAAAGGGTCACCATCGGACGATCGATATCAGGCAACGTTTACGAGCCATCTCTCAACCAGTTTCAGCTCCTTTCTGATGCATGAGCCGTAGTGAGTCGCATTATACAGCAATTTCCAGACGTGCCCGAGGGCTCGTCTCGGAAGGGAACTGAGCTATTGATATCAGCCATTCGCCAGGCGTGTTTGTCCAGGCCGTCCGGACAGGCCAGGTGCCGCATGGGTTTTCTAGACCGTCTGCATTTGGTGGCATGCATGACTGCAACGATGCCTCTGCATCAGCTGTCGTGAGGCGGCCGTTCTTTCACACGCGTACTTATGTAGGTCTGCGCAAGCGTAGATGGAGGCTGACAGGCGTAGCCAATCTGCTCGTGCACGGAGGAGTCATGTACTATAGTAGTTGATGTGACGGAAGGGGAACACAGACGCAGGGCTGGGGATCGTACCAGCTCGGCTGTTAGCACCATGCTCCTGTCCGGAACCGGAACTGTTGGTGATGCCGAGCGTGGGCTATTGATGTTACAATACTACGTTGATATATGACCATCACATCTCAAAACAATCACCGAGAGGGGGTGAGACTGGAGGGCAGGTAACAGGCTGGAGGGCGAGGAAGGACGATGTTCGATATTCTTAGGCAATATGAACGAGTATGAGATACCCGAAGAGGTGCTGGGCTGCGTACAGATCAGGTACAATAGATACAATATATGTGTATATGTAGCATGTATGTAGACAGTCGTGGTGGTGATGGTGAGATGTGGTGTATGTTTCCTGTTTAGCCCTCCACTCACTTACAGGCCAGTACCGGGTAAAGAAAGAGACGAAAGACCGCTACAGGGGTGCCTGAGCCGTACATTAGCGGTAGCCATAGTGGTGGACACCTATTCTACTTTTTTTAGGGGGTCTAAGTACTGGTACAAGCAGGCTCGGCAAGGCTTCTGGGTGGCGCTGCACCGGCCACAGTGGCCACACCGGATTTTCAGCTCAGTTCGTTCAGTGCCAGTTCTCCCATTTGCCCTGCGCTTCTTCGGACATATGCAAGTCGCAACACAGCCCACCCAGTTTTTGCCTACTCGAGTCGCCGGTGCTACCATGTTGCCGCGCATGACCAGGATACTGTCGGCCGTGTCGGTGGATTCTTTTGGGCATGCCTGTCCAGCGCTCGGCCAGGGCATCGGAGAGGCAGCAGAGAGGACCCTCTTCGGCTGCTCTTGGGCCGTTGGCTAGCCTGCCTCGCCTTGTTGACGCTTTACTAACCGACGTACATACATCATGTATGTATGGTGAGCGTATTGTGCCTGTGCCTGCGCAGGCGAGGGCTAGGAGGTCAGGTAGTCTGCCCTTCTAATGCACGGCGGTGGGCCTGGACAAGCCAGGCTTGTGCCGAGATGCCCATCCCTCCATGGACCGTTACCGTTACCAGCTAGGGATGCTCGGAGGGATTAAAGGCTTGGAGCAGGTTAAAAGACGATTCCTCAGCGATGGAAACGCGCATGGGGGGGGGGTGAGGAGACACCTCGCATCTGGCTCGCATCTGGCCCCGAAGAGGATTTTGCTATAACACACCCCCACCACCCGGCAACACGAGTTTCTCACCCTCCTTTTTCTTCCTCACGAGATACGCACTCGTCCTCCCTTCTCTTCTTCCTACCTGCGGCTGTAGGCGTGAACGCCAATTCCCAAGTCCTGGGAACGCCTAGCTCCGGTGCCGTCCTTTTTATTACTATTCGCCTTTCCCATCTGACTGACCCCGAGCCCCTCTATTTCCCCAAGCTCTCTCCACCGCCAGATATTCCTTGTCACATTTTCCACTGTCCTCCGAGGGCCTAACGATACCACGAGAGAGACAGAAAGAAAAAAAAAAAAAGATGCCCCCACAACTACTGCCGGCCTCGGCCGCCGCCTTTGCGCCGAGAGCTTCGTCCGTCAACGTCGTCTTAGGATCCAAGGTTGAGCCGTGGTTAACGCAAACCCTCAAGCGCATCAACAGAGTCAAGAGGCCGCTCAACAGCATACCGCAACACCAGAGATGTCTCACGGAAACGTTGTCGTCGCCCAATGCCATCTGGACATTGACCTCGTTGATGTTGCCCAAGGCGCCCGAGTCCGAGTTGCGCCAGGATCCTAACCCGCTAATAGAGGCCATCTTCAACTACCAGCTTATACACGTTGAAGCGTATATCGTCCACGTCGATATGGTGCTGCGGAACGAAGTCGCCTACAAACTGACACCGGACTCGATAGAAGCTCTCATAGAGTATCACAAGGATATCTACTGCGTCAACGCCAAGGCCGACACTTACGACTGGCCCGAGAAGGAACAGCATGCCAAGAAGTTGCACGAGGACTTCGTCCAGGCTATCAACAAGTTTGTCTACAGGACGCATGTTACCGCCCTCGAGGGACTAGAGGAAGAAGGAGCCGGAGAGCTGCTGTGTGGGAAGAGCGAGGAAGTCAAGAACAACATCACGGGACTGTTGAATAAGCCGTTGCTTCCCCCGCCGCCGAAGATCGTCGACGTTGTCCGCCAGCCGCCGTTGTTGCCAAGCTCGCCGATAGGTGCCAATATCTGGTCGCAGTCTACTCCTTCGCCGGCGCTGCCCGCACCGGTCGAGCCGTGGCGTGTTCTGCCTTCCAGCCCAAGTGTCGCATCTACTTCGGTTGACTCGAACGCAACGATATGGGCGAACATGGCCTTGCATGACATTCAAGCATCGTCACCGCCGATGCAGTTCAGCCAACCCTACTCTACGGCCGGCATGTTCTACAGCTCGCCAATGGTGACGTCTCCGATTCCGGCGTTACCGCTGCCTAGCATGTTGGCTTCGCAATGTGGCGTCGGAGTTGGATATGGCGGGTTCGGATGGGATCGGTATCAGGAGTATGCGACAACGATATGACAACCACCGCCCACCACGGGGGATTATCATCCAGTGGTAACTACCTCGTCATGATTTCCTTTCCACTCAGGATGGTAATTTCTGTCCTTGTTCTGGCCCGTACGAACAAGACCTCCCGCGGCATAGATCTCATCGCACCCACCAAGGCATACCGGCGTTTTTGCATCATCCAGGAGCGAACTTTGGACCCGTTCGGCACATATAATAATCTCGTCTTCACCACCATATATTCCCTTGATCTGATATGTTTAGCAAGCGGGGCGTCTGATATAATTTCTCTTTTCTTTTTGTTCCGACATCACGGGGATCACGTTTCCCATGTCACAGCACAACCGCCAGCTCGGTCATAAAGCTGCATTCCTTTTTACCTCATCATGGCCTGGACTGGGTGGGCATCTGATAGCATTTACAAGCAGGGCAGGACCTGAAGATATACGCGGCCGGAATTTCCTTTTCTTACAAGTCTAAAATAAGAGGTATACGCAGCAATGCACCCGATCATCGCCCGGCAAAGACCAGGACAGGACAATTTGGAATTCCATGTTTTCGTTTCTTTTCCTAGTTTCACGGCATAAAGCGGCTTTCTTAGAGAAAAGACACCTCGACCTACCGGCCGACGACAACCTTGGACGACGAACTCGATCCATGACATCGCGCGCTCGCTTCAAGGAAAATCTTTTTTTTTTCACTTTTTCTTTTCCCGGGCCTCTGTCTCACTTGTTACGACTGAACGACCTAATGACGAATACTCCACGAGCTTAATGCCGACTCTACGCCACGACAAGGACTCAACTCGATGTTGGGACTTCTCTTCGAGCACGAAAGCCGATCAAGCGACGAGGGACTATTCGCAAGGAATAATGTGAGGAACTGTGTTCCGCACTTGCAGTTTCCGTGGTCGATTCTACGCTTCGATGTGAAACGGACACGAGGACAGATTATCAGAGATAATGCTGTCCAAGGCGGACACTGGCTGTCAAATACGCCTCGGCCTTCCTTTTGCGCGTCTCGCGATTCCGAGCCGTGGCAAGATCGGCGGAGGATCGCGGGACGGCAAATATCTGGGACTTGAAGCGAGAAAGGAGATGGGAGGGTAAGATCTCACGATCGCAGACAAAAAAAGAAGCTGGGCATACATAATTTGGAACCCCTGCCGGCAGGGGAATGCGGAGCCCTTTACTCGCCGTTTTCTGCCCGCAACGTTCCTAGACCCGTCGGGCCCCATGAGTCGAAATGCGACCTCTCGCAGAGGTCCTTGACTAAGCGCCGCGCCGAGTTGGATACACGACGTGGCTGCAGTAGTTGATCGACTCATGGGGTGTCAGAGGACTGGGAACGATGCGTGGCATTCGTAGCACCATCTCGCTACAATACCTTGGACCCCCCCGGCGCGAACGAGATATTTCCGCGGTGTAGGTTCCTTGGTAGCCAGATCGGGAGGGGAATAATGCTTTGCTGCGCACTGCATCCTCCCGGCGGCATTGAGATGCTGGAATTGTCTTTTGGCATCATGTCAGCGGTGTAGCCCCGGAGGCATAGTAAATACCGCCGACTTTTGCTAAGAAAAGAAAAAAAACAAGTCTCCCCTGCAATTTGTTTAGTTGAAAGTTACTCATAGTAGTTAATCGAAACAACTATAGCTTGACTTCTTGGTGTCTGGTCTTACGTGATGTTCCATTGCCGTGGGGCGTTACATGGCATGAGTAAAAGGAGCAAAAGCCAAAGAGGAAACGTAGCACTCGTGACATGGCCCTAAGAGTTGCCTTTCCTGGCAGCCGGTGATTGTCATGATACAAGGGCAAGGTGATAATCTATACCTTGGGTAGGCATACGTGCTCTTCGTCGATCAGCGATATGCATGTCAGCGCCGAGGTCAGGACGAGAGCTGGTTTCTATTCTATCCTACGGGTTACGCGACGGGGCCTTTCTTGACCATCTCGAGGCTTGCAATTTTCTACATATAACACGCACACATAGTACATAGTACGCATGCACATGCCTACACGTCTTGTTACGTCGCACCGGGACCAGCCCGGGGGGTTTGGTCTTCAGGGCCGATACAACGGCAGATGGATCCGCGACCAGGGAAGAGTAAGGAGGCTCGTTCTCCCGCTACCCAGAATGCTCGAACTCCCCAAGTGTCCTTGATTTGCGATCCTAACTATAATATAACTGTTGCATACTAGCAAGCTATCGAAACATATTACATACTACCTGCCCTGCCAGGCTGTGATTATCCCTCAGTAGTGTGTAACAGATGTTTTTGGAGGACTTATACGTATGCATAGTACTACTATATTGCTACAATGTTAAACACTCAGATACTGCCTGCCTGCCTGCCTGCCTGCCTGCCTGCCTGCCTGCCTGCCTGCCTGCCTGCCTGCCGCGGGCCCAAGGATGGCGCAGATCCCGTCATCCTTTCATGCACATAATAGGTAGGTCGTCGACATGGATATAAGAGGCGGACAGGTACTGTACAAGTACGGCGATGTGCGTGTGTGGGGGGTTTGGGCAGGGGAAGGGCAGAAGGGGATCTGCAGGATTGCGGACGGCGTGGCTTGCACGTTTTCTACTGCGCCACACGCCGACGTATTCGGGGTGGGAAGAGGCAACCCAACCGGCGACTTGGTTTCCCTTTCACGAGATGTATGTATGGGGTAATGGAACAATACATAGAAAAGCGAATACGGTCGCTTCGATACACGCGGCGCATGTGAGGCTGCGGCAAAGAAAGGGAAGACCAACATCCCATAATTAAGCGTCGGGCCGCTTGTTTCTTCGAGATTGCCCAGATTCTTCACCGGGATGCCGTGTTACAGAGGAGAAACAAACATAAGCTCGTCGTCGTCGTCTGTTCCAATCTTACGCCAGCCAGCCGCAGCGTCAAGGTGGGATTGGTATCAAAGCGCAATATGCGTGCGTGAGTAAACAAATTAAAGGAAACAAAAAAAGATGGTGTGTCTTGTCTTCGAGCATACAGGTAGAGGAGTCCGGAGTTACAAAGAGCTATTACAGGAGAACTCCTACGATCCCCCCCTTTTCTTACCACTCAAGGTGCTGACGAAAGAAAAGGATGATATGTGCAGGAGGTATATCTGCGAGGCGGTATTACAGCCTTACAGCCCATCTTTCTTTTTTCTTGGGCATTGGACGAACTAGGGGATGGAGGAACGAAACCTGTTGGCGCATTGACGCACTGACGAGACGCGCTGGCCGCCTTTGCCGTGGCTGGCGCGGCTGAAGAAGTCCTACCCTAAAACCATCTCCTTTTCCATTCTTATCACACCACCAACGCAAAGGAATACCCGGCTCACTTTATTGTTATCTTCATCAGTTCATGATCATCTGGAAGTGTCTATCCTTGGGCCTGAGCAGCTGGCTGGCGAAGAAGTGCAAGTAAGCAACGCCTTGATTGGCTGGCTTACGAACCGACATATGTTTGTCGAACCCCAGCGGCCCAAGTAGCAGGCAACCCCTGCGGGCGCCGAACTCCAAGGACCATCAAGCCGCCCGGAGAATTTCTGAACCAACGGAACTTTAGTGGCGCGGGAGTGCCCGAAAGTTCATGACCGAGCCGCGCCTTTGTTTCCCTTTCATTTCTCCAGACTTGCTCGACAAGGCTTCGAATATCCAACGTCATTTCGGTCCCTTTCCCTTTTGTCTCTTCTCTTATTCCCTGAGCCCAGACCGCTGGTCTCGGGCTTTGGAGGCGCTGGAAAGGGGTTCGCCATGTGTGCCCAGCGGGTGATACATTGTGGTGATACGTAAGGCTCGGTCTCCGTCTGCAGCCAGCCTGCCATACTCGCCTCCTACCCAACCTACTGTTGCCACCTGCATTAGATAAAACATGCTGTCTCGAAGAGAGGCGATGCTGCAGCAATCTTTCTGCATGCCGAGAGCCGAGCTCGCTGCTGAAGGCCGAGTCTCTCTCCAACCCCTCTCTAGGTGTGTAGCGCAATGCAGACGTGGAATCGTGGCGTAGCCGTCGTTGAACGGTGCTCCGGCGCAGCAGCCACACGAGACATGCGAAGAAGTCTAATATAAATAAACGTTGGAACGACACGATCGTTACACGGCTCACCGCCCATTCTCAAACCATCTACTATTGCCCGGCCTCGTCATGTGCGTATGGGAGTGTCACCAGCGCAGCGAAGATAGATATTCCATCTAGCCTGGGATGGACGGACCTACGGAGGCCGAACGCAGCAGCCCATCAGCAAGTACACCTTGTTGTCCTACGTGATAGGTACATGTGCTTGCATACCTACCTACCTCGACATCATATAACCTCATCTGAACCCAACATCATGATGATACCCGGCTGCCGCAGCCCTACATACCGAACGGCATGCTGACAGTCGCATTCTACGTGGGGCAGGTAATCAGCAGCATCTTCTCCCGCATCGACAGCTGAGCCAAGAGTACTCGCTGCCCTACATACATACATACATGCCCAGCTAGACGTCCAAGTCCTACAGCCAAGCGGTTGGGACGGCAGTACCGCATGCAGGTATCGTATTGTACAATACATGCCATCAGGCCATCCCTGGCCAACGTCCAGCGGCCGGCTATGCCAAGTCCTACCGCCGAACGTGGTAAACACGAAAGTTTCAGCCTGTCTGCCGGATTTTCGTACCACCTACCTCCTAGCCTACCTGCTTAGCCGACTGGAGTGGAGAGGGTGCGGGAGCACGGAAGCCTTACTGCTGCCCCTACTGCTGTTTCGTCTCTTCTCATGGTGACGTTGTAGCTGGACGGCAAGGTGCAGCTACATATATACATATATACATGCCCCAGGTACCTACAACTACGTGGAGTTCCTCGCGTGGGATCCATCCATCCATCCATCCATCCATCCATCCATCCCGGCGCAACGGGTGGGAAGTCAAGGCCTGCAAAAGCGCCCCCAAAGCTCCCCTAACGCGAATATACTCGGCGTTGGGTGAGATTCCTCCTCTCCCGCTCATCTTGCGAGCGATATGCGTACCCAGGTAGGTAGGTAGGTACCTAACGAGGAAACAATTTATTGCTAGGCTGTTTGCCAAGGTTTTGGGAACTCTCGTCTCGACCTACCTTGCCCACCTAGCCAAGGTCAGCCGCCGGCGATCTGAGATGCCGGCGGGTATTCGCGCTCCTTAGCTTTTGGGCTGGGCTGAAACGAGCGAAGGGAAAAAGGAGAGATCCTGTCGGTACCTAGGAGTAGCACTTCGATGGTATCCAACATCGCGGCATGGGTACGTCTTAAGAGTTCGGCAATTGGCATCTCCATTGGAAAGGTAAGGATGGTGGCAAATAGCTATTTTCAACGACGAGCAAGCTGGCTGAAAGTACTTAACCCGAGGAGATGGGTCATCGCCATGCACGTTGCTGCCGAGATTGCAAGGTAGCATATCGCACACCGAGAGAAAGCCTTTATTTCGGAGCTGGTCTATCCGGTCGGTAGGATCCCATCGTAGTACTCGAGACATGATAACCTGGATATATGTACGTTCCTTCGCAAGCCGTGAGCACCGGTGAGTTCGGGAGTCCATTGTGCTACTCCGAGCTGAGGCATTGATGATACAGATACACACGATAGAAGTAACTGGGTAATGGCCGACCCTGTATGTACATGTACGCAGCTATTACAACCAGCAGGAGAGTAGCGATAGACTCATCGCTCTACCCGCTTTCTCCAAGATGCTTAGGGTCATCTCTAGACAGATATCCGATAGGGATAAGCTAGGCACACACACACCACACGCGTAACTCTCCTCTCGCGAAGCCTCACCTCCGTGCTTTCCTTCTCGCCGAAACACCCAACCCCTATAACTTAGCGCGGCCCTCGGCCCTCTTCAGGTCGCGCGAGATGCCCCGGGCGATCCAGTCGGCGATGGCCATGTTGGTGACCATGGGGTTGACGCCGCTGGCGGACGGGAACACGCTGGCGTCGGCCACGTACAGGTCGCGCGCCTCCCAGACGCGGCCGGCCGGGTCGACGACGCCGGACGCCGGCCGCGCCGCCATCCGGCACGTGCCCATCTGGTGCGCCGACGTGAAGGTGGCGCCGGGGAACCCGAAGCTGCTCTCCGCGGCCTCGAGCTTGCGCAGCCACGCCGCGAAGGCCGGGTCGTTGACGCCGCGGTCGATGGCGTCATCCTCACTAGCAGTAGGAATAGGAGTGGCTGCGCCATTCTTCTCGACGGCACGGTCCCGCGCGAACGACGGCACGCTCTGCACGAAGGGCCAGATCTCGGTGGCGCCCTCGACGTAGCACAGCTTGGCCAGGGCGACGAGGCCGGCGAGGATGTGCCGCCGGTCGCGCGCCGACGGCGTGTAGTCGACGACGGGCCGGCTCGGGTCCGCCGGGTCCGCGTACACCCGGCCCGTGTCGCGATCCCGCGCGATCGCGATGAAGCTGTCCATCTGCCGCCCGCGCAGCGCGTCTAGCTTCCACTGCAGCGCGCCACGCCACGGGTGCTCGAAGAGGAACATGTAGGGCTGTTTGTTTTGGTGCGCGGTTAGCTGGGATGAGCGAAAGGTGACCGGGAAAGGAAGGTAAGGTGCGTTAGGTAGGTAGCCTTACAATCATGCTAGTGGGCTCGAGTTTGACACCGTGGCCTTTGCCGTCGAGATTTTCGAATGAGTCGCAGACGCTCGTCAGGATGCCCCCTATATAAATCGCCATTGTAAATATTGTGGGTGTACTGTGTGGTCAGGCATAAACTCACCTTCCCAGCCCTTGATGTCTTCGTCAAATGAGGCGTTCAAGAAGCCCACGGGGTGCATGTGAAGATTCTTCCCAATGTGAGGGTTCTAATAACCGGTCAGCCAGATCAACCTTTTCGAAGGAAAAGTCGACTAGAATCAGGAAGACCATACCTTCAGTCCGCTTCTCATCAAGACGAGTGGGCTGTGAAGCGTGCCGCATGCCACAATCACCTTCTTCGCTCTCACTCGGATCTGCTTCACAATCCTGTCGGACTCAGGGGTATGAATATTTCCGTTCTTGTCGCGCGACGTCCACGTTCCCAACACCCCGACGGCCTTCTTCGACCTGCGATTCTTGTCGAAGAGCACCTTGGAAACGTTGAATCCCTCTATGAACTTTGCACCCGCCCTAGCAGCGGCGGGGAGCCAACTCGCCGTCGGGCCTTGCTTCTCGTCCGAGGAGCAGCCAAGGGTACAGTTACCGCAGTAATGTTCGGCGCCTCCGGTGTTCTGGGGGCATGCCTTCGCGGCCCAGCCTAGCTTCTTCGAGCCGTTGAGAATGACGTTCGCCCTGTGGTTGTGGCGGATATGGGCGTCGCTCACACCCACTGGGTTCGTCAAGTTAGCGAGGAGTGCAAAATACACATATGCTAGTTCTCGTCCGTAAAGAAAAAGGAGCATGGCATGACTGACTGAATTCACACACACGGTCCAAGCACTGTTGGTATTCCTGCGTGGTGAAGAAATCTAGTCCCTGATCGGCCCATTCCTGTCGGACGAAGCCCTGCGTATGAAGGCTGACGCTCCAGTTGACGCTTCCGCCTCCTCCCCAACAGCTGCCGGCCATTATCGTCACGGATCCGTCCGCGCTCTGGAGACTGCCCTGTCCCTCGTAGAAGAACTGGCTCGCGACCTCGGAGGTCAGCGGCAGCTGTGTCGTGGGGAAGTGGTAGCCCTTGTCGACGACGACGACCCTGTGGCCAGCCTCGGCGAGCACTTTGGCGCACACGGCGCCCCCGCAGCCCGAACCGACGATGACGGCGTCGGTATCCACCGTCTCTATCTCGCTCCCCGCATCGAACTGCATGAAGTCGAACTGGAACGACGGTGCTGGTTCGTAGCTTTCGGGAACTTCGTTGTAGCCGAGCAGCTTGAGTAGCAAAGGATCCGTTTGGGCAAACGAACTCCTGGCTATCGTGAGAATCGACTTCCCAATGATCGGCCAGACGCTGAGCCAGGATTGATTCCATGTTTGGAGGATGGCCTCTCGGATGTGAACTGGCTGCTCTGGCAAAGGTGTATAGTAGCCCGTCCCGGCCAAGCTCCCGAGTCGAGTCCTTTGGTCTATCAGCTACACCGGAACTTACAGATAGGCGAGAAGAGGGTGTTGGATAGTATATCTTACGCTATTATGCTCAGAACGGTGCCGAGCTGGTTCCGAGTACTGAGCGGCACGGACTGAATGGTGGCCTTAATGAGCCGCAGGAAACGAGGGTTATCTAGCGGACGAGCTTCGAGATACTGTTGAAACGTCTCATAATCCGGTGAATGCTTCATCGACCTCTTGGTACGCTCATAAGCCTCAGCACACTGCGAGCTCGAGATCCGTAGCTGGTTTTGGCCGCCTTTTGCTCGCGACTCGACCACGATGGACGGGACGACGGCGTCGATCAGCGCGAGCAGAATTCGCCATTGCGTCTCGGTCAAATAGGGGCCGGGCTTGAGCTCGGGGAGCTGTGTGGGAATAGGGGCTGCGAGGTGGCGACTGGCACTCATCATGAGTGAAGAAGGGGGTTGAAGCGGCTAGCCCCTTTCAGCTTTCGGGGAAGAAATATGAAAAGCGTACAGATGAAGGTGAATCACGGCTCTTTTGTGTTAGCATCTCAGGTATCTCCTCTCTTATAACTGTGCAGAGCCTGACGAAGGACACGTTGTAGAAGGTATCATGGACCTTGACAGCACCGTCTCGTCGTACAGAAATAGGGGTAGAATGGCTTGTGCCGCCTTATACCGTCGCGATGGGATGATATATCGTTGGAGGTTGGAGATAATGCATCATCACAGCCATGAAACCCACTTTATCTTTAGAGCGCCTTCTTACAGTCTGGCTCTTCGTTGGCCAAGTCTTCTTGATAATGGTTGCCCGTAGACAGATCTTCTCATGAAGCCCCTTTGCCCCTCCCAAGTTGGGAGGTGCTAGAAAGGGGGCTAACCACTTCAGCTTTGGCATACGTGGAGTAACTGCGGGGTACCTAGGCACCTCACCAGCTTACCTAAGGCAGAAAGGGGGCACAGCTTTGAGCCTCCAGGCTTACCGTCAACATTACCGTTGCTAGGAGATAGGTAGAAGTGGCAGAGACGATGTAAACATTCTATAGAGCTATCGAGAGCACAGGTGCGGATCTAATGCATGATTCTGGCCTAGCGGGAGTTGGAATTATGGATGTGGCTTGGGTCTGCCACCTACGCAGGAAGGTTAGGCAAGAATATTACTTTAGCTAGTTGAATGTTAGCGCTATAATATGTCCGATGTGATATGAAACCAGGAATGACCAGGTCTTATACTATGTATGTATGAGACTGCCTCCGTATGAGGTTGTCGTGTGAGATCGCATAAGACATGAGATATGACTTGGGCAAGAGATTAATTCATATCAGATTTTGATAAGTACCTAGGTATTTAGACTGTCAACGTGCCTAGGCATCATGTGACAGCGAGAGTGAACCCCACTTGCCTAGGTACCTTGGTACTTAGCCATTGGTCCCTGAAAAATGGGAGAAGGATGGAAAAAAAAAAATGTTGGTAAAGACACACAGACCAGACACGTCGCAGGGCTGAATGAGGGGAAACTTTTTTTGTTGGGAAATCGATCTGGGATCCCTGAAGGCTCCCTAAAGTGTGGGAACGCTGATGCTTGATCGCCCGGCGGCATCGCTAAGCTACCCTGATTTCGGCCTAGTCGCCGCCCCTCCAACCCTCCCGGCCCTTCCATGCATTAAAGAGAAATAGATGTTCGGGCACAGAATCACACCCTTCCCTTCTAGAAGACCACAAGAGCAGATTCTCACTCATACAGAAGAGACTGCTTACTGTTACACGCCGTTGAGGAACAGGTATATAACAGATGGCCTCTGTCTGCGTCAGGCCGGTGCGAGCGGACGCATGACTTTTGACTTTGACCTGCTGCCAGTCGAGAGACATTTGAGCGGTTATTGACGACACGTCTCACATTGCAAGCTGTACAAGACCCGAACCTCCGATCCCACCGCCGGACGAGAAGCTCCATGTCTTCCGTGAACACTCGGAGCCTGGCGTCATCTCGTTAGATCTTTAGCCACCTTAGCCAAGTTGCCCTGCTGTCTTTATCAACCCCAAGCCCTTATTAGGGTTACATCTTGTTGCTTCCGTCAAACCATCGGCAGCAAGGCCGCTTTTCGGTAATCTGCCAGCTATCTGAGCAAGATGTTTGCCGAAGCTCCACTCATGGCAGGCATAGAAACCTCCTCGGCATCATGTCATGCTATGTCGTGGAGAGGGTCCAGATTAGGTACCTACCCTGTGGAGGAGCAGTACTTTGATGTTTGTGCTCGGTGCAATGCGGGATGCGATACCATTGACGATATCGGCGCTTGCCGGACAGCTGACATGCGTATCTACCTATCTCGGTACCTAAGGAGGTTTATGGTGGTAAGACGTTGTTCCAGTTGACAGCTTTAACAGGAAACTTGTTTTTTTTCTCTCGCTGTCACCGAGCAGGTGGACGAAGGGAGACGTCGGAACAGCACAGATGATGACACAAGTGTTTGCACAACTTGCACGATGTCCACAAGTAGACGTCACACTGGCCGACTGGAAACGTAAAGAATGCGCGGCGCAACTAAGTGACAGGCGAGACAGGCAAGCCCCAAGACTCCGAATTCAGCGTCTCATACCCGATTCGGCTGAACCGCGCTGGACGGACCAATAGCGAGAAAAGGCGGTCTGGGCCCGTCGCCTTCAACTGTTGAGCTCTGTGGCACCCTTAATATGGGCTGGGCATAACATTTACGGCATTAGTGGCACCAGTACGGCGGAAAGGTTGGAAGCCTCTTCGTGATCACGCCCTTGCGCCTCGCCTATCACTCGTCCCCCAATTCCAATCCCGGCTCAGACGGAACCAGGGGGCCTTGCATTGGGTCCCCTGCGTGCCGCGGTCCAGCGGTCCAGCGGTCCAGTGAGAGCCTAGAGCCCTGAGAGCCCTGAGAGCCCTGAGCTGTGGGCTACGGTACCAGGTAAGCCAGGTACCGCGTTATCAGGCCTATCCCTTTTTCTTAGTCGTTTTTTTTTTTTTTCTTTTCTCCCCCGGCCTGGAAGAGGCGGGCATATTTCTACAATATATGACTTCAGGGAGGCCAAGTAGTCCGTTTATTTTTATCTTGATTCCTTCTCTTCGTCTCTAACGCTTAATAACGCTCGGACAATTCCTTCAATGCCTCAGTAGAAGCTTGAAATTTTCCTTGTCAAGTCCTGTAGATTATAGCAGATCCGGTATTTATATCCCACCCCGTCCCGCCGCGGGCGCCATACCCCCTCGCCTCCACGCCATATTAAACATCTCGAGCTCGGGCGAAACTGTACGAGTTTGCTAACTATCTGCTACAGAATAACGATATTAGCCATGGCCACGCCTGCTGTCTTCCTGTCGCCTCCCCCTGCCTCTCTCTTCCAGTTTCCTCCGCTTCCGGAACCGCAAACCATCCCCCCGCCGCACTTCGAACACCCCTTTACCATTCCGGACGGTCTATACCTCCGAGCGTTAGATGCCAAAGTCCCAATTACGATTGCCACCGTCTACGCAGTTACCGCTAAAGCGCTCAACGTATACAACAAGTCGACAGGCAAGAAGCCATGGGCAATTAGCCAAACCAAGGCATTCCATGTCTTCGTCATTTTACACAATGTTTTCCTTGCCGTCTACTCTGCGTGGACCTGGCTGGGCATGCTCAATGGCTTGCGTAACTCGATCGTGAGCCCCGCCGGACCCAATGGCTGGGCCGGCACGGTCGACAGCTTCTGCAAGTTCCACGGACCTGCTGGTCTAGGAAACGCACTTAGTTACAACGAGGACGTGGGAAGCTGGGAGTCGGCTTTGGGTCAAACGCGTCTGACAGCTGAGGGCTCTCCCAGCCGGGTTTACTCGGGGAGACTCTGGAACGAGGCTCTCGCATTCTACGGCTGGCTTTTCTACGTTAGCAAGTTCTACGAGGTAGTCGATACGCTCATAATCCTTGCAAAGGGCAAGCTTAGCTCGACCCTTCAGACCTATCACCATGCGGGTGCCATGATGGCTATGTGGGCCGGCATGCGTTACATGGCAACTCCTATCTGGATCTTCGTCTTCTTCAACTCTGCCATCCACGCCCTCATGGTAAGTTTTGGTCTCAGTCATACAGTGACCACTGCTAACGCTTAACCAGTATACCTACTTCACCGTTACCGCATTTAACATCCGCGTACCTACTTTTATCAAGCGTTCGCTTACGTCGCTCCAAATCTCGCAATTTGTCATTGGCGCCTCTTGTGCCATGATCCACTCCTTCATCTCATACCTCGTTCCAGTCCAGATCGCCACAGCACCCGCCGATGCCGCCTCATCAGCCATTGCTGCTGCTGCCAGTGCTTCTCCCGACGCTGCTAGCCTTGTCGGCGGCGTGAAGCAGGCATTGTTTGGTGCAGCCGAGGCTGCAGGCGCAGCTGCTGTCGCGTCTTCGTCGACAGAGGCCAACTCATCGGTCCATTACGTAACCCAGTATCAAAAAGTCGACTGTATTACCACGACAGGTTCGACTTTTGCTATCTGGCTCAACGTCGTGTACCTGTTCCCCCTGACGTACCTGTTTGGATCATTCTTCGTTGCAAGCTACGTCCGACGTAGCAAGGCCGAGGACGTGCGTGCTAAGAGCAACCCAGACCGGCGCAGAAGCAATGTCATCCTGGCAGAGAAGGCCAGCTGGGACGCGGCAAAGGGTATCGAGCGCGAGATCTATAACAAGAGCAACGAGGACGCGATCATCGAGGACAGTGATGAGTCGAGCGGCAGCATTAACGACAGCGAGAAGCTCCGTCCGTTGTCGGCCGCCAAGACGAACGGGGTCAAGTCGAAGACCAACCGCAAGCATTAAGATGCTGCAATGAGACCCAACAAAGTCACCAGCTAGACGAAGACAACATGAATGGTGCTACGAGACCACTGGCGGTAGACATCGGACTCCTACGCTAATTCAATTGCCGCTATTCAGTTGCAGATATCACACGCACACACCCATATATACGGCGGCGGCGGCGGCGGCGGCGGCGCTAGACTCACATCATCTTACTACGGAGTTAAGGAGAAGGGAAAACGGGATCTTGGGGCAGCATATTTTTTCAAGAAGATTCGCGACATGTACGAGACCAATGCCATAATGAAGCGTGACAGAAGGTGGCAATAAGGTCGACCAGGTCTGGTGTACATAGCCAGGCAAACCAAGCTGTTCTGCGATGTGTTAGCAAAGCTGTATATAGATTACCTCCTCACCTAGTAGTTTAGATATTGCTTAATGATCACCTGTATTAGACCCGTTGAGAACCTGGTGCGCTCGTCGTCACATACAGCTCGCGGCTAAGTCGTGGGAGGATAGGGGACTGGCTACGATGCTCTCTACGCCTACTGCGATCACGATCACGGATTTCTGAAGAAGACAAGCGAGGAAGATAGTATTTGTTTTCCACGACCAAAAAAGCGTGGCATTCCGTCCTATTCTGAGCCACCTAAAAGGTGCTCGAGAAACCCCCGAAATGCCAGAAAAAGTTGAGAAAAAGAACCTCGAACACAAAGGGTGCCGGAGAATTTGCCAACATGGGGTTTTCGATCATGTTATCGTTCCTGAAAATCGGGAAACCAGACCGCCCTGCTCTTGACGGCTTCCTTGCTTCTCGCTCGAGTCGAATCGAAATTGGTTGGTGGTGAGGGGGGATGTGTCGGGAGACTCGTACAATTTTTTTGTATTTTTTGTTTTACGCCCTTTTTTTTGTGCTTTTCTTTTTTTCGTATCCGGTGCCCTTCCCTCTATGCCTTGTGTGTGTGTGTGTGTGATCGACAGGGTATACTGGTCCAATCCATAGCTCATCGCCGTCGTGGGCGGAATCGTCGTTCTTCGTCAGTCACCTTTTTCTCCTCCCCTTTGCGGGGCTCAGACAGGACCAGGACCAGTTCCCCTTTCGTCGTCGTAGTCGTACAGGTTGAGAAAAATCCTACAGTGCGTCTCCTGAGTCGAGATGACGTCTTCTTCGTACCAAGTATTGTAGTAGTAGTGTATGACCTCGTATCTCAGGAGAACCAAGAGACAGTATAAGGCGTCGTGAAGTATACGAACCGCCAGAGAGAAAAATGAGCCCATGAACAACTATAGTCGGTGTAGTGGGCGTCGTAAAAAAGGAAATGGGTATCGGGTATCGGGTGCCGGGACAGATACGAGGCGTTGGGGAAGGGTACGATGCGTCATTCGATATTATGGGAGAGAAGGACTCGCTCGCTTAGGCGCGGCGAGGTCGGTAAGGGAGGGGGCCCATATCCATGTCAACATCCTCGGGATAGTTGACCTGATCATCGCCATTGCCGGCGGCGGTAGTGGCGGGGGTGGCGCTCGTGCCGGTCTCTTCTTCGGTAGCGGCAGTCGTAGCGGTAGCGGCCTCTTCGGCAGCAGCAGCAGTCATACCGGTCCCCTCGGTGGTAGTGGCAGTGACAGCGACATTGTCGTTGCCCTCCTGGGCTGTATCCTGCGTGGCTCGCGGTTCGGCGTCGAACTAGAACGTCATCATCTTCGAACGAGTGCGGCTGGAAGGATTGTTGCCGAGAGCCATGAGCGACTGTGCGAGGGTCGTGGGGATGCGTGTGGTCGCGGGGGTCGACCTGCGGGATCGAGTGTTCGGGGCCTGTGGGGCCGAGCTGGACGGGCCGGCAGAGCCGGAAGAGGCGGCGTGCTGGGTGTAGTCCGAATCGATGACCATGGCGTCGCCGTCCGACTCGGAGGTAAGCATCTTGTCCTCCTCAGCCTCAGAGGGCTTGATCGACTTGCCTCGCTTCTGGACCGACTTGCCTTGCTTCTTGGCTGACTTGCCTCGCTTGCTGGCCTTGATCGCCTTGCCCTTTCCTTTGCCGCCGTCGAAGTCAGACTCATCGTGATCGGTGCTCCCCTCACTGTGCTCGGTCTCGTCCTTGATGAAGGCCTTGTCTTCGGTGGCGCCCAGGTGGAACTTGGCAGCATGCATGTGATCCCAGGCGCCCTGCAGGAGGTACATGTTGATCGCCTGGTGTTCGGAGATGAAGCAACGGGCCTTGTTGGTCTGGACGTTCCAGAAGCAGAAGAAATCAAAGGCTCTGCAGAGGACGGAGTAGCAGTTGATCTTGTTGTCCAACAACGTGACCGCGGGACCGGGCTTAATCCAAGACTTGCCATTGGTTTCACCGTATTTGATGCAGACATTGAGACGGTTTTGGACGGTGTTCTTCTCCTTGGTATCGACTGCAGTATTTCATCATGTTAGCCACTAATTGTTATCTTTCCTTTTTTTCTTCTTCCCTCTGTAGCATGTTGCGAGCTAGAAGGTCAAGATTATAACAGACAGGTAAATGGAATCTAGTCCATCCGGCAAATGTCGATTTATTTTGTATCTTTGGAGGAGATTAATAAAAGGAGAAACTTACACATGGTTACTGCGTATCTGAAGCCCATGGGCGCCGGAACAGCCCAGGGCGGAAGGCCCTCGAAATCGAGGGTGATCCCACCGACTGGCTTGATCGCGAACAGCGCATCGATGTACGCATTGATGGAGGGCTTGTGGAAGTCAGGCCAGGCCTGTTCGATCTTGGCGATCAGATCTTCGAACGAAACGGGAGTCATGATCTCTGGCGCGACGAGTTGACTTTATACTTAATTAGTCGAGGGACATAAACGAGATGTGTTGCGGAAGGCAAAGGTATGCGTGATGTAAGGCAAGAGTATGTGTGATGTAAGGCAAAGGGATTGATGGTGCAGTGTAGACAGACAGGTGGTGATGAAGAGATTGGAAAGGTTGGGTAGAGAAGAAAACAGTTGTTGCTGAGAAGGCAGGAGAAAAAAAAATAGAAGGCTTCAGAGGAATGGAAGAGGGATAAGGGTGATAAGACTTACCGGCTGTCGACAGTCGAAGCCTGAAGGACCCAGCCCGGGCGAGGCACGATATCGCAGACGATGGGAACCTCGGACTCGGCAGCCTTCTTCGCCATGGCTGAGGCTCGCCGTTTCGCGGCTGGTTTCTCAGCCGGTGCTGTCTCCGCTCTTCTCTTCCTCGCCCTTGATGGGGGTGCCATTCTAGAAACAACCGCCTCAGATGCAGAGCGCGTCATAGGACGGGACGAAGTAGACTTGCTCTCACCCCATTGTTCGGGCACTGGGCCCCTTGAGCGTAGATTGTAAGGCATCTTTATAACCTTGATATACTTTGACAATGATCGGTATACGTTGTTCGTTTGTGTACGTGCTGCGGCCGCGTTAGAATAAGTTAACGTAAGGAAACGGAATTGGAGGACGCGGCGGAGAAAAAAAGGTTGAAGGAAAGAAGACGCAGAGCAGAAACGTGAACCACATACATAGAACGTCGAAGGCGGTGGCAGAAAGGGCAGCGTTGCTGGGCTGAGAGACGAGGCAACGGGCACGCTGATACCGAAGACGCGCAGTAGAACGTGAAATTACTTGAAAATAAATACAGTACGTTGCATAACGACCATAGTCGTGTCAGAGCAACGCATCTCAAAGAATAATTAAGAATTGTAAGCTCTGGCTGGGACATGAACCTGTCCGCGACCAGCTCGCTACTCCCGAGGGGAGTGTATTAGAGAGACCGCAGCTTTCTGCCCCCCCTTTACGGGTATTAAGCACTCTTAGACAAGATCAATGCAAAACTATATGAGCTCCTTACTCGAGATTGCATAAACATGTCCCAGAGTCCATAATACGCTTGGGAGTCCCCTTCCCCTGAAATAGTGGTAACACAAGTTTCCCCTTTACTAGACAACAGTTGAACGATTTAATATTTTAAGTTGAATTCTGGAATAATGTAGCT
Source organism: Hypoxylon sp. FL1284 (assembly GCA_022432365.1). Classification (NCBI taxonomy): domain Eukaryota; kingdom Fungi; phylum Ascomycota; class Sordariomycetes; order Xylariales; family Hypoxylaceae; genus Hypoxylon; species Hypoxylon sp. FL1284. The sequence continues at coordinate 1,240,043 of JAJJXE010000002.1, forward strand.
TTTATTTTATTCCGGAGCCTCCAGGCCGATATCCTGTGTTTGGTATTCTTTATGATATATAGATTCCCAGGTAGGAAACTTGCCTATGGCACTTTGGCTACCTGTCCAACTCTTGTCTTGATAATTTGAAAAGTTCAGAGAAAACCATATATAATGCTTCGATACTGGCATAAAAGTTGATGTCAAATGTCTCTTCAGGAGAGGATTATTTTAGGTAACAATCTGGACGCCAAACATAAATCCTTTCTTTCGCGATAATAGAGACCTGGCAAATACCTAAACAAGAGGTCGAATCCTCACAGGCAGTACTGTTCATGATGACTTGCAATGCCCATTGAGCTACTTCGCTTTATTTTCACACTGTTCAAGGAACTAGGTAACCCGAGACCACCAGGAGAGAAATATGGTTAATACGCAAAGGGGGACAAATAGAAAGCAGAATATGATCGATATGGTATTCCCTCTATCTAGCTAGACAAACCACCACAAACACATTGCTTGATACCAACATAGGTATACTGCATGTAGCTATGCCGTTGACCTCGAGAAGACATTCTGTAGCAACGTTGAAGCTCGAGGTGAAGATCAAAAAAATCTAGCCGAAGTTGTGCAGAGCTTGCCGATGCTTAGACACCTTAGAGTAAACCTCAGACTTCAGGAGCACGTTTCCCGAATCCTAGCTCGTGCCTCCCTCCCCAATGTTCACAATCGGTGCTTCAAGAAAAGAGGCGGACTACACTATAGCTAGCCTGGGTCACCTGCCTTGGTAGGCACTCGACAGTTCAAACCAATTTCCTCTGATGCCGGTATAGAGTAGGCGGTAGACAATAATTATATAGCTTCGGCCTCGGCCTATGCGGTGGCCTTCGAGGTCATAAATCATACCGAAACGGACATCGTGTGGCTTCGCGGCTCCTTTGGCCATCGAGACCAGTCAGCGCGTCCCTGCCGGTGGAAATGGGCCCGGGTCCGGAGTTCGAAGTTGGCAGTCGGGCTTTCCCGCCGATGTGGAGTCCGAGTAGGTTTTTAGGAATGGGCGGGATCATGCTGGATTATCTGGGTCAATTCGGGGAAGGAACTGGAGGGAAGAGATCTCACATAGCCGAGGCGGAAGACCGGATGGTACTCTGGAAATATGCAGCATAGGTGCACTGATTTGGAAGCCGCGCGGATGTTTCTCGAAGATGGCTCTGGCCGCAGGTACGCGTATGCATTATTTACGTATCGGGACAGCACAACATGCTATTTGCGACAGCCTCAGCTAGGCTAATGCCGTCGACCACGGAATTGGTGGCATCGGAAGCAGCTGGGTACGGGTTGTAGGCATGTACCGGGTAAGTCTAGAACTCCGGCTGTGATTTCTTCCTTTTGAACTAACCTCGTTAGTTACATAGTGCTTCTTGATCAAGGTCATTTGGATCTGGAGCTGTCGGAACATACATATATGAACGAAGCACACATTTTGCCGACCCAAGTTTCCAGTGACGAACAAAACCTGGTACCGCTACCTTTCCAGTTGAGCCTGCGGAATGTCGGATCTGTAGATTCGCAAGTTGCCACCCTCGCCGGCCATGTACTTCTTGACGCACGCCGCGTTATTTTTACATGCCCACCTTGATATTGGCCAGCGGCCGAGGAGGATCTCGTCGATGCAGTTTACTCCACACTAGGAACGAGCTGGGCATCTCCATTACCGGTAGCACGACCACTCCGTCGCTTGGGATTTGCTCTCTCCCCCTCCATACCTATCCATCCCGGACCCCATCTCGCAGCGGGTTCAGCGGAGGCGACCCGCTGCCTCCTGCAATGCCGCCTCCCGCCACGACGTCGACTTCGGTCGGTACCACCAAGCCAAGCGACGTCTCTCTTTTTGTCGCTCCGCCTCGTCCGATTGTCGGCCTCATTGGCTGCCTGGGCTCAGCGGGGGAGATCTTGGGATGAGGGGAGGGGGGATGCTCGAAGCGCCATTGCCAATACGAACAACACGTAGATGAGGGACAGAGAAAGGTATATGCCGCGGTCCCTCCGCTTCCCGGAGCAGAAGCGCCTGCGGTCGACGCTCGGGACAAGCTCGGAAAGCACGATGTCGCCATCGCACTCGCTGGCGCTGCTTTGGCCGGCAGACCCTCCAGCGTTGTACGGCAGAGACAGTAACGTCGATTTGTCTTTCTCCCTTTTCGTCCATCTCTAGATTCCACGATCGAGAGCATCGGAAGGGGGACAGAGAGTGCTACATCTGATTTTCACCCCTCTCTGTTTGCGTGTGTTGGGTCCGATCTCCCGCCGTCGCTTGCCTCTGACAGGAGCCAAGAGGCGCGCTCGCCGAGACGGGATTAGGGGTTCCGGATGATCGTGGGGCGATCTGCGCGCGCCGGCGCAGCCGCCTCTGGTGGGAGCGGCATCGCAGGGCTCGTCGCCAGTTGATCAGTTGAAGGGTTCGAGTACCTCAGCTGTGAAGAGAACATGCGTACGAGCCGTCGACCACGTGTTCGATCGGAGAGTCGCAAGGCGTCGTAGGAGCACCCGGCAGGCGCATGCCTACACCTAAACACGCACGCAGCTTTCTTCGGTCACTTTTCGCAGGGCGAGTGAAGCCCGAAAGCTGCGGCTTAGCTGGCCCGCGTCATCGTAGCAGCCGCCAATGTCTCTCCGCCTGCAGTGTTACACCAAGGGTCACCCGCCGTCATACGGGCCACTGGGACGAGTGCGATCAGCTTCGGATACGGATCACAGGAGGGGAAATGTCCGAGGGCTGTCAGGCCGAAAGAGAGATGGGTAGGACTTTGGAATAGTGTGGAGAAGGAACGGGGAGTCGGAGATGTGATTTTATTTTATTTTATTTTTCTCACCTATCAAAACGGCTACTGCCGGTTCCACGAATCTGGAAATACCTAGTATGTACCTAACTGTACTATGTACTGCACAGACTGTGGCTAGGTACCTTAATTGGACACTCTGTCTGGTTCCAGGTCAGGCCTGGTTGGAATCGGACTTGCCGCTCTGATGATCTTGGTTCGCCCCCTCTCCGAGAGCGAGAGAGGCTGCACTACCAAATGTGGCATCGACTCGAGCGATGTCACCGAGCTAGGAAGATGCCATTACGTACTGGCGCCGGCAGGCCCAACAAGGGTATGCCGCTAAGATAGAGTAGCCTGCTAGCTCCATGTCATGAAGATCGCCCAGTCTCCTATTGGGTCCCCTGAATCCTACCTGCGAGCCGGCTAAAGTGTCAAGGAAAAGGCATGGCAAGACAACACTTCTATGCTGTACAGCGTACCTATGCATGTCACTGTTCGCTCACACCAGTCAGTTCAGAGCAGACGTCTGCCATCACGATGGTTCGACAGTAGAGGATGGGTGACGGATGTTGTGATCAATATAAATCGCGACCAAACTTCATTAGCCAGTCCTGGGGTGCTCGGTGAGAACGGCCCGTATTCGTGTGAAGTGACCTGTAAACCAGATCACACCGAGCTTCTGTAATCAATACCTAGTTGACCATACAATAACTCCCAAACACCGGGGGGCTAACCGTATCCCCCCTTCTAATGCCTTCATAATGCCCTCATGCAAGCTGTACCTGCAACTACCATCCTCCCCAAGCATGCCCAGTTCAAGTTCGCAATCCCTCCATCCCTTGCGTGCCCTGTAACCTCCCTTGATATCCCTCACCCTCGACATTACCGCGCCGTAATTGGGTATCGTAGCTTAAGTAAAGTAGTAAAGAAAAAAAAAATAATCCAGCAATGATACCGCCGCTATGCATGCGCTTCGTGTAGGTTCGGATCTGGCCATGTACCCAGTCTATTCGGGGAACTTCTAGTCTATGTAGTTGCGTTCCGTCATTATCGAGAAAAGAGGCCGTTATAGTAAGATTCGTTGATTCGTATACGATCGGTAGTAATTAGAGTGCCGGTATCCTGACGTTGAGGGTCGGCTGTGGTCTGGAGGAGACGAAGACGCCTAGTCGTCCTCCTCGGGTAAATGGACATTGTTCATTTCGGCCCAAGGTTGTGTTCTTTTAGAATGTGCTCCAGTTCCAGTCTCGAGGAACACTCATGGCGACGTCCTGATGACCATTCGCGCTTTGGATAGCGGTTGGGGTCAAAGCGACCGGGCTCGCTGGAGCCGTGTGGGAGGTTCTGCTGCCAGATTCGTCCTCGCTAGAAGCCTGGCTGTTTGTCCGACTGCGCCACACGTTGAATTCGGAATAGCAGTGTAAGCATGCTCGGCTGAGGGTGCCTCTCGGATTGTAATTTGCGTCCTGGTCTAGAGGCACGTCGTAGGTCGAGTGGGTGTCGCAGAAGATGTTGCCACACCTTCGACAGTGGTGGCGGCGCGTCCAGTAGTTGAAGTGGCGCATACACGACGGGTCGTCGCATACGGAGGATTCTAGGTCGGGCTAGGTTAACCGAGTCAGCTGAGCGTGGCCTTGTAATACGATGCGCGCGAGGAAGCAAGTCATGTGTCGGCTTGCCGCTGCTGATTGACAGGGCTGCATTTCCGAGACATGCCGTGCAGATCCGAACTCACCTTCCAGTGCTCCCGCGTGGGCTGCGCCGTCGGCTTGGGAAACATATCCCAATCCCATTCGTTACCCATCCACTTCTTGCCGTCAGCCGTCCCACGGCGGCTCAACCGGTTCAGCGCGCCCAGCCCGGTCAGGCTGATGAAGCTGTTGCCCGTCGGTAGCGGGTCATCGTATTCCTGCGCCTCCGACTTGGCCGCAGCCATCTTCTTGGACGGGTGCTCGTTTGGTCTCAGGACGGCGGGCATGTAGAGCGGTCGCAGTCGCTGACGGTGGTAGGGCCTCGGCGAGGTTGGCGACGCGCTATTCGAGGTGCTCAAGGGCGAGATCTGTTGCGACTGGTATCCTTGCGACGGATAGGTGGGCGATTGCGACTGCGACTGCGGAATCGGGTTCTGGTGCGGGTGTTGCTGGTAATGGTAGAAATGCGCGTGCGCTTGGGGCTGCTCGTGAAGCCTAGGCATGATGAATTCTGTTGCCATCCTCCCTTCTTCGCAAGCACGTATATGTTATGTTGGCCGGGGACAAAGCGGGCTGCCAGTAATAATGGCTAGGCGGAGATTGGGGAGTATGGTGAGCGGAAAGCAGCGTCAGCAGTCCGGTAATATAGTACTCAGCAAGCCGCCGCGGGTTCCCGATAACCTTGGGTGCACCAAAGCATACAGGAATAATGCTGAGGCTAACCTTAGCCCCCGGTATGGCCTGATTCGGATTTGGGTGTATGAGTCGCCAAGGTTAAAGCTAGCCGATGGCCAGGTTATCGTCGGGCGAGATGTCGAGTTCGGCTGGCTGACAGGAATCCAGGACTCGGGATTCAGGACTCGGAACTTTAGGTAGGGAGGAAGCTGGAGCAACTATCCGATGTCAACCTTTTTTTTTTTTCCTGGACGAAAAAAAAAAAAAAAAGGTTGCTGCGGGAGTTTGTCAGGTATGGGATCTGCCCAGAGAGATAATAGACTATCTACCTAAGGTCTGGTAGATAACCCGAGATAAAGAAAGGATGGCCCAAACGGATCAGTAGGATGGATGATAGCGCGCGCAGCCTATGATGTACGTAAGGCTACGGGTTCCTCGCGCATGTGAAATCGATGGGATGTGTGATAATGATAAGGCCTGGAAGTAGCAAAGACGCCGATGCTTAGCAGGCCTTGTACCTCAGACAAAAGTTATCTCAGGTTGTTATCCAGGACTCGGAGGGGTATTAGAATGTTTGCATAACCTCAGCAAGGTCGCGGAGATATATGTAAGGGAGGACAGGATAGAAGAGATATTATAATATTAGGGGACACGGACACGATAGGAGGCGAGAAGAAGGCGGGTGGGATAATAATAAACCTCTCCATTCAGAAAATATAGCAGAATACGTATAGGGTACCCAGGTACTTACCGATACCATTTTACCCTTGCGAAGGTACTGGCAGAGACCGGGACTGGGGGGGTCACTGAGAGACCGGGACTGGGACTGGGACTGGGTTACTGTGCAGGCCGTGCAGCGAACTCGCGCTAGATTGAAGCTCTCTCTGCCCCTCGACAGGGCCCTTAGTGGCGCTTGGTGGCACTGGTGGGCCCCGGAAGCCCCTCTACACATGCTACCTCTCGCTACATTACTGCCTACGTGCTACTGTATTGAACGCGCTGGGACAGGTACAGTAGCTCGACACCCAAGCACCCAAGCACCCAAAAGTATCCATCCAAAGCGGCGACTACATACATGATACATGTCTCTTGCATACAACATGATCTTCTCGCCTTCTCATTGGCTGTCGTCAATCACGTACGCCTTGCGGAATTCAATCCGTACTGTGCTCGTCCTATCCGATCTCGTTCCCTCCTCTTCCTCGTCTCCCACCTCCCACATACACCCAAACGGGACATCTCGCACTCCCTCTTTGATCCTCACGATGCTCAAGACCTCAGGCTCGGGAGTTGAGAAAAAAAATTATTGCTACGAAGAGGATGACCGTGCTACATACGTAGGTAGGATTTGTGACACCCATATACTCATCGATCGAAATATACAACGTCGCTGCATGAGGGTCGCCCGTCTCTCGCTAGGCCCTCTACGGCCTCGAATCTCTCACCCTTGCTCCGCAGCTAGATGTGCTCGCCTGTCCTGTTACCCAATTCGTCCAAGTCGGCTGGATACCGATATTCGGCGCTTTAGTATCCGTAAACTTACGTCAGGTTCCGCGTCTTTGTAGAGCTTTCAGGGTACATTCCTCCGCACCTAATAACGGAAAGGGACTGGAATGTCGTCTCCGGAACCTCGTCGACGCTCGCTCGAAAAGAACGACAGCATGAGCGATCACTTTCATCATCTCATCTCGTACCCTTGATATTGATACCAAGATGAAGTAACCAACTAGGATTCCGGATCCTGACTCTCACGAAAGCATCAAGTGCCAGAGTGATCATACCGCCATTGCAGTCGACGGATGGGGAGATCTCCATCTCAGGTTCCCTGTGGCACATCGGCGCTTCTTGCATTCTCCATTACGTTTTGCTACGACAGCTACCTTGTCATGAAGCGATCTATCACGATGTAACCGCCCACACTTTACCACACAATGCTGTCCGACATTATCGTGATCTTCGACTCTTTTGTATCAGAGGCCAGCTTCCTCTACGATAGTTTCGCATACGATTTGGGTACTATCACTGCCGGCTGTCCGGCGTTGAACAAGTTCCGCGAGGGTTCTTGCCAGCTCGCAACCTTGCCTATTTGCGCTGTTTTCCGCTCCAGATCCCGGGCGACGATGATGCAGATCTACACAGGTGGTAGATTACCTAGAGAGTCTAGGCTGTCGGTGGCTCCACCATGAACCGGCCACACAATTTTTTTTTTCTTTTTCTTATTTTCTCACGATGATGAACGAACACGGTGTTTCACAGGCTACAGCCTCCGAACCTCTCACCCCATGTATGAGAGCCGCTTCGTAGGGTTTAAAAGGGTTTCAAAGAAAAGACAGCTAGGCCTATCTGTCTGCCTGCGAGGATATTCCCGTATCATACCTTATAGTGCTCGGTATATTTCGCTATAAGTCCGTACTCCGTAGTCCCCAGTCTGTCTGTTTGGCAGTCCCCAGTCCCAAGTCTTAGCGCGACGATGGAGCAGCACAGTTTGACACAGTGTTTGCGATGGCTGCAGGTTTATCTTTGAGCCGACGCTGATTGGAGAGCCGAAAGCTTCACTAATGCCTGTACGTGTGCGATACCTGGCCGAGAGGCCGTCGCGGCCGTTGAGGTTCGAGGCTCTACTATGATCCAGGGTCTGCTTCGACATATGTAGATCTGCGCTTGACCGCCAAATTAACTCGGAGTATGCGTCGTTGACACACGAGTTGCTCGCGCAACATACTATGTACATACATACCAAGTGGCATACGTAGCTGACCACCATCCCTCCTCGCGTGTCGGAGCTTTCCACGGATCTTGCCCTTATCCCTACAAGTCGCAACCTTGCCGCCTTGTAGCACAACGCTCGTGTCATGTTGACAGACATATGTGAGTACTTACAGCAGATAACGCAGAAGCTTTGACCTCATGGCTTGACATCATACAGAGCCCACGGCACTGGTTACGCCTGGTCCCGACTGACGCCTCAGGTAGGGTCTGGCCGATATGTGTGTACACACATAGTAGACATGTATCGATGCTCCCGGACAGCATTCAAGACAAGAGAATGTGACAGAAACATCTAGTATCGATCAGGCATGGAAAGATGCAAGATCTGGTTGATCAAGCCCTCTTCTTCCTCTTCCCTCATATGCGCGTCTGTTCACATGCATCATGCAACCGGAGTACTCGTCCCCAACAACTGCCATTGGCGACGGATGTCGGTCCATCAGTCATCTTCCAAAGGGAACTCCAAAATTTAGCGTCTTGTAATGACGACCCGCCGAGCCTGCAGAGCTAAGCCCGCTAGCACGACGAGTGGATCGGCCTTGTATTTTGTTATCGTCGAGCCCTCATTGGGCGTCTGCGTCGCAACTTTCGGGAAGCCGGCGAGCTGGGCAAACATCCCGGGCCTTTCCCAATCCATTAACCCGGCAACTTGGCGGGCCTACTATCGGTATCCCGAGTCAAGTCGCCCGTAGCCCGATTCCTCACATTACTCGATATAACCCATCCAACCGACATCCATCATCCAGACTGGTCTGCTCATGACTGGCACTTCACGATGGGACCATCGTCAAGGATGGCTTATTCATATCGCCTCATCTGTGCAGAGCCAATGCAGAAGCTGCAACCATTAGGTACGATTTGGCTAATCTTGTTCGCCAAGAGACCTGTAAGACTACCTAGGTACATAGCTCATAGCTCATACGACTCTCATCAAGATCAAGTAGCAATCAGGTAAATCATCTTGGTTGTTCGTCTATCAAGTTCTCCTGGACGCCATCAACCCATCGTCCACTCTGGCCACCCTCCTTCAAGATGATTCTCAGCCCCTGAATGCTCATCCCCTTATCTACCGCCTTGCACATGTCATAGACGGTGAGAGCCGCCGTAGAAGCAGCCGTGAGCGCCTCCATTTCCACTCCCGTCTTGCCGTCGCAAGCCACGGTCGCCTTGATCTCGATTCGGCCACCACCGTTTCCGTCCTCGTGCACAGAGAGGTTGACGCCGACCTTGGTGATTGCGATGGGATGACAAAGCGGGATGAGATCGGGTGTTCTCTTCGCCGCCATGATACCGGCCACGCGAGCAACTCCGAGGACGTCGCCCTTTTTCATCTGATTTTCCTTTATGAGCCTACAGGCCACGTCGTTGGTGAAGTGAACGCTACAAGCCGCCTTGGCGACTCGCCGACTAGGCTCCTTGTCCGCGATGGAAACCATATGTGCAGAGCCCGACGCAGACACGTGTGTCAGTCGGGCTCTTTTTCCGTCCCTACTGAGCCGCGATGCCATATGTGAGAAACATCGCAGCTGTTGCTTGTGCATGGAACCATTCGACGGGGTAGATAGCCAAGGGATGAACTTGTTCGAGATGGACGATGATGCGGGTGGATTCCAGGCAGTATCCCAGGCCGAGACTTGTGTGCCGCTGGCTGGCAAGAGTCGCCGTGAATCTACCAGATACTCCGTTTAGTTCGAGTCCTTATTTCGATCCAGAGACAGGAGGATTGCAGATCGTTTACATCGTTTTCAGGGAAGCGGTAAAGTCGTATGTTCATATCTTCGTCTCCCTTTGCGAGAGGCAGGAGTGGTCACCCACCTATGAGTATCATGGGCCGGTTCTTCATATGCTCCAGCTCGCCGATACCTGCGTGCTTGGCCTTCTTCCTCTTCACAGCCATGCCGATGACATCCAGAAGCTTGTGCTCGTTCGGTGCCAAGTCAATACGAGGCGATCCATCCAACATTTGCCGCTGTCTGTCTACTTCCACCTTTTTCATCATCTCGTAAACCTCCTCGCTGATTGGCTCTCCGCCGTTCGACTCTCGCAAGATATCCCGAAGCGAGACTTCGGCATTTCCAAAGAGACATACTTTGAGATTCCCATCGTTGGTAATGCGAAGACGGTTGCAGGTTCCGCAGAAGTTATGGGTCATGCTGGTGATGAACCCAATCTTGCCCACAAACCCGGGTATCCTGTACGTTTTACTTGTGTCGTTTTTGTGGTCTCGTACTTTCTCCAGACCGGGAAACTGTCCGCGAATACGGTCCAGCATCTCGGCATAGCTGAACATCTTACCCTCGTTCCATTTGTTGCCGTCGAAGGGCATGTATTCGATAAACCTCACTTCCACATCCTTCTCATGAGTCATCTCGACGAATGGGATGATCTCCCGATCGTTAATTCCCCGCATGATGACGGCGTTGATCTTAAGCTTGATGCCAGCCCCATGCCTATTCAACTCGAAGACCTTATCGATACTCTTCATGACAGCATCGAAGCCTTTCCGCCGGGTCATGATTTGAAACTGCCACGGGTCTAGCGTGTCGAGACTCAGGTTTACGCCAGTCAGTCCAGTCTCTACCATGCTCTCCAGCTTCCGGTGGAGGGCAATCCCGTTGGTAGTGAGACATAGTTCTTGTAGACCATGGGGTCGGAGTGCACCGATTTGCTGCATCAACGGGAGGATGTCTTTTCTGATGGTAGGTTCCCCGCCCGTGAGGCGAATCTTATTGACCCCCTGGGAAACAAAGACAGACGACAACATGATAATCTCCGGGGTAGTCAGCAGTTCCCTGGGTGGCGAGAGGGGAACTCCCTCCTCGGGCATGCAGTAAACACAACGGAGGTTACACCGTTCCGTAAGTGATATGCGCAGGTAGTCATGCTGGCGATGGAATGTGTCGGTGAGGAAGTCGGAGAACGGCTTCGCATCCTTCAACAAATCTCGGCGAGGGGTCCGAGCGGGTGGCGCAGAAGTCGGGCTTGGCTGCGGGCTCGGACTGGGGGGCTCTCTGGGGAGCTCCGAGGGTCTCTGTATTGCGGCCGCTGTGGCGACCCGTCGCAGGATCTGGCCTCGATCTCGACCTCGCCCTGGGTCGGGCCGAGAGCGTAGCCCCTTTAATGCAGGCAAAGCCCTGCGAGGCGATAAGGCTGTGTAAGACATGCTGATATGGAAGAAGTTCCACAAAGCACGACGATTTCAAGGTACGCGATGCATCACGAACTGATGAACATGATCACTCTGCCGCGGAATATGAGGAAAGAAAGAAAGAAGGGGACAAGTCATATCGATGACTGTATAAAATCTGGTGGAGTTTGGAGATGAAATTGTTAGAGTTGCCACAATATCACCGAGATGAGTAAGCTGAGAGCGGCTATCGCCTCTTTGCTCGGCTCGTATCGCCCGAGTCCGAGTCCCGATAATCGAATTGTCATTAAGCATTTAAGGTGATAGCGATAAAAAGTGGATTGGCGCGGGGCCAATGCCGAATTTGCGTTCGCCTTACTTTTTGGGAACCGGCCGACCGGCAGAGGCCGGACATCAAACAACGATTCGATACCATCTTTACGCGTACCGTCAAGCACATCACCACCGTTACTATACCCGGCCCACGTAGCAATTCCTGTAAGCCGAATCCCCCTACACGGCAGATACTGGTCCGACATGTATCTGCCTCTTACCGAGGGCTACATTAGCTACCTAGGTGCCTAACCAATCAAGTGTGCCAATGCTTCACAGGTCCCCATTGACGTGGTTATGACTGCACTCTCACGACACCCTTTTCACCGGTTTCACCTTGTCGAGCTTGATAATACATATACCCGTTACCCGGCCTCGAAGATTCAAAGACTTTCCAACCCAGGTTGGGTTCCAGTCACTCTACTATGCGCTTCTCCAAGGCTCTCGAGTGTAGGATCCTGTCCACCCCTTAATGACTAGACAACAACCGTTTTTTTTCTCTCCTTCTTTTCTTCTCTTTTTCTTTTTCTTTTTCTTTTTCTGACATGTGGAGGAAAAGAAGAGAAGCAGGGAAAACGAAAGAAGAAAAAAAAAAAAAAAACCACACTACAATGCCCATCTTCCTAATCCATATATAGTATCAAAATTCATGTGCTAACTCGGGCAACCAGCATCTCTCCAATCCGGTCCGAGTCCAGATGGCCAGTTAATTGCTACACTGCTGTCGTCGAGCATCGTAATACGAGATGTTGAATCACTGGGCGTCTCTCGCGTCATCAAGCTATCACCAGACTTCACCGGTGGTGCAACACACTTTATCTGGTCACCTTCGTCGACACGCATCTTGGTCGCCGTCGCCGACCAGCTACACGTGTTTTCAGTAAAAGACGGCGATTTTCACGGCACGACCAAGATCCCACCTTCGCTCTCCAAGTCTACATTTGTCAGTTTTGGAGCAACCGATGGCGAGATTTGCGTTTGGTCACCCTTCGGTGTCAAGCTAACTGTCATTAATCTCTCAACCTCCAAGGCGGTGGAAATCGCCAACCCCAAGTTCTACCATGTCACGTCTGCAGCTAGGGGTTACTCGTTTCGAGCAGCCTCGCATCACCTTGCTTTGCTGACGAGGACTTCTGGCAAGGACATGATAAGCCTCCACGGACCAGTGGCGAGGGACGTTGAGCGGTCATGGTACCCAGACACCATCGACGCTCAAGGACTGGCCTGGACTCCGGACGGGAGATGGTTGGTGGTGTGGGAGTCATCCGCCCAGGCTCCCAGGGTCATTTTCTACACTTCTGACGGCCACATCTTTAAGGATTGGCGAGCTACCCCCCAATATGCGCCTCAGGACATGGGTCTTCAATTCGGTGCGGGCGTCAGAACAGTCACCATTAGCCCTGATAGTCGACACGCCGTAGTCGCCAGCGCCTCTACGTACCTGCACGTCCTGTCCATCCCATCCATGACCGAGGCATTGCGGCTCCGTCATCCCCCGGTAATCCAACCCAAGGATACGTTGCAGGTAAGTCTCGCCCCTCCAGCGGGGTCGCCCGGACGGCTCAGCTAACTGTCAAGGTCTGGCAAGAACAAAGCACGCTTCCAAATACCGCATCATTTTCGCCCCCGGCATTTCTCAAAGCTACCCAAGCCGTGACACCGCAACGGACAGCCCCGAATAGTGTTCAAGAGCCTGCGTCTGGTTGCAACCTTGCCAGGTTCGACGTGTCGTCCTCCCTCCTGGCCACGAGGCTAGATGACGCTCCAGGTACGATCTGGATCTGGGATATACCTAGTTCCGATCTTCGGGCTGTGCTTATGTTCCATGCAAATGTGACAAAACTAGAATGGCACCCCGTCCAGCCCGAGCTTCTCTTTGTGAGGTGCGAAGGGCCAAGCTATGGTAATCTGGTGTTTGTTTGGGACCCCTTGAGTCACGGCCCGCTCTCGATCAATACGGAACACGAGATGAGCGCGGCTGTCGGTGGCAAGACTCACTGCACATGGTTGGCAACAAGTACGGAATCTGCAGCCATCTTCTTCACGACGAATACGACCTGCATGCTTGTTTCGCTTGCTGATTCAGACGAGGAAACCCTCCCTTGGGGAGACGGCATTTCAGCTACTCGCGCCGTTGATCACGATGGCACAGCAGGCCTGCAGTCTTCGGAACCTGCCGTGTCGGCTATGGAAGATGCCGAGGACAGTATTGGTGCTGACACTGATGACTCTGCGAGCGAGCCTGATGACACTTTTGAGTTCAAAAAATTTGTCGGCCGCTAATCTGCAGGCCTTGTCATATCTCAGATGACACCTCGGAGACTTGGAGTATTATTATAGCTCTGCAGTGCTAGGGGAGTATGCAACCATTGGCTCGACCCCGGGGGCGAAGCCAGAGTCTTCCGGATGCAGGCCTGGGTTATTTGATCGCCCGAGAGCTGCGTGGGTACGTGCAGATCTCATACCGCTCGTGCTGTGATCAGCTCAATCTCTACGTACCGAGTACGTACCTCTGCGTGTTGGACTTGGATAGAACAGCACACGCAGCAGCGCATTAAAGACAGATTCGGTACTCGGTCTAGAAGCTCTGAGACTCGGTACTCGATCAAATCTTGTCCAGGAATCGCGATCGATTTGAATGGACTGCGGTAATCCCGTCGGTTGGCCAGAGCGTTCACAGTTGGGGGTCAGCCTGCCTGACAGGCAAACGGCGAGGGCCAATGGGTATGGTAGCACTCGATGCACGAGCACGTTCTCGGAACCCATTCAATCTATTGTAAAAGCCCAGTCTGCGACCAGACGTCAACTCTAGACGAACCCCCTTAATGGGGCTAAACAGTAGGTAAAGCACTATTGTTCACAGCTGGAATACATATGAACTGCAGCTCTGACGACCCCAATGGCCATGGGTACAGCATCTCATCTCGAAACCACGAGGAGCGCCACATCAGCACGATGCCCCTTGTCCACCATCCCGCGGTTTGACCAACCTGGCCGAGAGTCCCAGCCGACGAATCTGAACCAGTCAAAGCTACCTTGCCAGGTAGGTCAAGAGCCCAAGTGCCAGGGGCTTGCTACCATGGCTCGCATGGTATCGGGGATTACTGGCCCCTACGATCTGGGAGTATCGGACCGTCATCACTGTCCAACTTCTACCCGGGTCCATGGTATTAACGACGCGCCTATAGTCGTCTACCTACCCCACAGCAAAGTAGAGGAGTACCTTTATCTAAGCGCCATTGGCGTAGATGGTCCTTATACTGTGCCTACGGTGGTAGTTACATGTACAAATCGCCTCGGACAGGACCCAAGATCACTTCGAACAATGGTCATGTCTCCATGGTCCTATGGGGCTTGATCGGTTTTCAGGCCTTCGTTCCCCGTCTACCTATCCAGCTTGGACGAGTCCGTTTCGGCAATGCATTCGCCAATATGACAATCTCGGCGCCTTATGCTTTTTCTCCTGCCCGGCATGCAAGCCAATTTCGTTCAGCTGTCGTCAAGAAATTCTATTGGACCTAATGCTCCAGAAAGTGTTTCTATCCTCTCCGTCGCTACGTTTGTAAGCATCCTTTCCGTAGATACCCTTGACTCAATCGTTGGTTCATTCTGCATACTGCATCAGGAATATGCCTATTGGGTGTACAGGACGCGGCATGATCTCTAGAAAGGCTCTCCTGCAGATCTAATACACCCTGATCTTAACACATCATATGTGTAACATCCAGGGCGTTTCTGTCGAGAGAGCAACGGGCCTCGTTGCCACGTCCTTCAGACCATGGCCAGTCTCGTGCAACATATAAAGAGCCCCATCGGGTCGTCCATGCTGTCGTGCTCGTTCCACACGATTTTCCCATCCAGGGTGCTCCTTGCCGAATATCCCCGAGCTTTCCAGAGCTGCAGCTGTCCGTTCACGATGTCTTCGGAGGCATTTTCTCACCAGGTTCCTATCAACGGGACAATTCAGACCAAAGTCCTGCCAGGAAGCCAGACGAATCTGTACTACATTCTGGTCTCAAATGTAAGCGCAGCATAGATTGGGCGGATGTATCGTGCGGCATTCCGCATTGAGCAGCTTCGCCGTGCTGACGGGATATTGACTAAAGCTCCCGTGGCAAACTTCTTGGCAGCAGCTCAAAGACCACGTCCGAGCTGTCTGCACCGTCGAGCGCGTCGAAGTGTTCAACGAAAGCACGTCCGGCTGGGTTTCGGTTCGGGGTCGGGAAAATTACGATGCAGCTCTCCGTACGATTTTTTCCCGAGCATATTTCACGTGGGAAATATTGCTGCTAACCCTCGTATCTAGGCCTGTTCAACGAGGGCGCGTTCAACGGACGCGCGCTTCTGGCGGACGGAAAGAACATTACCGAGTCCATCATGATCAGGGAACCAGTAGACACAGCTACAGCCAACAGCTCGTCTTCGAGAACGCCTAGTACACCGAGGTACAAAACGCCGCCTTCGACACGTTACCCAAGCAGCACGCCGCCGTTGATATCTCCGATTGCCACGGGATATGGGGAGGTAGCTTGTTCCGAGCTTGAGCAAAACGAGACCAGCTTCGCCCGTGATTGCTAATACGTTCCAGTGGACATCTCCCGCTCCGCCTTCGTCATATGTAGCTACGTCGACGATGGAATATACGCCGTACACCATGCCAGCCACGATGCCGTATGATTACAGCGAGGCGCCAAACTTCTATAGCTATGATATTTCCAGTAGCGGTTACCTCGACCAGCAGGCCGTTTCGCCTCGTCCGATGGTATCGTACCCCTTTGATGCAGGCTACTCGCAACAATATCACGTAAGCGAGTATCAGAACAACGATTACTACAGCATGCCTGCGCCTGAATCCATAAATTCCTCTGGCATCATGGTTCCGACAAAGCAGCGCAAGATCATCGTGAAGCAGCTTCAACCGTGGATCACGTTCAACCAGATACAAGACCTCATTCGAAAGAAGGCTGGATCCGATGCTGATAAGGTTCAGCATATCGACCTGCCACTTGGCGAGGGAAAGGCCATGAATAGGGGCTACGCTCTTATCACGTTCCAGGACGAGGATGTGGCCAACAAGCTCATACGGCGCCTCGACGGACACAGGCACGACGGTCGCGAGTTGAGAGTGAGCTATACCAAGGAGGGCGTGTCGGAAAGTGAGGCTGCTCGCCCTCGGATCTCCGGCCATGGACATGGACACGGGCACGGGCACGGGCACGGGCACGGGCACGGACACAAGGAGCGCCGGGAGGACAGGGAGAAGAGGGACAAGAAGGAGAGCCACCGCGGGGCAAGTTCCAGCGACAAGAAGAACAAGCCCCACAAATCTGGCGATAAGTCAAGCGGTGTCGTGATTGCTAATGGCTCATCAACGTCTTCAAAAAAGTCGGACGGCAAAGAGAAGCCTAGCAAGAGACATTGAAGCATTAGACCAAATCAGCTCGCACGAGCTGGGCCACGAAGCTACGAATTCTCTTGTTGGCTAAGGGGGGGCAAGGGGATCTACCAGCGCGTGTTGTTGGATTTGATTGGCTTACTCGGGATGAAAATGGCGGCCGAGTGTTGATTGGGATACACATTGAAAGGGAGTTGGCTTAAACCGTCGTTACCACCGTGTATCTACGCGATTGTAAATGTCCATATGAAAACAAGGACGCTCGTCGTCCGCATTCAAGCGCCAAAAGCCGAGGACCACTAGACGTCTGATTAGCACATTACTTCTTTTTCCCCCGGTGGATGATGGCTATCAAGCACGCAATTCCGGGCCCGAGCAAGGAACGCCATGCCTTTCCGGGTCGAGGCTAGGCCTTTCCCGCCTGCTCCCGACAGAGCCTCGGAGTCGCAACAGGCGTCAACTTACCACGTCATCCGCGATGGCAAAAGAAAGAGAACACGTCCGACACAAGAAAAAAAGCAAAAGCAAAAAGCTGTCATGCCGGAAGTAGACGTCGCCCTGAAGGAGAGGATACATGGCTGATGCTATATCACATGAGCTATCATATTTTTGGGGGATATTTCTTCAACATATATGTTCACTTGGTTCGTTCTGAACCCATGTAGTCGGTTGGTGCTGACCACCGCTTTGTCGATATGCGCGTTTGCACCCTGCCGCTGCAGCATACATGCATGCGTGCGTCTCGAACAGACCCCTTTTTCCTTCTTTCTGTCTCTTGGAACACCCCTGGCCGCCTTCCACAACCTCCCTCTGCCTCCAATGAAACAAGACAGACTTCCACGGTCTGTGCGGTACTTGGCCTCTTGTATGACTGTCACGACTGCTTACCGTTCGTCGACTCGTCGGGTGGCCGTTACACGGCATTCACATGCTTATAGGTGTTCCTTATCCGGTCTGCGGGACCAGGTCCTCGCGGCCCCCCACGCTCTCTGGCGACCCCAAAAACGCCCGTCTCATAAGTTATATCAACCTCTGTAGAAACAGACATACATGTATGCGCGCGGCGGACGCCACGTCCAGCCTCGTCAGCTGAGGGAAGACCGCTGCCCGTTCCGCCTTGGCGCCGGGTGCTCGCGTTCTATGCAACATGCGTGCCGTCTGCCGGCATCCCAACGACGCAGGTCTCGCTTCTCCGTGTGCCGATCGATCTCAACCCTTCTAGTCATTGTGTCAGCAAGGCGTAGGACGCCATGACTCACATACGATCGAACAGCAAAAGATAACACGAAAACTAAAGTAATTTGGTACCTACCTAGGTACCTATACTGTAATTATTTATAAGTTATTTTAGATACTGAAATTCTATGCTGATTTAGAAGAAAAGTAGAATACGAATAAAAAAAGGGCGTAAAAAGGGCCAAGCAAGGTTAAGGCATCTAATGTATACGTGCATAATCTCTTTCAGCCGTCTTTTAATTAAATATCTCCGGTTGAGGTAACCATCTGACTGGCTCGGCATTGGCCCCGAGATGAGTTTTGATTGGCGGAGATTTCACCAGCCCGCGGGATTCGACGTCCGGAGCAGTACGTACTCTCCGGCAGCAACTTTATTCGCGAGGCCATAGCATGCTTAAATAGTAGAACAGAATCGTCGGAACCAGCGTAGGTTAGATGGTACAAGATAGAGAGGGAGGGGAATAAAATAACATATTATGCAGTGTTTTCCCTTCGCGGCTTGCTGCGGTCACTCTTTTTTTTTTTTTTGCTTTGCTTTCGTCACACGCAAGAAGTTCGCCGGTCAAGCAATCCCCGTCCTCCAACTGGTTAGAAAGTCGATAGGGGTCAGATATCTTATCCCGAGCCCAGGGGTGTTTTTCTTTTGATAGGGCCGAGATCCCTCCCCTCCTCTGCATAGGACAGGTCAGAAAAGAGAGGCAAGGGCAGGACACGGCACAGATCCAGACCCCGACGCGAACGCGCAGCTCATTAAGTCATTCCCAGCCCCGCGGGTGTGAGGACTTTCGCCGCATGGAGAAAGAGGGGAATAAGGTGACAAGGGGGAGAGAAGGGGGGAACGAATACATACCTGGTTAAGCGCGGCAAACAGGCCAAAAGTATATCTCTCGTTTGCGCCAAGGTGTGTGTAGGAATGTATGTATATGCGAATGTATGTATTAGGTAGGCGTCAGAGACGCTGTACGACCCGGATGTGCCAGACCGGCGTCGAGGGAGCGACGCCGAGCCCGCCAGGCTTTGTCAAACGCCGTTGGCCCAAGGCGGAAGTGTCAAAGCCGCGGCTGTGATACCCACTCCCGCCTATCCTCTCCCCTTCTCGACTAGGCTGCTCCCGCGGAACGGGGCGTAAACAGGATCCCCCCCGCAGAGGAAGCAGCCTTAGCTGTCGACTCGGTTCTCCCCGGTCGACTCGTCATCGATCCAGCCACGTTCCGTTCGCGTGCCGTCCCTCGACTGGACGGCTGGGCCAACCGGATCTGCCCCAGCCAGCCGGAGGACCGGGGAGCAGGGGACCGAAGGATATGTGCGAGCACGTCAAAAAAAAAGCAATTCAGGAACTGCCATTTGGTCAGACGTTCCAAAAAGTGCCAATATCGCCGCTCTTGGCGCGGTCCGGCTCTCTATTTTTGTCTCTTTCTAGGTACCTAGGTAGGTAGTGCCCCCCACGTCGGATGATGGGGAAGCCCAGGGTGGGTGTCGTATCTGTCCGTGCATTAGGTGGGTAACGTTTCGAAAAAATAGAGACGTACCTCTCTTTTTCTTTTCCTGATCCTGACGAAGCCGGCGTGAAGCTCGACTCTCACGACGCCGTCTCATCACCTCATCGAGCGCCAACGACAGTAGTCTGCCCCCTCGCCTCCTCTTCATTCGTGGCTTCACGCGGTATTTTTCCGCTGACCGGTGAGGGATATTAGGAGGAGAAACTCGCTTGTAGTCGACGCGGCCCCCATGTATATGCTGTGGCCACGGCGCACCGAGCGGGTAAGGACTCGAAGACGTACGAGGTGCTGTATCAACATCCGAGGGCGACCGTTGAGAAGCAAGGCGATCTGGGCGGCGTGCGTGGGGAAGGGGAAAGGGGGGTAGAGGGGGAGAAGAAAGGGAGGCGAACGGTCTTGGTTATACAAGTAGACAGCTTCCTTCTTTTTCAGGGGTCTAGCCATGTCCCCCTTTTTTCCTTCAAGCCTATTACATAGATCTGTCTACCCATCTGTCTGCGATATATCACAATAAGGCACTTCATTGTCATCGTCATCATTACGGCACCGAGGACCTGGTCAAAGACTACAGCAGCTGCCTCTACCTCCCCAACCTAGAGACCTACACAGGGCCAAGACGTATAGCTGACAAGGTATACCGACGCTGCGGCTACGTCGAGTCGAAATAGAGTGCTGACAGGTCATAAGGAATCGTCATTGGACAGGAGGTGGAATGAAACGTCCCGACGTGCTCTTTGGAGCGGAGCTGACCGGCCATCGCCGTCGGGGTAAATTCGCACGGGTAAATTTGTGACTCGGTCATGTCATGTCTCGTCTACGATTATGGCACAGATGGGGTAGTTTAGTTAATATCGAGCAGTGGATCATGTTCCCGTTCCTGTACCAGTATTTACCAATTCATATTACGGATAGCCATCAGATCTGCGATGACCTCGTCACCTGTTTCCCATCACCTGCTTTTGTTGGGTGGCGGAAAAGTGCTTCAAGTGAAGATCCCAAGATACCTAAAACTTCGTACTTAGCCCATATTCCAGCTTAGCAGAAAATGAAGAAGAAAACCATAATAAGAAAACTATATTGAACAAGCAATCAGAGATATACCAGGAAAGTCAACTACCAAATTTCCCAGAGAAAGACAAAAGAAAATCATGAGAAACGTACTATTGTCCCTGCTACCCCTATTCTCAGGCGCCACCGCGTCCGGCACCGCCCAGCTCCTGCCCCCGCCGTTCCTCTTTTTCCCTGGCAGTAATCTCTCCACCGCGGCGGCGTACGACCACGACGGGCCGCTGGCGGCGCAGGACGCGGCGAGCGACGTCGAGTGCGCGGCGGCGTCGGCGCAGACGACGTTCGGGCTGCGGTGGGTCAGCTACGGCAACTACACGCTGCTCCCCGGCTACGACGATGGCGAGCTGGTCCCGGCCCAGTCCGTCGTCATGTACCTCGGCGTGGCGAACCGCGCCGCCGCCGTCGACAGCATCTGCAGCTTCGCCGTCGGCGGCCTGGCCAACGGCAAGCCCGGCTCCTGGGTCGACGACACGTCGTTTCATCCTTGCGCTGACTTGAGGGTTCGTGGTTTTGTCTTTTTGTTTTGTTATTTTTCGATTCTTAAGTTTCCAGCTCCAGAGCCATCCCCCCTTCCCCTAGCCCCTTTTCTGACTCTCCTATTTCATGAAGAGGGGGGGTTCATACTGCTTCCAAAGATGTAGCCTAAGAAGGATCAAACAAAACAACATTCTTGCTCTGTGATAAGGCGTGGCCACGATTATTAACTCTTGTTTGCATTGCCACAGGACACCGACGGAAAGCACAACTTCATCATTACCACGAGCGCCGCCTTTAGCCTGACGGATCGGTACGTCTCGGTCAATCAGACGTGGTATTGTCACGACGACGCCCGACGCTTGTGAGTTACAGTCTTTTTCCATTTCCCCCCTATTTTTTCTCCTATTTTTCTGTATCTCTCCCCCACTCCTCCCCTATGTATCTTTTTATACGTACGATCTGTACTCTGGCAAACTCAGAGAAAGGGGCAGGGGCAAGTGTTTGTAAAGACAAGGCCGATGAGGCGAAGCCAATTTTGCCCTTTTACCATAACTAAACACCTCACTGTCCTTCCTAACATACACCTAGGGTTGCATACACGGGCAGCGCACACAGTACTCTGGACATGTCTTGCGACGACGGCGGTGAGGTGGGCGGCTACCACCTCGAGAACTGCACGTCTCCGAACGTGGAGCTTCCCGTCACTTTGCTATAGACTTCTCCTCGCTACTACTTCTTCCTCTTTTTATCCTCTAAGAAGAATCGACTGCCTGTATATACATAATCGGTGGAGGGAAATAATGATCATGAGCGAGCTATGCTCTCATTGTTATAATATTCTAATGAAGAACATATCAACGTCTGGGAGGCAGACCGCAGCAGGTGTGCTACGGCATAAAGCTATAGCTCAGGGAATCTAAGATTCAGGTAATGAGTGATGGAAATTTTGCTTTCGTTAATTTGCATATTTGGTAAACACTCGTTAACCGTGAGAACCATCCTCTCACCATGTAAGATATCCGGGGCGTCACAGCAGCAAATATCTATCTAGGTCGGGTCCGTGAACTAAAAAGAGAGGCGCGAACAGAAATTGGAAAGCCACCGCGGCTCTGTTCTTGTCAATGCAACCTGTCCTCTGCCGGAACTCAACTATACCGATAATAAAGGGTGTGTTAGACTCACTTCTATGACAGAAGTCAAACACAAGGAGCGGTGCTGCTTATACAAAAGCTGAAGTTACTCCACTCGTACCTCCAGGGCCGCTTCAGTGAAGGAGGTTAGCAGGATCTGACAATGGCATCCCATATGCCCCACGGGACCCGTAGAATATGTGAGCTCGGTCGTTGAATCTAGTCATCTTCAAAGAGAGTACTTGATCTATTTGGCTCTGCTTACGATCGTAGTCCATTTGTGCTTTCTAAGCTCTCTAAGATTCTTGGCGGCTCCGCGGAACCCCAATTATTCAGCATCTCCGAATATGTAAGACTACATTTGTATAAAAGCTGGCAATGTTCACAGCTCCAAGGGAATATAACTCACACATCTAGTCTTTCTTCAACTCGCCACCTACGTGCTACCTCTGTTATCATGGCCACAGCTTTAATCATCGGTGCCGGTCCCAACATTGGCAAGGCTTGTGCAGAGGTCTTCTCCGAAGCAGGCTACCAAGTTGCGATAGCATCCAGGACTGACAAGTTCGACGGCAAGTATCGTCATTACACTTTTGATGCCACCAAGCCGGAAGCCGTGCCTGCACTATTCGACAAGGTATCCTCGGATCTCAGCACGCCAAGCGTAGTAATATTCAATGGTTCATGTGCCCCTCTCCGCCATGGTGTCCGGAGAAGCTAACACATTTATATAGCATACGCCCATGAGAGTACTCTCCCAGAAGGCCCATTTGACAATGATTTCGCGACGGTCCAGAAGGACATTAATGTCAACGCTCATAGCCCTTACTACGCGGCCAAGGAAGCCATCAAGGGCTTCAAGAAGCTTGGCTCCGAAGGCCTTGGTCCTGCCGGTGGCACCTTCATATTCACCGGCAATGCTCTTAATATCGCCGTTCTTCCCGGGATGATGGGATTTGGCAGTAAGTAGCTCCAAGGGGTGTTCGAATTCCTACCGACGTAGTGTATAGACGGTTAATGGCTGACTTGGTGTCCCGCAGTGGGCAAGAGCGCCGCGGCGCACATGATTCAGTACCTGGCACTATCGGAGCATAGCAAGGACCCATACAAGTGAGCATAAAAACTATCTCTAGAGCGATCTGTCTTACTTACAAGTAACGCCACAGGTTCTACTACGGCGACGAGAGGCACGAAGATGGTTACCCTATGACCACGGGTCTCAACGGCGACGCTCATGCTGAGGAGTATCTCAAGTTGGCAAAGGACCCCGAGCAAAGAGCCTGGGACTTCACGTTTGCAAAGGGAAAGGGGTACATCAACTTTCCCGTCCAGGAGCTCTACAGCTGGGAGCGGTGAAGCCGAGGCTTTCAAGTTGTACAAGACTAAGTGTTCACGGGCAACGATTGTCATCATCTGCCCGGGAGAATTTGCCATGTCTCATTCAATATTAACCACTTGATGTCGTATAACAAATTAAACTGCAACTTTGCGCTGTGTTGCCGATGTACCAATCTTACTTACGTGCCGTGGCCTTGACTTGTGTGCCGAATCAAGCCGTATATATAGTATCCGTGTTACAGGAGTTATGAATGGGATATGTTATCAGCACATATCTATTACCGTAACTGGATATTGGATTCAAAAGCCTCAGATTCCTGATCGGCGCCGATCCGATCGCGCCACTCGGAGCCTCAGCGCAGCCGAATCTGGGGAATAGTATGAGTGGGTGTATGAGGAGGCTGCATCGGCATATCTGGCCCCCAAGGCAGAGTAAGCAACCAGCTAGCAAGCAACGACGCGCCAAACAAAGTGTCAATTAATAATGCATATTTCCCTTAGGATCATCGTGTGTGACTGAATAGGACTGCATTGGGGGCTTTCGCTTAGCGATATAGGGGACGATCAGCCCCTGAATCCAAGGCAAGTTCTCCTTGATGTAAGTGGCTTGGAATGGTAATAGGAATGACCTCGTACGTAAATACATGGTGAATAATGTTATTAGTTGAGCCGATGGTTGCCATTCCTACCCAAGGCTCACGATCCTGTCGCTGCCTCAACCCTCACGATACAACTTCATCTCTTGATCTGTGTTATTCTATAACCAAGTATAGTACATGGCATCAATGAGATCTTCAAGCTCCTAATTATCTCCGTTTTTCGAAGCAGTATATTCATCCGACTAAAGCGAGTCGGATGACGATTGGGCTATATACATAGCATACAATCACGAGTTACTAATGTTAGAACGGAGATAGTATTGGGGTCCTAAGAATTTGAGGAGAGCCGGCAAGAGGGTTGAAGATCTCGTCAGCTATGCTGGAACTTGCCTAATACATTACAGAATGGTTGCTGATCATAGCTGGAAAGGACTTCTCCGCTAGTATTGTCACGCAGCCAGCGGCGCCAAAAACCATCACGAGAGTCTCATGGCCAGTCGATCAGGCAATATACCTAGGTATGTATGAAAATAGAACCTAAGGTGATAGAGGCTACAAATGAAGCAACAGAGGGTATTCCTATAGGCTGGTATAAGAGAGGTGGCCTGCAAGGCGCATCAACAACGCCTCCGGAGCTTCCGAGAGATAAGGAGTCCTGGCCTGAATAGGGCATCCTGAAGTGTATAAATAAGACCCCTTCCTCTTCAACTGGAAAAAATGAGAAGGATAAGGACCTTGAGATCCAAGACCAAGCTCTATCAAACAAACAAGTTCACCTTACAAGCAACTTCAGCACCAACCAACCACCCAAAATGCAGTTCAAGACAGTCTTCGTCTCCGCCCTTTCGGTTCTCTTCGCGGGCCAGGCTATGGGCGCGGTTCTCACGGCCACTGACTCTGGTGAGCATAATCCACATTCAATATCATCCACCACAGCCAGTCAGTTTCTAACATGTTTACAGACTCCGCCTGCCGATGCCCCAACAACTGCAGCCATGGACTGGGATCTGGCTGTGCCTACAAGGCCGGTAGCTCTACCAGCGGATCTACCGTCGAAGGCAGTAAGTTCCCATATATTGACGACGGCAGTGGCCAGATTATACTGATATGTCTTGATTTAGCTTGCCAGAATGGAAACGGTGGATTGACTTGCGTCCCCAAGTGAACTGCCGCTCATGTCTTCTAGAGAGATCTTGAGGATGTATTAGGTACTTGTCCATAGCTGGAACCAGAGGAGACGAATAGGCCCGGCAGTATGACAATCTCGAAGTCGCTCATTTTTTTTCTTCTTTGGTAGTTGTATACACCATTACACTCGTTTAAGGGGTGTCATATCTAGCCTATAAAACAAACATCTTGCAATAATCGCGTGCCACGATATCAAAGTCTTGACTCTCCCCTTGTAGATTTTCTGACCGAGCCTACTGTTCTCAACATACTCTTTAGTTGCGTGAAATATTGGGCCTACATCACGTACTTTTGCATTCCACCAGACATGTGTTCGCGTATGGCTTTGTAGAAGTACTCGTTCCGCATACTGAAAATAGGGAAGCGACTACTACCATTCTCTTGTTCCAGTTCTCTGAAGTAGGAGCTTAGAGATTTCTCTCAGGCTTGATCTTTTGCGACCTGCTTCTCATCATTTGCGTCTCAGTCGCAAGGCTTTAATTGATCGATGGCAAGATCCTTGTGTCCTTGATTCATCCCTAGGGATTCTGTTTGTGAAACTTACTAGGGTAGCACCGACGGCCCAGATTGACAGGACGTCGGCCTTCGTCGAAGATACCATCTTCATGTCTAGCTACCGTAGTAACTAGTGTAGCATTGCAACTATGAAGAAGGTTCAGTAGCTCGTAAAGCCAGTCCTCATCCTCCGACATAAAAATTATCTCCATTTTGAGGAGTTGCTCCGAATTGCTCGAGCGACGTTACGAAATCCCGTAACTGCTGCGGTATATGCTTGGAAGCAGTTGATAAGGAGCAATTTAATCTCGCTAATAAGTTTTGGTCAACGAGCTCTTTCTGTGGCTAGCAAGGCCAACAAGATCATGTGTGGTTCTCAAGTTTTTAGCAAGCTGTATGAGGTATAAGGGTTCGGGCGGCGTTTCCGTGGCCGACGCTATTCCCATAATTTAGAAAGCTGTCTCGAAATAGTTGCGATAGGTCCTTGATTGGCAGAATGGTAGCCTTCTGTTAGTATCCCGGCTTCTGCTGCTCATAATAGAAATTGGGTTTGTCACGAAGGCTTCGAGATGGTGAGGCTGTTAGAATGATAGGTCTATGTACCTCGGTACAGATCTGTAGCTAGCTTTAGATCTCGATATATCGATACAGCTTGCTATGCGAATGTATGAGGCTACGTAATAATGCGGTCTCGTCACCGCCTGCCTATTTGGGAACTCTGCAGGCATCCTGTCTGAGCTACATGTCGGTACAAGCTCTAACTCTTAACAATTTGTCTTTCTATCGACAAATCCTCAGTCTAACTCTTTCCACACTTCCAATCCGCTCTCGTATTCCGCAAGGAACATTCAGGGCGAAAGGACACTTCGAATAACCCCGTACAATCATCGATCACGAGGACGATTCAAGGATACTCGATCGATAGCAACGCCTTTCCCCCGTCTACGATTGGTGATGCGTGACCTCTGATACCTCCAAGCTACCAACCAACCAACCTAGCAGGCGACTCTACCAAGCTACGATGTCTACGGTCACGGTCACGGCGCTCCAGAGCGCTCACCCTCCCATCATCCCGCTCTCCTTCAACTCGAACCAGCCGCAGACGATCCGACTATTCCCGCTGTCCAACTACACCTTCGGAGTCAAAGAGACCCAGCCTGAGGAGGACCCGTCCGTCATCGCGAGACTCAAGCGGCTCGAGGAGCACTACAATGCCCACGGCATGCGCCGCACGTGCGAGGGAATCCTCGTCTGCCACGAACACAATCATCCGCATATCCTCATGCTTCAGATCGCCAACGCGTTCTTCAAGCTGCCCGGCGACTACCTGAGGCCCGAGGATGACGAGGTCGAGGGCTTCAAGGCCCGGCTGGACGAGCGGCTGGCGCCAGTCGGAAAGCTCGGGGAGGGTGAGGAGCCCGGCAGCTGGGAGGTCGGCGATTGTCTGGCGCAGTGGTGGCGTCCCAACTTCGAGACCTTCATGTACCCCTTCATCCCCGCTCACGTTACGCGACCCAAAGAGTGCAAGAAGCTCTACTTCATTCAGTTGCCGAAGAGCAGTACGTATTCCTTTTTTGCTCCCATCCAATGCTCACGTCGCTAACTATCTGGTTAAGAGATTCTCAGCGTACCCAAGAACATGAAACTGCTCGCAGTGCCCCTATTCGAACTCTACGACAACACGGCGAGATACGGCCCCCAGCTTTCTGCAATTCCGCATCTCCTTTCGCGGTACAACTTCGAGTTCGTCAATGAGAACGGCGAAGTTGTAGCAGCCACCCCGGGAGCTGGTCCAGAGACTTACAACCTGAAGACTAAAGTCGTTGCAGGAGGTGACGAAGACATGGATGACGTGAAAGAGGAGAATGGTGCCGCCTAGACACTGACAGCATCACCGGAGCCTTTGCACGTGGTCTCTCCTGTCTGCCTATCTGGTAGTCATGGCATGCTTTCGGCTTCTACTTCACCTAAAGGGTATTAAAATTCAACAAAAACCAGGAATAGATATTCCCCAGTGCTGATTAGCTATAAGGTTTTGGCACATGGCTCTTGCTTTGAGCTGTGCACGGCGAGACCACACTGTTGTGTGGCTCACATATTATTTGCGTCGCCTTCGTGGAGGTTCATAATGCGACGAAAAAAGGAGACGGCTCATGGCTATCGGCACGTTATTCTAAGGGGCGGTCTCCTTGCGAAAGAGTCCAGGAACCTATGGTAGAACTAAGATAAGGCTTTAGTCGTCGGAGTCTAGATATCGTCACTAACAGCAATGCTGCTTGTGAGTCCCGCATAGGTGAAGGCTAAATTGGCGATGATTTAATAAGGAGATAGATCAATGTATCTAATTAAAAAAAAAAATTCATAAAAAGGTTGCAAGTCTTGTGAAACTACACGTCTCTATAGTTCCGACGAAGTCAACGGGTAGGGTGGAAGAGGCACATTGGTAAAAAGCCAGCCTTAATCATACTCAAGCAGCTAGCAGATTGTTCAACTCATAATTCAACTTGTAGTTCCAACTAACTCTATTTCTCTTAGTTCTAACTTGCTCCCGCCTTCTCGCCTTGGATAGTGGCTACAACACGTCTCGTATGCTTCATCTGCCGAAACTCAAGGTACCAAACACCCTGCCACGTCCCCGTCGCCTTGTAGAGATCAGTATACGTATATCTTAGAAATCGAAACTTAACTTACTAGCTTTCCGTCTTTGATAGGAATAGTGATACTAGCCCCAATTAACGCCGACTTAATATGCGCCTACTCTCTAGTTAGCTATACGCGTACTACCAATACTAACATCATTCCAACTCCAGGGCAACAACCCCGATAGCTGAGCTAGAACATACCGGCATGTCGTCGCTGCCCTCGGCGCTGTGTCTGTAGAGGTCCTCGCCCTTGGGTCCTTCCTCGGGGGCGATGCGGTCGAGGGCGTCGCTCATGTCGGCGCGCACGTCGTCGTCCCAGTTCTCGTTGAGGCTGAGGGCGCAGCTGGTGTGCTGGACGAAGAGGTTGAGCAGGCCGACGCGGTACTGGCCGATCTCGGGCACCGAGCGCACGACGTGGTCCGTCACCAGGTACGAGCCGCGCGACCGCGGCGGCAGCGTGAACTGCTTCTGGAACCACGACATGGCGGGGTCTGGCGGGGCGCAGGGCTGCTGCGTACAAGAAGAGGGCTCGCTCCGAGGGTAGAGCAGGGTGAATGGAAGAGTAGTGAGGTAGTGGAACAGTCCCGGGAAGAAGGCGACCAGCAGGACCAGCAGAAGTACGACGGTGAAGGAGTTTTGCGAAAAAGACGTGGACGAGGATGACGGCATAGCGATTCCAGAAGTTGTTACATGGTTACATTTGGCCTCGAGCACTTGCAGCTGCCTGTGGGGTCTTTGCGTCTTCTAGCTGTCTGCAGTTTAGATGCATTGCTTTAGGCAACATGCTTGGTAGCCAATCTTTTGCAACTAAGGAGTATAGTCCATAAAGGATCATCCATTCATCATCAGGTGTCAAGAGTCTCGTCGTATGAGAATACCAAGCTGAGCAAAGACGTGGATTTCAAAACAAGTCTGTCTCGTAATGCTTTCAGGGACACTCTTTTAGGTATTTTAGAGTCAGAATACTACATATGTACACAGCTCAGCTGAATGGCCTTGACTCGTGCTCTATAACTGTTTTTAACTGTATAAGCTTGGAAACCAAGTAACCAGCTCATCAGTTCACCACTAGCCCGCCGCAGTTGTCCTGATACATACAGAAACTGCTATAGCGGATGGGCTGTTTCTGGTAGCGATTGTAGGTGCTCTCTGTGATGTTCGTTTGCCTGGTCATGTCTGTTAGTTATTCCCTCATATCAACGACGCGCATCCACCATCGTTCCGGTGAACATCGGCAATAGCTTCTTGGACCAGGGCTGGAGCTCACATATGGGTTTCCGCAGTAGGTACAGACGGCAATCTCCGGCTTGTCCGTGTTGATGAAGATTCTCGGGTGTCCTGCCGGTCCACCACCACCGTCGCACGCCACCACTCGGTCGTGGGTCCATTGGACGGGTTTCTTATGGATGAGCTCGATAGCCGCTCTCGATTGAGGCTATATCGCAATTTAGTTATGAACAGCACAACCGTAGTCTGGTGTCACGCCGTCTTACTTGGAGGTCGAAATCGGTCTGTTCGAATCTGGGGCCCGACATGGCGGCAGCCCTCGGCCTTTGACTTCTCGACCAGATATCCTTTCGATTCGGTGCCTGCTTCAAGCCCCTCTCTTCATTTTCCGTCACGCCTAACGAGTCCTCTTCGCCCTTGGTCTCGGGGGTGGTCTCGCTCTTGACGGCGATAGTGTTGGTAGCCTCAAATCGGCGGGCAGAGGCCGCAAAGGTACGTTGTGCCGCGCATGCTCGCTGGGGGAGCTGCAGCGATCTTCGGGTGGCCAGTCGCGAGAGCATCGTGCGGTGTTGTTCGTCAATCGAGGGAACTAAGCCCAATTGAAGACAGAATTCACGGTTTGATGGAAGTCAATTGAGAGGGCGGCACTAATGGGAGGAGCTCGGGCCAGTTCACTTAGTCAGCATTGCGTCTGATAAGACCGTTCCAAGCTGATAAGACCGAATTATTTTCGCGTTCGCATTCTTCCCCCAAACCCAACCCAATATTCGGTATTGCCAACTTTTCCAAGCTGCAATCATCCCCATCTACCTCTACTGTAGACAAAGCAAAACGACAAGACGGCATCCAAGATTATGGCGACTCCAACGCCCCCCAAGAGCATGTCCTCGAGACTGCTCACTATGAAATTCATGCAGAGAGCAGCCGCTTCACCCTCTGCTTCGTCTCCCACCAACGCAGACCCCGACGAGCAAGCTTCGAACCGTTCTAAGCGGCGCAAGGTGGCGCACAAATCCTCAGCAGCAGGAAGCAAAGAGCCAGTTGCGCAGATAAATCAGGCTGCTGTACGAGCCGCTATCGCAGAGGAGGAAAGAAAGCGCCAGGAAGCGCTGGTACAACATGCTGCCGAACTCGGAGATGCGCGCTGGGTGCTGGATATGCCAAATAAGCCTACTAACCTTAACCACACGATCCAGGCTCCTATGAATGTTGTCCAAGTTGGCTTTGCTCAGATCGACTCTCCAAACGATGCCTCTGATGCTGCAGGTCTCGATGCCGAATCAACTGACATCTCACACACCAGAAGCCCGATGGTTAGACGATATAACATGGATAAGAAAAAGGCAAGTTCCTACTTCTCTACCGTAACTACTTTGGCGCTTCTTCATATGGCTTACTAGAGTACAGATGCCCAAGAAAAGCATGCCCAAGAATAGCGATTCAGAAAACGACACTTCTGACTCCGAGGCCAGTTCCGAGTCTGATTCGGACGCATCTTCGCAAGAACAGAAACCAGGACGGTCGTCGCGTAGCCAGAAGTCACATGCCCAAGCAGACTCACCTCGGCCGGCTTTGCGAAACAAGAGAAGCGCCGAGCAGATCAAGGCGAAGCAGTTCGCCGAGAAACGGAGGAAGAAGGAGGTGAAACTGAATAGTCCGAAGCCGCCCTCCAACTCCGGTGGCTTGCTGTCGATATCTTCTGGAGGCAGCACCCCATCACGGCCTACAGTGACCTGCTTCAGTTGTAACAAGCCTGGGCACAGGAGCACAGAATGTCCTTCGTCTACTAGGCGGTCGGCGCATTAAGCTACGTGTAAGCATTGGCCAGTCGCAAAGATGGCCTGATGTTGTATGACATGCGCTGTAACTTCATGCCTGGGCGTAACGGCATACATATGACTCGAAAGCGAGTACCTCCTTACAGCACATCGCCGAGGCCGATGCAGCTCCGTATGAACAACCTCGCAACAGCCCTTTCGTGGTACTCCCAGGTCATCCACCAAGAGTGCGACCTATCGTTCTACCTAGAAATCGCAGATAATTACCTAAGACAGAATCGTTGGGGAATAATGATAGATCCCTAGGTAGCTACGAGCTCATCTTGGCGGAACTATACCCCCCTTAGCCCCCTTGCGTCTCTTATATTGATCCCATTGCATGTGCTGGATACTACGGTGAAGGATAAGACAAGAATGGAAATACCAAGCCCACGTAGTCGCCAGCACTTGTCCTGGCACATATGCTTCAGGTAGCCATCGTGCGAAGACGCACCTATGTTACACGGACAATGAGCTGGCTTGGACTACATGTCGACCACCCAGTCATTTTCCCCTGGCCTGTCGGCGTCTTCTCCGGGTTCTTGGAGTCGAAATGGTCGGTCAAGGTCTTATCTGGCACCCGAAAAGTGTTATAGCAAACGCATATTATGTTACCTCCTCGCCACCGTAGCAAGCATGAACATTATAGCTGGTGTGCCATCATCGTGTCGTCTCGTGTCTCCATAGAGCGACAAAGGAGAAGTTGTGTATGGCCTAGAATACGAAGGCCATTGCCAGCGCTGGAACGTCCGTCGTCAGCAGAATTTGTCTCGCTTAGAATGCGTTGACAGTTTTTACTATTCTCCAGCCAAGATCACACCGCGATATCCTCGTACGGTAAGAAACCCCTGTGAGCAAACGGTCTGGTACACGATCGGCCAACGCAGATGCAGATGCACAATGCAAGGTGACCTGAACCGACCTGGAGAAGAACATGGTTAGAGAACCACCCGGCATCACTGCATATGTTATAAGCCCCCAGACACTTGAAGCGAGGTGGGTACTTAGCTGTAGGTGAGCAGATAGTCTTCCATATTGGAGACAAGCAGCCTCAGGTTCGAGTGGACTGGTTCATGTACGGCTAGACGTCGCATGAAACTAGCCTGGCGGTCCACGTACTTCGCTGCCCACCTGGCAGATGTCGGGATAGGCATAGGTGCCTATTATAGACATATTACTTCGTAAATATCTCGTAAAGGCAAACATAGAAAGCGATAAGAGCCTATCGCCGGCAATGGCAAGTTGAAACAAATCCGTCATGGATCCAATACTTAGCGTATGCCATGTCTAATCCGGGGGCCGTGCGGCTCTACTGGTGCTGGGCCGTCCAGCTCCTCTTTTCGAATCACTGCTGAGTAGGGACAAGGAGAAAACCTAGAACTCCTCGGAGGTAATCCATGAGTGTGTGCCCATCTAGGTATATACATACATACATATATATCTAAGGCATCAACTACCGCCTTTGTTGTATGTCCACGTTACCTTACCCGTCCGATAGAATCCTGCTGATGGATCTACCCTCACAGCCTAATCATACCACACATGGGTATCGTATGGCCCCCTGCTAAGGAAGAGATAGCCAGGTCTATTCCAAAACATGCGTCCGGCTCGGCTTGGGCTGAAGAGCCAAGGGTCCTGGAGCAGCCTGAAATACCTTTCAACTGGCATCGGGGCCTGTCAGAATTACGGCCAATCCATGTAGAAAACGTGGAGGAGGAGTTTTGTTTTAGTCTCTGACGCCGCATATCCTAGTGGCCTGGGCTCTCCTATTCTGAGACCTACTCACTCCCTTTTCATTACATCCTGTTCAATATGGAGCTTCCTAGCCGTTAAATAGCGAAACGGTGACACGATGGTGCCAGCTTGTAAATGAGAAATAAACAAATAAACACTGAGCAGGCAGCTCTGCTTATAAGTGTAGCTGAGACCATGATAGAATTAGAGACAAACGATCAGGTTTAAAGGGGGGAGACTTAGGTAGCTCAACTCCACAATTTGCTCAACCCCTTGATCCAGTCGCCGGTGAAAATAAGCGCGGTCCGATTTAAGACATTTTCCCAGAGGTTTTCCAAGCAAACCCAGCTACTGTAGCTAGCCACTAGGTTTATGTATTCCTTCTTTGCCTTCTTTCCGTGTCGTGATAAAACATGACAACGCACGAGGTCAGGATACGAAATTTCGTGATCTGCTTGACTCAGCGGCAGCTGGCCGTATTCACTCCACAAGGTGTCTTGGGAGAGATGTCATTGGCAAATTGAATCTACTATGTACGACAATACAATACAAACGAAAGTTACATCCAGGCTATCTCAAGATAGTCAATAGTTCGCAACACCAATCTAGACTGAGATAAGATCTTCATCGAGCATATATAGCCAACTTGGCGGCATGTAGGTCTTTGTTAGATAGAGCTGTTGAGATAAATAATCTCCGCGCTGGAATCAGTAGCACACAGCACAGACATTCGTTAGCGAAGTTTTCCTGTGTCCATCAAAGCTATATCGTGTATAATTTCGACATGTTATGCGAACTTGTTCATGCTGCCGGGAAATGCCAGATTGAATCAAGGTCAATTGAAGATTAGTTATTTGTTTACCCGCCGTACTTGATATGGGCGGCGTACCTATCACTTCATTTGTCGATCTAAATCCGTGATGCTTTCACATACATATGAATAGGTATTAATTTTTTGCTTCTTTTCGACACGGCAGCAGATGAACCGGCTCCAGCGGTAAATCAATGATTCTAACCCTTTACCTGATAGACCGAATCTATTGACTCTTGCAATATCATGCTTCCGATATAATGTGTAGTTGGCGTTTGGTACTATCGAGTTACGTTGATTCTAGATTGGTTACATCGTCCTCATCTTCATCGTCATCCCTGAAGCCCTTGCCGGTTACCTAAGAAGACCAAGTTTGGTACCTAACTATGCACATACGCAAGTAGGGCCGGTAGATTCCTTCGTCCGGTCGTCTGCCGTGGCCTGTAGAAGCGGTTTCATTCGCACAACCAGCCTTACTACTTACTTACGTGCATTCACAATCTACACCTAGCGGGATACCTGTTTTACCTAACCAAGGTACGCGTAGGTAAGGTACCTATAGGCAGTCGTAGTCATTTCGGCCAGATGTGCGTTTGATGTTATCGCCGAGCGTGTTTCTGCCCAGGTGTACTACTGCCTGTGAGGCACGTAGGTAAATGTACAAAGTACTGTACGGGTGCATTAGCCACCAGCTCACCAGCCCACCAGCCCACATATTGTACATTGATGTACAGTACAGCACAGGGGCAGAAGGGGAAAGAGAAAAACTCCCATTCTTGCTCCCCCACATCCGCCCCAACGAGGTCCCCCCCGTCCCCCCGTCCCGTAATCCTTACATCCTTACCTCCCATCATATCGAGCCGTCCCTCGTCAACATCCCCGCCGCTTCCACTGACTGACTAGAAGATCGTGTATCCCCGTGAATCAGTCTCTTGACTTCCCATATCCCGTATCCCATACACTCATACCTGCCGTAGCCTTAAGCTTGCGAGCGGCTAACACAGTAAGGCATTTACGCATGCCCTACTCGAACCCGGTCAGTAGTAAGACATCAATAGCTGCCGTTTAATATATATATGTCTTCCTATTCGGAGTTCCTCTTCCGGCTTCCCACTGCACCCCTAAAAATTTTCCTATCCGTCGCCGATGACATCGAACCGAAGCCGGGCCTACCAATTTCCTTGATGGGATTTTACTGATTTCCCCCCAACGACGGCATCAGTTTCGCCGCCTGCAAGGTGTACGTCACTGCCCCTTTCCGACCTGGGACACCCATTTGATCCTTTTCCTGCTCTCAGACACCCAGACCGCAACTCACCTGAGGGCGCATGCGTTGGGTACCTAGACTACCTTGCCTTCCAGACAGGCGCCCTATGCCTCTCGAGTGAAACACGGCATTGCCCACACACACTTAAGCGCTTCCCGCTGCCCCCAGCTTTCCGGGTCTTGTCCACTGGTCCGGTTCTCGCACCACCTTTTTCGTCATCTGCAGCGCCTCCTACCTTACATATAACCTCACCTTACTATAGACTCTCATCGAGCGACACTCGTATTGCAGTTGCGGCCTGACCGTAGCGCCCTCAAGCTCGACGACGTTGATCTCACGAGTCATTGGTTCGGGTTCCTTGTCCATCGACAATCTCGGCACCTGGTAAGTTTAAGGAGAGGAGAAGGAAGAAGAGGACAGAAACGAGAAAGAAAAAAAAAAGGAGAAAAAGAAATCTAAGCACGTCAAGTCATAAAACGTACATTATCATCCCCCCAACTCTTCACTGCCGATCCATACCACTAGCATTACTGCCTGCTTTCTTAACGAGTCTATCCATCCATGTTAATATTGGCCTTTTAGCGGACCGCACTACTCAAGTCTCGCCTCCCGGATCTCAACCCGAGTCAGCTCTCTGCTTCCTTTCCCCTACGCGCGTATACTCAGCTCCCGCGGTTTCGGTCTGTCGGGGCCCCTGACAGCAGGCCAACGGTTGAGTCTCTATCTTTTTCTGCTTTGCCAACTGTCTACCCTCTGCCAACAGATGAAGCTGGGCAGGCAGAGCCAAGCATTAGACTGTGGTTCGAGCTTGCGAATCTTGAGCCTAGGTAGAAAAAGGCGTATCAGCGCATACATAGAAGTCGACACATACACATACCTGCCCTCACCAGTTCTTCAAAGAAGCCTCTATCCCGGGCCTTCGAACTCATCCCGGGTATCTATTTACTGTCGAGACTGCCCGCCGTCTAGAGAAGTCGCTCTGCAGCAGCCAATCCCACTGACACGCGTAAGCCGAAGTGCCGACAGGGTTCGCAAGATTGCGAATAGAGAGCGCACCCCCTGCAGTCGCACAGACGGGCCGTCTCTGGCTCCAGTCTGGTTCTTCTGGTTCTAGAGTCGGTAGAGGCCAATCCATCCCGCCTCGGCAACCGCCACGAACGTGCTACGCCGGGCCGAGCAGTAGCACTACGAAACGTCGTGCTACCACCTACCTAGCCTGCTGCCGTCAGGAGCCAGTTGTTCTAGACGTTGGCCTTAAACATCCTGCACGACTCCCCCCCTCCCTCCCCGGACAGCACGAGAGGACTCTTTCCAACTCGCCGGTACCGACCTGGTCCTTGTCTATTCTTAGCGTCTCCACCTTAGGGCTACGGCTCTCATACGTGGTACATACAAGGCCATACGACGCTAGATACCTTGTCATCTTCTAACGTCGTCTGAACAACAGTCGTTCACCCAATCCGCCACCAGATCACGGCTTATCTCTTCTGCTTGGTATTGTTAAGGCTCCGTGCTGCCTGGAATTCCGAATCATCTGGTATTCTCTCTACCAGCCGACGTGCCACGAGTGTCTTATCGTATCTTGGCAGCATTCAGTCTTCGCCATGAGCTCCACGACATCGCCGCCGACACCTGCTCCCGGTGTCGACATGCAGAACCCTTCCCAACCCCCCGTCGAGCGGATTACTGACCAGTTGGAGGTGCCGTCGTTGGACGACCGGACATACCGTGTCATCCGACTACACAACCACCTGGAGGCTCTTCTGGTCCACGACCCCGAGACGGACAAGGCCAGTGCTGCTCTCGATGTCAATGTTGGCAACTTCAGCGACGAGGACGAGATGCCGGGCATGGCCCATGCCGTAGAACACGTGAGTTTTCCCACGGCGAACATGTACCCGGCCACGAAGTATCTGCTGACGAGGTGTGCTCTAGCTCCTGTTCATGGGCACGAAAAAGTATCCGGTAGAAAACGCATACAACGTGTACCTTTCTTCGCACTCGGGGAGTTCTAATGCGTATACGGCATCCACCTCGACCAACTTCTTCTTCGATATTGCTGCGAAGCCGAGCAATGGCGAAGAGCCTTCCGAGACAAACCTGTCCCCCCTATACGGTGGCCTGGATCGGTTTGCTCAGTTTTTCATCGAGCCTCTGTTCCTGTCGTCAACGCTGGAACGTGAGCTGCGCGCTGTCGATTCGGAGAACAAGAAGAATCTACAGAGCGACACATGGCGGCTTCATCAACTAGAGAAGTCGCTATCTAATCCCAAGCATCCCTACTGCCACTTCTCTACGGGAAACTTCGAGGTGCTCAAAGAGGAGCCCGAATCTCGAGGTATCGACGTGCGGAAGAAGTTCATAGACTTCCACGAGAAGCATTACTCAGCCAACAGGATGAAGCTCTGCGTCCTAGGTCGAGAGCCAATCGACGTCCTCGAGAAATGGGTCGCCGAGCTATTCTCAGGTGTGCCAAACAAGGACCTTCCGCAAAAACGCTGGGAGACGGTAGTGCCTTGGACTCCAGACCTCCTGTCCATGCAATGTTTTGCGAAGCCAGTCATGGACTCTCGGGAGCTGAATCTCTACTTCCCGTTCCTCGACGAGGAGTATCTTTACGAAACCGTGCCGAGTCGGTATATCAGTCACCTGATCGGACACGAGGGGCCTGGCAGCATCATGGTGTACTTGAAATCCAAAGGGTGGGCCAATTCACTGAGCGCCGGTGCATATCCCATATGCCCGGGAACCCCGAGCGTGTTCGAATGTCAGATTAGGTTGACGACAGAGGTAAGATGCCGCAGTCCTGGGAGTGACCAAAACGCTAACAATGTGATACAGGGACTCACCCACTACCGGGAAGTGGTCAAAGTATTCTTCCAATATGTATCGCTTCTCCGGCAGACCCCGCCTGAGGAATGGATATTCGACGAGCAGAAGGGCATGGCCGATGTCGACTTTAAGTACAGGCAGAAGACTCCAGCAAGTCGATTTACGAGTAGGATATCGGCCGTAATGCAAAAGCCGCTGCCGCGAGAGTGGCTGCTGAGCGGCCAGAGCCGCCTACGTCGGTTCGACCCAGCATCCATCGTTGCAGGGGTGGAGCTCTTACGGCCGGACAATTTTAGAATGACGATAGTGTCCCGAAATTTCCCTGGAGATTGGGATCAGAAAGAGAGATGGTACGGTACCGAGTATAAAGACGAGAAGATTCCCGAGGATTTCCTGGCCGAGCTATCTCAAGCCTTGAATTACACGGCAGCCGAACGACTTCCCGCTTTACACCTCCCCCATAAAAACCAGTTCATTCCGACCAAACTCGAAGTGGACAAGAAACATATCGAGCGATCGGCCCTCGAACCCCGAGTGATTCGAAATGACGACATAGCGCGAACGTGGTACAAGCAGGACGATACCTTTTGGGTTCCCAAGGCAAATTTGATCGTGAGCATGAGAAACCCGGTCCTCTTCGCCTCGGCCGACAATATGGTAAAAGCCAGATTATTTACCGACCTTGTCCGAGACGCGCTGGAGGAGTATTCGTACGATGCCGAGGTTGCGGGACTACAGTACAACGTCTGCATCGATTCTAGGGGAATGTTCATCGAGGTGTCTGGCTACAACGACAAACTGACGCTGCTCTTAGAGCAGGTCCTCATTACCATGCGCGACATCGAGATCAAGGAAGAGAGGTTTGAGATTATCAAAGAACGATTGACCAGAGGCTTTAAGAACTGCGAACTGCAGGAGCCTTTCTCGCAAATCGGAGACTTCGTTTCCTGGCTCACGTCTGAGCATGATTTCGTAGTGGAACAGCTGATTGCCGTGTTGCCAGGAATCACGGCGGAGGGCGTAAAGCATCTCCATAGGCAGGTTATGGCACAGCTGCACATCGAGGTTTACGTACACGGAAACGTATACAAGGAAGACGCGCTGAAACTGACGGATATGGTCGAGAAGATACTGAAACCGCGAGCCTTACCGAAGGAGGAGTGGCCCATCATTCGGTCGCTGGCTTTCCCCCCGGGATCCAACTATCTCTTCCAGAGGCCCCTTACGGACAAGGCGAACGTCAACCACTGCATAGAGTACTACCTCCATATAGGCGACAAGGGCAACCGTGCGATCCGCGCAAAGACACAGTTTCTGGAGCAGATGATCCACGAGCCGGCGTTCGATCAGCTACGAACGAAGGAGCAGCTTGGTTATGTGGTCTTCAGCGGGCTGCGAGGCACGGCGACAACCTACGGGTTCCGCTTTATAATACAGAGCGAGCGGAATTCGGAGTACCTAGAATCCAGGATCGACTCTTTCCTGACGGCACAGACGATCTGCCTGGAGAACATGACTGATGCCGAATTCGAGAGCCACAAGAGAAGCGTGATCAACAAACGCCTCGAAAAGTTGAAGAACCTGGATCAGGAGACAGGACGCCATTGGGCGCAGATCAGCAACGGATACTACGACTTTGAGTCAGGTACAGTATAACCGCTCTCCTAGACCTCATGGGCTACTTAGGCTAACCTTGTACACAGCTCAGCGAGACGCGGTCCAGGTGAAGCAACTCACGAAGCCGGAGATGATTGAGTTCTACTCGACCTACATAAAGCCCACTTCGCCGACACGATCGAAGCTGGTCGTGCAGCTTATCGCGCAGAGTGTCGGTTCCAAAGCCAAGGAGGCGGAGGCGTCGAGTAATGGAGACACGACTATCTACTCCAACGGCACGGAGCCGGTCCTGATCCGAGACGTGCGGGACTACAAAGCAAGCCTATCCACTACGGCAGGGGCTCACCCGATCAAGGATATCAGCGAGTTTGAGGAGATAGATGCCAAGCTCTGAGATGGTCAGACAGGAGAGATTATGGTGGGAAAGAAGGTGCTGGTAGCGGAGTGAGTTATACCCTTTGTTTGCGGCGGGCATAATCTTGCAGGCTTTGAGGTTTTATCAGCGCGTTTGTATTGAGCGGAAGAATGAATAGTTTGAGCAGCATAGACTACGAAGTACAACTACGTCCAAGACCAACATTGGTTGAGGGCGGACGGCGGGGGATGAACTCTCAACGAGAGGGCGTTTCTGCTATGAGAAGCGCAAGGGTAGAAGCGGTCACTATGCTGTACATGCACCTGCGAAGCGGTGACGTGGAACAGATAGGAGGATCGTAGAAGAGGAACTAATAACTGATTTCATGAAACATGTCTCCCCTTGAATGAGAAGTGATGCCGTCCGACTCGTGTGCCTTGCGTAAGGAATAGTACCGTTCCAAATCTCCAGTCGTAATCGGTCAAACACCGTACATAAATCATGTTAACGTGGTGACATAGTAGACGATGTGCACATGTGTGTGCAAAGGGCACGGGTCTGTAGGAAAGGTGGCACAAAATTATTTTTATTTTTGCTTGTGGGTTGTGTAAGCACCAATGGCGAATCATGAGGCTCCCCAGACAACCCGGTTGGCTTCCGAAGATGCCTGGATGGGCCCGCCCTACATCATTCATGCAACGCTGCGTCTGGTTCGCCGTACACCTTCAGGCGGTCTCTGCGCACCTTGGGTACATGTATGTATTACCTGGACATGCGCAGATGCTCCAGCTGCACCCAAGGCAGAACCTTCTCTTCTCAACTTACGGCATCAATGTATTGGGCGGTCTGAGACTGAGAGATGTGTCTAGGAGGTACCCTAACTGGCATGATTCAGGCGTTCAACACCTGAGATCTTGTATAATACAGAACAATCTTCTACATAGGTACATGTACGTAAAGAAGCTGTAGTGGCGGCCCCATCACCTGGAGACGTTTCGTTTAGGTCTCGAGGCGCTATGAAAGCACTAGACGTGGAAAAGGGTTCAGGCTTGCTTTGTACCGGTACCTGTACCTGCATTGTACGCGCATTTTTGGCTGCCTGGGCCGCTGAGGGGACAGGAGCTACCTGTAAATCAATTACAGCAGCAGAGTCACCCACTACATTGTCTCCGGCCGCAATCACATACGCATTTGCCCATCTCTCAAATACCATCTACCAGTTGGCCAATTCGAGTTTGCCTATACTGTACCGCGTGCATCCGTGCCTTCTTCTCAGCAGGTCTCTTATTCTTCTTTATTTTTCCCCTTCCGTCTCTCTCTGCATACTTCTTCCAGAAACCGTCTATTATTTTCGCCGTCGACTAAAAGAAGCTTACCAACCCAGAATTGCAGCAAGTGCTTGATGCACCACCGGCCGCTGACACTGACACTGGCCGCTGACCACTGATTGACACGGCGTCTCAAACACTAAACCGAACCCTGTATTTGATCTTTTAGGTGCAATACAGGCCCAAGTCGCAGGCTACATGGATGCTTCTACTGGCTGGTATATATTAGGTACCTTCCAGCACCTGGTCATTGAAAGGGCACCTCCGATTTTCCAATTGGCAAAGGGCAGAAAAAAAATAATGTGCTAGAAGGACGACCACAGAGCGACTTGAGACAAACCAGCAAATTACACGTCTTTCACACATCCCGGGCCTTTTCGCACCTCTACCTTACCCAGGCTTGCCAGTCCCGGCGTCGCAGTCTGCGGTCTTCCAATCGCCACCTTTCCACCGTCTCCTGAGCTGCTCAGCGCAGCTCGCCGCCAAGACGTCTTCTTCAAAGAAAAGGAAGATCTCATCCCGCCAACTTGCTCACGACGACACCATCGACTGGGAAAGCAACCCTTCCTCAGATACCCCCATACAGTCCTGCGAACTGGACACCGACCAGAGCCTATCCTTATCCACCACCTCCGATAACTTGCCCGCCGGCTCCCCTGCCTGTCGTGCCGACTCCATCCCCCCCGCCTCGAGTCTCCCCCCTCGCTTGCAGACCAACCCGAGCTCTCTCAGCTACGCCGAATACGCCTCGTCTGCCGCGAGCTCGCCCTCGGCTGCCTACGCCGATCTAACTATTAGTAGCGATCGAGGTGCCGACACCCCAGCCCCCGACTCTGCCTCCGCCACGACCCCTTCCGGTCTGTATCCTCTCGGGAGGGCCTCCTCGCCCTTGACCAAGACCACCCATCACCGTGCGATTATGGGCGGTGCTTCCGATTTCCCTGAAAGATCTTCCTCTCCCTTGAAACGGCGCGCTTCCAGCATGGAGCCCGACGCCCCCGAGCACGATGCGAACGAGGATGTGGATATGATTACGGCACCTTCGCCCGATGCCTCGGGCTCTTCCCAACCTCAGCAGCCCGCGGATACCATGCCAGCGGGCTCCGCTCCAGAAAAGACGATGCCTGCGGCAACCGAGGAGGAAGTTCAACCTATGGATATCTCACCAGGTACGCCAGCTCCAGACGGATAATGGTAAAAAAAAAAAAAAAGGTGAACCTACTAACAAATCGCAGCGCACCCGACACCGTCGTTCATAGAAGGCCACATAAAGGCTATCAAAGCATTTGTAGACGAGAATAACACCAAGTCATTCCAAGAAGGCGAGGAGTGTTTCCTGGTCTCCAAGGCATGGTTAAGTAGCGTGCCAATTGAGCTGACGCACAAGCACACCGCTGAAGACTTACTTTCCATACCACCGGTGGACAACTCAGACATCATCGAAGAAGTCATAGACGATCCTCTAGCAAGCAGCGACCTTGATGTTCTCGATAGAAAATTCGTCCGGTTGAAGCGGAACTACGACTCAGAGCAGTTCGAAGCTTTGCCCCCCAGCGCCTGGGATCTGCTTATGCAGTGGCCCAAGCTGAAAGAGGGACAGATACCTATCCGCCGCTTCGCTCATTCCACCAAGGACGATGGCTCCAACGTCATGTGGGAATGGCATCCTCCCGTACTCACGATATACCGACTCTGGTCTGCGAATAGCACGATACCTACCGAGGCATCCGTGAGAGCCATGGACCCACCCCCCGTGAGACTGGCACGGAGTCGCACATGCAACTTTCAAGACTTCCTCAGGCAAGCAAAAAAGGCCGCAGGGATAGAGCTAAGCCAGAGAGTCCGGGCTTGGACAGTTCTGCGCTTGCCAACTGAGGAGGTTC
This sequence comes from Hypoxylon sp. FL1284, assembly GCA_022432365.1. Classification (NCBI taxonomy): domain Eukaryota; kingdom Fungi; phylum Ascomycota; class Sordariomycetes; order Xylariales; family Hypoxylaceae; genus Hypoxylon; species Hypoxylon sp. FL1284. The sequence goes on from JAJJXE010000002.1 coordinate 1,283,374, forward strand.
CCAACGACACGGGCACGGGCACGGGCACGGCTATGGCATTGAGTCCGCCTGCTTCTGAAGACGGCTCGGGATCCACAGAGTCTCAGACGTGGAAGCACCTCCTTTTGGGAGTGGACACGTTCCTCAAGCTTACCAAGGGTGAAGAGAGAGAAGCGATCGATGCTTCAGACCTTACAACCAGTTCGCCTCCAACCAAGTCGTCAACTAAGACGCTGAGTTTCTTCGGCGTTGAGCAGGACATGGCTATTGTCTTAGATTTCCACGAGGGCGGTAGCAGCTGGACCGCCACCTTCACAAAAAGCGCAGCTCAGCCGTCCAACTTGACGGTTCCGAACCGGTCTGCTAAGAGCGGCCGATCTAGTCCAGTATCCCAAGGACCCCTGACGCGAGGCAGATCGCAAAAGTCTGGCCGCACCCTTGGATGTGTTGGACTATCTAACCTGGGCAACACGTGCTACATGAACGCTGCGCTGCAGTGCGTCAGGAGCGTCGAGGAGCTGACCAAATACTTCCTCTCGGGGGAGTGGGAGAAGGAGCTGAACCGAGAGAATGTGCTCTCGCACAATGGTGACATTGCTGCAGCGTACGCCCAGTTGCTTAAGGAGTTTTACAAGGACCCGGCGCCGCCCACCATTACCCCGAGGCACTTCAAGAACATGATTGGCAAATACTCGACAGGGTTTTCTGGCTACGGCCAGCAAGACTCGCAAGAGTTCGTTGGCTTCCTGCTCGACGGGCTGCAGGAAGATCTTAGCCGGATCAAAAAGAAGCCTTACATCGAGAAGCCAGATTCGACCGACGATATGGTCAATGACCCCGATGCAATTCGAGAGATGGCTGATAAGGTGTGGGACATTACGAAGAAGCGGGACGACTCTGTCATTGCAGATCTATTCACCGGCCTATACAAGTCGACCTTGGTCTGCCCCGAATGCAACAAGATTAGCATTACTTTTGATCCTTTCAATAATCTGACCTTGCCTCTGCCGATAGAAAGCAAATGGTCTCATACCGTAAAATTCTTTCCGCTCAACGACCGACCCGTCAATATTAGGGTCGAGTTAGACAAGCATGGCAGCATTAAATCCCTCAAGGAATACGTATCTACTAAGACGGGTGTCCCGATCGAACGGTTGTTCGGGGCGGAGGAGTTCAAGGGACGCTTCTACAAGCACTATGCTGATCTGGCCTGTGCCTCGGACGAGATCCAAACCAACGACAACGCCCATTTCTACGAGCTGGAAGCCAAGCCCACTAATTATGGCGGCAAACCCCCGAAGGAACAAAAGATGGGTGTGGCAGTTCGGTCCATGGTAGACGAGGAGGAACATAATGCGTCGGCGTCATGGGACGATGAACAGGCTCAGACGCTGCTGGTTCCCGTCTTCCATCGACGTGTCAATTCGAGAAGGGGCGGCTACGCAAACCGTAAATGGACCTCAGCCTGTGTTCCGCACTTCATCGTGGTTACGCCACAGGAGGCTACCAGCGAAAGCACCATCCGCCGCAAGATTCTGGAAAAGGTGGCAACATTTACCGCACATCCCTTCTTCTCCAACGCAGAAGAAGTAGATGGCTCTGACAACACTGAGCCCGAGATCATCGGCCAGAGCGGCTCAGATGCAGGCTCCTCTAACGAAAGCAGGGTTGTCGCTCAGTCTGTTAAAGGAGAAGACGACATGGTCGATGTACAGATGAAGGACGCCAGCGATAGCAAAGGCGGCGTTGCAGCGTACGTGAGCCAATCCTTAACCTCGTAGGAACAGCGTTGACGTGATTCTAGTACCCCGGCAAGACGGCAATTCTCCCAGAAGAAGCCAATCTGGGTCAGGCCAGATCAGTATCTCCCAGCTGAACTACAGAACTTATTTGATATCTGCTTCTTCTCGGAGGCAGGTGCCTGGTTGCCGACGGGTGTCAATAGCGTTAATGACGATAAGGACTACCCGCGACTCTCCGAGAGGCTTCCTGCAGAGTCGCCGTCGTCTGAGGATGCGCTGGACAATGCAACTAACGGTACTGCCTCCAACGAAGACTCCAGTTCTGACGACACGCGCCAGCGAAGCACCGATCATCAATTCACGAGGATGAATCAGGAGAGCGATGAGGAGGATGGTAGCGCGGTCATCAAGGTAAGATTTACTAGACACCTGCTCATCGAGACGGAGTTATCAGAACCTAGCTGACTCGTAGCCAGAATGTGGCTCACCGTCCTAAGAATGGTAGGCACGTCAAGACGAAGAACAGACATGGCCACCCGAAACATATGAAGACGTATGGTAAGAAGAAGAACAAGCGCCAGCAGCAGCGCCAGAGCAAGGACAAGGCTCGGAATCTGGAACTGAACGATTCGTTCGACGCTAAGGATGTCGGTCCCGACGGTGGTCCCTTGATTCGTCTAAAAGAAGCTCTCATTGTGGACTGGTCTGAAAGGGCCTACGAGGACGTCTTCGTTGATACTAGCGGTGCATCTACCAATACCTCCTACTCGACGCTCGACGCGTGCGAGACGCTGCCCGATCCCGAGTTGGACAAAGTCCAGGCTATGCGTAAGAAGCGCCGGACTCACGGGACAACTCTAGGTGCCTGTCTCGACGAGTTCGAGCGAGAAGAAATCCTATCCGAGCAAGATATGTGGTTCTGCCCTCGCTGCAAGGAACATCGTCGCGCCAGCAAGAAGTTCGACATCTGGAAAACCCCGGATATACTGATCATTCACCTCAAGAGGTTTAGCTCGAGCGGGTTTAGAAGAGACAAGTTGGAAGTCCTAGTTGACTTTCCCATCGAGAACCTCGACATCACGTCTCGTGTTCTCCACAAAGAAGACGGGAAGCAAGAAGTCTACGACCTCATCGGAGTGGACTGTCACTGGGGCGGTCTAGGAGGTGGCCATTACACGGCTCAGGCAAAGAACTTCTTAGATGGCAAATGGTACAACTACAACGGTATGTGTTCGTCAGCCAAATCTCGTAGCGCAACTACTGACATACGGCAGATCCCTCAGTGAGCCAAGTATCGGGCAATATGGTGGACTCGGGTGCTTACTTGCTGTTCTACCGTCGGAGATCCGAGATCGCGCTTGGTGGCCCTCGATTCCAACGGATTCTAGAGCAATTTGAAGACTCGGACTCGGACAACGAATTAGAGAATCCGGGGGAAGGTCGGCGTCTCGACGAAGGCTCTTCCCTGAATGGGTCGTCGAGCGCGTTACAAGGAGCAGGAGCTACTCGCCCGCACGAAAAGGCTGGTGGTAATTCGACCAGGGGTAGTTGGAGTCCTCCTGCTATAAGGACGGTAGATGATGTTCTCCTCGCCAATACGACCCCGGGTGTTCACCAGAGCATCGAACAAGACGAAAGCACCAACGTTACCGAAATTATGGTGCCGGCAACGGGATTTCAACCGCTCACGGGCAGCAACTCGTGGAACTTTGACAACCTCGCGGTTAGCGAAGGCGCAGATGCTCAACATGGTCAAGGCGACTTTGACCCCGGCGCTGCTTCGGATGAGGCGCAACACGATTCATCTGGCGATGAGCGAGTACACAGTTTTGAGGATCTCGACTTCGGCCAAGACACCGATCCAGAATATCCTGGCATGTCTCATTACGAACTACCGCAGCAGTCGGATGTCAACTCGCTTGCGAGCTACGGAGGCAAAATCACTCAAGAGGATATCAGCCAGGTCCACGAAGTACTACCCGAGGGCGCGACAGAAGACGGCTCCGACGAAGCAGCCGAGATATACCTGGACGAGCAAGATAAGCTCAAGCTCGGATAGTATAGAAACCCTTGAGGTTGTTGACTTTACGTCCGGTGTAGACAGAGGGACCAAGGAGGATCATCATGAACTGAACGTAAAGCAACTCGCGTGCAACAGCCTTCCAGCAGCCTGGCCATCCACCTCAGCAACGTGGATGTTGTCGATCAGGATACTGTTGGGGGGCGCGCGATAAAGTTAGCTGAGGTTGACTCGTCTTGACTCGATGTAGGGGAGCAGAAGACGACCAACCGCTACAGGTTAAGAATCTGCATTAGGTAGACTCGTATTGCTCAGAATAGCGAGGCATCTATCTGCCTGTCTGTCTGCCTGGCGGCGGCAGGAGAAGATGCGAGAATATGGTCTGCGTACGAAGAATGCCTCTTGATCTGGGTTCAGCCGATTGCGGTCTTAGAGGGCGACGACCGGGTGCACTGCTTGGCCCGCGTTTGATTGCCGCGACTTGGGACTGTACCCAGGCTTCTTGTACAGCAGGCGCAAAATGAATAAAAAACATGCTTTAGGTATCTGATTAGTGTGCACATTGACCTGTCTGCAAGGGCTACACGTGTGTGTGTCTGCTGCTGCTGCTGCTGCTAACTGTCTACTTTTTTGCCTTGCCCCCTTATTCTTGACATTGCAGACTAAGCCTGAGTCTAGAAGGGCAACGCGCACATGGGCACATGGGCACATGAGGAGGTACAAAATAACACGTAGGAACAGGTACGCAGGTAGGTATTCAAGTAAGGACTCCCATACCTGTACAACAATGAAAGTCTGTAATTACACAATACAACATATACTCAAAGTCTAGCCACGCAGATATCATACAACGATATCAACTCCCGAAACGTACGGCGCAACACAGCCGAGAGACCCTACCCTGACGATGCTATGATATTCTAGGCCTAGCTTTGAAGTCTATGCGTCCGTAGAGGGTCCAACACTCTCCAGAGACGTGTTCTCGCCTCGACGGCTGAACGAACGAACGAACGAACGAACCTTCTTCGTGGAAGCCTATTTAGGTCGTCTTTCCCGAGCGCGAATAGAAGGGCTCACTCGGAGGCGCTGCCGAACGTACATACCTTGGGAGGCCTTGGGAGGCCGAACTAGTGACCGCGTCTAGGTCGTTACTTGTAACCCCGTAGGGGGTATGGTCGAGTTAGACTGTACAAGTGGGTAGTTAGTTTGTCCCCGAGCGCTCTCGATGCTCAAGAGCTGGGCGTCTTCTCTCTCTCTCTCTCTCTCTCTTCACCTGAGCCCCTGACTTGATGCGTCGGGGCCTTCGTAGGTGCGTGAGCTGAGCACGCAAGAAAACAATAAAAGGAGGGGAAGGGGAGGGCAGCACTGCATCGGTCCCAGTGCCGCATTTGAGAGTCGTGTCCTTTCCCGCTCCCTACCTAATCGTCGGCAGCCGCGTCGCGGGCACGCAGCCTTGCTCAGCAGTGCAACTCCGACGGCCGCGGGGCCATGTCCAAGTACGGACCGGCGTTGGTGCCTTCTTCCAGGCGCGTGCGATATGTATATAAATATAGAAAAAGGCAGAAAAAAGAAGGGTGAGCTGGCTAAGGCGATGCAAGGCGGCCGGATAGATGCAAGAGAGGAATTCGGTGCGTGATGACGACGCAGCAGCCGGCCGTACTACGCTAGGCAGGCGGACGCTTTCTGCCTGTCGACGCCACGTCGGGGATGCTTCTTGGCTGCGGAGGAGCCGAGAGCTGTCAGAGAGCTGTTAGGTTTTCGTCTAGTTTCTGCCTAGCAGTAGTCCCGCCGACGCCAGAGGCGAGGCAAGGCAAGGCAAGGCAAGTCGTGCGGGATATTCCGCACGCGCATCGTCGCTGCTTAGATCGCGCTTACGAAGAAGGTTCGCCGAAGGGGAAGAAGCTAACGTAGAAGAAACATAAAAAGGAAGAAGAAAAGGAGGGGTCTGGAAACGTGCAGCCGTAAACCGTATGAGGCAGTCAGATACTGAATGCGCTGGTGAGGACTAGAAACCTCTCAACGAACGCAAGAGCAAACTCCTCTTGCTTCGGAAATTCGGGGATCCGATCTTCATGCTTGACATGTACGGGGTTGTCGATGAGGCAGGAGAGGCGGAGATCGTAGTAAGAGGCTGGAGGCTGAGCGACGGCGGTGAAATGGCGCGCGGCCAAGAACGAGTACATGATCGTCATACCTGTCAGTCGATAGACCCCGGAATGCAGAAAACGGAGAGGGGTACTCGTCGCGACGTTGGAAGAGGGCGATCTCAAGCGTCAGAGGTTCCCCTGCGAGTCGTGGTAGCTTGTCATGGCAGACGCAGATTTCGGAATGGTCAGGGAGGACTTCGCAGTACGGGGTTTTCTTCAAGTAAGCCATCGGTCCGCCAAGGAAAAAAAAGAAGATAAAAATGAACTGTGCCTCAACAAACTTCCTACCTCGTCTTTGGGTCCCCTGGTAAAATCTGGGGAAGCGTTTTCCGATGAGACATGGACCTGACGTTTGTGATATATGACAGACCCAGACAAACTACTGGCGAGGTATGCGGACGGCACCTAGGTAAACGCATGTAAGTGAACGAATATAGATATCAGTCATCCAGGGGCGGGGGAGTTAGGCCTGCGCGCTGCCGACGGAGAGGCGACGAGGGGACGGGAGGCGACGTCGAGTGCAAGGTAGGTCGGATCTTGTCCGCTCTCCGCTCAGCCATCCCTCTGTTCGCTTGCTTCGTCAATCGCGTCGCATTCCGCGAACCCGGTGGCAGGCCCCTCGACCAGATACAGAAGGTAGGTAAGGCAAGAAGAAGGCAGGTATGCGGACGATTCCCAGGCCTGGTCGGCTGGAGAGAGGAGAAGCAGATGCGGGGGAAAAGCATAAGGTAGGCCGAGACAGGCAGGTTGGAAGAGACTGGGAGATGTACGGATTAGACGTCCGTATAAAAAAAGTAAAGCGAGTTTCGAGGAGAAGGCACAATGGCAGATCTCGTAGCATTCTTAAACCTATTCTTAAACGCTTGGGTTAGGGAATAAATGAGGATTGGGGGCCGTTAGACGTAGGAAGCTGTACATAGTATCGTCGGCCGGCCTCGACCCATGAGGTCCTGTTTCGCCTATGCAGAGTTATAGCAACTCACAGGATCCTCTGCTATGTACATGGCCAGATAGGCATAAAATATGCTACATATGTAGGGTACCTACAGGAGAACCTGGATAGGCATTGGAAAGATAGCACTGTAAGAGGAAGGTGGCCGAAGGATGCGGCAGAGCTGCTGTTTGGGGACAACAGCCGAGTGACTAATTGTCCAAGATAGCGTTATTGATCAAAAGGGGGCATTCAGCAGAGACATCCAGCTCAGGTCGTCTGCAAGGATCGTCCGGCAACCCGAGAAAGCGTAAGAAACGAGAGAGGAAGTGAGAAACAAACGCCGCATAAGACGTATGTAAATAAGATGCTGACTGACGTAGTCAGCAGTCATGCAGACCAGACGGATGGACTGTCGAAAATTGACGACTTTTTCGAGAACGTTTCGAGAACTTTTCGAGAAGCTCTGACGAACACTTCCTTACGAAGGAGATCCGTCAGGAGTGGTCTGACATGCTGGATAGCCCACGTTTCTGGCAACGTGCAAGTCGGCGAACCCGGTCCCGGGCCTGAGCTAGCGAGCCCGTCGGCTTATTAACGGCCATGCCTATAGCGAATGGGTCTTATACGCGTTGCAATTTCTGAGAATATTGTTGAGAGCTGAGGATCAACATATCAACATGTGACATGCGGAGAGGCAATATATCGGCAACCACCTTCGTCATTTTGCCATGACCAAGAGCCCGAGGTCATCAGCCGGCGCGAAGTGGCTTGCTGAGTAAGTCGAATATTAGGTACGGCGTGCCGTATGATGAATCACTTGGCTGCCCGACGGCGTTCTTATCTAATACCACACCTTGGAATAGATGGGGAGGACGCCTCGTGTTGCGTGCTCGAGAGGTGATAAACGCGGCATGCTACTACTCTCAGGTTGTCCGTATCACGACATGGTCCACCCTTTATTGATTACCCGGGTATATCCTAGGGCAGATATAGGCGTAGGTATACCTGGAGGTATAGGTTAGGTATGTGAGCCATAGATTCCCAGCCGGAGCGGCTTCTTCCATCTACTCTCCGGATGGGGTGAAAAGGCCGTTCATCGTGGGGATTTTCCACTCGACGACTGATTACTCTTAACTGCGGTGTTATACTCGTGGCACGGGCAACGGTGATACGTGGTCCGACCAGAGTCCCGGAGCTCCCGTAGCGTCGCTCGTTCCCCATGTCGCGAAGCCGGGTCGGACAGGGAGGGAAGACGAAGAGTCCGTGCCAGCAGGCCTGACGAGCTGGATAAGCGGAATAGGTTAGCCAGGGTGCGGTGACCCAGCAGACCAGGAGGAGGCAGGGGAGGGCGAGGGGTGAGGATGGAGTGGGAGGATGAGGGATGATATCATGAGAATACGTGTTTGTAATGGGGAACTGCTTTGCCTGTTGGAGGCGAAGAAGGTAATCTTGTAATCTGAACCACAAGTGAGGAATCGATGGGGATCTGCCCAGGTGTCAGGTCGCGTGCGTTTGTGTGGGCTGTTTGGGAGTGGGCTGGCGAAGATGTCGAGATATGAATGTAGCGAGACAGAGAGACATGCGATTGCAAGACTACATACTATGTAGACTGCAACACCAAGATCAGACACATCGTATACAGCAGACTAGACAAGACAGCCTGAACGAACCATCACTCGAGCCGGCCCAAGGTCAGAATGGTAGAATGGTCGTGCCAAGGGGTAAAGGCTGTAAAAGGTACGTCGGTGCGGTCTCGCGTGACAGTGGGTACTTGACAAAAGAAACACTGTGTTGAATTTCGGAACCCAATCTATAATTGGCTGGAAGAATCCACCTCTTCCCGCTTTTCCCACTTTTCCCTTCTCTTAGTGTTCGCCCTTGCCAAATCCAAGGCAGTTCGCTACAGGCTTCCATTAGGCTTCCAGAAGCCTTCGAAGCCTTCGACGCCTGGCTAGAGGATTGGCCCCTGCCCCCTGCCCCCCCCCTCCTCCAAGGCCGGGCCAAGGGTTGCTCATGGTTGTGCAGGGTAGCCCAGGGTTGGCCACGGTTGCCCGGTCAGACAGGGATGGCGCGGACCACGACGCAGGGCCTCAGCCAGCTCGGCCAGTCAGGTCGCGCGCTTCCCTGGACGCTTGTCGCCTTTTAGCGGGCACTGCTTACGATGCAAGCATGGAATCAGAGGAGCAAAGAGACGTAAGCCATCGGTTGTGCACTACGGCAGCCCCGAAAGCCTACCGGGCCTACTAATCCTATCGAAGGTTTGGAACTTTTTTTCTGCTCTTGCAATTCCATCTGAACCCCCCCGGCCCAATATCGCCATCTCTATTATTGGTTTCCGACAATCCCCCATTTCCATTTCAGCCAGATGTACCGTACCTAGCTCGTCTCCTGCACCGGCTACGAAACTTACCGACCGAGTCTTCCTGGTCTGTGGCATCAGCCGCATGGGTCGCGAAGGATGCCGCCTGCGAGGTTTGATCGTGCATGTACGGTACCTGTTGCGTGTTTCCATTTTGTGTGCGTGTGTGTGTGTGTGTGTGTGTGTGCGCGCGTGCGAGAGCGACACACGAAAATCGCAAGGACGCTTCGGAGGGCAGATGGGAAGGGCTGGGCGGGCATGGCGGACATGGCGAGCAGAGCCACAGCACAAGTCCGTCCTGGACGGGAAGGTCGAGGGGTTACCAAGCACAGCGCACACAGCACACCCAGAACACAGCGCTGTGTATCTGTGTATCGTGGGACGTGATAGCGGCTGGTATTGATTGTACCCTGACCTACCTAGCCCTTCAAACACCCGTGGCATATTCGGATTCCGCTAGCACAAGCACGCATAGCTCCGTTAGTAGTAGGCATAAAGTGTTGCGCGTTATGTAGGGCGCATAGCGAACACATACCTGGCGAGCCTGGGTCGACAACTTACATAGTACATACATGGCTCAAACGTAGACGCTCGCATGGACGCCCACAATGGATAATGATTGACGGGCCCCCAACTTCCCGCATTTCCCAAAGCACACTTCAGACCCAAGAATCGCGATGCAGATCCAGATGCGGACCAATATCATGACACCCGCAGTAGCAGTTCCATCGCTACCTCTACATCGCAAGCAGGCAAGCAGGCAAGGTACCTCGGGTACGTACTGTGCACAGCCTAGGCCTAGGGCCATTAATAATCTGGTTTCATCTCCCTTATGTACGTTCCAAGTTCCTTCGACGGGCATTCTCAGCTCCAGCATCCATGGCCCGCCTTACTACATCGGGTATGTTAGACGATTTATTTTTTCCTATATCCCCTAGGCCCGTCGGGTTAGCGTATGAGTACCTGTGCTTGGCTAGGCCAGGTACCTGGCAGCCTGGCAGCCTGGCAGCCTGGCACAGCCAGCCGTGACAGCAGCCCTTCCTATCTCGAGGTACATGCAGTTTACGGCACCTCGTACCCCAGGCAGGTAATTTGCCAACCACCTAGAATGGGTTTTGGCCCCATCGTTATGCCTACCGTACCTGTGCAATACATCGGCCTGCACGTATTGTGGGTGGGCGTATGTGTACTTGCAGGTATAGGTGCAGGTATAGTGTTATGCGCGTACTGTGCACGGTACGCCAGCGATACCTAAGCGATCCTCCCGTCTCCCCAGCGCCGCTGTCTCTGCAGTTAGCGCCTCCGTACCAATCTGTACCGGTGGACCTTGGCGAGTGCGAGTTTCTAAAGCAAAAAGCTCACTGCCGTCGCACTAAAAATGACAGCCGATTGATCGCAGAACTCGCAGACTTCACCTTTTTGTCCCCCCCCCCCCCCCCCTTTCCAACTTCTTCCTCTCCTATTGTACAATCCACTTCGAGACTCTCTAGTCTGCCATTTTCTTCTTCTCTGTTGCCCATCGGCGTTTTCAACTCATTGTCTGTAACCTTCACACTGGTCTTCGAGAATAACACGTCCTCTTGTCTTTTTTGTCCTTCTCTGTCTCGACAAAACGTCACGTCACATCCATCCGACTGTACAATATCCCCCTTCCCGACCACTCACCACTTGTCGACACGACCTTTGTTGTATTGCCCAGGCTTTTCCGAATAGATTGGTTTCTAAGCAGGCTCTGGGTCGACCAGTAGCCTTATTTTTCTTTTTTTTTTGTTTCCTGGTTTTGGCCTCGACCCCGTCGCCCTTACACCAGCAAAGCGCCCGCGAGGACCCCCCCCCCCGATCGTAAAGAGAAACCAACGTTGCGAAACGCATTGTCGCTCCTGTTCGAGTGTAACATCCCTTTCTTTGTCTGGAAACCCAGGCTGAGGCATGAGACGACCCTAACCTGGCCTCCTTTCACACACACAACCACAGTGCTACCCATATGAGCGCCTCTGCCTGTTCCGAGCCTGCTATCTCGATATCGCCCTCCGAGAGTCCATACCCAATAGCTGCGGCGCATCCAAACCTGTCGCATGCGCCTTTTGTCCTTTTCCGATCCTGTGGATGGTTGACCTGGGAGCGCCATCTGATTTGAGTGGCCAGCCTCTGAAAGGCACCCGCCGATATTCCGCCTGCCATCTTCAGCGCCGGTTCTGAACATTCTTGCCGTCGCACACACGATATACTAAAGCCAGCCGCCGGCTGAGACATTGTTCAACCTTGTCACGACTCAATCGTTCATCCTGTTCTTATACCGGTGGTAGCTCACCCCCATAAACCTCGGATTGCGACGCCAATTGCGACGACACGATATCTTGGCTGAAGTGCGCCAGTCGCCAGACTGGATGCCATAGCCCGCTGTGATGGACAGCGCAACATGCAATGTCATTTACGTGGATCGTAATGTCCTCGAGGACCGATCCCTTGCGTCCTCCGGCCCGGAACTGCCAGAGTCTGGCGAGCTAGGAGACAATCTGGCGCTTCTTTTGGATGCTTTCGGCGATGGTAAGTGCGTGGCGAACACGCTCGTGGACTAGCAACTAACATTCCGTCGCAGTACACGTGTGCGCGAGCGGTGCCGCTTGCATAACCAAGCTGTCTTATTTACATGACACGTCCTTAGTAGAGCTCAAGCCGACGCTTGTACTAATCGATACACCACACAATGAACACATAGTAGAGTCGTTATCGCCTGAGCGGGATCACTCACCTTGCTCAGAAGTTTCGCAACCCTCGCAAGTAGACGACTACACCGAGGGAGAGCTGTACGGCCTGCGACTACTTGAGCGCATTGTCTATGAAACTCATCTCCGGAGCCTGTCGAGACTGGTTGTCCCTATTCCCGTCATCAGCTTTCCCTCATTACGGACGCCGCCAGCGAACGACGGCGCAGACGACGAGCCTGCGCAACCGGCTTACGCAGATTACCTCTCTGAAATGCCGAATGCGACTAGCAGAACGATAAGCAGTCGCGCTCTCCTCAGAAAATGCCTGGATTCCGGCGCCGTGGACGTCATGGCCAGCCCGCTGCATATGAAGACGTTGACGACACTCGAAGTTCACGCGTACCGAGCTCACAAAGAAGCTGCCAGGGAACAGCAAGCAGCGCTCGAGATCCGGAGAGGTCGCAAGCGTTCATGGGTGGGAGTTCACGATGCAAAGCCTTACTCATATCTGAGAGAGGCAATGGTGTCTGGATTGATGAGGAAGATATGTCGTTCGGGTACCGAGGCTGAAGACCACATTGGGAGCATCAAGATTAACGTTCCGTCTGAGCTCCGTTTGGAAGTTGGTCAGGCTGTGGGCAGGTGGCATTTCTGCGCCCACGAATTCTGTGACGATGCTCTCCTTATCGGCGCCATTCATATGTTCAAACATGCATTTTCCATGCCTGAACTAGCGCATTGGCGCATACCGACGGGTAGGTGGCTAGTCTCCCTTCACCGTGGAACTCTCGACTGACATATCCAGATCAACTAACGTCGTTCCTTGTCGCGACTCGAGCGGCTTACAACACATTCGTGCCCTACCATAATTTCCGGCACGCTGTCGACGTCCTCCAAGCAACTTTCAACTTCCTCGTCCAGATCGGAGCCCTGCCACCTTACCCTTCTCAACCCGGCACTTCCACTAAGCCGACGCAACGATCTCCGCTCTCAGCTTTGCTTAAGCCCTTCGAGACATTGACCCTTCTTATAGCTGCAATCGGTCACGATGTCGGCCACCCCGGTGTGAACAACGGTTTCTTGGTCGTACTAAACGCTCCTCTGGCGCAGTTATATAATGACCGATCGGTTCTGGAATCTTTTCATTGCGCTGCATTCTCGCAAATACTTCGAAGGTACTGGCCAAGGGTTTTCGAGGATAGGAAGATGCGTACTCTCATGGTCAGCTCAATACTAGCGACGGACATGGGCCTGCATTTTGATTATATGAAGAAGCTCGGTGATCTGCAAAAGAAGCTGCGCGAGGGCAGTCCCATCGAGGAGTGGAATGATCGCTTTCGGGAAGAGCAGACAGTGCTCGTTTGCCAGTTACTGATCAAGTGCGCCGATATCAGTAATGTCGTACGTGCCAAGTTTCTTACAAGCCCCTCGGGATAAGTTGAATACCGGCTAATGATATTGATAGGCACGAAAATACGAGGCCGCCCTCCAATGGATGTATATTCTCTGTGACGAGTTTTCGCGGCAGGCGGCGATGGAGAACGAGATCAGCATAGCGTCTTCTCTTATCTCACCGCCGAAGAAGGATTTCCTATCGTTAGCCAAGGCTCAGCTGGGCTTCATGGGCGTGTTTGCCATTCCGCTATTCAAAGAGATCGCCGATGTGCTTCCAGCCATGCAGTATACCGTCTCTGAGCTGGAGACGAACAAAGCTCTCTTCGAAAAGGCGGTGGAAGAAATTCCGAGAATGGACGAAGAGCAGAGGAGGAAGTTGACTGAAAGTTTACAACCACCGCGCTCTACTCGACCTGGCGACATCGGCGACTCGGTCCATGACCGCGCCGAAATGAAGGAAGGTGACTCGTTATCGGCAGAGCAAACAAATCACGTCCCGAATATTTCCGGGCAATTCAAGGCGACAAACGGTGTCTCACTTGACTTCGATGATATAACGGATTTTGCGGCAAGCGACCCGTTTAATATAAGCGAAACTGAGAATAGGGTGGTGGGACACAACGGCAAGCAACGTGTCAGCGAGACGACGGACGGCAGCAACTCTGTGCCGCCGGGAGACTGGCAGTCGCAAGCTACGAGCGCTACGACGGGTAAGATGCCGCTTTCACCAAGTACTCAAGGCACCAGCATAGTCAGCCAGGAGTCTATGGAGCGCTCATGTAGCGTTCCCGTCACAACAGTCACGGCACCCGACACTCGAGAGCCAGCGGCTGACTATCGCGAAGCAGCAAGCGACTACCGAGGGCCGACGCCCATGGCAAGCTTTGAGTCGATGAATTCCGAAGAGGATTCTAACGGAAATACTCTGAAGCCAGAAAAGTCGCTCAGGAAGAAAACTAGCAGGTTTCGGATGAACGTGTCGACCTTCTTTCGACGGAACAAGGGCGCAAGCTCTCCCTCCTCTGTCGGGTCTCAAGGCTAGACTCGGCAAACAGCTATTATGATATGACGCGAGTTGTAAACCAGCCGGTCATACAAGCCGATCAACTGCGCAAGTCGACTGCGCCGGCAGCTCGACGATGATCGTCTGCGGGCTTTATATACCCAATCATCCAGGCCATGATTACAGCACCGCCATCGCAGCCGTATGCCAAATTTCACAGAGCGACGCTCGGGGTTCCCTCCGAGCTCGTCGCGCATATATATGTTGTATACTAGTGAGCTACGACAGGACGATGGTACTCCGAGTTATAGTGGATTAACCAAAATTCCAGGAAAAGTCGTGGCCAGCGAAGAGCAGAAAAAACAGGCGGCGAAAGGGGGGGGGGGGGGCTTTAGGGGGTTTACCATCGGCGGCAACGGAGTTTACTTTAGCAAAGATGCATGCATGGCGTTTAGGGAAAAACTGGCTTGCGCGGAACTTGTAAGCATGCAACCTCCGGAGGAGAGGGAGGCGTGTACGTTTGTGGGTTGGGACACAACGGAGTTTTCGTTCTTAGATGGGAACTTATATACTTGGAGAGATACCTTTACGGCTGATTAGGAGTGCTCTTGAGGGAGGAAGGGAAAAAGAGAAATATGAAGCAAGCAAACAGACGAGGCAATCCTCGATAAATGCCGGCCCCGGTCAGATTCCCCAAGTGAATAGACTCGAAGTGTTGTACTGTTAGTGTCTCTACGCAGCAGTGCACAAACTTGCGTATGTTGGACAGTCGGGTATGCGGTATCCGAGAGGTTCCCGACCCAGAAGATACGGGCACTGCAAGATGAGAACATATATAATATTGCTTGAAGAATGTAGGTGTGATGGTAAGTGATAGGACGATCTGGGACAGCTTAGGACCCCCACGATTCTCGATTCTCGAAGATGGATGGATGTCTCAACAGCAGGTGGTTGCATGCAGCCGCTTGGCTGACAGAAGACACAGCTCGACTCGGGATAGCGAGCGTTGGTCCAAGGTCGGTATCGGCATGCGGTACACGAATAGCGCGAGAACTATATGTCATGGCCGTCGCCGCCGCCGTCTTGCAGCCGCTAGAGGCGCGCTCGTAAAGGATTAATAGAGAAGAATCCGTTCTGAGAGGTGTACAACTATATGCATGTGCTAACCCTTCAAACGGCTAAGCGGATTGGCACGCGGCCCTGCTGATTGACATCATAGGCCGCCGTCCAGGTATAACGTATAACGGTTTAGGTATGTGCATGTATTACTATGCAGTAGGAGGCAGGGAGATATGCATGTATATATGTATGTGTGTGTGTGTGTGTGTGTGTGCGTATAACAGCAATGTCCGTGTCCTTCATGCAGCAAAGGGATGGGCAGCATGTACGAGATATGTGATATGAGGCATATGTCTCTCTAAATGAGATGTGAGTTGCGGATGGTAACCTGGAAATAAAAACTGGCCGGGAGCACGCGTCGAACCGGGTGTTTGTACCACCTCTTCTGCCTAGAAGCTGGCCCGAACTGTTCATCTGGCTAAGGCTGTGTGTACTGTTCATACGCTCACCTGCTCTGTTAGATCAATCAGATCAGATGATATATATATATATATATATATATATCAATTCATAGAGTCACCAGCCCCTATCAGCCGAGTACGATACTGAGCTCAATCGAACGTTTGAGACGTCTTAGTCTTAGTGATTGCTTACCCAGCGGTATTCGAAATTGAATACCTACCTGGTAGGTTCCCCAGCTTTTACGGGACGGGGGAACAGCAGACAGCGGGCGCGCGTAGCGGTTTGGCCCAGCCTGCAGTGCGATTTCAGGGTAGGGTAACACCCGCAGTACCCTGAGTTCAAGGCCTGGAGCCTGCTGGGAGCCGAGTGTCGGTAAGCGGACTTACACGCAGTAGCAGCAAACGCCCCCACCAACCAAAGCTGCCAAGCAAGCACCAAGCAGCCCAGGTCGATTGGCTCTGCTAGTCGTGTACACTGTAGTCAGTACCTAAGACAGGCAAGACAGGCAGACGGATAGACTGCCTAGCAGACAGCTGGACAAGCAGAGAGAGGCAGAGAGACGGGCAGCAGGGTAACAGACAAGCAAGACAGTGCGAGGGCTCTGTAACTAAAAGCTGGGTATAGTTATAGTTACCCAAGGTATCGTACCTTTAGTATCGTACCTCTAGGGGGGGGGGGGAAAGGGCGGTGCAAAACAGACTAGAGCAACATATTTGACCGTCCGATTTCCATGCAGTCGATTTTTTCCCTCTGTTAACCCCGCCTGCCAGCGTCATCTCCGCTATCAGCTTACCTCACCTTATATGGTACTTGTACACTTTACGACAGGTCGTGTCTCGTCTGGACTCTCTGCCCTTTCTACCCAACCACGACCAACCATCCTGCTGCCGATACCTACCTCTTTCTCTCCTGCTCTTCTTCCTTTTGTTTTTTCGCAGACCCTCTCCAGCCTTGATTGCGCGCCGGTCGTAGCACAAAGATCCCCCTGCCTCGCCCTCTAGTTATGCCACACACCCATGGTGCAAGCCAAGTCCCGGACAGTGGTGAGTTTTGAGGTTGAAGCGACACATCTTTGCCCATGGCCACTGATCCCGCTGCCCACCAACAAGGCGTCGAGAACTTTCAGTATGATGGAGACGCAGAACCCCAGCGCGGCCGCGGCGCCACCAGAAACAGCAACAAGCTTGCCGCGCCCCTGCGAATACCCAAGAACCGCAGTACTGGAAATCTCGCCGTCGTGTCTGAATTTCCCGAGAGGCCAAGGCTGAGGTTCTCCTTCGACACCGGAGCCGGCGTGACAGAGTCTGACCAGATGACAAGGTACGTTATGACAG
The DNA here is from genome assembly GCA_022432365.1 of Hypoxylon sp. FL1284. Taxonomy (NCBI): domain Eukaryota; kingdom Fungi; phylum Ascomycota; class Sordariomycetes; order Xylariales; family Hypoxylaceae; genus Hypoxylon; species Hypoxylon sp. FL1284. The sequence goes on from JAJJXE010000002.1 coordinate 1,300,516, forward strand.
AACCCGAGCATTGGCTGGGAGAGCGAGAGAGAAGTAGGGCGACGCACGGCCGCCGCGGCAAAGGATGAGTTTGCACGCGTACACCACCACCACGTCACATGCCTGTAGGAGTGCTCAGCCGCCTTGTTTATTACGCACACACCGAAGCTGCCCAAGGCGCAGAGACAAAAGAAAAAGAAGAGAAGAGGAAAGAAAAGAAAATGGGAGAGGGGGGGAAATAAGACAGCCTTGTTTTACATGCCTACATATCCAGCAAGCCCCTTCTCGAGGTTACCAGCGACTAATGCATTGGGTTGTCTCAAACGAATAACAGATCCCCCATAATCACCGAACATGACCATGGACTGGGCATCTCTGGTTTACGACGTATCCGCCAGCATCCTACTCCGCGCACCCCTACAATGCCTTCGAGCGCAGTCTCTTCCCGAAGTCCCTCGGCCGGTCTCCCTCGATCGACGTCCATGTCCGTGTTGCTTCCCTCGGGCCACCACACTCCGCTCATGACTGGCACCGCCGAAGACCTGTCTCGCTTTCCATCGGAGTCCCTGCACTCCTTCTCATTCGCCCACCAGTCCGAAGAGTTTATCCATAACCGCCAGAGTGTTCTGAAACGTTCCATCGAGTTCATGAAAGACCGCATGGGATGGGCCGTTTCTTCCAACGCGGCCATCGCCAGTGCCCAGGCTAGAGTTACCGGCGACGTCGAAACTCAGAATATGCTGAACCTACTTGCTCGGGCTCAGCTCATCGGTGCCGGAAACCTACCGAATGCTGATACCTCTGCGGTCCCGGGCCCGTTGACCGGGCCGGCCCAGATGTCACTGGATAACGTGTTCGAGAAAGACTTCATACCGCGGACAAGCAGTCCCGAATCTTTCGTGACCCCGCTTGTGTCTCCCACCACGACGCGGGAGCCGCTTGCCGATCAACTGCCAGTCGCCACGGAGGAACCCGCAGGCAGCGAAACGAACAAACCTATGCCGATTCAGATAGAGGCGTTGCAAGACGAAGCCGACTCGGAAAACTCTTCGCGGACACCAACCAACGAGAGCGGCACGACAGCCAAGACGTCGCCGCCCATTTCGAGACGTCCAAGCCTGCGAAGAACGTTCACAGATGTGGCGTCAGCTGGGATGCAGCAGAAACTCATGGATACCATGGCACAGCCCTTCCATACCGGTAGTGCAACAGAAGGCTATCTAGACGCCCTAATATCTCCTACGCTTCCATCGTCAGGCATAGGCTCGGCGCTCAACACGCCTGGTGCTTTAGGGCCTGCGGTACATGGTCACGCAACTCGGTGGGTTCCGGCCGCGCAGGCCATCTTTACGACCCAGTCTAAACCTCCATGGACGATATTGGCCGCCAATGACCTGGCTTGCCTCGTCTTTGGCGTCACCAAGGCCGAAGTACGCAAGATGGGTATTTTGGAAGTGGTTCAGGAGGAGAGAAGAGCTTGGCTAGAAACCAAACTCCTCCACAACGATCCCGAAATCGTAAGACGACCGGTCGTGGAAACTGCCCCGCCACCTCCGCCCTCGTCTGGCTCCTCACTCCTGGGGGGTCGTGGTGGTATCACAGCACAGTTATTGAGTAAACCTAACTCGAGATCACAGCCTAGAAAACCTCCGCCGCCGTCTCGGCGTGCACAGACTGTTCATAGTGGGGATGCCACGCCATCGAAGCCACGAGGCTCAAGTCGTCGCGGCTCTAAATCTAGAGGAGTATTACTCTGCGGTGACGTTGTCCCCATACAAAAGCGAAACGGCGCCACTGGTTCCGCCAGTCTATGGGTTAAGGAGAAAAAAGTAGGGTTGATATGGGTTCTCGAGGAAATTCACGAAGACGTGGCCTTGCTAAGCCTGGACGAAGACGGTGTCGTAACCAAGGTATCCGGAGAGACAGGGCCGATATGGGGGGACGAAAATCTGCAGCCAGGCCAAGATGTCGGCAAGCTAATCCCCCGTATACCTCGTCAAGGTATCGATCCCAGGTACGGCGCTGTCGACTATGCTCAAATCGAAAGACGCAAGTATTTCACTTGCCGGAATAAGGAGAAGGTTAACATCCCCGCTCTGATTTCGCAAACACGCGGCCAGGCCGAGCTTCGCGTTTCGAGCTTTCCTCATATTGCTGGGATTATCGTGGTGTCGCCTGAATCGCTCAAGATCCAGAGCTCGAATTCGGCTTTCTGCGGCGCTCTCTTTGGTTACGAGAAGCCCGAGGGCCAATCAATTAACAATTTAATACCATGCTTCGATAAGATCCTTGAGACCTTGGTTGACCACGGCGAGGTTTTGCTCCAGGACGGCATAGTAGTACCAGAGCATAGCTTCCGAAAAGCATCTTCTTTGTTGGCCCTCCACGACGGTAGACCAGATGCTACCGCAAACTTTCTGAATCCTGACGGGCTTCCAGCCAAGCACCGTGACGGTACGGAACTCAAAATCGACGTACAGATGAGAGTAGTCAAGAGCGAGAAACATTCCGACCAAGACTCGGGCTCGAGCGACAACGAGTCGCACGCCAAGGAAGAAGACGATGCAACTGTGAACTCGGAGATGGTCTACGCATTATGGGTCACCTACTCCCGACACCTGCACGCCTCTTATGTGAGGCCATCGCTTATGACTCACCCTGCATCACCACTTCTGTCGGGTGCAGCGTCGCCTCTGCACCAGCCCTCTCCTGGTCAAACGCCAGCGCATACACCGCAAGATATAGGCTCAGACTCGGAAGACACAAAGTCCAAGCCTATCTCGGCCGCGTCAACAATATCCCAGCAGCTCAAGGTTGCTGCAATAACCGCAGCTGCAAAGCTCACTGGCACTTCAAAGTCCCCCGAGAAGGAAAAGTCATCATCTCTTGCCGTCCCGCAAACCGAAGCGCCGCCGCGCAAGAAAACCATTGAGGATTTTACGATACTTGAAGACATGGGCCAGGGTGCGTACGGTCAGGTTAAGCTAGCACGGTATAAATATGGAAACGGGAAGAAGGTGGTGTTGAAATATGTGACAAAGCGACGGATTCTCGTTGATACATGGACAAGAGACCGACGGCTCGGCACGGTTCCCCTCGAGATACACGTCTTGGATTATCTTGGGCGGGACGGTTTCAAGCATCCTAATATCGTGGAGATGGACGACTTCTTCGAGGACGAGACAAACTACTACATCGAGATGGCGCCCCACGGATTGCCGGGCATGGATCTCTTCGACTACATCGAACTTCGAACCAACATGGAGGAAGAAGAGTGCCGGAACATATTTGTCCAGGTGGCCAAGGCAATACATCATCTGCATACGAAGGCGAAGGTGGTGCATCGGGATATCAAAGACGAGAACGTCATCTTGGATGGCGAAGGGAACATCAAGCTTATCGACTTTGGGAGCGCGGCATATATCAAGAGTGGACCATTCGACGTTTTCGTGGGCACGATTGGTAGGTTGATTGCTTTGACAGGCGTACCCATATTGCCATATAGACTAACCTAGAGTTTGTAGACTATGCCGCTCCAGAGGTGTTGGCAGGGAAGCCGTACGGGGGCAAGGAGCAAGACGTATGGGCCCTCGGGATTCTCCTTTACACCATCGTCTACAAGGAGAATCCATTCTACAGCATCGACGAGATAATGGACCGCGATCTGAGGGTGCCGTACATCGTCAGCGAAGACAGCATCAACCTCATCCGCTGTATGCTCGACCGCGACGTCTCTCAGCGGTACGACATAGAGCAAGTTATTCAACATCCGTGGTGCCAGATGGAATGAAGTGACGAGAAAAAGGACGACAACCGATGACATCCCGCGAGATTTGGGAAAAGAGGGTTGTTCAACAGGAAAGGGAGACGAAGGACGTCTCTGTAAAAACTTCAATGGGTTGATTTACGAGCCAGACTGCGCCGGAGAAACAGGGTATACACGCGGTCATGGGAACGAAGAGGAGCTTTTTCTTTTCTACACGATACCCAGCTCTCGACAATTGCAATTCGAGGGGTAAAGAGAGCAAGCAAGCAAACAGAAGGGGGGAGGAAGGGGGAGTCGGCAGGGCGCAAGGAGGAAGAAAGCGAGGAGAATACATATGAGGTCCAAGAAAGCCAGTGCGTGTGTGCGACATCAGAGACGATACCGGCGCGATGCTCATTTCTCTCCCTCGTTCCCTTGTATTTCCTTCAGTCTTAGGTACCTAGGTAGGTATGAGAGGAGCAAAACTAAACAGCAACATCTGCGGTGACTACTATCATATATATACAAATCTGGCGCGGTGCTTACAAGACGGGGTCTCATGTTTTTTAGATCATGATACAGAAAAGAAGAGCAAGAGAATATGAGAATGAATCAAATACATAACTTCTTGTTACCTACGTCGAGATAGCCAGGGGTAAGAAGGTGGTGGGTGAAAGTTACTCCAGGTAGTAATATACCTGATTTCAATACTTGGCACGAGTCGTCTTATAAAAGGGATGGAAAGAAAAAAAAAAACACCTATACTCAAATTTCTCAGGGCTTTCTCTACGATCAATAGGGGTTTATATCCAGTAGTAACTAAGAAACTAGAACCACAATTTAGTCACGCGTCGAAAAACTCTTGAGGAAGCTTGCAACAAGTGCGTCCAAACATTCAGTCAACTATCCATATATACCTCCTCCTAACCTGTACGCATTATCCACCCTACCCCCCAAGGACCAGTCAACCCGCAAGAAAAAGAATCAACCTAGCGCCGGGGCTTGAGCGGGATCTCCTCGAGCCCAAAGATATCCTGGGGGAGCACGGAGCGGCCGGCGTCGCTGGTGTCGTCGGCGGCCGGCGCCACCTCGCCGAAGAGGAAGGCGGTGCGCTCGCGGTTGGCGTTGGCCGACGGCCGCTTGCGGTGCCCGGTGCCGCTGCCGCCATTACCACCGTTGCCACTGCCAGCGGAAGAGGAGGAGGGTAGCTTCGACGGGAAGATGGGCGGGGGTCCGGCTGTCGAAGGGGAAGACGACGACGACGGTTGGGTGTCGGGCTCAAGCATCCAGGAGAAGGACGACTGCGCCAGCGTCGAGCGCGCGGGCACGGGTGCCGGGCGCTCCGGTGGCTTCTTCTGTACCGGCGGGGTTGTCGTCGCGCCTGAGCCGAGCGGGTCGTCCGTCGTGTCCATCATGTCGTGGTCAGGATTCGGCGAGCTGGTCGAGGCGGGCTTTGCGCCGACGTCGGGGCCTGCTGGGGATTCGGTCGTCGGCGAGGCCGCTCCAAGCGTCATGACTGCGACAGCGTCGCTCAGTGGCGCGGGGCTTGTCTTTTCAGTGTCGGCGGCGGGGGTGTCGAGCGGTGTTGGAGATGTAGGTTCTTCCTCGTCCGGAAGAGCCATGGTAGAGTCTTCTAGGTAGATTTTCACGAATTGTATCTTGGCGGCAGCTATCTCGAGTTCATCTTGGTATTGTTGCTTATCCGCCGGATCGATAGTTGCGAGCTTCTTGAGCGTAGACATAGGCTCGTCTAGCATGGCGGCCAACCGCCTATTCCTCCGATCCATCATCGCGACTGCACGTACGGTCGTGCTCGAACCGGGTTCGTTGAGGAGATCTCTACTCGCTTTCATAGAGGTCTTGGCTTCCTGCACGTTGCGGCGTATCTCTACCATGGCGTCGCGCACGGCTTGGTTGATGCCTAGCTTCTCTCCCCTTTCAAGAAAGCCCTTAGCGGTACCTTGGATTAGCCCTTCTATGCCGCCTTGTGGCGATTTGAAGCGAGTCGGAGATAAGGGAGACCTGGCGCCAGCTAGCTTTCGTCTTATGTTAGGTCCTGATCTTCTGGGAGTTGATGCTCCGGAATCAGTTCCCAGCGGAGAAGGAGCCTTTCCGGTATATTTTGCTATGAGTGTAGAACCTCCAGCTGTATCGAAGTGGTCTATAAGGTACGTTGCGTCGTCAACGAAGGTGTGTGGACCATGTTGCGGCGCCGGTGGCGGGTATTTGAGTAAAAGTTGTAATGCGACGGTGTAATCCGCATTCAAGACTGCCGAGACATTAGAAGGGGGGTTAGTTTTAGGTTTATGCGCAAGTGGTACTTACGTTCCCATCGAATCCTGATTAGCATTGCTGTACAAACGAGGTCTATAAGGCTGAAAGACGGATCTACGGAGAAGAGGGTATCCCAAAGCACGAGCATTTGATCAAAAGGGAATTCACGACTAAAAAGGAGGCGGATCCAGCGTCTGAGAGAGGCGAGATGCTGCGTCAGTAAAAAGCATTGAGTGACGATGGGTGAAGACTCACATTAAAAACACCTGCGGTAGTATCTCAATATTCTTAAGATGGGTCGAAAGTTCAGGATCTACTTTGAACAAGCAAATTTCGTGTATATACTGGCTTCTCTCAACAATAGAGGACGTCGGAGAAGGCGAGTCGAATGTGGTCTGCGGAACGCTCGAATTGCCCACTTCGTAAAATGGCTTTGCATGGTCCATGACCTTTGAGAATATAGCAAATGCATCATGCTCCATGAACGAGGCATCCAACTTTTCCACCATTCTCAAGTCAGCTGAGGGGTCTGAAGCGGCGTCGGCCGGGTCTATGGCATCTTGCTCGACCACGTAGACGATGGGTGCTAGGAGCTCATGCATGCCCTGACGGTATCCGCCCACGTCGGGATTCAATTTGCAGTAGATGAAAAGAACATCTAGAATGAGTGTCTGGATGTGAGGCTGGTGATAGAAAGGCTCATCCGGCAAGCGTTGGACGTCTTGAAGAATCTCAGCCCGGAGCGCCTCATCGTGGCGGAGAGTATTCCAAGGAGACTATATCAGGTTAATAGCGGTATTATAAATTCTCTTGGGTCTTCTCACATCGGCATCGTCCGCCAGAGGATCGACAGAAGCAGCAGTAAGATGCTCAGGGTGCTTGATATATCTCAAGAAGTGATCCCTTAGTGATGAATAGGCATTTCGCGACTCCAATAGAGCATGTGACCAACTCGTAGTGCCGGAGGTCTGGTTGAGCAGGAAGGCCTGGAAGCGATGTTAGCTTTGCGCAGTGGCAGCGATAACTTGATACTACCGACTTTCCAGCAAACTGATCTGCATCCTGAAATGCAAGGACTGCTTGGGCCGTTGTCTTTAACGGCTTGCCGCAGGTCTGCGATGCTGTTACTATGCTTGAGGGTTTCTTGCCATCGCGCACTGTCAAAGGCGTCGGGGACAGGAATGGGTTAGCGAAGGCCATCCGAGCAAGTGAAGGGATAGGATATGTCCGTCTATGAGAGGGGAGCTTGACTCACGTCGAGTCAACCAAGGATCTCATTATGACTTGTTTAGCCTGCCTGCATCAGGCACAGCAGATGGCTCTGGTGGCGGTGTGATGCTAGTTGCATATGGCTTTCACATGCCTATATCATCTGGAGAACGAAGCACTGAATCCAGAAGAGGCTGACCACAGCTGAATTGGCAGGCTCCTGGAGAGCTGACGAGCTGACAAGCTAACAAGCCGAGAGCCGCTGATGATCAGAGATTAGATAAAGTCGTGCTACTTGACCCCACATCACCCCGCTACTCTGGTAGTTACATACATACATCGTTCTATGCATAGGCGGGAAGCGAATATCATGATATATTTTCTTATATCACAACTCGACTACCAACGGCTCCTCGCCTCGTACCGCTCGCCATCTATTAGTTGACTCGAGCATATTTTGACAGCCCTTCACGAGGAACGGCCATTTCTTGATGAATGCCTCACTATACTCCCAGCCGTCAATCCGCCACGGTTCGTCCCAGACTACTATGCCAGTTATCTCGAGCAACTTTTCCTTTCCAATAAGGGAGCTAGTCACGTCCTGCTCCACATCCTCGCGTGTAAAGCCTCCCATGGCGCGGATAGCGTTGTCACGTAACTGCTTGTCGGGAATGAGATCGATCCAAGGCTCATGCGGCGTGCTTTGCTGCAGTGCCGTAGGCTGAAGCGACTCTGGGATTGTAGACGGGGCCGGGAATAGGGGCATGTTAACCCAGATCCTGGCGCATTCTGCAGGAAAGGTATTCTGAGTGCCCAGAATGGCCATGTTGGTCAGGACGCCACGCACAAAGTTGTATTGCACCAGCGGGATTAGGTGGTCGAGCGTCAGCGGGAACCAAACCTGATCTCTGCGCGGCTGGTGAGAACGGTCCAGGAGCTGCAAGTCTGGGCTCGAATGTGAGATCGGCTCTGCGGTGGCCTTCGCTTCTGCGACGAGCGCCTTTCGTCTCCCTGCGTACCCCGAGGCGTGCTGTGAGTAGGATCGTAGAGATACATCAGGTAGGTAGGCTATAGGGTTACTGACGATGAGCGCGGACGTTTAATCGGTTCTGTAACTTGCGTCTAGCCCTGGCATCCTTTAACCCGGACCAGTCCTCCTCGGGACCATGGGCCTGGATAGATTTGCCGCGTCAGCGAATCAAGGCTATACGATTTTGGAACGTCGATTTGCGCGTCGACCTACTTCTGTCAGGGTTGGCATCATGCCTGATTCGATCGTCGGTCAAGCCGTTTGGAGCTGGCGACTTAGACGATGTGTACCTGTGATACGCATACCACACGAGCATCGGGGCATGCAAGCAGCTTACACGGCTGCATCTCTTATATGGAAGGGCTGCAGCAAGGTACGCGACTGACGGATGGCTCTTTTCATACTAAAATCTTACGATGGAAATCTGCCTGTCAGCCTACCTCCCAGGCTTGCCAGGGGTAAGGATAACGATAGCAGCCTTACGGATACAAGTTCTGAAGGCCTATGGTGAAATATCTATACTAGGGTTAATATATAAATGTACCTAGAATCCCAAGGACTACTAAATAAATCGGTTCAGGTTCACCGTAAAGAAGAATGGTTATTATATTACAGCGCGCTTGATTTCAACTGTACGGTCATATATTCATGTAAAGGCATAAGCTATAGGTATCGAGGGGTCGAGGTGGATATAAGGAGGTGTCCGCGCCTAGTAGCGCTATGTATTTTCCCCGAATATGCCGGAGTCGACAGTACCCCTGCCACTTGTCATCGATCGGGATCAGCCTCACCGTGAAACGCGAGACCTATCTCCTTTTTTCCTGGTGCTCATCTTTCTCTTGTAGACCCTGGATGGATACGCCTACAATAATACGCCAACTGCAGCTCTAAAGTACTACAGCACCATGTCTGCAGATCTCTTCGCCGCTTTCGACGACACCCCGAAATCATCACAACAGGGGCAATCATCAAGGACGCCCGCTCAGTCCGATCCGTTTTCCTTCGGATTCAATACTGCCACAAATGCTAGCTCACAAGTAGGACAATACAACAATCTTGCCACTCAGAGTTGGGGCAGTGGCCCTCAGACAACTTCATGGGGTAGTCAGTTACAGAATGCTCAACCTCTCTCAGGCGCACCATCGCAATCTGTTCAGTCAAAGGCTCAAGATGAGGAAGAGGACGACGATGACGGGTGGGGTGACTTTGAAGTGGCGCCGAGTGCAAATCCACCACCTACTAGCTCTCGAGCCTCTGTGGCCCCGAATACGTCGTTCAGACCGCCGGTCACAGGGCCGCAAAACCCGACCTTGCAACGGACAAGGATCGTGCGAGCGTCAACGATGGATCTCATGACGAATAACCTCCTGGGTCTAGAAAATTCGTCTCTGCCGCAGTCTAAAGTCGAAGAGCTATCGTGGAAGCATGGCTCATCTCAACAGTTCAAAGCACCAACGCCCAGCGCTGCCAAGGCGCCGAAAAGACCTCCCCAAAATGATCCCAACGTCTTATTTGACGCTGATGACTTCGATGGGGAACAGCCCGAGGACGATGACGATGACTTTGGAGAATTCGAAACAGTTGCGTCCCCAATGCAAGCAGAACCAGATCTTCTATCAACCGATTATTATTCGTCTCCAGTAGCCGCTCCGAAAAGAGCGTCTGAGCTGCTCTCAGGTCTTAGTCTGGCTGAACCCGCTGCTTATCCACAGGCGCCGAGATCCCCGTCTTTTCAAGATAGAAATCCATTTCCCGGACTTGCTGTCGCACCACCTCTAAATAAAGAAAAATCAACTACAGATAAGAAAACAGCTTCGCCAGTAACTGCATGGCCATCTAACGAGGCTAAGACCTCCGCGAGGAATGCAGGATTTGGTGACGATTGGGGCGCATTTGACGATTTTCTTGATCAGCCCGCAAAGCCAAGCCCCGACAAAGCTGGCTCGAGTTGGGATTGGGAATCGATAGAGGCCACTCAACCGAAACCGAAACCGAAGCCAAAACAGAAGCAGAAGCAGAAAAGTGCTCCGGCTCCAGCTCCAGCTCCGGCTCCAGCGACGACGTCCAAAGCAGAGGACTCGTCCTGGGATTGGGATCCGATTGATATAAAGACGGAAAACCAAGTCCAAGCTGATCAGCCAGCAGACGACATACCACCGACTAATGTCCCGCCGCCATCTATACTACTATCAGTATTTCCACAGTTGTTCGACCAAGCCAACACGTCGCTGTATAAGCCGGTTAGCGGACAGTCGTTCTCTACGAAGAACCGCATCTTATCTGATCCGAAGACGATCGAATTTCTGAAAGGCTACCTGGCCTTGGCAACAGTCGCAGCCCGTGTTATTGCCGGGCGGAAGCAGAGATGGCACCGGGACAAGTTTCTCTCGCAGAGGATGACTATATCCGCCGCGGGGAGCAAGGGCATGAAACTTGCCGGCGTAGACAAGGCCCAGACCGCCCGCGAGGACCGCGAAGCAGCCGACGTAGTAGCTGCCTGGAAAGAGCACATAGGCCGCCTCCGGTCCGCAGTCGCCACCGCGAACACGTCGATCAAAAGCAGCGCAGAGCACCTCAAGATCCCCGAGATGGCCGATTCGATGCCAATCCAGACCGACAAGACGGCGCTGACCGCCGCAAAACCATGCGTCGTGTGTGGCTTGAAGCGTAACGAACGGGTCGCCAAGGTCGACTACGACGTTGAGGATAGTTTTGGCGAGTGGTGGATAGAACACTGGGGCCATGCGGCATGCAAACGGTTTTGGCTACAACACGAGAACGCCTTACGGCAAAGATGAATCTCATAGTCCCAATGTGACCGTTGAGACCTCAAGCATCATAGTGGGTATACCATTACATTTGTGATCATGAGTTCCATACGAATAGCCAAGAGCTGGACGCTGCCCTGTCCAAACTGCATGTCTCGCAACAGCAGCCACACACTGCCGCTTTTCAATAAACGGCATCATACCCCACGATACAACGCATTGTTGCCTGCAGTAGACCGTTTCTGGTTCGCCAATCAGCAGCTTCTGGGGTATGGAGGTCCAGAACTTCGAGTCCGTCCGCGATGACAGGCATCACGACAAACGCCATTTCAGACTCTTTATGTCCCGCAGGTGGAGTCCATTTTTTCCAAGCAGGCAGCGGCACGGACAGCCACTGGCATCTCAAATTGTCCGCATCTGCCGCTCCAGGAAGCGTGCAGAATCAAGTAACACACGGCATTGTGTAACCCACGGCATATCTATGGGGTACGCTGGAAGGCCGGGGCCGCTGCCAACGGTTGAGTAACGGAAAGCTCCAAATACCTAGGTAGATAATTATGATAGAGAGATCCGAGTGAGCCTCTGATGCAATAACATGACTGTCCTGTATCAGCTAGCTATGAGGCACACACCAGGCAAATATGATATGTCAAAGATATACATAATAACTCGTCAATGCTATTTGCAAACGTACCTCGGGCTGTGGAGTTATTCCCGGCCAGGTGCTTGTCACAGGAGTTACTTGATGTTCTCGACCTCGTCTCCCGTCTCGACGTGCATTGTACAGGGGAGTGGGCTACTGGGATTGGTCGCGAGGCTACCAATGGACAGCAAGAATATACCTTAGATAGATACGTAGCCAATACAATGCGAAGTTCTTCACCATTGGACAATACTCGGGGCTTTAACGGCTTCAATGCGGGGAGCTCGATCCATGGAAGACGACACAGGATCTGTCAGCCTCGTTTTTGTTTTGAACCAAGGTCGAACTATGACCCGCATGACCGGCCCCGTCTTCTTTGTTAGCGTTGGATGCCACGTTGCGTAAGACAGATCCGTAGGAGGCTTCATGATACCCTCAGAGTGACTTGATATATGAGACCAGGAGGTACAACTCATAGCCAAGGCAAGTTTTCCAGTGGCTCTGTAACAGGCCTATCTGCCTCCGAGCGACTAGCACAGCAGATGGTCGGTTAGATATCCGATACCTCGGAACTTGAGCTGCACCGGGCCCGATAGGGGACGGTTCGGCCGGAGATGCAACCCAGATCTGTCTGGACCCGGTTTAGGCAGAGAAGGCGCAGCAAACCGCGAGGAGCCGTCAGAGGGGAGACGGTGAAACTTGGCCAATCGACCAGGCTCAGGTTGGCAGGGCGATCGCAAACACACCTCCCCTTAAAGGGTGCTATTCCGTCTGCGCTCTGGACTGTATCCCGCGCGGGTCCGTGGGGTTGCAGTTCCTTGGGTACCTTGCCTAGCAGGCAGGGCTTATCTGCGCGGGCTGACACTTACGCAAACAATCTACTTGCACGTGGTCTGTGTGGGATGAGGCAAAGGGGGGTATGAGACGGACAGACAACGGTAGTTGCTTGCTTGAGACTTGTCAGGATGGCTTTGTTGAGAAGCAGAAGCTGGAGGCTTTCTGGGGGTATCCTTTCTTGGGTATCGAGGAGCTGTATAAAATAGCCAAGGTGAGAGGGGGAGGGGTTCGTATGAAGGTGGTACGCTTAAGGCGCATATGCACAAAATACGTATATGTATGTCTTCTCGGCATACATATACGTTACGTAAGGCCCATATACGCGCATACACGACCTACTAAGGTATGCGAGTATGTTCAGCTGCCATTATTTGACGTTACCGAGTTGACTGACATATGGTACCGGATGGCGGAATCCTCCGATTATATGCATCAAGGGTCGATCATGAGACTTGGATTCTTCCATCTCCAACCAGAGATACGCAGTCGCACGCCTGCACGCTGCTCCACGTCATAAGTTGTGAACGACGCTTTCTGGCGGGCTAGATGAGAGCAGCAAACACCACACTTGAGAGCACGGTCGAGTATATGCAACTAAGCATATAGCTTGATTGTATCCTATATCTCTTCGCGTACATTATTCCACACGGCAAGCACAATGCTTGGTGATGCTAGAACAGCAGATATATCTTAGGTCGTCGTTGTGAAGCTTGTTACCGTGAGCGAGGAACGATTACGTCATTTATAAATACCCCGTCACAGAGCATTGGAACTACTTCGTATCTGGTTGGCACTTGGTTCATTGGTATGTGAGAGAAGATGAGGTATATAAGCTCGGTATAGAAGGCAGTGTCTGCCTTAAACTAACCGGACTAGCGTAGATCAGGCAGCTGGATCCGTTAACCCATAATAGCTAGAAGTTACCGGTAGCCAGCATAACAGTACCTATTGTCGATATCTACATGTAGGTCTATACGGTGGGAGGGGGGAATAGTATTGTACCTGTAGACAATCAGACAGTTCCCATCAGTGCCAGCTCTACATGTACGCGGGACTAGGTACCGAGAAGGAAACGAATCCGGCCGAGCCCCAAACCGTCAAACGGCTTAGCACATGTAGTCGATCAATGGAAGTACTCATGTAACATTCGATGTGAACCGCTAGCACTGGCAGTGACTTGTTCGCTAGTCGGAGCTGCATGCCTTTATGTTCCTGGGCCGTCCTAGGGCTAGCTACAGCAGGTATCCAGGTACCGTAGCTGCGTGCATGCCTCAGTACCTAAAGTTCGGCCTGCAACAAATAGCTCTAGCAACTTCCAAGGTTCTCTCTTTCTTCCACACGCCTCACGCTCCTCTCCTTCCTTCTCTCACCTCGTACCTTTCCTCGGGTTGTTTCAACAACGCAATTCGACTCGGTCAACCTCGTCCCCAATCCCTCTCCCAAACCCAACCGCCCGCACTCTTCCTTCAACCTTACCTCCGCCCATCTCGTTTTCTCTCCCTCTTTCACGTTCACCAAACCCTGTTCCATTTCCTCAACGCCGACATCTCCCTCCGCACGCGTCTCTGACCTGCCGGACCTGAAGCCACTTTTACCAGGCACCGCTTGGTACATAGTCTCGCCAACTTTACCTCTTCCAGGACCCATTCCATCACCGCTTATCTAACCCCGGTCAAACGCACGCTTACCTGAAGCTGCTAGGTTACTTACATAGACCACGTTGGCCGCCACATTTGCCCAGACCCCCAACCGCCAACCAAAACGGTCTTCATCCCATCGAGAAACGAGACCAAGGGCCCTAGCACGAACCGGCAAGCCAAGGAAAAGGGAAAAAAAAAAAAAAAAAAAAAAAAAAGAAGCAAATCATCACCCCGCATATCCAACCAGGCCTAGCTAGAATCGAGGAAGACGGCTAAAGAATCCTAACAAGATACCGCACGCAATAGCAGGTGTCGCACCCAAATGTCAGTATGCCGGTGCCCCGCCTATCCAAGCCCCAGTTTCGCGCAATAGCATTCCCTTCTATCATTTTATTTTTCTCCTTGATTTTCGAATTTTCTACACCCATATGCCGAGATGGTGCAGATGCAGCAGCCTCTGACGAGTTAAGATCGGTTTATTAATCTCGCCTCTAACCGTTTCTTGGCCTTTATTTTCCCCTATGAGCCTCATATCCCTTCCCACACGAGCTCATTGACGGATTCTTCCCCGCAGTCGAAGCAGCTTATCAGAGCTAATAGTCTGCAGCAGACGTCGTCAGTACGCTAGATCCGGAGCTCATAGCAACCCACTCCTGTGCCACTTTTCTACACACACCCGCCCCCATCAAGCACCAGCCAACAGGATCTCCTGCGCGCATTACTCTTCGCGAACCCTTGACGAACCTAGCTTGCTTAATCGCCTCGGGTCATATCGTCGAGTCAGACACAGCTGACGCATCCTCCAAGCACAAGCAAACCCCCCCGCACAACAAACCCAACAGTCGCGGCGACATGTCTGTTTCCCAAGATTCTCTCGCGCCGAACGGCAACGACCTGCTGTCCCCGATGGACCAGCTAAAACTTGACGACAGCGAGGTCCGCCTGGGCCCGGACGGCGCACCCGCCCCCAAGACCGACGAGGAATATGCTGAAGCTCAATTGACTCTTCGCGCGATCGTGTCCTCCAAGGAAGCTGGTGTCATCATTGGCAAGGGCGGCAAGAACGTTGCGGACCTGCGCGACGACACTGGCGTCAAAGCCGGTGTGAGCAAGGTCGTGCAGGGTGTGCACGATCGCGTCCTGACAATCTCGGGCGGCTGCGATGCCATATCTAGAGCCTATGCTATCGTCGCTCGTGCGCTGTTAGAGGGCGCGCCTGCGATGGGAATGGGTGGCGTTATTCAGACCACCGGCACGCATCGTAAGTCTCCCCTACACACTCTGACTGGTGAGCCCCTGAAGTACAAAGCTAACACGTCTGGCTACTAATAAGAAATCAAGCTGCTCATCTCGCACAACCAGATGGGTACCATCATCGGCAAGCAAGGTCTGAGGATCAAGCACATCCAAGATGTCTCGGGCGTGCGCATGGTCGCGCAGAAGGAGATGCTACCGCAATCGACGGAACGGATCGTCGAGGTTCAGGGCACGCCCGAAGGAATCCAGCGGGCTGTGTGGGAAATCTGCAAGTGCCTGGTGGACGACTGGCAGCGCGGAACTGGCACAGTCCTCTACAATCCCGTCGTCCGAACGGCGCCTGGCGGTGCGGGGTCTCTTGGTGGTGGTGCTCCTGCTCCTGGTGGGGCTGGAGGCTATGGCTCGTCGGGCAGAGGCGACTATGGTAGCACCCGTGTTATGCGGACAGGAAACGGCGCCGACTTCAGCAATGGTGGTGCGCGCCCCTTCACTCGCCGGTCGGATTCTGACGCGGCCATCCGCGGACCGCCGACGCACGATGAGAATGGCGAGGAGATCCAGACGCAGAACATCAGCATTCCTGCAGACATGGTTGGCTGCATAATTGGCCGTGGTGGAAGCAAGATTAGCGAGATTCGTAAGACTTCTGGCGCACGCATCTCGATTGCCAAGGTAAGTAAAATGTCCCGTTCGAGACGAATACCGTGGTGGCTGAGACAGACCCAAACAGGCACCGCACGATGAGACGGGCGAGCGAATGTTCACCATCATGGGAACTGCGAAGGCCAATGAGACGGCGCTCTTCCTACT
Source organism: Hypoxylon sp. FL1284 (assembly GCA_022432365.1). NCBI lineage: Eukaryota > Fungi > Ascomycota > Sordariomycetes > Xylariales > Hypoxylaceae > Hypoxylon > Hypoxylon sp. FL1284. The sequence continues at coordinate 1,316,708 of JAJJXE010000002.1, forward strand.
GTACGAGAATCTCGAGGCAGAGAAGATGCGTCGCAGTCAATCGCAGCCGGCCGACTAGAGCCTGGGTCCTGCTGTGCGGACTGCATAACTGACGACATGGGGAGGAAGGCCAGGACTCATACGTGTATCCCAAGTATTTCTTTTGTGTTAGGTCTGATTTGGCGACATTCCCTCAGTGTAAGGGGGGCACTTCAGATTTAGCTTGCCGCAAGGCTGACCTCCCTTTGATACGGGTGGTTCCCGCGATACGACATGACGATGATTTCTTTCTTTCTTCTCCTTGCGCCCAAACTTCGTTATCGCCTCCTTTTCCCGGTTCCTTTTCCTTAATATCTCCTCGACACCCAGCGGCACCGGACACGTGAGTCCTCTCATAGCTGATGCACGGCGGACAAGTAGCGGCCGGCTCGACGCGTCGTGGCATCGACATGAAAGCTTGATGCCGCGCGAGACATCTTGAGCTCTTATTCCAACTTGACACATCCGTCCCCATGCGTCAGCATCTTTGTTGTATCGACTCACCCCTCGAACATACAAGATACGACCTAATGTCTTCAGGCTTCTCTACGCACCTCGATTCTAATTTTACCAAACGGCCTAACATCCTCTCCTAACCATTTCTTACACGACTTCCCTCTCCCTCTTGTCGCAGTGCCAAAGGATTTCCATCTGAGTGGTCCTTCAGAAGCCGAAGCCCTTTCGAGAGACCTTTTCATCGATCTTTCATCCCCCCAGCGTTAGAGTAGCGTACTCGTACTCCACGACGGGCTTTGTAGTAGCCTTTGAAGACACCAAGCCAGCCAACTCGGTGCTCGACACGGCCTCAACGCACCTGTGAGCGGGCGAGGACGAGAGTGACCTAACGCATCGGGAATGGAGGTATGAGAATGGTAGCTCTACTTGTTTTGGCAGAGATTCATTCGGAAGGTGGACAAAAAAGGGGGAGGAGATTAAACCAACCACTGCGTTTCTATTCAGTCAGCAAAACATTCCTTGAATTTCGCTTGCGAGGAATGGATGCGATCTTCTCTACAATGTCTAGATAAGGAGTATCTAGCAATAGACAGAGGAAACGTGCCAAAACCCCAACCCCCCCAACCCCCCCCCCCCCCCCCAAAAAAAGAGCGTATGGGCTGTTGCGTGTAAGCTACCTACCACGGCTGCGTAGTAGTAAAAAGACGGTATGCGATGCCTCTCATTTTATAAATACAGCAAGCAGCAACGCAGTGAATGAATGTGATGGCTTCGTAGCGACGTTTTACCTGGGGCATCAGATTCTATAAAATGGATGGCCTGGCCCCCTACGAAATGTCGCCAGCAAGGCCCAAAGTAAGTGCTAAGAGTACTCGTGCTTCACCAGATGTTTCTACTACATATGTACTTCGTAATGATGTTTTTAATGGCGGGACTCCCAGTCACCGCCCGATTAGTGTCAGGCCTAAGGCTGTTGTTGAAGCGACTTCTTCCCGCGCAGATGACGCTATATTTCAGCGACCAGGGGGCGGCCAGGAGAGCCTAGCTAGCACCTACCTACTTCCTAGGTACAGCACCGCGCAGCGCGTGGCAGCGCGTGGTGGCTGCAGATGTAAGCCAGGTAGTGGCCAGTCTGTCATCAGCCTTCGGAGATATCACGCGCATTTTCAGGGTCCTCGATGCCCTTTCCTTTTTCACTTCTGTCCTTCTTCCCTCTCTTTGCATTGTAACAATTCTCTACTGCGGCAAGCCATATCGACCGAATTTGCATAGAATAGCTACTTGCCGTCTTATTGCAATTCCCTCTCTCGTCTTCGTACACGGCGCATACCATGGCGCGCGTCAAGCAAGCCAAGCCCATCGAGCGCCAACAGTCGTCCGAATACGTCGCCGGCCAGAATTCGACGCCTTCCAAGATGGCACCGCAGTCCAACGGAGTAGCCAGCAAAGCGGCGCCGACGCCAGCGCTGGAGAAAAAGGACGCCGGCGTCGCGCAATTGGTGATTGCCGTCGCCGGTATCTACGGATCCTTGTACGTACAGACAGCCTAGCTAGCACCCCGCGGAGGGGAGGATATATATATACAGTCATGAGAAATGGCAGTCGCTGACTAGGTTTTGGAATGTCGCGAACAGCCTCACATGGGCCTACCTACAAGAGAAGCTCACGACGACGCCGCACGGGACGCCGGGCGCGACCGAAGTCTTCAAGTACCCCGTCTTCCTCAACACGATCCAGTCGCTGTTCGCGGCGGCGACGGGGGCGCTGTACCTGTACCTGAGCACGCCGTCGGGGCGGCCGGTGCCGCCGGTGATCCCGTCGCGGCGGATCCTGGCGCCGCTGCTGCTCGTCGCCGTCACGAGCTCGCTCGCGAGCCCCTTCGGCTACGCGAGCCTCGCCCACATCGACTACATCACCTTCCTGCTGGCCAAATCGTGCAAGCTGCTGCCCGTCATGCTGCTGCACGTCACCGTCTTCCGCCGGCGCTACCCGCTCTACAAGTACCTGGTCGTGGCGGCCGTCACGGCCGGCGTCGCCGTCTTCACGCTGCACTCGGGCAAGGCCCGGAAGAGCAGCCACAACAACGGAGGGAACAGCGCGTGGGGCCTGCTCCTCCTCGGCGTCAACCTCCTGTTCGACGGCCTCACCAACAGCACCCAGGACTACGTCTTCGGCGCCTTCCAGCCCTACTCGGGCCCCCAGATGATGTGCGCCAACAACCTCATGAGCACCGCCGTCACCGCCGCATACCTCGTCCTCAGCCCCTGGCTCGTCCACACCGCACCCGGCCAGTGGCTCGGCATGGACGCGGCCGGCGGCGCTGGCGAGCTCGACGCCGCCCGCGCTTTCATGGCGAGGCACCCCGCCGTCTGGGCCGACGTCCTCGGCTTTGCTGCCTGCGGCGCCGTGGGTCAGGTGTTTATCTGTGAGTTTTCTCGAGATTTCCACTTTTCCTCTCCCTCTCGCAGCCTCATCTATTACGAACGAATAGAGTTGGAGAAAAAAAAAATTACTAACATGTACAAACTAGTCTACACGCTATCAACCTTCTCGTCGGTACTGCTCGTGACGGTGACGGTGACGCGCAAGATGTTCACCATGATGCTGTCGGTGGTGGCCTTCGGCCACCGCCTCAGCCGCATGCAGGTGCTGGGCGTGGGACTCGTCTTCGGCGGCATCGGCGTCGAGGCCGCCATCGCCCGCCAGGAGAAGATGGCCAAGGAGGCGGCCAAGCGGAGGGCCGCCGTCGAGGGGAAGAAGGGACAATAGAAGAAGAATAGAAAAGAAAAGAAGAAAAAAATAGACTAGACGAGAGAGAAGGGGAAGAAAAGAAGATAGGGGAAACAATGGTTTGTTATCCCTCTTGTAGCATTTCGAGTTTTGCTTCCAAGTCCGGAATACTCTGGCTACCCAGGTTGAAATGTGAGCGAGCGTTTGCGCTGTATCTGCTCTGTACATACCTAACTTACCTTAAACATCTGAGGAGATCTGCTTTATTGATCGTGTACATATATACTCAAGCTCATCACCCCTTCAAGAAGCACAAGTTACAAGACGGGGCATAAATGGGACCTAGACGACTTGAATAAAAACATGGTGCAGAGCGAAGATAGAGAAAGAATTGAGGTTGGGAAAAGGATTCGACATACCTACCAACCCATGGATTAACAAAAGCTGTAATTGACGGCGGTTTACTCCTCTCCAATGGCAGTGATGGAAGTGAATTAGAAAAGAATTTACAAATTTTACGGTCCTGAGCTCTTGATCACGTCCAGGTTTTAAGGGTATGGATGACAACACAGATAAAATAGATACACGGGTGATTAGATTATTCATGTAAAGACGAGCCAACACACCACGAATGGCGCATGAGCATGTCGCCTCTGCTTTGTTTAACATTTATTGATTATATATTTACAAGGTTGGCTTGGTTTTAGGGGGATGCAAGAATCGAGACTACAATGTCCCGTCTTCACATCATGCGCGATGCCCCTTTCCGATGGAATTACCTAGTTTTTTATTTCCTTCCCCTTCCCTTAAAGAACTCCTCTGTCCTCGTCCGTTGAACGCCGTTGCTTGCTTGCTTGTTTTGCGCCGAGCTTCCCCCTGCGCGCTGAGTGACCGAATTCGGCTCTCGTGATATGTGTTGGTGTGTGGTGATAGTAGTGCTTTGCTTGCTTGCTTGCTTTCGAAAACAAGAGGCCATTGCAGTAACTTTGGGGTGGCAGTGTCAACTTGCAATGCGCAAAGCCTCGAGATATGTAATAACTCAGGTCACTGTATCTCTGCCGATTTCAGTCCCGTATTCCAGATATCATCCACTTCTTACTCCTGGCTTCTTTTTCTTCTGTTTCCCCCCTCCCCCTTTACCCCTTTTCTTCTTAACCCGTGTGGTTATCCATTCGAGTCCAACTGACTATCCGAAGAATTCACGCACGCCGAGCCCTCAGATCTCATTTAGATAGGCACCGTATAGGGTGCAGTCCGGGTATCTGGTTCCGTTCTTCCAGTCGTTGCCCTGAAGCCACTCGACAATATACTACAGGAGGAAAGAGATAAAACGATGGTGCAGTGGTGGAAAACAAACGAAAATGTGTTAGGTGGTCTCGTACTCCGAGACTGGGAAGTGTGCACGACTCATATTAAGCGTCGTGTACTAGTTGGGTGAATTGGTATAGGCTTCGTAGGACGTGCTTGAGAACTAGGTAATGTGAAGTGTCGAGCATAGCGAACAACTTCGCGTCGTTATCGTTAAGGGTGTGTGTCTTCGCAGTGCTCAAACTGTATCGACGTATTATAATACGTCGTCAATAGAACGCACTATAGGAGTTTCTCCTTTAGTGGGTGGACTTCTCGGGTCTTCTACTTGAGTAGGCCGTCCGAACGGGAAGAACGGATCGCGAGGAAACATGGTCTGCCGCGGCGAGAAGAGCCCTTCGCTGGGCGTAGGGGGCGACTCAACAAACTTCATACCCGCCAGTTCCGAATAAGAATCGTGGAGAGGATTGTTGGTCATGGTCTCGGCTCGTGGCGACATGAGAGCGTCGTCATCAGGCATCTCGGGTGCTATCGTCATGTCCTTGTCCTTGTCATTGTTCTCCTCCACTCGCTCCTGAAAAGAGGGCATGTTGAAGCCAAAGTTGAAGCCGGCAAATTCCGAGCTGTGCGATGCTTCGCTGAAGCGGTTAGGAGGAAATCCAGGCGAGGGAGGAGGCTTGAAGAACGATGGCGACGGGGGCGGCTTGAACGAGTCGGCCGGTTTGAAGAGGGGCGACGGCGGAGGAAGTGATAGTGACGGCACGTCTGATTGTGCTGGCATCGGATCGAAGAATCTCGGCGGCTCAAGCGAGTTTCCGAAGTGGAACCGTCCGGGTTTACCGGGATCTTGCTCATCCTCCTTCTCAGTCCACGAGAAGCTGGACGGTGCTGACGACGGTCCTGGCGATATCGAGTCCATGTTCGGCGTCGACTTTCCACGTGAGTGGTTAACGCCGCGATCTCCACTAGGATTGTTACCACCCGCCTCTTTCTCATCCGGCAACGGGGCTGTCAACGGCTCCTTGGGCTGCACCTCGATCGCATTCGCCGAGAGGGTCAGACGATGGTGCTTCGTAGGGCTTCTTCCGCTTCTGGGGCCTGCAGCAGATCGAGGAGGCAGCTTCTTCTTGCCTACTTCCTTCTGGAAGTCTTGCAAGCAGTACATCAAGCGCATGTTGGGACTAATCCATCGGCTCTTGGACTGCGCTGCGTAGTAAGCGTCGTTGACGGTTAATCCAGGGTTCTGGTAAAGACCGTAGGCGATGATCAAGCTGGCAGAGCGACTGGCGCCCTGTTGACAGTGCACGAGGACCTTCTTGCCTTCCCTTGTTCGCTTCTCAATCATCTCACAGAGCATCATCAGATCCGTCGCGATATCGGTATTATGGTCCCACGGCATGTGGATATACTCGGGTTCGGAGAAGGGATTCGCTTTCGGAGTTGTCGGGGTCTCGACCGTGTTCCCGTCCGAAGAGGGGAACTCGAAGGCCGTTGAGAAGCTGTCGTTCGTCATTGCGGTGTCAGGAATTGGCGATTCTGTTTGGACAGCTTTGGAGCCGTCTCGACTCTTGTCATTGGCTGAGAGCTGGAACGGGTTAAGAACCTCGCGTGCCACATTTATCACCACATCGAACTTGGAAGCCTCCTCGGCAGTCGGCTCTAGGTAGAGGTATACGTTATCCTCGTAAATCGCAATAGGGCCGTCGGGATAACCAGGCGACTTCTGGTCCTCGTTGTTCTCGGGTTCAACGAAGGGTTCGAAGTCCATTGCCGCGCGGTTGGCCAGTTGGGTTTTGATCGGCGAGTCTTCCTCAAGAATAGCATCGTCGAAACCAGAACTGCAGCTGCCCTGTCTGGTAGGTCGTAGCACCTCAGATAGGCCAGAGGTACCTCGCTCGAGAACCGTGGGAAAGCCCATGCCACCGGACGGTCCAAATGTCGCAGACTTCAACCCGGAGAGCATATGAGGAGACGAGGTCGAGTGCTTAAGCGACCGCCGCTGCAAGATGGGGGGAAGTGCTGGTGAGCTCGGAACTTCGAGGGTGGTGGGTCGGATGTTGAGACCAGTCGAGTCAGTCTTGAGACTGAGCTGGCTAGGCTTTCGCTTCATCGCAGGGATCTTGGGCTTGATGAAAGAAGGCGACGACGGCTCGGAAACCAAGTTGGACGAGAGCGTGTTGGCAAACGGAGGCTGAATTGACAGACCCTTCATGTTTCTGCGTCGCGGGGAAGGAGAGGTCATGGGCCTCTCTCGATTGTCCGAATCGTTTACGGTGAGGCCGTTCATCGTTGACGGTAGGCCGCCAAAGTTCGTGGCCGGGAACGAGTTCAGAGGTATCAGATTGACAGGCGAGTCGGGAGACGACGAGGGCGACGGGTCTGAAAGTGAAGAGGTGTCTGTAGTCAAAGTAGTAGTGGGAGACGAATCGGCAGACTCAGAATTTTGTGTTGAGGTGCTGTCATGGTGACGGTGCGAAGGGTCGGCCGGCAACGGTCGTAATGCGTGTTGTTGCGGTAACCCAGCAGCAAACTGACCAGGCGCACAGGTCGGGTCTATCTCCATTAATTTGGAGTCCACCATTGTCATCTCTTCGATATTATTATCAGCGTCCGGATCGAAAATGGACATGAAGGAAGGTATTTGGTCCTCGTATAATCGTCTTGCTGTGGCGGACGGCATGTTTGATATTGACCACAAACTGAACTGCTGTTTTGCTCTGTTTTCTTGTTTGTCCTCCTGTTGTGCGCTCCTGTCGTTTCGGCGGCAGCCTGTCGCAAGTCGGACGGTCCAAAGAAAACGAAGTTTTAGATGGTCGACCTTGTTGTCGTGAGTTGAATGGAAGTCGAGGCTTTGTGCTGGACAGCGCTGCTGTATCCTTTTTTTCCCCTTCTCTTGCCACCAAACTGAATGATAACTCCTCGCTTATTCCAAAACAATCACCTCCATACCCTCTTCCGCAGCAATTGACGACTAATTAGTAGGTAGACAACGATGTACGTCGCAGTAAGCAATGGAATAGACTAGGAGTGTAAGAGAAGAGAACAAGTGCGTGAATGTAAGAAAGCCGACAAGAGGGGGTCAGGTCGGTAATGTTCAAATTGATTGGTAGTATCCAGTGAGCGTCCGTATATCAGCACATTGTACCAGTGTATCTTGTACCAGTGTATCTGGAGAAGAGAAGATGTAAATAATTAACTGATGGACAAACAGCACGTAGGTACGAGGTGCGGCTGGCGATTGGCGGTTAGCGGTTAGGCAATACGACTGGACAGCGGCAATGTAGGATGTGAAGGGAGGTTGAAAGAATCGTTAGGATAGAATTAACTCGGCAGACGGCAAGCCTTCAGAGAAGAACAGACACCAGTACCTGTGCGTTCTCGCACGCCGTCTTACGAAACAGGGTACCGGGGTTTTCAAAGGACCAAGGAGAGAGCCCGGGGGTGTGTAGGCGCAAGCAGGATAGAAGGGGAGTTTAGGGAGTGTAGAGAAGAGTTAGAGCGAGGTTAGAGGGACGGCTTAGAGGATGCGAACTTGGACTTGTTCGTGTCTTGGGTGTGTTGACTTGATGGGGGGGGGGGGGGGGGGGGGGGGAAGGAGGAAAAAAAAAAAGAATGGGCAATGAATAATGGGCAATTGGGGCAAATGGGGGCAATGATGGGGAATCTGGTTAGAGAATTAGAGGGCTAGAGGGCGAGAAGGGCTAGACGGGGAGGGAAATTGGCCCTGACCAGCCCTGACCAGCCCTGGCCAGCTTAGCGGAGAGTCGTCCAGGCCGGTATAGCTGGGGTACAGCCACTATGGGCAATGGCAGTGTTTGAAACAAGTTCGTTACGTACCCTCGACGTGAAGCGCTAACAAGCATCAATCTGCGGTGGAGACCCCTTCAGCTTCATGATCCCTCCAGCCTGGACATGTATAGAGGATGGATTATACTACCGTTTACACGAGTTGCCTGGGTGCGCTATACTATGTACTATGTAAATACCTAGGTAGTATGTATGTACGGCTACTGTACATACATATGTTGCTCGGGTATGAATGTCTGCGCGCATGTCCGCGTGTACAAGTAGGTATACCTTAGGTACCTTAGGCACCTAGTATACCTACCTAGGTACATAGTAGACCAACTGATCTCTTAACCCCGTATGATGCCTTCGTGTAAACCGCCGAACAACTCATAATCCCCTCCGTCAGTATCCCTCCCTTCTGCTGTTGGCACATCATCCTGCTATACTTGATCGTGCCCGGCAGACGGGCGAGAGATACCTGGACGGCCCCCCGTTCTTGCGTACAGGTGCGGGTATCTCTCGTTACGTCGCTAACAGGCGGATCGGCGAGACGCTCTGAGTGGCCCGTTCCGACAGGGGCTTTGCGTTTGCGAAACGAGCACAGCGAGACACTGGCCGAGACAGGGATAGCTCGGTTTCTAAGAATAGGACTCCGCAGCTGGTGGGCGCCAATCTTGGCCCAATCAGAACCCTGATGCCAAATTTGGTCTTGCAGCTGATAATTTTACTCCGCCAATCGACTCTTCCCACGCCAAGCATAAGCCGGAAATGGCTCTGCGTGGCTTGAGCACTGCGGCGGCAACTGGCCTTCTCACCTGTCACGCAACTCAAGAGCGAAGAAAGGGCTATAACAGCATGGCAGGCTGCAAGCAAGCAAGCAAGCAAGCAAGCAAGCAAACAACATATTTCAGGTTGTCTCAGTTGCTCTCTCAGTTGTCACATTCATCGAGGTGCCTCTGGGTGCATACACAAAGCGAGTAACCATTGGATGTCGAATCGTCAAAGGTAGAATTCCATCGCAGGGAGGCCCTAACACTGAACTGTTAGGAATCTATTGCAGAAAAAAGGAAAATTAATCTGGCAGTCTGGCCCAGCTATTCGTACAAAATCCGGACTAGTCGGAGCTGTCGGGCTCCCAAATCGGTCACCATACTCCGTTCCATGTGCCTATTTACTATATTTAAAGCTGATGGAGTTGGGAGCCTGGGCGGCCAATTTCATGACTTTGTGACAGTCTCATCTGATAGATGCCATTGATTATTCATCGTAACGAAGAAGGCCTACAAAGAGGTACGCTGATCTATTTTAAGAGCTGAGGGGCAAATTCTTATGAAGACCTACAGTATCTCATGGCATTTATCGTGTAGACTGACTGACTAGGGCAGTCCAAGCAGTCTTTACTATGTACACGGCAGAACTCTCGCTCGAATCCTCCGAGGCCCATTCCGCGGCACTTTGCGCGCTAGAGCCTCACCGCCTCCGAGGCATATCTAGCCGAATAAGGCTTTATTGTTGTGATAGAGCATGGCCGTCTATAAATTGGGGGTTGTCGCCATGTGCCATGCGCCGCATGTGCGTAAAATTACCTAGAATCAAGCACAATGTCTGGAGGTGGGTCGTGGCCGGCCAACCGTTACTGAGGGGCCTGGTCGATAGCCAGCCAACCGGCCGCCGACTCGGCGCTGGTTGCTGATTGCTGGGCAGTTGATGCTATTTTAGATCTGTGCCATCCTGGGCTCACCTGAAACGTCCGCGTCTGAAATTTTCCCAGAGCTTCGGTGCGAGAAAATGGACCTCGCTTATCCTTACGCCAGCAGGCAGCTGGCCGGCCCAGGAGCGTTTATTTACTGTAGGCGCGATCCATTTTCCTCTCGTTGCTGTGCCATCGTCCATCTCATCCATCACTGGAAATCCTATGCATTCCCTTTTCGGTTCGTATGTTTTTTTTATATAACCCAAACGGTCAAAGCTTTGAGCTTCATGCCTGTCGTAAGGCGCACACGGGCAAAGACACAAGTCCCAACCAGGACGGTTATTGATAACTTGGATTATAAGCCTTCAGGATTTCGCGAATATCGTAGACGCTTGAAGTCAACTGGTCGGCCGTAAAGCCCATGATTCTTAGCGGCTCGTCTAGCTTAACGCAACAAATAGCCTACAATGATAATTCCTGGTGTGGAATTTTACCTAGGCTATACCCAACTCAGTACTTCACAACCATCCCATAGTGGCTGAGTGGTTCACGAAATTGAATATCGTGTACCTAATCCGTATGGTCTACTTAATTTACCACAGCGCAAACATGATCTTGAGCCTCCTTTTTACCTTCTTATGTAAGTACCTAGGTACCTAAGGTATCCATGAGCTGATCAGACTTCCAAGTTTACGTGACCAGACAATGAGAAAGCCGGCCAGAGACATGGCTGGTGAGGTCACGAGGCCAAGATCATTAGAACTGGTCAGTGCTTGATGAAGGCCTTGCGGAGAACGGCAGTTTCTAGGCGGTCGTCTCAGAACAAGTTGTGTCCGGGGAAGCCAGTGGAGTATGCCTTAGAGGTTTAACGATAAGACATGACTCCATTAGGAATTCCTAACGGAATTGGCTATACACGCGCGTGATCCTGAATGAAGGTGGTTCTTTCGCTTACCTTACATGCTGACGAGACCCCTTATGTGGCCTGGGAGCTCAGCATTCCAAGTGCGGTAACAAGACACGGAATGATTCCGCAGACAGAAACTCGCATTCGGTTGTCCAATCTGTTATCAGTAGACTTATGTAAAGAGTGTCTGACTGACTCTTGAACGAAAACGTCACCAGAGAGAGGGATGTCTGAAGCTTAAGTATGTGCCGTTCTGAAACATATCGAACTGTATGAAAATGAGATTAAAATGGGTTGATGGGCGTCGGATCACAGCACTCGACGGGCTTAGCTACGAGCTCAGCGAGTTTGATGTCCGACCTTGGAAGCTCAGGGGTCCGGTATCCTGGTATTTCCGCTTGCGGTGCACGCAATTGCGGTTGACGATCCAACGCTGCCAGGCCTGCCAGGGTGCCAGAAGTCCCCTGAATTCTCCCTTGTGGGCCGGAAAGCGACACTGATCGGCCATGGCAAATTGGCCGAGGACCCCCTTGCGCATATCCAAGATTGCTCTCTTCGCACCACTGCGAGATCCCGGGCTCCTGGAACTCGACAACCCGGCTCGACTTGGTTGCCGCCCGGTCACAGAAGGGAGAATCTGAGGAAGGATAGCAAACAAGACGATAGGGGGGGAAAGAAGTCGAAGGAAGAGTCGTCTGTGGCTACCCAAGCCGCCAAGTTGGGTATTGGCACATAGACTGGCAGCATGCAGTTCCATCCAACCCCGCAATACTGATGATTCCTCGCATGCGAGCCAGCCACGACGCAATAGGGCACCTAATCTAGTGCTTACCAGCCTGCGGACGCAATGCGTAGCACGGCGCACGGCGCACGGCTCTCGGCGGCATCTGCCAGCCAATGCCGTTGGATAGCAACAACCTCGCTCCACCTGATTTTGGTGACGGCCCAGGACCATGCAGGTCGTCAGGGGGTTTCTGAGATACGGTCGAGAGCATTCTGTATCCGGCCGGCTGCTGATGCCTTGCAGGACTCCGCAAGAACTAACATCTAACGTGACCATTAGCATCTCCCATATTTTGCATATATCGTAGCGTCGCTAATCGTGCCTTGCGTCAGGCTCGGATGACAGAATACATAATAGTAGCGAAGAAGAGCCCAGCCGCCAAGTACGGAGAATACATGACTACGGGTGCAATATGGCTAATGATCATCTTCACTTCTGAAGCATACCGAACGAGTTCTCTCAATCACATCTCACATTTCTCGTGCAGATTGACAGCCATGGCTAACAGCTAATCTATGTTACCGAGCTCAGCTCGTCTCATATTAACACTGCAATACCGCAACGGCTACCTAGCCCCTGATGAAAAAGCCATGTATAATACAATACAATATATGGCCAAATACAGTGGCTTTCTTCCCCTGTCTTAGAGAGCCTCTCCGATATGAAAGGCCTTGCAAACGCCCCTCGACGCCGTCGTACCGTAGCTTGACCAGCCTCCTCTTAACGGCCCTTCCTGGTTGGCTGTAGCGCATCGCATGTTCGAATGTACAGCGCACCAACCCCACTATCCTCGCTCGCCTTCATGGTTGGTATGTTTTCTCTTGCTGTCGTCACCGAATTTTCAACGCAGTGTGGACTACTGCAAGTACGACGATCCAAGCAATAACGAGACTCGATATAACGCCATTCATTAGTTTTATACGCCCATTATTGGCTCGGTATAGTAAGGCCGCGGAGAGAAAGCAGCGAGAGCAGCATCCCTATCATGTAAACTGTATAATAGGAATATACCAGCTTCTGTAGGTACTGATTCGACAAACGTATGGATACCCCTGAGCTGCGATAGTCGGAATATTTTCAACCTTCTCGACGTTCTCGCCTCGGCAAGCCCTTGTCATTAATGATCAACATAAGACATTACGTGATGCACAGACAGGCTGGCAGACAAGAGTCGGGCAGAAACACCACCATCTATGGAACCTATGACGGATATGTATCCGATCAGGTAGCGCTCGGTTGCGATTCGTGATGCGGCATGGCTGCTTTCAGCGGTTCAACGTCCCACATCTAACGTCGTGACCGAGGCGCTGGCGTAGAGGCCGGTCATGTTAACTTATCCTACTACGCTGGAGCCGGATCCGTCCACGCCTGATCCCCAGCTATGTTCTGTATGTCCTAGCCCAAGTCGGGAAAGGAGAAGAGGCCCGGCGGAGGAGAGAGAAGCGTGCGGTATGCAGCTCATCATAATAAAAGACGGATTAATGTGGTTGACTGGCTGATAGCAGGTCGACGCGGTCGGGCCATCTCCATATCCATCCCATCTCCATCATATCCCATATCCCATATCCCATATCCCGTATCCCGTATCCCATATCTCCATACCCTTACTGCCCATTGCCGTACCATCCATATCCCTCCCACATACCCCGGCAACGACGCTCTGCACGCTGCACGCTTTGGGAACTTCGGGCTGCTACCCTCTCTGTCGTGCGCTCTCCCTGTCCTTGGCCAAAATCTCAATATGATCGAGGATCCCTCTTGCAATTCTTGAACTTCTCCTGAGATTTCTTCTGCTCTAGAGGCGGTCCTCTCTGCTACCAGTCGCTCTTTTGTTTTTTCATCATGTTTATTCCCTTCTCACGACATTAGAAAGCCGATTTTGTTTTTCTGCGCTATCCGACCTAACAGGCCAACGTCGACTTCGTCCATGGATTTCCTTGTTTTTCTTATTCATGCGAAGAAATAGTAGCCAGCGTCCCGAGCCCTTGCGAGCCTAAAGTCGAGCTAATACATACCCGGCCCGAACGGAAACTAATACGGCATCAATGGTATAACGGTGCTTGGAGAAGTATTCACATAAGGAGAAGGTGGCACGAGATGGGGTCGAATATCGAGTCAGTCGTCCGTTTGGGTGGCGGCGATGGCAATGGTAAGAATTATTTTCCAGTCTTTTTTTTTTTTTCTTTCTTTTCATTTTCCACCTTTTTTAGCCACAAATGAGGAGGCAATGTGTTTTCTGCGCTGCGCAAGATAGGATGCGCGTGTTTAAGCATATAAGGCGTATATGCAAGTCAAGCAGGAATGGCCGCTAAGTTAATGCATATAGCTCCAGTTTCTGCAGCGTCAACGGACCCGTCCGCCAAAACTTATCCCACAGCAACCATCACCGCTGTCAATGCTGACCAGCAAGCGACAAACTCTTCCCATCCTTCCTCCACACCCTCGAAAAACACAAACATAATCAGCCATACACACCGACAGTCTTCCAAACCCCCCGCTCGTCGCCTTGCTGATCTGAAGAGAGATCCCATTGCTCTCCCTTCCATTCTGCAAACTCAGTACTTCCCACCGTCGCCTGTCTCACCCGACCCCGATCACCACACCGAAACACAACCAAGCGCAGCGCAAGACTTGGCTCCACCGACAGCACGCAAGCAGCAGAACAATAGTAACAATAGCAACAATTCTGCCGCTGCCACGCGCAATCCTGTCTCACCCGAACCACCTGCAGATTCCTCGAGTCTATCCAGGTCTCGGACATCCACATTCGAGACCCCTGCTGCCCTACCGACCGCCACATCGACATCATCTGTTCATGCGAAGCGCTCCGCTTCTGTAGACGAGTCTACCGCTACTAATAAGAACGCGCTCAGTTCCGCCGGCGTTAAGTCGCCCGCGGATTCTACCGGCACCACCGTCATTACACGACCTCAGCATAGGCGCGCACCTCTCTCAGCTAACTCAATCAGCGACAACACGTCTCGACAGCGAATGCAGGCGCCTGACGACCCTCAAGGCGCACTGTCAGGCGAGGACACGGGCAGGGACACGGGCAGGGAATCGGCGTCGGGCCAGCGGGAGCTTTTGCTGCCAAAGTCGATTCAGAGAACGGCGACCGATGATAGGAGAAGCTCGGTAGCGAGGCGACCACCTGTATCTTATAAGCCGCCCGTCGTTTCTCACGGCTCGGGTGGTAGCGCATCCATTCCTCCCATTCGGTCATTCCGATCTTCCGGCGAGCGACGGAGGAGTCTCGTGCTCGACATGAACCTCCGGTCGGCGCGCCCGTACGAAGGGGACGATTACGGCGATTCGAACCACCGCGACAGGACTCTGCGTGCACTAGAAGGAAGACGCTTTGACGACGCATCTCAGATCACGCCGCCCGATTCCGCGGGTGATCGCCCGGACGGCGATGACGGCGATCTGTTCTTAAAGATTGCTCGCGAGGATCCCGTGCGGCGCGGCGCAGAAGGCAACGGAAACTACGCGGAGACTCAAAGTGCCCTAGTAAGTCAATTAATTGCTGGTTTCTTGTCTTGTTTCAGAAATTATTCAAGTGTCTGGAGTATGCAACGATTGCCCTGGGGTTCCAGGTAGGGGTTGCTATGTCCAAATTGTCAGGCTCCAGGGGCTAAAACACCATTGTTTTTTTTTTCCTTTTTTTTTTTTTTTCGTCCTGTCAACGCCTTTTGGATATAGCATCTACATTGTCGCGTCATTGCGTTCTCAGCGGTCCGCACCAACCCTCTAACATTGACTGCAGTCTCGAGTCAGCCGAAGCAGTCGACGCCCTCTATCAATGGGTGTGAATACTCATAACCCTGCCTCCCCTCCTCAACTATCTCGACGTATGTCAGATCAAGAGGCTTCTCGACCTAGAGGTCTTAGTCAAGACCAATCTGGAGACAGAACCACTCGTACTCTGACTTATAGAGGCTACAATAGGGATCGGTCGTCGGATGAGGCGAAATCGAAATCCATCAGCACTCCCGTTCGTGGTTCTCCACTGACACCTCGATCTCAAGCTTTCCAAGATGGCCCGTCCGATCAGGGATCCGCTTATAGCCGAAGAAGACAGCCTTCTGTTGACAATGGCACTCCTGTACCCTCTCGCATGTCGTCTCTGAAGCAATCCAGCGTCAACTACAGCCATCCTCGCTCATACAACTCATCGCCTTTGGTGCCGAAGTCGATGGAGCCTCAAAAACACGACGCGCAAAATGAGGACACGCCTCATGGGGTCGAGGGAACAAATTCGACGGCTTCGACGGCAGCCCCTTCGACGGTCTGGGACGAGCTTGACGATCTCAAGTCACGGATTCACCGCCTCGAGTTGACCGGCAAACTCCCTCCAACATCGGGAGCCGCAATATCGCGAGCATATGAGGAGCGACCGCCCACGGCCAACACAAACGCCACCACCCTCTCCGCTTCCCCGAAGCGTAGCTCTGGCAGTGCCGTGCAGGCCTCGGATGCAAATAGTGCAATAAAAGAAGGACATCCAATATTACTCTCAGCGCTAGCTAAATCCAAAGGCTTCCTTGGTGCGGAAGTATTTGAAGCGCTAGAGACCGCTGCGAACGACGCCCTAGGTCTCTCCCTAATGATGGGCACCGCCGGTCAGCCAGGGCCCATCTCGAGCGGCGCAAGCAACATTGGAGGCGGTGCGAGCGGTGCGACCATCACGGATCGTCAGCTGAGGCGAAAAGCAGATAGTATCTGCCGCAGTCTTACTGAGCTATGCCTTGCGTTGAGCGAGGGCGCAGCGCAGACTAAATCGCAACAAGTGACGACGCCAGCTGTGGAGCATCCCCCTATAACTGGTATATCTAGTCCTACCGTCACAAGATTTTCGGGACCACCCAGTTCAAGACGGCCGAGTATCACAGATCGTACACTTACATTGAACACTAGCCCCAGAGCTTTGTCGCGCTACGAGGAAAGGCGAAATAGTACTTCGATTGCCAGCGCATTGCCAACTCCACGGTATAGTTCCACAACTCCTGCGACTCCGACGGATGGCGTAGCGAGTTCAGCGGGCCGGAAGACGTCTCTCCTCATGTCTCGCTCCCGCCGAGCCGGAACAGAAGAACCGGAGGAAGGGCGCAGATCAAACCTGCTGAGAACTCGTCGTGCCGCGACAGAAGAGCCGGAGGAGCAGTCAGAGCGGAAAACCTTCATACCCAGGGGGCGTAGGGGGACGCTAGACAACGAGGATGATGAGTCTCGCTTTCGCGCACCCTCTCGCGCCATCACCGAAGTCCATGGACTTCGGTCGGGAACTCGCGAATACGCTTCGCAGTTACCCGCGGCCCCTCCAAAAGAGCCTGAGCCTTTGGCGTCTTCGGCTTTACCCAGGAGGCGGCTCGCATCCTCGGCGCTTAACACCAAATTAGTTCTTCCGGCAACTTCAGGCATCGCCACACCATCGCGACGATACTTTGATCGATCGACACCGGATCGCGAGACGTACAACGCCGCAGACAGGGCGAGCGACGATCGACCGCAGCGACAGTTCTCGCTGGCTCGAAATGGAAGCATGGATAAGCGAACCCACCGCGGCAGTATGATCGCCACAAGCTCGCCCGCAACCAACAGCTACCGATGATGCCATAACGAACATGATACATTCATGACCATGTAACAATAGACAACCGTTCGGGGTGAGGCCATTCTCCACAAGCATAGCATCAGCACTTTGCATCGTCAGGCGGTTTCTCTTTATTTCGGACATTTTCTACTGGCATAATACCCCTCCGCTTTTGCGACTACTTTTACGACTTCCCTCCATCTTTACTATCGGGACGAGCGCAGGAAGATGCTATTCGTCGCCAGCATAATCAACAGGGCGCAATGAGGAACCATGGCCAAGAAGAAAGAAGAGCATGGGATAGTGCAGTGGAAAGCAACGGGTCTGCGCCCACACCTACGATATATCATCTGCAACAGGGATTGAAACTGTCGCATACCAGGCCGTCGGGCTAATATGGTTCTTTTGTGAGGGTTTTCTAAATAAGGGCCAGGTGTATACGGCGAAACAAAAAAAAGGGGGTGAGGCATATGGCAGACTTGGGATGCAGGCTTGCGGTACACGCATTTATTAGTGTACTCTGTAAAATACGCCGGGGAACACGGCAATAATGTATGAATAGTAGGGTTTTGAGATCAAGATACAAAATTCACGTCTCTTGTACGGTTTACACCTTGGAAATTGCGTATGTGACATATCTTGAGCTGAGTATTTCTATAAATCCGCATGTTCTCTGCCTCGATCAAGTACGTACAACGTGAGATGTACGACATAAACGTGAGTCAGGCCGGATGGATCCGTGTTGTGCATCTTATTCTCTTAACCGATTAAGACATCATCTTAGACCTTAGACTGCCTACCCAAACTTTTCTATACCAACACTCGTAGATTCTTTCAACTCATTTCTGACCAACTTACCAACCTCTTCCCTCACTTGACAGGTTGTTGTGTCTCACTAAATCGTGGCTTTGCTCGAGATTCTCTCATCATCCATCTCCAGACAAATCGTCTATTCACACAGATTCATCTCCGCCACTCACCTGCTCAGGCACAAGAGTCTCTATCACAGCACTAGTCCACATAGTCGCAGCCCTATCCAGCTCAGCATGGAGGACGATGGCCTCGCTGATCTAGCAGACCGGATGGAAGATCAAGCCTCGAGAGGCCGAGGTCGTGGCCGCGGTGGTGGTAGAGGAGGTCGAGGCGGCAGGGGAGGCGGGAAGGGAGGAAGAGGCGGCGGCCAGGACCGCGATGTGCTGATCTCGAAGGCGCTGTCGTCACTCCTCAGACACCAGGCCGACAACGCGGGGATAAAGCTAGACGGGGAGGGCTACGCGCCGTTGGACAAAGTGGTGAGTTAACCCCGTTTTTACCTAGCTGGGCGATATCGTTGCGGTCTACAGGAACGATAGTTCACGAGCTATAAGGCATATATTAGAAGTGAAGGCGCGGGAGGCGGGCAGATATGTGTGCAACGTCTCGGTCACATCTAGGCGATCGGGTCCAGAGACTGACATCATCCACCACTCCCAAAAGATGCAATGGCAGCGGATACGATCGCTGAACGCGACGTTCGAGGAGATCCGGCAGGCGGTAGCGGACAACGCGAAGCAGCGGTTTGCCATGAAGCCCAAGGACCCAGCCGCCGCGGACAACGACAACGAAGACCCGGCGGCCTGGCTCATCCGCGCCAACCAGGGCCACAGCATCGCGGTGGCCGACGAGGCGCTGCACACGCCGATCACGCTCGAGGCGGGCAACGTGCCGGACGTGGTCGTGCACGGCACCTATTTCGCCTTCTGGCCGGCCATCGAGGCGGCGGGCGGGCTGAAGAAGATGGCGCGGCAGCACGTGCACTTTGGCACGGGGCTGCTGCCGGAGGACGGCGAGGAGAGCAGGGACGGGGACAGCACAAGGGAGGCCGTCGTCAGCGGCATGCGCTCCGACGCCGAGCTCCTGGTCTTCGCCGACGTGGCGCGCAGCCTGCGCGACGGCGAGAGCAACGGCGGGCTCCGCTGGTGGCTCAGCGCCAACGGCGTCGTGCTCACCGACGGCGACGCGGACGGCGTCGTGCCGCTACGCTACGTGAAGGAGGTGCGCGGGCGCAAGCAGGGCGTGGGTGTGCTGTGGCGCGACGGAGAGAAGGTGGCTGACTTGCCGTCTGATGTCGTCGCTAAGGTGCCGTTTGGGAAGGGGAGGGGTGGTGGTGGTGGTGGGAGGGGGAAGGGGAGGGGGAGAGGGAAAGGGGGGAGAGGAGGTGGAGGAGGTAGGGGAGGGTAGAGAAGTGGGAAGAGAAGGGGATAGCATAGGTGTAGTGGAATGGGTTTACAGAGAGTAGTGAGGATGGTATAAAGGATTGTTCTCACAGACCGTATACCTAAACCCAATATACTCCGCCATTCCCCATGCTCTGTCTTCTCAAAGGGACGTCCAGGTACCTGACTATATGGACTTGTAAATCTTATATATCCTACCTAGGTATCCAGTACACCAGGTGAAGGCACATTCTCTCATTATACTGACTTCAAACTTTAAACATCACGGTACAAGATTAACATCTGTATAGCGAAATTTGCTATATTGCGAGTAAAGTACCCCCAAATCGTTAAACAAAGGAAAGCGACGGCGTTTTTTCTGAGTCCTGATAGTCCATCTCCCTTCTCCTCACCCCCCTTTCCTCTATATAAGCCTTGCTTATAGACATCCCCTCCGACCTCGCGAAGCCTGCACGCAGAATTGGGATCGGACACGACCAACCAAGAATCCGAAAGAGAGAGAAAAGAAAAGGGGATAATCAAATCGCGCCGCCGGGGATGACGGGAGGCTCGATCTCCACAGCGGGCGCCGGCGCAATCGGCACGGCCGGCGCGACGGGCTCGGGCGTCGCGCCCACGGTGAGGGTGGTGAAGATGGCCTTGACGGTGGTCTGTAGCGAGGCGCTGATGAGCAATGACGTAGGGGTCGGCGCCGCCGTGTATATCGTCGCCGTGTACACGGTGACGCGGACGTTGACCAGCGCCGTCTCCGTGATCTTCTGGATCTCGAGCGCCGTCTTGGTCTTGGTCTTGGTCTTGGTCTTGGTCTTCTCGTGAGTCTCCGTCACGGTTATGCTGGTCGGCGGCGCGGAGGCACTGGTGGTGGTTGTCGGCTTGTCGGGTTGCTCCGTTACTGTCGTCGTAGCCGTAGTCTCTGTAGTAGCTGTGGTCGATGCGCTAGTGGCGGTACTGGTGCTGCTACTGCTGGTGGAAGCCATGCCGGCGGTGAGAGGATTTTGAGTGCTAGTTGAGATCAAGTCACCATTGACAATCTCGGCGTCGTTTCCATTACAGGATATAAAACCACTGTCCGTAACGTCGATGATGCCGTCTGAAGTGATTACAGGTTAGAAATTTGCTCCTTAGTCTGCGATCCCCTCATTCTATGAACCTGTATATATGCAGAGATTACAAGCCATAGAGCAGGGTAGATAAACCGCTAGTCGCTACATAATATAATCAAGTGACACATACCGAGAGAGATCTCTGTGGCGGAGAAGTCGTCCGGCATGTCTTTGTTCGCACACTGGCATCGAAGCGAGATGGACCACGCGTTTTCGTCGCTGCCTTCTGCTCTCGTAGTCGCGATACCGCAGTTGATACACGAGCCGGAGAAGGGCCCGGGGTACGGGACCTGCTGCTCGGCGTCCGTAAGGTGGGCTTGGTTGTTGTTGATGCAGCTGGCGCGAGATACAAAAAGGGGGTGTCAGTGATCTCCGGTTCCCGCTTCTTAGGGATGAGATTCGTTGATCGTGGGGTATACTCACTCGGTGAAGTTCAAACTACTCGTCTGGTACTTGGGCTCCTGCGTCCCCGAAGCCGAGCACATGGCGACGAACTTGAGCTCGTGGGTCGTCACTGTCGAGCCGTCCGTCACTTCGCTGAGGTGGTAGAACGGGCACAGGTCGACGCTGAACTTGGAGTTGGCCAGCACCAGGCCGGCAAGGGCCGCGACGAAGAAGAAATAGCCACCGGGGCGCATCGTGAGCTGTCTTTCAGAAAGGGAATTTGCGATTCTCTTCTCTGGGTGGCTCTTGGTTAAGATTTACATGTAAAAAGGGGGATAATATGACGGGGCCGGGAAAGATGTTGCAGGAGAATACATGGAGGAACATGCTATTGAGCATTTAAGAGTTTCTTTTCGAAAAGAAGCCGTTTTGGACACGCTACAGGTATGTAGTCCTTCCATGAATTGGATATATCCACGTCGACTTCTGCTATGATATGTGTTTGTTAACACACACAGAATCCTAGTCCATGTATTCAGCAGTGACTCGGCTACGTTGTCAACGCAGAAGACCTACAAAAAGGGACGTCCCCCTCCTACTCCTTAAGCTGATGGACGCTTGACTGGAGTTATCTACCGGCATCGTGGTTATTGGAATTGCGTCTAAGTTAGGGAAGAGGAAGCTTATAGGTGACTTGGAAAACATTGAGTCGTTTTTTATTCATATGTTGCAGCGGATAGACTACATTCGCAATTCCATTCATCGGATATCTCCTGGGCATGCTTAATACATTATTGAGTTGATTCGCCTCGCCTTCGTGACTCACTCATTGTAGCCTTAAGCTTCGCGAAACACCTTGTCAGAGGACCGGACGCGGCAGTGGTGTCTGCCTGGTCACCTTCACGAGTAACTAAAGGTTCGGTTACTGGTTCTTGTTTTCTTTTACCTCGAGATGTGGATTCTTCTTGATGAACTGCTGGTACGCCTCGTCATGCGGTTCGGCCATGTTGCGTAGGGGCGCGAGCAACCCTTCCGCGATCTTCTGCTTGGCCAGCTTCTTGCCCAGAACACCTTCCACGCGCCCGCAACCGACGGGCAAGGCCGTGGCCAACATGCCCATGTCCGCGTGACCACTAAAGAAGCCGGACTGCTCGGCACTCTGGGTGATCACGTACGAAGGCATATCAGGAAAGCCGAGGCGTTTGCAGAGCAGTTTGACTTCTTCTACTGCATCCGACTTGGTCTTGTCTTGCTCAGGTTCGGGCCCCGAGAGCCTGGGCTTTTTCCTCTCCGGCATAGAAGTCTGCGGTGTGGCCGGCTGCTTCTGGACCTGGGAAGACGCCGTGCCGTTATTGTTGGCTTGAGGGGCGGAACGTTTCGCCCTAAGCCACTCGAAAGCGCACTTGGCTGCGTACTTCTTTGCGTCCTTCTTTCGCGCAAAACAAGGCAGCGTCCCGTTCTCCAATAGTCCGCCTTCGGCATTGGGGAAGGGCGACGGGCACTCATCGATCTGGGCCTGGCAGTACCATTTCTGGACTCCGAGGATGACAGGGCCCGGCGTTTCGACGAAGTTAACTCCGGTGTTGGTACTGGGCCCTCGCTGACGAGCAGCTCTATCTTCTGAGGCGGGATTAGTTCTATAGATTGCCTTGTAGTTGTGTCATCAGACATACCCATGAGCAGACCAATCCAGTTGGTTTCTCCTGCGTCCGGCTCGGGAGGAGGAGGTTTCTCGGGCGGTATAGTCTGTTCGAGTTTGCCTAGTAGCTTCCTCTGCACGTCTGTCAACGGCGGAGGAGCCGAGTGAGCAGCCTCGTACTCGAGCTGGCGACCGATCCAAGCTTGGATGATCCGGTAAGTATCTGCGGATACCATGATTATTCGACAGTCAAACCAATGTGTTGAATACGCGCAGGATATGACCAGCAGTATCTAACATACATCTATGCGTCATGGGCGTTTGCGTAGGTGTGCGAGTATTCTGTCATGAGTTGGCGGGGTGAGCAAAGGCTCTGAAGAAATAGTTGGGCTTCTACGTTACCAGTACGTATCTCCTGTCATATATCATGTTGTACAGTGTAGGCAACTAGGCGACCAGCAGTCGCTGAGCATTTCACCCTAAAGATACATTATGTACCTCGATACCTTTTCCACTGTATGTCACCTGTACTTGGATGTATTGTCACGATATGAGGAATGAGAGTTGCTTGAGGCCTCTTATCTAATCGATTAATCGAGGTAGCTGAAGCGCATGTGCCAAACCTCGGCTTGGGTGCTTTAGCTTACAGCTTACAGGCCTGGGAGGTACACTACAAGCCCCTAATAGCGTGGCAATACAGTGGACCCTTGCTGCAAGGTACAGCCAGAATTAACCAATTTGATGGTACATTTTCTTTTCCGACACCTCTTCGACGAAAAGCGTATCGAGAGCTTCAGGAAGAGACCCCCTAAAAATCATGAGCAAGCCAGGATTATCATTTGGTCTCAACTTGACCAAGAAGTCAGGAGCTTCGAAACCCGCTCCCCCGAGAAGAAAACCTATGTTCGGCGATGACGGCTCGGACGACGAAGCAAACGACGATGGACCTCAAGCTACCGAGATATCAGAGCTAGACGACTTCACCACCAAATCATCTACCCCTCAGTCTAACAAGAAACCCGCGCCAAAATCCAAGAATGCTCTTCAGCCGCCGACTAGCAAGGGGAAGAAACCCCAGATCTCCATGTACGGGGACCTGTCGAGTTCGTTGGAGTCGCGCAAACACCAGGAAGCCGCCGAGGAGCTGGACCCGTCGATATACGACTACGACGCCGTCTACGACTCGCTGAAGCCAGAGAAGAAGGAGACTAAGGAAGACATCGAGAGGAAACCGAAATACATGAAGAACCTGTTGGCCTCGGCCGCCGTACGGAAACGCGACGCGCTGATCGCCGAAGAAAAGAAGATCGCACGAGAGCGCGCGGAGGAGGGCGAGGAGTATGCGGACAAGGAGAAGTTCGTCACCGAGGCGTACAAGAAGCAGCAGGAAGAGAACCGGCGCATCGAAGAGGAGGAGCGCAAGCGCGAGGAGGAGGAGGCCAAGAAGAACAAAACCGGCGGCATGACGGCCTTCTACAAAGACCTACTGGAGAGGGGCGACCAGCGGCACGCCGAAGTCGTCAAGGCGGCGGAAGAGCGTGCCAAGGCCGGCCCCAAGGACGCCGAAGGACCGCAAGAGGAGAAGGTCAAGACGGACACGGACATGGCCCGAGAGATCAATCAGAAGGGCGGCACCATCGCCATTAACGAAGACGGTCAAGTGGTGGACAAGCGCGAACTGCTCAGGGGCGGTCTAAATCTAAACGCGACGAAGAAGCAGGAGCCCCGGAACCAGCCTGGCCGAGGACCGGATCGCAGAGAGGACCGGGACAAGTCGCGAGGGTTTGTCGGCTCCGGCGGCAAGCAGGCGATGCGCGAGAGGCAGACACGCATGCTCGAGGCGCAGTTGGAGCAGTCCCTGAAGAGATCGATGCAAGAGGAGGAAGAGGAGAAGGAGAAGGTGGAGCGCGCGTCAAAGAGCCGAAAGACCGAGTCCGACGTCTCGAGCGCGCGCGAGAGATACCTGGCACGCAAGAGAGAAGCCGAGGAGGCCAAGAAGAAAGGTCTCGCGGACAAGCCATAAGCGGAATATTATATACACGTGCCAGCAGGACTAGACAACGACCTGCCCCAGCGCTGGAAACCGTTGAATAATGTACACTCTATACGCCTTGCCGTTCTAATGATTCCACCGTAAGGGTCCCCCGTTTCCCTGTCATTGCCGGTTCATAGCGGCGTCTCTAATTGCATCGTATACCACCAGGGCGAACGTGGAGACGTGTGCAATATTTGCACGATGGTCTGTCGGAGAGGAGTGTTCGTACGCCGTACGTATTCGGTCGGGATGCCCTGCCCATCACTGGTTGCGCTGCAGCTGGTTGATATACGTCGTGCTCACTTGGTTCCAGGCGGACATGTACTTCTCCATGCACTGGGTGAAGCAAGTCTGTTCGCTGTTCGACAGCGAGGTGCCAGGTTTCGGTACGCACTTTTCGAAGCAGTGCTCGTTGATTTTCTGCGCGGCCGCGGCAAACATGTCATTAGCCCGTCCTGTTCCTCCACGGAGCTTACAAGTAGAAAATTGGTGTAGGATTGGAAGATATTCAGCAAGGATTTCTACACACCTCGACCAGCTGCCGCACGTTCTCTATCGCGTACTGGGCCTTGACATCCTTAATGACCTGCGCCTTGAGCGTCTCGGAGTCCATGGTTGCAACAGCGAGGCTGACGTTTGAAGCTCGAGGTTCTTGGCAGCTGAAGGGCTTCTAGAAAGCTGTGCTGGGAATAAAAATTGGTTGAAGTCACTTATTTTTCGTACGGGACCTCGGCGGATCTAAAATGGACCTGAAAAAGAGAAAGAGTCTTGGCTTTGCGACTGGCAGCTCCCCACGCAGCGGGATCGTGGCTAGTGAAGCAACCAAAGCACTTATTCGATGTGGCTGAATGTCACTTCTACGTATGTACTATGACGTAGGCCTCATGATGTAAGAAGGGCAATTCATTGATATACCAGCGCTGTCCTTTTTCTTTCATGATGGTCTTCTCTCAGATGTTGGGATAAGAGAGGTGAGGAGGAGTTCCGAATAGCTAACTATTTATAGCGTGAGGTCAAGTGTGATGCTCGTGAATGCGATTGTCAAACAAGTCAACCTTGCCGGGCAGTTCAGCTGCGGCATAGTGATTTAGGACTATACTTGAGTCTTGACTGTCTGCCCGTCTGATATGTGTCTTGAATGGTCCATGTTAAACACGGGTTACTTGATTGAGACTAATAGAAGTTGGTGGATTTAGGACGTATATGATCATGTCGAGCCAATATTGGCCTTCACGTTACGCCTCTTCTCAAATGTGCTGATCAGTTTCACGTGAAATATGACAAGACGATGAACAAGAAAATGTTCAATATCTCAAGTTAGCGCAAAAATCATCGAGTTTTGGGGTATCTATAATCTCTTTACTTCGGAGCCGCGACTGCTGCTTCATAAGAGGGAGGTGGTCCCATGCCTGCTGGTGTGCCCTCCTCGCTGGGCTCAGCCAGCTCTATCACATACTGATGCTTCTTCCGTTCTTTATACGACTGCCGGAGTCTGAAAAGATTTGCAAATATGGTATCGACAACGAGAATACTATAGCATCATTGAATTAGCCAGAGATTCGAAACCCACGCACACCCTTACAACTCAACCGCGACGGATGGGAAAAGGAATCCTCACCTTGCGGTCGAAGCGGCGCCGCAGATTGCTGTTAGACCTGATAAGCCAGTGTTCACAGCAATAGCAATGTCGGCCATGACAACGAGTGACAAAGCCACCGTAACGCCTATGACCGCATTCCTGAATACATCCTTCTGGCTGTCCTGGTTGTCTAGCATGTGCGCCGAGCTGGCTTTATATGCCTTGTGGAGGATCGTGAATACGATGATGGAGAGAACCGTAGTAAAGGCACCCTGCAAGTTGATTAGATTCTTGTATGGAAGGCTGCTGCTGAGTTTCCGTGCAGGGACTCACCACTGCGCTAGAGATCCAAGGTAGAGTCGAGCTGGTGGTCACGTCGTCCCAAAATTCATCGTCGGACGGCGTGTGGTTATCCCATCTGCGAGGTTGGCCAATGGCGAAGGTCACGGCGCCGGTAAGGCACACACTGAACTGGCCCAGTATGGTGACGACATGGGCGACGGCCCACCAGTTGACTGTGTTCGTGTTTGACTCTCCCATCTAAATTCCGTATCGTGATATCTTAGGTTAGGTACACTAGAATGGCCACTTGGACGATTCGAAATATCACGTAAACTTGGGTAACCCCTTGTGAGCGACTCGGGCATCTTTATGTAGGGCAATTCTGAACGCCACTGACAAGCGCGCATACTAGCGCAAGAGACAGTCATTACTATATATGGGGTTCGGTGGCTATGGAAAGTGTCAATTGTTCGTCCTTAGGAAGATGTGGGATCTAGGGCGAATCATGGGTTCCGGCTCAGCCCTGGGAAGCGCATCCTACGAGCTCCTTAGTCCTGATCAGCCCGCTAGCACTGGACCTCGTGATTTTCTTTACGACAGCTCTCTAGGTGTAGCTGAGATGAGGCAATAGGGCTGCTGAATATGACGATATATAGAGCCCTTGGGTTAGGTGTGTTCATCTCATGATGAGCATCTTAGCTAACGTAGGTCCCTTGTTAGGGATTCTCTCGAAGATCAGCGAAGTGTCTTAAGTCCCAATGGGTGGGGGAATCGGAATAACATCGAGCGAGGCTCAATACAATCGACTTATTAGTTCGAGGCTTGGCAAGATATCAGGATACCTTGATGTATTTCAGGCTTGACATGAAGACTGTGCCGTCGAAAGCTGGCCTAAGTGGATGTAGGCTGAAGAAGTAGGCCGTGAGGCTGACATGTTGACAGGCTGACAGATATCTTATGTGGCTTGTCTCCGTAACCTGATATCTAGTCTGTGGCTATGTGGCTTTTTGTCCCCCCACACTCCCCGCTAGGTGCAACTTACCCACTGCGGAGCCGAATCATGACGGATAAACGATAGATCGGTTTGAGCGACACAATAAGTGGAGACACAACGGTTGCCGCGCAACGTGCCAGGGAGTTGCTACAAAACAATGCTTTGCATTATGCCGGCCTTAGCTGCTAAATAAGTCGCTCTCATCTCTGCCTCCTACCTC
This sequence comes from Hypoxylon sp. FL1284, assembly GCA_022432365.1. NCBI lineage: Eukaryota > Fungi > Ascomycota > Sordariomycetes > Xylariales > Hypoxylaceae > Hypoxylon > Hypoxylon sp. FL1284. The sequence continues at coordinate 1,344,438 of JAJJXE010000002.1, forward strand.
GCTTCCTTGCTTCACCTCACACAACATACGCCAACAACAGCATCATTCTTTTCTCTCTTTTCTTGTAAACTAATCCTCCCGTCAAAGACTTCACTAGTTGAACAGACACGGTTGAGTAATCATGGCGGCTCGCACTCTGGAGGCTCGGTTCGAGCGCATGTCGGTCAATGACGAGAACGAATACGCAGCAAAGTCTAAGGTATGTCTTGAGAGCACACCACTTACACCAGCATCCTCATAGTATAGATGACTGACTTGAGCCTAGGTTATAAGCACAACAACACAGCTAGCTTCCAAGTCAAGTCGGCCAAATCTCTACAAGGTTGCTTTGCAATCCCAGAACACAAACACCGTCACCTCTGTCGCCTCCGTCACCCTCCCCTCCCAGGCCGCACAACGCAAAGGCGCCCAGCCCCACTCACCAACGAGGAAACCCCTCCCCGGTCCAGCGTCTCGATCATCTGATGAAGTCGTACACGTAGAGAGAAAGTCGGCGACCTTGATCGAGCAGCCGTCCATGCCGAAACAGTTCCACCTGGGCATGTTCGAGATTGGGCGGCCGCTGGGCAAGGGTAAGTTTGGGAGAGTCTACCTCGCGCGGGAGCGGACGAGTGGCTTCATCTGCGCGCTCAAGGTGCTGCACAAGAGCGAGCTGCAGCAGGGCCGGGTCGAGAAGCAGGTACGGCGAGAGATCGAGATCCAGAGCAACCTGCGGCACCCCAACATCCTGCAGATGTTCGGCCACTTCCACGACAGCAAGCGTGTCTTCCTCATCATCGAGTTCGCCGGCAAGGGCGAGCTCTACAAGCACCTGCGCAAGGAGAGCCGCTTCCCCGAGTGGAAGGCCTCGCATTACGTTGCTCAGATGGCTAATGCCCTGCGCTACCTACACCGCAAGCATGTCATCCACCGGGACATCAAGCCCGAGAACATTCTCGTCGGTATCCATGGCGAGATCAAGCTCTCCGACTTTGGCTGGAGCGTCCACGCCCCTAACAGCAGGCGCCAGACCATGTGCGGCACTCTAGACTACCTGCCTCCTGAGATGATCAAGCCGGGCAGCTCGGATAACTGGTACAACGAGAAGGTGGACCTCTGGAGTTTGGGTGTCCTGACCTACGAGTTCCTGGTGGGCGAGGCGCCTTTCGAGGACACTCCCATCATGACGCACAGGAGGATTGCGAAGGCAGACATGACCATCCCCTCCTATGTCAGCAGCGAAGCAAGAGACCTCATCAAGAGAGTGAGTTTACCCCCTCGTGTACATTCTGCTGTCGTTCGTTTTGGCTAACGTGGTATACAGCTGCTGGTCCTGGACCCTGAGAAGAGAATACCGCTAGAGCAAGTCCTGACGCACCCGTGGATTGTCAAGCACTGCGTCAAGGGGGAGCGAGCCGCGAACAGGGAGAGAGCGTAGTAGTAATGATACAACCGGAGACTAATGAAATTCCTTCATTTTGTATATTCAAGTGGAGAGAGAAGAGCACGAGAGAAACACGGGAGTAATAGGCGTCTGGTCTCAACGGGAAATCTGGCTTAGGGAAATCTGCATCAAACGGGGAGTCGGAACTTGTCACGTACCATTTCAAGTAGCGCGCCGCAACGCATCAATGGCATTGTTATTTATTAATGCCCTCGACAAAAAACTCAGTCTGTTCCAGAATCATGAAGAAGTGGGATGGATGGTAATGCTGTGGTGCTCTTTGGTAGTACAAAGGTTTTGCAAATACAAGACTCTCCCGCCTTGGAGAGTTGTCGTCCTCCTCTCATCTGTAGACCTCGTCAAACGGCCGAGTATCTGAGAAGCACGAATCCCACACCTGGTTGACCACCTTGACCGCCTGCACGTCGTCCTTGCACCGTGGCCGCGCCAGGACCGACTGCACCGCCCGCTTCCGTACGCAGTTCTGGAACTGCTGCGTCAGGGTCCAGTTCCCTCTTGTAAACGTCTCCCTCGTCCACCTGCACTCGCCGCTCAGCATCGACGCCCGGATCTACGTTATATTTCATGTCAGCCACCTTGTACCGTCGTCAAGGGAGGTAAGGAGGGGTAGTAGTGCTTCTTACCTCGGTGCAGGCGGCATGCTTGAGGTCCTTGTCGCCGACCCAGTCGACCTTCCAGCGCAGGTGGTCCCAGGCGTGGACCATCTCGTGGGCGAGGGTATCCTCGAGGTGGCTGCGGTCGCGGATCTCATTGGCGCAGATGAGGATGCCGTGGTCGGGGTGGAAGCCGCCGCCGGCGCGGTGGACGGCGCCGTCCTCGGTGAGGCGGGCGGGGCAGCGGCGGCAGTGGATGCTGGCGCCGTCGAGGCGGCCGTTGAGCATCTCGACGCGCTCGCGCATGAAGCGCACCGTCGGCGAGTGCGCTAGCGCCCAGTCCCGGTACTTCTCGCACCGCGCGCAGTCCCGCGCCTCGTTCGTCCGGTACCACGACTCCCGGTAGTGGAACGCGCCCTCGGGCGTCATCGACCCCGTCAGGACCTTGAAGTGGTTGACCCACCACGCCGTCTCCGGGTCGAAGCCCGTCCGCTGCGGGTCGTTCTTCACGATGCGCGGGAACGAGGCGTCGGGGTCGGATGCGGGTGCGGAGGGCGAAGACGAGGAATTTGTCGCTGGCGTCGGGGTTGGCGCTTTGGAAGCCGCGGGGTCTGAAGGTTGTGAGGACATCGTGGATGGGAATCGATGGGATTCGTCGCGATACAGGAAGATACCTCGTTGATTGACAGCAGCAGAAAAGGGCCGGAATTTGGCGGGTGTCGTTCAATCTTGCCAGTCTGCCGGGCCGCTGCGGGCCGTTGTGGCAGCTGAAAGCAGTTCAGCTTAGTATTCCGATCTCGGCTGCGATTAGATAGGCAGCCCAATGGGAAGAATGGGCTGCTTTCGCTTTACCGATACTAGGTACCTAGTTTTTTTGTACTTGGCAATTGAGGTCATTTTGCACTTAAGGCGTATATACAGCGTCTCCAGCGCTCCACATATGCAATTACTCCCTGGCCCGTCGACGAGACAATGCCCTGCGAACGATGGGAGACCCGGAAGACCCAGCGCCTTGTATGTAAACCAGTTCCTTTATGAGTCGGTCACCTTGCTCTCTTACGCTTCTGGTTTAGAAGTCACATTCTCAGAGGGTACGCCGGACACGTTACTAATGCTGAGTCGTTGCAGCTATGAAGGGCCCCAAGCCTCTCATAGTCGTTATTAAACTGGGTAAGTCAAGCTCGCCTGATATTTCTTTTCTAAAAGATGCTTGGAAGGCATGCAAATATAGTATCACATTCACTCATACATGTGTAGGGACTAGTTCCATCGTCGATGAAAAGACTCACGAGCCGCTCTTGTCGATTCTTACCCTCATTGTTGAGACGGCAGTGAAGTTGCGAAAAGATGGACACAAAGTCATCATTGTGTCCTCCGGCGCTATTGGCGTTGGTCTTCGACGCATGGATGTCGACAAGAGACCGAAGCACTTGTCAAAGCTGCAGGCGCTTGCGGCAATTGGCCAATGCCGGTTGATGAGCCTGTGGGATAGTCTCTTCGAGCACCTCCGTCAACCCATCTCTCAGATTCTCCTGACAAGAAACGACATTGCCGATGTAAGTGGAAAAGCTTGTAAGGAGGCATGTGGAGGAGTATAAGACACCTTATACTGACGTGCTTTACAATATAGCGGACGAGATACCGAAATGCCCAGAACACCATATTGGAGCTCTTGGAGATGGGTGTCATCCCAATTGTGAATGAGAACGACACTCTGGCTGTTGCCGAGATCAAGTTTGGCGACAACGACACCCTTTCCGCCATCATCGCCGCTATGGCGCACGCCAACTTCCTCTTCCTCATGACGGATGTGGACTGCTTGTACGACAAGAACCCACGAGCACATCCTGATGCTAAGCCTATAGAAGAAGTCGAGGACATTGGCGCCATCCGTGCAGATGGTAAGAGGAAAAGAAAAAGCTACGTGAGATTACAACTTTGCTAATAATTCATCAGTATCTAGCGCGGGATCTTCTCTGGGGACCGGGGGCATGAGTACGAAGATCGTTGCCGCTAGGCTCGCAACGTCTGCAGGTGTCACCACAGTCATCACTCGATCCTCCTCTCCAGGAAACATTGTGAAGATCGTCCGCTACCTCCAGGCCCGGAAGAAGTACACCTCATCCCATCACACCCCGGTAGGGGACGACGAAGCCGAGGATCCTCTATCTCGATCTACGGCCTCACTATCTCTTGACGTTCTAGAGAACCCCCCTCTACATACACGTTTCCTCCCCCTCCCTCAGCCAATCAGGGATCGGTACTTCTGGATCCTCCACGGTCTGGCTCCGCACGGCACGATATATATCGATGCCGGCGCCCACCGCGCGCTTGCTGACAAGGCCGGTCTGTTGCCAGTGGGCGTGCTTGACGTCGAAGGCAGTTTCGCACAGCAGGAAGCGGTGCGTCTAGTCGTGGTGGAAAGGAGGCTAGAGCCGGGCCCAGGCGGCAGGCTCTGGGATGGCCCGGGAGTCGAGGTAGGACGTGCGCTGGTCAATTACGGGGCCCCCGAAATCGTCCGGATCAAGGGCCACCGGAGTAGGGAGATCGAGACCCTGCTGGGTTACGCCGACAGCGAGTACGTGGCCGATCGAGAGAACGTCAGTCTGCTCCACAGAGAGAGCCGACCCGTCACACCGGTGCACGAGAAGGTCAGCGAGGGTGGTGAAGGCGTAACCGCTTACGAGAACTGCGTCAACCTATAGATCGTCTTTCTACGCTGCATTAGATGAATGGTGTTTTCGGATGGGGCGTTCATCGGGTTCCAAAAGGACTGGCGGATGATTATCAACTGTAAATAAAAAAAAGCAAGCCATGCATGGATCGACGGGGGGAATCATTTGAAATTCTATAGAAAATGACAAAAGTCATGCTCTTCGAGCACCCATAGATGACCTTGAACGCCCACCAATGCAGTTCCAAATTCCTGGGGTCTGCCCCTTTTAAGTTGCAAGACACCACGGCCATTTTCTAAACACTTTTGAATCCATATCAACCCAATACCACGAGCTTAGTCGACTGTTCTATTTTCTTCTTTTTCTCTTCTAGCCGGCAAACAACGTGTCCTCGTCGCGCAGGAACTCGCCGCAGTCGGCCTGGCGGAAGCAGACGATGCCGGTGGGATCGAGGCGGCGGGCCTCGGCGGTGCTGCGGGCGGTGACGCCGAAGCCAAGGGGCGTGTCGGCCATGCTGTAGACGACGATTCCCTGGTGGCTGGGGCAGTCGTCGGACCAGCGGCCGACGTGGGCCTTGACCACGTTGCCGCCGTACAGGAACGGCATCTCGCCGTTGGGCTTGATCCAGATCTTGTACCGCGCGTGCTCGGCCAGGATTGGCAGCGCCGTGATGTGCAGACGGAACTTGCCCGACTTGGTGAACTTGCCTGTTGGTTGCCGTATCGTTAGTTGAGACTCGCTCAGAGCTGGCAAGCTAGCTCGAGTTCCGGCGCAGACGCCAAAACATGGGAAGGATAGGTTCGGGCAAGATCTTACCCAGACAAATTCCCAGAGACGCGAGGTTATCCCTTGCGATCGAAGTAGCCAGGTTGGCGACTGATAGCAGCACGTAGTATACCCTGTCACGGTTCAGGCGGAAGACGTATCGGTCGGCGTTGGGCGAGTCGTCGAGCGGCGCGATCAGGTTTTTCAGCGAATTGCCCGTATAGTTTGCCAGTTTCTCGAAGAGAACCTTCGTTTCTGGTTCCGTTAAAGGTCGCATGATTGCTGTGGGATGTCTTCGCGTAGATCTGGGTGCTCGGCGATTCGTAGACTTGCAACAGCTGGGACGGCGGGGTCTAAATAGCTTGGAATTTTCACTGGCAAGGAAATAATTCTGCCGCTTGGAAATTTTGGCGGTAAGAGAAAGTACCAGGTATCTGTGTACCGGGGCTGCGGAATGATTCCGTTTGGCGCATATGGCTGATGCTCATAGTGGGGCACTGCAACAAGGGTCTGAAATTTTATGAATTTTATCAGGACTTTGAGCATCTCGAATCTCAAGCATCTTGTCCTCGTAATTCCATTTCTCACACTCAACCATGACCTCAAGACCGACTAAGAAGAGGAAACTCACTCCTCCCCAGTCAGATGACGAGATCGCACCTCGAAAGTCCAAGTCTAAGGTCCAGAAGTCATTTCTAGTGAATGCGGCGAATTGGGACCTGGAGCAAGACTATGAGGCGAGAGCGCGGAAGGGAAAGAAAAAGGACAAGGAAAACACTCGGCTGCCCTTGAAGCTACCAGGTGGGCGTGTGCAGCATGTCTCTGCACCAAAAGACGACTTGCGCCCAGATGAGAGCGACGACGAATGGTTAGAAGGTAGCGAAGATGGATCTGATGATGAGGAAGTTGATGAGAAGGCTGCGAAATCAAAACCTGAGATACCCGAACATCAGCAGATCTTGGAAGCCAAAGAAGAACTTGCCAAAATCGCTCTGATGCTTAACGAAAGCCCCGAGGAAAATCCTGGCGCTTTCAAAGCCTTGGCCAAGATAGGACAGTCCACAATCCCTACCATACAGAAATTGACGTTGGCAACGCAGCTGGCTGTATACAAGGACGTCATTCCTGGGTATCGAATACGGCCAGCGGAAGATGGACCAGAGGAGAAGCTATCCAAGGAGGTGCGAACAACACGGACCTACGAACAGTCTCTCGTCTCGGGATACCAGGCCTACGTGAAAGATCTTGCCGGGTACGCGAAGGCAGGGAGGCATCATACGGGCGGAGATCAGAGCCAAAGCACTGCGAGCGTCGCCATCATGTGCGCCTGTAACCTGCTGAACGCCGTACCCCATTTCAATTTTCGAGTCGACCTCACCAAGATTCTGGTCGGAAAGCTGAGTACCCGCCGCGTGGACGCCGACTGGAAGAAATGTATCGAGGCTCTCGAGACTTTGTTCCAAGAAGACGAGGAAGGCCGTCCGGCTTTCGAGGCAGTATCGCTCCTATCCAAGATGATGAAATCAAAGGAGTACCAAGTAGACGAAGGTGTAGTCAACCTGTTTCTCCACCTCCGTCTACTTTCTCATTTCTCAGTCTCCGCGTCCAAGGACACGGTTGATCGCACGGACGGAGCCGACGGGAAGAAGCCAAAGTCGAAGAGGGAATTTCGAACCAAGAAGCAGCGGAAGCAGATGAAGGAACAGAAGGCGCTGCAGAAGGACATGGACCAAGCCGACGCCCTAGTCAGCCACGAAGAGCGCGACAGGATGGAGGGCGAGACCCTGAAGCTCGTGTTCGGCACGTACTTCCGCGTCCTCAAGCAGCGCGTGCCGCACCTCATGGGCGCCGTCCTCGAGGGGCTCGCCAAGTACGCTCACCTGATCAACCAGGACTTCTTCGGCGACCTGCTGGAAGCCTTGAAGGATCTGATCCGACACAGCGACGCGTCCGAGGACGAAGAGGAAGAGGAACAGAAGGAAGACGACACCGAGGACGCGCCCGTCCGCAACACGTCGCGCGAGGCCCTCCTCTGCACGACGACGGCGTTCGCGCTGCTCGCCGGCCAGGACGCCCACAACGCCCGCGCCGACCTGCACCTCGACCTGTCCTTCTTCACCGCGCACCTGTACCAGGGGCTGCTGCCGCTGTCCCTGAACCCGGACCTCGAGCTTGGCGCGCGGTCGCTGCACCTGCCAGACCCAGACCAACCCGGCTCTTCGCGCCCCGCCACAGCTTCCAAAAACAAGGTGAACCTGCAGACGACGACAGTGCTCCTAGTCCGCTGCCTCACAGCAGCACTCCTCCCGCCGTGGCACGCGCGCTCGGTGCCGCCGCTGCGGCTGGCCGCCTTCGCGAAGCAGCTGTCGACGGCGGCGCTGCACGTGCCGGAGCGGTCGGCGCGCGCGGTGCTCGCGCTGCTCGCCGACGTGGCGGCGGCGCCCGGCGCGGGCGGCTCCCGCGTCGCCGCGCTCTGGAACACCGAGGAGCGCCGCGGCGACGGCGCCTTCAACCCCCGCGCCCCCGCCCTCGAGGCCGCCAACCCCTTCGCCGCCACCGTCTGGGAGGGCGAGATCCTCCGCCGCCACTACTGCCCCCACGTCCGCGACGCCGTCGCCGCCGTCGAGAGGGGCGTGGCGGCTGCGCATAGGTAGGCAGCTTGGTGGATGGAGGGGGGGAGAGATAGATACAGGATTTTAGGGGGTAGAGGGGAAGCAAGGATGTAGCGCGTGGCAAGCATTAATGCAATAGCATATTTCAGTTTTCATATGGTGATCCGGCGTATACCTGTGGCTTCGATTTCTATACGTGCTGGTTTTTCGATAGATTCGGCTACGAGAAGTTGGCTGTAGCCCTTGAACATACCTCCTTTTAACGGAGTTAAAAAGATTGAGATGAGCAACTCTATCACAGATATATCGAGATATTAGGTGCTCGAAGCACAGTTTCTACGATCACGTTGCGAAATCGCATTTGTAAGAGGAAGAAAATCATCCGCAGTTTATTACTCGTCATCGTTCCCTAACGTACAGGTCTCTCGAAGTTGCGATGAGCATCATCGATGCAAACCGGTCAGTGAACCAGATACGCAACGCCCTGATCCTCGTCGAGTGTAGGCTGTAGACTGTGTCGTACGCCAACAGGGTATTTTCCTTATTAATCAATCACGCAGCCTCTTTACGTGTCATATAACCATATGACGGGAGGGGTTTTTTTTTTCTTTTTTTGTTTTGTTTTGGGGGGGAGGGGGGAGCGTCGTTGTTGTTGTCGACTTGGGGGGTAAGGGGGAAGGGAGGAAGGGAGGGGGTTGTATTACGAAAAGGGGAATGGGGGAACAAGAAACACCAAAAGGTATTCCGATACTCGTATATAAACAAGCATGGGATATCTTGGTTGTCAAGAAAATCCGCCTGCGCAGACAACCTTTATGATCCTGGGCTGTGGTTGTAGGTGAGTGTGTCGGTTGGGGGAAATGGTGCTTTTCGTGATTCATCTAATATGATCGCCGCTTGCTAAGGCTAGAAAATCTCGGCAATATGAGTTAGCCACCGACATTCTGTAACTATGAGCGTAGAGAGAAAACGTATACATACCGATCCATTAATGCTGCAAGTTTGGCATTAGGTAGCAGCGAACCAGGCGATCATGCCGTGCTCAAAGCCACGTCGACATAGAGGAGGCGGTTCTGTTTCTGAAATCTGAACAGAGTCACGGAGAGACGTATGTGACCTCATCGGTGCCCTCCTACCGTCTAGTCTGCCCATCGAGAATCTTTCAGGCCTGGTCCCTTCAACATTCCGCTGTAAACAGTAAGGCCTGTAGGGGGGCGAGCGGCGCGTCTCTCGGGGGCGGGGGCCGGGACGGAGACGGGATTGGGTCTAAGTGTGACATTTCCATCGTTGGCCTGCTGCATGTTCCATCGCGATCCTTGGAGACCTCTGGCGCCGAATCTTCGGTAGCCGCTCGAAGCATCGGAGTCAGCCATGACGACGTCGCCGTCGTCGGCGGTCGGACGAGACTCTGATCGCGCGGTGTACGCCATGACGGGCTGATCGATACCCTGGCCGTCTTGGGTCTCCAGCAATGACGAGTTGGAGGTAGAACTAACAGGCCTCGGAATGTTAACGTCGCCTCGCTGCAGCGAGCCCAGAGTTTGGAGTCTGACGGCGGCCTGTGACGACGAGGTGGGGCCGTTGAAGCTCATCAGGTCGCCACGCACTGGGGATGGCTGAGCGATGGGCACTGGCGATGGCTTAACGACAGGCACCGGTGATGGCTGAACCATGGGAGGCGCGGGTGCGCTCGGGAGGTTCGGCGGACGAGGATCTCTTGTAGCGAGAAACGGGTTGGAATCCGGCTGCTGCGGGCGAACAGGTCGGAGACTGTTCTGTTGATGAGTCGTAGTTCCAAGGGGGGGAGGTGCAAGCCGAGAAGAAGCAAAGGCGGTATTAGCATCATAGGGCGGATATACTCGAGAGGGCCGCGTATCAACGGGTCGTCCTCGATAGCTTCCGGTGTTCCTACCACGGACTTCGTTTCTACTAGGGCTCGGAGTAAGCCTTCTTCCCTTGGTTCTCGGTGTCTTTGCGCGAGTAAACTCGGCCGCCAGGGCCTTGGCGTCCTCCAAGCTACCTCTGCCTTGCATCTTGTCTAGGTGAGTGCTGATGGGTTAGGTACCCTAGCTATGGCCGGCTCTACGACAGCTGAAGGACTGCCAAATTACGTCGGGTGACTACGAGGAATCGTGGCCTTGACGTGTCGCGCTTGATGGCCGAAGCAGCAGGGTATCTACCCAGGAAGGTAGGTACGCAAGCAGAAGATTGTGGATGAAGTGTAGGCAGACCCTTAGGAATTCTTGGTGAGTGATCTACGTGAGCACTCCTGGACGTATGCCAGGAGACTGGAGTTGTGAGGAACGATGTGCTCGATATAGACCAGGTGGTAAGGGTGGGCAGCGGGAGAAGAAGAGAAGGAAGAATTGCGCGCCTCTCCTTTGCAAAATAAGTCGTGCAGCGTCCGCAGTGTCAGGTGCGGGTTGTCGATATACGCCTACCTCAGCAACGTGCGTCGCAAACGTAAAGAGCGACTGCTAACAGAGCTGGGAAAGTTGTTGCCTTGGACACGCGCACGCAGTGCTGGGCCAGTATGCTGCTTAGAGGAAAGACCCCTTCTACATTGCTCTTCCGATGCAGAATCGGAAAGTACCTAGGTACCTATGGACGTAGATATAGACATAGATGTAGGCATGCATGTCATCCAGGTCGATTTTGGATGGCGGTGTATAGACCAAGAAGCCAGAGATGGTCACGGGTCGAATGGTGTCTCTAAGGACATTTACAATACTCTTCATATCGGATATTCATATACACCAGGTATAAAGAGGTACGTAGTGGATGGCGAGGTGGACGATTCTTGCCTATGCCTGCCGTAACACATCTCTGAGCTCTGTGATTTGTTTTTATAGAAATTCAAGTCGGAGATGTGTTCGTATGCTTTAGCAGGACCAGACTTGCAACTGGCACCAAGGCATAACTCTAGTTGGCAGTCATCTATAATGTCTTTGGAGAATATAAAGGCGAGAAATCAAGCGTGTGTTTACCTCAGCTACGGATGAGCGAGGCTATATCTAATGCTTGGTCGTCTAAATAGCACAATTCCTCAATGGGAGACACCATCCGGTGTTTCGGTTTGGCGCTGCAAGTCTAGTCAGACGTAGAATATTGAGACTAAGACGAAGGTCTTCTTAACTTAGAGGGTGGTTCACGTTCGAGGGAGGTACAAATTTGATACAACAAACCCATCACATAAAGAGACTCCTCCGCATATCACAAGTGAGTAGATACCTCTCATTACTACTGTAGCCTAGGCAGCGCGTGGCTTAGCTCGCTTTCTACCTATAGATGTCTGGATCTCGCGAATCTTGGTTCCCAAGTGCTCAGCTCGTTGAGCCTCGTCCAACCACGGCGCATCGATAGCTGGGACGCTGCGCCGTATAAACTCAACCAATGCTTTGGAATTAGGTGCCTCTTCTCGAAGTCCAATACATGAAACACGGGGTATGCCTAGAGACTCCGACAGACCGTCTCCACAGGACTTGGACAAGCCGACAAGCTTGACGGGCGTCTTCGAAGGGCGTGCTTTAGAGGCAGCAGCTACCATCTGAGGAAGGTGACCGTGTAGGGCATTAGGTTGTCCAGATCGGGCTACGAAGATGACCGAGTAGTGCGGAATGGTCGGCTCTTCTGCAGGGAGTTCGCCTTCTGTCGGCTTCGCATCTTGGCCTTTAGAGACTATCTCCTGTAAGGTGCGCGTGACGCTTGACAGACCGACATCAACGTATGATTGAAGTTCTGGCATAGGGGGACGCCGAAAGTCCTCAGGAGGATCTGTGTCTGGCGCTTTGCGCTTCCGCTTCCTGTCCCGTTTGCCTTTCGACGGTTGGAGGTGAGCGGACCGGTACTGTCCTAGAGGCGCAAGTAGACTAGATACAAGTGCTTAGTGTTGAAGAGCATCATCAACTCGTAAACGGTCTCGACTTACGCGCATAGTAGCTCCAAGATTGTCTCTTGATCATCGGGAGCTACGCTGGGCCTGACACATCCAGTCAGCGCATCATAGCGCCTGTCCGAAAAACCATTTCTTACCACGATACTGCTGAATAGGGTGTATCCAGCTGATACACCGTTTTCCTTTTCTCCATTTTTGGCCGATCGGTTGTTTGTAAACGGAAACTTTAGAATGGTAAGTTCGCAATTCGTGGTTGGACGGAGCTATTAAATCTATAAGTGGTCCGTGCCCACATACAATTAACGGGACGTCGAGAATCGAGATGGAACTGATAAATCTTCTGAAATACAAGGCTACCTACATAGTACATACCCAGGAATGTACCTAACCTATTGATGAACCTTATGCCATAGAGTTTTAATCATATCCACATCATCTTTCACACTGTCGCTTTCCTCATGCTCACCCAGCGTTTCCATCTTGGATCGAAGCCGGGCGACCATAAGATCCAGGGCGATCTTCGGCGAGGCAAGGGACAACTCCTCGCTCAATTTGGCTTGGCTAATTACCTTACCGTTGCACACCTGCTTGACAAGGCTTTCTACCAGGTCCTGACAGTTGCTTGAGACAAGGTTGTAGCGCGGATGCAGAGCCATGTGCTTAGCGCCTTGGACAGACGATACCATGTCAGCAACGAGGTATGTAAACGTAAACGTGGCCGTATATACCTTGTGTACCGAGGTACCTAGATAGGCATATACTGCTCAAAAAACACTTGTCGACTCACCTAGTGCCTGTATCTCCTCATGTGATTTGGTCGTCTCGCCGACGTAGTAGCACGAGCTCCACGTCTCGATGAATTCGGGGGTAATCTCTGCTACACGGAAGTAATTCTTGCCAAGAGCGTTGAGCGCCAGCTGGTCGCTCATCAGGTCGTAGCAGTAAGACGGGTGGAAGCTACGGTCAAGCACGCACAGCGCCCAATGGTTCACGCTGTTCTGGCTCATGCCGACGTGCCTGGCAAGCAGCCGATAGCTGGTCCTCGACAGCTCGAAGGTGCCGAGGTGGATGGATATGGTCACCAAGAAGACCGCTCTGTGTGCCGTCGTCGGGTCCCACTCGAGGGGTGGCATCTCGGTGACCGAGTTGCCAGTTAGCTTGGCCAGAACCAGGGCGAGAAAGGCATTCTTCTCCTGCCGGCGCTCTTCTTCTTGTAGCTTTGCCTCTGCTTGCGCTTCCGAGCTGTCTCGCGATTTCCTATGTTCCCTTTCGGCGGCCTGGTAAGTTGCTGAGTGCGGAACCAACAGGCAAGGGTCATTCACGGGACGAGGGACGTTACCATTTCTCCTTGAGATATCCTTCGGTAACCGCCCCAACGGTTTTCAACTTGGAAAGAGCATCGAATCCCATTCTTGGTGTTGCGGGCGAGCAAGGGCGAACTGGCCGACTGGCGGTAGAGATAATCGGAGACGCGGAAGTTTCGATGCCACCGAGCGAAGCGTTCGTTTTTAGTGCTTACCTAGGTACCTTCGATGGACAAGACACCGACAAGACGCCGCTACTACATAGTATACCGGTGAACCGCCCTTCCCTAACCAAGAAATCCTAGGACCAATTAGTCACATATCGGACCTACTTGTAGGTACCTAGGTACTTGCCTAGTAGCCCGGAAGGCACTCAACACAGACAAACAATGACTGTGGTTCTAACCCAACGGTTCATTCCCTGAAGCCGACTTGTCAAGTGTCTCATCATCACAGCATGGCGGCACTAAGCTGCGAGAAGCTTTTGAAGACCGAGTATCTCTGGGATGCTTCCATTGTTTCCACTGTTTTTGTCCTGGAATAGCTGACGCATTAGCAACTCTCCTGGTACACACGTGCCTAGAAGTACATGTACCTGGAGCTAAACTAATAGCTGTCCGTATGTATATATCCGTCTCGGGTGTACTGAGTCAACTTCCTGGTCCTCGTCATTGAGGCTTCTAAAACTAGCGTCGTGGCAATCGGCAATTTGAATACTAGTAAGCTTAGTTGGTATACTGAGAAAGACTCTGTAGAGAAGCGGGCTCGTTCAGATTATGTCTTTGGAAACACGAAGGGGCGCATACTGGTATGCGTAACTTGACCTTCCGGCAGTCTGGATGTCTTCCCCACTTACAAACGTGCGCTAGCGTCGATTTATTTCGGTAGTCGTCCGCTACTGCGTGCCTCTGGTAGTGCCTAGAGTGCCTAAATTTTGGGCCCTTAGCTGCCTGATACACACAGCTCCCTGAGCTCCTCGACTCGCCCAGTCTGCCAGTCTGCCAGCTCACCAGCTTGCATGGCTGGCGCAGCCTTACGTGAAGGTCTTAGCCTTATCCGTAGTGAATCTCTGAGTCTCTCGCCTCGTCTTTGTACTGTGACTTGACAGCTCAAGTAGACAACTAGACTACCAAGTACTATACACTCGCCTGCTCTCGCAGCGTAGCATTCTCCCCAGGCCGAGGAACACCGTCCTGAGCACCGGCTGCAATGCACACCTGAGTCGGTATATCTACTATACCCTACCTGTAGGTACCTGTAGGGACCTTGCAGTTACCTGAGGTCTCTGCGCGTACCTCGTAAAGCAGAATACATCAATTGATGATCCATCATCTTCACGCAATGCACCTTTGGTTACCTTAGGTACATGTAGGTACCTAGGTACCCTGCCGTGCTTTCACGCGCTCCCGACGTACACCCTCTACCTCCAGTCTCTTCTCTTTACCAGAACGGGGCTCGTCAAACTTCTCGACCCATCTCCAGCGGTCTAACTAAGGCTATAAGGCTCTAATAGTCTATCCGTTTCCCCCGAGACGTATCTTCTAATCGGACTACCAATTTGTTTTACTAGCCGAATCCCCATCATACCTAAGCTGCATATTCCAGACCTGCCAGATCCCCCGCCGGTTTACCTACATATATACCTAGGTATGTACCTAGGCACTATCGGCGCTCAAGGTGTGCGACATCTATCGTCTAACCTTGGCATATCACAACGCGGCAGCCTGTCAAGTCAGTCGCCTCTGCACGCACTGCGACGTTGTGCGCGGTGCTCGAGCTGTGCCATTGTCCGTGCCATATTCACTCACCTCTCTTGCCTCGCCTTGCCTTGATAGGTTGCTTTGATAATTTGTTTTCTTTTTTTATTTCTTTTTTCGTCTTTTCCCTGTCCTTCTTTTTCGTCATCCAGTTCTCCACCCTGTCACCCCTCCCCCACCATTGCCTAGCCCACCAAGCCCACCAAGCCCCATTACAGGTAGCTCGCAGCTCATAGCGTACCTAACGCACACACACCTACACCCCAGGCTGCTAGGTACACCTTACGCGGTCCTGCTGGAGGGGCAACTGGGTATAGCTCGATTAGCAGGTACCTACCTAACCTGTGTCTAGCTCAGCTTTAGCTCAACCTTGGGCTCGCACCAAAACTGACGCCAGACCTAAACAAAACCACCCCACGCAAATCGTTCTCAATCACCGTCACCACCAAAAAAAGTAACTTACCTCTTGGAGCTTCTCCAATCTTCGTCTTCACATTACCGCATTCGCATACTACAGCTGCACCTTTTTTTCTTCTAGCCTGCCTAACAGTCTCCGAGGTTCCTTGGTCCCTTGAGAGCCTGCCGACAGCCATATCCTCGTCTTTCAGCACTTGCATACCCATACTATTAGAGTCTATTTCTCTCGGCGTCCCTCTCAATTCCCCCCTCCGTCGCCCGTCGCCCGTCGCCCGTCGCCCATCGCCTTTACCCCGCTACTCTTCTACTCGACCCTTCACACGAATCCACATGCTAATCCTGGAATCCGACAGCAGCGGCCGAGCCACCTCGCCCGAACGTCACAAGGTTTACTTAAAACTCCACGATTATCCTTGGTCTCGGTCGTGTCAGCGAGCCTCAGATGGATCAGGGTTCGAGTCCGTCCGAGTTGCGAGATCGTGCTGTCTCCTCTGAACCTTGCTCTACCCGACCTAACCCTTTTGACGACGGCGACCTATCTGCTCGGAAGCGCCGTAGGACTTCTGTCTCTGGCTCCCGCAGCGCCTCGGTAGATACCGTACATTCCCTCTCGCAAGGCCATAGCGCCGCCGTTGCCGACCCCAACGTTATGAAGCTTGACACGCCAGAACCTCCCGCCCCCAGCACTCCAGCTCATTCGGAACCCGCGAACGAGCCTGTCTCGAGCAAGGTCACTATCAACTTGAGGAACGCTGATAGCCTCGAGGCTACGCCTCAGTCTCCCTCGTCGCCCACGCCCTCGCGGCTTCTGAAGGACGATATCAAAGCCAGCGTAGAAGAATCCGAGGTAGTCATGATACCGGTCGAAGACACTTCGTCTTCCGCGTCTGAGCTCGACAGCACTGAAATCCCCATCATGTCTGGGGATGACGACCTCGACATGCCCCCGGGCGAGAGAGCGGCGCGCTTCGGCATCACTATGCTTCAGTTCCCCTATCATAGCGAGGGAGAGACATATCATGATACGTCGATGCGTCTCGCAGAATACTTCCGACAACGTAAGTCGGAACACCTTGCCACGACTAATCCCTACTCTAACGTGATTCAAGAGTCTTCGAACATCGACGAGGCCTTGCAGCTCGTCCAAACCTGGGTGCACCAGTTTACGTTATGTGCCAGCATTGAGCTGTACCCCATGTTCATACAAGCATACCAAGACAACAGACAATTCTGGCAGAGTTTTCCCGAGCTTTTCTATACCATAGCTCATAGGTACGTCCTCGTCTGTACATAAAGTCGACTCAGCTAATGAGGCGCCTCTTAGACATGGCGCAAAGGGCGGCCAGACCCGGGAGATCATGAATGACTTATACGTCGACCTCGGAAGACTGACGGGATTCCTGCTCCAAGTCGATCGTCGTGTATTAGCTGACATGGCGACCAAGGAGAACGGTGACCTTGACCTGGTGTCTCCAGGCTTTCTTCGATTGTTTGGCAGCATCACGGCCAAGGACGACGGTCACTTCGCCAACGGCTATGGCGTTGCAAACGCACTCAACTCTTTAGACCCACTCGACGTGCTCCAAACGAGCAACGGAGAGCTGCTGGCCAACCTGAGCTACCTGAGCGACTCGCTCGCGGGCAACCTGCTACGATTCCCCAAGAAGGTGGTGGACAGTCTTGTTGGGGTTTCGTGGCTCATGGATAGCCTCGTCCGTGAAAGCTACAGAAAGCAGCTGCATCCCGAAGCCCATGATCTGAGAGTCCTTGATCGCTCGAAAAATAACATGATTGCCGGCCTCGGTTTCTTCACAACCGTCTCCCACATCATTGATGTTGTGGTTGATAGATCCATCACGAATCTTAGTGCCGAAACGGCTACGGGCCTTACCACTGCCTTGACGAGTATCCTGAAATTCAGTCTTCACAGCGGCAGCCCTAAAGCTATCGAGCTCCTACGAGAGCACCACTCGGAGCATCCCGGCCTCCCGGATCGATTCACGCACGAGGCAATCCCGTTGGAATGGCGCATACGCGTGTTCTGCAAGCTGGTGAGGTCGCGCCAGATGCAACTACGAGTCGTGGCGGCAGCGCACCTCTGTGACGACCTAGTCTTGCAGTGGAAGAATTACATGGAGCGCCAGGACGCTGGAGACGATCCTTTGTATATGACATATCTTCAGTATCTGTCAGACTACCTCACCGGCACCGGAATTGTCGACTACCTTCTCGGCCCAACGTGCCACCCGGAAATCACCCAGGCTAGCTTTAACACGGTCGGCTTCTTGGCTGTCACCAAGACGTACGCGCCTGCGCAGACGGACCTCCTCTGGCAGACCTTGACGTCTACTCAGGATCCTAGAATCTCCGATGCCCTAGTTCGCATGATGTTAAAGGTAGTCCCTCTTCTCGATCCAGAGGGCCTCTACTACATGTGTGAGAAATTCTCCGACCTGCCGATTGAGTCTTTCTCGCCCTGTATGCGGGATCTCTTCGACAATATTACGAAGCAAATGCAGGAAAGGCTACCGCCTTATAGTTCTGCTCCCCTGGCCCCGTACAAGGTCTGTCTTCGGCTACTTCAGGAGTCTTCTATTTATAGGCCTCAGGCGTCTACAGCCCAGGTGCCTGCGGCCTCGGGCTCCATAGTATACCCCGAGATACACCAGTTTGCGCTAGCAAAGTTCAACACTCTTCTGCAATCCGGTCCGGAGACGATGGGACGCCAGAGCATATGGATGGATTGTGTGCAGGACATTGCAGCCAGATCCGAAACGACGTCGGGAAGTCTCCAAGTGCTTAGTACGCTGATGGGTAACGCCCAGTCGCTACAGGTCCTGGTTACCGAGCACGACCTACCAAAGCTCCTTGTGGACGAGCTCGAATCCACGATTGCTAGAGCGAAGACAGCCGGTGTTGCGATCGTGTTCGGAAATCCCATCGGCCTTGCGCGGCGAAGATTGATTTCGCACGTCATCGTGGGCCACGGCGCTGCACTCGGTCCCGAGATCGGACGACGTCTCTGGGATCTTCTGGTGGGAGGTGGTGCGGCGTGCCAGGACGATAGAAAGGCCGCCTGGGATGACTTGAACGCGGCGCTGAAGAGGACACGGCTCGATAGCCCCTTCCTTGCTGCTTGCTTGCGAGATTACTTGCCGGAGTTGCCGCCTACCTGCTATTGCAGGGGCTCGCTCGACTTTGTCCGCGAAGCCATCATGCCTCTCGCGAACGATGTTAACTCCATTGTGCTCGACGACGAGAGTAGCCTCGAATCGGCCGGGATTGAGCTACTTTGGCAGATGATCTTGACAGCCCCTAGTACTACCATCGAGGGAAATGCCATTTCCACGCTCGTCGACGATATCTACGTCGACAGCAAGTCGATAACATCGTATCCCCTCCACCGAGCTCGAAGGGTTCATTTCGCACTTGTCCAGCGATGCCTGCAACAGCTCAAGGACGCCGCGCAGCAACTGAAGAGTTTCGACGACGATATATCAGCCGGGGATGGCCAACTGACGGCCGCTGATAATCATCGCCCCGAATATGAATTGCGGTTTACGAGGTCCCTACAGGTGCTCAAGGCGCTTCTGAAGGCACTGCAAGCAAGACCTCATTTCGCAGTTCCGGACTTGCGGTCGCTCATGCTGCAAGCACCTAGTCCGGTAGACGGCGATCTCGCCGAGTTGAAGTATCAGTCCTTCGACGGTGATGACCACAGCATCATTGAGCCTCTCAATATCGGGCTGAGAAACACGGCCTCCTCGCTCCTCGCTAGTCTACGGGAAGTCACAGGGTTCGACAACTACCGGCTCTACTATCGGGGACAGTTGCTGGCGCCATCGGAAAGCGATATCTGCAAATCCATCGAGGAGCTTGGCATACGGAGCGGCCTGCTCCTCGTAAACAAGGAGTCTGGGACAGCATCTTCGGGCCGTATCAAGCCAGGAGCTTCGCCCCTGGACATCGAGATCTTGGGTCATTTCCAAGAGCTATGGGAATACTTGAGCATGGAAGAGGAGCTGGCCCGAGAGGTAAGCATTGCGTCGTGTTGTGTCGAGAAAGTGCTGACTATCGTCGTTAGATCTACCAGTTTTTAGTATCGCTCCCGGCAGACGACTCGATCTTAGCGACATTCGAGGATCCCGAAACTTCTTACCGAGATATCTTCCCCATTGGACAACCTTTCAAGTCGCTCTATGCGCTCCATGCGCTCCGCGAGTATCTGAACACCCGAAAGCTGAAAAGTAATGTCATGCAGGTGTCGACCCAAGACTCCGAAGTCCAGTCACAGACCACGAATGACCGGCAAAAGGCTCTGACACGAGCAGTATTCTTGATGGTGGCAGCCATCTGCGATCCCGAAGTTGTTGAGCGAGGCTCGAGTGAGTCACTGGCGCTCAAGTTGACTGTCGAGCTTCTGGACAACTTCCTTCAGCTCGTGATAGGTATGTATTCAGTACAGCTCAGCCGTGGTATGTGCTTACCAAGTGAAGAAACGGAGCACGATCAAGTCGTGGCGCCGCTCTTAACGCTTGACCTCCAGAATCGACTCCTGGCAATCCTAATGAGCGCTACCGTATCGCAAACGAATCATCTTGGCGTCGAAGCCACTACTCGCTGTTTCGAGTCGCTACTTGGATGCTGCGCGAAAAGCCCCAACTTTTGGGATGGATTTCGGCAACAGAACGGGGTGCAGCAAGTACTCCAGCGCCTTCTACTGGACGATACGCGGCCGGTCGTGAGGATGAATATCACCAAGATGATCATCACTAGGACGCTTCATGATAATGGAGTGCCTGACCTACCTGCAGTAGAAGTGGCCGAATTCTTCTGGCCTATCATAGTGCAGCTCGTGCCTCAAGCTGTCGCTGAGCCGAGCAAATGCACGCAGATATTTCTCCTCGCCTGTCAGCTGCTCCGCAAGCTGATCGAAGTGGGCTCTCTCGTGCTTGACCTGCGCGGCTGCCTCGAGCTATGTGGCCAACTTCTACTATCGCACACGACCACGGAGGACATCGCTTACCTGGAGAGGGATCCTGTAGCCTACGGAATCATTACTATCTTCAACATGGTCATCACGGAGATGCGGAAGAGAGACGAGCCTA
Source organism: Hypoxylon sp. FL1284 (assembly GCA_022432365.1). Taxonomy (NCBI): domain Eukaryota; kingdom Fungi; phylum Ascomycota; class Sordariomycetes; order Xylariales; family Hypoxylaceae; genus Hypoxylon; species Hypoxylon sp. FL1284. The sequence continues at coordinate 1,365,008 of JAJJXE010000002.1, forward strand.
TTGTGGTATCAGCTCAGTTCATGTCACAATTGTTCTATCGGCATCTCTTTCCACCCGAAGACGCGGCGGGTCCGCTAGTACCAAAAGTCGTCCTCCACAACTCGTCACGAACGATGCTCTACGACATCATGTTGACCTTCGCAAGGGACAGCCCGTCGCTGTCTTCCTGTCTGCTAGGCGAGTTGAACTCACTGACGACGTATCGTGAACTCGACGACGGCTCCGAGGTCTGCAAGTACGAGATCCCTCAATCTTTCGAAGTGGCAGGCGCTATCAGATCAGCCAGCGGATATCCCGGACTTCGTAATCTCTCCAATACGTGCTACCTGAACTCATTGTTTACTCAGCTCTTTATGAACACGGGGTTCCGGCGCTTCATGCTTGAAAGGCGCGTCCGAAACCCGCATGCCCGTCCGCTGCTCTATGAGACGCAGATCCTTTTCGCGTTTCTCCAAGACAGCCGACGTCGATACGTGGAACCACAGGGTTGTGTGGCGCAGATCATGACCTACGAGGAAACTCCCATCGACATTCACAGCCAGATGGACGTGGACGAATTCTATAGCCTCCTCTTCGACCGATGGGAAGCGCAGCTACCTTTGGAGAGCGAGAAGAAGCAGCTAAAGTCGTTCTACGGAGGCCAGTTAGTCCAGCAGGTCAAGTCGAAGGAATGCGAACATATTTCGGAGCGTATAGAGCCCTTCTCGGCCATCCAGTGCGACATCAAAGGGAAGGCAGGTCTCGAGGAGAGCCTTCAAGCGTACGTGAATGGGGAAATCATGGAAGGGGATAACAAATACAAGTGCTCTGACTGTGACCGGCACGTGGATGCCGTCAAGAGAGCGTGCCTCAAGGACATCCCCGACGACTTGATCTTTCATCTGAAGAGATTCGACTTCAACCTCAGGACTCTGACGCGCAGCAAAATCAATGATTATTTCCCGTTCCCCGACAAGCTCGATATGCAGCCCTACACCGTCGAACATCTCAGCAATCCTTCCAAAGACGCCTGCGATAAACCCGAGCCGGATATGTTCGAGTTAGTCGGCGTCCTCGTGCACTCTGGAACGGCCGAGTCGGGCCATTACTACTCGTATATTCGAGAGCGACCTTCGACGAGCGACGTGCCGTCGTGGATTGAATTCAACGACGAACTAGTCACGTCGTGGGATCACTCACAGATGGAGAATGCCTGCTTTGGAGGACCCGACTACCGACCACAGTACGAGCCAGGCGCTACGTACGAGAAAGTGTACAGTGCCTACATGCTGTTCTACCAAAGGTCGTCTTCCCTGAACAGAGAGCGGGAGCTGCTGAAAGCCTCGGGCCAGACAGCTCCTCTCCGAGCCCCCCTGCACACTGATCTTGAGTCGCAGATTAAGGAAGATAACTGGTCGATAGTCTCACGGCATTGCCTCTTCGAATCCACGCACATGCCCTTTGTATACAAGGTGCTCTTGAATGCATGGGGTACCAGCTGCTCTGCGGAGCACAAGACAGAGAATCTAGCCATGCGGGTAGCTCTAGGCCATTTGGATCAAGTGGCGTCGCGAGCCAAAGATACCCCCGACTTCGACCAGCTGAAGACACTCTTGGGTCAAGTCTGCCAGCGATGCCCTGTGTGCTGTATCGCCTTCTTCGAATATTTCAGCACCCACAGAGACGCTCTACGGATGCTCGTGCAGAAGAATACCGATTCAGTAGTGCGTCATGATACAGCAAAGCTGCTGATTTTTGTCCTTTCCACCATCAAAGCTACGTACCCGGGCGAGTACGGCCCAGTCAAAGGAGAAGACGGCACGCTTCCGACGACATACAGGGGCGCGTCCATTGCTAGTCTGACGTTGGAAATGTTCCAGGTTCTTTGGGATTCTTTCCATTTGCGCATCAATTCGTGGCCTGATAGCTTCGGCGTGATGCTTGATTTCGCTCGGCTAGGGCGCTACGAAGCGTTGATGTTCCTGGAACGGGATTTCTTGCAGAGACTGCTTATGACGATCGCGGTTGACCAGGCCTTCGACCCGCCCCCGCAGTATGCCAGGTTGCTTGGTGCGGTGTCGAGGCGAACAGTAAAGCCTGCCAACTATGAACAAATCATCAGTCTAGTCAGCGAGCTCCTTGCGACCCTGACCCCGGTCCTACACCCAGCGAAACTACCCGACCTTCCTCGCGGCCGACTGGCACTAGGGCTACGAGGCGAACCAGTCCCTTACACAACCTCTGAGCTTGGTATATTACAGAGGGACTGGGCCAATGGCGCAGCAAATATCTTCCTGGACAAGCTCATCTCCCTCAATCAGAACCCCGAGGGAACTGAGGCTATAATCCACCGCCTCATGATGCTAAGCTACAGCATGGATGACAGGGTCTATCTGACGCTACGACACGGTATCTTTGGTGAGGTGACTAGCCACGTATCAGCGCCGTTCCTGCGCATAGCCGTGATATACTGCCGCTTCAGCGTCAACCGCGACAACGTCCGTCGCTTGATACAATATATCGGCAATCAATGCAGGCGCTTGCAAAACGCCGAAGGCAGATCCTTCTTCGACTTTCAGCGGGAGGTGTACGAGCAAAGACGAGCAACGGGCGAAAGCGCCGAAGAAATTGAGTTGCTAGGCCTGGATAATATTCCAAAATGGGCTGCAGGACTGTTGGGATATATCGATCGCACAGTCAGCGATGAAGTTGACAGCTTCCTCGAAGAGAAGCTATTCACGCACGGGCTCTCGCCCAAGTTCGAGGAGAACGATGGCGGCATCAGAAGGTCACAAGCAGTCAGGCAAACAGCCAGGCGCCTAGCGGTAGCGTGCCTCGATTACCTGCAGCAAACATACGTGATCCACGAGGCACAGGCTGTTAGGTACACGGTGGAATCGTTGGACAACATGATCAGGAAATGCGAGCCGTACTTCAGGCTCGAGGAGGGAGAGATGGACGACGGCCTTGCAGTGCAATACCAGGGACTTAGGCAAAGTAAGACTTCCCCCACGCGATGGGCGTGCCCATGATAGGCTGCGTACTAACGCGACAGACAGGAGTTCAGGAGGCGATGGTGGGACTCCTGGTCGACGAAGAAGCTGAAGAAGACGGTTCGGGTATGTGGAGCGACTCTACCACCGCGACCATGGACTGTGACTGACCAAGGCCAAGAGTGGGAAGAGCAGTCAGTTGGCTCTTCGGATCAGATGGACGGTTTCGCGGAACTCGGCATGAACATGGTCGATCGCGAACTTGTAAATTGACGCCTGTCGTGGGAGGGTGACAAGGCCAAGGTCTCACCTATCACTGGCACGATGGTGTATCACAAGGGGGGGTACTGACTAATGAAATGGGGATGGGGCGGGTTGCAATACGAGAATGAGGCCGGGGAGTTTTTCATGACAAGCCGGGCTGGATAGGGCAAATCGGCAAAGGACGGTCAATGCATAGCACGGGCGTGGCAGGCGTCTTCAGAAATGGACACACGATCTCTTTTTTTTTTCTTCCTTACCCCCTTTCCTCCTCCTCCCCTCCTCCTCCCCTCCTCCTTTTTTCCGCCTTGAAAAGAGAAGGGTCTTGCTACGTCTTGGCATGGTAGCGGAGCTGGGATGACCGGCCGGGTCATAACTGGACCTGGCTGGGGTGTCTATCTGTACGAATTATGTTTTGTCGCAATGCGACCTATCGTAAAGGGGCGGGAAGCAGACGAGAAGAGAGGAAACCGAGTGAGCAGGAGGGCCAGGACTGCAGAGCTTATCATCTATCAGGCTGTTTTTCCACTGTTTAGTGGTTAACATTATCACGTCTTTGCAGAGACGGGCACCAGATAGATGAAATGAAAGAGCAGAATTACGGTCTTGAGTCGCGATATACGTTTGCGGTGTCTATGATGTGAATGCCAAGTCAATGGATGACCATATTTGCCGACGGTCGACGCCTCCTCTTTGCAGTTCGGTGTCATTTGGCCGTATGTCCTGCTTGCAAGGAGGTAACTGCTGCAAGGGATAGCTGTATGCAGGTGTAAGGTGCAGGCATAATAGGAAAATTAGTTACGGGAGATGTGCGAAATGCGTGATTGTGCCTCGGGAGCTTGGTGATCCGCTCCAGTGTAATGATGATAGGGATAGTTGGGATTGGCTATACACGAGGACGACTTTGGCCGCTTTTTTCTCTCTCTTTGTTTATTTTTTTCTTCTTTTACTGCTCTCTTGTTCTCTTCATTGAGGCATTGTAGGCTCAGAGTGATTGGAAGTCATCGTCAGTCACACTGGACCTTGGACTACATGATATGATGCTCTCCAAGCGCTGCGCCGTTTCACGTTATTAATAAGTCTAGTATCTGATATTATACCGTGATATATCTAATCAACAAAGTTTACCTCATTTCACCCTCAGTCTATCGGCAACAAATGACTCGTCAACGATGGGCTGGCATCGAGTATGTAGCCGCCAATGAGTTATGTGCGTGCATCCTGTAGGGTCCAATCTATTTTTGGACTCGACCCCTGGCTGCGGGCAATCAGCAGCTAAGCTGCAATCAGCCTAGCATTATAGGGCGATGGCACGCTTCCGCCGCTGTTGGGGCCGGCAGCTATATTTGGGTCATCGTAGCCGCCGAAGCACAGATGCGGGGGAGTCGACGCTGCGCTCTGGTTGGTCGGACTCGTTTACCTCTCGGAAGCGAGTCGTGTTACTGGAGCGAACATTTCGGCCGCCTTGTTATCTGCAGGTCCCGGCACACACCCACTTATCACCATCACATTCTTCCTACCAGGTCCTTTTTCTACTGTACTCCCGTGGTGAGGTTTCTCACTAGCAGAGGCCGTCTCTTCCTGCCCATGTTCAACCGTGCTGCCCGTGCTTAATCGTGAGCTGTCTTCTGCATCTACACCTATCCGTAACGGTACCTAGACCATGGCTCATATGCAGGTGATATGCAAGGGCAGAGTCCGTCCGCAAATCACGGCCGTCGTCTGCCCTTGAAACGAGCACACCACCAACCGATATGGGGCTCACAACCAGTCGAGCCCGGTGGGTGCGGTGAGCCTGACGCCAAGTTTCATCAAAGTCCCGATATAGAAATCGTGAAGAAAACACGACCAACAGGAAAACAAACCATATCCAGACAGCTGGGCCGCTCCCATTCGCTTTCCTTACCCTTCCTTTTCTCGCCCTCCTCTCCCCACGAACACCCTCCCGTGAATGCCTCGTGGGGTTGGCCTTACTCGAGTAGACCGCGTACTTTCGTTTCAGCGTTTCGTTGTTTCATGTTTCGAAGCGCCTTGCCGTTTATAATTAACCTCCCTTCCTGAAGCAGGGCCTGTTCCTGACCTGTTCTGTTTTTGGAACCTTCCTGGATGTCGCCGGCGCAGTGATATATTTACTCAGTCTGGACTTGTTTCTTAGATTAGGTCGATCATCCATCGAGGTCTGAACCCGAGCTGCCAGGAGATACGACATCCGAATTCCTAGCCTCTCGCTCCTTGGCGATACAGCAATCTCTCATCGCCTAACTTGGTCCATACCTGACCACATATTCTCTGACGATAGCGTCTTCCTCATCAGTCACCATGTCGCTACTAAAGCAAAGGATTTCCTCGCCGTTGGAGGCCGGGCCCTCGATCCTCGATATACACAACCTACCACCTCACCTAACGGAAGCGTTAGAATACACATCTAAGAGACTCGCGAGGAAAGCCCTGCATATCACATTGGTCGTCGTGCGAAAAGGATACCAACTTCCGAGCGTAGTCCCTCCGTGCCCGACGCCTACTTCACCTCCGCTTAGACCCGGCATCGCTTCTCCCACACGCTTTGCTTCGCCTGTCATCGGCCTGAGGCAACTAGTACGAAGAGGAACAGGTAACTCAACCTCCAGTACATCATCGTCTCCCTCTTTTACTCCAGAAAGCGGACCCAGCTCTTCGGTATCATCACCGATGTTTCCGCCCCCGTCGACGGAACCCCTAACCACCCCTCACCGCTGGGTTATGCCCTTGACGCCAGCAAGCCCGTTCCCGCGGACGCCCCTGACTCCCCACACACCATCCAGCATCGCAACAACAACCACCTCGTCGTCGATGTGCTCGACGGCCGCACAGCAGCAGGGACCCAACGAGTTTGGTATACGGCTGATCCACGCGACCCCGCTCTCGCCCAAGGCCGAGCGAACGCTGCGGGACACCATCCTCAAGGCCGAGCGCAAGTTCCGCGTCGGCACGGGCTGGCTGCCCCCGGCGGCGTCGGCGTCCGCATGCGGCCTCAACGCGGACCTCGTGCGCCGCAGCCTCCTGCAGAACGAGGTGCTCTTCTCGTCCGAGGGCCTCACGCTGCTGGGCCTTGACCGCCTCTACACCTTCAAGTCGGCGCTCGCCGCGTACGGCCGCTCCGTAAGCAACAGCAGCGGCATCGGCGGCGCCTCCTCGTCGTTGTCACCGGCGGCGGCGGACAGCACGCGCGTGGTCGAGGACGCGGTCGACTCGCTGCGGCGCCTCGTCCTGGCCAACGGCGGCCGGCCCGTGTCGCGCGCCGACCTGCACCGCAGCTACGACTGGCTCGGCGTCAGCGCGCGCGCGCTTCGCGACGTCGAGAGCATGTACCGGCGCGCGTACGGCGGGCCCGAGAGGACCGGCGCGTTCGAGACGACGGCGACGGCAGCGACGACGACGGTAGCGAGAGAACCCGCTGTGGTCAAGATCGGGCCCCCGCCGCCCCCGAAGACCCCGCCCAGGACCCAGACCACGCCCGTGCTCAAGCTCAACACGCAGCTCGCGACCGCGACGGCTGCGCGCATCTTCAAGCCTAAGGCGAGGGCTGTGGCCGTGGGAAAGAAGGATATGGATATGGCTATGGATATGGATAGGGATGAGCGAGGCGCTGCTGCTGCTATTCCAACGGGGCAGGAGCAGAAGCAGAAGACGCGGGGCGTCGAGGTGACGGAGATCGAGATCAAGATCGACGACGAGGACTGGGTCGAAGAAGAGGAAGACTACCACCGCGACGAGGAAGACGGAGACCGGACAGAGCGGCCGGCGCGGCACGGCGCGCCGTCGCTGCTGTGGCGCAACGTCGGGGCGTCGTCCATCGACGAGCTGATGCTGTCGCCGGTGTGCGACCGGCAGTCGCAGCAGCTGGGCCCCACGACGCCCAACGGGTACGACGACATCTCGCCCATCACGCGCGGCGAGTGGGGCTTCCTGTTCAAGGGCGACGGCTGGGCGCGCGGCCGCACCGCTGCCGTCGAGACGTGGTGAGCCGTCGCGTGTCTTCCTACCTTCTAATTATTTTAACAGGAGGAGCCGAGAAGCGGGAGAGGAAACCGCGGAAGAGATACCCCGATAGATTGTTTGATAGCGTCGTTGACGACTCATGTGCGTACGTATGTATGATTCTACTGTTGTATATTATATTCATCTATACATATTTTCACGGGACACAACGGAAAACAGGACGACGGGAAGGGTAAATAGGTAACTAGCGATCATGAGATTTGGGATATCATCAACATTTTATTACCTATGCCTAGCGAATCAACAGGAATATAAGGCAACGAACGACCCAGGTGCTTCCATAAGAACGCCGACCTATGCAAATGTGACCAGTTGGAACTTTCCCTGCTTCGGGTGCTAATGTGCGTATGACGGATGTGTATCAAATGCCTGTATCCCGGGCTGTCTCCCTGGGCCCTTAAGCAATCTCTCCTATCCCGTAAAGCACATACGGAAACCATAACACAGACCAGGCCGAACCTATCAACTAACGAGGCAGCCGACCTCTCTCCCTCCCCGCGAGGAAAGCCAGAAGTAAACAAGAGGCCACCCCATACCAACCCCTGAGAGATAAACGGCCACCATCACCGCCAGCCGTACTTCGCGCCCGCCTCCCCGCGGTGCGAGCGGCCGCGGGCGAAGCTGTCCTCGAGCGCGTCGCGCTGGGAGCGGGCCTGGTCGACGAGCTGGCGCAGGCTGTGCTTGGCGCCGGGGGCGACGGTGCGCAGCGGGTTGTGGACGGGCTGCTCGGCGCCCGAGGCCCGCAGCGCCTCGTTGCGCGCGTACTCGGCGCCCGTGTCGAACGTCGTCACCACCGACGACGCGGACGCGACGCCGCCGCGCCCGAAGAGCTCGCGCCGCGCCGCCGCGGACAGGTTCATGTCCGCGGCGATGGCGTCGAGCGTGGATGGGGTGGTGGTGGTCGGCATGTGGCTGGATGCGCTGGGTAGGGGTGCGGATGCGTATTGCTGGTCGTAGGCCGCGAAGGCGTGGTCATCGTCGGCGGGCTCTTCGTCGTCGAACATGGGCTCGTAGACCCCGTTGCTGGGAGTAGGCTCGTCTGTCGTGTCTGCAGTGGACTCGTCGGGTATGGAGAATAGGGATAGCTTCTGCTTCTTCGGGGGTGGCGGAGCCGCTGCTGCCTCGGCTTCTCGTTTCGTCGTCGGCGCTGGTGACGGAGTAGCAGCGGTGGCGGCGGTGGCTTTGGAAGTCGAGGTGGGCTTGGCCGCGCTCTTCTTGACCGGCTTCCTCGATACTGAAAGCGGCCTGAACATTAACGGCTTGCCCACTAGCTTGACCTCTTCGGCCGCCTTCTGCTCCGCGGGGATCGACGGCTGCTGCTGCTGCTGTTTCGACGGTGGTTCCGCACTGCCGTCGTTCGTCTCGTCGCCGTCGTCCGCCTCCCTGCTGAATCCCGGTGCCGCGCCCGTCTTTAAGTTTACGCCTGGTCGAGGCGTAGGCTTGCCGCTGCTGCCGCTGCTACTGCTCGCGGCGACAGGCTTCCTGGTGTTCTTTGGCGGCGGCAGGAATGAGTTGAAGCCGCTGAACGCGCCGCCGGCGCCGGCGACCCTCGCGCGCTTCGCGGGCGGCCCATCGTCATTTTTCTTATCTGACTCGTTTTCGCGATTCGGTTCGCTGGCCTGTGGGAGGTTGACGCGAATCTTGCCTGGTTGCGAGTGGTCGATGATCTTCTGGAAGGGCTTCTTGCCGGTCGTCGACGTGACGGCCGCCGCGGGCGCGGGCACTGGTTTCGCGACGGGCTCGTTCTCTGACTCCGACTCCGACCCTGAGTAGTCGACGAGGCCCATGATAGCTGGTGTAAAAGCGAAGCTATGGGTTGGCAGTAACGATTGGATACAGTGACGATGGACGGGCTGGCCGTTAAAAAAGTTATGAGCTTCTTGACTAGGCCGGGATTGACATGGGCTGTGGCGTCATAACGCGTTAGTCCGATGTGGCTATCTCATAATTAGTATAAGCAGTACAGCTTAGATATGCAGCTATTCGAGAATGTATGCAATATGGACTGTGTGTCATAAAGATGGTCGTTCAAAGCCAACAGGAATTTCACTGAACAGTTCAACCATCTATCTCTCAAGATCTAATTCATATCACCCTGGGAATATTCAAGTTTCCTGATGGTTTCGTGTTCTCACTTCTATGGGGTTATGTACTACTCAAGGGCTATTCCATCACCTAAGGAGCCTGCTCTGCTTCACGTCCATATATCTCCCTTAGGCAGAGTAAATAAGGTATCCCTGTGAAGAAGTTCTGCCGAGATGAGAGACGCCTGTCCCTTTACGTACACCGACACATATTATAGGGCCTTGGCCTGGGATGTGGATGCTGATGGGAAAGATCTGATTAGATCGATTGATAAGATATCATGTTATCTGATCCATCAGCTGAGCGCTTCCCCCTGTCTCTTCCCTACAGCTACATGTCTGGGCACACACCTAGGATGTCTGTACGTGATATGAGAGGAGAAGACTGCTTGTCTGGTAAGCCACTCGGTTGGTATACCGCCATCGACTTACATTGAATCAGTCAGGCCACGTGGTAAGCTGGCACTATGGGACTCCGGCTACGGACCTTCTATACAAGGGAGAGTCAAATATGCTGCGGGATGAAAAGGAGACTGGATTCCAGTCTATCATACAGTCTCGCAGCCTTGAATTTATCTTCCTCTTGGTATTTCAATTCTTGATAGGTTATATCGACTAGTAAGAAGTCATTCACACTATGGCCGACTCACAGCCGACGCTCAACAGCCTCGCGGCCAAGATCACCGAGCTTTCGGAAACCTTTACACAATACCTAAAGGAGAACAATGTCCCGCAACCGAGCTTCGCCGTGAACAGCCCGACTAGCTATAGCAACCTGTCCGCCGACAGTTTCATGATTCGCCAGCCGTTGCTGGATGCGCTGACGGACATGTGGTATCTCACCCAGGGCCCGAGTGAGAGTATCTTTAACTACGTCCACTGTGTAAGCCACTCTCGTCTTATTGCTCTGTACCCAGAGGGGTGACACTGCAGCTGTTCTGACTTCCGCAGTGTATGCCTGACGCCGCGGCTCTCAACATTCTGAACCACTTTGACTTCTGGTCCTCGGTGCCCCTAGAAGACTCCGCATCGTATGCCGAGATTGCGCAGCATGTTTCTCTTCCCGAAGATGTCGTCCGACGGGTCCTAGCGCACGCAGTGACGCTTCGCATTTTTGAGCAGACGGAGCCGGGCAAGTCTTCGTCGCGCATTCGGCATAATTCCCGGTCGGCTGCTCTAGCACGCTCTTCGGGGCTTAAGGCTCTCGTATCAACGATTCTGGACGATGCGGGTGCGCCGATGATGGTCATGAATGAAGCTCTCAGTCGATACAGCCGCGGCAAGCCAGCCTTGACTCAGGATATGAATGAGACTTCGTTCGCTCTGTTTCATAGCGGCGGGCAGTTTGGAAAGCACGGCAATTCTTGGGACCTGCTCGAAAATGATGGCGTTGGTGACAAACAAGGCTGGCGTCAACGGAATTTTGTTGAATTCATGCGCTATGTCAAGGAAATCTTTCATCTTGAAGGTGTCGGTGAGTGGATCCATGATTTCTTGATTTGCTTGGTAATATGGAGTTTCTCGCCCACCAGCCTGCCACTGGTTTGAAGCTTGACAGCGTATAAGAAGCAGTACTTGCTAATGAGGCTATAGTGCTTGATGCTCATGACTGGAAATCGGCGGGGAAGGCAACGGTGGTTGATGTGAGTATGCACTGACATGCATTGGCTTGCCTCAATGCTTTGGAAGCGCCTCGCAACCCGTACTCGGCAGCTAATGTTCGCTAGATTGGTGGCTCCGCGGGTCATGATGCTGTTGTTCTAGCGCGGAACTTCCCCGAGCTCACCATTACAGTTCAAGACCTGCCGAAAGTGAAGCCGGTGTTTGAGGCAGGCCTACCTGAGGATGTCAAAGATCGCGTCTCGTTCGTGGAACACGACTTCTTTCAGCCGCAGCCCGTCCAGGCGGACATTTACATATTCAAGATGATCCTCCACGACTGGCCAGACCATGAGGCAGCCAAGATACTGCGAGCATTGATTCCGGCTCTCAAGCCTGGCGCTCGTGTCATCTTGTTCGAATATATCGGCAACCAAGGCGAGACAGAAGGGCCGCCTCTGCCACGCTCGATCCAGCAGATGGGCACGGCCACTGATCTGAGGTTGATGGCGTTGTTCAACGGAAAGGAACGTCCTGTTGACGCCTGGGCCAAGATTTTCAAGGATGCCGACGAGCGATTCGAGATGGCCAATATTAAAGCGAACCCGCAGACCTTCTTTGCAGTGATCAAGGCAGTTTGGCGAGGATAGGAAGTTGGAAACGAAGACGGTTTCGCTCACGGATAGGGGTGTGTACCTAGGTATGTTTATTAGTGAAGCCGGATGTCTCATCTCACCTTGATATCGTCCAAATCATTTTAGACACGGTTTCCTTGCCTCGCTCTTCGTACGTGCTGAGTGACTTGAGCAGTTTGTTACGTGACGCATCTCTCAGTATTCTTGACAAATACCGGTACGTAAGAAGCCCCATCGTTGCAATACCAGGACACCAATCCGAAGAGACCAAAATGAGATCTGATAATATCATTCGCGGATGCCGAAACCCCACCCCAAGTAAGTGCAATTAGCGTAGTAATGCGGGCTAACCGGCGAGGGCAGATGTGGCTGTCTCGTATTAGAATGGCGATAAAAAAGTTTGCGATTCTTGGGCAGGCAGTATAAGCTCTTGACCTTTATTCGCTTTTTCGGGTTTTCATACGAGTACCGTGTTTTAAGACGAAAGATCGCTCTTATTGCGGGGTGGTAGACTATCGAGATTATACGCGAGATGCCTCTAGTCGTACTGCCTGCCCAGGTGGCAGATATCGAGCCAGTGTACGATGTGTATTTTGCAGCTTTCCAGGACGAGCCCATCATCGACTTTCTTTACCCTGGAGGAGTCGACAGGAAAGCCCACACCGAAGGGGTGAAACAGTGGTGGGCCCACGACAAGGCAGTTTACACCATCAAGTGTCTGGATACTGACACTGGCCAGATCGTAGGAATGGCAACTTGGGACATCTTCTGGCGGCAGGGAAACGATAATGGATGGGAAAAGCCTTCCGGAATACCGTGGTTAGAAGGAAAGGAGAAGGAGAGGTGCGAGGCCGTACTCCGTCCCATGTGGGATCTAAGAGAACAGCTATTTGGCAAACAGCGCCCATACATCTGTAAGCCACAACTCTAGGGGTGCATCTCGTCAAGTTTTACTAATTACAGGCCGCAAGATCTGAGCAGCATAGGCGTGCATCCCGACAGCCAACGTAGAGGAATTGGCCGTTTGCTGATGCAATGGGGCGTCAATGTGGCAGAGCAGCTGAGAGTTCCCTTGTACACGGAATCTTCCATACCGGGCTTGCGCCTATACGCAAGCATGGGCTTCGAGAGACTCACACATGTACGCCTGGTCCATAAAGAGGAGATCACCGGTCGGCCGGACGTGGATGTGCCTCTGATGATGAAGATGCCCAGTGCTGCCAGAGGGCTGAGCTTCAAGGAATGGGCAGACGGCGGCTATCCCCAATCGTATCAGGTAGATAAGAGCTAGCGGCTCAAGTAAAAGGAATTATATAGTAGGAGTTGTTAAGATCATATATACACGAAAAGTCTTTTGCTTCAACGGAATTGGTTGGCGAAGGTAACAAAGACAAGCTGATATCTATGAGTTCGCTATGATGTGAGGAGGTGGGCACAAGTACAGACTTCAAAATGCAATTATGCGAGTCCACTTATAATGCCAAGCGATCCCCCCTTGCTAGCCAAGCCAGATCCAACGCCCTGGAACGCGGGATTCCCGTCTGGTTGACGATTGCCAGCCACCGTATTGCTGGTCAAGCACTACGCCTCGTTCGCTTCGGGCATGATGGATATTTCGTGAGAATGAGTACAATTGATCCCTTCTCACCACTGAATGCGCCGGTCCGCCCTCCAAGATGTCGCTGATTCAGGTCGAGGAGTACGTGATAAATCCCAGCTACCATCACGGAGTGCTATGCTAACGTCGCGTTCTTCCTAGCTTGGTCTCGTACCAGTTGCGAACAAACTACCTCAACGAGATCGCCGATGGTGTTGGCGAGCGCCTCCTCACCATCAATGATGCTTTCCTCAATACCGCACCCTTCAAAGCCGCTGGCTGGCGATCCAACCCACAACACCTCAAACGAACCCATTCCCCTCCGATCCCTACCGCTATAGCCTCCGAATATTTCCAAGCCGCCCCGAGGTCCACCGGCCTAACACTGGAGGATGAGGCCGAAGAAGGCGGCATGCTGACTGGTGGTGGCGACACCCTGGGACCTGGAAGCGCCATCAAGCGTCGTAGGGAGAGGCGCCGAGAACAGATGGACGACGATGATAGTAGTGACCTGAGCGACGAGAGCGATGATGACTCGGACCAGAGGGCAGCCCAGCAAATAAGGTTTGCAAAAATGCCCGTCAGACATCGTGCCGGCTCATCTCCTATCCAGTCGTCCAATCTCCGGCAGAGCACCACCATGTCACCCCCGCGCCCCGCACCGCTCCGACGAGGTTCCCAGCCTGCACTGGAAACGGTTAAAGAGCGACCGCGACGAGATACAGTCACTAGTAGTGAAATCTCGTCCGATAATGAGTTCGACGCGTCCGGGTTCCATAGACATAGGGAAGCTATGAGAGCGAGGCCAGGGAGAGCACATTCCGGGGCTAGCGGGGAGCCAAGCCCCGGTATCAAACACCAAGAGAGCGAACTACTTGCCGAAGAGGAGGAAAACTCGGACTTGTCGGACACTTCCTCGACCTTTGCCGCAAGTGTTGAGTCAACCTCCCTCTTGGACAATGTTGTGAACCCGGAAGTCGCCGCCTCGCCTGGTCGACAGGTTGTCGGTAACGTGCCGAGACAGCTCCTCCGCCAATCGACGGTCAAGAAGCCGCCGCCACCGCCCCAACCCCAGGTTCTTCAAGCTCTCCCGCCCCCGCGGCCCATGAGCACCATTCGGCCTCTGAGTACGATCCAACCGCGTAGCCTTCTCTCAGAGGCCTTCAAGGCGAAGAAGACCAAGGCGGCTATGCCGTTCGACAAGTTTGCTTCTCTATCAGGCCAAGGCGATCCCGATCCTCTTCGGATACGAATCTACGCGCCATTCTCCGAAGACCCCGAGGAGCCTTTCGAGGTTCTCATACGGCGCAACATTCAAGAGGCAGATGGAACATTCAGGCCCGTGTCTGTTGCGGAGTTGATTGGTCTAAGTCTATGGAGATATCACTCTGAAAAACTTCAGCCCTCGGTACCTGCCGATAAGCTCAGTGTGAATTGGTGGACGCTGAGGATGGTTGAAGAAGGTGGCGAGGTCGACGACGATTTCGAGCCTTTAGATCGCAAGAAGCCCGTCAACGCGTTCACCACGGCCAACAATAGAGCAGCGAGATCACGATCAGCGTCCAAAGCCTACGATGAGTTTGCCTTGGTGCAGGCATCAGAAGACAGCTTTGCAGACAACCAAATACAGACACCGCAATTCGAACAGCAAGACTCGGTAGAGGATGAAGCGGATGAGGAGACAACTCCGAGGAGCACCCCTCAACCACAAGCCTCTCCCTCCAAAGATTCACAACCACGGACGAACCCTATCACCAATACAACGTATAGGGTGGAATCGCCAGCTGAAAGGCCGCAAGCTTCAGCAACCACCCGAGCCGTGAATAGGGGGCAGCATAAATTCCTCCGGGTTGGTATCTTGTCATCTGATATCGCTCCTGGGCAGATGGTCACTCTCGATGTTACAACCGACATGTACCTCGCCGAGGTCCTCGATCTGGTATGTCGTAAGAGACAGCTGGACAAGAGCACACATGTCTTGAAACTGCCCGACTCTGGGGCTGTGGTCTATCTGGATCGTACGGTCTCGTCGATCGGAAATGTTACGGACCTGGAACTTCACCGTCGCCGGTTTGCGACGGATGGTCCTCTAACGATGACAGGTTCTCCCGGCAGTTCTTCGCCCAAGACGCACGTCTGGAACGAATTACCGCAGAAAGGCAAGAAGAAGGTCATGACGACGCATCCTTTGGCTCAGCAGGAAACCGTAATGCAGGATGAGGCTGGCAGCGGCGAGGTGAAATATAAGAAATACACCGTCTGGCGCAAGCAGCCGATGAGGTTTGTTGGGCTGAACGAGCGAATACTCGTCATCGACGGCGAGTACGTATACATCCAGCCGTCGTCCGGAGGCAAGGCGACCCGCGAGGGCGGCAAGACAACGACGGTTCACTTTAGCAACGTAGTCGGATGCAGCGTTTCGCGTCGCCATCCAACCAATTTCAAGGTTCGCACACCTCCTTCACTTAGAAGTGCGATATCAATGCTAATACTAATTGTGTGCAGTTGCTCGTGTACAAGGCCACCGAGAGTAAAAGGTATGACTTTGAAGCCAAGAGTGCTCCAGAGGCCACAGAGATCGTCCGAGAACTCAAGAAGGGGATATCTCCGTACAGGGACGTGTGAAGAACCAGTCCCGATGGCGCCTATCAAATATTATTAGCTGGTGTAAACAACTCCGTCGGTGAGTTATTATAGTTACAGCTGCTGCCATCTCGGGGTCCCTATCCTCTTTTGAACGTTGGACCATAAGCGCCGAGCAGATCACACGACGATCGTCGACTTTTTCTAGTTATCTACCCAAGGTATTCGTGACTCTGTAGAGTCAAGAGCGGTGCGTACGATGTTGGAAAGTCGAAACATCTGGACTGGCCGTCTGAGATGATGGACTGAAGAGCTAAAGGACGACGATGCCACGTTAGGCCCTTGCTTGGTAGCCTGTTTGTCGATCATACTTACAAGATTGGTCGCCTTCGTACCATACCTAGCATGGCTAGGAGTTAACCAACTGGATTGTTCCTCGAGCCAGATTAACTAAGATTTGGCAAACTCTGTTCGCTCGAAGATACTTGAATAAAGCATAGCTAACTGAAGTACCCAAGTGGTTCAAGCCGTTTGATTCCTCAATCTACGTTGTGATCTATGAGCTCGACCATTTTCTCCGCTGAGAATGCCATGCTAAAGCTGTAAGTTTCTGGTGATATAGGTACCTGCACAAGGAAAATTGACCGAGCATAGTTATCACAGGTCTAGATAAACCCTCCAGCGCTGTTTACATCTGGATGGCCTTGGGAATACCGTACAAGGCTTCTGCAAGGCAGACCCGCTGATAAGGTTCAGGTCTACTATCTGGAAGCGTTCGTTCTCATATTTCGTTGGAGGAAAGACTTGGGAGAGATATCAACTTATTCGCGAGATATGAAGTAGCGGCCCAACGCCTGGTTCTGCAGCTATCCAGGCGGTGTATTTCTACTGCAGCTATTCTTAAGGTCCCTTGCCGGCGCATACGGGCATGGTCCTAGACATGTTCGCAGCAGTACCATTTCGCTGATTCGCCAGTCGTCTATCCAGGGGTAGAATTGGGAATAACATCCCGCAGCAGGACATCACGACGTATCATACACAATCTTCCACTGCCCTAGAAACTCTCACATTTGTAGTCAAGTCAACATATCGGCACACCAGTGGCTTCGATGAAGTGACATGTCACGATGCGGCTGAAACAGCTTCCCCTGAGTTTCCTAAGGATTGAGATAGCAGTCCACAACGTGTGAAGAGGTAGATCAGGTACATGAAGCAGAACATGCAGATAGGTGCGTACTGCATTAACCCGGTTTGTAGGTCCGTATTTCAACGCGGCGAGAGATGAGGCCACCAGCCTGGACCCATCCACCCAGTAAGACAGTGTGTCTATCGTACCAGGGTTCTCCCAGCAACTATCTTGAAACCTGTCGCTGAGGAGTGCTAGCCGGTTACCGTTGGACGTGTTGCGAGTAGATGACTCCTACCGTTACAAAGACGATGACTGGTCAGGTAACTGGTTACACGCGAACCGTACCTAATCACGGCGTGTAACCAGACGACACTAATCAGGGTTTTCCACGGGTATCTGGGAGAGCGGATGCTAAATGTGTACGTATAGGTAAATTAGAAGGACAACACTTGATGCTGCGGGAGGACGGGTAGCGGCAGAGAGTGTTATTAGGGATCTCCAGATACATTAGACATGTACTTAAGAAGATAATCTCACACGAAGAATCAGGAGAAAGGGGTACTGGATTTACATGTGTGTATCCGGAATATGTGCCTAGATATATGCATGTAGGGACATAGCATGATAGATATCGTATATGGGCTACGATAGGGAATCTGAGATGATACAGAATCAGTAAATCGTACCTGGCGCATCAGCCTAATCACACGAAATATCAGAAATAATAAAAGGGAAAGAAAATCCCCACGGTTACCAGAAAGGCAGACACGAATTAGTCGTTCTTCCCAATTTGGTCTAGGCGTGGTCGTGCTCTTTCCCGAATTAAGAACCAGTTCCTGAGGCGACAGCAAGATAGCAACGCGCTTTTCGTCGAAGGTGCGTTCCCCATTTCCTCTGCAAACAACGAACGCACTTAATACCTTTCCACTTTCCTACATTTCCGATTTCTTCCTTTCTACTTTCCTTCCGCAACACTGACGCAACCGTTCCGCCTTCCCGCACACTGACCAAGGTAGGTGACCCAAGCACAAACAAATAGCACGCGCCAGACTCGGTCCCAAACCTTTCCTCTCTCTTCTCTTTTCCTCCTCACATCACATCCAACATTCTCAAGCACGCAGCATCTTTTCGACGTCCTCAGCTAATATTCTTCGTCGATAGTCAAGATCATTTCTACTTGCACCCAAGCAGTGTTTCCTACACATAACCAAGCATTCCCACACATCATCTTTCAGCAACCACGTACATCGTCAAGATGCAGTACTACAAGGGTATCGTCATCATGGCCATGATCGCCATCGGAGCCGTAAGTCTTCCTAGTTACTATGCATATTCCCTTCTTCCATTCCTCTTTTTCATTGAAGCCACCTCTCGGTTCCCTTCTCGATTTTATCACGTTATCCGGCATGCCCTGCTCTCTCTCTCCCATCTCCTACCTGGAGTCCCCCATTCACTACGCCGTAATATTTCATATTATTCCGCTTGGGCCCTTGGCTGATATTATCTGTCGAGTAGGCTGTGTCCGACATGGACAAGGTGGTCAAGAAGGCCGAGTCTACCTGCACCTGCGAGGCCATCACCACTACGGTCACTGCTTCCACCGTCTCGACTGATGTAACCACTGGTTACCCTACCGAGCCCACCTCGTCTACCGTGCTCGCGACTGCTACTCCCTCTTCGTCTGGCGAGGGCTCTACCGTCGCTTACCCCAGCATCGGTTCGTCTACCGAGACTCTCTCGTCTCCCTCTGCGACTGCGACCATCACCATTGCCCCCCCGGCTTCCGGCACCCTCAGCGTGACTCTGACCTTCCCTTCCACTACGGGCAGCACCACCGTTGTCACGAGCTATACCACCAGTTCTACTGTGGCTTCGTCTTCTACTGTCACCAGTAGCGTGCCTCCGTCCTCTACCCCCTCGGCCACCAGCGCCCCTCCCACCACGGCTGCCGGCTCCCTGGCAACCGGCGTTCCCGGCATGAATGGTGTCTTGGGTGGAGCTATGGCTATGGCCGTTCTGTACCACATCTAAGGAAAGTAGTGTTGGGTTTGTGGGGTCGTTCTCGCATTGACATGGTGTCGAGATCGTCTTTTCACTATCTGACTTCTATTCTTTCTTTTCTGTGGATACCCACCCATAGTACTGGCATGGCTTTGGCGTGGAGGACGATGCAATCAGGGTTTCTTTCATTTTCACGCAAGGGGGTTGTACTTTAAGGGTCGTTTGCGTTGCATACTGCCGTTCTTCATGAAGAAGACGCGCACAGGAGTTCGGTGACCAACCTTTGGCACCACGAATCTGACCAGCATTGGCCTCGATCGTTTCTCATAGGACGGAAACATTCCTACTCAACCAATAGCTGAATTAATCCGACTGACCTCAAGAACCATCCTGTTCCCTCGCCTCAGTAATTGTTTGCGCTCTACAATACCCACGATTCCCTACTCGCTCTTGTAGCTCCCGCCCTTCGCTGCCACTGTGCCCTTGACATGTGCGGTATGGTGTAGCGGATGTTTATTACTATTGATGTGCCTATGACTAGACAGCCACCTTTGAAATACCCAACCATTTTAATAGTAGTGCTTGTATTTGAAGCCAGTTCCAGCATGTTTACAGGCTCAACTTCATTAATGATGGAGGTAAATATCCTAGATCATCTTCACACTTTTGGTCCTGAGGACAGTCCACACAAAATATTAACAGCCATCACCTCTCATCTTGCGGGCGTTAGACACACCCAAAATAAGAGAAAGGCCTCAACGTCATAGCTTCGACCGCGCTTTGGCGCTATTCATCCTAACCCCCTCGTCGTCCTGCT
The DNA here is from genome assembly GCA_022432365.1 of Hypoxylon sp. FL1284. Taxonomy (NCBI): domain Eukaryota; kingdom Fungi; phylum Ascomycota; class Sordariomycetes; order Xylariales; family Hypoxylaceae; genus Hypoxylon; species Hypoxylon sp. FL1284. Next base: position 1,384,724 of record JAJJXE010000002.1, read on the forward strand.
CGGCGACTGTCAGGTCGGGCAGGGCGGCGGGCATGATGCGGCGGGGTCGGGACCCGGGGATGACGGCGTAGGAGGCGAAGTCGGCGACAGCACCGCCCAGGTCCGACCGCAGGAAGTCCTCGTCTAGCTCCAGCCGCCCGTTGACGGCGGCCGCAGGCGCACGCAGCACCGCCACCACCGCGTCCGAGAACACGGTCGCCCGCCGTAGGTCTTGCGCCGCGGTTGGGTCTTTGGATGTAAGCTGGCGTGTTGCGGCGGATTCGATGGCCTGGTGGGTCGGTCATTAGCTGGTGCCAGGCAAGGAGATGGATGGATGGATGGGTTGGACGAGAAAGATAGCAGAGAAAAACAACGCACAACCGCAGGCCACAGACTGGTAATGGCCATGTCGGCGCGGCCCTGGCGCTCAAAGTCCATGGCGAGCCCCTTGGTCAGCACGCTCATGCCGACCTTACCGACGGCGTAGGCGGCCTTGCCGCGGAAGAAGCGCGAGTAGATGGGCGGGCTGGCGACGATGATGCGTCCGCCGCTGCTGTCGTGGTTATGAGGAGGCTGGTTGTTCTTGAGGTACGGCAGCGCCGCGGACACGGCCGCGTACAGGCCCTCGGGGTTCACCTGCTGCATCAGCCGGAACCGCTGCACCGGCGTGTCCTCGACCGAGGCCCACCAGATCGCGCCCGCGTTGTAGACGAGCACGTCGAGACGGCCGTATGTCTGTGTACGTTCAGGTCTGCATTAGCGGATTTTCTCTCTATCTCTATGTATGGACAGGGTGAATAAGAACGTATGTGCGACACACCTCGACGGTCCTATCGACGAGCTTCTGTATGCTCTCCTGGTCCCGGACGTCGACCGGGATGGCGGTGGCGCGGCCGCCGGCCTCGACGATCTCCCGCGCTACCGTGCTGATGGTGGACTGCGGCGAGTTGGGGTCGGGCGGGAACGGCGCGGCGGCCCGGGCATCGCTAGTCGACTTGGCCGCTACCACGACTGGAGAAAAAGGGGGCGGGTATGGTGAGCTGAATTGACCCAATTTGTGGTTTGCCTCCTTTCACTGCAGCTAGAGAGGTGGACTTACTTACCAGAGTACTCGTTCTTGGCGAGATCTATGGCGATCTGTCTTCCGATGCCCCTTGACGCGCCCACGACCAAGACGACCTTTCCGCTGCCGAGCGCCATGGATATGGACTTTCACACTGGCGATACGAGCAAGGGCAGGTTGAACAGATTAGGTACGTGTATGCGTATTACACGACGTAAACGATAGCTATTACATTCCGTCCTTATTTTCGAAATGCCTCTCTACATATAGCAACCGGTTCAACGAAGATCACTAATCCTCATCGCCGTTTTTGGTAATATGGTGTAAGGGGTCAGGGGGTATGGCGTCTTGATCGCGAGAAAGGGTGGGGTTTTATCGGGAGCAGCCGAGGCATTGCTTGGGTGTATTGTTAAAGGAATATCTGCTCTTGTATCGCAATATTTTGGCTGGCTTAATGCAATTATAATGTAATCATATGCTTATTGCATGCTTACCTCTAGGAAGTACCTAGATACGTTTTTTATTCGTGACACCTAAGTTATAGGGAGAAAGGTGCTATAATTACTGCGAGGATTACTGCGAGGTAGGCGCTACAATTGCTCTCATTATAAGGGGCTTTTAACGCTGAACTTCTGTGACTCCTGATGATGCCATCATTTCTACTATCTACCATCTACTGGATATCATTCCTACTCCTCGACTTGTCTAGTATCTGCCTCTGTACACCAACGCTTCAAATCTAGTCCCCAGCTTCAGAATGTCTTTCCTCTAGTGATACACGCCAGCATCTCTGCCACAAAGCAGGTGCCCTAACAGTCGGGCAACTTCAGTACAACCACGGTCCTGCATTTCCGTATTAGCTGAAGGGGTACTTTGCCTCCGGTCAGGCTTCTGGAATAGGATGGGACGACAACAACTCTGGGAATAGATAACATGTCTTACCAGGAATGAACCGATTCTCCTGTTCCCTGTGCGTCGGGATTTTCAGCACTCGGCTGTGTATAGCGTTCATTGCCGCGAACGCATCGTCTGCGCTTACAAGTAGTCTTTGCGAGGCATTAACAGCAGGTTTCTTCATCGCAATGCGAGAGGCATTCGTGAGAAAGGGCCGACTTACGACATACTGATTGTGCTCGCACCCTGACTTGTCAGGTAGATACTGATCTGCGCCGACGCCAAGGCCGATAAGGTCTCATCTACCAACTCTTGTTAAAACTCCGACGCAGATTATTCGGGCTTTCTGCACTTACTGCACACTCCAGTCATGTTCCGCATCTTGTGGCCAACTACCGTCACAATGGACATGTGAGTGGTGACGGCCACCTGGCCAAACCGCTCCAGCTCTTCCTTGAGCTTCAGAAGCGTGCTGGGATCTCCGGGAGACTGCACTGCGAGACTGACATGTCTCTCGCTCGTCGCTACTAGGTCCACCGGAATCTTGTTCCTCTCAAGCCGATCGAAGACCTGTGTCAGAAATCCTTGCGACTTGGTATTGCGGTTACAGACGACGTTGATGAGGAGGATATCATCCTTAACCGTCACCGCCGTTGGCTTTCTGCGCTCCTGCTGCGTCCCGTGGTACCCGTTCGTAAGCATGAAGCTTGACACCGGTATGGTCTCTCTTGAAGAACCTTCTGAGCTACCCGACGACGGGCTTGCCGGACTTAGCGGTGCGGATTTACTCGCAGAAGGGTAGATAATGGTGCCGTTTCCTGATGGTTTGAAGACGTTTTTCAAACGCAGTGGTATGCAAGCATCGCTGATTTGATCCATCGTTAGGGGATGGATGACCTTGAAATCGTTCAGAAACGCATGTCCTCATCCAGGAGCATATTGCAAAACCTACCTCACTCCCATAGTAGGTTAACTCCGTCGCTTCTTCTGCCGTAACGGTGGATAACAGCCGAGCAGATGGCACCTTTCTCGGATCTGCGGTGAATATGCCATCGACTTCTTTCCAGATCTGCAGCTCTTCCGCCCTCACGGCCACTGCGCACATAGCAGCGCAGAGGTCAGAGTATCCCCTTCCCACCGTTTGAAGTAACGAGTCCGGCATTATACCAAAAAAGCCTATAGTAGTCAGAGCTGTCTTCGAGTTCCCCTGTCCAAGCAGATCCCTTACCCGTCACGATAGGTATTTGCTGACCACACTGTCGGATCTTCCCGCCTATCTGGTCGGCCAATACGTGATAAAACTTGGGGCCGAGCCTCTCCAGCGCCGCCACTTGATCATGTATGGAGCTGCCGAAAGCTGATGATATGATACTATCAAGGAAGACTGGCTTTGCTGGAGTACCCTTGGATGAGATTTAGCTCTCCTATTCTCTCACAACTTTGGTTAGACAACTTACTATACTTGTCAAACAAGCCGCAACAATCATGCATGCAAGCTTTTCGCCAAGGGATATGACACGGTCCTTAGATCGTGGTGATAACTCCCCAACAATCTACAATTCACGAATTAGCGTGAGTCGTCCTGGCGCATGCTGGCAGGGTATACTCGCCTGGGCAGCAAGCAGAAACCTTTTGAGTCCCTCACACTCCTTCCTAATACCGACCACCGTGTCTTCGTGTACTTGCGTGTGCATGACGGCCCGTGTTGGGGAGCTTGCAAAGACCTGCAAAGCGTTCAAGTGATTATCCCTGATCAGGTCTACTAACTCGATCAGCCGCTTCTGAGAGTCGACGCCTAGCTCGGCGCATGCGATGCATTGCAGCAGCAAGCTCGTCGTCCCACTTGCTTTCAGAGTCCCAGACAAGGCCGAACAGACAATGATGAGATTGTGGCCCATGGCATACTGCGGGATGATGTTACAACAGATGCTGTCGAGCAACTTGCCGAGGCTGGTGCCGCCATACTTCTGGACCAGCCACGGCTTGGCCAACGCTGCTGTTACCATTGCGATGAGAGTGGTTCGAAGTCGGTAGATAAACACGTTTCTTTGAGTCTAGACTGATATGAATCAGTCAAGGAGAAGAGAAGTTTGTGTGCACTTGTGATGGGATGAACTGTATTGTCCCTATACATATCCGATATGGCCAGGCTGGCTAACAAAACTCTTTCTTCTCTTTTATTTACTGACGCGTTCTTCCAACTGCCTCTTTCGGTGGAAGCGACGGGCTAGAACATGGCCAAGCCGACAGAATCCACTGCCAAACTCGATCCCGCCGTACAACTACGGGTAAGGAAGGAGATTGAGGACTGGATGGGGACTAGAGTCACGGGAATTGATCTCCGGCGGCCGAGATATGTCCAACCATAGTCCTGCAGGATTGCGTCAGTCTGAATGGACCATCGTGAGGCTTCGAGGGTGCTCGACACGAAGCTGGCAGAAGGACAAGCGTTCGGCGTGGGCCGACTGCGGGATCGTGACCATGATCATCACACTGGGGCAATAAGGTGGTCCGAAAGGGGCAGGGAGAGGGATATTGCTTTCGAAATCGCCGGAAGATTCAAACGCCATTAAAAAGCCCTCCGCAGTATTCCTCAGGAAAACCCTCCTCCCGAGAACGGATTGGCCGGATCTGCTGTCTTGTCCGGAATTGAGAATGGACCTTGAATTACTCCAGGTAAAACAATGCTATCTCCCATATGTAAGGCAAGTCACATTTCCATGGGTGGGGGAAAGCAGGTTTGCAGGGCCGACCCCCAAATCCCGGCCGGCATTTATTCATAGGGCGGCGAGTAGATCATTTTCGACAACGGAGAGTACCTTTCTTCCCTTGGTATTCTCGGACATTCTTATAACTCGGTTTGTAAGCGGGGCGGCCCGGTGTCTGGATAGCTGTCTTCAGTATAGTCTCTGTTTTATCAGACTTGGGATTTCCCGCCTCGGCTGTGATGCGGCATCGCAGTTCTTTCTTGCAGTCTGATGGACCCGTCCGACCCGTTTACCGACTTATTACTCTCATCCTCGCTTTTTGTGTCGTACGGGGATAGATTACGAGGTGGATAAATAGGTGTCTACCTAGCTAAGGAGGTAGATATATCAAAATCCGACAGCCGAGCCGGAGAGCTCCGGGGCGCAGGGTAACCTCTGCCCCGTCGAAATTATTCCGACGTAACCATAGCACAGCTCTCCGCAAAGGCAAGTCAGCAGTAGGTTTGCATTTTTCCACACCTCCTGCTGACATGCCATCGAGAACGAGACGCCACGCGGTATGCAACAGCGGCAGTGGCATCTTCTAAGCACCTTATCCGCGCTGCGGGAATGGATATCGGGTGTGAGATGGGTAGGGTAGCTATCGCGTATCATCCTCACCGCTTGGGGTTGGTGTCTTATTTCTCTTCCCTTAGAAAAGTTCCGCGCTAAAGAAGAGGGTATGTGATGAGATATTGTACAACATGACTCGAATCGTCATGGGAGTTATCAAGTGCTTGCTATACAACTAAGGTAGATGAATATCAAGTATATGTCTTCAGAGCATCACTGTGTTGAGAATATTTTTGTTCACATTCGAGAAATATCCCTAGCTGAGAGTAGCAGTAGAATTAAGATCATTAATGCTCAAATATACTCAAATCCTCACCTAAAACTCCCTCCCATCGGAAATGCTATGCCCCTGACAAATACACAAACACAATACACCGCACCCCATCCCATTCCTCCTCACCAAGCCTCAACCTCGCCCGTCAAGCTAGCCCCTCCGGGCTGCGCCGTACGCTGTTCCTCCTCTTCATCCTCCTCATTATCGAGCAGCGCAGACTTGCCGCGGAAGAAGTGCGGGAAGTCCGCCTTCAGCTTATCTAGCACAAGCGCGCCGAGCTGCTCGAACTCGAGCAGGAAGCCGTCGTGGCCGTCGGAGGACCGGAGCACAGCGAGCCGGGCGCGTGGGAGGCACGCGGCGAGGCGCTCCTGCTGCTCCGGAAGGAACAGCGCGTCTGTCTCGACGCTGACGACGAGGGCGCCGGATGGTACGCCCCCGGCCAGGAAGATCTCGCGCAGGATGTCATCAGCGTTGGCGTCCCTGCCGTTCCTGTCGAGCGTCCGGCCCAGCGTCACATCGTGCGCGTCCATCTTGTTAGTGATGTGCAGGTAACAGTTGGCATCGAAGCGCTGGACGAACTTCTGGCCCTGATAATGCAGGTAGCCCTGGGCGGAGAAGGACGGGTCGCGCCGCGCACCCCAGCGCTTGCGGTCGTCGCCGCCTCTGTCTTTGGCGGTAATCGGTGAGCTTGGAGGGGTCGCCCCTGTCGCGGCGGTGGGCATATCCGTCCGCGGCAGGTCGAGAGGCGGCTCCGAGACCCGTCCCGGATTCTTCTGCCGCTGCTGGGGTTTGCGGCCGAAACGGTGATCGAAGCTCACGCATGAGCGGTACGTGAGCATGGCTACCATGCGTGCCGCGGCCAGACCCGCTGAGGGCTGCCCCTCGGGACAGGGCTCGTAGTAGCCGTCGTCGAATTTTGGGTCCGAGTATATGCACTGGCGCTGCGCCTCGGCCCACGAGATGCCCCAGGCGCTGTGGTCCGCGGCTGTCGCGATGGGGATGATGCTCTTGACGAAGCCCCTCTCGGTGCACAGCGGCCACTCGAGCGTTGTCATGCCTCCCATCGAGCCCCCGATCACGGCTGCGACCGACCGCACGCCAAGGGCGTCGAGGACGTATTTGTGTGCACTTCCATGCGAAGGGTGTTAGTATTGAGTCATATCTAAGCCAAAGTGAATTGTTTGACATACCGCACATCGTCACGAACCGTCGTCTGTGGAAACTCGCCAGCGTACCGCTGTCCCGTTCGTGGATCGATAGTGAGCGGAGACGCGCTTCCGTACGGCGATCCGAGCACGTTAGCGCAGAAGATGAAGAAGTGCGCAGGATCGAAGGCCTTTCCGCGCCCTAAGAGTGGACTCCACCAGTCGCTAATGTCGCTGCTCCCCGTAAGGGCGTGGCATATCACCAATACGTTGTCTCGAGACTCATTGAGGCGGCCCCAAGTCTTGTAGGCGACCGGGCATGATTCTAGGACCTCGCCTGAGTCGAGGGTCAACTCTGGTATGACGGCGAACTTCTGGTTCTGAATGAGATTGGCATAGAAGTTGTCTGTGTTTGGGTTGTGATCTAGAACTGCGTTATGTAAGAACGAACACACCTAGATCAACTCGGAAGCGGCCCACTTACAGGTTGCCATATTGATAGGATATTTGCTTGTAGTTTTCATGTACTGAAATTAGACTGAATCACGCAAGTGGACTGGCGAGTTTTAGTACCGTCGAGAGAGTTCTCGAACTGCTCGCAGGGCTAGGTGGGTACGTAGTAGGTATGACCATTCATATCTGTATGTGGTTACGTGGGCCGGCGGGTTAGGTTTGTTCCGGAAGAGCCCGCGTCTCTTGGTCAAACGCGGGACTATCAAGATTCCCGAGCAGCTGGGGAGCCGTCTGCATGTGCTTTAGCCACATACGCCATTGCAACGGAGGTTCCCAGCATAGCCTCTACTATGCACAGACTGAGACATACGTATCTCCCCCATATGGGCGATGTTCGGACTGCCGTGCTGCGAACCGGGATTTGCTTGGGTCGGGATCTGCGTCGTGCCGCAGGGTAACATGGCACCGTTGTAGCGCGTCTGCGGCAACCCAAGAATCGCCCCCACCCGTACGGTGTCTGCTATTTCCAGTTGTCATCGACCGGGGTCGACTGGTGTCCGGACTCTGATGTCCACGATGGCTTTGACCACTCTGAAAATGGTTGTACATAGCTAGGGCGCAAAAATAACATGAACAGCCCGATGCAGTGACCCGGTGCCGGCCCAGCCTGCATCTAACCATGAGTCACCCCATTGAAAAGGAGAACCCCATATAGCGAGATACGACCACACACCGTCGAGAGGCAGTTCTCGCTTATCCTTGGATGGGGAGTACAGCATCTGAACTTGCAAGTCGTCTCAGATCATTTCGGTTCCGTCAGTTTGGAGACCATGGCACCTGCTCGCGTGGTAAAAGTAGCTGCAGTGCAAGCTGCTCCTGTTTCGTTCGACCTCGACAAGAGCCTCGAGAAGCTGGTTAAGCTCACCGGGGAGGCGGCGGCAGGAGGAGCGGATCTTATCGTGTTCCCGTAAGTTGTTGCATACCCAACCCACGCCAATATGCTATGCCAGGCCTGGTAACACAACGGTACAGCGAAGCGTTTCTATCTGCATACCCCTGGCGATATGCTTTCGATGCCACGGTTGGAGCTCGAGAACAACGCGGTGCGTGTATCCGCTCGTGACACAAGGTGAGTTTCACTGCTAACCGCAAATAGGGAGACAATGGTACGCAAAGTATTACGACTCGGCCGTTGCTGTGCCCTCCCCTACGGTTGATATCATCTCGAACGCGGCCAAATCACACGGAGTGTATATTCAGGTCGGCCTAGTCGAGAAAGACGGGGGTACGCTATACTGTACCGCATTGCTAATGGGCAAGGACGGATCCGTGCTGCTAAAGCACCGCAAGGTGAGTTCCCCGGCCCAGTCGGAGTCTTTCCGCAGGAGCTGAGAATAGGATTAAGTTGATACCCACTGCCGCGGAGCGTCTCGTATGGGGCCGGGGAGCTGGAGATGGCCTGGGCGTTGTTCAGACCGACATTGGAAGGATTGGTACATTAATATGGTGAGAATGCCGGGTTGGACATGACAAATCAAAAGACTCACAGACTTTAGCTGGGAGAATTACATGCCTGCCGCGCGGCTAGCTCTCTATCAGCAGGGGGTCGAGTAAGATATCCGTTTGCTATCCGGAAGAAAGTCAAGTCTGGCTAATTCGGCTATCGGCAGGATCTATCTCGCACCCAACGCTGACGATTTGCCATCGTGGATCGCGTCAATGCAGCATATTGCCAAAGAGGGTCGGTGCTTCGTCGTGTCGGTGAACCAGATGTGCAAGGTCTCGGATTTCCCGACCGACTATCCACCCTTTGCGCCAGAGCATCACGATCGAAAGCCGGATGGCTCAAAATGGGAGCCCGAAGACGTTGTCAGCCGCGGAGGATCTCTCGTCGTCGGACCACTTGGCGTTCCTCTCACCGAACCTGTTTGGGACAAAGAAGAAATCATATTCGCCGATCTAAAGCTGTCTGAAGTGACAGAGTCGAGAGTGAGTTCAGAACTAAGCCGAGAATTGTAGTATTGAACTGACAACTTGGTCGTAGCTCGACTTTGACCCTGTCGGTAGTTACGCACGTCCAGACGTCTTGTAAGTCTTCCCTCCCAAACACCAGTTTCCCGTAGCACAGAGGCATGGTGCGGGGGCTTACGCATTGATAGCACCTTGGCTGTAAACACCAAGCCTGGGACAAATGTCAGCTTTACTACGTAGGCCAAGAACTTTGCTGGAGCGTGATAAAATGAAACTATCGCTGGTCTATAGATCGGGGGATACACGTGTCTCGATACAGTCAGTGCCTGATAGTTAGCTTCGAGCAATATACAGATGACTCTTGATTTCTTCTGTGGGAGGATCTACTGTGACAGTGATTGCTGTGAGAATACTTGCTTAGATCAAGTACCTAAATCATTATTATGAAGATTTCCTAGGCGCGTGGTTCTCACCTAACGACTGCGGAACTCGGAGAGAAAGACACTGGTACGCGCGGCCCGAGATTTTGGGTCGCCATATTTTGGCCGCCGGAGAAAGTAGTAAACACCATACTACTCTAGAATCTGACGTTATCTTGGCCACAAATGTGGGGGGCGCCACGGCTAGCATCATGGATGTGTGTGACGGGTGTGCGTATCATCTATGAAAGTACGGGGTATCTCAAGGCTCATCGGCACCTGGGTTTGTGGGGCCTATCATACGATGTTAGAGGGCACTTCGGGCTTTGCTCGAGTTACATTGCAGGCTGATGTTGGCCAGCAGCCATCCGGATATCTGCGGGAGTATCCTATCTTGTATAGCTGTCTTTGACTAGGGGGGTGTCGCAAGAGACGTACCTCGAGTAGGTATGTATGTATCCCCGATGATTCGGCCACCGTACACCGCGTCCGACATACATTTAACCCCGAGAATTGCTATATAAGTCAGCGTCAAGATAAATCTATGTGCTCACGAGCTATCAAGAAATAGCATACGTACCTGAGTATCTAACCAGCTACACGATGTCTCCGCCAGGATCGATCAGCAAGTTGGACTGGTAAGTCGTATGTCTCTTGTAAGAGAAGAATGCGTCTTTGACAGAAGTGACACAACAGGGAGCCCAGTTTCGACACGATAGCCGTGCACGGCGGGCAAGAACCAGATCCCATCAACGGTGCCAGAGCCGTACCTCTCTACCAGACTTCTGCGTATAACTTCTCTGATGCGGCTGACGGAGCCGGCAAGTTTGCGTGGTCCAAAGATGGATATGTCTACACGCGTATGGGAAACCCCACGAATACGGTTTTCGAAACTCGAATGAGCATGCTTGAGGGTGGTGTTGGAGCAGTAGCCACAGCGTCTGGCCACGCAGCCCAGGTGAACTTCCTGTTCAGAGGGATAAGAGCGTTGAAGTCCAAGTGCTAACTTGTAGCCCAGTTCATGGCCTTAACGCAATGTTGCGAACCAGGTAACAACTTCATCAGCACCAGTTGGCGTAAGTTTTCTAGTTGAAGACGTGAAGTATGTGTTTGTTATACTGAACCATCGGCATAACAGTGTACGGCGGCAGCTTCAACCAATTTCGAGTATATCTGAGCAAGTTCAAGATCAACGTCAAATGGGTGGTCGGAAACGACCCGGAGAAATTCGCCGAGGCGATTGACGAGAATACTCGAGCCATCTATATCGAGACCATCAGCAATCCCAAGCACAGCGTCCCTGACATCGCCGCGATTGCTGCCGTGGCTCATAAACAGGGCATTCCTCTAATTGTGGACAACACCTTTGGCATGGGTGGATACTTGTGCCAACCAATCAAGCTAGGAGGTATGAACTATACGACCATCATGACTTCTAATTGATGTGAATGCGTATAAGCTGATTCGACCTTTAAGCCGACATCGTAACGCATTCGGCCACCAAATGGATCGGCGGCCACGGCACCAGCATGGGCGGCATAGTGATTGACGGCGGCCATTTCGACTGGAGCGCGTCAGGAAAGTTCCCCGGCTTCACGGAGCCCGCCGAGGGCTACCACGGCATGCGGTTCTGGGATACGTACGGGAACAAGGCGTTGTCTGCCAAACTGCGAATGGACAGCATGCGTGATCTCGGCCCTTGCATGAGTCCCTTCAACGCCTGGCTATTCCTCCAAGGTCTCGAGACTATTTCCCTTCGCGGGCAGAGGACCGTCGAGAACACGCAGAAGCTTGCCGAGTGGCTCGAGGCACATCCTTGTGTTAACTGGGTGCTTTACCCCGGCTTGAAGTCACACCCCGACTATGCGCTGGCACAGAAGACCATGCCGAGGGGAGCAGGTGGCGTGTTGACATTTGGTGTGGTGAGTACATTTGTTTGAGATTTTATGTTATATGACGTTGCTGACGTTGTTGGTCGTAGGCAGGAAAAGTCGAACAAGTTCGCGCCGTCGTAGACAACATGAAGATGGCCAGCCACTTGGCCAACGTGGGGGATTGCAAAACGCTCATCATCCACCCTTGGGTCACGACACACCAGCAGATGCCCGACGAGGAGAAGATCAAGGGCGGCGTTACGCGTATGTCTATCTCCTAGTCCAGTCCTGAGTCCTTGGAGAATATTGTTACTGATGTATCTGCTCTTTGCGCGCAGCCGACCTCTTGCGTGTCAGTTTAGGTATCGAAGATTTCGAAGACATCAGGCGTGATTTCGAACAGGCCTTTAACGCAGCTGGCCTTCAGCCGGCGTCTAAGGATGGCAAAGATCCGTTCCAGACGGCCATGAATCTAGTCAGCGGAGGTTTCATGGGCAAGATGGCGACGGGCGCACCGAGACCTGGGACCGATGGCACGATTGGTTGAGGAATGAAGAGCTGAGGAAGGGTTCAAGATTGCATGAGCGGCTGAAGAGACATGTCACATAATACATCGAGATACCTCATCTCAATAATACATGCATGTTTGTGGTATTGCATAAGAAAAGAGAGATACATGCATGTATAAAGCCTAATCTTTCTATCAAGTACCTACCTCCTTTAGCGGGGTAATAATCGAGAGCCGAGGTACACCTTGACTTATATCAGTAATCATTTATTGAACCCTCGATGAACAGTTGCGATCTTTCGTCTTTCGTGTTCATACAATAGCGATATAGAAGTCTTTTGTTTCCTGTCTTCCTAGAGCACTGATCCGTCACCATGGGCGGCCGAATCGACGTGTACATCGACGTTGGTAAGACACAGCCCTCTTGTATAAGCAGCAAGTTTACATCTGACTGACTCGACACCCATTTCCAGCGTCGCTATACAGCTACATCGCATTCCACCAGCTTCTCAAGAACCAAGACGTGCTGAAGCAGCATGGCGTAGAAGTCGAGTGAGTTCCGTCCCGCGCCGGCACAATCCCGCGACGCATTCTCGGTGCCTACGTGGAGACTAACATGACGATACAGAATCCACCCCATTCTCCTTGGCGCCATGAACGGCAGCACCGGTAAGCAGTTACAGCGGCTCGGCCCGCACCATCATAGCCCAACTTACATATCCCTTTCCCCCTTACCTCCTCCTCTCTCCCCTCCCCCTCAACCCAAACCCCCAATCTAACCCTCCCCCCCCCTTACAACAGGCAACAAACCCCCCTGGACGCTCCCCGCCAAAGCCGCCTACCTCAAACACGACTCCCGGCGCTCCCTCGCCTTCGCCGGGCTCACCGGCGCCTCCGCGCCCGGCGACCTGATGGTCGCGGGGCGCACGCAGCTGCCGATGCGCGCGCTGCACCACGTCAAGACGCGGCACCCGGCGGCGGCCTACGAGGCCGCGTGGCGGCGGCTGCTGCGCGCCTTCTGGGTGCTGCACCGGCCGCCCAACACGCCGGAGGCGCTGGCCGCGGCGCTGTCTTCGGCTGGTGAGAGCGGCGAGGCGTCCCCGTTTACCGCCGACGAGGTCCGTGATATCGTCGCCGCGGCCGCGTCCGCCGAGTGCAAGGACGCGCTGCGCCGGACCACCGACGAGGCGCTGGGCCGTGGCGCGTTCGGGGCCCCGTGGCTGTGGGTTACTAACGGCGCTACCGGCCGGAGCGAGCCGTTTTTCGGCAGCGATAGGTGGCACCACGTGTATGAGTTTCTCGGCCTGCCGTATCAGAACGTCGTGCTGCTGCCGCCGTCTGGATCTGGGGAGGCGCCGCCTGCGAAGCTGTGACTTGCCTGGGTGACGTGTGTGGGGTTGGGAGTTACGGAGCTATGTTGTGTACTACGCAAGAGACTTGGAGCGAAGATGGCCGTGCTAGTATTGAGACTCCCATATATAAGAGCAAGGGCCCTTTAATTAAGGCAGTATACACAAGCTTTTATATGGTTCTCTATCCAAGTATATAAGTTTTAGTCATTAGCTATATCATAGGGTTGTAATTGTATGTGTGTTGTCGTCAAATATTCGTAAGGCCGTTTCGTCGTAGCGTCTTCGGTAAGAATCATAAACGTTCAAAGTCAAGAAATGAAAAATAGAAATGCACCCGAGATTGGCCATTCGAGGAGTCCAAGGGAATAGCAGGTTAAGAGATGTTTGTGTCTCAACCACTCGATATGGCGACGGTCTGTTAGACCGTGTCAAACGTTTCTTTCGTTGCAATCAACCTTTCCCTGTTCTTCGCCAACACCTTAGGGTCCCCGGAGTTCCACGTGGTGGCCTTGTTGATCGTCTTCTTACGCATGATGGCCAAGATGTCCTTCTCCATCGTGTCGATTCCTTTCTCGATCATCACGTCTTCTAACTTGTACTGTTTCTCGCGCCTGTGATCTATAAAGTACCAAGACAGCACGATGATGAGTGTTAATGGTACTGTGACCGCAAAGTATAGCCAGAGCTGGTTTGAAACCTGGGCACCTTCGCCCGAGGAGTCGCTCGGATCGCCGTAGTTTGGTCCTATACCAGTCAGTTTCGAAACCGAGGTCTTTTTGAACATGAAGAACATAAAAACAGGGGAAATTGCACATATCGGGTGGGTACATACCAACGTTGAAATCGAAAAACGTCATGCTGAAGATGGAAGCAATGAAAGTTCCGGGAAGAAACACGGCGCCGAGGAGGGACAGGGTCTTCATGGCAGTGCCGTCGCGCTTCGTAGCATGTGCCAAGCGCCTTTGTTGCGAGGCGATCTCGAGATTGAGTTTCGATTCCTTCTGGGCCATAATGTTGTACAGCTACAACCAGTCAGCAAGCTCCACGACGACGAATAGGGTCTAATGACTTACAGCTTGCCGTTGTATATGCAGTCTCTCCAGTGTCGTGTGAATATAGTGTTCCATACCCGTGAGCTTGACTCTGTAGAAGTCCAGTCTGGATAGCATGCTGCTATGCAACCTTCTCAGGGTTTGAGTACGTCTCTCGACTGGCACGTCGTCGATGAATTTCTTCATCGCCTCCTTGATCTCCTTGACAATTTCTTGGTAGGCCTGTGGCCGCTTCCAGAGCACCTGCGAGTGACACTCGACGAGATCGCGATTGATACCGTCAACGTCAAACTCCTCGTACACTTCTCTCTCGTCAATCTCATTGCGCAGAGTGATAGCATTCTCGAGCCGCCGCAGCCAGTCCCGTGCTACACGCTGCCTCTTGTCGTTATTGGATGACAGATCATGCGAGAGGACAATGACTGGAAGGAGAAGGGGATGGCCGACTTCAGAACAGCAAGCGGCGAGCTGCTTGAGCAAAGTGGCAATACCTGACGAGTCTGTCCCCTTGACAAATCCCGAGGTGATGCCAGTCTCATAGGAATATGATAGCACTATAAGAGCAGAAATTAGAAAATGTGTCGCTTCCAGGTTCATCGCTGCGTAAAGCAGACATCCTCGTCGGGCATAGACCGACACAAGGAGGTCGGAACATAGATGGGTAAACTTACTGATCTCCCAGCCTCGAGTCTTGCCCTTCTTCCGCACATCGGATTTGCGAAAGATGATTTCTAAGGAGTGTCAACTTCTCATTGTCTCTCGGAAACAAGTTTTATGCCTCCTCATGATAAGACGAGGGACACGAGGGCTTTGCTTACGTAGATGGCGGTCTTCTTCGTCGTGATCATGAGAACACCAAAAGAAGGGACCGACAAGGCTGCTACTCTCGATCCCTCCGAAGGGGAGGTGCCATGTCTGCAGCATCGCCGTTAATAAGATTCCTTCCCAAGACATAAGACTGTTGAGTGGTGACGACACTTGAGAAAGGCATACGACCCTGTCAAAAGAACAGAAAAGAAGAGTCGGCAATATAGGAAGAGGAGCTAGAGCAGTAAGCAGCCAAAATACATACCCTCACCATAGATTCATACAATTCCGGCTTCAGAGATACATGAAGGGGCGAAAATGTGTTGTCGTCGCTGGCGTCTTTCTGGACTCTGGCATTACATCAGCCATAGCTCCAGGTTCACAGAAGTAGCCGGCTTACACGAGGCGCATTCCATTGAGGAGCGTTACACCGTCTTTCAATTTCAGGGGTTCAAAGGCGCCCTATAACCACGTTAGTTCGCCGATGGAATAATACGTCAAGAGAAATCCGAGCTTGGAAGAGGTGATGCGAGGTGGTCATATAGGGGACCATGATATGGGGTGGGCATGGCTTACTCTGCAGTTGAGAAAGTTCTCAAATTCATCGTCGGTCAAGCCGTGTTCTTCGCATATGTCATATTCCGGGTTCTGGAGTCACAGCATGCGTGGTAAGTGTCTGCCTGTCTGGTAGAGGTTCCAAACGACTGGGAAAGCCAATGCCAGTCATGTGCAAGGCAGCACGTACCGAGTAGTTCAAGATTTCCAGGTAAGTCGTCTTCTCCTCCACCGTCGCGCACTCGTCAATGTGCCGGCGAAACATGTAGTTGTCCATATTGATGCCGGAGGAGCTCGAGGAGCTCGGACCGGCATACGCTAGATTGGAAAGGCGATAGGAAGCAAATGATATTAATCAAGACAAGCTACAGCTTAATCTTCATATGACTTGTCTTCATATGACTTGTGACGTGACGTGACGTGACGTGACGTGCAGCAGATGGAGGCGCAGACGTAGAAGTAGAAGTCAGACTGATGCGGAGGTGATCAAGCGAGGCGATGCTTCACCGAACTTCGAAGCTGCGAGTAATGTATCTTGAGGAGAAGTGCAGATTCCAAGGTCGAAAAGCGGATATCGGGTAGGGACATATGACATGTATAAGTAGATCTAGCTAAGCTCTAAAACTTAGCTAAGGTAAGGGAGGAAAAGAGCCCCAATATCCAAAATGGAATAGTTATATAATTCAGCCCGAAAAGAAGAGAAATAATATTAAAAAAATAAAATAAGAGGCGGGTAGACCACGTCGGGTTAGAAGCTTGTCCAGCTCGTAAGCAGCTGTGGAGAAGGAGGACGGGGGTTGGGATTGGACGGACTGCGGAGAACGAAAGCCGCGGCAGCTTCCCGACCATCCGTCCCAACCTTTTTTCAGATGTCTCATTTTTTCCCTCTTTATTCATACCTGACACATAATCTACAGGTAGCTGTCTAGCTGTATGGTAGAAATGTCAAGCGTGCGTGTCTCTCTTGGAGAGGTCAAGACTGATAATTATGATATTCCCTGTGGTTGTGGTCTACTGGTTTGCCTCGACACCATCTACCTATCTACCTCCTGCCTCCATAGCAGCCCTGGTAAAGACAACAAATAGAAATCTCCGCGTTCGACGAATTCAGGGTTTGATCAAGTCGATCTTCGAGTCGACCCGCGAGGCGCAGCGGCGAGAGTGGGGGTTCTCGGAGGGGTTCGCTCGCGCAGGATCGAGAGGGATAGAGCCTCATGCGGGTCTCCGTCTCGATGCCACCCAGTCACGTCTCCTCCGGGAGCGCTGGCAGGTTGGGTAGCATGGCACCAAATGGCAATCTCTCTATGGTTTGCTTGTGAAGGTGTGCTCATCATAACGTCTCAAGCTTAAGTGCTTACCATCCCCTTAGGTACCGTCCAACTTGATCAGGGATGACTCGCATGTAGACTCATGCCTCGCAAAACACACGCACGCCTTTCTACAAGACCAAGCCAGACCTGGCGCGTCAGACCTCGTCATAATCTTGTAGTGTATGTTGTAGTAAAACTGCAAGGCTAGTAGGTATACATTCGTGCGTCAACCGGACCCTTTGGCCGTGTGCACCCAGACGACATTCCAGATTGTCCGTCCAAGCGCAGGCTCTTGTTCTCTTATTCCCGTTATTCTCAATCGCATGTAGCGCCATAGCACTCGACATGATTTTCATGCCGCATCGGCCCAGTGTCACATCTTGGTCAGTCATAAACGGGCAAGGCGACCACGCGTCTTGGCCCAAGTCTAATCCAAAAGTTGGACAGTGCACTCTCCCTTCCCCAAGACCAGCTGCGTAGAAACCACCGACTTGTCTCAAAAGTCGGGGAAGAGGTAGCCATACCTATCCATGTTAGCGCCACGACACAAATCTCTCGTCCGAGTCTGATTGGCTCGACTTACTCGTCACCTCCTGACTGGCCATATTTCTCCGTCTCCTCTGGATACCTGTCAAACTGGCTGGCATCACCAGCGCCAGCCTTGACCGGAGGCGTGTACGGAGCATCAATGTCTTTTCTTGACAGCCTGTCCCACGTGACTTCTGAAAACCAAGAGTGCTTCTTCACGTCTTGCGATCCGCCGTACAGATTCCCCAGTCTCTTCGTTAGGTCTGGCGTGATGAGGAGCTCGAGCAGATTCTGCGCGTCCGGATGCACATATGCCGGGTACTTGACCTTACCCCTCAGGATGTTTTCGTAAATCTTCATTGGTGAACCGCCGTCCCAAAACGGCGTGTAGCCGCAGAGCATCTCGTAGATTAAGATGCCCAGAGACCACCTGAGCACGAGTCCGTCGTGAGCGGCGCGTCCACCAAGTACGTGCGGAAGTGATATAACTCACCAATCAACAGATTTGTTGTACCCCTTGTTCGAAACAACTTCGGGAGCCAAGTAGTCCGGAGTGCCACATAATGTCCACGTCTTGTCCGGGACCTTCTTGGCGAAACCAAAATCTGTTATTTTGAGGTGTCCGTGACGGTCGAGGAGCAAGTTTTCGGGCTTCAGGTCCCTATATATGATGTTTTTCGAATGCAGGTATTCGAGTGCAAGGGTGACTTCTGCGGCATAGAATTTAGCCACCGGGTTAGGAAATCGCTGATGCTAGTTAGCATAGGTGCGCGCTTCAAGGCCAGGAGCGAGGAACGAGGGGGGGCCGTCATACGCCTGATTTTCTTAGCAAGGAGAAGAGCTCGCCGCCTTCAACAAAATCCATCACCATGTACACGTTCCTTGGATCTTGGAAGGTTCCCCACAGCGTGATGAGGAACGGGTGCTTCACTTCCCCGAGCATCCGCCGCTCGTCGTTGGTGTGCTCGACTTGCTTCATCTTGAAGACCTGGACCTTCTTTAACACCTTGATGGCGTAGAATCTTTGGTTGTGCTTGGACTGCACCAGATGCACGCGACCGAAGCTTCCAGTGCCCAGAGTTCGCAGGAGATCGAAGTCGCCGAGCGAGTATTTTCCCTTGGTCACCCTCGCCTCCGAAGCCTGCGCCTGTGCCTGCGCCTGAGCCTGATTTTGCGGCGAAGGTGTTGCATGGTGACCTGCTCTTCGTATTAGATCAGAGAAGCGCCAACCTCGGTCCCTGCGTGGTTCCTTACCATCATTCTGCGGCAGGTTGATCAGGTTGTTGATGCTGGGCAGGCTCTGCGGGGTGCCCGCGTGCGCGGGGCTCGGCGTCGGCTGGAGGCCGTACGGCGCCGCTTGGACCGCCGAGGAATTCATTTGCGGCCCTCCACCGGCAGAGGCCCGTGTGTCCTGGCTGGCTCGAAGTGTAGGGTACGAGAGAGATCCGACGCTCGTTGCAACGGTGCTCTGCGTAGGAATGGTGGTAAGGGAGCTCGACTCGAACGTGGTCGCGGATGTCGGGGTAATTGGTGTAACTGGACTCGTCGGCTGGCTGAAGGAAGGGTCGGGTTTGTCCTCCTTCGCTCGCTTCTTCTTGAGGAATCCTAAAGTCGGCATATGATACGGTGTCTAGGAATTGAGGGAGCAGGGCCCTCGTATTGACCGATGTAATGGTTGTATCGACGTTCTACGAGGCTGACTCCGAGTAGTAGGGCTCGGCAGTCTGTATCGAGGCGATGCGATTGGCGCGAGCCGCAACTCTGGAATAATTGGTAGGACGGAGCGAATAGCCGAACAGCAGCTAGATATCAACCCAGCCTACGCCGCCCAGGTAGCTACCTACGTTAAGTAGATATGTAGGGATACCTAGGTATAGGTAGGTATGAAGATGGGTAACGAAACACCTGGGAAGCAGGAATTAGGTATTGTAGCTCAGGGCTGGACGAAGCGCTCTTTCACTAAGTATACGGCGGACGATGCAATGGACGGTCCAACGCAGACGATTGACACGGGCCTGTAGGTATGTAGCTGGCGATAATCGAACGTTAGGTAGAGAAAGACGACGGTTCAGCACAAGAGCAGTTGCTTCGCCTCTTTTCCTATAGCTGAACGAGATTGGTTGTCCTTATACAAAGAGATACAGAGAGAGAGAGAGCCGCCAGATTGGACCGATTGAGTCTTTAGAGCCTTTGCGCTATATGTCCTTTTTCCCTTCTGACGGATTGAGCAGGGGGAAAAAGGAAGGGCGAGCCGCACGCCGGTCTATCGATGCGCCAAAATCACTCGGAGATGTTGCGGTCGCCGGCACGAAACCAAGAGGCAACGAGTATACTGGATCGAATTCGACTGAGGGATACGACGCGGCACGGCAGGTAAGGATTTCGGAGACAGCAGCAAGTGTCGACTTGGCGAGCAAAAGGGGACGGACTTGGGATAGGCGGCCGAGTGGGCGGAATGACGACGGAGCGGGGGAAGAGCTAGGTAACTGTAGGCAAAGAAGTTCCCAGGTAAGTTTAGACACCTCGTAGCCTTGATCGATATCTAACTCTTACGATAGCAGAAAAAGCAGGTTAGGCAAGAGAAAAAGAACTAAGAGTCGAACGGTCTAGCTCGTAGTCGTAGGCATGTATCGGCGCCATGTACAGCCCACTGCTACTTGTACTTGGTGCGGCAAAAGAAAAATGGAAGAAAAAGGAGCAAGGTAAGATGCTCTTTACGGTCGAAGCACCAGCGCCTCCATAGCACGAGTCTGCTATTAGATATCCAGCAGGTCTTAGGTCTTAGGTCTTGGGTCTTGGGTCTTGGGTCTTGGGTCTAGTGGCTGATGGCGAAAAAGCCCCCAAACCGTGGGATTTCCTCAGACGGGGCTGGGACGCGAGACGAGGGAAGGAAGCATGTTAGGACGAGCAAGAGGATTGCAAGGTGGGGTTGATTTTTCTGTGTATTTTTTTTTTTTCCCTCTTCTTGTCTTGCATTTGTACCAATCATCGGTCGTAAAGGCGGGGGATACCTAAGGTCTCAACTGTGACCCGGGAACTTGCAACCTTGAAGTGACAAGCTGGAAGTACATCATTTTGGCTTGGAGACCGGGAACTAGAGCAATGTCAAACGAACCACGAGGCATGTCCAGTGAGCCTCTAGGCTCTTAGACTCGGCTATCAGGCCCTTAGCTGTGTCCCTAGAAGGTACTTGGCTTGGTTCTGCCGATTCGTCGCAGTTGGTGCTGGATCGAATCTGTACATGCAAAAGATTATTACGTAGATCATTCACAATTGTGGGCTGGAAAGCTGGGCAATCTGTCAACAAAAGAGGGTTCCATCGTCGTTCTAGATCGGGATTAAGATAAGATCCCAAGGAGCATTCGGCTCAGACCAGCGCAGTACGGTATATCGATGCTGTTCCCAGGTTGCCATCTTTTGTTTTGGTTTCGTGGTTGCATGCATACATCTGATAGACGAGCATCTGAAAGTTACCTACTACATGCCTAAAGGTAGAATTGTAGCTGCCGGGCTTATCGGATAGGCCTGCCGTGGAGATGTAGGCCTCGAGACCACCTGCAGCCCCATAACTCCTCGCTGTAAATCATATGTACATCGGATTGAGCCGTGGGGTGACCGGGTCAGATGCTGTACATATGTTGTACATCTATCAGCGAGTGGCGGTTTTGATATTACATACAGCATATTAGCACAAGTTGCCTCGTTCCGCGTCTGCTTCGATCCAGGACTTCGGTTCTTCAGATTACTGACAATCAGTAATATGATGCGGTAATACGACCTACTATGTCTCCTTGTAGCCGTAGGAATCTATAGAAATCAAGACTTACTCTTACCGCATACCACACCGAAACGAGGCACTCTCGATTCGATGGGTCCAATACGCAGTGCAACCCCACCTCTGATCGGCCTGATCCGTCTATGTATGTAGCTTTATTTTTTTTTTTTTCTTTTTTTGTTGCTGAGAGGTTCCGAATGATAACAGTCGTCTCTTCGTAGTGTTAGAACAAGCCAATCTAACAAGGGGATAGTCAAGGTAGGTAGTAGGCTGCCTCAAGACGAAAAACCATCAAGCCGGTAGGAATATATCAGACAATACTCCTGTCAGGCAACTTGTCAAATCATCCCATCTCGTATCGAGCTGTCACTGGCCGAGTTCGATCCAGATACCTCAAGATTCATAACTTTTATTATGTTGAGTACCGCTCTTAATTTTGGTTTTCTACTTTTACACAGCCATTCGACGCTTGCCAATCTCGCAAGACACAAAGGAGCCCATGACAATTCGCATGAGAAATCATGGTCTCGAAGTCTCATATGCGGTTGATACGTCCGTCTGTGTCGACCTTGGCACTACTGCTATCCCAACGTAGATCCTACGCGATATGTATGCCCTTCAGAACCGATGCGACCTCTTCTTGTTCGCCCGGTACGCCGTATACCCTACGTAGGAACCGCCGATAGCTAGACCAAAGAACATGATCTTGAAGAAGAACCAAGTCCAGGTGCCGCCCTGCTTCTGCTCCTGAGCCGGTTTCGCGCTTCCCCTACCAGGCGTCGTCTTACGAGCTGAGCCTCCTGGTATGTACAGGTTCTTGGCTTCGATGGCGATGATGTCGTGGTTGTCGCTCAGCTCGCCCGTCTCGGCGCTGAACCCAAGGTACGCCGCCTGAGGAATCGCCGGCGGCTCGCTCGTCTCGAAGCACAGTTGCCAGTCTTCCTCGTTCTTGTACTGGAGCTCCAGCTTCAGCGACTTGTCCTGGAAGTACGTCATCCTCAGTTTGGTCGGCACGTTGGCGTTTCGAATGCCCCGGGCGGAGCAGCCGGCGAATTCGGTATCCTTTCCGTCGTTGTCCTTGTTATACGACGTCTTGCCGTCGCCAACCATGGCCATGACGTACGGGAAGACCACGCCAGGACGATTGTTCTTATACGTGTCGATGAAGATGCCAAGGCCTTCGAAATTGTCGGCGTGTCCGAATACCGGTCCGGTCTGTCCTCGCTCTTTCGTAAGCCACATGGCGAAGCCATCCCCATATAGCTGATTTTTGCCATGGATCTTGAATTCCACCGTGAGCTCCCAGTTCGTAGCAGTGAGGGGTACGCGAGAAAACAGCCATCCATTCCGCGACGGGCGGTCCGATGATAGGCGGACATAACTGTGGAATAACGATTAACTTTGGGCTCTCCCCGAACCCAGGTCGCTGGTAATGGAGCGGAGAAGGACATACGAGTCTGTCCGGATTATCGTGTCCTGTCCGAAATCATACCATCGACTTTGCATCTCGGAGTCTAGGTAAGGTTGCTTCAACGTATGGGTTCGCAGCTAGAAGAGAAGATAAGAGGAATAAGTACATATTCGGCATTGGCTCTCAACGGCGCTTCGTTCCTCGGCGCGTAACTTACGGAAATAGTCCTGATGCTTCCATCCTCGTCGCGACTCACAGCACCCAAGGCTGTAGCCGCCAGCCACAGGGCTGACAGCGCTGCAAACCACATGGTGACACTTGATACTCGACACTCGATCGGGAGACAGGGATGTGGTGGACTTGGTGATGCGGTGGTACTGGGTAAAGGGGGGTGGTATGCAAGAAAGAAGCAAAGAAGAGATAAGCCACGAAGGAAAAATAAGATAGTTGTCGACCTGGTGCGGCGCAGAGGGCCGGAATGTTGTTCTGGGCTGGATGTGAGGAGGCAGAAAATCACCCACACACCCCAAGTTGATAGCTGGCCTCTGCGAAAATATCCGGGGTCGCTTCTAGAGTGGCAGTGGCCAGTCTGCCACTGAGCTACCCCTGTTTAGCTTTTTTGGCACAGTAAGTCCAGGGTACGCAGGTACCCATTAAGCATTAGGTGCAGTGAGCCGACAGCCCAGAACCCACTGTTCGTGGCCCCATCAGGGCCAGCAGGTACTGCAGGCACTGCACAGTTTAAGGGAGCGGAAATAGCCCAGCAAGCCCAGCCACACGGGGGTACCTGTAGTACAGCTGTACGATACAAGTACGGGGCCCATTTACCGGGGTCTTCAGTGCACACCCAGGACTGGCAGTACACAATACAGGCAAGGCAAGCCACACTAATACGCTAAGGCGACGTCACGTCAGTGCCCAGTCTAAGATTAAAGCAACACTAAAGCACGGGCTTCATCAAAGTCGCAAACAGTTCTTATTTCCTTATCGACTCCTACTGTACTCCGTAACTTTCGACCGTTTCATTCCTTTTCGGCTTCGAGTCTCTTCATGGGGCGTCTCTCAAACTTCTCAGCATGATACGACTACTGAGCAGTCCGTCGCCGGTCGGCTCTGAAGTATTTGCCGTCATCGCGCTACTTGTCCTCTCCCTCATCGTCCTCCTCATCCAACGACATTACCTCCCCTTGCGAACAACCCCAGCGTACCTTCTCGTACCCGTCTTCTTTGCGCTATGGCTTCCTGCCAGCATCGTGTTGCTCGTTCCTATCGATCTCGCGTCCAACGCTAGCGACGAGGCAAACAAGGGAATCTGGCTCCCACCTCGAGCCCTACTCGTGTCCTGGAGGATCTCGTACTGGTTGACCTTCGTCTTGACCTGGTAATCTTAGTCGCATGGCCCCTCAGAGGTATTCCGAGCATTTTACTGACAAATACAACCTCAGGTTCATACTTCCCATACTTGCCGAGTATTCCGATGCCGGTTATCGCGAACCGAAAGATCGAATTCTCTACTCGTTACGCCAGAATACCCAGTACTATGCGCTCGTTCTCGGATCGGCCGCTCTTGGTCTCATCTACTTCTTCATATCCTACGGGCCTTCGTTCACGTCGCTGAAGGGTTTGATATTGGCCCTCGCCTACTGCTGGGGTCTAATCCTGGCCATCTATCTAATGGGTCACGGTCTTGTTGCTATTCCTAGGAACCTGATCAAGAACTCGAGCGCAAGTCACCGCCTGCGACAACTTCAGGCGCATGCACCGAAACTCTACGAAAAGATGGAAGACGCCACGCTTAATATAGAAGAGCTCGAGGTCCAGGTGTCTGAACTGAGCAAGCGCAAGACGGGAAGCGCTAGGGATTTCCAGGACTGGATCGAGGAGTTGTCCGATATATGCAATATTCCCGAGTCCCGGCCCAGAACCGTACTGCCTCGAGCAGAAAACGACGGTCGCATAGTTCCGACAGTTATCACCGAGAAGTACCTCGCCGATCTTACTCGTCAGCTCGACCGCGCAAGACATGCCAGATCAAGATATGTCGACGAGTGGGACCGTCTGCTGTGCGATGCTTCGAGAACCCAAGCGATTTTAGACTCTGCGGCTTCGAAGAAACTCGATTTCGGGGCAAGCTCGCCGAACTCTTCTTTTTGGGACAGGACTACCATCCTCTCCCCCTATACACGATATATTTTCTTCTGTCTCATCGTCCCTTATCTGCGCATTTTTCTCGGCGGCTTCCTCGGACTCGCGTCAATATGTATCATATGGTCGGAACTAGTCAAGTCAGCCCTACCGTCATTGTCGGTAATCCGATATACCGTAATTCATCACTGGACAGGCGATGACGGTCGCGTTGGCTTCGCGGGTCAACTGATTGCCGCGCTGTGGATCATGTACATGTGTACCGCAGCTCTCCATTCGGTAACCGAAGTCAAGGTATGGCGTGGCCGCGCGCTGGTCCGGCGCAATACTGCGCACGAGTCGGCATTTTGGTATGCAGGTCAAGTTGCAAGACTAAGCGTGCCGCTGTCTTACAACTTCGTTACATTCTTATCTCCAAAGATATACGAAGAGACGACATTCTACGACATTCTTGGGCAATACGTCAACCTTACTCCCCTTGGCAAATGGTTCGACTACTTGTTTCCCATACTCGTCCTCGTTCCCGTACTCGCCACACTTTTTGGATTATACAGTAAGGTGAAGAGATTATTCGGGTTCGGCGTCGACATTGTGGACGAGGACGAAGACAGCCAGACCAGCTACGGTACCGGCTCCTGGCGGGAGGGGAGGGATCTTATCGAGCGCGAGCTAAATGGAACGTCGATCTCTCGGAGATTGGATGAAGCCGCCTCGAGATCCGCGACTGGGCGAAGCCGTGCCGCTCCGATACTGACGGTACCTGCGGCGCGAAACGAGGGCAGCCGAACTCCTTTTGCTACGTCGCCTTCATATCGGGATCAGCTCTCTACGAGAACAGCGCAATCCTCTCGGCCCAGGATCGTAGATTCCGAGCCCGAGGATGACAACTTCTTCGCAAACTTAGGGCACCGATTCAAGAACACCTTTGATACCATGGACACTCCGAAATGGCTTCAGGAGATCGGCGACGGATTCAAGAAGCCCAAATGGATGGGCGGCGGCGATGACGAAGCTGGCGAGAGCAGTACTAGAGCAGCTCGGAGCGATTCGGACATACGGCGATGGTTCGGTGGCGATGGTAGGATAAGGTTATAGGAATGTCTAGCATTGATAAATACCTAATTAATAGAGCTGATTTATTTTCAATTGTTATGACTTAAGTTTATGCCCCAATATCAGGGCAGGAGATTGTTCAACGAACAAATATTTGAAAACGGTGCCTACGTACACCTACTAGTAGCTTCGAGACCATTACCTTCTCAGGGACTGACCTGAGGGACTCACCTGCTTAGGGGCTGAAGTAGTCGGACTGTCAGGCATTTCGCCGGGACCTGGTTCTTTTAATCACGTGTCCCCATTTCGCCTGTGCGAAGAATAGCGTATAGTCCTAGCAACTGAACGTTCTCACATTTATTACGTAATGACGTGTTAAGACTTCAACTGGAATTACGACTTGCGTTTCTCTTCACAACTCCAACTCTTTGTATCTCAAGCAAGCGTCATATATTTATGCGAGTAGTTAACAATAAGTCAGCATATCTTTTCCTTAGCTCACGATCACCTTCAATTGCGTTTTCAATTGCTTATCGATTGTGTTTATAAGTTCGATTCATTCACCCGGACATCCGCCCGCCCGCTCCGAACAGCCCCGGAGCCGCCCCGGAGCCGCTCCGGAGCGGGCCGGCCCCACACGTGATCGCAGCGACCTCAACTCTAGACGTCCGACAGCCCAGACTTCGACATCATTCCATGATTCACGCATTCATTATGTATATCTCTCGGTTTCTTTAATTACGACGGTTTTATGATTTCTTACTGTGATGTGTTCTTATCTTCGCTTCTAATGTTTTCCAAAGTTCACGTATAACGTCGGTGGCCCCTAACCGGACCACCCCCTCAAGTGGGCCACCTAATTTTACACCGCTTTTTGTAATAGCTTACTTTTATATTTATAACAATAACATCAATTCTCAATTAAATTTAATATAAAATAGCTTATTTAATAGTAAAATGCTTGAATATTTTGAAAACAAAGTTGCGTAAGCGATTTTATATGTTAAAAGTGAAAAATTTATATGAAAAGCTTTAAAGCGTTACGGGGTTTTTCATATTATCTTGCGATGGTATATTAAAGGTGTTAAGCCGAAAAGACTTGCATATTGCTATTAATTAAAGCTATCTATTATTTAAGAAAATAAATTGGCCAATTGGGTGGTTAAACAATTGCTTTTAACCAATCTACCCTTTTATTAAATAGTGCGGTTGTTTGCCTGCTATATAGCTATTATTAATAGCGACGATAAGCCAGTAAATAAGGCCTGGCTTCGGCAATTTTGCAAAAGATATCCACATATTTTGATTTAAAAAAAGCGTTGTATTGATTTTAAACAAATTAATGATGCCATTAAGAAGGTATTATAATCCTGGTTTAAAAGGTTGCTTTTTGAAATAATTTAAGTAGTTAAATTGCAAAATTGTTGGAATTTTAACGAAGCTGGTATAATGGAAGGTCGTGGGGATAACGGATTAGTTCTAGGAATAGCTAAAAGCTAAAATATTTAAAAATCGTAGCCAAAATTACAAATGTGAACGTTTTTTATTAAATGCATCTTAGCAACCGGTCGATTTCTCCCCCCTTTAATCATTTTCAAAGGTAAAATGCTTTAATAACAATACATTTTAATTGAATTGAAACCTTATAAGGATTAGAGGTTCACTTTACACGAAAAGGCTTGGATTTGCAACGAAATGGCATTTAAATGGTTGCAAAAAGTGTTTCTTTCAAATATTATACCTAAAGGGATTTTCAAAGATACTATTCTTAAAAAACCCCAGCTTCTAATATGCGATAATTACAGCAGTTATATAACAGACAAATTCATATAAAAATGTTGCAAAAACAACGTATATTTACTATATTTGCCATCCCATACCTCACACGTATTACAATCATTAAATGTAGGGATATTTGGACTTTTAAAATAAGCTTACCGCAAATTTTTTAACAATTTTGGTCACCTAGCATTTAATACAACTTTTAAAAAGTGTAAATTTCTTTATTATTATATAAAAATACGTTAAAAGGCTTTAAATTTATTAAATATTTAAATAAGGTGGCGATTGTTTAAATTATAACCAGTTAATATATAAAAAGCATTTGATAATTCACTTGTTATTAAAAAGATGCCTAATAAGGCAATTAATATGCCTTTTAAGGATATAGAAAATATGGAAATAGCTTTCCAAATCAAATAAAAAACTTTTTATATAACAAGCCAGCTTCGCGATAAGCTGGCTTTATTTAACCAATTAGATCTTAATCCTTATATTAAGCAATTATTATTTAAAAAAATCAACAAAGCATTTAATAAAAAGAACACTAAATTAACTATCAAACAACGCAAATTAAAAGTGCTCCAGGCCTGCGTTGATAATATTCAGGCCCGAAAGCGCAAAAAGATCAAAATAAGCCTTAATAACAGATTCGCAAATATTAAAAAAATAAAGGAGGCCCAATTGGCTGCTAGAAAAATTGGCAGCAATAACGACGTCAATTCTATTGATTTTAAATCTATTGCTAGCACTATATCTTGTATAGAGATTGAGTTATAAGGGAGTGTTATAAGGGGGTTGGTTAGCTATAAGGTGGCCCATTTGGGGGGGTGGTCCGGTTGGGGGTCACCGACGTTAAGTTGAGTCTTATTAAAACAACCCACGAAACTAATATACATGTCTATTTACGTACCTATGTGCTAACGTCTCCCATATTTAAGATACTTTAACGATATGTAGAGAAAAAACATAACAAGTTCAGAGGATGTTATGTGATGCGAAGTCAGCATGTTACGTCTTACGGCAACGAACAGCAACTCGTAGATAGCAATTAGGTTTCTTGCAGACCTCGCATTACGGACATTTCATGGAGACTCCGTATATTTGTACACGTATACTCTAGTCATTGATCTTTAATAGTTTCTGATATAACGTAACTATAGACCAGATACCGCCTCCCACCCAAAGGACAAGGCATGATGCGAAGGCAGAATGCCTAGGTATCAAGTGGCCATTCACAAATGTTCAGCCGTATATTTATCCTAGGTCATATATCCCTATGACAATATATACTATAACGTATTACGTAGGGCCGGGAGGGTAGACATTGGATTCAAATCCAACAGGCACGGTGGTAGCCTGCCTAGCAGGGGCGAGCATATCCTTACGGGCTACATGGTAGTGAGGCACCCGGGCGTTGAACAGCACTAGATAAGCAGCCCGTATATTCGTTCTCCGGAATTCTAATCAGGAAAGCGCTTAGGGAGGGGTGATAGGAGGCGATAGGGCCTGCCGGTCCTGCCTCAGAGCAACTGGACGGGCAGCGAGGTACGGGACGGGCAGGGTAACCAGGCAATAAATTCCGCGCGCTCGACTTTTTAATCCTAACTAGTCCCGCATCAGTCGGCTGTCCCTCGCACTGGCAACTGATGCGCGTCAAATCAAACCCGAATTCTGCTTTACTTTTTTTACGAAAGAAACCCACGCTCGACACGCTCCGTTTTCTCAGCTCTACAACATCACCGCACGAATTTGCTCCAACGTGTGTGTTATCCTTACCTCCAAACCTCCTACATCACAAGTCCTTCCTAACAAATTCCAAGATATCAACACGAGCCTTCGTCTCCTTCGTCCTTCAGGATGTCAGCCACATGTGCGACTTGCAATTCGTCTTTTAAGACGAAGACGACCCTTCGTCAGCACCAGACCACGGCCCATCTCGGCAAGTCGTGCTTCTATACCGGCCTTCGTGCTGCCGCCCTCAAGCAAGAAGATGACAAAGCCATGGAGGCTTTGCTTGTCAAAGCCAACGAGCGCCGCGCCGGCAGAGCGACCCCCAAGAAGGGCCTATTCCACTGCCATTGGGGCAGTAAACACTGCCCCAAGAAGCGCCACTGGTACCGAAGCCTATCGTCTCTGAAGAGACATCTTCGTACCGTGCAACGAAAGCACGTCTTGGAGCACGAAGCCCGACGCGCCGAGGCGTCCGTCGCGATCTCTTCTCGCACCAGATCTCGGTAAGTTGATCACTTTTTCTCCTCATATCTGTGATTATTCAATTACATATTTTCCCCTAATATCCCTATAAATTTTCTCTGTATTCTCTACTTGCTTCTTGTCACTAACACCGACACAGAAAGTAAAGCCGCCCGGCTCTACTAAGCATGCAAGGCAAGGGGTTTGGGGTTTTGGTGCTCGGCTTGGTCGCATTGAGGGTTGTTTGGGTTTAAGGGATACCTTTTTTTTTCGGTTGGGAAACTGGCACCATCGACAATTCAGATTCATTTCTGACATCACATCGTGCAAGTCCTTCCAAAGTGATCATGATATATCTTCGAGTGACTGCTACTATAATTGCCCATTACCTGACGCTGAACGCCCGTAAAAACTTGAGGTTTCGCTCGAGTTGTTACACGGCCAGATACGGCCCGGGGTGCCAAGAGGTATACCAGAGCTTTATGGCTAATCGATTAGGCAATACCCTTATAAATATAGCTTTTAAAATAAAAATATTAATAATAAAACCATTAAAAATATTCTTATAAATTAAACCATTATATAACGATTTATAAAACGTATTAATAACATTTTAAACGTTTAAAAAAAATAAAAATAATTAATAAAAAACGATTAATTTAAAATATATAAATAAAAGCCTTTTTTTTAAAAAAAAAAAAGATGCAATTTTTAAATTTGAAAGAATTATTAATTAAATTTAAATAATTAATTTCGAATTTTATATTAATTTTTATTATAATATAAATTTTTTTAAAAATTTTTTTAATAATTTTAAAATATTTTAAATTATTTATAATAAATTTTTTATAATAATTAATTAAAACTTTATTATATCTAATTTTTTTAAAGTTTTTTTATTTATTAAAAATATATTTATTTTTTTAATTTAAATATAAAATTTTATTTTTAAATTATTATATAATTTAATAATTGTTTTTTTTTCGTTCATTTTATTTTAAAAATTTAATTTTAAAATTAACTTTTTTTTTTAATATATTTTTAATATAATTAATTAACTTTTTAATTATATTATTAAATAAATAAACGCGGTTAATTTTTAATTTAATTTAACCGATAAAATTTAATTAATTTTAATTATTATATAATAATAAAAAATATTTTTATTTTTAAATAAATAAAACTTTTTTTAATTTATTAATTATAATAAATTAATTTTATATAAATTTTTTAATTATAATATAATTATAATAATGTTTTAAATTATTATAATTATATCACGGCTTAAATTATAACCATTTTCGAAACAATTAAAGTTTTAAATTACGTGATTTAACTTGCAAATTTAAAATTTATATTGTAAGTTAATAAATTTAAAATAAACTTATAAACTTAAAAATTGTTATATAGGTTTAGCTATTTAAATAATATTTATAAAAAAAAATAAATATATAAAAATGGATTTTTTATTATATTTAGTTATTTATTTTTTAGTTATTAATTTAAATATTTAAGCCTTTTTAATATATAGATTACATTTAAATATAAAATATTTTTAAAATTTTTTTTATAATTAAAATCGTTAACTTTAAATTATTATTATTTTTTAAATTAAACTTTTTAAAGTGTGTAATTAACTTATAAAATTAAATTAATAAAAGTAATAAGTAAGATTGTAATATTTTAATAGCTTATTTAATTAATATTTAATGTTAATATAAGAAGAAAAGGACTTATTTATAAATAATTTTTAAAAACTTTTAAAGCATGCCATTTAAAAAAATAACAAAACAAATAAACGTTTTAATAACATTAAAATTAAATCTAATAATCACATTAATAGCTTTAATGTAAAGTTTATTAGTAATTAAATTATAAGTTATTATAATTAAAACATTTAAATCTTTAAAACCATTTTTAAAAATTAAAAAACTTATATAAAAATAATAATTGCAACATTTATTAAAATAACAATAAAAGCTTTAACGTTTAAACCTATAAAGGTTTTAAAAAAAAGAACCAGTAAATTAAAATAAATAACATTATTTGCAAAATAAGAATTATTATTATTAAAAAAAGAATTTAAAGAAGAAAAAGGGATTAAACCTACACAACCTTTTAAGAACCTGTTAGATTTATAAAATATTGAAAATATGGCATTTTTCCAAGCCAAAGGCTTTAAGTCTATTACTTTTAATAAATATAATAGAAAAAAAAACCCAAATGCATTTTTTATTTAAATACGTATTTATTTTAAGTTTTATAAAGGCTTAATTAAAGACGAGTAATAAAAGGTTTTAATAGCTTTATAGCTATTTATAAAACCAGCCTTTAAATGGTTTAAACTTATTTTTAAGAATCGACTTGAAAAAAAACCAGCAAACGTACCAAATATCACCAAATATATCTTTAAAGATTTCGATCATTTAAAAAAAAAAATCGACTTATATTTGGCAACCTTATTTATAAATAAAAAGCCAAAACCAAGCTATATCACTTTTAATAAAATAAATCAACCTTTGATTATGTTATTAAATTTAAAAAATTAACCATTAAATTAAGCCTACTTGTTAAAAGTCTTTTCTACCTTTTTTATAAAAAATTAAAGAAGTATGTAAAAAATAAATTTTATAATAAGAAAATCTATAAGAATTAAAACTTTAAATAGTTTGATATTTTGATAGAAAAGGTTATTACTATTAATAATAAAAACTTTAAAAGATATTTTAAAAAAAAAGAAAAGATTTTTAAAAATGAAAGGTTTTAATTTAATAGAAATAATAATCCTAAAAATGGATAATAACGAAACGAATGATATAAAGGCATAAGTATATGTTTAGATTTTATTAAATTAAATAATATTTAAAAGTAATAACGAAGATAATTAATTAATAAAGTAAAGATTAAATGTTTTAATTATAATAAAATGGGATATTTTAAAAGCAAATGTTGAAATTTTAAAAAATAACAACTTTAATAAAAAGAAATATTATAACTTAAAAAAGATAAGCGTTTTAAATTAAAGTTAAAAAAGAAAAGAAAATTAATAACATTTTCACGGTAATTATTAACTTAATGGAAGATAATAAAAACTTTAAAATTAATAAGTGCCTTATTTGCAAAAAAGAAATAATGTACGCTTGCAAATATTATTTTAAATACTTTTAATCTTTAATGGCAATTATAAACGATTGTAAATGCTATAAAAACAACTTAATGAAATGCTTAAAACATAAAATCGAACATTATAATAATAACTTTTTAACAATAAGAGAACAATTTAAAACTTATAAATATTATAAAAAAAAAGAAAAACCTTTTAATTTTAAATATCTTAAATATTAAAAAGTTAAAAAAGTTAAAGATATTTTAATTATAAGCTAACATTAGTTTAATTTTATTTAAAAAAAGTAATAAAAAAATGATTATTAATAACTTTATTAAAGTAAATGTTAAAATAAAAATTATAAAAAACATTGATAAAATAAATATAATTATAAATATTGGAAATATTGTATAAATAATTTTTATTAAGTATATATAAATGTTAAAATTAATAACTTATGGTTTTTAAAAAGTTTAAAGTTAAGTAGCGACATTGAAAAAAATAAATGTATTTATAAAATAGAATTATAATGGCTAGAATTTCTTAAAGCTTGCTATTTTTATTTGAGATTAAAACGTAATAAAACGGCAATATTTAAAAAATGTATATGTTATAATTTAATATTATATGATTTGTATAACTTTTTAAATATAAAAATAAATTTAAAAGAAGTATAAAAAAAATTAGAAAACCTTTATTTTAATAATATTAAAAGTGTTTTTATATAAAAAGATATGGAAAAGTAAATTATTTAAATCAAGGTTTGATATAAAAAACTTTAAAAACTTTATATAAAAAGTAATTTTAATAATTAAAGATATTAGCTAGACTATTATTTAATTAAATATGAAGAAATAAAGTTTTTTTTAATTATTAATTACGAAAAATACGATATATATTTAACATTTTATAAAAAGATCGAACTTTTTTAAAAATACTTATATGAAAAAGAAAAATAAAAGATTTTTACGAAATTATAAAATTAATATATAAAATTTATTATAAGAAAGAAGCCTTTTAATGAGTTTTATATTAAACTTTATTAAAAGGATTGTTATAAGGATTATTATTTAATTTACGCTTTTTTAAAAACAAAAAAATGAAAAAATAATAATTAAAAAAAAACGTTTAAAACGTTAAAAAAAGCTTATTAAAATAAGGCTAGTTTAAACTTTAGTTATAAAAAAGCATTTATTGGATTTTAATAATAAAATAGAAATAAAATTAAATATTAAAAGTTTTATTTAAAAAAATGAAAAGGTTTTTAAAAGTAAGGTATTAAAAAATTAACAAAGTTAAAATTTTATATAAAATCTAAATAAGGTTAAATAACATTTTAATAATATCCATTTAATATAAAGGAAAAATATATAAAATAATGATTAATTTAAAAGTTTAATAAAGTTATATTTTAATATAAATAATATAATAAGATAAAATAAAATAGGTTTATAAAGAAAATTTATATAAATTAATAATAATAAATGAAAATAAATTTATCTATTAAAATGATAAAATATTAAAAGAAATTATACTTTTTTTAATGGAAATTTAAAACCATTTCGAAACGATTATCTTTAATATTATAAATATTAATAATTACAATATAATATTGAAAGTTAATTGGCTTAAATTAAGCCATTTAAATATATATTAAAAAATAAGTTGTTTCTAATGAAATTAAATAGAAAAGTTAGCCTTTAAAGCTTTTAAAAAAAAAACGCAAATAATTTAAAGAAGTAAAATAAAAAACATATCGCTTATATATTTAAAAAATTAAAAATTAATAATCCATTATATAAAATATTATATAAGTATTTATAATTTTATAAAATGTTTAAAGATTAAATAAAAGAAAAATTGCTAAAACATAATTAATAAAATTATCAAATAAACTTTAAAAAAGGATAATTTTTAAAATTATTTTTAATATACCTTATAAATAAAAAAAAGTTAAAAGTATTATAAAAAGGAATTTAAAAGGATTTTAAAAAAAGATACATTTAAAAATTAAAATTAATATCTAGATATTTTATAGTAATAATACCTAAAGTTAATAAAAATGAAAAGCAAAAAATCGATAAAAATGGCAATAAAATATAATATAAAGTTATCAATTATTATCATTTAAATAATATTATTAAAAAAAATGGCCACGTTTTATTATTAATGAAATTTATAAAAGGTTAGATTAATAAAGTTAAGATTTTTATAACATTAAATCTTAAAAACAGCTATTATATAATTTAAATAGCCTAAAAATATAAGCAGTATATAACATTTAAAATAATATATAAACATTATAAATATAAAATAATGCCTTTTAAATTTATTAACGTTTTAATGTTATTTTAATATATAATTATAACAATTTTTAAAAAATATTTAAATATTTTTATATTTATTTACTTTAATAACATATTTATATACTTTAAAAATAAAAAAGATTATAAAAACATATTGCCTTAATATTAAAAACATTTTAAAAGGTTAATTTATTAGTTTACTTTATTAAAAGTAAATGACATATTAAAAAACTAAATTACCTAAGCTTTATTATTTATTACCTTTAAAAAAATACGCATTTAAAAAAGCAAAATAACAATAATTAAAAATTGGTTAAAATTAAAAAGCATTACGAAAATATAAACCTTTTATAGCTTTATAAATTATATTTAAAAATTAGTTGCAAATTTTAAAAACATTATTAAACCATTAATAAAACTAACTTATTAAAATTAATAAAAAGATGATATTTAAAAATTTAACAATAAAGCTAAAGTAGCTTTTTAACGTTTAAAAGATATAATTATAAAAAACTTAATTTAAAAGCTTTTAAATTATATAAAAATTAAATGATTTAAAATAAACGCTTTAAACTTTATAATTAAAGCAATTTTAAAATAATAAAAGTTAAATAAAAAATGGTACCTTATTATATATTATTTAAAAACATTATATAATATAAAACTTAAATATAAAATTTATAATAAAAAGTTATTAATAATTATTTAAATATTTAAAAAATAAAAACCATAGCTTAATAAAATTAAAAACTTTATTAATATTTACTTAAATTATAAAAACTTTATATAATTTATAATCATTTAAAAATTTAATTAAAGATATAAAAAATAAATGATATTTTTATTTTAATTTATTTTTAAAATTTATTATATTAAGGGAAAGGAAAATATTTAAACTAATTTTTTTAATAAAAAAGAAAATTATAAAATTAAAGTTGAAAAACGAAACATTTAAATGTTAAAATAATAACTAAATAAAGCAATTATTTTAATATATATATAAATTAATAAGGATAACCAAATTAAAAAATTTTAAAAAAAATATAATTAATAAAAAAAGAATTTATTTATAATGTAAAAAACACTTTAAATAAGGTTTATATATTAAAAAATATTTAAAAGAAATTCATTAAAAAATTTTTAAAACAAAGTTAAAAATATAAAAGACTTATAATTTTTTAAAATTTAAAGTAATAATCATTAAAATAATTAAAAAATATAATATATATAATTAAATTAAAAAAGTTAAATATAAGCTATATAAACTTTTTTAATTTATTAAAATATTAAATAAACCTTTTAATATTATAATATAAAATTTTATTATAAAATTATCAAAGTTAAAAAACTTAATTATAAAAACATATTATAATTTAATTTACGTAATTATTAATAAATTTATTAAATATAAATATTTTATATTATATAAAAAGAATTGCATTTTAAAATAACTTATATACGCATTTATTAAAGAAAATATTAGCAAATATGGAATTTTTAAATAAATGATATTAAATAAAAACTTTATTTTTATATTATATTATTGATAGATATTTATAAAAAAGATTAAAAGCAAGTAAAAGCTTTTTATTATAACTTATTTATAAATAAATAAATAAATAAAAAAATTTAATTAAACATTTAAACAATATTTAAAAAACTATATTAATAAATAATAAAACAATTAAATAAAATTGTTACTTTTAATTTAAAGCGTTTATAATATAGTAATTAATAAAGATATAAAAATGTTATTATATATTATATTATATGGATATAATATATATATTAAACGATAAAAACTAATTAATTATCACGGCTTAAATTACAACCTTATCGGAATTTTAAATGGTTTAAAAGTTACGTGATTAAATCAAAATGTTTGGTATTTAATTGAAATTAACTTGATTAAATTACTTATAACTTTATTAAGTTGGCATTAATTTAAATCAATTAAACCTAACTTAATTAACAAGTAAAAAATTTAAATATTAAAAATAAGTATATAAAAATGAATTTTTTATTATATTTAGTTATTTTTTCTCCAGTTATTAATTTAAATATTTAAGCTTTTTTAATATATAAATTGTATTTAAATATAAAGTACTTTTAAAATGTTTTTTATAATTAAAATTATTAACTTTAAACTATTATTATCCTTTAAATTAAGCTTTTTAAAATACGTATTTAACTTATAAAATTAAATTAATAAAAGTAATAAGCGAGATTATAACATTTTAATAACTTATTTAATTAATACCTAATATTAATATAAAAAAAAAAGGACTTACTTGCAAATAATTTTTAAAAACTTTTAAAGCATATTACTAAAAAAAATAACGAAATAAATAAACGTTTTAATAATATTAAAATCAAACCTAACAACCGCGTTAACAGCCTCGATGCAAAATTCACCAATAACCAAATTATAAATTGCTATATCTAAAGCATTTAAACCTTTAAAACCATTTTTAAAAACTAAAAGATTTATATAAAAAATAATAATTATAACATCTATCGAAATAATAATAAAAGCTTTAATGTTTAAACCTATAAAGGCTTTAAAAAAAGGGACCAATAAACCAAAATAAATAATACCATTTATAAAATAAAAATCATTATCATTAAAAGAAGAATTTTTTAAAAAAAAAGGAATTAAACCCATACAACCCTTTAAAAACCTATTAAACCTACAAAATATTAAAAATATAACATTTCCTCAAACCAAAAGCTTTAAACCTATTACCCTTAACAAATATAATAAAAAAAAAGATCTAAATGCATTTCTTATTTAAATACGCACCCACTTTAAATTTTATAAAGGCTTAATTAAAAATAAGCAATAAAAAATCTTAATAACTTTATAACTATTTATAAAACCAGCCTTTAAATAATTTAAACCCATCCTTAAAAATCGATTTGAAAAAAAACCAGCAAATATACCAAACATTATCAAGTATATCTTTAAAAACTTCGGCCACTTTAAAAAAAAAAATTCAACTCATATTTAGCAACCCTATTTGCAAATAAAAAGCCGAAGTTAAACTACACCACCTTTAATAAAATAAATTAGCCTTTAATTACGCCATTAAATTTAAAAAATTAGCCATTAAATTAAGCCTACTTATTAAAAGTCTCTTTTACCCCTTTTATAAAAAATTAAAAGAACATGTTAAAAACAAACTTTATAACGAAAAAATCTACAAGAATCAAAACCCCAAGCAATTCGATACCTTGGTAAAAAAGGCCATTACCATTAACAATAAAAACTTTAAAAAATATCTCAAGAAAAAAGAAGAAACCTTTAAAAACGAAAGGCCTTAATTCAATAAAAATAATAACCTTAAAAACGGGCAATAATAAAACGAATAATATAAAAGTATAAGCACACGTTTAAATCTTATTAAACTAAATAATATTTAAAAGCAATAGTAAAAACAACTAATTAATAAAGCAAAGATTAAATGCTTTAATTATAATAAAATAAGATGTTTTAAAAGCGAATGTTGAAGCTTTAAAAAATAACAACCTTAATAAAGAGAAATATCGCAGCTTAAAAAAAAATAAGCATCTTAAGCTAAAGTTAAAAAAAAAAAAAATCAACAACATCTTTACGATAATCATTAACT
The DNA here is from genome assembly GCA_022432365.1 of Hypoxylon sp. FL1284. Lineage (NCBI taxonomy): Eukaryota > Fungi > Ascomycota > Sordariomycetes > Xylariales > Hypoxylaceae > Hypoxylon > Hypoxylon sp. FL1284. The sequence continues at coordinate 1,423,628 of JAJJXE010000002.1, forward strand.
TAATAAAAAACAATAAAAACCTTAAAATTAACAAATGCCTTATTTGCAAAAAAAAAACAATACACGTTTATAAATATCATTTTAAACACCTTTAATCTTTAATGGCAATTATAAACGGTTATAAATGCTATAAAAACAATCCAATAAAATGCTTAAAACATAAAATCGAACACCATAACAATGACTTTCTAACAATAAAAAAACAATTTAAAACCTGCAAATATTATAAAAAAAAAGAACCTTCTAGTTCTAAATATTTTAAATACCAAAAAGTTAAAAAAGCTAAAAATATCCTAATCGTAAGCCAACATTGACTTGATCTCGCTTAAAAAAAGCAACAAAAAAATAACCATCAACAACTCCACTAAAATAAATGTCAAAATAAAAATTGCAAAAAACATCAATAAAATAAGCACGATTGCAAATATTGAAAATATTATACAAATAACTCTTGCCAAATACATATAAACGCTAAAATCAACAACGCATGGTTTTTAAAAAGCCTAAAGCCAAACAATAACACCAAAAAAAAATAAATATATTTACAAAACAAAACCACGATAGCCAGAATTCCTTAAAGCTTACTACCTCTATTTAAAATTAAAACGCAGCAAAATAGTAATATTCAAAAAATATATATGTTATAATTCAATACCATATGACTTACATAACCTCCTAAACATAAAAATAAATCTAAAAGAAATATAAAAAAAATTGAAAAACCTTTATCTTAACAATATTAAAAATGTTTTTACATAAAAAAACACGAAAAAGCAAATTATCCAAACCAAAGCTTGATATAAAAAACTTCGGAAATTTTATATAAAAAGCAACCCTAATAACCCAAAATATTAACCAAACTATTACCTAACCAAATATAGAAAAATAAAGTTCTCTTTAGTCACCAATTATAAAAAATACGACATGTATTTAGCACTTTATAAAAAAATTAAACTCTTTTATAAATAACCGTACAAAAAAAAAAAGCAAAAGATTTTCATAAAATTACAAAACCAATGTGTAAAATTTATTATAAAAAGAAGGCCCTTTAATGAATTTTATACCGAACCTTATTAAAAAAATTGCTATAAGGATTATTATTTAATCCACACCCTTTTAAAGGCAAAAGAATGGAGAAATAATAACAAAAAAAAACGTCCAAAACGCTAAAAAAAGCCCATTAAAATATGGTCAGTTTAAACTCTAGCCATGAAAAAACACCCACTAAATCTCGACAATAAAGCAAAAACAAAACCAAATATTAAAAGTCCTATTCAAAAAAATAAAAAGATTTTTAAAAATAAAACATTGAAAGATTAACGAAGTTAAAACCTTATATAAAATCTAGATAAAATTAAATAACATTTTAATAATACCCGTTTAATATAAAAAAAAAATATATAAAACAATGATTAATTTAAAAGCTTAATAAAGCTATATTTTAGCACAAGTAATATAATGAGATAAAATAAAATAGGTTTATAAAGAAAATTCATATAAATTAATAACGGTAAACGAAAGTAAGTTTATTTACCAAAATGGCAAAATATTAAAAAAAACCATACCTTTTTTAATGAAAATCTAAAACCACTTTAAAACGATTACCTTTAACATTGCAAATATTAATAATTATAATATGATATTAAAAGTTAATTAGCTTAAATTAAGCCATCTAAACATACATTAAAAGATAAGTTATTTTTAATAAAATCAAATAGAAAAGTTAGCCTTTAAAGCTCTTAAAAAAAAAGATGTAAGTAATTTAAAAAAGTAAAATAAGAAGCATATTGCTTATATGCTTAAAAAACCAAAAATTAATAATCTATTACGTAAAATACCACGTAAGTACTTATAATTTTACAAATTATTCAAAGATTAAATAAAAGAAAAATTTCTAGAATATAACCAATGGAATTATTAAATAAACTTTAAAAAAAAACAATTCTCGAAATTGTTTTTAATATACTTTAAATAAAGAAAAGTCAAAAATATTATAAAAAGAGATTTAAAAAGATTTTAAAAAAGGATACATTTAAAAATTAAAATTAACATTTAAATATCTTATAATAATGGTACTTAAAATCGACAAGGATAAAAAGCAAAAAATCAATGAAAATGGTAATAAAATATAGCGTAAAGTTATTAACTACCGCTATTTAAACAGCATTACCAAAAAAAATAGCCACGCTTTACCACTAATAAAGCTTATGAAAAATTAAATTAATAAAGCTAAAATTTTCACGGCGTTAAGCTTTAAAAACGGCTATTATATAATCTAAATAATTTAAGGATATAAATAATATATAACGTTTAAAATAATATATTAATATTATAAATATAAAATAATACCTTTTAAACTTACCAACGCTTCAATGTCATTTTAATATATAATTATAACGGTTTTTAAAAAATACCTAAATATTTTTATATTTATTTATTTTAATAATATATTTATATATTTTAAAAATAAAGAAAACTATAAGAAATATATTGTTTTAATATTAAAAACACTTTAAAAGGCCAACTTATTAATTTACTTTATTAAAAGCAAATGATATATTAAAAAGTTAAATTATTTAAACTTTATTATTACCTTTAAAAAGATACGCATTTAAAAAGACAAAATAACAACAATTAAAAACTGGTTAAAACCAAAAAGTATTATAAAAATATAAGCATTTTATAGCTTTATAAATTACGTTTAAAAATTAATCGCGAATTTTAAAAACATCGCCAAACCATTAATAAAACTAACTCGTTAAACCTAATAAAAAGATAATACTTAAAAATTTAACAACAAAACTAAAGCAACTTTTTAACGTTTAAAAGATATAATTATAAAAAACCTAATCCGAAAACTTCCGAACTATATAAAAACCAAATAACTTAAAACAAACGCTTTAAATTTTATAATTAAAGCAGTTTTAAAATAATAAAAACCAAACGGAAAATAATACCCCATTATATATTATTTAAAAGCATTACATAATACAAAACTTAAATATAAAATCTATAACAAAAAGTTATTAATAATTATTCAAGCATTTAAAAAATAAAAACCATAGCTTAATAAAACCAAAAACCCCATTGATATTTATTTAAATTATAAAAACCTTATATAATTTATAACCATTTAAAAACTTAACCAAAAATATAAAAAATAAATGATATTCTTATTTTAATTCAATTTTAAAATTTATTACATCAAAGAAAAGGAAAATATTCAAGCCGATCTTTTCAATAAAAAAGAAACTTATAAAACCAAAATCGAAAAACAAAACATCTAAATGTTAAAATAATAATCAAATGAAGTAATCATTTTAATACATATATAAATCAATAAAAATAACTAAATTAAAAAATTCCGAAAGAAATATAATTAATAAGAAAGAGATTTATTTATAATATAAAAAACACTTTAAAAAATATTAATATATAAAGGCAAAGTTTATATATTAAAAAATTTCACAAACATCTTTTATATAAACATTAAAAAATCTTTAAAACAAGGTTAAAAATGCAAAAAACCTACGATTTCTTAAAACTTAAAGCAATAATCATTAAAATAATTAAAAAATATAACATATACAATCAAATTAAAAAAGCTAAACACAAACCATATAAATTTCTCTAACTTATCGAAATATCAAATAAACCCTTTAATATTATAATATGAAATTTTATTACAAAATTACCAAAATTAAAAAACCTAGTTATAAAAACATATTATAACTTAATTTAAGTAATCATTAATAAACTTATTAAATATAAATACTTTATACCATATAGAAAAGATCACACCTTAAAACAACTTATATATATATTTATTAAAAAAATCATTAACAAGCACGGAATCTTTAAATAAATAATATTAAATAAAAACCCCATCTTTATATTACACTATTAATAAACATTTATAAAAAAAATTAAAAGCAAATAAAAGCTTTTTATTATAGCTTATTTTCAAACAAATAAATAAATAAAAAAACTTAACCAAATATTTAAGCAACATTTAAAAAACTATATCAATAATTAACAAAATAATTAAATAAAATTGCTACTTATAGCTTAAAATGCTTATAATATAACAGTTAACAAAGATATAAAAATGTTATCACATATTACGCTATATAGATATAATATATATATTAAATAATAAGAATTAACTAACAAAAAAACGTTAAAAATGCAAGCACCGGCTTTAAAAGCAAAGGTCTTTATAATAAAAATCTAAACACTACAATCCACATTTTAAAAACAATTATAATTCATTTAAAACAAAATGGCAAAATACTATAATAAAAAAAGAATTAAGAAACCAATCTTTAAAAGAAAAAATAAGATCTATTTACTTTAAAATAAGTAAAATTTAACGCTTAAAACACCATAAATTTACATAAAAAGGCCTAACGAAAAATTAAATTTCAAAAAATTAAAACCTTTTCTTATAAAAGAAGCCTTATTTAAAACCAATTACCGACTGATAATCCTATTAACAATGAAAATCTATACCAAAGTTTTTTATATAACAATGTTAAAACCAGCATTTAAAAACGCCAAACTTGCTAAAAACGTCGAATTAAAAAAAAAACCTAAAAAAATACAAAATCAAAACCATATTAAACTCAAGGTTAAATAAAAAACAAATTAAATACCTTATCAAATAAAAGAAATACCCATATAAAAATAATATATAAAAACCTATTAAACACTTTTAAAATGTAAAAGAAATGCTTAAAACATTTTACCGTTAAAATTTAAATCGGCTAAAATCGTTAAAGGATCTGCGTTCGGATCCAAGCCAGCTTAAAAGAAAAAAGAGGAGGCCGCAAAAACATTAAAAGAACCAACCTCTTATTAACAAGCCTGTTTTTCTTTACGCTTTAAACGCTTAAGCTTCTCTATAAACTAAACGCTTTAATTCATTATACGCTTCACCTTTTCAACTTAGAATTTTCGCTACTTATGCAATCTTTTAACATAATTAACGACTTGTTTTTTAATCCATCTAACCTTAGCTTTAACAACCTCTATTGCCTCTTCGGCAGCCTCTAATTCATCTTTTAAAAAATTAAATTTCTTTGCAATATCTACCACGTTAACTTGTAAAAAACCATACACATTATAGTAAGCGTAACCCAAATAAACACACTCTTAACAACGATCTAAGTTTTCAAAGGCGATATAAAAAACGTTATAATCTTTGCAATAAAAACAAAGCATTTAAAAAAAACCCTTTTTTAAAACCAATTTAAAAAAAGCAGCTTTATTTTTCAAAGCTTTTTTAATATAATAAAAATTATTAATTAATTTTTTAACTCTATTTAATATAACAATAATTAATAAAAATATCAAAAGAACCAATATAAGAAAGGAAAAAATTAACTTATTTATCTTTAAAACAAAAATCTTAAAAAAAAAGAAATAATGTCACGGCTTAAATTACAACCCTATCAAAATTTTAAATAATCTAAAAATCACGTAACTAAATTAAAATGCTTGGCATCTAATTAAAGCCAACTCAATTAAATTAGCTATAACTTCATTAAATTGGTATTAATTTAAATCAATTAAACCCAACTCAATTAACAAGTAAAAAACTTAAATATTAAAAATAAATATATAAAAATAAATTTCTTACTATATCTAATCATTCTTTCTCCAGTTATTAATCTAAATATTTAAACCTTTTTAACATATAAACTACACTTAAATATAAAATACCTTTAAAATCTCTTTTACAATTAAAATCGTTAACTTTAAACTATTATTACCCTTTAAACCAAACCTTTTAAAGTATATATCCGACCTATAAAGTTAAACTAATAAAAATAATAAGCAAGATCGTAACATTAATAATAAAGCATTAAAAATATAAACACTTATTTTAAAAGTAAAAATATTTATAATAAAAATCCAAACATTATAATTTATATTTTAAAAAAGATTATAATTCATTTAGAATAAAATAATAAAATATTATAATAAAAAAAGAATTGAAGAATCAATTTTTAAAAAAAAACAAGGTTTATTTATTTTAAAATAAGTAAAATTTAACGTTTAAAACATTACAAATTTGCATAAAAAAGCTTAACGAAAAATTAAATTTTAAAAAATTAAAACCTTTTTTTATAAAAGAAGTTTTATTTAAAATTAATTATCGATTAATAGTTTTATTAATAATGAAAATCCGTACTAAAGTTTTTTATATAATAATGTTAAAATTAGCATTTAAAAACGTTAAATTAAAAAAAACTTAAAAAAATATAAAATTAAATAAAAAATAAATTAAATACTTTATTAAATAAAAAAAATATTCACACGAAAATAATATATAAAAACTTATTAAGCATGTTTAAAATATAAAAAAAATATTTAAAGCATTTTATCGTTAAAATTTAAATCGGCTAAAATTATTAAAAGGTCCGCGTTTAGATTTAAGCTAACTTAAAAAAAAAAAAAGAGGCCATAAAAACATTAAAAAAACCGGCCTTTATTTAACAAGCCTTTTTTTTTTTACATTTAATACAATTTAATTCTTTAATAAAATTAAAACCACGCTTTATTATTTGCTTAAGTTTTTTAATTTAAAAGCGGCGCTGTTTTTAAAAACGGAGAATTTTAACGGTAAAAACTTGCGCCTTTTTTTTTGGCTTTTTTTAACTTCTTTTTTAAATTATAAAATTGAGAAGCCACTTTTAAAACCTTCTTTTTAATAATTTCATATATATTATAACGTAAACGGTTAAAACGAATATATTTAACGTAACAATTGAAATTTTTAAAAATAATATAAATCACTTTATAATTTTTATAATATAAGTAAAGCATTTTAAAGCGACCTTTAAAAAATATTGTTTAAATAAAAACAATACGGTTTTTAACAGTTTTTTTAACTTGATAAAAAGGTTAAAAGTTAAATTTAAAAACACCATGTTTTAATATTTTAAATAAAAATAAAAGTTAGTTTTTAAAAAAAAAAAAATGAAAAAAGGAAATTAACTTAATTATTTTTAAAATAAAGATTTTAAAAAAAAAGAAATAATGTTACGGCTTAAATTATAACCATTTTTAAAATAATTAAAGTTTTAAATCACGTGATTTAACTTACGAATTTAAAATTTATATTATAAATTAATAGATTTAAAATAAACTTATAAATTTAAAAATTGCTATATAGGTTTAATTATTTAAATAATATTTATAAAAAAAAAATAAATATATAAAAATGGATTTTTTATTATATTTAATCATTTATTTGTTAATTATTAATTTAAATATTTAAGCCTTTTTAACATATAATTATATTTAAATATAAAATACTTTTAAAATCTTTTTTATAATTAAAATTGTTAACTTTAAATTATTATTATTTTTTAAATCAAGCTGTTTGAAATATATAACCAACTTATAAAGTTAAACTAATAAAAATAATAAGCGGGATCGTAATAAATTATTAATATAATTATTAATAATTTAAATGTTTAATTTATAAAATTTTATTAATATATATATAATATTTATAATATTATTTAAATTTTTAATATTTAAATTAAAATAAATTATATTTAAAATTAAAATGCGTTTTATAAATAATATTTTTTAATATAAAATATATATAATTTTATAATTATTATATATTATATTAAATTAAAAATATCGAAAAAATAAATTAAATAATAATTTTATTTTTTTATTTTTATTTATTTTTAACAAATATATAAAATTAAATAAAATGTTTAACAAAATTTTATTAAATAAATAAAAAATTAAAATTAATAAAAAAAATATAAATTAATAAATTTTTTATAAATAAATTTAACATTTTAACGTTAATTTAATAATTTAATAATTTATATTATTATTATTTTTATTAAAATTTATATAAAATTAATAATTAATTAATTAATTAATATAAATTTAATTTTTTAAAATTTTCAAAAACGTGTTATTTTTTAAATTTTGTTTTAAATTTTTTAAGGTTTTTAATTTATTTATAATTAATAATTTTTATAAATTATTAACGTTGTTAAAATTAAAACTTTTAACTTTATTAAAAAAAATTTTTTTATTAAAATCATTTAAAAAATATAAATTTATATCGTTTTAAAAAAATTTAAAATTTAATTTAATATAATTTATATTAAATTTTTTATAATAAACGTTAATAATAAAAATTATTTTTTTAATTAATTTTAAAAGTTTTTAAAATATTAAATTTTAATTTTAATAATTTTAATAATAAAAAATTATTTCGATTATTTTTAAAATCGTTTTATAATTTATTTTTTTTTAATTAAAAAATTTAAAAAGTTTAAATAATTTATAAAATTTTAATAATTAATTCGCTTTTTTATCATTTTTATTAATTTAATATAATTTATTATAATTTAATAAATTATTTATTTATAATAAAAAAAATTAAAATATTGTTACGATCTGGTGGCTTATAAGCTAGAAAAGGAACCCGATATAAAACGTGGCCAACACAGTTAGAAAAGCCAGCCGGATAAAAGGTTTACCCAATCGATTAGGTAACCAAGGTCACGTAACACCCCTCGCTACCCTTGCTACCCACGAAGCGCAAATAGCCGCTACCTTTAAAACATAGGTAGCCGCTACCCCCGCTACCTTCGGAGTTAAAGGCGCCTTATAAAAATTACGGGATATATAAAAAGGGTTATTTCTTTTGTTATATTAATTCCGTAGCTATCAATTTAAGTTTATAATTATATTTTGAATATAAAAAAGAAATTTTTACAATTTAAACCTTTTAAATTTAACGTTATTATTACTTTTAAATCAAGATTTTATAACGACTTTTATATTAATAAGGCTTATAATATAAATTAAAATTTATTATATTTTATTATCGTTAAAATGTTTAATAAATAATAAATTTAATAAACGTAATAATTTTTATTTTATTAATTTAATATTAATCTTTAATAATTTAATATTAAATTTTTTATTAAAAGTTTTATATATAATTATTTAAAATATTAATATAATAAAATTTCATATTATATTTTTTATAATTATTTTTAATTTATAAAATTTTATTATATATTATAATAAATAATAATAATAATAAATACGATTTTATTTAAATAATTATTAATTTATTTATTATAATAATTTATTTTATATTTTTTTAAATAAATAAAAAAAAAATAAATGTTTTTATTAAAATTGTCACGGCCCAAATTACGACCCTGTCGGAAGTTTGAATGGTCCGAGGGTCACGTGACTGAATCAAGATGCTTGGCATCCAGTTGGAGCCAACTCGGTTGAGTTGGCGACAACTCCATTGAGTTAACATTAACTTAAGACAGTTAAGCCCAATTCAACTGACAGGTAAAGGACTTAGGCATGGAGAATGAGTATATAAGGATGGATTTCCTATTGTATCTAGTCATTCATTCTTCAGCTATTAATCTAAGTATTCAAACCTTTTTAATATTTAGATTACATTTGAATATAAAGTACCCTTAAAATCTTTTTTATAATTAGAAATGTTAATCTTAGACTATTATTACCTTTTAAACCAAGACCTTTAGAATATATATCTAACCTATGAAGTTAGACTAATAGAAGTAATAGGCGGGATTGTAACATTTTAATAGCTTGCTTGGTTAATACCTAGTATTAACATAGGAAAAAGAGGATTCATTTACGGACAATTTTCAAAGACCTTCAAGGCATGCTACCAAAGAAAATAACGGAACAGACAAACGTTTTAGTAACACCGAAATCAAACCCAACAACCACGTTAACAGCCCCGACGCAGAATTCACCGGTAACCAGATCACAAGTCGCTGCAGCCAAGGCATTTAAACCTTTAAAACCTTTTCCAGAGATTAAAAGACCCATATAAGAAATAATAATTGCAACACCTATTGAAGTAATAGCAAAAGCTTTAACGTTTAAACTTATAAAGGCCTTAAAAGAAGGGATTAATAAATCAAAATAAATAATACCATTTGTAGAACAAGAATTATTATTATTAAAAGAAGAATTTAAAGAAGAAGAAGGGATTAAACTCATATAATCCCCTAAAAACCTGTTAAATCCATAGGATATTGAAAATATAACATTTCTTCAAGCCAAAGGCTTTAAATCTATTGCCTTTAACAGGTACAATGGAAAAGAAGATCTAGATGTATTTCTTATTTAAATGCGCACCTATTTTAAATTTTACAAGGGCTTAATCGAGGATGAGCAATAGAAGGTTTTAGTAGCCTTATAGTTATTTACAAGACCAGCCTTTAAATGATTTAAACCCATTTTTAAGGATTGATTTAAAAAGAAACTAGCAGATGTACCAGATATCACCAAGTATATTTTTAAAGATTTCAACCACTTTAAAGAAAAGATTTGACTCATATTTAGCGACTTTATTTGCAAATAGAAAGCCGAAGCCAAGCTATATCACCTTTAATAGAACAAGTTAGCCTTTAACTACGTTATTAAATTCAAGAAATTGACCATTAAATTAGGCCTATTTGTTAAAAGTCTTTTCTATCCCTTTTATAAAGGATTAAAGGAGTATGTTAAGAATAAATTTTATAATAAGAAAATCTATAAGGATTAAGACCTCAAGTAGTTTGATACCTTGGTAGAGAAGGTTATTATCATTAATAATAAAAACTTTAAGAGATATTTTGAGAAGAAAGGAGGGATTTCTTGGAATGGAAGGCTTTAGTTTAATAGGAATAATGACCTTAGAAACGGGCAATAATAAAACGGATGATATAAAGGCATAGGTACACGTTCAAACCTTATTAAGTTAAATAATATTTAAAAGTAATAATAAAGGTAACTAATTAATAAGTTAAAGATTAAATGCTTTAACTGTGATAAAATAAGATATTTTAAGAGTAAGTGTTGAAGCTTTAAGAAATAATAATCTCGATAGGGAGGAATATTATAGCCTAAACAAAGATAGGTGTTTCAAATTAAAATCAAGGAAGAAAAAAAGATTAGCAGCATTTTTATAGTAATCACTAACTTGGTGGAAGATAATAAAGACTCTAAGACTAACGAATGTTTTATTTGCGGAGGAGAGACAATGTACGCTTGCAAATATCATCTTGGACACTTTTAATCTTTAATGGTAATTATGAACGGCTGTAAATGCCATGAAGATAGCCTAGAGAAATGCCTAAAATATAAGATCGGACGTCATAACGATAACTTTTTAATAATGAAGGAATAACTTGAGGCAGCTTAAATTAGCAGTAAAACCATGGAAGAATTGATTTGAAATGAACGGCAGATATTTAGGGAATTATTGAATTAGGAAGAACCTTTTAGTTTTAAATATCTTGGACATTAAAAAGTTAAGGAAGCTGAAGATATTTTAACCATAAGCCAACATTGGCTTGACCTTGCCTAGGAAGAATAATAGAAGAATGACCATTGACAATTCCACTGGAGTAAGTGTTAAGATAAAGATTGCAAGGAACATTAATAGGATAAGTATGACTATGAATATTAGAGATATTGCATAAATGACTTATGTTGAGTATATATGAGCGCCAAGATTGACAATGCATGGTTTTTAGAAAGCCTGGAGCTAAGTAGTGACATTAAAGAAAACGAGTGTATCTATAAAGCAAAATTATAATGGCCAGAATTCCCTAGAGCCTGCTACCTTCATCCGAGATTAGGACGTAGCAAGATAGCAATATTTAAAAGATGCATATGTTATAGTTTAATATTATATAACTTATATGACCTTTTAAATATAGGAGTAAGTTTAGAAGAAATATAAGAAGAATTAAAGAGCCTTTATCTTAGCGATATTAAAAGTGTTTTTATGTAAAAAGATATGGAAAAATAGATTATCTAGATCAAGGCATGATATAAAAAACTTTGGAGACTTTATGTGGAAAGTAATCCTAATAATCAAGGATATTGGCTAGATTATTACCTAATTATGTATAAAAAAATAGAATTCTTCCCAATTATTAACTATGAAAAATATGGCATGTATTTAACATTTCACGAGGAAGTTGAACTTCTTTGAGAACATTTATATAAAGGAGAAAAATAAAAGATTTTTATAAAGTTACAAAACCAATATGCGAAATTTATTATAAAAAGAAGGCCTTTTAATGAGTTTTATATTAAACCTTACTAGAAGGATTGCTTTAAAGATTATTACTTGATTTATACCCTTTTAAAGGTAAGGGAATGAAGAAATAATAACCAAAAAAGAATGTCTAAAATGTTAAAGAAAGCCCATTGGAATATGGCTAGCTTAAACTCCAGCCATGGAGAAGCATCCACCAAATCTTGATAGCAAGGCAAAAATAAAACCAAGTATTAAAAGTCTTATTTAAAAAAATGGAAAGGTTTTTAAAAATAAGACATTAAGAGACTAATAAAGTTAAGATCTTATATGAAATCTAAATAGGATTAAATAATATTTTAGTAGTATTTATCCGATATAAAGAAAAGATATATAAAGCAATGATTAATTTAAGAGTTTAATAAAGTTATATTTTAGCATAAGTAGTATAATGAGATAAGATAAAATGGGTTTATAAGGAAAATTCATATAAATTGGTAATGGTAGATGGAAGTAAGTTTATCTATTAGAATGGCAGGATATTAAGAGAAATCATACCCTTTTTAATGGAAATTCAAGATCACCTTAAAACAATTACCCTTGATATTGCAAATATTAACAATCATGATATAATATTGGGAGTCAATTGGCTTAGGTTAAGCCATTTAAGCATACATTAGAAAACAGGTCGTTTTTAATGGGATTAAATAGAAAAGTTAGCCTTTGGAACTTTTGAGAAAAAAGATGCAAGTAATTTGAAAAAGTAAAATGAAAAGCACATTGCTTATATGTTTAAAAAACTAAAAGTTGAAGATCTATTACGTAAAGTATTATAAGAGTACTTATAATTTCATAAATTATTCAAAGATTAAATAAAAAAAGAATTGTTAGAATATAACTAATGAAATCATTAAATAACCCTTAAAGAAGGATAGTTTTTAAAATTGTTTCTTGTATACCTTATAAATAAAGAAAAGTTATAAGCATTATGAAAAGGAATCTAAAAGGATCTTGAAAAAGGATATATTTAAGAATTAAAATTAGCATCTGGATATCCTATAATAATAATACCTAAAGTCGACAAAGACGGAAAGCAGAAGATCGATAAAAACGGCAACAAAGTATGGCGTAAAGTTATTAACTATTGTCATTTGAATAGTATCATTAAGAAAAATGGCCACACTTTACCATTAATGAAGCTTATAAAAGGATAGATTAGTAGAGCCAAGATTTTCACGGTGTTAGACCTTAAAAACAGCTATTATATAATCTAAATGGCCTAAGGATATAAATAGTACATAATATTTAAAATAATATACAAACATTATAAATATAAGGTAATGCCTTTTGGACTTATCAACGCCCCAACGTTATTTTAACATATAATTATAACAATCTTTAAAAAGTACCTGGATATCTTTATATTTATTTACCTTAATAACATACTTATATATTTTGAAAATAAGGAAGATTATAAAAAGCATGTTACCTTAATATTAAAAGCATTCCAAAAGGCTAACCTGTTAATCCACCCCATTAAAAGCAAATGGCACGTTAAAAAGCTAAATTACCTAGGCTTCACCGTTATCCTTAAAAAGATATACATTTAAAAAGGCAAGATAGTAACAGTCAAAGACTGGTTAAAACTAAAAAGCGTCACGGAAGTACAAGCATTTCATGGCTTTATGAATTACATCCAAAGATTAATTGCAAATTTTAAAGATATTGCCAGACCGTTAATAGAACTAATTTATCAAATCTAATAAAAGGATAGTACCTGGAAATTTAACAATAAAGTTAAAGCAGCTTTTTAACGCTTTAAAGATGTAATTATAGAAAACCCAATCCGAAAGCTTCTAGATTACATGAAGGCCAAACAACTTAAGATAAACGCTTTAAACTTTGCAATCAAAGCGGTTTTAAAATAACAAGAACCAAACGAAAAGTGGTACCTTATTATATATTATTTAAAGGCATTATACAATGCAAAACTTAGATATAAGATCTATAACAAGGAGTTACTAGCTATCATTCGAGCATTTAAAGAATAGGAGCCATGGCTCAATGAAATCAAAGACCCCATTAACATCTACTCAAACCATAAAAACCTTACGTAATTTATGACTACTCAGAAACTTAACTAGAGACATAAAAGATGGATGATATTCCTATCCTAATTCAACTTCAAGATCTATCATATCAAGGGAAAGGAAAACATCCAAGCCGATCTTTTTAATAAAAGAGGAGACTACGAAACCAAGGTTGAAAAACGAAACATCTAAATGTTAAAACAACAAGAAGACGGAACAGTCATCCTAGTACATATATAAATCAATAAGGATAACTAGATTAAAAGATTTCAAAAGAAATATAATTAATAAAAAAAAGACTTGCTTGTAATACAGAGAACATCCTAAAAAATATTAATATATAAAGGCAAGGTTTATATACCAAAAAACATTAGAAAGGAATTTACCAAAGAATTCTATGAACACCCTTTACATGAACATCAAGGAATCTTCAAAACAAGGTTAAAAATGCAAAAGATCTACAACTTTCCAAGACTTAAGGCAATAATCATTAAGGTAATCAAAGAATGCGATATATACAATTAAGTTAAAGGAGTTAAATACAAGCCATATAAACTTTTCTAACCTATTAAAGTACCAAGTAAACCCTTTGACACCATAGCATGGGACTTTGTTATAAGATTATCAAAGTTAAGAGACCTAGTTATAGGAACATATTATAATTTAATCTAGGTAATTGTTAATAAATTCATTAAGTATGGATATTTTGTACCATATAGAAAAGATTGCATTTTAGAATAGCTTGTGTATGCATTTATTAAGGAAATCATTAGTAAATATGGAATCTTTAAATAAGTGATATTAAATAAAAACCCTATCTTTATATTACATTATTGGCAAACATTTATAAAAAAGATTAGAAGCAAGTAAAAGCTTTTTATCATAGCTTATCCATAGATGGATGGATAGATAGAAAGACTTAATTAAACATTTAAGTAACACTTAAAAAGCTATATTAATAACCAATAAGATAATTGAATAAAGTTGCTACCTTTGGCTTAAAGCGTTTATAATATAACAGTTAATAAGGATATGAAAATGTTATCATATATTGTATTATATAAATATAATATATATATTAAACGATAAGAACTGAATAATAATGAAACATTAAAAGTGCAAACACTTGTTTTAAAAGTAGAAGTATTTGTAATAGAAATCTAAACATTATAATCCACACTTTAAAAATGATTATAATTCATCTAGAACAAGATAATAAAATATTATAATAGGAGAAGGATTAAAGGATTAATTTTTAAAAAAGGAGATAAGGTTTATTTACTTTAAAATAAGTAAAATTTAACGCTTAAAACACCATAGATTTGCATGAAAAGGCCTAGTAAAAAATTGGATTTCAAGAAATTGAAACCTTTTTTTATAAAAGAAGTTTTATTTAAAACCAATTACCAATTAATAATCCTGTTAATAATGAAAATCTATATCAAAGTCTTCTATATAATAATGCTAAAACTAGCATCCAAAAACGCCAAACTTGCCAAAAACGTTAAATTAAAAGAAGACCTAGAAAAATATAAAATTAAAACCATACTAGACTTAAGATTAAATAAAGGATAAATTAAATACCTTATTAAATAAAAAGGATATCCATATAAAGATAATATATGAGAACCTATCAAACACTTTCAAAATATAAAGAAAATGTTTAAGGTATTTTACTACCAAAATCCAGATCGGCCAAGATCGCTGAAAGGTCCGCGTTTAGATCCAAGCCAACCCAAAAGAAAAAAAGGAAGGCCGTAGAAATATTAAAAGTACCGGCTTTTGCCTAACAAGCCTCTTCCTTCTCATGCTTCAAACGCTCGAGCTCCTTCATAAATTAAACGCCCCAATTCACCATACGTTTTACCTTTCCAGCCTAGAATTTTCGCTATTTATGCAGTTTTTTAACACGATTAGCGGCATGTTTTTCAATCCGTTTAGCCTCAGCTTTAGCAACCTTTGCTGCCTTTTTAGCAACCTTTAATTCATTTTTAAAAAAATGAAACTTCTTTGCAATATTTGCCACGCCAGTTTGCAAAAAACCGTATACATTGTAATAAGTGCAACCCAACCGAACATACTCTTAACAACGATCTAAATCTTTAAAAGCAATATAAAAAACGTTATGATCTTTGCAATAAAAATAAGGCATTTAAAAAAAACCCTTTTTTAAAACCAATTCAAAAAAAGCAGCTTTATTTTCTAAAGCTTTTCCAATACGACAAAAATCGCTAATCGATTTTTCAACTCTACCTAACATAACAATAATTAATGAAAATATCAAAAAGACCGATACAAGAAGGAAAAAAACTAACCTATTTATCTTTAAAACAAAGATCCTAAAAGAAAAGGAATAATATCACAGCCTAAATTACAACCCTATTAAAAGTTTAAATGATCCAAAGGTCACATGACTAAATCAAGATACTTGACATCCAATTAAAACCAACTCAATTAAGTTGGCAACAACTCCATTAAATTAACATTAACTCAAAACAATTAAACCCAACTCAACTAACAAATAAAAGACTCAAACATGGAGAATGAATATATAAGGATGAATTTCCTACTATATCTAATCATTCATTCTTCAGCTATCAATTTAAATATTCAAGCCTTTTTAATATTCAGACTACACTTAAATATAAAATACCCTTAAAATCTCTTTTACAATCAAAAATGTCAATCCTAAACTATTATTACCCTTCAAACCAAAACCCCTAAAATACGTATCCAACCTATAAAATCAAACTAACAAAAGTAATAGGCGGGATCGTAATAAAAATTTATTAAAAATATTACGAAATATTTTTAAATATTTTTTTATATAAATATAATTTTTTATTTATAAATAAATAAATAAATTAAACAATTAAATTAAATATTTTAAATATATTTTTATATTTTATTAATTATAAAATTAATAATTAAATTTATATATTATAATATTTTTTTTAATATATTTAATCTTTTTATATAAATTATAAATATTATTTTATAATTTATAATTTATTATATAATATTTTAAAAAATTTTAATAATAATTTATATATTTATTAATTAATTATATTAAATATAAAAAAATTAAAAAAAAAATATTTATTTTTTTTTAAATTTTAAAAAATTAAATTTGTTATTATTATTTTATTTATATTATTTAAAAATTAAAAACATTTATAATTTATTTTACAATTTAATATTTTTTAATTTTAATTAAATTTTATAATAAATAAATTTAATAAAATTTAAAAATTATTTATTAAAAATAATTAAATATTTTTTAATTATAAATAAAAATATAAAATATTTAATTAAATAAAACAATAATTAAAAAAAATTAAATTTAAAAATTATAAAACTATTTATTTAATAATAAAATAAAAATTATAATTAAATAATTTTATTAATATAATTTTAATAAGTTAAAAATTTTTTAAATTAATAAATTATAATAAACGTTTAAAAATAAATTTTTTAAAAAAATATTATATATTATATAATTAAATATAATTTAAAATATTAAAAAATATATTAAAATTTTATAATTAATTAATTAAATAATATTTTTATAAATATAATTTTTAAAATAAAAATATTAATAATAAAAATATTAAAAATATTTTTACAAATTAAATTATTTTATAATAATTTATAAAATATATTAATAATATTTTAAACATTTAAAAAAAATAAAAATAATTAACAAAAAACGGTTAATTTAATTTATATAAATAAAAACTTTTAGAATTTAAAAAAATTATTAATTAAATTTAAATAATTAATTTCGAGTTTTATACCAGCTTTTATTACACGAATATACGATAATATTACTTCGCGTAATTCCTTTAATATTAAACACGCAAACGTAACATTTAATGAATGAGCCGGCATTTATTAAAGTACCTAGCGTATATGCCTAATCTGGACATAACTTGAAGCTATTCGCAACATGAAGAAAACGACCGTGTTCGTTCACCTACAGTTTAAGGACTGTTAAGCATCGCCACCTAAGTGTAACCAGACCGAGTAACTCGCCGTCCGTATTCCCGTCATTGTAATTTAGCTACACCTAATAATCGTTGTCATCGCGGCCAAACCCAGCGCCTTCACGCTTTGCCCGTCCCTTCTCTTCCATGCGGTCGCTGTTGATGGCTGATCCGATCTCTGTGACCCAGTTGGTTAGCCAGCGCTCTTCAGACAGGCTCAGAAAGATCGAAATTGTTGTAGATCTAAGGAATCAAGTACTTACTCTCCATGAGCTTGCCAGCAGTGCTATCGCCCTTGCGGTCAGAGTTGGTGTTGTCATCGTCGCCGTAGCTGGACGTGTTCGCGTTGCGAGATCCGTACGAGTCGGTGTTGTCTCGGTTCGACGATCCGTACGAACGGTCGTTGTCGTTGTTGTTGGACGACTCGTATGTGTCGTTGTTACCAGAGCCGTAAGTGTTGGAGTTCGTGTTCCGAGATGAGCCGTAGCTGTTATCGTCGTCTCGAGACGAAGCGTAGGTGTTGGACGTCTTGTTCCCGGATCCGTAGGTGTTGTCGCTGGAACCATAGGCGTTACTCTTGTTCGATCCGAAGTTGTCCGTGTTGCTCGAGCCGTAGGTGTTACTGTCATTGGAGCCATAGGTATTTCTGTCGTTCGAGCCGTACGAGTTGTCGTTATCGTTGTCTCTCCGAGAGCCGTAGCTGTTCGTGTTGTCGCCGCCGGAGCTGTACGGCTTAGAAGACCCGTAGGTGGTATCGTCGTCGCGGCGGCTGGAGCCGTACGAATCGCTGTTATCTCGGCGAGAGGAGCCGTATGAATCGTCGTTATCGTTTCCTCGACGGTTCAACGACCCGTACGAATCGTTGGAGCCGTACGTGTTGTTGTCGGACGGATCCCTTCCGCCGTAGCTGTTACCATCGTTGGACTGTCTAGGGTGTTAGATGTGAGGAGGGAGCCTTCGGGGGGAAAGACGATCACGTACGTAGTCGTCACTACGACCGTGGCTAGACTGTATTGCATGTCAGCGTCACCATTGCTAGTAAGTATGATGTGAGGTATACCTACGTTATCGTTGTAAGACATGTTGATGGTGGGATCTGAGTGCTGATTCAAGTGCGCTATGAAAAAAAGTCTGCTTCAACTCAGTGGATGGTTTATAAGGGGTACGTTAACTCAGGGAAGGCTCAGGAGAGGAAAAGTTATATAGATAGATCAATCGTCACTAGAGGCACGATGAGAAAGAATGAGTCCCCGAGCTAGGAAGAGGAGAGCTTCAGAGCTACCTGACACGACGTCATTGGATGCCTCCGAAGAGACCGGTGAGCGAGCTACATCAAGTTCGGCGAAGACGAGGGCGCCACGGTGGATCTTGACCTCGAACCTGGGCATGGCTTGTTCAAGATGGCCGGGGAAGTATCCCACTTCAGCTTCCCGCATATTCATATATTGAGTGACTTGACCAATCACGTCGGCGAGTTGTCTTTGTTCTGGGCGTAGTTCAGCTCGCCATGCGACTCCACCATCCCTCACGGCATGCAACAAGTCACTAGTCTTGGTTTCGTGCAGCCACTTGCAACAAAATGTCTTAATTCCCCAGTCTCTACATAGTACAAGCATAGTACGGGATCTAGATCTCCTAGTGTCTCTTAGATGTGTAGGATCGGTCGGCGAGCCGTACATCAGTAGGCGTGCTACTGCTAAAATGGTTGGTCGAAGCCACGTCTTCTTGACTTGATTATCACAAAGCCAAAGAAATACAAGAACGCCGTAACTGTCCTGCGTCAATTGGTAAAGAAAATGACGCGAAACATTCCTTGACCTGACTGTTTCACAAGACGCTACTCAAGACGTCATGAATGATGTATTGATCGTGATGTATTTGGAGTTCAGCTTCAAGCTAAGCTGTTCTGTGCCAAGGAAATCCAGACTTATGTCCCTTTTCAGATCACGTATGTATGATTACGAAATGTAAGATCAACCCATCAAGCTTTATTTCAAATAGCTGTGTAAGACCGTCTACGTAGGCGTGATTATGATATACGATATTTAGCGGAATTTCACTACTGGACTCCTAAGGTAAAAATGGATTGAATACGAAGATGGAAAAGGGGAAGGGGGGAAAAGGGGAAGGGGGGAAAAGGGGAAGGGGGGGGGTTACGAAATGGAAGAGCAACTAAGACAGACCCGAGACTTGCATGCATTCACATATAAAAATGATTAGAACATAGCAACATATTATACATGTATTATTACTTCGCAGAATTGATTGATCTTTGCTGAACATCTGTTGAAGCAGGACGTCTGACTCGCATAGCGCCAAAGTATCTTCCTGGCGGCCTTTTGTTTGCCGCCCCAAGTTCTAGTCTACTGTATGCAAATGCCATGCTATGAATAGAAGTCTTGGGAACCCGTCTCGCTGAAGAACTCCAATGGAAGCTCTAAAACCACGTTGGTGTGATCCTCCCCCATTACATGTCTGCGATATCCGGTCTATAGGGGTATATTGCAGGTTTACTCCTTGAGCGGAGACGCTTTGCATTGGACAATACGTCCGTGGCATCAGCACCTTTGCATAGCGAAAGAAGCTAAGAGAAACAGACTGCCATTGCTAGGGGTACATGCAAGCGACTTCGAACTTTGGATGGCGCCGACTCGTCGTGCTCATGATAGAGTTGCGTCAATCCCACTCGCATGAACGACTCCGTCGCCGCCCTTCGCAGGCATTGCGATCGGCTTATTTCGGACCTTTTCAGTCAGCGCCACCATCTCTTTCAGCATAAGATCCCGAGTGTTGCGGGCTAGCTCATCGACATCTTCGGGTTGTAACCCAGCAGTGGGAATCGGGTCGAGGACTGCATGGTGTAGAATGTTAGTGTCATCTTCGACGGTGTTTCACCAAGTCATGTTACCTTTGACGGGGATCTTTCCAGATCTAAAAACGAAGTCCTTAATGTAGAGCACGTGCGAATAGTTGGCGACTACCACAGGGACGATGGGTACGCCAGCCTGAACGGCAAGGTGGAAGGCACCCTTCTTGAAGGGTAGAAGCTCGGGGTCCTTGGTGTAGCTGCGCGTGCCTTCGGGAAACATGTAGACGCTCTGCTTGCGTTTCTGGATCTCGCTAGCAGCGCCGGCCATCGCGCTCCTCGCATCCTTCGAATTCTTTCGATCGATGAAGACGGTGCCGCTCAAGGCCATGAACCATCCCAAGAACGGCACCTTCTTCAACGACTTCTTGGCTGTCACGCTGCAGTATTTGGGGAACATGCACCCGAGCATGAGAACGTCCAACTCGGTCTGGTGGTTCCCGATAAATACGGCGGGCCGGACCGTGTCTAGATGGTGCTTCGGATCGCTGACCTCGAAGGTGACGCCGATGGTGAGGGCCATGATATACTTAAAGGCGCGCGCCGTGACCCATTGGGCGATCTGTTCGCGACCGAGAATTCGGAGGACTATAGAGGCCAAGACTCCGTAGGAGGCGCATATTATGAGGGAGATGTAGGCCGAGAGCGAGCGGGCGATGAAGCCGGCCAGAGGAAAGACGGCGGAGAGGATGTACATGGCGACGACGAGGGCGGCATAACCCGCGGAAAAGTAGGTCAAGGCAGAAGAGATAGACATGTTGTGGAGGGCATCGGCGCCCTTTTACGCAAAGGAGGTAGGCTTAGGTACGGAGGGACCGGTGCTTGGTCGAAGAGAAGCGGTTGGGAGTCGGTCAGGACGGGTTGGGACTATTGGAGGCAGATAGTCAAACGAATCTGTCAGGTTACAGAATAGCCTGGAACAAGTTGCATTCGTAGTCACAGTCCACTGCCATCACAAGACCGCTCCTGTGCCATGATGCAGGGAAGAGATTAAGGACGTAGAATGAATTGTTTGGTGGAGTGGAAGAACGGTAGAGTGGCAGCTGAGTGGAGGTCACTTTTTCTTTCCCCCCGACAACTGGACAGCCTTGATTTGTTGAGGGGTGGCGGGACACCGTCCAGGCTTGGCGTCCGACTGGACGGGTTCCTAGGACGTTCTGGCGAGCCCTGACCTGGCCTGCTTATTAGGCCTGCTAGGCCTGCTAGGCCGGACCTCTTAGGTTTGCTAGGCCTTCTAGGGGGCTCTGGTTTAGGGACCTGCTGCTGTTTGTACGGTTCTGTGCTAAACTGTACCGCCAAAGAAAAAAGTCATTTGGGGAACAGTGCAACCCTCCCGGCCTTTTCGAGCTCAACCCCAAAATCCGCATGTGATTCAACCCCACAAAAGGCTGTCAGACGGACTCTTAGGCTGCATACAAGGATACTTCCCCATGTCCATTTCCCGATGTCTGCATGTCTGCTTGTATGCATCAATCCCCGATCTCAGGTCACGCTCAGAAGTGAACCTCTATAATCAATCTGGCTGCAGACCATCTATCATTTCTCAATAGCGATATGTGACAAGACATTGTTCTCAATCTTGACTCCTGGGATGTGCGGAGATAAAATCCAAACGTCACTGGCATCTCCTCTACGCTGTTCGTACGTGCTTCACGAATATATCGCTTTTCGAAATCCTTTATAGGTCCCTCAAGAACATGTTGGCAGTATTACCAAGGATCCAAAGCGCCTAGGCAAGTAACAGACCCTTTAATCATGTGTCGCCTCTTGTAACCTTGACTTACCAAATATCTTCACCTCGTCAGGCACAGTAACAATTGTGTTGTTACTATGTATATGCTCACCCCTCCAGGATTACACAAGTGATTGTGTAAAATCAGACTTTCTCTGTACCCCTCAAATGCACAGGACGAGTTCTCCAGCCAGTTGGGTAATGCTAACTTGGATTGGGTTAACTTACTACCAATGCCACGGGTAGTACTGCGCAAACGCGCAGCTATGTCTTCATGTACAGTCCAGTACATTGTGGACATCAAGCTGCCGTGATGTGGTACAGTTCCGTCGGTTGCTTTCACTGAGACGCATCTAATGTTCATCACATGCCGCCGAAGAAAGACTTGTCAAGAGGCTGCCTCAGCTTGTCGCGGATATGTACGCCGGCGAAGGGTCTTATTTCCTCATCGGTTTCGGTTCTTGTTAGAGTTGCGTGGCTTGCCCCTTGTCCCATGCAAGTAGACGGGACCAGCCGCTGTGGGAATTGCTTGTCTGGAAAATCGGATGGCTGCCTTGCAATATCCATGCGTACGCCATACAAGTCTTTCCAGAAGCCTATAAATCGCACATCTATCTGGGTTTCATCACCAATAGAGTCATAGAAGCTGAGAAGCCAAGATAGAGAGCCAGACTGCTACTATTGAGGAGGTTCGTGTGCATAGTGTAAGGAACCCGCACATCCCGTCGAGAATAAACACCGCCGAGTCTCTCGAATGAAACGCTTCACCTGAGTCTACCTTAGGTACTTAGGGTATACTGTTTGATGACTTTTTAGTCCGACATGTTTATAAATAGAAGCGTGGTGTCCAGGTGGTGAGATGGGCACTGTACGATTTACAACTGTATCTCAGATTTGGGCAAGAAACACTCTGGTTATTTTAACGGTTATTATGAGGAGGGGTTTAGTTTCCTATATGTGTACAGTTTACTTGACATAACAAAGTGCGCCACCCGTCGAAGTAATTTGTTCAGATACCTGTTCGTCCCATCTCACATAATTCGAGAGACTTGAAAAAAGGTCCAAGTAGATATACACCGGCCATCAAGCAGTGCTTCCATTGTGGCCCGGTGTGAACGCGTACTCTCTCACCGCAACTTGTCTGCGGGTAGCCACAAGCTGACGCAAGTGTCCCTTTCGAGACGACTATACTATTTACTATAGACTACGATCCGGAGATCTTCTTATTCTCTTATGCTCTCTATATTGAGGCTTAGCACTAATATGTCTTCCCCGATCTCCGAGTTCCCCGCCTAGCTTCTCCAAGTTGATTATGCAGGCGTGATTGGCCGACATGATCGGCGTGATGTTCCTGTATGACTTGAAGATGCGGGATGCGGAGAACAAAGGGAACCTGCCTTAGCCGGACTATACCCAGTCTTGAGACTGAGTACAGATATGTTCTCTTTGAACTCTTTTAGCCCAGATACACAGTCAGAGGTACACTGTCGAGTGTCAGTCTTATAACCCGAATAGTCAGTCAGATAGCCCGATTGTATGCCGGACCTAACGGATGGTGAAACCCAACTGAACCAAGTCCCTTTTGGGTAAGAGAATGGGGTCTGAGCCAATGGGAAATATTCTCGATGAAAATTCAGTTCGAATTCAGTTCGGCTACGATGTGGAACCCAGATGCGGGACACCGAGGCTCCGATGGGCTAATGTGAAAGGCCCTTCTCAGTCGAGGACGGGAGAATTATAGGCGAAGGATGTATACTTGGTTGGTGGCAACTGGTGAAAGGTACTTGGGATAATGCATACATGCATGTATGTACTGTATAAATTACGGCATGGACTTACTACGACTGCAAGACTTTGTCACAAAGCTGGCTGTTCGGATTGGCGTCTTTGAAGATACGAGAACGAATACTACTAACTAACCGTTTCTGCTCGGCGTTTTCCCAATTGTCCGCCTCTCCACATTCTCAGCCAGTCACTTTGCTTATAGCAGATGTACATAGTAGATGTACATGCTATAATACAGTTCCGTAGATTTTATCCTCTATTTTATCTCTTACGCGCATGCACTGACTAGCCACTTTCCGCTTCAAGGCCCTGCATATGTGCGGCACTCACCGGTTTTCCAATCATAATTCGCCCATCTGTCAGCGGGCCCTGCAAAAGCCCTGCAAAAGCCCTGGAGCCATCATCGCTAAGTCGCCTATGCGGGACAGGGGAGCCCCTCGTACTGTAACAATACTTAAACAAGCGCGCAGCACCCTGCGATTAAACCTTCTCCCGTACATCTGTCCACTCTCTCAGAGCCCTCACCAAATATACTTACGCCAATTGATAAACGAAATATCTTTCTGATCCTGATCGTCACCATGGACGCGGTACTTCGCCAGTCCAAGGCCATGTGCCCCTTCTTGAAGAAGGCCTCGCCCGCCACCCTGCGAGCCTTGTCGACCTCCACGCGTCCTCAAGCCTCTCCGTGCGGCGGTGCCATCTCTAAGCTGCAGCTGCTCGGCCAGCGCTGCCCTGTCATGGGAAAGGCGCTTGCTATCCAGTCCGCCAAGGTCAGCAGGACTACTACCGCTTGCGCTGCCACTGTCGCCGGGATTCGCCATTACTCTAGCCAGCAGAAGGTGGGAAAGGCAAAGATTCACACGAGCCGCTCTCACGAAGCCAGGGCTGTGGACACCTCCATATTCCGCGAAACAGGTATGTATCCGTCGTCGAGGCCGTGACTCGGCGCAAAGCTTACGATTTGCCTCAGTCCAGTTCCCGCCGTCCGTTCCCGTCAATCGCAAGACCAGCGCTGCCCCTCCCGACGAGAAATCTACTACTGCGAACGGAAAGTTCAACTACGACGGCTTCTACCAGGGAGAACTCGACAAGAAGCACAAGGACAAGTCGTACCGCTACTTCAATAACATCAATCGACTAGCCAAGGAGTTTCCTCAAGCCCACGGCGCTAACAGAGAGGAGCGCGTAACCGTATGGTGCTCCAACGACTACCTGGGAATGGGACGGAACCAGCAGGTCTTGAAGGAGATGCACCAGACTTTGGAAGAATATGGTGCCGGTGCTGGAGGAACCAGAAACATCTCGGGCCATAACAGACATGCCGTTGAGCTGGAGGGAACCATCGCAAAGCTTCACGCTAAGGAAGGTGCGCTCGTTTTCAGCTCTTGCTACGTCGCAAATGATGCGACGCTCGCGACGCTCGGTAGCAAGCTACCCGAGTGCGTGATTCTGTCCGACAGTCTAAACCACGCTTCGATGATCCAAGGTATTCGCCACTCCGGAACCAAAAAGATAGTCTTCAAGCATAACGATATGGACGACCTGGAAGCCAAGCTAGCTTCCCTGCCGCTCCACGTACCTAAGATCATCGCATTCGAGTCCGTATACAGCATGTGCGGCTCAATTGGCCCCATCGAAGAAATATGCGATCTTGCCGATAAATACGGCGCCATTACCTTCCTCGACGAAGTCCACGCGGTCGGCATGTATGGCCCGAAAGGTGCCGGTGTCGCTGAGCACCTAGACTATGAAGCTCACCAGCAAGGCAAGCCTGCAGGAACGATCATGGATCGTATAGATATTATAACTGGCACACTCGGCAAGGCGTACGGGTGCGTTGGTGGATATATCGCCGCAAGCGCGAAACTCGTGGACATGATCAGATCTCTAGCGCCTGGTTTCATTTTTACCACTTCCCTTCCGCCGGCCACCATGGCAGGTGCTCGCGCTGCCATCGAATATCAGACCGAGTACAATGGCGACAGGCGACTCCAGCAGCTTCACACGCGTGCGGTTAAGGAAGCCCTAGATGCCAGGGATATTCCCGTCATCCCGAACCCGTCACACATCGTTCCGATTCTGGTCGGAAACGCCGAGCTCGCAAAACAAGCCTCGGACATGTTACTGAGCGACTACCAGATCTATGTACAGTCCATCAACTACCCAACTGTCCCCGTTGGACAGGAGCGTTTGAGAATTACCCCGACTCCGGGCCACACGAGGGAATACCGTGACCAGCTCGTCTCGGCTATCGATGAGATCTGGAACAAGCTTGGCATCAAGAGGACTTCCGAATGGGCGGCCGAGGGCGGTTTCATCGGTGTTGGTGAAGCCAAGGCGAGCGCTGAAGAGCCTCTCTGGACGGATGAGCAGCTCGGAATTGACCAAAAGGTCGCCAAGGAAATCAAAGAATCCAAGCCAGCCAACGGCTTCATGGAAACTCTGCTCGAACGCGAGACGCAGAACTCGGCTAGGGTCGTGAGTAGCACCGCCTAATTGCAACGTCTGGTCTCGTCAGAGATATATATCCGCAAGATGGGGAGCTCATCCGACCTTTTCCACGTTCTTTCGAGCGTAGCGGAGAGTTGAAGACCTGTTCCGAATTTGATTTCATTCGACCCTGGACCCCGTGCTACGAAGACCTTATGGGTTGTTTCACAAGTCGCGGTCATTCATACCATAGCCTAGCATAATGGCTTTCATATAACACACACAATCAGCGCCATCTCACGAGTTAGATGGATAACGCTCACTGTACTTCTCAGCGCCTTCATGGAAATAGGCATACGTGAATCATGGTGTGACACATGCTCCGGAATAATTACGCTAACGTCTTCATATCTCATTCTCTTAGCTCTCTTAGGACTCTCGAACCGATCGATTCATTAACATGAGCAGGAAATTTGACCTATGCTTGGTGATTACTTTCCAGAGAATATCGACGTGACGCGGGCAATTATCTACATACGATCACATACGACCACCTACTTCAAAGTAAGGCTACTTTACTCCCGGACGCAGTCACGGCTACGCCTATTTATATAGTGACGAATATAAGCTCAGTCACGAAAGCACTTCCATTTTCAGACCTGAGGTCTTCCGCCAGGACTCTAGACTGCTCGCAGAGACTTGTCAGTGGCTAAATGGATACCTACTTCGGCGAAGGGGATCTTGTCTCGACTATTTACCCGTCCTTGGCCAAGGTGTCGTTAATCTGAACAGACTTACGCACCCCGCAATCAGAATGCGGAGGTGACATCTTGGAGAGCTTAACAAGACTACCGCACAGGCTCTGAAGCGATGGCTCGGCCGGCTCTCCACGTGCCGGGGGACAACGAAATGGTCGCCTATAGAATATAGAGTATGCAGATGTCACCCATTAGGATGCAACCACAGGTCTAGAACGATGGACGACTTATTACTATATGATCTTTGCCGGCAAATATCGATAAAGGCTGGTCGCCGTCGTGTTGGCGTCTACGGTGGCGCTATTTCCTCTGCTCATAAGAATCAGGGGGGTTGTCACTGGTAGGTATGATCCTGCGGTCCGCCGAGTATCTGAGATATCTTATTGTAAGAAATAGCTTTGACTTAGCAGAACATGAGGACCACCGCTCTCATTGCCGCCGCTGGCACTTTGCCGCTCGTGACGGCGTACCCTTCATGGCTCTCCCGTGACCGTCGCCAGGCAGGCTCGACAATCACGGTCGACTTGTCCAAGACTTATCAGACGATAGACGGGTTCGGGTGTTCGTTCGCTTTTCAGGTATGCAAAATAGGGATGCCTTGAGGAACATAAACTCCTTTTCTACAGTCACATCATAATTCCCCTTGTTTGCATCGCTAACCCTTTGCAGTGAGTTACGATATTCCACTTGCATTTCTATATACTAGCGAGAGTGATTCACGTTGAGACACGTGGGAACCAAGTCACTGACGCAGCAATCCCTCGCACCAGGCGGGCAAACCTGATCACCAACATGTCAGACAAGACGAAGCAACGGGAGCTCCTAGACCTGCTCTTCAACACGACGACCGGAGCCGGGCTGTCCATCATCCGCAACGGCATCGGGTCGAGCCCGGACAGCAGCTCGGACCACATGAACACGTTCGCGCCCAAGGACCCGGGCGGGCCGGGAGCGGAGCCACAGTACACGTGGGACGGCAAGGACTCGGGCCAGCTGTTCTTGTCGCAGGAGGCGTACAACACGTACGGGGTGCGCCAGATCTACGGCGACGCCTGGAGCGCCCCCGGCTACATGAAGACCAACGGCAACGAGGCCAACGGCGGCACCCTCTGCGGCGTCGCCGGCGCCTCCTGCCGCTCCGGCGACTGGCGCCAGGCCTTCGCCGACTACCTCGTCCAGTACGTGCGGTACTACGCCGAGGCCGGCGTGCCCATTACCAGGTAGGCAACACGACTATCATACCATGCCTCTCCCCTTTCATGCAGTGAGCAGTGACTGAACGAGTCGAACCGATTCCTCTAGGCTCGGCTTCCTGAACGAGCCCGAATTCACGACGGGCTATGCTTCGATGAACTCGAACGGCGCGCAGGCGGCCGACTTCATCAAGGTTCTTCACGCGACCCTCGAGGCCGCCAACCTGACCTCGCAGGTCGGGATCGGCTGCTGCGAGTCCGAGGGCTGGGGTAATCAGGTCAACATGGTGAACCAGATCAAGTCGGCCGGGGCTGAGAGCATGCTCGCTATGGTCACCTCGCACACGTATACCGGCGGGCCGACTGGCCCTATGAATACACGGTATGTGAAGATGACCGTCCACGTGTTCCTTGTTAAAAGCTAATAAATATACTTGATAGTACGTCGTAGCAATCTCTTTCCACGCTTCTGCCCTAGAATCACTTCCCTCTCCACTTGCTCTGTATATCATACATCTATCCATCGAGCTGACGCAAACCAAATCACAGGCGTGCCCGTCTGGCTATCGGAGCAGTGCGACCTGCAGGGGCAGTGGACGTCGACGTGGTTCCAGTTCGGGGGCGCGGGCGAGGGGCTGACGTGGGCCAACAACATCTACAGCGCGCTGGTCAGCAACAACGTGTCGGGGTACCTGTACTGGGAGGGCGTGCAGTGGCCGTCGCCGACGACCAACGAGAAGCTGATCCGCGTCGACCAGCAGGCCCCCTACGGCTACGAGGTCGCCAAGCGCCTCTGGGCCTTCGCCAACTGGTCCCGCTTCGTCCGCCCCGGCGCCGTCCGCGTCGCTACCACCGGCGCCGCCGCCGGCGTCAGGAGCGCTGCTTTCGAGAATGTTGATGGAAGTATCGCTGTTGTCATGATTAGCTCGGCTGGCTCTGCTACCCCTGTTACGGTTAAGGTCGGGACTAGCGGTAGTAGCAATGTGACGATGGCGACGGCCTGGGTCACGGACCAGACGCATAACTGCGAGAGCACTAACGTTACGGTTACGGATGACGGTTTGGTTACTGGCAGCGTCGCCGCCCGCTCCATCACCACCTTCCACATCCCCGCGCCGCCGGCTGTCGAGATCAACGAGGTTGGGAAGAAGAACTGGCGGTACGTGTGAGGTTGATCGGGCACCTGGACAGATATCTCGTGGTTAGGTATAGTTGTACAGTTCGAAATCAAGCAGATCATAACAAGCGTCTGATTGCGGACGAATGGAAAAGCATCTGTCACTCATTCTTGCTAGCCTACTACCGAGTACGAACAATCAAGTAGTCATCTATAATCAGTATATATTCCTCTCAACACTCAATGTCAGGCAGCAAGACTCCAATGAGCGCTAGCGCAAGCCCCTTCGTCTGCCCAACTACTATCTACATCTTACTCAGCATCTCACCAAGCACCTCCCTAGTCTGCGCGCTCGTCTCCTTCACAAGGCGCGCGACGTCGCGGAACTGGGGGATAGCAGCGTCGCCCATGCACTCGTAGAGCCAGGCCTCGGAGGAGGTGACGGTGACGCGGTCGGCGGCGCGGAGGCGGGCGAGGGCGAGGGGCAGCTCCTCGGGGTTGCAGCTGGAGACGGCGTCGGCGAGGACGTAGACGCGATCGCCGCGGGCGGCGAGGTCGAGGGCGGTCTGCGTCACGCAGATGTGGCTCTCGATGCCGACGATGGCGATGTCGCACGCGGGGCCCCGCATCGCCCGCGGCACCCCCTCCGCCCGCAGCATGCTGAACGCCGTCTTGTCCGCCTGCACCGCGCTCCCCGGGATCAGCGCCTCTAGCTCCGCCACCGTCGGCCCCAGCTTCGCCGCGTTCTGCGTCGTCGCTATCACCGGGATGTGCAGGATCTCGGCCGCCCGCAGCACCTTCTGCGCCGTGAGGACGCTGAGGTGAGTCGCGGCGTGTTAGCGGTTTGTTGGGTGAAAAGGTGATAGGCTGGCGTAGGTGTAGGTAAACAGTCAGGAATAGGCGGTGAGTCTACCAGTTAGGGAGATAGGGGAAAGTGACGAGTATCACGTAGGTAAAGAACTGTAGTAGTGAGCGACGCACATCTTGTCAAACTTCCAGATAGCATTCCGAAATTTCTCCTGCATGTCGCATACACTACTCAGGTCAGTCAGTTGTTGGGCTGTTCTCTCGTCACTTAAGATGACGGAGATGTCAACGTGTGTCAGGACGAACTGACAAGATCATCGGTCTTGCTACAAAGGATTAGCCCCGTCATTGTCTCAATTATACGAGACTTACCAAAGTGTCTCTCCGGAGTCCCCGCCATCGTGGTGGCTGTCGAGAATCTCTGGCCGTATTGGCGGACAGGGGCAAACGAGGATGCAATCGGATACGGCCTTAGTCCTCGGATAGTCCCAAATCTAGCTGATCTCAGGAGACTCATGAAAAGGGGACCTATACCGAGTCTCACCAGATCTTAAGATAGCTGTGTGAGGTGAGTTGCGCTGAGTATTGGAGATGGGCGAAAGCCAACCGACTCGTCAGGCCCGGGGCCTGTTAGGCAGAATGCGGGGGCGGGGTCTGCTATAGCTTATCGATACCCGAGGAGCCGGACAAACGCCTTAGAGCTTGTCTAGCTGCCCCTGAGCTAACCCGTCCCCGGGTCCCTAGGTGCATATATGAGCACTTTGGCAAAACATTGTATGACGAGTTTCAATCGTCAATTGCACATCTTTAGCAAGCCTAAAAAAAGAATTAGATGAGCACGTTATGAGAAGGCAAAATCACATCCTGTAGAAACTGGGAGATCAATCCATGTTGTAGAAGAAAAGTTTCCTGCTTTCCCTGATTACATAACCATCCTAACCTATACCTCCCGTTTCTATACCTTTATATGCAAAGCGCCCTGCCCATTTTCCCATCCTACCGACTTAATCCAGAGCCACGACCGAAACGTTCGCCTTCTTAAGCCACGCCTCGCCGCTCCCCTTCACGGCGGCCACCCTCGTGTTATACAGCTCGTCGAGGAAGGCCGGAACGAAGGTGCCGGGGCCCTTAACATCGTCGCGCGCGGCCGCCGTCCCAGCCGCGATGCTGTACAGCAGCACGCCGGCGACGGTGGCCGCGAGCTTATCCTTGGGGTGCGCCGCCACCGTCGCCGAGATGGTCGTGCCGAGGCAGCAGCCCGTGCCCGTCACCATGCCCAGGTACTCGTGCCCGTTGTCCACCGCGTACACCGCGCCCCCCGCCGTTACCAGGTCCGTCTTCCCCGTCATTACCACGACGCTTCGCCGGAGCTGGGCTAGCTCCCGAGCTGCTAGTGCGAGATCCTTCTGGCTGGCGTCGCTCGATCCGCTGTCCACTCCTCGCTGCTGGATGCTCGGCCTCCCCGGTAGGCAGGCCAGGATCTCCGACTGGTTGCCCTTGATGACGTCGACGTATCCGCCGCCGAGGATGGACCTGACGGCTGATCGTCTCACCGCGGTCGCGCCGGCGCTATATACGCTTGTTAGCTTACTCTGTTGAAAACCCGCGAATTTGATGCTGTCTGCCGAACCTACCCAACAGGGTCATAAACCACAGGCTGCCCAGCATCGTTGTAGGCTTTGAGCGCCTTCAGATAGTTCGTCAGTCCCTCCGGCGTGACTGTGCCCATATTAATGACCAGCGCGCCCCCAAGTCCTGCCAGATCCTTGGCTTCTTCGCCGTAGTTAGCCATTATAGGGCTCGCACCGACGCTCAACGCCACGTTAGCCGCAAAGTTCTGCACAACTAGGTTGGTCATGTTGTGGGACAGCGGTTTCTTGCTGTCGACGGCCTTGATGATGTACGGTATCAAAGAGAGTAACTCATTCGGTGACCTCGACTGCTGCCCAGGCATTACGGCAGCCTTGGCGAATGCCGGTGGTGATTTGACTAGCTGGGCGAGTTCCTTCGAAGCCGCTTCCGGGTCCTGAGCGGCCATGATTGCGCTTACGACGGCGACACCGTCGAGTGACTTGCCCTTTCCGGTGCTCTGCCACATAACCCGGGATACGTTGGATGCGTTGATGCCGCCAATGCATACCGTCTTCACGGGCCAGCCCTCGGCGGCGATCTTGAGTAGGATCTCCTGTACACCTTCCACGCCGATGATACTCTTCGTGTTCTCCTTTCTATACTCGTGTTAGGGTGATGAACATTAAAGCTGGTTACTCAAACTGAGGGTTCTTACGTAGGCGTAGCAAACACGGTTCCGACCCCTAGGTAGTCGGCTCCTCCTTTAGCTGCGGCCTCTACCTCGGCGATATTACTCGCAGTAACGCCGATGATGGCGTCGTTCCCCAGAATCCTTCTGGCGGTAGCAAGATCTACGATATTCACCCAGTCAGCTTGGCCATCCTAGCCTCATGAACTACCTCCAGCCGACAGTCCACCGCCCGCTACTTCATGCTTTAGGCAGAAGCGCATCTCACTAGGAAAAAGAGCAGAAATCTGGTCTCACCGACATCATCCTGTCCGATATGGACACCCTCGCACCCGACGGCGAGTGCGACGTCGACGCGATCGTTGACGAGGAGCGGGACATTGTACCTCTTGGTGATCTGGTGCAACTTGCGGGCCGTGGCCACGAGCACGCCCGTGTCGCTGGTCTTGTCGCGGTACTGGACGCATGTGACGCCGCCCTTCAGGGCTCTCTCGACGACGTTGCATATGTCGGCATTGCCGAGGATCGCAGGCGTCGAGTCGGTCACGAGGTATAGCGAATAGTCGACCTCGCGCTGCATGTCTTCGGTATGAGGAGAGAACTAGCAGAAGATCAACAGCTAATTACCTCTTGTCTCACTAAACCCAAGCTACCTCTAGGTCTTGAGCCCTCTATAGGGTATGTACTTAGCGGGGTAAGCTGGCAAGCTACACTGATAGACTGAACTATGACGCATTCCCTCGTTTAAGCCGCTGCAACCCAGTTTGGCTGGGCTTTTGGGCTTTACGTGAAATATCTCAGCCTAGTTCCCGACATGAACATCGCACCTAGATTAACCTTATTTATTAACTTCTTTTCTTTCTTTTTTTCTCTTTTTTACACTGAATTTGTTCTTCTCTATGGGAAAGCGGAACAGCATCTACAATCCTAGGCAGCTAAGGATCAGACTATGGAGAGCCAGCGAAACTATCAAGCAATGTCCATGCCTCGTATCATACATCAGGAACTCGTTCCAACAGTGCCATGTACTACCATCTTCAGTCAGCTGCCATAGTCGGCGTCCTCGGCTTAGTTGACGAGCTCATCCATGAGAAAGCCGAAGCACTGCCGATAGGATTTGACGACGTCCGAGGAGTTCCGGAGACGCTTCGAGTCTCGCGCGTAGCCGGTGCCATCTTCGTCTCCGTCCCACCACCCGACGTTCGCTTTGATTCCCATCGGATGGTACTGCCAATGGCGCCATCTGCTCCGGCTTGGCTCAACTTTCGCCGAGTCTCTCCGTTGCTTCTGGGCAGCGGAGCCGGTTCATAGGCCGCCCCCGTTCGCGCTGAAGAGGACGCTGCCGACTTCATGGGCTTCAAGACCTTCATGTTCCGACTTCCACGTCCGGCCGGCTGATAACCACTAAGCGGGGCATTTTCCCTGTATTCCTCACCATTAGATGTAGAACCTTGACGCCACGAACTCCAGATACTTCCTGCGCCCGAAGTTCGGCGCAGATGATCACTTGAAGTGTCACTTGACTGCACTTGGGTGTCCTTCGTGGTCGATCCTGACGAATTGGCTTCTTTATACTGTCTCTCGCTTTCGCCCCCGCTCTCCGAAACGTTACCTCCTGTCGTATGTCCAACTGGCGGGCCTGTTTGCTCCGAAGTTGGCGACGCAAGCTCAGGGGTGTCGTCTGCATCACGCAGCCTTTTCCCTTGGCTGTCGTCTGAATGCACCGTTGTTGCTTCCTGCTGCTTGACTTCACCCAATACGAACGGACGAGCTGTAGCGTTGAGTTTCGGCTTTTCGGGGAACACGGCCATCGTGCGAATATGTTTGAACGTTCCACTATCTTCGGGACGGACGAACGGCACCGACAGCTTCTCACGCTCACTGCTATAGAGGGTCATACGGTTCTGGGAGAAGAGTACGTCGGCTGAATGTTCTCGCAAAGCTTCACTGCCAATGAAAATGCGGATGGCCTTCTTAGCTTCAACACTATCCGGCAGATCCATTCCTGCTACTTCAAAGGAGCACCCGAGGCTGGGCATTTGCGGCGCCGGGCTCATTCCTCGAGAGCTTGGCTGGGAGACGGTTGCTTCGGTCAGATATACCGGTAAGCGAATTCGATGGACGCCGTCTAGATCTCGGTGGATGTCATCCACCAGATCCAGTTCCTTGATCAACGAGAATTCAACGACCGATCTTTGCGATCCAGTGCATATATCCGCGTAAAGGAGGGTGTCGTGTGCAAAGTTGGCAGTGAGCCAGCAGCGGACGATCGAAGGTACAGAGCCCAACACGAATAAGCTCGGAGGTGGTTCTGGGATTCCAATAGGAGAGTCGTCATCCTGCCCGCCGGGCGTGAATGTGGTGTCTAATCCGAGACTGCTTCCGCGGCCAGAGGCAACCGAGTGGTGGGAATGTATTGAATGGACCGAATGGCCGGCAGAGCTGTGTCGACCATCGGATTTATGGGATGATGAGCGTTCCATCGCATTATGGTTGCCGAGACCGCTTCCGGGTCTGATGAGGCCAAAATCTCCAGAATGTCGACCATTCTGTGCCCAGCTCGAGCCTTGCAGAGCACTCTCGTCAAAGCGAACGCTGTTTGCCCTCGAAGCAGCACCACGTCTCGTAGGTTCGTCCTCCGCATCGAGATGCAAACTCCCTATCAGACTCTGGCCCTGCTCTTCAAAATCGTCAAACATCTCGCTCGGAGGCATTTGAATAGGACCTAATCAGACCTAGTCAGAAGGTAAATGCAATACTTGAAGGGAGCAACTAACCGTGCTGCGGCGTGCCACCTAGTGCGCTGGGAAACGGTGAGTTCCAAGCGGACTTGATTGCAGCATCGTCGGCTTGACGTTTCTCCAAGCGGGAAAGTCTTTCGGCATGGTTGTTCTGTACGGCCTGCATGTGCTTGACGTCCATGTGGACATTATAGAGTTCGTCACGCGGGAACGGGAAACGGGGATCCATGCCAACCCAAGGTGAGAACGTCTTGGTCTGTCTGAGCAAGGTTGGCCGGCAGAGGATCTGGGCAGCTGAGGTCCCGTAGATGGTCGACCAGGTATGAGGGCCGAAAGGGAAGAAAGCAGCTCAGGAATAGATCGAAGACAACGAAGTCGAGATGTTTACTTTGGAGGTTCTCGGGAAGCCCACTCGTGGCATTAGATTAGATGTTGAGGGAAGCTGTTGCCCATCGACGAATCGCACGACTTGGACGAGAATGCGTGCGGCGTTTTCCCCTGTCCGTTTTGTCTACTTTTACCTGTATCCGTAGACCGTGAAAGACGAGGTCCTCCACCACCTCCTCATCGCAGAGGACCTACTGGTCACTTTGCGTGTCGTTATGCAGGGCAATGTGTCTCGATCTTGCTGTCCTGATATGCCTAGTTACGCTTATATTGATAGCAGATGGCTGCAGGTTGAAACACGAAGGCTTCCGGCGAGTAGGCAGAGGGGCGAGGACGTCGTTAGGGCAACCCTAGCGTTCGGTATAATGTAGATGGCCCTGCCGCGGGTTGGTTTATTCCAGAGCACTTTGCGGTGCAAGTGTACAAAGAGGCGGGATATTTCTCGTTTCAGGACGATCGTCGTATCAGTACCAATATTCTTACAATCACGACGTAGGATAGCACGATAATCGAAGTAATTCCGATGGATGATATTAGGGAGGCCTAGTCGACGATGGTGAGTGAATTTTGCTGATACAGAAGTGCGGAAACGTCTCGCGAGATCGAACTGGAGAGTCGAAGGTTGAAGATCGAAGATAGGAAGGGCGACTGGGGGGTTTAAACGCAGTAATCCAATCGGCGTTCCAACTTTCGGGTTCGGGATAGCAGAGCGAGCTGGATATATCACGTAGGTGGGTAGGAATAGGTGACGAGGCGGGGAGGTGGAAAAGTTTGCCTCAGATAGGCAGCTAGGTAAAACACGTTGCAAGAATTGAGAAGGAAATGGTATCGTCGAGGAATGATAAGAAAAAAACGGACTGAGGACTGGGTGCTGGATCGAGGCGACGGTCGAGTGGTAAGCTTTGGTTCGCAGGAAGGCAAACGAGAAGGCGGTTGGTGGTTGGTGGTTAGTGGCACAGTTGCAATGACTGGATGACGGGTCGCAAAGGCAAATGGGCGTTGCGATAGGCGTTGCAATGGGGGCTGATATTTCACCTTTACAGGCACTTATCCACC
Source organism: Hypoxylon sp. FL1284 (assembly GCA_022432365.1). Lineage (NCBI taxonomy): Eukaryota > Fungi > Ascomycota > Sordariomycetes > Xylariales > Hypoxylaceae > Hypoxylon > Hypoxylon sp. FL1284. The sequence continues at coordinate 1,460,915 of JAJJXE010000002.1, forward strand.
ATTGGATTTCCCACTTAGCGTGCATCAACTTTTTCTGTAGCAGTGTGGTAGCACCGATGCTACTGCCTTAGCCCGCCTAGCTCTAGCTGTTTTAGCTGCCTGGGGTGCCTATAATAGATGTCTATAGATGTAGATGCCTACCACGTGAGGTACCCAGAGGTACCAACCTTCGCCAGACTACTGCTGAAATGGCAGCAGGCTAATGGGCCAGCGGATCTTTTAACAGGCGCCCAGCTAGCCGTCATGTCTTAGCTGTTAGCAGCCCCAAGCAGCCGAGCAGTCTGGCTGCCTACGACATAAACTGCCCATAAACTGCCCTACAGCAGATCAACATATTAGCCCCTTTAATGCAATAAATCTTGTCTCATTTCTGCATATCCCCGTGCTCACCCTCATTCTCATCATCCTCATTATGCTTCATTTCCCCGGATCTCTTAGCATGACCAAACTATTTGCTCTTCGTAGCATACCCAACTAGCTGTCTAGGTATCTAGGTAGTTACCTGCCTAGGTAGTTATAGTAACCTCAACTTCATACGAAAGGCAGCTCAGCAGATTCACATCTTCACCAACATTGAACCGGGAGCCTAGACAGTTCCGAGAGACAACCTCCCGCAGACCTAAGTCTAGCATGCGTCATTATGCTGTTCCAGAATTCATCGTACGCCAGTCTGGATAGACAAACTTTCCTTCTGGGAAAGGTCCGATGTGTGGCTGAACAAGACCGAACAAGACCTCGTACGCCTCTCCGCTCATGTGTAGCCCATCCGGTATTAGCTGTTCCAAGGCGCCTCGCTTGCCGTTCGGATATCCCAGAAGCGGACCACTCGCGTCGAAGTCCGGAGTTAAGGCAATGGCCTTCTCCATAACAGCCTTTTGGAGGTCAATGAGCGTAACTCCAGTCTCCGCCGCCACCGTTCGAACCACCTCGCAGTACCTGGCGCTGTTCTCTGCTTCCCGCGTCGCTTGCGGGTGGCCGTTGGCCAGGTCAAGCTCCGTGATTCGAATCTGGTCAAGTGGCGGAGGGGCGACTAGCAATATCTTGGGGTTGTGGGCTTTGACGTGGTCGTGGGTGATGATCTTGACCAAGTTCTCCTTATATTTCTCGATTGGGACTCTCTGATTATTAGTCGGAATATCGATGCATGCGTCATTGGCTCCGAAAAGCACCAGCTGTATCACGTTAGAGTCTGCTCGCATTAGGGTCACGCAACTGAGAACTCGAGGCAATGCTTGTTCCTTACGAGATACTCGACCCTCGGGTTCGAAGGTGAGGGTGGCAAGAAGACCTGCGGTAGCACTTTCAAGGCGTTTGCGGTGTTATATCCCGAGAATCCCCTATTCACCACGTCCAGGTATCGTATACACTCTAGGATTCAGTTAGTACCCGGAGTATATCAGTTCCTTAGAATCGCATACGTACGGTTCTGTAGAGCACCCTGGAACGAGAAGCCGTCCTTAAGCGCGCTAGCGTACTGGAACAGGGAGTCGCCAAAAAGGACGACTTGGTTGTACGGTTTCTACATGACTTAAGTTAGCCCCGGAGTATCTCTCCTCAGCCATGAGACTGTCAATTGACATGTAGCCAACTTACAGCCATATTCTCAAGTATCGTATGGGCAGAATCGAAGAAAACAAGGCCCTGGATGAAGTTTAGGACGATGGGACAAGCGTACAAGGACGGATGGGCCGATGAGGGGAGTCTAATCAAGCATATATATATACAGCCGGAAGTATTTATACCGAAATTATTCGATTTGTAACCTCGTGTTTCGAGCCCCCCAAACCGTGACTAATATCAGTGATTAAGGGAGTGAGTAAATGATGAGCTTTTTCTTCTCTTGTTGCCTTTTCGCAGTCATCAAATCATGCGTAATAATTCAGTCTTGTCAACCTTACAGCCTTGAAGCTAGTAGCTAAGTGGCTCAGCTCAAATACATGATAAGTTTAGTTCGGCTACCGGTATAAGCCTCTCTCCTCTTATGTACTAGTTGACCGATTCTAATCTTCAGAGCAAGCAAAGGGATACTATGTGAGGCTCATCCAGACACATGACAGAGAATATTGGCTTACAGAAACCAAAGGCTGAAAAGATACCATCCGTGACTCAGCCTAACATTTTCCAGCATCTAAACGATACTTACCCGAGTACCTAAGATATGAATTGAATAAAAACAGGCAATTTCATAGCATTAGAGGCCTATTATGCATCCTTTGCTAGCCTGTAATGTACATGTACATCTGTGCTTTGTAGGCACTATTAAAACGGCAGAATGGAACAAGAGAGGTTGCTAGAGTGGGGAAAGCTCTGTTATCTGCAGCTAATGATTGGCTATATGCGTTATCAGTAGATATTTCTACTATCGAGTTCTTCGCGCCCCGCTAAAATGTTGAGGGAAGAGAAAAAAAGTGTTTAGCGATCGCCGTGAAGGAAAAAAAAGAGAGTCCTCTGCCAGATATCTCGACCACACAGAGCCCCTCCGACTTCTCGCGCATTCTCCGATGGAAACCCAAACAATCATCCTACCATAGCTACGATGGCGACCGCATTGGCTGCGCAGCTGGCGCAGATCGCTGCGAATTCGAAATCGACGCTCGACGTGAAAGCCCAGAAAGCCGCCCATTCAAAGTCGTTAATCTTCGAGCCGCGAGCTGCAGCCTCTCAAAGTTTTCAGGCTCTTTACGGCATCTGTCGTCAAGGATTCGAGGAGCTATGCCAGCTAGATGTGCGCTTTGTCCCTTTCGGCGCCACCCTGTTCAGTGAACAGAGCCAGGACGAGGATCGCACTCAGATGACGGCTGCCGAAAATGCAGAGCTCGACAAGAAGATAGACTCCTTCCTTCACCTTGCCGGCGCGCGGCTGAGGCTTATGCCGAGTATAAAGGCCGTAGAATGGCTCATCAGGAGGTTCAGGTTCGTTCGCCAAAGATTGATAAACTAGATTGTAGCTCTAAACGTCGCACAGGATTCACGAACACAACACTGCGATGCTCATCTCGACATTTCTCCCATACCATACGATCCCGGTATTTGTGACGCTCTTGTCCATCCTCCCGAGTACGCTTCCTCAAGTGTATCGGTTCCTAGATCCATATGTGCGGTCCTTGACCCAGCCGCCGAGGACCATACTCGTCCACCAAGCCACACATCATCTCGACTTTCTTACAGCCCTCTCGACGTACACCCTCGATTCGTGCAGGTCTCAGCAGCACTATCCAGCTTTGATATCGTTCTGGGGTGGAATTATGACCGAGGCGGTCAATGGCAGGTTGGATAAAGGACGATCTGGCCGGCGTGGTATTCAACGAAGCAACGACGAGACTATATTTCACCAAATCGGACCAACCCTTAGTGAGGCTTTGGTCATGAACAAGGTCCCTGGCTTGCAGATAGCTTGCTATATGGTAATCTCAGTCTTCGTCGCGAAAGGGGAACTTGAAGATGCCGCGATTAGTGCCCTGATGGAACAGCTGGTTACTGGATGGACTGCTGAATCCCTCCGCCCTGGCCTCGTATGTCTCTCAATTCTTGCCCAGTACCGCTCGGCAAAGCAAATATCAGGCAAGGTGACGAGGGCACTACTCAAGATCCCAGACCTTTCCACCCGTCTTACCGAGATTGGGAAAGAGCACAATGTGGCAAGACTAGCAAACGGTCTCTGTCTAGCGCTGATAGACCGAGCTCAGAGGAAGGGCGACCTCAAAGGCCTGCCAGTGGTTGAGGCACTTCTGTTGAGCTCGGTTCTCAGTGAACAGCAAACAGCTGTCATCTTTAAGAGTCTGCTCTTGGCAGCTCATAGAATTGAAGATGATGTTGATGCCCAAAGTCAAGTGCGAAAGGCCTTTGCGTCTACAATCATCAGACTTTCACAACTAGATACGGACGCTGGCAAAACCTTTACCAAAGCCATCAACGATACCGAGATCGATATAGACGCGCTGGAAATGAGGCTCGGAACGGATATTCGACCTAGACCCCTTGCAACAGAACCTGAAGGAGACGTTGAGATGACGAATAACGACACTATACCGGAACCAACCGAGACGTTTGAATCGGCCCTCCAACGAGTAAGCGGTTCGTCGACTGCGCCAACTGACTCTTGTCTGCGAGCTACTTCATCAGACATATTCACAGATTTATGCTCTGTTTTTCTCTCTAGCCTGGCAGAGCCTGAGAAGGTCAAAGCTTTCGACGAATTCACGCCTTTACAGCGTCAGCCAGCGAAGGAAACTCCTTTTTACTTCTCGTTTCTTATGCGAGTTTGGAGCGGCCCGTATCCAGTACTAGCTCGCGCTGCAGCTCTAGATATGGCAAAACGACGTCTCAAAGATGATGACTGCAGCGGTATTGATTTTCAAGTTCTTCTACCGTACAGTCTCGCTGCGCTAAGCGACCCATCAAAGAAAGTACGACGCGCTGCCGCAGACCTGGTCGCTGTTTTAGACATTATGTACTTGGGACTGCACACGACATCAGGCAACCCCCCTCGTTGGGCTAATCATCCTCTCTACGATGCAGCCGAATCCCTAACATGGATCACGCCGGACGTCTGTCATAAACTGCTCCGAAATATCATCACACCAAGCTTGGAGGAGTGCGTGTTGAATGCTGATCATGTTGTTGAGCTTCTACATAGCGCTCTAAATGGGGGCTCGAAAGCTCTGATCGACGGAGACAAAGATAAGAAGAGTCACCTCTCTCATGGAACGCGACTCTCTATTCTAACTTTCCTCGCTTCCCATGCAATCCATACCCCCCTCGTTACTCTCAAGATTCGCCTCCTAGCACCATTAAACCAGGTCAAGGGGGTTTCGGGTGTCACTCGTACACAATTACTCTTACCGACGCTGAAATGGTGGTCGTCGCTCTCTTCCGAGGAAGCGAGCCGCGTCTGTGTTCAAGAGAACGTAAAGGAGCCCGTTTTCGATCAGAGCAGTGTTGAGGTAATCCTCCCGAACGACAAGGCCGGTCTCGAGTTCGTATTAGATATTGCAAAGACCCAGCAGCTTCTCGCAAGACCGAGCTTTCTCCAGGCTATTTTCTCTCGCTTACAGAGTTTATGGCCATCCATGAAACTAGAACCGAGGCACACAGTGGCCAAGCGGATGCTCGAACTATCACAGAAGGATCCGTCGTGCAATGGCGATGTAGTCTCCAGTGAGGCTGCTAACCTCTTGAGAAATGTTGAACTTTCGACCGATATTCTTCTATTCTTCCTAGAGTCTTTGCAACCGGCGACGAAGCTGGCTGCCGAGCCGCCGTCGGGCAAGCGTAGAAGAACCAGCTCCTCAGAGGCTCACCGCGGTCTTGGTACACAACCAACCCCAGAACTAACCGGGATGCTTCGACAAGTCACCTTTGTACTACAACTCGTCGAGGGATCTGATCCAGAAAAACACCCCGAGTTACTCAATGCCCTGTTCAATGCCCTTTCCGAGCTTCAGCACTTCAGGGTCCTGGTCGGCTCGGAGCTTGGATATCTTCAAAATCTCATTCTCCGAAGCTTATTGGCTATGGTCCCTGCCTATAAGAACAACAAATCACTCAAGATTGACAGCACAGGTGGTCATGGGGATCTCCTTGTTAATTGCATTCAGAAATCCTCAAGCCCCTCTGTGCAGAACACCGCCCTCCTGCTAGTGGCAAGTCTTGCCAGTGTCGCACCGGATCTGGTGCTCAACAGCGTCATGCCGATCTTCACACACATGGGAGGCTCAGTACTCCGACAGAGCGATGATTACTCTGCCCACGTTATCAATCAAACAGTCAAGGAGGTGGTGCCGCCACTTATCCAGTCACTCAGAAAGGGCAAGCTGAGTCCCCTAGCAGGAGCTTCAGAGCTCTTGCTCAGCTTTGTAACGGCATATGAACATATCCCGTCACATCGCAGGCTGGGATTGTTTGTCTCCCTTGTGGAGACCTTGGGTGCCGATGAGTTCTTATTTGCGCTATTGGCCATGCTCACGCATATGTATGGATCTACCGATCAAATCATGTCCTTTTCTGCAGAGGTTTTCAACTACTTCACCGTCGAGATCCAACTGCAGTCTTTGATCAAACTTCTTGGTTTGATTGGTGATATCTTTCAGCCAAGGCCTAGCTTATCCTCTGCTCTCCTTGGGGCCAATGAGCTGGGCGATCGAGATCCTCAGAAGATCGGCTTTCGCCAGCTGAATCTGGTTCCGTATCTTCTCTCTAGTAGGAGGTTGACGACCCAGATCAGTAAGCTTACGGAACGGGATGATATGGAGGCTTCTAAGGTCCGCGAGCTTTATTCAACTCTACTCGAGGATCTTTTGGTCCTAGCAGACTCCTTGAAACAGTACAAGAATCTATACAACCGATGTGCAGATGCTCTCTCGAAGCTTCTGAACTTGCTTTCTATCAGCGAGTTTATCAAGGCTGTTGAAACGCTGCTGGATCGGCCTGATGTCGTCTTACGCCGGAAGGTCCTCCGGGCCGTTGAAGTTCGTATCGACGAGGAGAGCCAGGCAGATGTCCACTCTCGAACAGCCCTTCTTGCATTCCTGCCACACCTAACAGCCATCATCCGCGTCTCTGATGACACGGCATACAAACACGTGGCCGTGGGCTGCGTGGACAAGATATCCGAGAAGTACGGAAAGAAAGATCCGGAACTTGTTACTGCAGCTGCCTCTACAATTGCCGGCGACCAATGTCTAGGTCAGGACGACGACAAGCTCCGCACCATGGCATTGCTCTGCTTAGCGTCCCTGGTTGATGTGCTCCAGGATGGTGTAGTCCCTGTTCTACCGTCTGCCATCCCCAAGGCACTTTCCTACATAGGGGAGAGCATGACGAGCGAAGCACCCCGCTTGGAAGTGCACAATGCTGGCTATGCGTTCATGGCAGCATTGGCACACCATCTGCCCTACATGCTGTCCGGGTCGTATCTAGGGCAGCTCCTAGCGGTCTCTAGCACTTCGTCTAAATCTGGTCTGGGTAACGAAGCCAACGATGCCAGGCTTCAGTGTCTTCAACTGCTTGCCAAGCAAATTGACGCCAAGGAACTGTTCTCAGCTCTGGAACAGAATTGGGCCACAGCATCAGCCTCTGGTCCTATTGTGAGTCCAGCTTCTACAGCCTACTGTGATGGCAGTGCTAATAACGATTTTAGGCCACCCTTGAACACGTCAACATTCTTGGCATCGCAATCGACAAGCATTCGAAAGCAGATATATCCAAGAATGTCAGCGCTCTCTCGGCCATATTTCTTCAATGCCTCGATCTTCGGAGAATGGTTCACTCTAGGCCCGATGCTGGCGAAGACTTCCTAAGACAATTGTCTCGTATCGAGGAAGTCGTCGATAACGTCGCACTCAAGATGATATATAAGCTTAACGACGCGGCCTTCCGGCCCATATTCGCACAGCTGATGGAGTGGGCTGTTGCCTTCCCCAAGAAAGATATGACAGGCAGAAATCTTCGACTTCTGAGCGTATACGGATTTTTGCTCATGTTCTTCGACAGTCTCAAGTCTATCATCACCAGCTACGCATCTTACATCATCGATAGCGCCGTTGATGTGCTCAATACAGCAAACCCCAAGAATCCAGAAGAACACAAACTATGGACGAAGGTATTGCACACCCTCGCCAAGAGTTTCGAGCACGATCAAGACGACTTCTGGCAAGCCCCGGCCCATTTCAACGCCGTGGCGCCTGTCTTGACAGCTCAGTTTGCCCACTCTTCTTCCGTTAACTTAACGGATGATCTTATTCCTGCCATCGTCGAGCTAGCTGCTGCTGCCGATTCTCAGGAGCACCAGAAAGAGCTAAACGGAGCTCTTCTCAAGCACCTACGCTCCGAACAGACGTCGGTGCGCCTCGCGGTGGTGAAGTGCGAGCAGGCGCTTACCACCAAGTTGGGAGAGGAGTGGCTGTCCATGTTACCGGAGATGCTTCCCTATATCAGTGAACTCCAGGACGATGATGATGAAGTCGTGGAGCGGGAGACGCATCGCTGGATCGTGGAGATTGAGGGCGTTCTGGGCGAGAACCTGGATGCTATGTTACAGTAGACGCAGGAACCTGCTTGTGTTCATGTAGCATTATATATAATTATACTTGCATTACGAGCATATCCTCTTCCTTTAATGACCATAATTACCTTTAGTTTCTTCGTGTTATCAACGTCTAGTCCTCTTTCGTATTATGCTAGACCTTTCAGCGGCTGTACTGAGGTGTATAAATCCAGTTAGTGTTCACCATTAGCACAACTAAAAGAAGCAAGTCAAAAGTACGCGATCAGCATTTTCCAAAGGAAAAAAAAGTGAATTCATCGTGTGCAGAGTCCTACTCTGCAAAAAAACATCGAGCCTTATTCATCCGGTCGTCCATTCGTCCATTCATGCCTGTGCCAACCGTCCATCGTGGTATGAAAAATAGGAGGCTCCAAAAAGAAGCAGCCGTCTCGAAGACAAGCTAGTCCCGCAAAGGGGAAAAGAAGTGAAGTAGGCGTGGAGACCTCCCGAAACCCATGTCGGCGAGGGTCATCTTCATGTCCGTCCAAGAGTGAACGGCACATTATCGATGCCCTGCTATGTACTATGTACGCGGGGTATATGTCGGAGGTCCTCCAGCGCGAAGGGCGACGGACGGTTGTATGTGCAGTATTCCGGGTGAGCAGCCTCCCACGAAGGGGAATATGGCCGCCAGAGAGTAACACAGATAGCCGAAACCAGAGAGAGAAACACAGTACCAGTTATGCCAGTAAGCCTAAGACTTAGGCGAAGACAACAGCGACCATTCCCATGCACGCGATGGCGTAGTAGGAGCAAGTCCAGCTGACGCAAGTCTTGTAGGAGCACTCGGGATCCTTGTCGTCGCCGGTGCAGCGCCACCAGTCCCAAAGGGATCGCCGGCCTCGGCGGGAGATGGCCGATGCGGCACCCGAGTCCATGGGATGAGCGGGGTAAATACTGGACAACCACGTGGGCATCGTGCCATAGGAGCTCGTTGCCGTCGATGTCTGGGAGTCCTGCGTGCTAAAAAAGCCGGACGGGAAGACGCCGTTGGGAGCAGCGGGGCCCAGGGGGTTCGGGATGTGGCTGTAGGTCATGTACGTGCTCGTGGTGTTGGGTTCAATACCGTAGGGCTGGATCGTACCGGTCACGAGAGCGGTGGTGTTCGGGCCACGAGTAATGGTGGTGACGATCGTGCTGACGAAGATATCGGCGGTGCTAGACGAAGCTGTGGGCGTCACAGTCATGGTGTAGACACGGGTCGAGTTACAGGGAGTAGCCGATGACGAGATGGTGCTGTTCGGAAGAGATCCAGTCGCGCCGTCTACCGCTCCCGTTGTCGTAACAGTAGAAGTGTCGATGGTGGGAGTAACAACAGCAGTTTCAGTGCTGCAGGGTGTCTTGCTTGTAGTACCCGTAGCTTCATCCGTGTAGGTGAACGTGCTGTTGGGAGAAATCGACACAGTCTCGACGCTAGTCGACGTCGAAGGAGCGGAGGCGTAGACAGTAGACACAACAGTCGTGGTCACAGTCTCGGTCGCAGTCTCGGTAGCACCACAAGTCTCGATGGTAGAAGTGAAGCCCAGCAGAGAATACGAGTTAGCCACAGTACGAGTGCGTGTGACAACGTCGGGATCAGTAGCAAAGATGGTCGTAGTGCCATCGACTGTAACAACGGGGGTCACGGTCTCGGTCGTGGTCGAGGTGTACTCTTCAGAGGCCGTAGTCATGATGGGAACAATCGAGATAGACGAAGACGATCCGGTCGTACCAGCGGACATACCATCGACACTAGATGATATACGTTAGCTCGGGCCTTTATTTCTTTCTTAGCAAAGAAGACAAAGCTACATACCCATCAGTGGTCGAGGTTCCACCCATCGACAAACCCAAGGTGCAGTTGTCAGGGGCCGTGAAGGTGGTGGTGGTCGTCGTCTCGTAAACCGTGGGACGCGTGAAGGTGAAGGTGGTCATGTTCCAGTTGGGATGGGCCGTGGAGACGGAAGTGCCAACGGAGACGGTCGAGTTCGAGACAGTAGTGGAAGCCGTACCACCCACAGCGCCGACAGACTCAGTGGTATAGACGGGCAGAGGGACAACAGTGACGGTGACAACACCGTGAGCAGACATGGCAACGGTCGCGATGGTGCTGTTACCAAAGAAGCGGCTCGAAGTCACAGTGCCTACACTGACACTCGGGGCCATGGTGACAGTGCCGGCAGTGCCAGAGACAGTGGCAGACTTGGTCTTGTTGGCAGAAGCTGACATAGGCACAGTGACAGAGACCGTAGAGAGGTCAGTGGAGGTGACCGTGAGATGACCCGAGACAGTGGTGTTGCCGTGGGCCGTCACGGTAGGAGTCTGAGTCCAGTTGACGGTAGGGTGCTGACCGTAGGAGTAGATCTGACGACGAGTAACTACGTGGCCGCCGCGCAAGCCATCATAGTTGAAATGGTGAGTCGTGTCAAGCTCGCCTCGCCAGATACAGATACCTATAAACAACAGTAAGCAACAAGAAGCAGCTCAACCCGTTAACCTCTTCGGTTGGATAGGTGCATACCGGCTCTAACGGCACTGATGAGGAATCCCACGATGACGAGCACGACGACCTTCCAGGGGGACCAGCCTGTGAGAGACTTTCAGTGACTGACATTGAAAAATTGTCTGAACCAATTCCACAACTTACAAGTGGTACGGGCGTTCTCGCGGTCGGTGTCCTTCTCCATATCGACGCTGTCAATGCTGTCGATGCTGTTCTCGCGAACAGAGTTCTCATCCCAGTGAGCAGCCTGCGAGGAGCCAACAGACTCGGGGGATTTGACGCGCTGGAGCTCCAAAGCGACAGCCGAGTCATGCTTGCCCTGCTGGTCGGACTGGGAGGGAATGCCCTCGTGGGAAGAGACGGAAGACATCTCGGTAATCCTGATTGGTGACAGGATTGAATGGCTCTACAAAAGGCAAGTGGGTTAGAAAGGAATGTTTGATGTTGATAGGAGTTTAGGTCTGAATACAAGTGCAAGGTATATGTAGGATGAAAGGCGCGACTCTTGAGATGAAGAAGATAGAAGTTGTGATGGATGATGATTGATGATGGTGGTAGCGGATGGTAGTGATGGACAATGATGGTGATAGACGATGATGGTCTTGAACAATGATGGTAGTGTGGAAGGAAAGGAAGGCGAAATATGGCAGAGGGATAGGGAAGGGGATGGATTGGTGGATGGTTCGCGACAACAGATAGCGATAATAGTATGCCGCGATAGAAAACATGTATAGCTGTGAACTTACCAAGAGTGGAGCGGTGAGTCAAGAGATAAACCTAACGGCAGAAAAGGTTGGCTTGCTGAGGTTGAAATAAAAGAAAGGTATGAAGAGTAATAGGTTGTGGTAGTGTTGGGTGGGAAAAGGAAGAAACGCGATGGTGGAGAAGGAGGAAGGGATTGGGCAAGTAAACAGTAGGTGGGACGGAAGTAGAAAAGGGTTTGCAGGAGAAAAAGAGAAAATAAAACAGGACCGAATGCCTAAGATAGAAAAAATAAAGGCGGTGTCGGGCAGAATGGGTAGCAAAAACTCGAGAGCCGGGTCAACGCGCGCTTGCGCGGAGCTGGTGAGGGCAAAGGAGAGGAGGGAAACGCACAAATCCACTTACTTGTCTGGCGATTTTGATGGGATATTATCCTCAGATAATCGGCGCGTGCTTGTCGTATCTGAAAAGATGGAATCTTGAGAATGCTGGTGCTGAAAGAAAAGAGTGGTGAAGAATAATGAAAAGAGTGTGTGGGTGGAAGGTTGTGGGAGGAAGAGGGAAGAGATCGCGTAGAGGGTGAAGGAAAAAAGTATTGGATTGAAGTTTGGAGAAGTGCCGCGTCCACCAAGATAATAATTTTTTCAAGTACGCGTTTATGGACGGTTGGTTGCTCTCGTTACCTGGTGAATGGCTTGTCCGAACTTGGGATGATTGGGAGCAATACTGCATCCGAGCTACACTACAAGCTGGATACTTTTGGTATTTATTAACACGAACGTCATGGACACTCGCTTACGTCAATAATTATCACAGTCAAATCCACACTGGTACTGCTCTGGATATCTCTTTACGGAAATCCACTGTAGTTTATTGCTGGCCCTGTTCATATTTTCGACTTGTGGTACAAACGCCCCTTTTCAACAGGCGATGGGAACACTGGCAAGCATTGCAACCAGCAATCATGTTAGCCGCTTCAAATTGCACAGAATACAACACATATAGATTCCCAGTAACACACCGTGTCGCTTACCTTAAAATATCGACATGCAATTATCTTAGGTTCGTATCCAAGCCAGCCTGGATCCTTACCAAGTCCTTGACAAAACTTGCCTCGTACCTACAGGAAATATCAGTATATAGAAGACTGCCAGGGATATCATTGAATTGGTTCATCATTTTTAACCTACCTAGAGGTTTCTCCGTACATATTAAAATATGTGCTTCTTTTCCTGCTTCATTTTCAATCTTGAAAGGGTCCATGTTGAGGAATATACGCAGGTCTAGAGCAGGGTGGGAAATTTTTTTTTATTCGGTGTAGAAAGTATCATCAAGGTAGATAATCACTACACATCAAATTATCTGGAGAGCTGTGCTTCTTTCTCGACTTGCTAAAAAAGTTGGTATATCTGCAGTGATCTGAAGTTCAAGGATCCGTAGAGCCTCAGAAATGCGTACATAATACTTGATATGTACCTAAGTACCTTTAATTCAGCATCGAAGGCGTGGCCCGAGCTCCCACGGACAAAGGAGGGTCCAGCGAGGTACGTCGCACTGCTCAGGCACCTAGCCGGTACTAGTACAAGTCTAGGCTGTCGCAGCTAGCGCATTTGGGAGGATCAGTGTATCTGCCCAGGTGGCTAGGCCGCTAAAATAACACCCAGGGGTGAAACGGGTGGGCAAGTGGGCTTCAGCTGCGCGAGTAGAGAGGAAGGCACGATACGCGACATTGATTCGATGCAAACAGGTACGGGGGTACTTGGTAGCCCGTCGCGTAACCACCCTGCGCCTTGGTACTTTGCACAGCACTTTCCGCATCTTTGCGCCAGCGCCCTGCACTTTTTGAGGAAAAAAGATCATCTTATCGTCAACACCTCTCCCGGTACTTTGTCCCACCACATCTTCCTCCTTCCCATCCATTTCTCTGCCTGTCTACCTCCAGCTTGACCGCCGTACTCTTTACCAGTAATTACATATTTCTTTTCTTTTCTTCACCGGTTCATTCATCTCCCCGAGGTCTTCATAGTTTGCACGCTCGAGTTCCCATTGTTCATCCGGCCCCGCCCTCAAGCCAGATCGAAGCCGAAGCCGCACGCCCTGAACGCCCACCGTGTAATTCGCCTCGCCCACAGCTATACAGCTCTGACGTCCGTGTAGATCAATCAGCGTCGGGGGCCCGGCATGGCGCGTCGCAAGGATGAGGTTGTGGAGGAGGAAGACCAGGAGATGGAGGAGGAGCTCGTGAGCCTACAATTCGACGAGCCCTTATCGTGGCGCGCCGGAAAGCCAATCGCGACCGGAGAGCTTCTGCGACGGCTCGAAAAGCTCTCCAAGGAACTCGTCGATATGGACCAAGAGACTGTCGACAAAGAGTCCCTCAATCACGTCGCCAAGGAGCTGGCTTCTCCCAATCTTCTTTCGCATAGGGAGGCAGGAGTTAAGGCCTTCGTTGCCGCGTGCGTCGTCGATATTTTGAAGCTGTGCGCGCCCGAGGCACCATTTACACCGAAGCAGTTGAAGGTTTGTTAGACCTCCTCCATATGTTAGACCAATTACACGTATCCTGACTGCCACACTCGTCTAGGAAATATTTAGTCTCTTCGCAAAGACCATCCTCCCAGCCCTGTGGGATCCAACTAACGCCTACAACACGCAACACAAATACGTCCTGACGTCCCTTGCTGAGGTGAAAAGTATCCTACTCATCAACGACGTTACGAATGCAGAGGAACTTCTGCTACACCTATTCTCTTCCTTCTTCGACGGTATATCTGGATCGTCAAAGGCCGCGTCGGGGGAGCAAGTCGCCAAGGATGTCGAGTTCCACATGACAGATATCTTGGTTACCTTGGTCGAGGAGAGCCCTTCACTTCCACCGGCCGTCTTAGATGTCATCATGGCTCAGTTCCTACGAGCGGTGCCCCCGGGAGGACACAGGGAAAGGGCAGATACCAGCGGAAAGCAGACAACTCTGCTGCCCAAAGATGAGCCAGAGGCTTATGTCATGGCCAAGACGGTTTGCAATTCGTGCCCTGAGAAGATGGCGCGCTACGTGGGTCAGTACTTCAGTGAAGTCATAATGGATGTTTCTGGGAATAGCGGACACGCCAATGGCCACAAAGACGATGATGACGACTCGGATGACGAGGAGGGCGGCGCAGGGCCATCCGAGTCTGACTTCAAAGAGCTGCGAAAAGCACATCAGCTTTTACGCGAACTATGGCGAGCTGCGCCTGGGGTTTTACCTAACGTTATACCTCAGGTTGATGCTGAGCTATCCGCCGACAACATCCAGTTGCGCTTGTTAGCGACCGAAACACTTGGAGATATGATTGCTGGTATTGGTGCCGCCGGGCCACCTCCTTCTCCTGTCCTGGACCCCGCAGCGTACCCGCCCCTGAAGCTCAATGATGAGGTTCAAGACCGTTCGTTGACTAGTATCCTGACGACACCTATCTCTCCCCTTTCCTTTGCACAGACTCATTCTCAAGCGTTCCATAACTTCGTCAGCAGGAGGAACGACAAGTCTCCCCATATTCGGGCGGCCTGGACTACGACAGTAGGCTATATAGTCTCTACTTCTGCGGGTGGCATTGGTCTTAGTCGAGAAGATGAATTGGTATTTATCAATGGCCTACGGGACAAGCTGAACGATAGTGACGAAAAAGTCAGATTGGCCGCCGTGAAGGCTATTGAAACATTCAGCTTCCGTGACAACGTCACCAAGCTGGCCGCAATGGGTGGCGTGAACAAGGAAGGCTCAGTACTGTTCACGCTCGCAGATCGGTGTCGAGACAAAAGGCCATCTATCCGCGTCGAGGCAATGGCTCTTCTAGGCAAGCTCTGGGCTGTGGGGAGTAGCGAGTTGGCAGCTGGTCAAGAGTCTGTAGTCTCGGCATTAGCAGGCATTCCCTCCCGGATATTTAACTCGTTCTACGCCAACGATCCGGAGCTCAACGTCCTCCTCGAACGCGTCGAGTTCGAGTGCCTAGTTCCTCTCTCTTTCCCGCCCCCTCCCAAGACGAAAACGACCAAGTCCTCGAACGGGAACTCTCAGTCCCAGCCCGCCACAGACTCTGCTTATGACCAAGATAGGATCCGTGCCGAGAGAATCCTGTTGCTGGTAAAGGGGCTGGATGAAAACGCCAGGAAGGCATTCCACGCACTGCAGGCTCGACAGCTGCAGTTTTCGATGATGATGGAAAATCTGGTTCGGCAATGTGATTCCTTCAACGGGGGAAGTCCAGAAGGCAATGCAGACGTGGCCAAGCAAAATCTTAAGAAGTCCGTCGCATATCTAGCTCAGTTCCTTCCAGACGCGATTAGAGTCGAAGCAGATCTGCACAACTTCGCAAACTGGCACGACCGCCGCTGCTATCAGTTGATCAGGTTCGCGGTTTCGGCGGAGAGCGACTTCAAGACGATGCATAGGGCCGTCAAGGAATTCGTAAAGAGGATCCAGGGCTCGCCAAAGCCACACATGTTGGACACTCTTTTGCCTCTCCTTTACCGTTCAGCGTACATCATGTTCAACAAAAGTCACCTCTCGACCTATATGGACTTCTCGAAGAGCGACCAGGACGGACTTGGAGCAGCTGCTCAGGAAATCACCACCAAAATTTCGCAGAGCAATCCGGACTTATTCAAGACGCATGTGAGACAACTGTGCAAGGATCTCGCGGAGGGCGCGCCAACTGCAGACAAGGCAAACGAGACTGCCATGGTAGAGACGCTGAAGGCCTGCTCTTCCTATTCGAAGAAGTATCCCAACGAGCTGCCAGACGATCGAAAGTTTGTTCAGGCTCTAATGGGCTATGCGTTATACGGACAGCCAGCCAAGACTGCCAAGTATGCTGTTAACGTTATAATGGCTAGGAAGGATAATAAGAGCATGGTCTCAGCGACAGACTTGCTTCAGAGAATGCTGAAGGGTTGGGCCTATGGCTCGCCTCACTTCCTCACTCGGCTTGCAGCAGTGAGCCAGCTGGAATTGTTGACGTCCAAGGTTGCGGCTGATGCCAATGAACAGATCATCGATACGGCACTTGAAGGCGTCCTCCTCAAAGTCCGCACGGATGCGCAAGATTCAGACCCCGACTGGGCTACTGATTCTGAAGTGGACGAGGAGTGCCAGGCAAAGACTTGGGCACTCAAATTGATTGTCAATCGTCTTCGAGGCACCCAGGACCTAGACGAAGCTAAGGAACAAGCAAAGTCGGTCTTCAAGCTTCTCAGAAGTCTCTTGAAACAATCTGGTGAACTGTGTAAGACACAGGATACGCCCAAGCACCACAAGGCCCGACTGCGACTGCTCGCGGGACAGCTCTTCTTGAAACTCTGCACCTCAAAACACTTTGAAGAGATGTTCTCGCATGCGGATTTCAACCAGATTGCCTTACTCACCCAGGACCCGAGCGCCATGGTGCGTCGACTTTTCGTGGAGAAGCTCCAGAAGTACCTAGTGCAGAACAAGCTTCGGCCTCGGTTTTACACGATCATCTTCCTGACGGCCTTCGAACCGGATACGCATTTCAAGAACCAAATTGAAACGTGGATACGGTCTAGGGCTCGTTTCTTTCGAGATGCTAAACAGAACGTGATGGAATCGACGATGGGCCGACTCATCTCCTTATTGGCGCACCACCCGGATTACGGCACGGAAGTAGAAGACTTGGTAGATCATGCAAGATACCTCTTGTATTACGTTACCAACGTTGCTACGGAGGCCAACTTTGGCATGATCTTCAAGTATGCTGAACGGGTGAAGCAGACTAGAGACGGCCTAGCTCCATCGGAAAGCGAGAGGCTATACGTAGTCAGCGACTTGGCCCAGACTATGTTGAAAAAGTGGCAGGAGAAGAGGAATTGGATTTTCCAAGCCTATTCTGGCAAGGTTGGCTTGCCCATAGGTTTGTACACGGCACTTCCGAGTCATGATGTGGCACAGGAAATTGCAGAGAAGCAGTTCCTCCCTGAAGGGCTCGACGAACAACTAGACGACTTACTAAAATCCGTGGACAAGAAGAAGGTACGGTCACATAACGTCCACCTCTCACCATTGATGCGCCAAGCTGACATATTTTGGACACAGAAACGGAAAACGGCCGACGAACGAGGTGACGGCCAACCCGCCCAGAAGAAAGCTAGGTCAGCAGCGCCGAAGCCAGCGACAAGGGTAAAATCAACCTCCAAGTCCACGAAGGCCCCTTCGAAGAGACCTGCGACCAAGTCAGCGAAGGCCTTGTCAAGGTCCAAGAAAGCTGCCGCGTCATCTTCGCCTCCTCTAGATTCTGCAGACCGTAGACGTAGTGGTCGGTCGAAGAAGAACTCATCCTACATCGAGCGCGATTCGTCGGAGGATGATGAGGATATGCTGGAAGGTGTCGCGGAGTGGGATTACTACGATGACCGTGGGAATCCCATGCAGGATGAAGAACAGGACTCTTCAGACTTGTCCGAACCGGACGAGAAGGCCGAGGCTATGGACGAGGATGAGGACGAGGAGAGGGCAGAAGAAGAGGAGCCTGGTAAAGATGACGAAAGCGAGCTCAGCGATATTGATGAAGATGAGCCGGAGGAAGAGCCGGAGGAAGCGCCGGCGCCATCGCCACCAAAGCCAAAGGAGCGAAGAGGCCGTTCAGCTGCTTCGTCACCCCCCTCCAAGACGAAGACTTTGGCTTCACGACCTGCGGCCAAAGCGAGTACGCCTAAGGGCAAGTCATCGGCTGCGAACAAGGCCAAACCGAAACCAGCTCCGAAGCCGAGGCCGGCCCCCACTCGCTCTACGAGGTCCAGGAGAGCAGCAGTCCAGGACGAAGATGAGGACGGCGATTCAGAATGAGCTGCAGAATCCAGGGGGTTAATAGCAGGCATGAGCATGAGTATGAACGTGGGTTATGATTGGAGGCCGAGCAGGAAAGGAGAGGTTATGGAGATAAATACCGTCAATCGTACGAAGGAGAAGTTTGACAGCTTGCAACCCTTTTTATTTTGCTACCCTGCCTACCTACGTACAGGAGAGCAGTTCATCACAGACAGGACAAGAAAACAAAAGTAACGAATTGGAGAGGAAGTGGTGATGATGTGGTGATGACGTGGGCAAGCTAGCAAGTCAGTTCGCCTTATCGTTGTTGCTTGGTCGTGCCCTTGTTCTTGTTCTTTTCATGTATGAGAAAACCCGAGTGCATCTTTACCTCCTTTTTATACCCCTTCGTTTCTCTTTTCTGTTCTTACGTGGAGGAAAAAGTGTCAGCTTTTTTTTTTCGCTTCAATATAGGCTGGCTTACCGGCGACATTGTCTACCAACTTGCTTCTTATACATTCCTGGGATGTCTTGCGTGCCTATACCTACGTGTCCCTTTAGTATGTTTATGTACCTAGAGGTTCTATAGGAGCTCGACAGGTTACCTCGTAAATGTTAGGTATTATCCTGAGTTATAGACAAGTATGAGTGAGACGTACCGCAACGTGTCGAAAGGAACAACCAGATATAGACATAAGAAATCCCAATATCTCAAACTGCTCGAGTAGTCATTCTTTTCCATCATATCAGACCTACACGTCGACATTGATCGCAAATGCCAAACCGGTCTACTACAACACGCGAGCAGGCAAACATATTTGTTATAGAGTCCATTATACGAGAGCTTCTAGTAATTCACCGCAAGTCTAGTCTTCAATACGTAGTATACAATTCAAGCCCGGTTGCTCGAAACCCAGAATCTACCTAGATGCCTGTGAATAACGCCGTTCGAAGGGGCTGCCAGCACACTCTCTTTCTAATTCCCCCTTTTTGAGAACGATTCTTACGTAGCTTAATATCCCGCCTCGAAAACAGTAGTATTATATCCGTACCCAGAGAAGGGGGCGAAGATATCAAAGGAGGGGGGACATGAATATCCGGGGTATCTTGTGCATGGGGTTCGCCGTCATCGCCATAAATGATGACATTATCATTTCTTTTTCTTTTTCTTTTACTTCCTTTTTGCTCCTTTCATTTTCGAGACTTCTCCCTAGCCTTCCAGTTGTCCCGCACGCTCTTGCTGTGGTTTTCGAGCTCTTCGCGGGTGACGCCGTCCTGGATGCTCTCGAGCACGCTGTGCACGACGGAAATGTGATTACCATCAGGCTTGTCGTCGCGGAAGCGGGAGAAGCGCCACCGCTTCTGTCCGTCCATGTACACCTCGACGACGCGTTCGTCGAGAGGTTCTTTAAACGACTTGAGAATCTCCCACTCGTTGTCCTCGAGATGCAGCGGCGCAAAGTAGTGGTAGTTGCCGCTGCCGTGGTTGGCGAGTAGGTCCACGGGCGGGGTGCTGTCGTAGTCGACGAAGGGTTCTGTGATGCCCTCGGCCCGCTCCTCTTCATCGGGCTCGACCATGGGAAAGCGAAGCTTCCACATAAAGTCGACCGTGTTCTCGTCGGCCTCCTTCCACTTGAGGATGTGGGGGTCGGTGCCGGGCTTGTACTCGCTGTGGAGGGCGGTGAAGATGAGGCCGTCGTTGGCGTGCTTGAGGCGCTTGATCACCTCCTCGAAGAGCATGCGGATGCCGTATGCCATCTGCATCGACTTGAGCTCGATGAAGAAGGGCTGGTACTGCTTCTCCTGGGGATAGTCGTCCAGTAGCTTCTTGTAGGGCTTGAAGATCTGCTCCTGGAAGTAGCCGAGGCGCTTGGACAGCTCGCGCTGCATTAGTGACTGACCGTCTAGCGCCAAGCAGTCGAAGACCAGATATCGCGGCTCTTGCCGGCCGTCCTCGTACTTGTCCATGACCAGCTCTCCGTCCAGAACGGTGCCCGTGTGGAAGGCTTGCGTGTTTGTCGGGAGAGGGAAGTGGAGCGACTCGGATTGTATGTACCAGTAGTCATTCCGACGGTCGATCAGGTAAGATGTTTCCGTACCTTCTTCGTCGGAGGTGAGGAACATAAGGTAGCGGATGCCGTCGGATTTCTCGCAGACGTAGTAGCTGGAGAGAATAGATGAAATCAGCGTCAGGTAGAAAAGACATGTATATATATGTCTAGTGGAGAGAGATATATATATTCGGATAGAGGGTACTCACTCTTCACGAAGCAGCTCGTCTAGATGCTTCCTCGTGAAACTAACTGGCTGGGCGCCGGGGAAGGCGGCCGAGGTCCGGTGAAGCAGGTTGGCGACATCTTGGCGGAGCGACGTGACGACGTGTGCGGGAGGCTTGATGCCGGGTTCGTCGATAGATTGTATCATGTTGACTTATCAATATGGACTCGAGAAAGAGGATAAGACACGACGTGTCAAGGCACAAAGAGAGTAAATAATGGGTTTCGGAGAATAATGGGAAGGGGATGGGGATGGGGATGGAATATTAGTATGGGAATGTCGATGCGCGAGGTTTTTAACAGGGCAAGAGAACCACAAAGATGTGGCAGTTTCCCATGAGGGAGTTTGTTTAGTTCGATTGCCACAAACCTTCTTCGTCCGAAGGTGCTTCCGCATGCGCATCCATTGGGAAAGAGCAGTCCCATTAGACCTTTTTCGACGCTTCCAAACATGAAAATCCCAAACACTAAGGCGAGCTGGACAAGGGAGGCTGTAGCTGTGAGCTTATCAGCCCTTTATCAGCCGCGTCTAGTGCCTCTGTCCCTGTAGCATTGCAGCATAACTGCATAAAATACAGCGCTTGCGGGCTCCACTCTGCCACTCCGGTACTCGTGCTCCACTTGGAACAATCACGCCGCGATACATCCATATCCCGGATATGTACATGCAGATATAGCATCAAACCATATACCTCGCCATATGCATTCTCCCCTCGACCAACGCGTGAGAGGTAATCTGTTGGGCGTGTATGTACATATCTATTTAGGAGGTAGGGAAATTAGGGGTATAACACATGTAGCAGAAATCTCACGACGCTCCTCCACTCGCACAGTCCGGTCTAGCTCCAGCAGCATCATCATCGGTAAAGCAGTAATGTTGACATCGTGTCGCTTCAGGTATTTGTGTAGGCAAAGTTAGATACGCTAGCTACATGGTGATTATACTGCCTTGATGCATCATATTGATACAAACTCCGCGCTGTCTCCTGCGGGCAACCATTTTAAATAACTCTCCGAGGCAAGCCTGAACAAGAGCGGCCATAATAAGGACATCTTGAAATTGAAGAAGAGTAATAGAAATGTTTTTGGCTTGCCCATCCCCGATGCTGTAATGAGTTAAAAATCCCGCACTATATCTTATACTTGTCGTCTTCGTTGTGTCTCCTTCTGCTCCTGTCCCGCCCAGGACGGCCGACTGGACTACCGGGATGGGTTTCTGTCTCCGTCAGGCGCCTTTTCCGCCGGCCGACGCCAATCGAAGTTCCACTTTCTCCTTGTGAAGCTTGTTCTTGAGGTGGACTTCGAAGTTCGACGCCGACATGTCGGGCCCGGGAGTGTACAGCTTGCCCGGGCAGTCGAGGCAGCGGATCCGCGGCAGGAAGTAGAACCGTACGTTGGGCGGCACCGCCTGGCCCGGCTGCGGAAGGGGTACCGGCGCCCCCGTGTTGGTGTCGACCGCGCTGTACCGCATCACGCCTTCGAAATGATCGTTCGCGTACGCCGGCTCCTGCTTGAACTTGTCGAGCGCCGCGACGAGCCACGCGGGAGGTGGAGGCTGTGAGAGGTTTGTGAGTATGAGCGCTGAGCCGCCAGATCAAAGTGTTTTCAGGCAGGTTACCCTCCCGCAAGAAGTCGTATATCACCCGTCATAGGTCATAAAGACTGCTGGAGAACCTGAAGATGGAGGATTTGGGGTGGAGGGATGAGTGAGGAAGTCTTACGGGAACTGGGCCGGGAGCACCGGCTGTTGCTGGCGGCGCCTCAACCCGGCCGATCTGTCCGGGAGGAACGCTGTTTGTCGGGGGCGTGGGCGCTGGGATTGCTGAGGTCGAGATGTTGGGGGTAGACGGAGGGGGCATGCTATTCGACGCCGACGCGCTGTGGGCACGGGTATGGGCTTGGGGCGTCTGTGATCTGCCTGGCGTGCCACGCAGCAGCCTGGAATCGCGCAGCAACACCTTTCGCAGCTTCTCCCTGTTCGGCACCTTCAGGGTTACGAAGAGCTGTTGAGGCTCTTCCGTGTCTTCTCTTGTTAATTCGCGCCCGAACCTCCGCGACGTTCGCGTTTCGTGGTGGTGTATTGTGGCCTCGGGAGTTTCCGATCGCCCGAGGTTCGCCATCCTTTGCTGAGCTGCCGTCGCGGCACCTCTCATGCCTCTCGTTCTCGCCGTGCCGGTCAGCTGAGAAGCCGCGGGCGAGTCGGGACCCGAGTCGTCGCTCTCGTCCGAGTCGGAAATTTCGCCGTCGCGCGCACCCGCTCCTCTTCTTCGGCCTGCGCCTGGCGCGCCTGCGGCACGCTTGTAGAGTCTACTATCTTCCACGCTGGCCGCCGCACCCGGTAGCGTAGACGATACGACGAGAGTACGTATTGTTCGCTGTCTCTCCTTGAGATCGGGCAACGAAGGGCCACCTCGTCTATTTATGGACCTCTTTTGCCTCCTTTGCTCTCGGGAGAATACCATCTCGTTCCTCTCCAGATCCGCCTCGCTTAGTTCGTACAGGTACGGGGCGTACTCCTTGGCTTGCTGCTGCGGGCGGAACACGGTGGGCAGCGGCGACGGAAGAAAAGCGGCGACTAAATCGGGATCTTCGATCGGCCGACCGTCGAACGGGTGTCCGACGCTGTATAAGCTCCGCGTAAATAACTGAGTCTGTTCACGGATACAGTGCGCTATGGCGGTGGTAAATTCTCCAGAGAGCGCGAGATCTTTGGCCATGCTTGCAGCGAACTCCTCGGGGGAGTTGAGCGGGTTGTTGATTTCCCACTCGAACTGGTCTACCAACGTATGTTGACCGATGGTGATGTTAAGCTTGACCAATATCCTCATCTCATCGTTCTTCCAAGCCGAGTAGGGTAGCTCAGGGTCGAGCGCGTCTTCGTCGGAGAAGACAAAGGGGTAAAAGTCGTTGAACTGCTCGTGCATTTGCTGGATGATATGCTCGAAGACGGGCTGCGCGGCGGGCGTCTTGAGGCCCATGTCTTCTATCAGATGCGCCGCGAACAGTTCGGCGCTGACAATTCTCTCGTGGAGGTTCCACGTGAAGGTGTCGCGCAACTTGATCTTGTCCCAATCCACATCCAGCCTGACGGGCACCAGCTCCTCGTGCTGCTCGGCCTGCTGTTTCATATCCTTCCGCTTCCACTTCAGGGGCGGCGCCTGTCGTTTACCAGGTCGAGGTTTGTGGCTTGGGTACATTAATCGCGATTGGCCGCCAATCTCGGTTCTTCCGTTACCAAAGCCGCTGTAGCCCTCGCCATAGAGTCTGCTGGGGGTGAAGAAGGCCCTGTAATCGTTTCGTAGCAGCTTATAGTCGTTGATTTTCTTGAATTGGTACTTGTTGTGGTCGTTTTGGCGATCCTTGTCGGTAACCATGGCGGCCGAGTGTATGTGATCTCGGGCGACGGCCTGCCCTATCAGTATCTGCTTGAAGTCATCTTTGTCGCGACCTGACGCAACGCCTCCATTTTGATCTTCGAGCGCATCTGCCTTGTTCTTGGGTGTTGATGTTGACGAATGATCCGATTTCGATGCCGAGGAGGCCGCGGCGGCAGAAGAGCCTACGGCGCTCGTTGAAACCGGTTCCGCATCCTGCTGAGTCGCCATAGATGATATTCAGGCCTCGCATGGAGCGAAGAGACTCGCAGCGCTTAATCGCGATGGAAAGCACACTCTCAGGTCGGTGTTTTTTTTATCGTCGTTCGTCGTTCGTTGTGCGCCGTGAGCCGTGAGCCGTGTTGATGATTTTACTGATTACGAAGCCGACCTGCGGGATGCTGCTATCTACGGCGGCTTCGAGAAAGTGTAGGGATCAGTATCAGAAATCAATCATTGCGCGCAGAGACGTGGTAGTGTTATTGCGCCGTTGCGATACAGCATTCGATGGGCGCTCAGCTTTTTGGGGGGGGGGGGAACAAAGTCGTCTGGGTTGATGGGAGAGAAACTGCAAAGGAACGGAGAAAGGCTGGACACGCGACGAACCGCGACCGATAGAGCTGGAGGAACATGAGTTTTGGCCGACAGCACAGCTAATTTGGAAGTACCTTTGTCTGTATAGGTGCATACAGCTAAATTAGCGTCCGTGCGTCCGTGGATGGAACATGGAACTACTGCTTAGTAGGATATAAGCGTAGACGGGGCGTGAGGCGGGCATATTGGCTTATGACAGACATGCATCTAAGCCCCAATATAATACACGAGACCGGGCTAGCAGTACATGTAGGTACATGATGTACCTGGAAACCTAGAGGTACTCAGGTACCCCCCCCCCCTACCCCTGGAGAGAGAAAAAAGCAGAATTGACGAGGTTTGATTGAGAACGTCACCAGCTTGCTCGCATCTCCAGTCGAACGGCTGCCCCTCTTTCCCCTTCGCACAAAGCCCCGCAGCTAAAGCAAAAATAGTAAAAAAATAATACTTCACACCCGTGTCCAACACCTACCCACTTCCACTTCTCTTCCCGACGACCTCGACCACACCTCGACCCCCTCCAATACTGCCACTACTGGACCTGGACCCAACCTCATTCCAATACCAGTACGGTACATCAGGTAGTCAACATGTCTGAAGAAAAGGAAATTGGTTCGTCTGTCCCCGTCTTGACGACATCGAATCGAGCTATCTCGAGGAACTACCCCGCCATCGATTCTATTCGTGCCAAGATCACATTCCAAATTCCTCTAGAGCCCGAACGTGACGAGAAACCTAACAAGGACGACGATGAGCTAACCATTATTCCTTCTATCTAGACTACTCGCTGGCCAACCCAGACACCCTCACCAAGTACAGGGTCGCCGCGGGTATATCCGAGAAGGTGCTTGCAGCCGTGTCCAAGCTCTGTGTCGCTGGCGAGAAGATCGTCACCATCTGCCAGAAGGGCGACAAGCTCATTGAGGACGAGCTTGCCAAGGTCTACCGCGGCAAGACGCTCAAGGGTGAGTGGATCGTCGGCTGCTACCTTTCGCGTTCCGGACACGTTTGCTTATGCTAGACACGCGCAGGCTTCTCCCATCCTACAACCGTCTCTCCGGCTTCCTATGTGACACCCTACACGCCCCTGGCCACCGATGCTGCCGAGGCGAACACCGAACTTCAGGTCGGTGAGCCTATCAAGGTCCAGCTCGGTGCACAAATCGACGGCTTCGGCTCCATCGTTTGCGACACCGTTCTCGTTCAGCCCAAGGAGCAGGCGCAAGATGTCGTCACTGGTCGCACTGCCGATCTAATGCTCGCTACATACTACGCCAATGAGCTCCTCCTTCGTCTCATGATCCCCCCTGGACTGTTATCGAGCGGGAGTGACGAGGAGAAAGCCAAGGCAGCTGCGGTCAAGCCTCCTACCCAAACCAAGATCACCTCTCTTCTAGACAAGATTGCCAAGAGCTACGAATGTAATCTCGTCGAGAGCACGACCTCGTGGCTCTTTGGCCGCAACGAGATTGAGGACAAGAAGAAGATTGTGATTGCTCCGGCTGAAGGTACCAAAGGAGAGGGCTCGCCCGAGGTTGGCGAAGTATGGGGTGTAGAGATGGGTATGAGTCTGGGATCCGGCAAAGTCAAGACAATCGGCCAGCGAGCGACTCTGCTACGCAGAACGACGAACACTTACATCTTGAAGTCGCAAACCGCGCGAAAGACATTGTCTACCGTTCAGACCAAGTTTGGTCACTTCCCCTTCAGCCTGAGGCAGCTCGAGGAAGAGGGCGGCGACACCAAGTACAAGGTTGGAGTGTACGAAGGCGTCCGCCAGGGCGTGTTACGCCAGTATGAGCTAGTTGGCGACAAGGACGCTGCTCCCGTAGCCAGACTGTTAACTACCCTTGGTATGTCCGCGGAGCCTAGTCTACCCCCTATCTCCTCGACCAGGCCCCTGAATGCTAATACGGAGCAGCTGTTACGAAGAATGGCATCTCGAAGCTTGGTGCGCCGCCGGCGCTGGATCTTAGCAAGTACCAGACGGATAAGAAGATCACCGACGAGGAAATTCTCAAGATATTGGAAGAGCCCCTGAGCAAGAACAAGAGCAAGAGTAAGAACAAAAAGAAGAAGAAGCCGGCCAAGAAGGCTTCCAAGGCAGGGGGCGACGAAGAGGAGGAAGAAAGCGACGATGAGTAAGGGTGAATAAAAAGAGTCTCGATAACTCGTATGCACTCTTGATGCAGGTCAGCACTGTCTGCGTCATGGCCAATCCAACACAAGGTCAACGATACCAGCTCTGTTCTTTTCCGGGGAACCACATGTCATACAGCATGACTTGTATGCCTGATTCGCTAGTCTGTGATGGGGTTGCTTCGTCTTGCGCTGAACGGCTCTGGTGGAGGGAAAAGGGGTGGTGATGGTGAAGCCGAAGCGGACCGGGGGGGTGGACGGTTTATTTCGCTATCGGCTTCTGTGTTACTAGCATTCATAAGAGAGAAAAGGCGAAAACCCATATATACACGGAAATAGGCCGAAATGGAAGACGCACCGATGCCACGCTTACTGTGCACCTACCGTGCCTTGGCCAGTGACCCGCCGTCAGGATAGGCAAGATGCTCTCAAAGAAGCATTCTTGGTTCTGAGAGGGGATCCTGGTAGGACCGCTGCTTTCGCATCACGTTTACTGATGAGGAGTGTACGGCCAATTCACGGCCAAGGCCGGACTTGACCTGGCGGTAGCTATATTGTCTACGGAGCATCGTGACTTTTAGGCACCTAATATATATGTAGGTACCCGAGGTGGATATGAGTCAGATTAATGGTGTCCTCGCGTAGCGTGGCGCAAGTGATTACCTCGCCTTAGGTGTATGGGCTACGGGACTATTGAAACGACAGACGGAGGAAGACGAGGAAGAAAAACGGGCAAATTAGAAGTCTCGCGACGATCGGAAGAGGAGTCGGCCGTGTGACCAGCGGCCCTCGTCTACCTAAGGTATTCAAATCAGGTGGTAGGGCTCTCTGGGGGGTGAACCTTCCCAGCGCACTCAGGGCTGGCTCCGGCGGGCTCAGGGGGGGAGGGGAGAAAGGGAAGGAGACGGAAGGGGGAAAACAAACCAAAGCCAAAAACCTAAGGGGAAGGAGCAGGCCGCAGGTTCAACTATAGAGCACCGAGCGAGCGCATAGCACAGCCAAAATTGGTCTCTGCAGTTTATTAGGAGCCCACTAAGGTATTGAAGCACGAAACACCACCTAACCATCCTCTCTTCTCCTCTGCCTCGATATTCTTTCTTATTCCTTATCCTCTAGAAGCCATAAAGGAGAAGGAAAAAGAAAATTTTATCGACTGCTTACCCACATACCCGAGAATTCCAGGACCAGAGGCCAAAGATCCGAGGTCTGGTCGTAAAAAGGCGAGGACTCGTCCCCGTAATACCCCCCCTTGAAAAGCAGGTTAAAGTACCTGAGCTAAGAGAATTGCGCATTATAGTGCCGAAAGGTACTTCGTAGCGGCCAGCCCCTGCTCGAGAGGCCCCCGTCTGCTCCGAATTTTGGGAGCTCTGGAATTTCGCATTACCAGAACCCTCCCTTCGCCCTACCGTCGCCCTACCGCGTACTGCAAACATCACCAGCACGACGCGACAAGGCCATCTCGCCAGCCGGCATCCCGTAGGAAAAAAGGTACGTCTGCAGTCCGAGACGCGGTAGAGCCACCGGCTAATGCATTTTCCCAGCTTCGTAATTGATTGATTCCCGCCGTCGCGCAGTGCTGGGAGCGACGCGGCATTCTAGAGGCAATAGGGGCGTGAGCGACGCCCTCGTCCCTTAGGCCGCCCGGAAGAGAAAACGAGAGGACACGACCGGTGTCACACGCGCTCGAGATGGCCTCGGCCAACAAGTCTACCCGATCGAGGTTTTCCAGCCCGCTTCGCTCGAGCTCCCCTGCCGGCCACAATCGAGGACTCAACAATAGTGATGGTCAAAGAGTCTTCATGCAGCGCTGGCTCGAGCCGCCACTGCAGAACAAGCCCAGCTTCCAGGAGGCAAACCTGATGAGAGGCGGAGTGGTGGAAAATATGGCGCCTCTGGGCACTCTGCCCAAGAATCACGTCAAGAAATCTCCTGTGAACGGTGGCGTCAATGGGGACCGCGCGATGCCTCCAGTCAAGGATCGAGCAACGAGGATTGTCATCAAGAAGCCGGCTCAGACTCCGGCGCAGACACCTTCACAGACACTTGGCAAGAGGGAGAGCATAGCGCACACAGCCGAGCAAGCACTTGCTGACCAGGTGGAGAGCGAGCTGGATGCAACGCCAATGTCGCCGCTATCCCAGCCGCTCCTTCCTGTGCCGGCCATGGACGATGGCGAGGACGACGACTACGTGCCTACCAAGACCAAGACTCGTTTGTCCTCGCACGTGCAGGACAACGGTAACCGGGACGACCTGACGCCTAGTGCCAATACTCGACGCCATTCTACGCGACGCCGCAGTGTCCGTGCAACTCCTACACCTACCGTTTCTTCTTCTTCAACCCACACTTCCTCCCCCCCACCTGTTTTTCACGCTCCCCCAGCAACTGTCAATCGCAAGCCCGACCAGAAGCTAGCCGACAAAGTCATCGAGTTTGCAGTCTCACAGGCTATCAACTACAGCCGATATCCCACCGCGTTCGCTCTTCGCACCCTTTATGACAACCATCATCAGGACCCTGGTTTTGTGTCTATGATTGAAGACATATACAACCAACGCGCAGACAGCGACACCATCAAAGAGTTCACTAAGCTGGTTTCCAACATCAAGAAGAAGGGTTCTAAGAACGACACGGCTATCTACTACTTTGTGCCTACAACGACAGCGGAGAAGCCCACGCCCAAACCCGCGCCGTACAAAAACCTCGTCAAGATGGACCTAGGCGCCTTCCGCGACGAAGACGACTCCGACAGCCATGTCGCCAAGAAGGTCAAGCTCGAAGAGCAGCACCCGGCCGCGAATGGAAATAGCCCGGCCAAGGCAAACGGAGTAGGTGGTCACAAAGGATTCACACCGCGCAAGTCGCCGCGGAAGTCACCGTACAAATCGTCACGAGGAAAGAAAACTCGTTCTGGATCTGTGAGCAGCTCCTCATCGCTCTCGTCCGTTCCCGACGACGTGCCCGATGACTACGAGGAATACATGGATCAGGTCGATGACGACCTTGGTGTCGCGCGTCCCATGGCTGCCGAGACCAATGCACAGATCCCGGCAGGCGCGGTTCAGCCAATCAGCGGCCGCGACAAGAAACCCGCTGCGAAAACGAAGAATGCGTCGCCCAAGCTTCCTTCTTCCCAGAACACTCCGCGCCACCACCCTCGCTCGCATGACTCGAGTATGGCCGCGGCTGTTGTCGCCAACGGCACCACCCCGAAAACCAGCCAGCAGAAGACTCATAACGGCAGCGGCCTCCGGTTTGCGAGCCGATACGCACAATACGCACAATTCGACAATGATTTGAACCGACGACTTGTTGAGGCGAAGCACGGCAATAAGATCAAGATTACCACGGCCACCAAAGGCGCCTCTCAGGATAGTTTCATTCGCAGCCCCCTTGAGGCAGACGGTCTGCACGATTTGTCTCTCGAGCTGGCTGTGCCGCAGCCGCCCGCCGCGGAGCAGAATCGCTCATCGAGGACGCCGGCTCTGAGTTCTCGGGCTGCCCGAGCAGCCAAGAGACATCACCATGACGGTCTGGACGATTCCGTCTCACCCACGGCGCTCTCGTTCAGGGCCGACCTCGAGCCGCCCTCGGCGCGCAACTCTCGCGCAGCGACCCCGTCGAATCTGCGCTCGTCCAAGAAGACGCGAGGAGGCCTACGCGTGAAAACATCGTAAGTATCTTGTCGTTTTCGCATCTCCTCCCTCCCTCGTTTGCTGTGCGCTGCGTCGTGGCATTTTCGTCACAGCATGGCCCGGCCGATTTGCTGCGCTGTCACAAAGCAAGGCGGCCTAGCCAAGTGGCGATGTGGCACCACATGATCTCACGTTGGGCCAAACCGGGCTTCTGCACCCAACAACCTTAGATCCTTCCTTGCGAGCCTCGCACAACCTCCGTATCGCGAAGAGTTCCTTACTGACGAGCACCTTTTGCGCACCATAGGCCGATGAAGAAGAAGGGCACGACTGCGGGCATTCCTCGTAGCAGCGGTGATCGTCCGAGCCCTGTGGGCAACGGAGGAGTACCCTCCCACCAGGTATGCTACTTTCTGTTCGCGATCATTCACCCCCTTTTCCCCCGGAGAAGTCTACACTCGTCGCTGGCGAAATGCGTCGTCGGGGTGTGTTGTGCAAATTTCCTTGGGTCGTGGATCGGCGATGTCTTAGCCCTCGACTCCAAACCCAGGTCTAGGCGGGTACCGTCGACTCAGATTCTTCCGGTTCCCGCCTGAGCCGAAACCGTCCCTAATCTACTAGGCGATGATAGTACTATACAAAGGCACATGCTAACAAGAAACGCTAGGACGAGAACGACGATTCATGTTATACCTGTGGAGGTAACGGCCAGCTAGTTTGCTGCGACGGATGCAATTATTCGTTCCATCACCTATGCATCGACCCTCCCATGGATGAGGAAAGTCGGGACATGCCCGAGGAATGGTACTGCAACGAATGCAAGCACCGTTATTCGCCTCCTTTTGATGAGCATCGGCACAAGGGCGTCTTTCGCCCTATGCTCACCACTCTAGACCCCAAGAACCCTAGGGCGTTCCGTCTTCCTGACGATGTTAGAGACCTCTTCGAAGGTGTGCGCACCGGCGCTGATGGCGAGTACGAGGAGCAAGTGCCGCCTAAGCCCAAGTAAGTTCAAACCCACACCATTATCGTACAGCTCATTCAGCTAATCTTGTGTGTCCGAAGGCCTAGCAAGAAAGGAGTCGAGGAAGCCTTTGATTTCTTCAAGGTCAGAAACGGCGACGGCAGTGCCGTCCTTTGCCATCAATGCCAGAAGGGGGCCTTGGACAACCGTCCCATCGTTCCCTGCTCGGTATGCGGACTTAACTGGCACCTTGAGTGTCTAGATCCCCCCCTGGCTCTTCCGCCTGTTCCACGGACCTTCCGCTGCCCTCTCCATATGGAGGACGTGCTAGCCGAGCTTCCTCAGAGTCTTACGCCGGCGCACCGACATCGCAAGATCAAGAATGCCCCCGTTATCGAGCAGGGCTACACCAGAGGAATGGCCAACAACGGCTACATTGAAGTTGAGCATGACGACAGTGAAGACGAGGCAGCGGCCATCCGCCGCCACAAGGGCTTTGGTCAGATTCAGCGTCTATCTGCGAAAGGAATCAAGGTGGACTTCATTGCTCGGTAAGACGACCTCAGCTAGGCGGACGATCAAGTCTGCTACAAATGCTAATCTATCGTGTAGCGTTCGCAAGAACCGTAAAGCCAGCCACGGTTCTACTCCTGCCGTCACGGCCAACCGAACTTTGAACATCGAAGAACAACAGGCGGCTTCGGCCCTTATGCAGCTATCTCAAGGTAGCAGCGATGGTCTTGGCCAGCCGCATCAGGCGATTATGGTATGTTGAATAGTAAAAGTCCCTGGGAATTTTACGTAGCTAACGCCGTATACAGTCCCAAACCGGCCAGGCGGTGGTCTCGACGACCAGCGGAGATGCCCAAGGCATTGCGTCAGAAAGTTTAGAGTCGGCCGACACCACGTCTCTAGAAGCTATGCTTGCTCGAGCCGAAGCTTTGACGAGAGATATTCGTCGAGTGCTAGCCGAGCGAACCGCACCCATTCCGAACGAGATGACCAAGGCGGCATCTTCTAACCTGGCAGAGCAACAGAGCACTCTGCCTGACACCGGTATTGTGGATGACACGTCGTCCACCACCCAGGACGCTGTTGCAAAGGGCGATAGCGCTGCAGATTCGTCTGCAATGCAGATCGACTAAGAACCATTATCATCATCACCCCCCTGTGGCTTACCGCTTCGCCACAAATTCTTTGAGTCAAATCTTTTGGACTCGACAGAACGATGGATAGATACTACGGTCTTACGTCAATGATCTCGCACAAAACTAATAATTTCATTCGACCGATAGCACGCGTCAATAATCACACCAATCATACATCCAACTTCCGTACAACCCTGAACCCTCTTCAAACCCGCCTCGTAATAAAATCCGAAGTCCGATCGACAACGAGATGGATGAAGCATCTCGAATAATATTCCGGACAACACACTTTCGGCAAGGTTATCATCGTGCCTTGCCCTCCGAAACCTCAAAACCCCCCTTTTTCCCGTTCGACGACACGATACTGTCCTCGAACAAAACCGCCTACGAGCCCTAGAAGACGGCCTCTCGACCCTCGACAGCTCGATATCATTGTAAAAATAATACAACAATCGGTACGGAGGATATGGAATCCCATAATCATCCCGATCCCTGATCACAATACGGCACGAATTTCCTTTGATT
This sequence comes from Hypoxylon sp. FL1284, assembly GCA_022432365.1. Lineage (NCBI taxonomy): Eukaryota > Fungi > Ascomycota > Sordariomycetes > Xylariales > Hypoxylaceae > Hypoxylon > Hypoxylon sp. FL1284. Next base: position 1,493,600 of record JAJJXE010000002.1, read on the forward strand.
TTTCTCCCCGCCTTCCCAACAGTTCCCGTTATCCTGTTCATACATGGCGTCGCACTCATACATAGATCTCGGTTTCCTTCGTCAAGCCTCGTCAGGCTGCCTCTCATAATCCGGTCTAGATGGCAAGGGGAGAGGATGGAAAGGGTGGTTTCGGCATCAACCTCGGCACGGAATTCGTCTTGCGACTGGTTTTTTTTTTTTTTTTTTTTTTTTTTAAAAAAAAAGTTTTCTCCTGTTCACTTGTGGTCCAGTCGCGGCACATGGTCGATGATTTCTCTCTCTCTCTATCTCTCGCGTCTACGACGACAGCAGAAGAGGAGCTCGGCCGACAAGTCTTCTTCAACGCGACTGGAAAGCCATCGGCGTTTACGAGTGAACAACAGGCAGGCAGACAGGAAGGGGAAGCAATAACTGAAAAGGTGAATCACAAAAAAGGGACTCTAGGCTTGGAGTAACCCCAACCTACTATGTACTATAGTTGCACCACCGGTGATATACTACTAGTAGGGAACGAAGTTTTTCCCCCCCTTGAACAAAATGTGTCTTGATGATGATCCATGATAAGTGACTATTGCGATGCTTTCATCAGCTTGACCATGATATGAAACCAGCACTTATAGGAGAACGGAAACCCCAAGTGCAATAATGTGTAGCCCCTTTATATAGCACCGTATATGTGCTAACGACCTCCCTAACCGATTGGGCAGCACGGCGTGTCTAAACCGAGTTCTTTCAGAGACATGTGGTCCCCTTCTGTCTGTGTATCCTCTATATCTCCCCGAGGTCCCATTGCCTCGAATCGAGCAAAAGAGAAAGATACTAGATATCCAAGAGCCATCACCATCATCGTGTCCGTCACCGCCATTACCCATCACCGCCACTCTCTCCCCCTTGCATAGCAGAACTGTTCTTCACTCGGACACCACGAGCAGAAAACGGGGTTCTCTACAAACCACACAGAAGTACCCCACTTGGGCAGTAAGCCACGTCTTGTGTGGCTTCGACTCCTTCATGCGGACCGTTCCCCCCGTTTCCTCTTCTGCTTCTCTCTGTTTCTCGCGGAACCGCCCACGCCGCCGGGTGTCGGAGACGGCTCGTCGGCGTGTTTTCCCGTGGTTATGCCATGTGATACAGGGTTCTGCCCTATCTGCTGTTTCGCTGTATACGACCGGCGTTAAGAGGGCGTGTGTGCAGAAAAGGGGCGAGCCGTTGTCGTGTTGAAACGGCCGCTCTTTTTTCTTCTTGTTATCCTGTAAACTGTATGTAAGTAGGGAGGTCCCGGTAGTCGCCAGTAGTCTATTGCATGTACCTAATTCCTTTCTTCTTCGTCCCCCCACTCCGTCTCGAAATAATCCATCATAGCTTTGCCGCTACGCTAGTCCGCCCTGTGTTTCGATTCCATCTTTTCTGGAAATTTCTTCCTTCTCGTCCCTTGAGCGTTTCTCTCGCGTAGGAAGTAGGCTGGTAGATAGCCGTCCACCATACCTTTCTGGCAGGTATATAGCTAGTAGGCTACTAGTCCATAGCAGTGAGTAGTAAAGACGCCTACTGCAACTCTCCCCGACGCGTACGGTGTGCTATGCCGCGCTGCTTGTCGGTATCAAAATACGGCCGCGGCGATCTCTATCTGCTGCTATGCACATATAGGTACAGATGACGAATGCTCGGGGGCGCATGAGAGATTCCCACCGGGTGGACCTGCTAAGGCTGGACATAAAGCTGGACATAGACAAGCATCCCCGAACCCCGGGAAAGCCGAAGAAGAAGGAGGGTGGGGGTAAGTAAGTAAGTAAGAGGCAGAGACAGACAAGACAGACCGGAGGCTCCGGACGACGGCTTTTGCCCTTCTTACATACGTAGTAGTACATAGGGTAAATATAAGACATGCCTGCTTGTCTCGCCCGCGTCCACAGAACGATAGTAGACGCATTATGTAATACCTCCGTCTTAGGGTTGATCTCATCAGCTAGTATAGAAGCGGTCACGAGGGTTGAGGCAGAGACTAAATGGGAGGAAAGCCATACCTCACCGCTATTTAGCATATAGACGTCAGCGAAGAAAAGACAAGCAAGCATAACCAAACAAATGAACAAGAGTCGTCTACGTCAAGTATCTCTCCTATCCATCTAGTTCGCTGGAAGTACCATGGCGGCCTTTCGAAGTTTTATCACGAACCCGAATACCTAACCTCGGAGGTAGGTACTCTTTTAAGGATATGCATAGTCGATATCACGAGGAGCCATATGTGAGAGCCGATTCCAAGTAGTTTTCCATTGCGAGAAAGGGTCCTCGTCGGAGAGATTTCTATTTTTCTTTTCCTTCCTTGCTTATATCTCTTGCTCGTCAACCCAGGGCCCCTTTTTCTTTACATGACCTGCCCGTGGGTGAACAGCCTCAAAAAGGTGTCGAGTGTCTGGTGGAACTTCAGTTCGCCCACATATAGAGAGCAACTGTACTTTGTACATGTGACGACAACAAGAAAAAAGCATGACGAAAAACATGGCATGAAAGCCCCTCCATCCACGGATGCTTCCTCCCTGTGAAAACGTGGCCGTGAGGTGAAGCCAGCCAAAACCCCTCGGCTCAAGGCGCGTTACGAGCAACGCCTTGGTCGGGAGATTGGCCGTATCTAGATAGATATCGCCCCCTTGAAGGATCAAACCGAAAGAAGAAAACTGTACGGACGTGGAAAAAGCACTGCCGATATGGTCTCCTGCCATCCACAGCGTACCAGGCCGAGCTGCGCGCTGCGTCTCGGTCCATTGTCCACAGACTTTTCCCCCCAACTACTCTGAAAACAATCAAACAAACATGTCAAGCCGACCAACTCCCCTCCCCCCCCTATCTGTACAACCACGAAGTTCGGGAATGCGGATAGGCGAATCCTGGGATATCCATCTAGAGACGCGCAAAACAGTAAACATAGCCTCTTCAGATCATCTCTGAAAAGTTGCGTCAGTACCCTGTATGCCTGTTTACGATCGTGGCGACCTGTGCTGTTGAGGGGCTTGACCTACGCGTCCGCGCCTGGCGTTGACCGGCTGTTCCTGTACGTAGGGCATCGCATTGCCGTATCCGTAACCACCCATGGGCATTCCCATGCCGAATCCCGGAGGTGCGAAGCCTGCCGGCGCTCCGGGTGGCTGGATCGGACTACCGTTTGCCCCGTTCTGCCCGCGGTACTGTTCCATCGGAGGGTTGGGGTTGCTATACCCCCCATAGCCCGCTTGCATAGGCGGGTAGTAATTCATCGGCGGGGCTCCGCGTGGAAGCATGTTCTGCTGGTACTGCAGCTGCTGGAGGTTGGCCGGCCCCATCGATCCGCTGGCGGCATTAAACATGGGTCCCTGAGGTCCGTATGAAGGGAAGGCTGACATGCCAGGCTCCATGGCCTCGCTGCGAGGTACGGGAAAGCCACCCATCTCGAAGCTCGACGCGCTGCCGGCAGGATTAAGTGAGTTTAAGTACTGGTTGTTGTATTGAGGATTCTGCTGCGCAGCAGCAGAGTTTGATTGAGTCTGTCGGGATGCAGGTCGCTGTCGCTCCGACGAGGCGTTGTGGCCCACAGAGTGGTCGCGAGATCCTCCGCCGCCGCCGCCGCCGCCGCCGCCACGAGTAGACAGGCCGACTTCGTCCATAAGTCTCTTGTATCCCTGGTTCGGCTGCGCCTTGATGCGGACCAGAACGCTCTTCACGTTCTCCACCACCTGGCTTCTGATGCTCTCGTCGAAGAACGGCGTCGTGAGTACTTTGAAGATTAGCGTAGCACCGCACGACTGGTCGCTCAAGATGGCCTCCAGAATATGATCCTTGGGTGTAAAGAACAGAGCCTTCAGAACCGTGTCTCTAGCATCTAGCTCTGATTTCTGGTTGATCACCTTCAAGACTGTCAGGTACGCCACCTTGTGCGTGCACAGATGGACGAGGTAGGGGACAAGCTGGGGAGCTAGTACACTCCGTCGCTGAGGGAAATTGCATGTGTCCAAGAACCAGGTCAGAAGCAGAGCCCCGTTGGCGTTGGTCGCTAGCTGCACGCTGTGGAGAGCGATGGCGGCGGCGAGGAGCCTCTGCTGATCGTTTGTAGCATGGTGGCTTTCGAGGCATGCGCGCATCGCTCGGGCGCCGTACCGACCTTGGCCAACCTTCCACATCTTGCTCAACATCGTTTCAAAGATGAAGTCATTGAAAGGAGCGCCAAACTTGAGGCACCCTTGCAAGACATAGTTGCCGTACTGGTCCAGGAACAGCGGGATCGTGTACGCTCTCAGGTGCTGAACGATCAAGGTCATCTGATGAGGTGTCTTACAGACATCGATGATCTTCTGCGCCGCCCAGGTTCCATTCTTGTGAACACCGATCTCGGCCAAGTGCGGTGCGATCTTAGCCAGCATTAGGTCTCGTACGTTGTCCGAGCAGTGCTCGAACAGTTTTTGGACGACCGTGTTTCCCAGGTAGTCCGAGGACAGCTCGGCAATCTCGGGAAGCATCTCGGTGGCGATATGTTCTATCTCGCCCTGCGACAGACTCTGGTTATCGATGCGCTTTCGGATATCTCTCAGCTTCGGAGCATCATGGACCCGGGTGTGAGTAGGCTCCCGGATTGGCGGGATTTCGTCGACAAAGGCATTGTACTGAATAGCCTGGTGCAGACTGTGAGAGATGCGGTAGGTATCTTCGTCGGTAGCACCAAATGACTTGACGATCTGAATGATGTCTCCCGTCATATCGCTCAGGGGTGGTATGACTGGCGCAGCGTTCGTCGCGTTGGAAGCAGTTGCCGTGTTCTCGCTCGCAGCGGGGATAGCACTGGAGGCAGTTCCGTCCTGGTTCTTTGCGAATGGATCAGGACTTGGGCTCGGGAAGACCCCGTCGTGGCCTGGCGTGTTAGACGCCGAGGGAGGCTTGGCAAAGTTGATCCGAATTGGACCAGCCCCTGGGAAGATCTCCTTTCCGTTCATGCTTGCCTTGGCCGCGATGGCGCTGTCGGCTCTCTCAAAGTTGACGAAACCACAATTCTTGTGCGTTAGCACTCTAGCCGAGATAATGGGACCGTATGATTTGAACATTTCAGTCAAAGTCGAAGTTGTCGTCGAAGTCGGAATACTGCCAAGCCACAGCGCGCTTGTAGGTCCTTCGAGGCCAGCCTCCTCTGCTGTCAGCAGACCATTGTTGCGGCTGCTCGATCGACCTAGGTTCATGGCAGCGACGGCCGTCGGGAGGTCGTCAAATTCCTTCTCCTCTGACAATCGAATGTCAGCGGCAGTCATCGAGTTATCAAGGCGAGTAGGGCCGGGGTAGTAGGATCGCAGTCTCGATCCCTGCAAATCCAAAACGCCAGCGGTCCGGGCACGTGGTCTAGTAGCGGACGAGGCAAAAGCTTGCAGACCCTGGACTGCGAGGTTGTGGTTGTGAATCGCGGCGTTAGTAGCAGCCAGCTGGTCTTGCAGGTGCGCAGCATATTGGCTCTCGAGCGCCAGGCTGTCGTCATCGTAGCCATCGTCCTCCTCGTCCGCATACTTGTCCTTGTTGTTGACCGAGTAAGAGCGGAATCGGTTGGCCTGCTTAGTGAAGTCGGCAAGGCCAGGCAGATATGGTGTAGCTAGCTGAGCGCGAGCGGGCTGTGGAGTCTCGGCAAGGCCCAGATAGTCAAGAGTTCTCATATGAACATCGTTGTCTCCGGTGCCTTCCTTGGAGAATGCCGACTGAGCCGGCGAGCTTGGCCCGTTAGATCCAATGCTTGCTATGCTTGCGAGAGTATTACCCCTCTCGCGACCGCTGGGGTTCCAGGTACTGAAGACCGAAGGACCGAATGGCGAACTACTTCCCGGGCCGTGCGAGAAGGGGCTGCGTTGGGGCATAGAGCCAGCCCGAAGTCTCGATAGGAGATTCGAGGATCGCGAGGATTCGGCCGAATCATTTAACCCCGGTGACGGGGATTTGAATGGGCTCTGGGATGGGGTCGGTCGGGTTGACTGGGAATTAACCGCAGCGATATTAAGTAAACCATTTCCTAGACCACCAGCGGGGAATCGGGACGGGACGGTGCCTGCGCGCGCACGTCTTGTCGAGGGTAAGCCATCATGCGAAGGCAATTGGGCAAAATCGGGGAAGCCGTCGGTCGGCGACTCGGGAATGTTCTCTCGCAGAGGAGTTGAGTTACCGCTAGTCGGCGGGCCGCCCCAGGGGTTGTTGGATAGGCCAGGGACTCCCTCCTGGGCTTGAATCTCTCTTGCCCTAAGTTTCGGAAATGTCAATCACAGCTGCATGCGCATTGAGGTTTCTGGATGTGGCCATCGGATATATCTCACCTCTTGGAGAAGAGTCTGCTCGAACCGGCAGTCTCGTGCGAAGGAGAACCAGCCCCGGAACGCGTGGTACCTGCCATCTTGCCAGGCGGATTCAAGACCCCGGACATGCCAAAGGGAGAACGGACGGAAGATGCGCCCGGTGAGTCGATAGGAGGAAAGCTGATGGTTGGCGACGTAGAACGGCCGTTGGAGGCCTTGGGAGGGTAGCCAAGAGACAGATGTTCAGATCTAGAGTTTGACATTATCGATTATTCATCCGACCTCATCAGGAGAGACAATAGTAAGAGCTCTCCGCGGATGATAGTATAGGTCAATTTCAACTTTGTGTGTTTGTGTGGGTGTGAAATACAGAAGTTGAAGGAAGTTCGGAACGTCGCGGCGTCAAGCTGAGCCCAGATGATGGGTGGCCTTTCTTTTTCTTCGTCTCTATTGTCCTATAACAGTTCAGCGGCCACGGCGAGAGGGTTTAACCAGCGATCGTCAGGCTTGCTCGGTAAATTAGAGTCGCACACAAGGCCGCAAGAGAAAATACGTCGAAAGAGTGAGTAAAATGCGCGAGGTAGCGACGCTGCAAATATTTCCCTTCTGTGCTGCTTTTTTTTCCTTTCGTTCCGGCTTGGGCGTATTACAACGAGGCAGGCGACCGACACCTTGACTCGGAGGGACGGTGACTCGGTACAAGTTATAATAAAAGGGATGCGAGGTAGAAAAAATACAAGGAATGTCGTAAGTTTTCCTTAGGACGCTTCTCGAGTCGAATTGAGTTGGGAATAATAATGCTCGCAGAGGGTGAATATTTTTTTTATTAGCCTTCTTTTTTTTTTTTTTGACCCCTTCCGAGAGTGAAGAAGAATTGGTGGGAGGGTAAGAAAAGAAAAAAGAAGGGCCTGTTCGTGTCGGAAACAAGTGACCAAATAGATCAGGTTCAATATACAGGCTCCATTAAAGATCTATGTATGATCTAGAGGCGGGGAATCTCGAGCCTGGAGAAGGGCATAAGAAAAAGGGAAGAGGAGTTGGGAAAAAAGATGGATTTTGTCAGGAGGTTCAAGAGAAGAGACGGGATGATGGATGTGCGGGAAGTTTGAAGTGCAACGGAGGGACAGGCCTGCCAGGGGAGGGCCCAGGTGCCTAACAGGGAACCGGGTGGGAAGAGGGACCACTATGGCAGCACGGGCAGTCCCTGGCAGCCCTGGCGGCTCGGGCAGTCTGCCTGTAGGTCTACCTGTAGGTACTGTGCGTTACAGGTGGCAGCATATACGGGAATGAACCACCTCCCTAGCAGGGCCAGGTACATGCGTCGTCCAGTGGTCCAGTGGGGGGGGGGGGGGGGGGGGGGGCGATGCTCCCTAGGATGGTCGCTGTAGGCTGTCTGTAGGTATCTCCGAGTACCTAAGCCGGCCCCCATTTAATCGGGATTCACGAGCACCAAGTCACGAATTCGGCGCTGTTTGGTGCTATAACTGGAAGTGATTAAGCAGCCCGGCAGCCCTTTATTTTGGGGCCACCTCGGGGCTAACTTGGCATTATGCGGTGACAAGACGTATTCGGTACTTGGACGTCAAGTCTGAGCAAAAGAGAACCGTCGAAGGTTTCGTGTGCGCGGGTAGGCTCTGAAAGACGACGGGATTGCCCTGTACGATACGATTCATCGACTGACGGCCTAGTCACGGTAGATATAAATAAATACAGCGACACATACTGTTTACATAGTGCACATACATAGTGGACGCATGCAGGTGCAAACACGGACGTTTTGCCACGGGCCGCACAATCCCAGGATACATATCCGTATATTGCATTCTTGATTAAACAAACTAACCTGTACAGTTTTTGATTGACTTTTGTTCCGTCAGCCGTCAAGGCGCTTCCACTTTTTTTTTTTTTTTTTTACCTCCTCCCCTTTCTTTCTGCTCCTCTCGAAACAGGGGGCGAGTTAAAGAGGAAACAAGGTATATTGCTATGTGGAATCACATCGCCCATTCCAGACGGCGGCGCTGAGCTGGTAGTCGGATCGTATAAGAGGGGATCGCATCAGAGAGAGATGTGTCCTGTGCGATCGAGCCCACGTCGGGAAGAGGCGCGGTGGTGCAGCAGAGCTGACGAAGCCAACGAGAATGACGCCATGAGCAATCCTACAGCGCACATATCTCCCCGATCCAGCTGTAGATACATACCTACCTACAGGTACCTACCTGTAGGTACGTGACGTGCAATGGAGAATAAAACAATCCCAGCTGCCATATATCGCCGTATCGGAATCCGCCTCAGGCAAAATGTGACTCTGGATCCGATTCCGTTCTTTACATTTCTCCGCCATCCGAAGCTGTCGGCCTGTCACCTTTGCCTCCCTCTCCACATCCTTGTTCCTTTCTCATCTCTCAAGCCGTTTAACCTGAGAGCTGTAACTCTTTAGCACTCGTCGGACGAAACGTAATAGAGGCACCCCCGAGCGTAGCGTGCCTAAGTAGCGCCTAAGTAGGAGCACTAAGGCATTCCTTTCTTCTCTTATATACCCGTCCGTTATAGGCACGCCAGCTTGATCGGTTTGGAAGGCTAGAAATGGGCGAAACGTCTAGCGTCTTCCCTCTTTTGGACTAAAATGCGGCACGTCCCCCTGGGCTTTGCATAGGAGAGGCAGCATCATATAGATGAAGGGGGCCCCCTTTTTTTTTGGATCTCGCCATCGTATACGCCTCTCTCAGATATGCCACTACATATATGTATGTATGTATGTATGTATGTATGTATTACTCACGTAGTAACAAGCCACAACTCATCAGATGGGCTTATTTGTCATTCGAGCACGTCTAAACTGTATACTATGCAGTAGTACTTACTACCCCTGACCGGGTTTGCGCAGGCGGCATCTCTATCACGAGGCAGACAAGCTTTCCACGCCGTGCGCATGGTTGAGTTAGGTAGTTTCCTATAGCATAGTAGCGTACAAACAAACGTCCGACTTTTCGTATGAGCGTCTCTCGCATACCCACCTCCTGGTAGGCGCCTCTTCGAATTCAGGGGTAGCAACAAGTTCAGGAACCACACCTCAGAGGGGAGGTCAGCTGCGTCAACCTCTCACACTCGGCAGATATCAAGAAATCAGTTGGTATTCGATGAACCTTGCTGACACCCGCATTGGCGACGTTCCAGGCTGTCTACAGCCTCCTGCGACACGTCTTAATAGACAAGAAGTGTCTTGGACAGCTCCCAGGGAGCACCGGTAGCACCAATGATAGTTGAGTGCGCGCCTGGTCTGGTATAAGGCCGTGGCTCGTAGGCCAGATGGGGGAGCCGACTGCCGCCAAAAGAGAGCTACCATGCTTGGGAGGGTTCATCTTGGTAGGAGCCGGATCGCCAATCATCAGCCCCCACTCAGCCCGGACAGGCCTGGGGGAGACAGGGAGACAGGAAGTCGAGGAGGATCTGGGCTATAAAAAAAATCTGAAACGTCGCTCTTAGCTACCCATTCCAACCCCGACACCCCCCCTTCATACCGATTGGGACACTTGCAAGCCTTAAAAAAGGAGACCTCAACAACCGCATGTACGTACTTACAAGTAGCTAGCTCAACACGACATCGCATTGGACAACGAACATGCAAACCTTGGCTTTCTAATGATGACGATGATGATAGATGTCCGTCCACGTAAACTGTGCTACCAAGACGGAGCTCTTTTCATTTCCCTCCTCTTCTTTTGTCAAGGACGGAGATAAGAGTACACAGAGAGAGCTTTGGTCGGACGTTGCGTTGTCAAGCTTCTTCCCGCCCTGCCGCTTTGTCAACCCCCCTCCCCCCCTTTTATCACACTAGATGCGCCATTGCATTGACGACGCGGGAAGGCAAAAGAAAAAAAAAAAAAAACCAAAAAGGAGGGTACTCATTCGTACGCGCCTCATCCCTCATACGTACTTCTTAGTCCCCTTTTTTTACGCGAGTAAGAGACGAAGACTCAGGCCAGTCTCGTCTGAGAATCTGTCTGTCTCGGATATAAGATGAGAAGGTGCATTTCTTTGTCATTACGAGTATCTAGGGGGTGGCATCTCGATGTCAGGTCTATATTTACATACTTAATACTGTAGTAAGAAACGTGGCCGTGCTCTTAGTAGTAGACAGGTAGGTAAATCATCACAAGATAGGCGACTGTATTGTATGTACTATATCTCATCACCAGTTTCACCTCTTGGGCTTGCTCCTATATCACATACATAGTAGTAGTAGCACTCACTCACTCAGTCAGCCATACCAACCCCCCTGCCCTCCCCTCCATGTCGTCAATCCCCAAATGCCTATCCTGCCCCCCTGGCTTCTGGATCGACGCTGCATGATGCCATCCTCTTTTAAGCTTCTGCTTCCGTTTCGCGCCAACACACCGATGCTGGAAATCGGGGAAGATCTCTTCTTTGCTGTCCCTCATGCTTATTCGTCCCCTTCTTGCACGTGAGCCCGGCGTTACGTCGAGCTATATGAAAAGAGAGAGGATGGCTTTCTGACGAACCTCGCTATGCTGAGCCTCATCCGTATAGTTGCGGTATCAGGTGTCAAACTGCTAAGGGTTACAGTTACCAACTATATGTGCGGATGTGACCCTCCCAGCTTATGCAGCACCTATATCACATCAGCTTCCTCGACGTCACCGTACCGAAGAGGTACATGTCTACACAGCCTACCGTACGTGCCAGCTTAGAAGAGGGTATCATTATTGGGCCACGACAGCTTCCGTAGCTACGTAACCAGGTCGTATGCATTAACTGACTGGACGCTACCCAAGCTCGATGGACCCTTGGAGGTAGGATATGTAGATGAGCATCTGGCAAATAAAGAGCACGATCGGCTGAGCATGTGCCAAGGTCAGTTCCGTGCGGCTCAAAGTCTGTAGCTTCCTAGAGGATGAATACTACTCAAACATGCTGGCCCGCATAACAAAGGCGAACTTGCCTTTTGGCGGTGGGTATCAATTTCTTTAATGCTACCGGGTCCTCTGGGATACATTGACGGATATCATCTTACCCCTCCCATTTGATACCTCTCTATCAATGACAATAGATATTGCTGCTCTGTTGGAAACCAAATTACGCGAATATTATAGAGCCCACTCGCCCCTGTCGTCGTCGAGAGTGACGAAAGGCTCGTCTATGCGCTTGATGGCGTAGTCGCTACATAGTATACTGCGGAATCGCTCGTCAGCTTCATGTCTTGTGTCGTCTCCATATACGAGCACGTATAGAGAAAGAGTAAAACTTACCACGCTGACGCCACCAGCGCATCCAGCTCCGCGACCATGGCCTCCTTCCTGGCGCCGCTGACGAGGCCCTTGCTGATCTGCACCTGGCACTCCTTGATGCGCCTGCTCTTGCCGACGCCCGCCTGCTCCAGTACCTTCTTGCCGAGGCAGTCCGAGTGGAAGGCGTGCTGGCACGGGAACACGAAGAACTGCCGGCTGAGCAGCGGCAGCCCGCACACGTAGCACTTCTCCCCCGGCTCCACGATCGCGTACCAGTGGTCCAGCCCCGCGATGTCCGTCTTGATGTTAGCCGCCGTCTGCGAGCTCTCGTCCATCTCCTTCTTCAGACTGTCGATATTGCGCGAGTAGTCCTCGAGCGCGCTGCAGATCTCGTTCTTGAAGTCGTCGATCACCACAAAGTCCGGGAAGAAGGGGATCAGGTCCTCGATCTTGAGGAGGTCGCACCGCTTCAGGAACTCGATGGCCGTCTTGATGCCGTTAGACTGCGAGATGACCTTGCGAGCTACCGCGAGCCAGAGCTTTTTCCGGAGCGCGGGGTTGGACATGGGCCGATCCGCGATGATAGAGGCGTATTCGACCTCGTTGTGAGACAGGGCAAGGTCCACGGCTTGGACGTATTGCCCCATGTTTGTATATATATGTACACATGACAGAGTTCGCTTGTGTTGTATACACAACCGAAGCGCAAAGTCAGGATCAAAGTGAGGCTCCTCGCCTTGGGATTCGAGATATGCTAGAAGTCCTGACTCGTCTTTGGATGGATGAGACGCGTAGATGGAGACAAGAGTATTGTGAACGGCAGCGTCTATGGACTGAACCTGGTTGATGATAAACTGCAGATATCGGACAGCTTGATTCTGGAGGAGTGTCCCGTTGAAATTTCTGTTGTAGTCGAGCAGGGCCGGTATGATCTTGCGTGGTTCAAGTCTGGGGTGTCGCATCAGGATCTCGACTAGCTCATGCCCAACATGCGTCATCAACACACTGCTGTACCGATAGAAAACTTCCGGATCTGTCTGCTTCTTGAGCACGTTCAGCGTTTCTGTCCATCGTTCCCTCTGTACCCAGTACGACAAGACATAATTGTAGTCATTCACGGCGTTAGCAAAAAACAGAAGCTCGTCCTCCCGCGCGTGGCTGCTGATGACATCGTAAATTGTCTTGCGGTCTAGATCGGTTTTATGTTTGGTGACGAAGTCGTGAAACTCGTTTCGAATGGCATCAAGCTGATCTCGCGACTGTTTCCTGTTCCCATTCCCATTCTCGGTTGGTTCTGCTTCTACTGTTATGGAGTCTTCAAGAGAGTTAAGTTTTGCCATGTATATTTCCACTAGCCAGGTCGCTATCATCATCCTCTGCATAGTAGAGGACTTCTTATATGTTGTGAGCTTGGTGATGAGGTATTTTCGTAAGGCATCATTTTGTCCATGATCGATGAAGGCGAGCGCAACGTCTTCGAAAGGCTTACTGCTTTTGCCGTAAACACCAGCTGCTTCGACGAATAAGCCCTTCTCAACCAGAAAGTCTCCAGATGCCATGGACACGGCGTCTTTCTGGGCCGCAGTGTGAGCGTATTGCATGGCTACATCGAACTGCTGCCTCTGCAGCATGATGCGCCAGATGTCTCGATCTTCATCTCGAACCACAATCTCGAATATCTCTTGGGCGGTGAAGAGCCAGAACGTGTTTTTCTGCTGGTCGACATACAGGCCAAGCGCCTTTTGTCCTTGTTCAAGGACCTGTTGATCATACACGACTGACCCGGTAAGTCGGTTTATTGTCACAACACGGCCGCCTATCAGACTGATAATGTGCCATTGCGTCAGGGCGATCGCGTCGACGGACTCGGACGGCGTTCTCCTCCGGCCTGATGTTTCCGAGGAGACGACTTGGGATTTCGACAGAACCTTTGATTCAGCAAACACCTTGTTCCCCAGGTCATTGTTCATTGGGGCTGTTAGGAGCTTCCCATGGAAGACGCCATGCGACGAGAGCCACGCAAAGGCCCGGTCCGAAGTTACGTCTTCGTATGTCGTAGCATCCGGCGAGTCGGGCGAGATGGCAAGCATCGAAGGGGCAGCAGCTGAGCTCCGCGAGATCTCATGTATGACTGGCTGTTCCGAATCGAACAGCCTCGTATAGATGGAACCGCTCCCTTCGTGGCCGCTCCGGCCAATTTTCCCCGAAAGATGGAATAGGCGGCTTTGCGTGCTGATGACTACCCTCCTCATATCACTCCTCCCACCCATGTTGTCGACCCATATGCCAGTAATAGGTCCATCTGGGAGCTTGTTGAGTGCCTTCAAGTATTTTTCCTCCTTCCTGTAGAACTCGGTCGAGGTCTCGATAAAGGTTTCGTATATATTCCCGTCCGATGCGCCGACAAGGATCTCTCGAGTAGTGGAAGTGGGCGAGGAGGGATTCCACGCGATGGATTCTATTGGAACACCACGTAACCTACTCAAAGGCCGAGGCTGGCGCGATTGCGTATGTAGGTAGTAGTTCTCGCCCAAAGAAGTACATATCAGAAGGTGAGAAGCCGTAGGGTCGAGAAACAAGCGTCGGATTACACCCACTTCGGAAACTCGCTTGGGAAGGTCGATATCTAGCGTTCGTCTCAGTTAGTTCCAAGTTGAGAGTGGTAGGTAGTAAGAGAATAGGGGGCATCCGGGAACTAGCTCACCATCTATGTCTTCTGGCCGGTTCAAGTCTATGCGCAGAATGCGTCCACTGGACAAGGCTAGAACCAGGACATTGTTGGCAACCTGGGCTGCAACGAAATCGGCAGCGATAGAGAACTGGAGCTGGACGGGCTCGACGTCGAAGATGGGCAAGCTCTCGTCGGTGAGACTGTGTAGGGCGCTGGCGGCGACGAGGCCATTCGATCCGTTTAGCGCCATTATCGTATCATGTTGGGATGTTCGATTCGCGACGTGTCGCAAAGCTGCCTGCCAGGATGTGATATAGAGCGTTAGGCAGCTTGATAGATTTGGTTGATGGTAGTCGAGCTCTGGACGTCCGATACCTAAGCAAGAGCTCGGGATGGCACATGCGCGCTTCACCGTTGGATCTAACAGGCTAGTTGCATCAAGTGGGGCAGGCTATCCGGGTTATGCAACTAGAGCAGCAATGATGCAATATGGTGGGAATATGAAGATCAGTCTCGTTAGCTTCTACACAGAGCACTACTGAACCACATAAGGCGACGACTTTCTTCGCAGAACTTCTGCTATCCATGTGCGATATAGATCAGGCATACCTAATACATAGAGCATGCCGGTATGTTATGTACCAATATCTAGCCCTGATACAATCTTCCTATCCAACGCTCGAATTCGATATATCCTGCCCTCAATTACACCCATTTATGTAGCCACTCGAACGCCTATGTCTCTTCCCGCCAATGAGCCGCTCGGGTTTAGCCAAGCCGTGAACTCCTATCTCCCTCTACCGATCAGGCTACCCCGAGGCTTAGGGGTATTCTGGTTACTGATCAAGGTATATATGAACAACACCGTGGTAATGCTTCTTTCGCTGTGGTCGTGACTCGGTTGCTTGGGTCCCTAATTCCACGGGGTATAAAACTCCAAAATGTCAAACTCGCTCCAGACGGCCGTGTTAGCCGACTGCTATGATGAGATGTAGGTGATGGCAAAGCCTCGAATGCAAGTGGTTCCTGGTAGACTCTAGATGGACCTTATTCTCGGCGGTAGTCGCATGGCGGGTGTCCGGTCCTCCGCAATGAACACCGTATGAATAGCGTCTTGCTCACTCTGGACTTGACAACGCCTTGGTGTTCGTTAGCCCCTTTTGTATCGGGTCAGAGTCTAGTACTTTGTTCCTTGTCGCAGTTGTCAGCTCAGGAGACGGGGCAGAGCAGTAGCCGCTCTCCAGATCTGTCATATTGTCTTCCACCGCGTCCGTCTCCGTAATGGGCTCCGTCATCTCGCTGGGCATGTGCTGTATCGAGGGACCGGCTTTTCGGAATGATCCCCTAGACCATCGGGGAGGCGGGCCTGGTTTCCTGCCCTTTAATACTCGGACCTTGACCACGAAGGACTTTGCCCTCTTCGGGTTGAGTGCCAGCGTCATGAGTTCTTGACCGATCATATCGCACGCTATGCGAACTTCCTCGGGATCCCATCCCTTGTACTTGGTCAAGAGTCTTAGAAACTTGGATTCGAGCCCGTTCAGCAAAGCGAGGAGCCAGAATTTGCCGGTCGATCCGTCGTCGGTCCTCAGGGGAATAGCGTGTTCGGTAAGTTGGACGTCGACATAACCTGCGTTGACTAGGAACCTGGGCTCTAGATGGCCAACTCCACGCGGCTTTCCGTGCAGCTTGGCAGCCTCGTGGACGTCGGTCACCACTTTGTGTATTATTGAGCCGGGCTGGAAGAGGGAATGGAAACTGTTCATCCCTTTGCTATCGTCGAAGTCCAGCACTTCGATCCATCCCCCTGGCTTGATAGCGTTGAAGGCAGATAGATAGATATGATGCCAATCAGTAAATGATCCCGACATGTCTCGTAGATGTATTAGGTCGTAGTGATTTGACGGACGTTCCCATTCCAGTTCGGCATCGTCGATTTCCCAGAAGACGTTCTGTGGGACGCGGCGTTCGAATATGTTCCCTATATCGGTGCCAACCACTTCGCAGTCGGGATAAAGCTCTGCGATATCTATAGCCCACTCGCCGACCGCTGTGCCTATGTCGAGAATATGAGTTGGTGCTTCTAGAGGCACGCTTGTTAATTCGCCGTCGAATGTCTTCAGATAGACTTGGTTGATCAGCTGCAACCGGACCTGCTCGTCGTCATCGTTTGGCATATAATATGATCCGCAGTACCGTCGTCCATGTTCCACGACGTAGTCGACATCTAGATCGTTGATGGATCGTGTTGAGTTTCTACTCGATATATGAATCAGCCATACGTACATACGCACATGGATATGGACATGAACATCGGCAGCTAGACATCGGCAGCTAGAGCTTGCTTATACTTACGCGGTCGCTTCATCCACAAAGTCTTCGTCGTCGACGTGGTGCTCTATCCGGTACACCATGTGGGTGTGGACGGGATGGCGAGTGCTTGGAGAGTAGACGGATGCGGCGTCGAAATGGCTGCTCGCCTCTATCTCTTCGGAGGGTTCCAGGACGCCGAGGATGCTGGTGGTCCGCGTGCTCAGGTAGTCGCTCGTAAAGTCGTCGGTAGAAATGTCGTTGTCGAGCTCAGGCACAGACAGCTCGGGCACGTCGTTCGTACAGCCGCTAGTGTCGGCACTGTACCGGCCCAATGACGAGTCGGTTACACTGGTGGCTTGCGACGGCATGACTGTGGCTGGCGCGTCCGATATCTTGACTTTCCTTGTTTCTTTCCTCCCTTTCCTCCTCATCCCAGAGCGTTCCCGTTGCAAAAGCGATGTTACTTGAATGTTTTCTCCTTGCTCCCCTGGCGAATCTCATACTGTGTCGGCGTCTTCGGAGTCGCGGATGTCAGCAACAGAGTCGCACGCGATAGGGTTGGTCTCGACTTCAACTCAGGCGCTGAGCAGATTGAAGGCTGCCGAAGTACTGTTGCTAGATGGCGTTCAACTAGATGACTGCATGTTGCGCCCTGTCGACCTCGTATGTATATTGTATACTGTCAAATGACGGATATAGAAATGGTCGAGAGGCGAGCACGGTGCGTATCTACTTGGCCAAGTTGCACGATTGAACCGTCGTCGTCTCGTTGGGAAACAGAGTCATGATTCGGTACTATCGCAGCAGAAGAGCAGACCAGCGATGAGTGACAGAATGGTACTGTTGACGACGGAGAAGCGGAGGAAGGGCGAAAAAAGAGATGATTTGACGACGATTGGCTACCGACCGGGTCAGCAGCATCCTGCGAACTGGTTAAAGGACAGTTGGGAAGCTGAGTGCAACACTCGAGTGTGCTCGGTCCAATGAGCGGCCTCCCTGGCGGTGCAACGTGGAGCCGGAGACCAGGGAGATGCCCACGGCCCACATGTCGCGGCCCATGTCTGCGGGATTCCCCTATTCACTCTGGTCACGAATTGTGCAGTTCCGGTGGCATAGGATGATAGGGCGACGTTCTATGCAGCTTATAATGCTAGGAATTACATAGTACCACGCCTCCAAAGCGGCAAGATTGGCCCTGGCTAATCCTACCTACCATTTGCTAGACGAGCCTACTACATATCTAGGTAGTGGACGTAGCAGGCTCGCCAGCTAGCCAAGGGAACCGTCTGCGCTAGATCCGAGCCTATGGGCAGACCCGTCTGCCTGTTCCCTCCCCTCTTCGACGCGCTCAAGGCACTTTAACACCACTAACACTGCTAAAAGGGGCCTCGACCAAGTTCCAACAAGCACGCACCCTGTCATCCAATATAGGGTGGGTGGGGGTCCAAGATTGGGGTATGAAATCGTTTTTCCTCAGGAGTCATGTACTTACATATCTTGTGACCAAGACGCACTTCTACATGTAGGTTAGACTACTCTCGTATGTACGGACCATGATCGATTACGGTAAGCGATCGAGGCAGCGAAGTCGCTTCTACATGTGTACTACGGTCAGGAACTTCTGACCGCCCACGGCCAACTTCATTGGACGCGCAAGCGGGCTATTAGAGTACCGAGTCTGACGAGGCCGATCACCTGGGAACCCGGTCAGAGCGATGTCGCGCTTACAAAGCTATATAAGCCTTCGTAATTTCAGACCACATCCGGACTTGCCCAAAGATGACTTACCTCAAGATATGCACGAGGCTGGAATAGATGGGGAGACGGCGTGTACGTTGACGTATCTGTTGCAATTCTGGTTCGTCCGAACCCCTACCTAGCTAAGGTAGCTAGCTGCTTCGATTGACTCTTCTGCATCGAAGGATAGGAAAAAGGGACACTGCAGGAGCAAGGGCATCGATCCATCTGCACGACCGAAACATAGCAATATGAGTCGTTTAATATAATGCCACATTTCGACCTCGGACTCGTTAGGCCGGTTGAGAGAGTCTACTTGCTAACAACACACGTGTATAATGCTGCGGCGTTGTCGGAAGGTTTTTCTATTTCTTATTCCTAGCGCTTCTGCTCCGTGCCTTACATGTAGTAAGGCTTTGACATCACCTCTTCTCTGGTCTATAAGGCACAACTGTTCTATTGGTTTATGGCTATAGAATCCATGTCTATGTCGCCTGTATATTCTACGATACGCGACATTGTGATGAAACAGCGCTTTCTATTCCTTCCCATTCGACAGCCATCGTACAAATAATCCCGAACTCCGGCGGTACATCCATTCATTGAATCGTGTCACGATACCTGGGAGGACCGCTTCTCCCCGGGTTTATAAGAACAGACCCCAGCACCGTCTCCATCAAGCCGACGATTTTGGTCTCTTCGGTAATTGAGGCTCGTCGCAAATTTCCTCCTTGTCGGACACCACCTCGGCCTCGACGACTATCGGAAAGGGGCTGAGGACCTTGCTAATGTCCCCCCACCAGACCTCTCCAAAGCGCTTATACCAGTCGACGGTGATCTTCAGACCGTCAATGAACGACGTCTTCTGGCTCCAGCCGAGGTGTCGAAGTTTCGTGGCGTCGACGGCGTACCGGTGGTCGTTGAAGGGCCTGTCGTGCGTGTATTTCACCCACTTGGTAAACTCATCCGGATTCTCGCTGGGTATTCCCATCTCATCCAGCAGCATCTGACAGAATTGGAGATTTGATATCTCATCGTGCGATCCCACGTTGTAGATTTGACCGAGGGCGCCCTTGTGGAGGATCGTGTCGAAAGCGTCGGCTGCATCACCGGCATAGAGATATCTCCGAGTAGGGCTCCCATCCCCGTGCAGGACCGTCGGCCTCTGCCGATTTAACAAGCAGATAAATTTGGGGATGATTTCTGGTGGGTGGTCAGCAAGATGCGCAGCTCCGACGTGCTGTTATGGCCAGCCACTCACTCTCGGGGAATTGATGTGGCCCATAGACATTGTTGCTCCTGACAATGATGACAGGCAGCTTGAAACTCTTCATGTAGGAATTCACAAGCATCTCAGCCGCCGCCTTACTCGCAGCGTAAGGATTAGTTGGAGAGAGTATGCTTGTTTCTAGCAAGTCGTCCTGGTCATCCTTCACCTCGCCATACACCTCGTCGGTAGATACGTGGATAAATCTCCTGACGCCGACCTTCTTCGCGCTCTCTAACATGACGTGAGTGCCGTACACGTTCGTGTGAGTGAATCCATAGGAATTTCCGAAGCTCAGATCGACATGAGACTGAGCAGCGAAGTGGAAGATGGTGTCTATGCTGAAGCGCTCCATGCAGTCGAGCACTTCGGACGGGTTGGTGATATCACCATGGTAAAATGTGAAGTTCCGTCTGTCGTTCAGCATGCGCGTGTTGTTCAGCGAAGAGCAATAGTCTAGCTTGTCGAAGGACACGATGTTATAGGCTTCGGGGTAAGCCAAGGTCAGATGACGGACAAGCCAGCAAGCTCTTCGGCGTCGGTTAGCCTCACCGTCGAACCTCGAGCAGGCCAGCGAAAACTTACATGAAGCCGGCACCGCCGGTGATCATGATATTCTTGACATCGGGCAAAGGTTGGAATTTGGTGGTTCCGACTAAAACAGGGGCCTGCTTCCAGATTCCATAGTCCTCAAAAAACTTAGGGTTCGAAGGTTTTCTAGGCGCTATACATACATCCCCGTAAGAGTCTGGACATGTTTGGGATATCGTGGGAAGCACTTACAATGCACCCGATCAATGCCGTTTACATGCGACGCCTCCATAATGCGCAAAAAATTCCCCCTATTTCCCACCAAGCTGGTTGGGTGCTCGAGATGTATGAGAAGCTGTTTGAGATGTTTCTAGAAGCATGAAAAGAAGGTATGATGTGATCAGAATTATCATGAAAGATGTGTAACGAGGTCCATTCTTTTCTCCTGGCACAGAGGCGCTGCGAGATGGACAGATGTCCAAATGCAGATGCAGGTTTTTAGATGAAGCTGTTGCAGACTCGCGACTCGAAGCAAGACAGTCTCTGGCTTGTAGTACACGTAAATCGGAAATACCTCGAACGAGGAGGCGTCATGTGAAGAATAGCCAGGTTGTGTCTTATGACCAACCCGTAGCTTGGCTGCTCGTATGTGTAAATGAATGAAAAGTACAGATTGGCGAGTAGTGAGATAGAAGCGCCCCCCGAATGGTTGTATTCGGCGAAGAGAGAGAGGCCGCACTTCGTCACAGGAGGGCAGGTCTCGTGAGTGGTAGAATTGATCTTTCGACGAATACCACCGTAGAACGAATGACAAGGGAACAAATAGATGTCGAGACCTTCAACTCTTTATGAGAATCTGGACAGGTCGATTCATCGGAAGCGCAATGATTGATCGGCCACGAGGTTAAAACAGAGAATACGGCTAAGTTTGCAAGAAAGACCCACAATGAAACCCCCCAATTTTGGACAGCTGTACCACTCAGGTGGTTTGCCAGGGGGCTAAGACCCCTATGCCGACATTCCGTGTTTGTTACTCGTACGCCTGTTCGCCAGCAGAGAAACAAAGTCCAGATATCAGAGAGCACACCGGCCCTCTTTGTTTGCTTTTCTTCTTGTTTCCTATTTCATAATTTCATGCTACGTAAATTGTCACCAGGTCAGGTACTTTGGCTATATCCGACATCCCAATACGGGTAACTCTGCTTCACCGCGAAAACCCGTCGATTTGGAAAGTTACGGCAGCTAAGCACGCCTAACGCCTAACGACCTCACCGTCAGGCTTAGCTGAGCCGCAGCGATGCAGACACTTCCTGGTATACGTACATAGGGCTGAGATGGATAATCTAGGTCTCGAGCGATATCACGTTTAGAAGAGGGAAGATCGTAGTAGTGTTATTGGTTATCTCACCTATTATAGAGGATCTTTTCGAGACTGATCTTGTCACATTCTTCTACCCCTCATTACCTCGGCCAGTGCCTGAAGATGTTCATAAGAGCATTACATTTCAAATAGCTCCTACTGCTTCCCCTTCCTGTTTGCCCGTGTAAAACCTCGACTCTTGGTCCAGACCCAGGCATTGTAATACCTCTAACTGCAAATGTGGACAGGCACATGCTAGTGTGTCCAAGGTACGACGTACTATGTAGGCACAACATGATACGTGCATGCGGTGGCTTGCAAAGGGTATCCTTGTTGTCACCTACCTGACAGCTCGGATGACCTTGTGCTATAATAGGTCATGTATTGGGTGGACCGGCAGAGCCAAGCAGAAGGGGAGCTTTGCCCGTGTTTGAAACCAATGGCTATCCTCTTTTCCATGTACTATACATAGTATACAATGTAGTCTTTAGGACCGCCTCCTTACATCATGATAGACCTACGATGTACATACATCATAAGGAGTCGCGCCGAGAAGCCCCTTGCCAACCCGTTTCTCAATATCTTGGTAAACCCACCCGCCGGGCTACCCCTAATTCAAAAGGTCGCTCGGATCGGTTACTCGGCACCCCCTGTAACACGACACAAAAACCAAACCGTGTCGTTTCGTACTCTCAGCGGCCGGTAGACCTTTTAACCAAACGCAGCCACGGCGTCCACGTATGATCGATAAGTCAGGCTTAGTGCAATCTGCTCCACGTTCCGTTCCCGTCTGGAGATCGGCTAAAATAAGCATCCACTCCTGTACTACCGTCTCCCGCCCGGAGGGTTCTGCGTTACGTATGCAGAAAAAAACCATCCAACCATTTTTCGTTACACTATTCGTCTGCTGTCCAATTCTCGTTACCTTGGCCTCGTAACTCTTGGAAGGAGGAGAAAAGAAAGAAACGGAATGATACTGTCATTATAGAACTCGACTTCTAGTGTCCGTCTCCTGCATCATTGCCTTCGCATGCTTGGGCGTCTGCGTCGTGGGCGACGGAAAACGAGGCCGCTCCCGCCACATGCCCTTCGCAAGTTGGCATGACATCTCTGAGTGCTCGTCCAAAGTGGCCCCTATCGGCTACTTGCTCATTCACGGAGACTCAGAGTGAGAAGGACATGTCTGGGAGCCTCGACGGCTCAGATGACGGTCGGAGTTCCCCTTACAACATTGTAGACAATGCCAGGCTTAGGGACCCCGAAGTAGGCGAAGGGTTGTTGCAGAGGGAGATTGGGAATCAGACGGACTTGGATTCCTCGTCTGAAAATGGCTTTGGCTGGACTGTCTTCTGGATAGTAGTAAACACACTGGCCACGATAGGCATTGTAAGTTGCTTCATCGTGCTTTTAGCTTCAAGGGTGTGGCTGATGCTCATAACTCTCCAGGTCTTTACCAATAAAGCCATATTTTCCGACCCGTCTCTGAAGCTCGCGCAGCTTACATTTGCTGCCTTCCACTTCTTCATGACATGGCTACTTCTCTTCACACTATCACGTCGCCGGTTCGCCTACTTCCACCCTCGACGTATCAGTCTCCGAGACATCATTCCCCTTTCCCTCGCCATGTCACTTAACGTCATCCTCCCAAACCTGTCCCTAGCCTTTTCCAGTGTTACATTCTACCAGATCGCGCGCATTCTGCTCACACCAACCGTCGCAACTATGGACTTTGTTTTATACCGATCCAAGCTACCTCGAAACGCTATCCTGGCCCTCGTCCCTGCTTGCCTAGGAGTAGCTATGGTCTCTTACTACGACTCGCTGCCGACGCAGGATGCTAATGTCAAGACTACGTCAAGCTTAGGCGTGCTGTTCGCCTTCTGTGGCATATTCGCGTCGTCGCTGTATACGATATGGATCAAAAGCTACCAAAGGAAGCTCAAGGTGTCGAGTATGCAGCTGCTCTTTAACCAGGCGCCCGTTTCGGCTTTCCTTCTACTCTACGCCATTCCATTCATCGATACTTTCCCTACGTGGGTTGAGGTTCCCGCGCGAAGGTGGTTGATGATACTGATGGTAGGTCCAAGATATCTTCCGGTTATACACATCTCACTAACACCACGCACGCAGTCTGGCATCTTTGCCGCCTTGATCAACCTCTCGCAGTTCTTCATCATCGGCCAGACCGGTCCTGTTTCGAGTACAGTCGTCGGACACCTCAAGACGTGCCTCATAGTGGCACTTGGCTGGGCAACGTCCGGAAGATCAGTGGGTGACAAGTCAGTCATAGGCGTCTTCGTCGCCGTAGGAGGGATTATCACGTAAGTTGGCAGCATCTTTTCTTCTAAGTGGTCATTAAGAAATTACCAAGCTAAGACGCACCAGGTACTCGATCGTGATGCTACGACAGGCAACCCGAAGCCGACAGTGAAAACCCAAAGGGGCATAGAAAAAGTGACATATTGTATATAAACAGGAGATTGGGACACTGGACACTGTGTTTCTCTACGTAGAAAAAGCAGGAGCTGGCTGGGCAGTCGAGAGGTTGAGGACGGTACTGGGATATGTTCGTCTTATTGGAGAGCCATACGGCGTGGATATGCCTTCGAAGGAAGCTCTCGTACAGGACTTAAGCTTGTAGGTTGTACATTACATGATACCCATCACTCACAAAGAACTCGACTTGATATGCGCTGCTTGCATGGAAGGGTATGATGATGCGACGTGACGAGCATCAAGCGCAGTTGGCGTTCGGCGTAGTAGAATTGGGGGAGATATCGCGAAATCCAGTTGCTTTGTGAACGTGACGAAACCGGCGTCTAAACCGCCTAGTGATGCCTTCGAGACAGCCATGCGAGACACGAGAAGTTGAAGACACGCGTTGCGGTAGGGCTCGGTATCATAATTGGCGGTCGGGTCGGGAAAAAGTCATCTTCATCATTCAAGTGCCGTAGATTCGGGGTCACTAACCTCGCGGGCCGAAACATCTTCCTCATGGCGGTGCAGCTAGGCATCGATCATAACGAAAATGAAGAGTGTAAGACAGCAAAAATTGCGCTCCCTACGATCCACGAGGGATAATAGAAGAGGGCCGACTCCGCGATGTGCAATGCAGGTCCTCCCTCTTAAAAGTCCCCAAGCTTGAGCGAGGACTTTCTGAGCAAGGTAAGTATGAAGAAGAACAGAAGAGAAAAGGTTGAAGAGAATGGGAAGGGGGCCGCTATTAAATACTTTTTCCCCAGGGCGGTGAGCGGGGGCAGAATCTGGATTCTGCCAGGCAACAACCGCCTGCAGGCTGCACCTAAGGCAAACAACGCAGGTACCTGCGTACTTCGAATTGCCGGGCTTCACCGCCCAACAATTCCATATTTAATATTTTTTTTTTCCCTCCGCCTTTTGACTTTTCCCTTTTTCCTCCTCAGCTCTCTTTGCCTTTTGGCTTAGATCAAGTGTAGTATCTGTTCTTTTCAGTTTAATCTCTGAAAGAGTCACATCGTGACTCGATCTATGATTATTCTTATTTTTGCGCAAAGGGAGACTGTCCTCTGTGCTTGCGCACGATGGCTCCCACCGTGTCCCTGGTACTACACTGCCTCCAGGAGATGCGAATTTGCCTTTTTTCATTGTTTTCTCTAGCTTGTTCTAGTGAAGCAAAGAAGATGCCACAGGTTTGCATTAGAGCCTAAGTCAATTTACTTGCATCTACAGATGCTACTACGCTGAAGGGATTGTCCAGCATCCATTCGTGAAAAGTTTATGAGGCAGAGGACTACAGTAAGGCAACACCTAGAGGTTTGATGTTGGTTTGTGGGGGATGTGCACAAGCATCCGAGTCTAGAGCGTGATACAAAGAAGGCAAGCTTGCATCATGACTAGGATAGATTCTATTTCATATACCTGAGCAAAGCTATCATTGCCTGCCATCCTGCCAGAGAGGTATGCTCAGGTTTGATGTAGTCACTACAGTTTATATAGCATGAATTTCCGTTCGGAGCTCGGCCTTACACGGCGTGCACCTGGCGCTAAAGTTAACCTGGCAGCTACCTTCCTAAGGTACCAAGGCGCAAACAGCAAACACTCGAAAACGTAAGCTGGGCTGGTGGCCCGTGCCTGGAGACATGACCATGACCTCACGGGGCAATCAAGCCTTCCTTCCCAACAGTCGCAAGCTACCTAACTTCTTGCTGAGCTTCGACCTCGCTGGTGAAAAGTGACAATCGCATCTCTCTTTTTTTCCTTTTTCACACCCAAACGACTTCATACTTTCGCCATACAATCCTACCCGCCGCTATCTTCTTAATTGCTCAGACACTCCCTTCTCGCCGAGTCCTGGTCATTTTATCTTCTCCCCTCCCCCGCCTCGCAACTCGGCCGTTTCGTTGCACGCTGTACGCTGTACGTCCCCAGCCTTCGGCCCGGGCGACTGCACCGTGATTCACCCAAAAGCCCTGCTGCTCCCAGAATCGCTCGGATAAGCTCGCGTCAAAGGTTCATCTTGTCCGTTCCTCAGCGATTAGGTGATTCAAGATGTGGAACGACGAGGAAGACAACAACCCGTACGGTACGAGCTATGACCGCCGTGACTCTATTACATCCTCCTCTGCGAACCCTACTTCTCCAGGCTCCCGCGACTGTAAGTCTTGTTGTCGTCTTCTTTCTCCCTGGCAAAGACGAAGAAATAATGTGGCAATCAATAGCGCTGGATGACTCTCATGATGAGGCTGATTCCGACTGGGACTTTGTAGACCAAGCCGACCGTTTCGAGACTCCCAACACTCCCTCTTCCACCAGCGAAGATGCTCCCCCGCTGCCGACCTACGCCCATCAACACACCGAGGTCGAGAGCGACGATGAGTATGGATCGCAGTCGCATACTCGGGCTGCCCCGCGCCGAAAACCAGGTGGCTACGATAGCCGTATCGAGCAGATCCTCTACGAGAATCCCGAGCTTCCAATCTTGATTACCGATGCTGGAAAGAGCATGGAAAATGGTGGTAAATATATCGTCTACACAATCAGAACTGGGGTGAGTCTCTGCGCGGTCATCTTGGACATATCGGTCGCTCACATAGCAGATAGGACCTAGAAGTCCGTCGTCGGTATTCCGAGTTCGCCTCGCTTCGCGACGCACTAACTAGACTTCACCCTACCCTTATTATCCCCCCGATTCCCGAGAAGCATACCGTGGCAGATTACGCTGCCAACCCGACCAACGCGAAGCAAGATCAGCAGATCATTGACTTGCGAAAGCGCATGTTGGCTGTCTTCCTAAACCGCTGCCGACGGATGGAGCAGGTCCGGGACGATGGTGTTCTCTGGAGGTTTCTCGATCCTAACGTTAGCTGGGTATGTTGGTTGTGGCCGCCCTATACACGACTGGTCTGTTGGCTGACTTTAGATCTTAGAATGAGGTTATGCATTCGCACCCCATTTCTTCTATTCCCAAGTCCATCATGAAAGCGCCCCCGCTAGATACCGCAAACCCCACGCCAGCGCACTCGTATCTTCCTGTGCCGGCTACCTCAGCCAAGCTGAAGACGCCTGTCAATCCTCCGCCGGGTCCCGTATTTGACAGTTCTAGCACGGTAGCATCTCAGCTCCTTCGGCGGTTTCCTCCAGAGGCCCATAATCTGAACGAGCAGGAATTAGATCCCTACTTCATCACCTTCGAGGCATCGATTAAGGAGCTAGAGCAAGCTCTGATGGGCCCGATGGAGAAGGTCAACCGGCGGACGCTCAACCACCTAAGTTCTCTGTCTACGGACCTTTCTGACCTGGGTGCCAAGTTCAATGCCTTTGCGCTGTCCGAGCCGTCGCCGTCCCTCGCCGCAGCGATCGAGAGAGTGGGACAAGCGGCCGACTCGTCATACATTGCAACGGAAGAGCTGTCAAGTTCGCTAGGAGCTAGTTTTGCTGAACCCATGAGGGAGAGCGCGCAGTTTGCCGGTGTGGTCCGCAGCGTACTGCGCTACAGGATTCTGAAGCGGGTTCAGCAGGAGATGGCCAATGACGAGCTCATAAAGAAGAAGGCTCTGCTAGAGCAGCTGGAAAGCAGCGAGGCCGAAGCCAAGCGAATCGACCAATATCTAAGCAGCAGCCAGCAGATTGGCGGAAGTCACCAAGTCCACGCACCTCGAAGATCATCGAGCATGAAGGAGACCTCGACGCAGCATCATAGGGAGAGCAGCGGAGAGGATACGGCTTCCATCGACTCGGACTTCTTACACGGCCACGGAGATGTTTCATCGGTTCCTTCGGCACGGGTGGGCGTCCCGGAGCATTCAGCCCCTGCGCCGAATCATAGGAAGGTTCCCAGCGGCAACTCCATCACCAACAAGATCTTCGGGCCGATTCGTCATGCAATCCAGGGTGTCGCTGATGTCGACCCGGAAAGGACCCGACGTGATGCTATAGGCAAGACGCGGGAGAGCATTGAGCAGCTGGAGCAGGCTCAGGTAGCGGCGGCACAAGATGTGAAGGATGCCAGCGCAAGCACGTTGCAAGACCTCAAGAGATTCCAGCACGAGAAGGAAGACGACCTTAGGCGCTATATGGTAAGTTTACTGCTCTCCGAGTTGCCTGTTTCTTAACTAACGATGGTTACAAGCTCGCCTACGCTAAGAGCCAAATTGAGTGGGCTCAGAAGAACAAGGAGACGTGGGAGGAGGCGAAGGCAGAAGTCGACAAGATTGACGAGACGTAGAACCTCGGAACAATCAGATGACGATGCCATCATTGTCTAATACTACCATGGCGCAGTGGTTGGTCTCGTTGGGGGCTGGACAGTCAAGAGGACGAGCAGGTCTCAAAGACGGCGAGTCGGACTAGGTTGGCTAGTCCCTACGGAGTCAGGAGTCGGGTGACTCGATGCCTCCTGTTTATAGATGCTCACTATGTAATGCATCAATCGAGAACATGAATTCATGCAGTTACGATACTTGACTTGAATTCGAGGCATTGTGGATCCCAAATCTTCAGTCCAGTCCGTTCATCTCCAACTCCGCCCACTTTCTCTCAAGGGATATGTACTGGGTAGGCTCACAGATCTAACCTAGTACGTACATACGGTCACGTTCTCCTTGGACTTGGTCAACATCAGGATGCCGACGATGACGCCGTAGAGGCCCAGAACTTCGGCGAAGATAAGAATTAGGACCATGCCGATATAAAGACGCGGCTGCTGGCTGCTAGCCCTCACTGCGTGGGATTTCCATTCGCGTCAGCGCCGCCCCTATCCAAGTTCACAAAGGGTGTTGATTGAATGAGAGACGGGGAAAAGGGAAAAGGAGAGGAGGGAGAATATATGTATGTACCTCCTGCGTCCCCCACTATGCCAATGGCGAAGCCGGCCGCGAGCCCGCTGAGCCCGACACTGACACCAGCTCCCAGCTGCAGGAAGCCCTGATGCAGGGGCATCTTCTCAACCAGGTCGCCCGAGATGATGACGCTGGCTACGAGGCCGTAGATGGACAGGATCTGGGCCATGATCGCGCATAACCTGCTCGTGCCGGCCGGGACGGGCGGCGATTCCCCGTCAGCTGATTACCATCCCCTCTTTTTTGCCCTTATTCTTCTTGTGCTTTGGGGGGAGGACGGAAGGGAAGGGAAGGGACGACAAGAATCTCTGCGTACGTGTTCTGCATAAGCCGGTCCGGGCGGAGGATGCCGGACGAGAAGATGGCGCCAGCCGACTTGGCGGTGCCGTAAGATGCGCCGAGCACAGTGAAGACAATGGAGGCCGCGCAGCCCATGGCCCCGAAGAAGGACTGCCAAGGAAGTTAGTCTCTTGTCCACTGGGTAAGGTCACAACCAAGGGAAACTCTCCGCGACACCCCCCCCTCTCCCTCGTCGAGACGTACAGCGTACACGGGGCTGTACGCGTGGTTACTCAGTCAGCATATCCACTCTGCTTGTCATGTAGGTAGCCAGCTCTGGTGCGAGACGGGTAATGACGCACCAGCGGGCCTCGTAGATGACCTGGGCGAACGCGGCGCTCGTCTCGGACATGATGGTCTGCTGGGACATGGGGGGTAAATAATCGTAATGCAAACACAACTTTGTACGAGTATCAAGAGTCTCGTGTTCTAATTCTAGGCGCGTGGGAAGCTAAGTTGGTATTACGGCTCGTTTTCCAACACTGTTTTTACGATGGCTATCACAAGCATATAGCAGGTCGTTAGAACTAGGCAGACGCATTTCTCTCTCTCACTCTCCCCCTCTCCAAGAGCTGGGCGCCTATCTACGTGCAAAAGTATGCAGCATCAGGCTCTCGGCCATATCTATGGGTTACACAAGAGTCCAATCTCCGAAGGCCCGGTGCTAGGCGAGATGTTCTGATGAGGGATGAGTGGTGGCTTGCAGGCAGAGAAATACGGCGCGGACTGATTGGTCGATCACAGGGCACGCGTACGTGTACCTGTACATGTGTATGCAGAGCTGACCTGAAATTGCTTCATTGTCGAACCAAGTTGTCCTTGGTCAGGGTCGTGGCGTAGATTCACCGACGTACGACAACACCAAAGTGTGTCCCACGACTCGAAGTTGTCGACGCTCTATCGAGGCTTTTGTACATGGGGACTCGATGACACAGATAGGCGGTTTAGAGAGAGTTAGGAAGTATGTAAAACATAGTACAATGTGTTTTACACTAATCCGAGCTTTATTCTAGTTAGCAGAGCCGCACTTTAATGACGAGCTTGTATTTCGTTTCAACCCATCTCTCTGACGTTAGCCTCTTCCCGTTCAAGTGGGCCGACCCTGCCTTTTCAGTCGGATGCTTGCTGCTACGCAATGTATGCACTATATAGCAGGAAAACGAGAGACCCAGATGATCGGTATCGCCAACGAAACCCGAGCCGCTGCAGGCTATTTTCGGCACTGGCGCTGGGGCTCTCATTGGAGAGAGGTGGGATCGGATCTGGAGAAGCCGTGCTCAGATGCGCGTTCCTTGAAACCCGTCAAGGTCGGACCCCGGTCGTCACTTGACACAGGGAGCCGTATCAGGACCCTCTCAGCCATCCCAAAGGGGTACAGGAGAGGCGCTTGGTATCGTCTGCAATTTCGTTTTCGTCGCTTGGAAGCACCTACTCAGCTACCTGCAGTGCGTACCTCCTATCTACTATCTACATACTGCCTGTAGGTACATGTAGTTACTGTGTACCTACCTAGGTATGTAGGTAGTCAGTAGTAAGCCGGTCGGCATGCGGATGACCCCTCGTCGGGACCACGGCTCTCCTGACTTAATAAACGTTGGTGGACGCGCGTCAAGTGTGCCAAGCCCGCGCCCCCAATTACGCTTTCCCCCCCACTGCGCCCTCTCGCCTGCCCGGCCGCCCACTTCAGGCGCCAAGCCAAGGATCGTCCACAGCCCCGGCAGTCCTGCCTCATCTCTCATCTCTCAAAGACGGTCAATATACTTGGCCTTGCTTGGCTGTGTCTGCGCGTGGCTCAGATATTCTTTTTCACTGATTACTCGTCACCTGTCGGTCGACCAACTCTTTTTTTTCCCTCCGTTTTCCTTATGCCGTGAGCAACTGGCTTTGCTCGTTCCTTTCTCTTCCTTTCTCTCTTCTTGGTATTATTCTCTTCGCCACATTTCTAAGACTATTATTCCCTTTTTTCAGGTTTATCTTAATTCGTTGCGTCGCTTCTTAACTCCGGCCGGCCGCGTACTCCTTACGAATCTCTCCCACTGGACTGGTCTGCATACACTAACCCAATCTGCCTCGTCATCGATACCTCTTAAGAGCAGCACGGTTCCCTTGTTTCCAGATATCCGCTTTCATGTCCAGGTCATAGGTTATAGCATCTTGAGCTACGCTAGTATCATCTGCTTTGGACAAGTCGGAAGAAAGGGCGAACTCGACGGTTATATATAACGACGGCGCTCACACGCCATTCATTTCCCAGTATGAAGTCGACCACGACGGCACTTGCCTTTGCGGCAAGTCTATTAGCGTTACCGGCAGAGGCACGTAATTTGCCGAGCATTAGCCAACCTAAAGTCATCAACCTGTCTACCCAGCGCAGGGCCGTATCAGATCCCATTGCACGTGACCGTATGCGACGGAGAGACACGACTACAGCGACCCTGGACAACCAGGTAGGCAGTCCATTCGTCTTTCCGGCATTTCGTCGTTAGGATTGTCCCGCTGAACTCTCAACAGGAAACGCTATACTTTGTAAATGCTACTCTGGGCACGCCGCCGCAACCTGTGCGACTACACCTGGATACCGGCAGCAGCGACCTTTGGGTGAACACGGCCGACTCAGAGCTGTGTTCTGAAAGGAGTGCCCCCTGCGCTTTTGCCGGAACATACACAGCTAACTCGTCGTCTACTTACGGATATGTTGGGAGCTGGTTCAACATATCTTACGTCGATGGATCCGGCGCTAGTGGTGACTATGTCACCGACACGATCACGATCGGTGAGACGAAATTAAGTGACTTTCAATTTGGTGTCGGCTACGAGAGCACTTCGGAGCAAGGTATTCTCGGGATAGGGTATTCCGCCAACGAGGTACAGGTCGGAAGGGCGGGGATGGACGCGTACGACAACCTGCCCATGAAGATGGTCTCGTCCGGGCAAATATCGAGAAACGCATACAGCTTGTGGCTGAACGACCTGGACGCGAGCACGGGCAGCATCCTGTTCGGAGGAGTCGACACTGCGCAGTACACGGGAAGTCTTCAGACGCTCCCGATCCAGTCCAACAACGGTGCCTTTGCCGAGTTCTTGGTCACCTTGACCTCGTTATCGCTGGGGAACAAGAACATCGCCGACAACCAGGCCCTCGCGGTCCTGTTCGACTCGGGCTCCTCGCTCAGCTACCTGCCGAACAGCATGGTAGAGGACATCTACAACGAAGTGCAGGCGCAGTACGACTCGAGCGTGGGCGGGGCGTACGTGCCGTGCGCGCTGGCGGACGAGACGGCGACGCTGGACTTTGACTTCTCGGGGGCCAAGATCTCGGTGGAGATGAACGAGCTGGTGCTGGACCTGTCGTCGCCGGGGCAGCGGGGGCCGACCTTGAACGGGAAGCCGGCGTGCCTGTTCGGCATCTCGCCGGCAGGGTCAGGCACCAACGTGCTGGGCGACACGTTCCTGCGGTCCGCCTACGTCGTCTTCGACCTCGGCAACAACCAGATCTCGCTCGCCCAGACTAACTTCAACACCACCGAGTCGCGCGTCACCGAGATCCCCAGCGGCTCCGGCGCCATCCCCGACGCCACGCCCGTCGCCAACGCCGTCGAGGCCACCGAGGGCGTCTCCCGCGGCAACGGCGGCACCAGCAGCGGCAACGCCGGCCTCGGCGGTATCAATGATCACAGCGCCGCCGCTGCCCTGCGTCCCGTCCTCTCGGCTGTCTCGGCGCTCCTCGTTGGCGTGCTGGTCGCCGTCATATGAGTTTGACAGGATCTTGTATCTATCTACCTATCTAAGCGTATCGTCTCAATCTTGGGCTATGAAGGCGATAGGAATCTTGCATTTCGAGGGTCACAAGACGCATCTAAAGCATCGCACGGCGCAAAAGGGTTCGTTGGACTTGGGTTATCTATGCGGGAGCATCTCCAGGACGATATGATTCGGCAATCTTTTCTCTTCGTCGTTGGTACGTCGAGTTTCTACCTGAGACGACTCGGCGATTTGGATGATTGCGTGGTTGTACGATATGCGCGGCCGGCTAAGGGCAGGGGATATCGGGTATATGAATTGGATTTATACACGTCCATGTCGATGTTAAGCCTCGACGGCAAGGCTTGAGTCCATACTTCCTAGGGATTAAGAAATTAGAAATGAACAAAACCATATATTGTATAACTCCCCCTCTTTGCGTGGCGTGTATAGCGCGCAGTTCATCAGTCTTCTTATCCAGACTATTTACAGATACTCGTGGGGACGGTGTGGACTTACTGGATATTGCAATGCTTAGCTGATGCAAATGATAGCCTAGTATGCGAGAGCATCCAGGAAGGGCTTCAACAGCTCGAGAAACTTGTGCCGAGGGGACGTTAGCGTGAATACACACACGCTAAGCTTCACCTTGGTAAGATGTAAAGGAGGAAAGAAAAAGGCAAGAGGGAAAAAGAAGAGGTGGCCATCAAGGGAATCGAACCCTCGGGTCTAGAGACACTTGATCATTATACTAATGATATTAAGTCGCCAGGCCTCACCAACTCGGCCCTTGGGCGGTTTTCCGTGCTTCGTGAGTGACAGGTAAAATGCTAAGCATATATATATCTTCACGTGTATATATCTTTGCAAAAGAAAAAGGAAACGCGGTCGTCGAGGGAATCGAACCCCCAGGTCTAGACATCATCATCACACTGGTGGTGATAGTAAGTTGCCAGACCGTATCAACTGGACCCTTCCGCATCGCCTTCTTTGGTGTGAAATACAGAATGCTACCCGTGTATATGTCTTCACGTGTATACACCTCTGGAAGAGAAAAAGGAAACACTACCATCGCGGGAATCGAACCCGCGGGTCTGGACATACTTCTTCATCACACTGGTAATGATATTAAGTCGCCAGACTGTACCAACTCGGCCCTTGGGCGTCACTATCATTGGTATGTGACAGGTAAAGCGCTAAGTGTGTATATATCCTTTCAAGGCACCCTGCAAGCGCTACTGTCAACGGCCCAGCTGATTGTTAACTAAACCTGAAGGAGAATCGCGTGAGAAATCCTGGCTCGCTGAGAAAGGCCTGTGGTTTTGTTCTCGTGGAAGTCTACTTGTAAGCCTATACCAAGAGCAACAGTGATCCTCTCGCTTCATATACCAGCCGTCTTCCCTCTTTTCTTTTTCATTTTTCTTTTTAATATATTTTCTCTCTCTTTCTCTTTTCAAACCAGCAACCCGATCGCAAGAATCCCCCTATCTCCCCGCCGACCGTCGCCTACATACGCTATCACCACCATTCCACCTCCCTCCCATTCCCGCTTCCACATGCCCTCCATCGATCCCCTCGATCCCCAACAACCCGTACACCCATCCCCTCCCCCCCCCCCCCATCACGCTACAGGCACCCGCGGTCTGGCGTAGTTGTCCACCTCCCAGACGGGCATGGTGGGGTCCTTGCCGCAGGAGCGCAGGTAGGCGGCGCAGACGGGACCGCGGGCTTTGCCTGCGGTGCCGTAACTGCAGCCGCCGAGCACGGCCGTGTACGCGTCGACCCAGCAGCGGTCGCACACGTAGTGCGTGTCGGCGTCGGACGAGGCCACGCCGGGCCTACCCGCGCCCATCGCCGCGGCTGGGGCGTGGCACGGGCACGAGCACGGGGATGTCGTCGTGGGCGCTGTGTCGGTCAGCGGGGTATCGGCTACTGCTTGGTCGTCCTCGTCTCGTGCGTCCCAGTCTAGTGCGTCCAGGTCCGTATATGCTTCTCCTGTGCGCGTCTGAGCCAGGCCGCTGCTGGCGTCTGCTGCTGGCTTCTCCCGGTTCGCGGCTGCGAGGTCCAGTGCGAGGTCCAGGGCGTGTCTCTCGGCTACTACGGTGGCGTTAGCGATGGCGGTACTGGAGGCTGTCTTTTGTCGCTTCTTCAGGCTGGCGATGGTGTCGTCGATCTTGTGCTTAGGATTGGGGGTGGCAATGGTGTCGGATCCGTTGTTGGTGCCTTGGCTGGCCTCGTCGACGGCACGCTCGGGATGGCCGCGGTCGACGCTGCTCCTCCGGCAGTTGGCGGGAGCAGACTTCTTGCGTGGCGCGGGCGGACGCGACGCCGGGCGGCTTGAGAATTGACCCATTTCTTCGTCGTTTCTTCCCCCTTGGCTTATCGTTAGCTCTCTTCGCCTTGCCTGATCGGGTCTGTCTAGCTCGCTACTGGTAAGAAGGGGCAAAGCTCTGAACGAATGCTTTGGTGTGGTTCATGAAGAAGGAAATAATAGGTATAACCTCTGCTGTTGTACTACGTGGCGATGTTGAGGTGGAGAATAGAAGAGCGATGGGAGCAAGGCATGTCGTGATATGATATGGGGAGCTAAACAAGATACAGAGAGAAGGGGAGGGGAAGTCATTGCTGTGTAGTGCTTGGCTCTTTACGAGCGAAGACTCATCTGACTTGTAGTGTTCCTTACCTGGCAAAGTCTGTTTCCTGGACTCGGCGTGGATTCGACGAGGTACTGTTTACAGGTCCAACAAAAGAAGGCTCGACACGGGGCTTGAGTTACGAGTCGCGGGAGCAGGTGTTACCCTACGATCAAAGAAGTGATGGAATCCGAAGAATAGGGATAATGTTAGGTACCAGCTTTCCTTGGGCCGCTCCCGAAGTCCTCTCTCGGTCAAGTATGTTCCAATACCGACACTAATTGGATGACCGTTGTCTTGCAGTGGGAAAGAGGCGTTCTTTAGCTTGCTGCTTTTGATGGCTAGAGATCGACACGACGATGAGGGTAATAAGGAAGGCATTGATGTTGCTGGCAAATATTCAAAATCCACCCTAGGGACGCGAGATCTCGTTGAAAAAGAAAAAGCATACATCCACAGCGCTCGCACCCTATCGGCGACGGAAAACTTAATCTGGAGATAACTCTGAATAGCGTTTAATGTCGTTTTAAGTAACGCCAGTGAGGCGGTATTCGTTAGCTTCGCAGCAGATGTAGGTAAAGTGTGTTTCACGAAATCACTTTTCAGCGACCGGAAAGCATGTGTGATCAGATAGCAAGTGGCCTCGTCATCATATATCGCGCATCGGCGCGCAGCTAGATCGTGAAGGTTGGACCATGAGAGCAATAAACCTTCTCAGTACTCGAAATCGTCGTCCACAGATGGTCCCTTGTTCTTCGTCACCGCCTCCTGTTTCCTGTACATCTCCACCACCTGACGACTGCTCGTAGCTTCGTCCGGCTTTTTGTCGTCTCTGACCTTAATAAATCGCGGGAAGCGCAGACTGATTCCCTTATCCCCCGACGGATCTGCCCCATCCTTGATTCCGGCCTTGTACCTCGGACTTAAAGTTAAGTCTGCCGTCTTGACTTCCCAGACGTAGCGCGGCTCCAGCCAGACATCTGGCTGGTGCTGTCCACCCGACGAATGCGAGTAAAACGGCTTGGGGCGATCGATAACTATCTCGGACAGATTCTTATGGAGTTCCTCTAGCACTTGTTCCGAGAACCCGGTCCCGATGTTGCAGACTGTCTCGTACGAATCGGTGGCGGAATTGTAGCAAGCAAGAAGGAAAGCTCCATAAACCGAGGTACGTTTGCCTTTACCGTGATAGGCACCCAATACCACAAGATCAAGCGAGTCGCCGATGCCCGACAGGTAATCCTTCTTGATCTGGTTTCCAATTAGTGACGGTCATAATATATACATGGTTTGCAGTCTTACCTTGAGCCAGTTGCGACTTCGTTTACTGGGCTCGTACGCGCTCTCCGTACCGTCGAGCATCTTGACCATCAAACCCTCGCATGACGCCTTGACACTTTCGTCCAGGAATGTCTGGATTTCGTCCAGCTCTCGACCGTTCATGTGCGTTGCAAAGGCAAACTCGCCTTCTACCGGCGTAAAGGCATCGTGTAGCAACTCGCGACGCTCTCGGAGCGGTTTCTCGACTACTGCCTCACCGTTCAAGAACAGCAGGTCGAAAGCAAAAACGCAGACTTTGACTTTCACGTCCTCTACCTTGACATCCTTCTTCTTTCTCGTCATCAGTTGCTGGAATGGCAGGACCTTCTTCTCCGTCACGTCCCAGGCGACCGTCTCGCAGTCTAGCACGAAGCTCTTGGTACCCTCCTTGATCCACGTATGGAGCTTGGCAAGGATATCCGGATACTTCTTGGACAGATCCTCTGAGTTTCTCGAGAAGATAGACGCAACGCCCTTGGCAGCTTCCTTAGTGGCGCCTGGCAGCGCATTAGTGTATTCTCCCGAATGTTCCTTGGCGACGTAGTGGATCTGTGCTCTCTCTCCGTCATATTTGTACTCGCAGGTGAACGTCTGGTTCTCGAACCGATCCAGAACCTCCGTGATTGCTTTTGTAGGCTTTGCAAGCATAGGCTTGAGAGGAACACCCGGCCGCAACTTGCAAGTCTCCTTCAGCTTCATGATACCATTTTGAACCATGGCTGGAATAATCACATCCCAGCTGGGAAGCTCGCTGTATACTGTCTTCAGCATAGCCTCGGCCCCTTCTATCTCTTTGGTGCTGGGTACTGTTCCCGTCTGGTCGGCTTCGTGGCTTATCATGGCTTGTGCTATGGAGACGAGGACCGTCTTCTCTGCCAAACCCAGTCGGAGCTTGCCCTCGAGGAATCGGACCAGATACTTGGCTTCACTGGGACCACCTTTATCCTTGTTGATATCGACTTTACCAGTAGAGTGAGCGTCGGCAGCTGAGAGTAGCTTTTTGATGCCGTCGACCTTTCTGCCCTGCGCGCCGTTTCCGCTTAGGGTTGCGATGTCCATCAGGCCTTTGTGCACACCCCCGACAGTCAAAGGCTTGGGCTTGAACATGGTAGGCTGGGTTGACTTGCTCTTGACTGCGACGAGGCCTAGATCACCGATCTCCTTCTGGTCTGATTTGATAACCTGTAAACTGCGGCCGGTGGTCTCGCCTATGGCCTTCATAATCAAGGACTCGCCAATGCCAAGTTCAATGCCAGCATAATCTGGGGCAAGCTTGTTGATCATCAACAGAACCGTGGGGAGAAAGTCGTCAGGGGTTAGACGAAGGACTTGTCGAAGAAATAGGGAGCAATGCTCCGTAATGATAAGCCGCTTCGTCGTAAGCTCTATGAGAGAGAAGGTAGTGCACAGTGCGGCATAGGGCACCGGTGCGCCAGGTTTCCAGTCCGGGTATGGATCTTTGGCCTTGCCCTGGAGCTTTGTCTGTATCTTTTCCCGAGCCTTTGCTGCTTTTTCCGGCTTCTCTTCATCGTCTTTTTCTACCTCGGATGCAGACTCTGACGCTTCCTCTTCAGCATCTTCATCTTCCTGTTTCGGCACTGGTGATTCCTTCTTTGCAGTTTTAGATTGAGCAGAAGGCTTCTTTGGTGTTGCCTTGCTGTTATTAGACTGCTTCTTGGGCTTGACTGGCTCTGCATCGACCATGGCCTCGTCTTCCTCATCCTCCTCCTCTACGCGAGGGCGAGTTCTTCTTGGCCGCTTCATTACAGGCGCCTCATCATCTTCTTCGGGCTCTTCTTCAATCTTCACCTTGGTAGAGGAGGGCTTCGCCTTGTTTTTTGAGGGCGAGCCGGGTCGAGATCGCTTCTTCGTGTCCGAGTCCTCTTTCGTATCTACGCCAGACTTTGCTTTTGGCGATGCATCTTGCTCGGGAGGAGAGGACTCGGGCTCCTCCTTTGGCTTCTTGGCCGACTTTGTATTGAATGAAAGCTTTGACTGCTGCGGTGCAGGTTTGGGGCCGTTTGGCTGGCCGAAGAATTTTCTAACATGACTGTTAACACGGCACAGAGCACAATGCACGAGACACAGGATGTATAAGAGAAGGACATAAGGAGCGTGACTCGGAAGACCGAATACAAGAAAACAACCCACCCTAGGGTGGTCTGCGAAGGCTTCACATACCCCAACGTAGCTTGCTTAGGAGGCATCTTGAGAAGCCTGGTGGACGTGGTCGCCGCAATTTGGAAGAAGAGACGACGAGATGCCAGATTGGAGAAAGTGATGAAGGAGGGGAAAAAAAGAAATTGAAAAAAATTGTTTGCTTATACGGCTTCCGGTCCGTTCCAGGCTCCTTCCTATATGTGACTGCAGGAATTGGAGTATCGTATCACATGAATTGTGTGTGCATACAATGTAGGTCATAGGCAGAAGTCGCTAGGCAGTCGTTACTATACTAGCCTTGACGTGACGTGACGCGACTTTCCAACTAAACCGCGTTAAGTGACGAGTGGGAGGCCAAACGCGAAAATGGCAGGCACCATACAGTGCACCGCAACTGTATACACTAGCAACCATACTGTAGATAGCTAGGCTTTATCGATAAGAACACATCTCTCGGCTCGATTGACGAATTACCGAGATCGTCGCCTTGTCCCCTGCCAACCCACCCGCCCACCTACATAGGTGACTGGAGGCCATCGACGGTGCAGAAACCATGAGAGTAGCTCGCGCGTTATGGCAAAAGGCCCCGGGTTTGCGTGCCTTCGCTACCAGCCCAAGCGCGGCGGCCAGCAGCGCTGCGGCCGGCGCCGACGGCGGGGGCTTTAAGGCGTTGCGGGAGGAGATGCTGGGGCGGGCGCAGCTGAGCTGGGACGTCATGTCGGCGACGAACTCGACGCTGCTGAGCCTGGCGCTGGCCGACTACCTGCCGCCCGAGTGCCAGACGCCCTCGTGGCGCCTCCACTCGCGGAGCATCGGGGACCACATCGTGGGCTACAAGGCCCCGGCCGACCTGTTCCCCGGCCACCACCTGGTCTACTGCCCGCTGCAGAAGACGGCGTCGCAGCTGTGCGCCGACGG
The DNA here is from genome assembly GCA_022432365.1 of Hypoxylon sp. FL1284. Taxonomy (NCBI): domain Eukaryota; kingdom Fungi; phylum Ascomycota; class Sordariomycetes; order Xylariales; family Hypoxylaceae; genus Hypoxylon; species Hypoxylon sp. FL1284. Next base: position 1,533,439 of record JAJJXE010000002.1, read on the forward strand.
CACCGACCCGATGCACAGCCCCGGCGCGCCCTACACGCGCCGCATGTGGGCCGGCGGCTCGCTCGAGTTCCGCGACGACCGCTTCTGCCTCGACGCGCACCCCGTCGTGTGCCGCGAGCGCGTCGTCGACGTCGCCGAGAAGGGCGCCGAGGACGACCCCGACCGCAAGATCTTCGTCGTCGTCCTCCGCGAGTACATGCGCGCCTCCGACTACGGCATGGACCCGGAACGCTCCATGACCCGCGGCATCGCCGAGCACAGGACCCTCGTCTTCATGCGCGGCCAGGACAAGGAGGAGGCGCGCGCGCGGCTCGCCAAGGAGCAGGAGACGGTCAAGACTCTTAAGGGTATGTGATGTTCTATGTGCCATGCGCCATCTCATTTTCCCCCTTTTCTACTCCTGTCTGTATTCATCACCGTTGCTCGCTCGTGAATCTCACGACCATAACTGAAATTATATCCCCCTGACATAGCGCACCACCCTCCCGACGCAACGATCACGCTCACGCCGACGCCGACGCTGCTCTTCCAGTACAGCGCGCTGACCTTCAACGCCCACTCCATCCACCTGGATCCGGAGTACTGCCGCGAGGTCGAGGGCCGCCGCAACCTGCTAGTCCACGGGCCCCTCAGCCTCACCCTCATGCTCTCCCTGCTGCAGTCGCGGCTCGAGCAAAACGAGAAGATCTGCAATATCGATTATCGGAATCTGGCCCCTCTCTACGTCAACGAACCCCTCCACGTCTGCGTTAGGCGCATTGACCGCGGAGACGAGACGGGAAATACTGGCCAGGAAGATGGACCGGCAGTAGTCGGAGGACCCCGGAGATGGGAAGTCTGGGTAGAGGGCCCAGAAAGAGGACTCAGCGTGAGAGGCACTGCTGTCACGACAATAACGGATGCACAACATCAGAAGAACAAGCGTCTAACAAACCTTCAGAAGAAAAAGGGTTCAAAAAACCATCAGCAGAATACTGGTCCAAGAAACCGTTGGCGGAACAGGGGTCCACTCAAACATGTGTCATGAATTTGTTGTCAAATGTCTTTTATATCTCACAAGCGAGGCCGAATCTATAGGTACACGGCCAAGATGGAGAAGTCGTAAGAGTTATCGTGCCGCATCATTTGCTCTCGTTCATGCATTTGCCACCTTGAGTCCCAACCGCCCCCGTCCTGTAAATGCGGTCCATACAATTACACATAACACGGAAGCCCCGAGTAGGGGATGTGCGCGTATCACCTGGAACCCTCGATGACCTCTCGCAACATTGGGCTTCCTTGAGCCTCAACATCCTTTTCGCCGCATCCATGCATTAGTGTGAGCTTCCGTGCCCGTCCACTGATCCGAGGCCATAAAAAGGTCTCTATATGCCCATCCACGTGGCCAAATGTTCTATACTACTCGACCGCAACCATCAACTAGTCCGCCAAATCTTTGGAATAATTCAAGTACGAATTTTGCAAAAGGGGTATCGAGAAACGATTGATTCGAATTGGAAAAGGGGTATACAATGCTTGCATCCCGTACTTATGTGATGGGAGCAAGGAATGGGCTGACCATGAGTTCGTCAGCGCTTGGTCGAAGGTTGTGGTCTATTTCAAAAGTCTGGCTCAAGAATTTGGTCGCCTCGGGGCTGGCACTCTCTGGGATGGTCGGAGCAGCCTTGCCGCCGCCGATCTTGAAGATTGCCTGAAGCTGGCTGCAGTCGGGGAAAGGATGTGTTCCCGTCATCATCTCGACGACGAGACAGCCAAGAGACCAGATATCAGCCTTGCGCGTGTACGAGGTTTGCTTGACAACTTCGGGGGCCATCCAAAAGACCGAACCCTGCAGAGAAGGTCGGTGCTTATTGTTATTAGCACCGCTGAGAATGTTCGAGGCTTCGAGTTTCTTGCTGATACCAAAATCGGAGATCTTGATAGTACCCTTGTTGTCGACAAGGATATTGGCGCCCTTGATGTCCCGGTGAATGATGTCTCGGTTGTGTAGGTATGATAGCCCGGTGAGGATCTGCCTGACGAAGCTGCGAACCAGGGGCTCCGGTAGAGCACCGTACGAGTTGAGCATCGTCTGGACCGAGCCGCCGGGTACGTACTCGAGGAAAATGTTCAGGTGTTCGGTAGAGGAGCTACAGCCGAGGTATTGCACAATGTTGGCGTGTCGAAGATCTCGGAGCAGGCCAATCTCCCGCTTCAGGGCCTCAATCATACTCTTCTTTCGAGCATCGTTGGGACTGTTGGCACCGGGAGAAGGCGCCTCAACTTGCTTAACGGCAAGGAGCTCACCAGTGACGGCATGCAGAGCGAGGTACACGCTACCGAAAGATCCTTGGCCGATGAGAGCACCCTTCATCCATTTGTTGTCATCCCACGATTCTCCGGCTAGGAAGCTCTGCAGTTCCTCGTCCGCGTCCTCGCCGTCCTCGCTTAGGGCCTGGCTGATTTCCTTGAGAGACCCTGAGCCCTGGGTGCTGGTCTCGTCGAAGTAGCTCTGACGAACATGTCCTTCCGGATCTGTGATGCTAATTGTGTTGATTTCAGAGCTACTGTCCGCGAATGAGACATATGACTTGCGGTTGGGCTCCATGGGAGACTCCTCTTGAAGCGTGTCAAGAACCGACGAGGCAACCGAGTCTCGGAACGAGGGTCCTAGACGACCCCCGGCAACTCTAATTTTGGCAAGCTGGCCGCTGGTCAACCACGTATCTGCAATGGTCGGGATGGGCGGGGCATCTTGGACGCTAGATGCAAAGCTTAGGTTGCTGGCGACACTAAGCCGGCTATTCACCTTACTAAGGCGAGTAGATCGGCGCATGGACAAGCGAGCAGTCCGATCGATGTCTTCCCTCGGGTGGTCGGGAAAGTAGGAGGTCAAATCGGACGTAATCAGCTCGCTAGGTGGTCTCAGACCACCGAACGGCTTGAGCGCTTGTTGCCTCGGCGTCGGCAAGGGATCAAGCACGTTGGACGGAGGTCGTTCCAACTCTCTAGCGGTATGCTGGACGTTCTTCACGCGATCCTGGAAAGATATCGGCGACAGCGGCTGCTGAAGCCCTTCGTTCCAACTCTCACCTAGCAGCTTCTGCACCTTTAGCTGGCTTCTCTTATCTTGTATATTTTCGAGTGCTTCGATGTGCGTTTGCTGAGCCTCGGAGAAGGCAATCGAGGCAGCTCGTTGCAGTTCGGCCTCTCCAGGCTCTCCAGACGGCACCCTGCGGAGAATGAGCCGATTCCTCTCGGGTCGCTTCTGATCCTTGATTATGCGCCACAGCTCGGTATCGCCGAGACGACGACACTGCTTAGGGTCGGGGTCAACACCGGCTAATACCCAGAAACAATAGTTGCGATCATGGTCTTCTCGCAGGGCAAACTTTCGTAGCGTCACTCGCATAACATCTTCGCAGGTGGTGCAGTCTGCGATCTTAACGACTTTCGTAACACCGTCCGTAGAGATGACGCGGATGACGTCTTGACCCTGTGGTAAAGCAGCCATCAGCGAACCATCCTGACTGGACGTGTTTCTGGTGTGGGTCATTACCAGACGGCCCGACATGGTTGGTGAACCAGGACCGCGAGTGGTCGAGCTAGACGCTGCGTTGCTCATGTACGGCTGGTTCTGGGGGAATCTCTGCTGCTGCCTCGCAGTTCGAAGGTCCGCGTTAGGTAAAGGGGAGTTGGGACGCGACGAAGACTTGGTAATCTCGGGTATCGGATTTATGGGCAAGCTTGAAGAGTCGATCTGACGGGAATACCTCCTGCTGGACGGCGGTCCGCCCGCAGTACGACCAGAGTTGGGATGCCGTGGCGAGCCCGTAGAGGAAGGGGTATATTGAGCATCAAGACCGGCAAAGGAGTCCTGTGGTTGATAAACGTCAGAAGACAGTCCGACTAGATGGGGCGTACTGGATGCATTCTACGTAACGAGACCATACTCACCCGGTTGCGTCTCTTTTGATTTGCGTATGCTTTTGTCCTGAGCTTCTTAATGCCGAGGAACAGTCGCACACGATCGCCGACCTTGTCGATGCCCATCTCCTTGAGAACCTCCTTGTCCATCTCGAGCAGATTCTCGCCGTTGACGTTGTTCTTTCTAAATATCTTCTCGTACTCGCCGCACTTGACGCTCCTCAGGTACTCGCAGACCTGGTCCTCGGACCAGTTCTTGACGGCATCGTCGCCTTCGGAAAATTCAGACTCTGTCGGGCTGGCGAAAGCCTGGCCCGTAGCATGGACGGCGGGAGTTCTCCTGGGCGGCATAATAGCCGACTGTGCGCTCGAACCCAGCGTGGAACTGGACGAGGCCAGCGACGCCGGAAAGGACGACTTGGGGGCTAGCATTGCCATTGTGCTTTTGGGTATATCGACGTCCTGTCACGTACGCATGGAGAAGAATAGGGTGGATGTTGCCGTGTAAGTAAGGTGTAAGAGAAACAAGGGAAGAAAACACGATTCCTTCTTTGTTCGCAAGTTGTGGTTGAAGATTGCCTTTTACCGTGGGAGATTCGAGCAGGGGACAATGGACACGAGGGGATCGAAGGCGTAAAATAATAAATTAGGGAGGTTTCGCAGGTTGAGGATTGTCGACGATATGAAGAGGAATTAAGGCCGTGGGATTTGGGGGGAATTAATTGCAGGAGACGATTTGCAGGTACCGTAGGGCTTACCTAAGGCCTGGGTACATGGCGGGCAGGCGGGGACAGATTTAGTTCTCGGTGTTGGTGTCACTTTCCAGGGTCCATCCTGAGCGGTCGCACGCCGAGCAGCCCCACCCCATCCACCATCCACCAGGCGGCCAAGCAGCCTGGCAGGCCCTAGCAGCCCCCCCCCCTCATTAGCACCTGAAATAGCCAGGCCTAGCAAGGCCTACATGATTCCAAAGAGGTATTAAGGTACCTAACCTATAGGTATTATTACAGGTATCCAAGGCACCATAGCCTGCCAGCCTACTTGCCGAGATGGCGGCCTACGCGAGCTAAGCTGACAAGTCATGATCATCTCGACAATCTAGCACACACGATCCGGACGGAGGTGCTCAATAGTTCAGGTTTGGGGGTTTCACCCTCTAGCCCCGCTGGCTCCAAGCTACGTCTTCTCTGCTTGCTTGGCCGAGCACGGCCGAGCATGGCTTAGCTGCCCTATCTTCATCGTCAAAGCAATCACAGCCTGTAGTACCGGTCTCTTGGATGGGTCCTGGCGTCTCGGTGCTCATGATTGGCTCCGGATTGAGAGGACAGAAGAAAAACAAAACGGGCGGTAGCTGATGTTGACAGTTTGAAACTCGTCCAGGAGCGCACGGCTGCTGGATCACACCTGGATCATCCAAAAAAAGGCCCGTCGTCGACTCACCCACGACCACACCTACTTATCAGTCAGACGAGCAACGGTGTTGACGTGTGTTGACGTTCGCACGCAATGGGAAGATCATGCTGGAAAGCACACGATAATCCTGGCTGATCCTAGCTGGCACGGAGGATGATCATTGCTGTCCTCTGGCCGTTGCGCGTCTAAATGCTGGCAATGCGCGACGGCAGCACGGCCGACAGTTTCCCTCTTCCCTCGGTATAACTGCCCACCTAAGCTTGCTAGACTGCTGGGTACCTCACGAACGGTAGTTTGTCACCTCCTTATAATCATACCTGCGCGGGCGGCTACTCGATCGAGAGGCGCATTTCGGCCCCCCTTATTACAATATGGGCGCATGTGCCCCTTTCTGGCTCTTTGTACAGCCGTGTGGCCAATCGAGAACCCGAACCGACGCATGAAGCTTAATATTGCCGATGCTGCCTCGCGTCGCCCTTCTCGTACAGAATCCCGCTCCTCGTCTCGCACGCGTACCTCGAGTATTACTAGTATGTACATGGTCTGATGATAGGTGCACGCCTAGGCAGGTAGGTAAATTGTTACCGGATCCGACCTGAGCTAGAGACGGCTAGGAATTAGTCAGATGAGATCTCAGCAACGCAAATCAAGGTTGCGAACGCCGAGCGGAAAAGGGGGTGGGCGAGGGTGGCCGGGTGGGCAAGCCTGGCGAGCTAGTGAGCTGAATAGCTGAGTCGAAAGTGCTAAGAATGTTCCAAGACCAGCAAGCCGAGTCGACGTTGATTGGATGCTGCGTTCTCGCATCCCTCCGCCGCTCCAGCGAGTCCCAGCCAATCCGGAGAGCGGAAGGGAGCACGAATGCGAAAGCCGTCAGGGGTCGATGGACAGGGGCCGGCTCACGATCTCCAACATGAAACTCGTCAAGTTTCGTCCTGCCCGCCTATGATGTCGGCGCACTGGGGGGGGAGCCTGAAGGCTTTTTGTATTCCTCACTTTACCTCCCCAGCTCCCGGACCTCTTACCAGCAGCGTGGTTTGTATAGGATCGCCGGCCGTCGGTTCCTATTTTCCCCAAGAATCTTCTCTTTTCCCTGCTCCCTTGGCCTCGGCTGTACCACGTAGATAGGAGAGAGGGCCTAGGGCTACGTGTACAACATGATCCTCACGGTCATCATATCCCATATTTGGAAAACAGGTCTCCCTCCGCAATTTCCATGGACAAAAAGCCATGTTTTGAAGAAAACTTTTCACCGATATATGACTGATTTCGTGAGATTGCCGGAGCTTGATGAGAGCTGCCGACCTCAAAAGCCTTACGCGTGTCTTGTGAAAGCGTCCCTTGCAGCATACCCGGTACGGTAGCATTAAGCCAGCGCTAGTGTGACTGTGACGGGTATCCGTCGTAGATAACGTGGACTGTAGGTGACGAGCTCGACTGATTCGCCGCCTTTTTTACCTTTGCCCGCGGTCGTGTATCTCCGCGCGCTCGGAGCCGCTCTGATGGATCGTCAGATGCTCAGCCCATTGGGTATTTCCCGAGCTCTTTTGCATGCTTGCCCCTATATGTGCTTCGCAAGCAAGGAGAGGCGGGCCACCTCTGCTCTCTCTGACCTCTACTGCGAACACACATACTACCTAGATGCCTACCTAGGTAGATATGTCCCTATAGATATGTCCTTGGTGGTTGATCTGGAAGCTCTAGAAGGTACTAGGGTAGATCCGGGACCGAGCGGCCATCGGCCATCCTCGCAGCGTGGGATAGAAGGATTGCAGCGCTCTGCCGCTTCGCACATATCCAGAGCCTGCAAGCGAGCGCGGATAGACAAGAACAAGATTTCGTGTTTTATGCTGTTGGCCGGGAAGCAGGTCGCCATGACCGCTCCCGCGTGGTGGTACGAAGCAATAAGACTCATTTAGATTGCATGGTGCATAGCAACGGAATCCCGAGATCCTCAAGGATGGGTCCTGGGATCTGGCCATTCTTCTCAGTCTTGGGGCTCTTGGGGCTCTTGGGGACTCCCCAAGCTCTGGCACGCCCCGTATGCTCACAGCCTCACGGCACATAGTAGAGGCCCAAGGTAAAACACAGGCCGTTATGCTAGGCGCCGGGCGTCAAGGCATTCTGGATCGGTCCGGTCTGCCACGGCAGATCCCCGTCGGTGTCAGAGCCACGGCCTGACGCCTGAATGCTGATATTATTAGAGGATGAACAAGGCGGTATGCTTGTAGCGTAGCTTGCGGGCGCAGGATTGTTGGCTTGAGATACACACGTGTTCGCGACGGCCAGCACGGATTCCCGGCCTTACTTTGCCCGACGCAAGGACCGCGGTCGTCAGCAAGGAGTGAAGAGGCCAAGCATTTTCAGATCTTACTAGATTCACAGATTGAGTGTTTTGAAACAGCGTGCTGCCCACAGCGCTACGTATCATAAACACGCACACACGCAATCGTCAAAGGCGGTCTGTCATTTCTGTCCACACAACATTTTCCACGTGGGAGGCTGCATTGAAACTCTTCTGCGCAGCCACGTACATAAATAAACTAAATACCTACGCCCGATAGATACATAAGTCGCCCCCCATTTGGTGCAAAAATAGAGACACCAGCGCGCACTTCGCAGCGTCGCATTTCGCTGTCGCATTTGGCTACGTCTCGCTCGTGAAGGGAGATGGTAGGACGGCTGGCTATTAATACCTTGGCAGCTTAAGCAAGGCAGTGTCGAGAGTATCGACAGTAAAGGCAGAGGTTCCGACAATCCAATCGGCCCAATAACAGGTATTTGGCATCATGAGAAATGATCTTCCTTTCTTTAACTGGACTATGGATATTGAGGTATCAACAGAAATCAGGATGAAGATATAAAAGGGGAGAACTAGAGTGGTAAAGTGACACAGCCTTTGATCAAAATAAACCGGCTACGTCACCATCTACACCGGCTCGCGTCGCGCTGTGGGTCAGCCGATAGTAGCGGGGGAAGATCACTGCAGCTAACCTTCGTTACGTGATTTAAGCTGCTTATAGGCTGCTTATGGGCCGCTGACAGACCTGTCCAGAGCGTGAAGGTGCAGCTACCGGGGCGTGCTTAGTGATAGTCCGCCCGATAACAGCCCGTACCTTGCCTTATCGGGCTTCTGCCCAACCCAACGTCGAACAGCGCTAAACCTGTCGCGGCTGTCGCCGTTCCCAAGGCCCATCCAACTTGGCAGCTCTGACCGTGATGCATTATCTACCTAATCTCTAGCTTCGGTTGCTTAGCAGTGTCGCCGAAGCCTTTCTTCCCACTCCGTCGCCGGCCAATTCGTCTCGCTCTCTTTCTTTGTGTGCAACTGGTACGATATCGTTCTTGGTTACTTCCAGGGAGAGCGAAATCGATCGGGGCATGATTGGCGACTAATCCAGGAACAGGAGCAGGAAACAATGGATGCGACCTTTTGAAGTCCTACCCGCAACCCGCTCACCGTACCCAGGCCGTACCCATGCTCCGTCTTTGCCGCTCTTCACTTCCGTTCCCGCTTCCGTCTTCTCCGGAGCCTTAGCCCAAGGTTTAGCTCAAGCTCAGGCATAAGCATAGGCATCTCGCCGTCTTCTGACGCTAGGCTGCATTGCTGCACCTGACTCGCGTTGTTTGGCTTCGCTGCTAAGGTCAGGCTGGCATTTTCATCACCTACGGCCCGGCGAAATAGGTACCAAACGGTGCTGCCAAATACCATAGCCGGACGTATCCTTGTCTATAGCATGACACTCTGGTACTACATCGTGCTCTAGCTGAACTATCCAGCTGCTCGAGTCAAGTCAAAGCATGGACCTGAGGTCTCCTCCGCCACCGGCCGAAGCTAGGGAACTCCCTAGAGCGCAGAGGCGCGCTTCGTTTTCGGCGGTGAAGGCGTTGCGATTGAGGTCTCTCAGCATCAGCTCCCAGGTCTCGAGCTCTTCCGAGGGGGACCTCTCATCACCAAACAACCGCCGGAAGAGAACATTGACCAAGAACCGCACCTTTGAGACGTTGAAGGAGGACCTGGTCCGGAGACCTTCCAAGTCCTCGACAGAGGACAACGAGCAGGCCTCTATTTCAACACGGCCTACCACTCCCTCGGGCACTGGCAGCCGAGCCAATAGTGTTTATGGCGACTCTGCCACTGTCATCAAGTCCGGCCCCCTCCAGCCCGAGACTTCCATCTTAAAGTCCAAAAAGGAGTTCTTGGTCCTCACGCCCCTAGCCCTGATTAAATTCAAGAGTCGCTCTGCTGCTATCGAGCGTTTCCCGCAGATATCGGCATCGAGCACCACCCTCAACGCATTACCCTCCGTAGACTCGGCATGTTCGTTAAAGGACTGCGGTTCTTGCGGCGCGAACGGAGAATTCTATATCCCGTTGGAGAAGATCGTATCTGCTTTCAACGACGAGGGTACTCGTCCATCATTTGGCATCGAAGTCTGGTGGAACGATATAAAGAAAGCCGCATTCTCCTACCTCCAGCTGGACTTCAGTCTGCCAGACGACCGTGATGATTGGTTAAAACAAATCCGGCATACGACCAAAACACGCACAAAGTCTACCTTGGAAGAACCAACTCCATCCGATGTTGAATTGGAGCTCAAGCAGCTGCTAGGGGCTCAACAAAAAGATGGTCAGCTGGAGATATACCCAGTTGTACCTCGACGGCCATGCACGATAACGAAGGCAAACTCAATTGAGGTCAAGAAGGGCTGGCGAGATAATTCGTCCTTCTACATGGCCTTCGCTAAGAACACGTGCATTCTCGCTCAATATACCAGAACCTCGATATCCCAGAAGGTCACTCCTACTTTGGTTCAGTTTGGCTTGGTGACACTCTCAAAAGTCAACATCATCCTCAACGATGAGAGATTTGATCTCGTGTTTCGGTAAGACTGCTCCCATTTCTGAAGCCTCACCTCAGTCCTACGTTTAGGCAAATAGATGCAACCTCTGGACATGGCTAACAAAAGTAGATTACCCCTGGAAAAGCCTCAGAAACTTGAACTTTCTAGCCGGCACCATCGAAGCATCTCTTCCAAGCTGTACAAGTCAGATACATATCTGAAGCCCGCTTGGCCTTTGTGGACCCGTCGGGAGGTCTTTTGTATCGATGGAGAAGCACCACAAATGCCCCTTCCGAATGGAGAGGACTACGGCGGCTTCAGGACGACTCTTGAAGCGTTTGTTCAAGGCTATGATTGTGCTTCAGTCGAATGGGCAGTCGAATGGAAGAACGTTCGGCATCCTCCTCAGTTTTGTCTTCTTAAGCCAAAGGACCAGCCCAAGTACAGCGCTCTCCAGTTACTCGCCGTTCTCCGCGCCTTGCGATTCAATGACTTCTTCAAATCCTTGTCATTCCGAGGCATTGACTTTGCCAGCCTCTCTGGTGCTTTCGATAATTCATCGCGTTTGGAGTCTACTGTCTGGCTCTCTCGGACAGGTATTTTACATAATATAGCTTACGATAACTACAAGATATTCTCAAGGCTGACACCATCTCAGGTAAACGGAGTCTTACTCGACCAGAGTTCGAGATTGTGGAGAACTCGTCTGTCTTATGCCAGGAAATCGTTGCTCTTCTGCTTGGATCTGAGTCTATTCGGCACGTCGACCTCAGCGACGTTCTCCGCTGTGAGACCACGATACCATCTTCAGAGAGCAACGAACCCGGCTCATCTCCTTGGGACCGAGGATGCGAAGTGGTACCGCCAATTTTACTACTCTGGAAATCTCTTCAAACTCGCTGCAATTCGATAAGCTTCGACGGAAATCCTCTGGGCGTACCTGATATTGCAGGTCTCGGTAAGTTCGGCGGACCCGACGCAGCAGCGCTTCTTTGCTGATAGATGTATAGCTCGTGTCTTACAGAATAGGCCGGATTTCTTGAAGGCACTCTCCATATCGCGATGTAGTCTCGATGAGAACGCCCTTGCGCTACTCTGGGAGGGACTGCATGAACAGCGCGATACAATAGAGAGCCTCGACGTATCGCACAACCCGTGCCGCATAGAAGCAGAAAGGATATCAGAGACACTACAGGACGCGAGAAGACTACGGCATCTCAACCTGGCTGGTTCGATCAAGGGTAATATGAAAGGACCATTATTTCGGCCATGGAGCGCAACTTCGACCCCTCAGCCATGGCATCTGGAGGAGCTAAACCTCTCCGGATGGAAGGTATTATACACCATAAACCACATTGAGAACTCTACTAACGTAGCACGATAGGTGAATTTTGATACTCTTTGTAGCATTATGAAATTCATCGAGCTCGACGAGTCTCGTTGCCTGCGCCGCCTGACCCTGACCAACTGTGGTCTCTCAGGAGAGATGGCAACCGGTATCCTCTGCCGCCTAGGGGCGGGTCGTGATGTGCATCTATCACTCAGCGAAAACCCCCTTGAGGTTGGCTCGACTGACTGGATTGACATTATTCATGGCAACGAAGCACCGAGGATGCTACATCTCGATATGATACAATTTCAGCATGAGTCGAATTTCAACCGGCTCTTGAAGGCGCTCGCGCAAAACAAGACGATCGAATTCCTGAGCATGGTAGGGACTGGCCCGCCGAACCGTGCTAGTTCTAAGACGTCTGAGCTACTCTCCGAGTTCTTCAAATCGAACGATACCCTGCGCTTTTTGGACTTATCTGGGTACAGTGGCAAATTAGAAGATGGTCATCTAGGTTGGGGGCTTTCCGGGGCGATGGGCGGGCTCAAGCATAACTCGACTTTGCGTCAATTTCGCGTGCGGAACCATGATGTCGGGGCGGCAGAAGACGTGACGGAACTCTGCCGTGTGCTCGCAGCTAATAAGGGGCTAGCCATGTTTGATTGTCGATATAACAACTTCAGCCACGACCAGTTTTCGCAGATTGTTCACGCCCTCGACTTCAACCGCCAGATTATATCCTTTCCCCTATCTGATGACGACAAGAAATACGCAGTCGGGAGAGAAAAGGCGATGTTTCTTCAGAACCCGGGTCGGTCAGACAGATCATTCCAGATAAAGAAGTCCAAATCGGTCGAAAGCCGACTAGAGGGACTCCTGAAATGGGTGGACGAATATTGGCAGTCTGAGACTTCGAAAGTGCAGGACATATTGGAGAGGAACAGAGACGATCCTCTCAACCGCCTACTTGAGCTCGAGGGCGAGTTCATTGACGCCTGGGAAGACGACAGCCTTCCTTCGTGGCTAGTCCCGGTCTCTAGAACTGGCGACAAAGGGAAGGAGGTGTGTCATTCGCCTCTATGATTTTCTATTACTCCAGTCCAGCCAGGAAATGAAGACGGGGTTATTGTTTTTTTTTTTTTTTACACAACGAGAAAGACTCTCACCTTGTCGCCCCTACTGAGATGAATGTTGGGTATTATACACTCAGCCCGAGACAAGAGAGGGGATTGCAAGTCACGACGTACGCTATCACGATAGCTATACCTGCTAAGGGACCAGGCCAGCAGAACAGGAAGCGTCGGCTCACTCACTAGAGATGCGGCGGCGCTCATCTCATTTAATATGTTTATTTATTTGGTGTGGTTTAATACTCTGATAGACTTGGGTTCCTCTTTTTGGTTCATACGCATACGGCGCCCTGGATATCAAACTGGCGATTCTCTTTTGGCTTGCACATAGGTATGCGGAGATACCCAAGGAGGGATACACAGCACAGACTCTTTGAGTTTTGCAAATGAACAACCATTATAGACGCTTCTTGTGTGCTACTTGAACCTGGCTGTTGTCGTGACGCGTTTCTCTCTTTCCAAGTCCCATCGAGGTCTCGCTATCTGTTGGGGCATTGCTACCCTTGCCTTCCTACCTACATACCTGGTATTGTACCTACGGCAAGACAGCAAGAGCGTCGAAGCTGATGGTCATGATGCATGGCCTCTGATCGGATGTCATCTGCGGACTTAGGCCTTTACTTGCCTGATCAGCAATGCCACTCCTGCCCTTGGCATAGCCTGGGCGATAAGCGCAAGAGCTGGCGACACTACCGATCTACGTCTCGTTTCTTGTATGGGTGGTGAGCAGCATACGTAGACAGGCTGACGGACCTCTCTCGGCTCGCGTTTCGTCGGCAGTCCGTCAAGTCCGTGGTACGCGCCGCATTGTATCGTACAATGCTCGCCGACCACCAACCTCCTACGATGCCTTGCTGCCATGCTGGCGAGCATGGAATGGACATGAAGAACCACCCCTAGAGAAGCATCCCCACCGCGTTCGCCCCTGTGCCTCGATCGTAATAAGGCACAAGGTCAGGTGCCGTCCGGGGACGACAGGGTGTGGTTCCACCATTGATTCCCTATCTACGAAGTATGCAACGGCCCCATGGCAGTTCTTCTTCGTCTGATCTTCCCCAGGCTGAAGGCGCCCGGGGTAGTCGAGCGGTTCAGGTTGGCAAGTCTTTTGTCTTACGCGCCAGACTTGCCCAGGTGAAGACTACCACACACGAACGGAAATGGATGGTTGAAATTGCCCCGAAGCCCGAAAAGCCGGGGGTTGTGTTACATAGCCGACTACGGATTAGAGGTAGATTGATCTGCTCAGCTATCTCACTAACGAAGGTCAGCTGCTTCTCGCCGGTAGGGATGGATTGCACGGTCCATAGATTGATAGACATTAGCCGGCATGGAACGGGATAGCTTCGACCAAGGGTTGTTTTTCTTTTTTGCTTCCTTGGTATCGTGCGAGCGAACACGCGCGCTTCTCGGCGTATCGGTACACGAGAGGCAAACGCATGGCAGGCATGCCTCGGTCCCGCCCCATCGGGTCGTGTCTTCTCATGTCATGCCATCGTCGTATATTCCTGCCAACCCAAGGTTTCCTTAAGCCGAGCCTGGCGGAGATAGCTGGGAATCCCGATTCGGGCTGCAGCACAGACACGGAAGATGCCTAAATATGCTATGTACATACACATCGAGGCCAGGGGTTCTCGGTTGTTCGCCGCCGCCCTACGCACAGATGGGCTGCGCACGTCCGAGGGACAAGGGCACCACACGATGTACAACATGCTTGTAATCGTGGCAAGGGAAAGAATGGAAAGTGAAGACGCGCCTATCCTCGCGGTACTTGGCACGGCGAGCGTTTGTTTCCGGGTAGAGAGGTGATTTATAATATCTACTATTACTTGTCTGCTAACGGCATACATGTATGTCAGATACAACATACGGAATCTGACCTAGGCCAAGGTTTCAAGCGGCATGTAACACGCGTCCCTGTGATGTTTCCAAGCTGTTGGCAAGCCTGGGTATCAGGGACACGGGGCTTGGAGGCTTGGCATTGTGCTTTTAACACCGTCTCAAGGGTACCTGTGTGTGTAGTCGGCTGTCATTCTTCCTCTGTCACTGTCTCTCTATTCCGTGGCTGTCAGGTCAGCTGACTCACGTTGGGGCAGGATTTCTTCCAATCCCTCCTCCCGGGCGCTTGGGAAAGCCACCTACGCAGCTAAAGAAAACGATGGAGACAGACAAAAGGACCAAGTTTTTGGGTAGGATCACGCTCTTCACCCCTGCCAGACTGTCTCCTAGATAGGGCTGGCAGGCTGGGCGGAGTTCATGTTAGTAATCAACCCTACCTCGTGACTCCATTCCCGTATATTGCGAGGTGAGATTAACGAGATTAATTTTATATATATATATTTTTTTTTCTCCGTTAGCGTCGCTCGCTGCCCAGGTGGTTATGGGTTTCGCTCCTGCGCGCTAGAATGATGGAGTTGGAAATGGAAAGACGCGCTAGAAAAAGGCGTCCTCCGGGCTGTGCCACCGTCAGCAAATTTATTTTCCGGGGTGCAGCAGGCAATCAAGGCAACAATTTGGTGATATTCAGGAACACGATTACAAAGTGAGCTAAATTGGTGGCATGAGTCAGATGGGCGACGGACGGTCCGGGTTCTTGGTAGACGCCAGACGCGTACCTGCATGAGAGGAGGGTGTCACTACATGAGTAAGAGGAGAGAATAGATGAAATCGAGGCAGTAAGATGCTTGGTTTCGCGTAGAATTGTTCAGAAACCATTCATATGAAATATGTGCATGTATTGCTTGTCTCTCGCGTCACTCGTACAAAAAATGTGTTTGTTGTCTGTAACAGAAGTTTCTTTTTTGTCTTCTTCCATACGTAAGACGTAAAAACTCGAAAGTCTGTGACTGTGATGGTACATAGGACGTGCGCTCTCCGTCACCACTGAGGCGTAGTCTTTCTTACATGATACTCCATTAAATCCCTCGCCTCTCGTTCCCCGTTCCAGCCATGCCTATAACGTACATCAAGTCTTCAGCAGTGCTCTCAAAAGCTGGCAATATCGCGTTCCACATGATTAAAATAAGAAATGAGAAACAAGGGTATAGGTGAAAGTCCATCCGAATTCCCTGCGTAGCGCCAAGATGCCATGTCGAGAACGATTTGACTTGCGTAAAACTCCAAACTTTTTTGAATCCCTTCGCCCAGTACTCTGTTGGTGACAACATCTAGCCCAGATTCCATACCCATTCTATATAGCCCGTAGAAAAGAAGAAAGAAAAGAAATTAGAAGTTAGGAAGGGTGGTAGTGAGGTAAACATAGTGGAACAAGTAAGCTGGTGGGCTTAGATATACTTAGGCTGGATCGCCTCGGCCATCCAGCCCATATCGGTAACGAGGTCGTCCAGTCCCGTGCCAACGCCTGGTCGGCTGAGGAGATTGGCACTGCCGATGGGAACGCCGCTGGCCACCAGATCTGGTGATTCAAGCGGAGCTGTCGACAGACGGCCCGTGTCCAGAGGCTTGTCGCTCTGTGTTGTTGGCTGAGGTAAGCTGTAACCAGTGATCGGCGAGTGTATGCGTTTCGGGATGCCACGGCTTCCCTCGTTGCTTCGTCGAGTTCCGTGCGTAAAGAAGGAGTCGCCCGCACTGGAGAACACGTCCTCGTTCTCGTCGTCCGATTCGTCAAAGAAGGAACATTGGCTCAGGTCCCGCGATTCGGTCGACCGGGGAGATGCTGGCGATACTAAGCTCGATGATGTTGATGAGAACGAGAAGTGTGAGCGAGGAATGTCGAGCTTAATACTAACCAGCTCGGACTGAGCATCGACGGGTTGAGATCTGATGTTGTTGTCCTTAGTAGGGTTGACAGGAACGATCGTAGTCGTCGACTCGTTCTTGCTTCCCTTGGTTGCAGATGTGGTATTTCGCCGAACGGGCGGGGGCGACAGCACAGTGAACGGGGCGGTCTCAGAAACCGCCGACGACGCAAAGTTGTCGTCATCGTCGTTCTCTTCGACAATCTCATCCGGAATAAGAAGTTTCGGTGCTGGCTGGGGCTCCACCACAGGAGGCGTCGGAGGCAGGTCATCCGACAAAAGGAACCTCCTGAGAGAATCCGGGGACATGTCGCGAGAACGGACGCTTCCCGACGGAGTGATGCTTCTCGGCGGATCGTCCATGTGTCTGCTCTCCTCGTCGCAATGGCTCTCCACCTCGGTTTCGCTGCCGGCGTCGCTGTCCGGATAACATCCCTTCTTGCGTCCGAAGAATTTCTTGGCGGCACCGGCCCATCGGGGAGCAGGGGAAAGGGAGCGAGCTGATCGCTTCTTGTAAACGAGTGACATAGCTGGTGCTGATCCAAGGCGAAGGTCAGGAAGACTAGGTACTGGAGGAGCTGGTCGTGGTGTCATGAAACGGTCCTTGGGGTCCATCGTCTTGAAATCAGCCGCCCTCAGAGAGTTCATGGAAACACTTCGATTCCTCGAGAGAGTGTGCTCGAAGGGAACCTCGAGGGTATTAACTGTCTGCCCAGGAAGATATGGGCATGCGTTGGTTGTGGGCACGGAAGGGTCGTGGGTCTCGGTCGACCCATTCACTTCATACTAGTGAAACCCGTTAGCAAAAAAAAAAAAAAAAAGAAGCGCTAGAACACAAGTTTTTTTTCTAAGCTCACATAATAATAGTATGTTTGACCCATCTTTAGCCCGCCACTACGCTTGGGACTGCCGGCGTCGTCACCATCGCAGATGATGTCGTTAAATGTATGGCAGCCTCGCCACTGGCTCCGGTCCCGTCGAATATCACGCTCCATGGTGTAATGCTTGGTGAAGTTGTCCCACGATCCGAGCAGCTGGACTGATGATACGGAAGGGTGGGTTTGACTGCAGAGCTGGTAAGCGTCTATGCGAGATCGAGTGGTACAGGTACAGCAAGAAGCAGGGCGGCCAGCAAATAATAAATAAATCAAGGTAAGCCGCTTTCACACGGCTGTTATCTGCCACTGGGAGACCTAACGGGTGACGAGGCAAGGGTGTGAAATGATCTCAGCCGGTACTTTTGGGACGAAGCATGGGTGTAAGCGGGCTAAGAGTTAGTAAAGCACTTGCTTTACAGAAGCTGACAGGAACGGTGGCTGGCTGTCACTCTCTCAGGCCATGGATGCCATGGATGCCTGAATAATGGCGCCCGTCTCCGACGATTCGGGTAAGCTGCGTGGCAGGGCTGACAGGGTCTGTACGAAGTGTACGGTTTTTCGGTCATGGGTTGCTGAGCAGGGCAATATCTGACCTTCGCATGGAGCCCTGGTCCAAAGCTATCGAGCCAGGTTTGCCAAAATCCTCGAATCCCCGCTGATTGGAATTTCTAGAATAATGAATGTTATGAGATCTTATGCTGTGCCACCCCAGAGCGCCCTCTTTTTTCGAGTCGGGGCACTAATTGAATCCGGTAAATGCCGAGCGATGGGTAGGTATGAGAGCCGTCAAGGAATAGCGAGCGATACGGAATAGACGGAAAGTGGCATAAAAATGAATGAAAAAAAAAATGCAGCTAAATGAGAGAGCACCAGGCCAGGTATGGAAAAGAGTGGCAATACTATTGTATAATGCAGATGCAGAGAGAGAAAACTCACAGCATGAAAGTAAAGAGAGTCGTGGTCGGATCCATGGTTTAATGGGTAACTCGACTCTTTAGAAAGGAAATGCGAGAGGTGTGGCCGAGTCGAGATTATATGGTGAATCGACGCGGCGATGTTAGGACCCCTCGAGTAAGGGGTTTTCTTAAGATAGAAGCACTGTAACAATTGCTAAGATTATCACAGCGTTTCGATAGGCGCAGACGCAGGAACGCAGCAATTGCGCATTGCAACGGTGGTAAATGAGCGGGCTGGCCAATAGAATCCGTGCTTGGGCGGTCACGGAAGCGCCGTAGGCCAACGGCGACCCAAGCTTCGCTCAGCAGGCGGCGCTTAAAACGCTGACAAGGGAGAGAGAATCCAGGGTCCAAGGCCGCGTAGGAAATAGACCCTTTCTCTCACCAACACGGGAGCAAGCGGGCTGCGACGCTGGGGTATGGCTATGTCGAATGTTATGCTATGGAGAATAGCAATGGAGAGAGTAAAGAAGGGTCCGTCAAAGCTGTGCCGACAAAGAGGCACGGCGGTTTCGCTTGTGTAAGATGCTGGACGTGCGTCGCCTAGGTCAGAGGCTTAGGGCAAGCTCAGGGTAACACAATAGGAGGCTGAGACGAAATGGCGAACAATTGATCGGGGCGTATTCTAGGCCTCGGGTAGGTAGACGCTACAGAGACCGGAGAGGCGGCATTGACAGATTCACACTGGTTGATGGTTCGAGGCAGCCCTGATATCCCATATTCGACAGTGGGGGACTTGGGGCGAAGATGAAAACGGTAAGAGTAAATGCTATGTGTCACGGCGTGATCTTATAAGTACCTAGGTAGAGCGAATACTGGCGTAAGGTGTTCGTCAATGTGTATTCATGATGGAACTGGTGAAGAGTCAAACTTGCGAAGAGACCAAACTTGGCCCGCCTGCTCATCTTCCAGAAGGTCTCGGGTTTCAGGTCTCGACTCGAGGGGAAGGGGCGAATGACGACAGCGTGATGGAAAAGAGGGGAGTTGCAGCCCCGACAAGGTTCGGCATGAATTGAGACCAAAAGGGAAAAGGAGAAGGCTCACAAGTCGAGGTTATTGGCTGAAATGGGATGCACGGCTAATGCACAATGTAGGAGGTACGTATAGTCACGCCAGGGTTCATGGGCTTCATGGCTGAGACCCTTTGGCTTGACATGAATGGCCAACGTCCGCATGCAAATTAGACGGTATTTCCAACATGCAGCTGTGTTCATTTCCTTCTTGCCCTTTACGTGCTCTAATAATGGTGAAAATACATAAATCACCAGCATGTGCAGATTAGTCGAGCAATTAATGATACTAAATGCAGATAACAAGAACGACCTACATCTAGGTATGCATGTTTCGGCCTCTCGCAGCTGGATCGGTATTCGTAAATGAATGGCTTGCATGCCGGGCTGGTTCTTGGCTGGCTCGCAGCTTATCGAGGTTGCGAGGCCGCTGGCTGGGCCATACGGGTGAGCCGTACAGCTGGAACACGCTAAGCCCAGTTGCGCCTGGCTTTGTGTGCTCCCCTTTTTTTCGAGTCGAACCCCTTTGGGCCATTCAATAAGAAGCAGCCCGAAGCTTTCCAGACCATTCCGAGTCTCGGAATTTGACAACAAACTGCCAACGAGGCTGATGTCTGCTTTCTCTCTATAGGATTACGTTGATACCATATTGGATTTGACCCAATCATCTGACAGACCGGCTCCGCATTAGACTACATGCGGTGCAACATTGTAACATGAGCATCTCCAAATCACATTTGCTTTTGGCAGACTTCAAATTCAACCTAAATTCATCAAGCAATTTTCCATTTTATCCGAAATGCCCGCGCTGGGGAAAAAGAAGAAAAAAGCAAAAGCAAAAAGTAACCGTAACGACTGGATGTTACATCATGGTTGATCATGATATACATCTGACACGAGAAAAGAGAGAGAGAAAAAAAAATCAATTAAAGTAGGTCTCTAATATCCGACGGATACGCGATTTCTTACACATGACGCGTTACACTCCGTGCTTGGCAAAGAAAATTCACGATAATGAAAGAAGGAAAAGGAAAAGTTATGCGGGAGCTAGCAGGGCGGCAGGGTTGACCCCATTCACGCGATTATGAACGTAATTACGGTGACCCCGGGTTGTCCTAGTATAGATGCCGTGGCCTATAATTGACAGGCTCACGCATAGCTCTGCGGCTTGCGCCTTTGGCTGAAGCTAGCAACAAGCTGAAAAGGGTGGAATTATCGAAGCAGTCGTGGCAACGAGAAACAGAGGGGAAAAGAAGCAAAAATCCATTAAGAACCTAGCAGCTGTCAAGGAAGCTGGATGACTGGCATATAGGCGAGATGTAGGCGAGATAGGCTAGGAGATTTTTTTTTTTCTATTTACCTGGCTTTTCATTATTCTTTCCTTTTTGCTCCGCTATATTGGAACAGGGTTACATCGGCACCTGAAACATAACGATCGACACGCCAGCCCTTCAGCTTGGTAAACGACAGAGCAGAGAGGCGGAGCCTGGAAGCTCACCGCACCTAGCCTACGCTAGCGCCCCGAGTTGCCGGGCCAGCGGCGTCACCATGTGTACAGAACTACTCATGTGACCAAGGCCCGAACCCCAGTCGATGCGATACCTGCGCCGATGTGCTCACGTACGTACGACTGTCGGCGATTACTTTTCGTCACCATATCATACTCGTCACATCTAGCCCGTTGTTTGACGCCAAGACTTATGTCACCACGACCCGAGCCAGGCGAGCCAGGTTTCAGCTTCACCAATATCCATTTCCTATCTTGAACATATTACCTATCAACAGGCTAGATGGTGACGCGGGAACGATTCACGAAAATAGTTTGCTTACCCCGGATAGCAGTGTGGGGGTAGGTGTGCTATGCCAGCTGCCTTGGAATCAGAAAAGCAACCTGCCCACATAGCACAGTTCACGTCACCATCTCTCAGCTTCAGACTTCGCTTCGTCCTGAAGGGCACAAAGATCAGGTCGCCGATGATATTGCCTTTTCGGGACCTAGATGCGTCGCAAGGCGTGCCTACTGAGGATAAGGCAGCGTTGGCTCGAAGGAGCTATCAATCAGCCTATCCTCTTCGAGCCGTACTCTCTGCTAGCATCATGCAATCCCATCCATCGTTTCGGACCTTGGGGTGGTCAGCACCGACTGCAAGGCACGCGGTTTGGCATGATAGCTGAAAGATGGCCTGGTCTTCGCTGTCATCCCTTGCGTGCGAGTGGATTCTGGGGAGAGTGTCATCCGTCTGCCATCCCCAAGCACCGCTGCTATGGGAGGATCAAGATTTCCCATGTTCATACCCGTGTCGCTTTTGTTCGGCTGCTCGCAGTCTAGACATAAGCACTAGAGCTTCATCACACTGCGCGAACGTCCGCCGTTCTAACAAGCGCGCAGATCCTACTATCAGGGATGGAGGGGGGGGGGGGGGGGGGGGCAGCTAACTCGAAGGCTTCTAGCTATCTTATGCTTTCGGCTGGATTTCTAGGTGTTACTCCGCGTCGTCAGCGCCGTACCTTGCGTGAGTCTGAATCTTACGTGTATGAGTGTGTGCATCGCCTGTCGAAACCGTACGGCGGCAGGCACGGTTCCTACGGCACCGCATCCGTCAACTCCCACAGAGTGCCCTCGGCTCAAGATGCTCCTCGCTCTTGCAGCGTCGAAGGTGTGTACGCGTTCCGCTTGGAGTGGCAAAGTCAAGCGTTCAGGGTGATTGGACCCTGAACTACATGGAAGAGTCGACCAAGTCAGCGATGTGCACGACGCCAGGGATTGGCGGCAGGTAGGGGCCTGCTTTGACCCCGATCTACCAGGTGAAAGTGACTTATTTCTCACCACCCAAATCCTTCCTTAGTAACGAATGTAACTATCGCAGTCTCAACCTATCCAGGTGGCCATGCTCTAGATCTCGTCTGATTTCTAAGCGACTATGCGGCGGTTGGGCTTGTAGATCCTTTTAGCCTATGGTATTTTCTAACCAATGCTTCTCAAGGTTGAGCAGCTACTCTTGCCGTCTGATGTAGACACCCTTTGTGATCATCTTCATATGATACGTGGTATTAGCTTCAAGTATTATAGCATTTTGAAGCTTACTTGTCTCTGTGCTCGTTATAGAAAGGGCCACGGCTTTTGCTCAAGTATATACCAACTAGACGACGAGATATGAAGATGAATATCACAGTTCAATTTACACTTATGGCCATCTTACATTCACTGGCCTTCTGGTACACTGGGTTATCATAGTTTTGCGTCAAATATGAAAGAACCGACAGGGTATTCGTATAATCCAGCTGGTGTACAGCTTACCAGCGTGGGCTCTTACCAGTATCCTCAGCCGCATATACCTGTTGGAAATGATATATACCTCCTGTGGCTAGTTTTGTAGAGGCAACATGAACTGTCTCGTCGTTGTCCTATTTTCATCAGCAAGAGCTCGTATCGTCATCCTACGGCCCATCTTGCCAAAGACGGGTGCCCGATAGAAGGCATCAGCATAAACCTATATACCACATATAGCTGCATACATTTCTAGTATGGCGATGTATCCATTAACGTCTTTTAGGAACTCTCATATGTGCACATGGTAGCCGTCAGTGATACTTGATAACCATCCTCTCATCATCTATCTCACAGACTTGTTCAGAAGCAATGCTCAAGTTCTAGCAATATGTGTAAATGTGTTATAGATATACCTCTACTAAAGAGGACGTTTGAAAGCAGTCATAACAGCCGAGAGTGAATAAGAAGAACAACAATGTTTCCGGGGTTACCAAAGTAGTGCTCGAATCCGACCTCGCAACATCTTGCCCCTTTTTACCACGCAGCGTTCCTTCACACGATAACACCGCCCGCGTCTAAGCAATGACCATACATATGAGGCTCTGAGATTCATGTGAACTATTGAAAATTTCTCCGGTAGCCACTATAGGACATTCTCGGTGGTTTATCATCGTCCTCTCACCAGAAGCCCTGAAGACCGCCTCACTTAAGCAGACGCCGTCAGCCGCCTCATCACGAACCACGCCTAAGAATTAGGACAACACCCATATCGAGAAGTAATGGCAATCACATAGGATTTGACATGCATTATCACGGCACCAACTATGCAGAGTGACGGACCCTCCTGTACATCTGTTTCTTAGTTTAGCCTGCGGCTTACGCCCCTATTCTTACCAACTACCCAAGTATGACTGTGCGAGATGGTGACTCAATGCGTAACTGAGCCTATAGAGTATGAGTTCTTGCTTCAAGGCAGAAGGTGGTGTCAGAAGGTCAACTTTGCGATGAGGTGAACACGAAGTTACTACACGAAGAGCTATGAGCCTACCAGCCACCAATGCCCTCCGTATATACAACAATGTCCAGACAAATAGACCTTCTAGCAGGTAGGCACGCATCACTTGTTGATCCCCCTCTTGGGGTATCGCAAGAAGTCAGGGCTGAGGCTCGCCAGTACGAGGCCAAGGCCTGGCAGGTGGGAAGAGCCCCTTTGCCGAACAAGATAGCTGCAAAACACGAAGTAGCCTCGTTCGTTTCCCAGCCTCGCCCTATCTGCTTTCCCATCGTGGCAGATGCTCCGCCGTGTATTTCTTATCCCTATCTCTAGACCACATCCATTTCCTCGTCGTAAAGAAGAGAAAAGAAACAGAAGCGAAGACGATGATAATAGCGTCAGGTGAAGCTGCTTCCCCAAGGATGCCCCGAGCCAGACTTCAGCGTTGTGAAGTAGCCCGCCGTCGGGTGTAGGCGTATACACCCTTCTATCATATCCGTCCGCCCACTCCCTCACAGCCGTCTTGACGTACGGCAGCCATCGAAAATTGTAGTCTCTTCGCCACAGCCAGGTGTTATGGGCCTACGTAGCCGTGTAGCGCAACCCCTTTCGCCGTCCTACGCCATTGTATGCCGAGCCCGTGTCGGAGCAGTCGCCTGCGGTCCCCGGCGCAGGGCCGTTAGCATCACCAACAGAAGCAACATGTTCATCGCATACCTGCTGCCGGCGACCGTCGCGCCTCGTTGTTCAGCAGCCGTGCCTTCCCCCTATTCCCCTTTCCCGTCTCTGCGGCCAACGTCTAGCCTTGCTCTACCGCTCGGTGTCGGCCCCTCTGGGGACCTCTGTTTCTGGGAACGGCGTCGCCAGGTAGTACATGATGGCTCTTGCCGGGAAGGAGAGAAGAATATGGGAGAGGAGCGAGGGAAAAGAGGATACCCATCGGCACCGGGCGACGTCCTCTTCGTCGCGAGACCTCGTTCTCCCCCTCGTCGAACAGCTAAAAAGCGAAGAAATTCTTGTTCAGCGTGAAAGCTAAGGGATCCTCGAACACCTGTCCCTATACAGTATATGCTCCGGGGCATATAGTATTCGGCGAGTACGTCTAAAACTAACGTTCTTCCCTGCTGGTCTCGGCGGTGTTCGGCTCCCGTAGCGCCCCACTCGTCCCGGCGCCCGCGGAGCCCGCGGGATCCGGCGGCGGTGCCGACTAGGGAGGAATTACTTGATTTTCTCTTCCGTCTCTCCATCTCGCACGTTTTGCGCGTGAGGCGGGCTGGACGGGAGACGTCAGGCAAGCTCGCGAGAAGTCTGGTGGTCCAGCTGCCTAACGAGCCAAAGTGAGACTGTCGTCGATTTTCCTACACCGACCCCTATTTTCCACGGCGCCGAGGATCTCCGATCTTATGGTTACCTGACTACTACGTACAGTATTCAGAAGCGACGTGTCCGAGTTGAGCATGTATCTGCGTCGAGGTAAAGCTCGCTTTAGACGACTTGACCATGATTGATCACCGTTGGCCAG
This sequence comes from Hypoxylon sp. FL1284, assembly GCA_022432365.1. Classification (NCBI taxonomy): domain Eukaryota; kingdom Fungi; phylum Ascomycota; class Sordariomycetes; order Xylariales; family Hypoxylaceae; genus Hypoxylon; species Hypoxylon sp. FL1284. Next base: position 1,558,445 of record JAJJXE010000002.1, read on the forward strand.
CTCTGATATGATTTGGAAGTTCTGACATTAGAATGGCTATAGAACGATCGAGTTTGAGTGGTATTATGATTACTTATGAGCCATGGCGACGACTGTCTACAGTCAAATATGCCGCCACTCAGAAACCTGCCGGCATCCAAACGCCATACCTGGGTAGTCCACTTTCCTACCGCTTGAATTGGCAGTTCATTTGCCGCATTAGTCATGAGCAGTAACGCGGGAAAGCCTGGCGTAGCATTCAATGATGGTATAGAACCTCAAGCGTTTTACACGGTATGGATTTGCGTTGTACCGATTTCCCTCCTGAAAATGCACCACTGAGTCGCGATGTGCTAGACTCGTAGAAAACGCCCTCCCGATGCTCACCAAGCGTGTAGATCTCATGCCTCCTCAACTGGATTGGATCCAAATTACCCGGTCATGCCGCAAGACCAAATAAGCGAATGCCCCTAGAGTGATACAACGAATGTACGCACGCAATTGGTGCTGGTATGGGTGAGCCTATTGGGCTTTCACAGACGCCTTCTTTGCTTCGGTGTTCAGGATTTCCTGAGCCCGGGTCTTGGACCGTTCGTACTTGAGCGAGGTATCGCCGTGCCACATCGTTCCCAATAGCTTGTCCCAGAAAGTGAAGAACGGCTGGGCGAAGTTGGTCTTGATGCCCCAGCTCTGGTGGTGGATGTCGTGGTAGGCCGCGTTGTTCGACGTAATGCGCTGCAGAGGGTCCCAGGGCAGAGCGTATCCACAGTGGTCGTCGACAGTCTTGATGGAGGACATAGACCAGAAGACTATTCCCTGTCTCGGAGTCATGAACGCGAGCTTGTATGCAAGTCCGGCGCCGGCCGTGTCAAGAAGGAAGCCCTCGAACGGGTGGTTGTACAAAGCTCCGTAGGCGTAGGGAACATAGAGTCGGTGGTGTCTCGAGTGGAACGTGGCTGAGAAGCTGTCAGTTCATCTTTCTCTTTGCGACACTTAATGGGAATTCAGGGGTACACACTGTAGAGCCATTTGTTCTGGTGCATCAACCGGTGGAGGAAATATTGCCAGGTGTCCAGGACAACGACGCCGACGAAGAATTGGAAGGCCGGGATGATGACATGGTAGATGGCTTTGGCAACCAGAAGCTCCCAATTGGCGAAGGCCGGCACTTTCATGCCGCTGGAGCCGGATAACTCGGTGACGAAGGGATACTGACCACCGGCGAGGACAGCGGCCAACAGCGGGTGGGAGACGGCCATGTTCTTAGAGATGGTGGCGGCATTGATGCCGAGGACGCCCAGGAGAGCCGGGAGCGCTCGCTGCGCCAACCGGACTCGCGTGGCCCACACGGCAACGTCGTGCTCTTCCATGCCGGTGTACTGGGGCGGATCCGTCATGCCCAGGACGCCGCCCATGACGGCCTGGATTATCTGCTGGAAGATGACATCGCGAAGAACCTCGTATCGCGACACCTTGTTGCGCTGGGTGATCTCGGCGGGGGTGTGCAGGCGGTACTGCGGGAACAAGTCCAAGGAGTCGATGACGTGGAAGAAGATGGAGATGATCCAGTAGGCGATGATGGGCGCGACAATGCCTAGGTAGAAGTCGGGGAACCACGATATCAGGTCTGGCGCCTCGACGACCGTGTAGGCCGGGAGCGGCGGGAGGCCGGTGGCGGATGTCACGTTCGTTCCGTTGGTGGCCATGGCGCGATTTGCCTGAGGCGGAAGAGTAGAGCTGCGGCTCAATCAGTATTAAGAAAGGCAATTACGGTGGCACTGGAGTAAAGCGTAGAAGTAATCTGCCTTGGGTAGAATACAACAAAGAGATTGTGGAAGAAAGGAGCGTAAGTAGCTTGGAGCCGTGAAGGATTAAGAAGTTTAGGGGAGTTGGAAGCGCGGAAGACTCGAGGTGTTTATTGCGAAGCTAGTCCCAGGGATATTAAACGGTTGTAGGTGCAAAGCGGCCCTGACAGTAGCCTAGAAGAGCAGCCTAGCAGGCCTAGCAGGCCTAGCAGGCAGCATAAGCCCACCTAGGACCACTAGAACAGCAACTGTAAGTATCAGTGGCCCGTCATCATCTCATTATCAGTGCATTATTTCGCGCCTCCGGGTCCCCCTTTTTTATCAATTTTATCAATCTTACATGGTATAATTTCGGCTGTCCGCTCCGTCAATGTCCGAGTGCATTGTCACCTGTTTTTTTTATGTCTCTTCTTTCGTCTCGTAATCACGTCGGCTGTCGTACGAAAGACGCCTGATGCTCCTGATTGAGGCGTTTGCCTTGAGAATAGAGACCTGGCGATATAATCATTGTTCAGGTTCGCATATGGGATGTAATTCGCATGCATCTGTTCAACTATCCCTTACTTGCATAGAAGCAAGTTCTGGACGGAAAGTGGCAAAGTGGATACGCGCTCCAAGACATTCATTGCTTAAGGTACATTCCAACTCGCAACCTGGAAAGCACTGCATGATACCGAAGGTAATGCGACAATGCGCTATACTCCCTATACAGTACAGTATCCGTAGGCAGAAATTCATCGCATTTTCCCCAAGCATATCTACCTTCTCTTGGACTATGTAGACTCTGCGAACTTGACCAATATACATCTTGTATATTGTACATCGTTATGATCATAACCTGCCTAGACAAATACCATGCGCAAGTTTCGAATATCCATACCGTAGACTCAAGACGGGAAGACTAAGGCAAGGACTGCATAGCCTTAGGTGATAAGATAGGAGTCCCCAGAAAGAAAGAGGGAAAAAACATAAAAAAAAAATTTCCATGCGGAACAAAATCTAGATCTGATCAAAAAGGTCTTAGCGCGGCCCCTCCATCTGCGTCCTCCCACTTTTCTCCTGCCCAAAATTTACCATCTCCGCCAGTAAGAAAATCTGCCCCTCATTATCCGTCGCAAAAAGCCATCTTCTTCCTCTGCTTTTTCTTCGATCAAGTCTACGATAACTTCATCCTCTCTCTCTCTCCCTGTCTGTTCTTGAACACTTCTTCTCCATCTACCGCCAACATGATTATCTTCAAGGTAAGTTACCGATGCTGATATCTCTCCGGTCGACTTTGGTCCGGACTGTGGCGACGCTTATACTAACCCTACCCCTCTCCGTATAGGACGCCCTGACCGAGAGCAAGGACGAGCTCCTGTCGGACTCGTACAATCTGAAGGAGGTTGATGGTGTCGCCTACGAGGCCGACTGTGCCATGATTGAGATCGGTGCCGTCGCCGTCGGTATGTGTGCCTTCGAGCTCATTACGGGCTCAACTTTAGGGCTAACGGAAATCTGTAGACACTGGTGCCAACGCCTCCGCCGAGGAGGCTGACGAGGGCCTGGACGATGGCGCTCAGAAGGTCAACAACATCATCCACTCCTTCCGCCTCCAACCCACCAGCTTTGACAAGCCCTCATACATGTCGTATCTCAAGGGTAAGACGATCTGTCTCCCACTTCCCCACCGAACTTTGTAAGAGGGACGGTTGAATATCGACTAACGCGCGGGCATTTTTTCAGGCTACATGAAGAAGCTCGCGAGCCACCTGAAGGAGAAGGGTGCCTCGCCCGAGGAGGTCAAGGACTTCCAAACCAAGGCCCAGGGCTTCGTGAAGAAGATCATCAGCAACTTCAAGGACTACGAATTCTACACGGGCGAGAGCATGGACGTCGACGGAATGTGAGTGCTCTTTGCTAGTCAAGCCGCCTTTCTCCCCTCGTTGAACCCCTGACTATCACTTACTATATCCTGACATGAGGAACAGGGTCGTTCTCCTCAACTACCGCGACGACGGTGTCACCCCGTATGTCACCATCTGGAAGCACGGTCTGGAGGAGATGAAGGTGTAAAAGCCTAAGAGATCTAGGCAGAAGGAAACGGCCAACGAATGTCACATGAGCTACACCATACGACTTGACGCTTTTTTTTTATGTTTATAAAACGCTGAAAACAGGCCTTCTTCATAGATTCGTTCCTTTTGACGAATGCTACCTAACGCCTGCTTAATTGCGAGAAGAATTTCACAAACCTCCGCGAGTGCCATGGCAATGCACCGTTGTTGAAAAGCAATACCGTACTAGCTCGTGAGCTCTGACCTGTGGTCTAGTCTATTTTCTCGTACGCCAGGCACCGCTAGTAATGAACACAAGTCTTCGCTTTTGAAAATGACGATGCCTCCTATCTTTCCATCTTACACTCTCGGACTCAGTTAAAGCTCGGTTTCGTGGCTACCGGCACAGGAGGCGGGACGTCTCCGTCGCTAGCCGCCCCAGCTAAATGCTTCTTCTTGGGCGGCGGCGGGGGAGGAGGCATGGGCTTTTTCTTCGCCACCACGTCCGCGATCTGCGGCGCGGGGGAAGCGGCATACGTAGACATAGGCGTAGTCGAAGACGTCCCTCGCTCGCTGCCGCCGACAAACCGCTCCTGGCGCAAGCCGCCGGCGGCCAGCATCCCCTCCGCCACCTTGCCGCCGTACTTCTGCCGGAGCTCGCACGCGGCAGTATCGGCTGCCCGGACTTCGGCCGGCGACCAGGTCGACGAGTCCTTGCGCAGGCTCGACGCCGTCTCCACCGCCGCCCGCTTCTCCGCCCACGTCGTCGATCCCTGCTGTGGCGTAGGCGACGCGCCCGCGGTGGGCGAACGGGGCGGCGGCGCGGTGGCAGAGGTCGATGTCTTTCCGATCCCCAGACCCGGCACCGATAGCCCGGCGGCGCCGAGTCGGTTGACCGCGCCCTGGTTCAGGTAGCCGTCTCCTGCTCCCGGCCGGTGACTGCCATCGCCGGTGCTCTGCGTCTGCGTCGGCGACGCGTTGCCGCCGCGGGGCGGGAGCCGCGGGGGCAGCGAGGGAGGGCCGCTGGGCTTGGCGGCCGAGTACGGAGGCGGTGCCAGCGGTTGCTGTCTGTCGGGGCTGTCTCTTCGCGGGGGAGGCGGGGGAAGATGCGATGTCGAGAGCCCCGTGGTGTCGACCTTGTACGGCCTGTGCTCGGCCTGGGGCTCAGCTGTCTGCTGCTGTGACGTGGCCGAGCCCGAGTACTGGGGAGATGCCGGGCTCGCGCCACGCTTAGGGGGGGGAGCGAAGGTCGACGGGTCGCGCAGCGTGGATATGGGAGCCGCGGAGCGGGAGCTAGAAGACTGGGAAGACGAGCTGTCGCCTCGGCCGACGAGGCCCTTCTGTTGGTTTCTGTGTCAGTATCTTCAATACCACGCAGTCGGGGGAGAAGAAAGTTGCAGGTGCACTAACAACTTGGCCCTTGAGCGTTGTCCCTTCTTTCTCAGGGTGCCAGCCCTTCTTGACGATGCCTTTCCAGTCTGCCATTTCGTCGTATTCCTATTGACTATTTATGAGGATGGGCTAGGCAAACGATAAGTTCTTGAGCAGATAGTTGAACCATTGCTTTTGCTGTGCCAGTGTTTTTCTCCTGAGTTAGGTACGGTTCGTAATTTGTTTGTGTCAACAGTCCATTGCGACCAGGGATACCAAGGGTCCAGATATGACGTAGGTGCTGGCCGAGCCACAGCAAACGCCTCAGCTGCTTAGTAGTATATATGGCATTTGTACATATACAGTATATGCAACTAGTCGTCACGATTGCACCCCGCCATTCAACTAAGCCAAATATTGACTTCGTCACGTTCGTCGCGTGTCGACTAATTGACTATTCAGAAATCTCGGGGGGATCAAACATTGACGACGGCAGAACGGAATGATAATGACATCTTACGATGCACCATGACGACCACGACCTCAGATACCGAGCTCCTGACCGAGCACTTTGGATACCCGCCTGTTGTCAGTATACCCGACCCTTCGCGTGTAGATATATCTATCCGATGTATACACCATCATAGGCGTTGAAACCACAACTCCAAGCTGAGAACTAACATCTCTACCCACCGTCCAGAGTCTCATCGACGACATAATCAACAGCGTAAACATCCTCGCGGAGCGTGCCCTCAACAGCGTCGAGCAGGGGCTGCTGAACGCGCCGCCGGCCACGCTAGGCTTCAAGCCGCCGAAAGCGTCCCGACGAGGCGGAGGTGGAGGAGATGGAGACGTGGCGCCGGCGGACCTGGCGCGGATGGAGGTCGAGTCGGGCACGCACCAGCTCGAGACGCTGCTGTGCGCCAGCATCGACCGCAACTTCGACAAGTTCGAGATCTACGTGCTGCGCAACATCCTGTGCGTCCGCCCCGTCGACGTCCGCCACTGGATGCGGCTGTCGCACTACGAGGGGCTGGACTTTAGCGCCGCCGCTGCCGCCAACGCCAACGGCGCGGATTCTACGAGTACGTGTTTACCAATGACCTTTCATACAATGGGCATGCGCGCGTGTGTATACGGGAAGATATGTGACTGAGAACGAAACTGACGAGAGGACCTACGCAAAACCACAGACGCGCCGAGCCTCGAAAGTATCAACCACCTACGGCGCAAGCTGCGCGAGAGCATGCGGCTGAACGCGCTACTGACGGCGGAGCGCGCGCGCAACGACCGGATGCTCGACGAGCTGCGCGGCATTGTCGGCGCACCGTCCTCCCTCTCCGACTCCCACGTCAAGACCGAGAAGACGGCCTCCTCGTCGTCGCCGAACCCCGAAAACCAATCATCAGAACAGCAGCAACAACAGAAGAAGGAGAGCCCATTCGCCTTCCTGCACGACAAGGGCTCCTTGACAGCCGGCGGCTCCGAGTCGCCGCTGAGCACGACAACGGCCTTCACGCTATCGCAGATGCAGGCTTTGCGCGCGCTCTCGTCCTCCCTGCGCACGCTAGCGCCGGACCTCGGCGACCCCTCACCCTCTTCGTCATCATCCGCCGCCGCCGCCGACCCGTCGTCCATGGACGTGGACAACAGCGACGACAAGCACAAGAAGAAGAAGACGTGGCGCCGCGAGCGCCTCGAGTACGTCGAGGGCGCCACGCGCCGCTACCTCGAGACCGTCGAGGGCCTCGAGCTCGGCGCCCGCGGCGACGTGCGCGACGGCGAGTGGCAGGGCGCCGGCCGCGGCCTGGCCCCCGGCGAGCTCGGCGCCGCCGAGAAGTCTTTTGCGATGCTGGGACGAGGGGCGCCTGGAGAGTCTGCTGCTAGTGGCGGTGGAGGTGCAGGAGGTACCGGTGCGGCGGATGACGATCGGATGGACGAGTCATGATACGAGATTCTATGCGCTTCTTTATTTGTATATACGCGCGACACAAGAAAAGGGGGCACTGCTTGCCCGAATAGGAACCCTACCTAGGTACCTGGTAAGGAAAGGGAGTTCGTGGAGTTTCTTATAGGGGAACGTCTTGAAGGTTAATATGCATTTGGTCAATGAATTGAGTCTAAACTTCAGTTTTCGGTATATATCTCATATTAATCTACGTCTTGACGAGTCTATCTTCCGATATATCCGGTCTAACCCTCGCACGTAAATGTGTCCGGCGTACGTACAGTACATACCGCCACGGCAACAGCCCACCTCATACGGTCTTCCCCTTAAGGGGACCCCGACTTTGCGGAAGCAGTAGCAGTAGGGGTAGTAGCAGCACCCGAAGCAGCACCAGAACCGTTCCGCTCGTAGAGGCTGTGGCGCTCGGCGAAGCTCCAGAAGGGGTGACCCCAGAAGCCGGCGTCGTCGACCGAGTCGGCGGCGCGGTGGGACTCCTCGAACATGCGCTTCGTGTTGGCGACGAGGCGGGTGGCGTCGTCGACGGCGCCGTCGCGGAACAGGGCGGTGAGGAGCTCGAGCTGGGTGCTGAGGATGACGGGCAGGCCGGCGGCGCTGAGGCGCCAGTAGATGTCGAGGGCGCTGGCGGGGCGCCCCGCCTCGGCGTACCCGCGCACCACGCGGTCGTAGAAGGTGGCGTCCATGTCCTCGCGGTCGAGCAGCCGGTGGCGCTTCAGCAGCGCGCCGACGGCCTCGAGGTCGGGCGGCTGGCGCGCGAAGTAGTGCTCCACGATCATCGTGTAGATGTGCGGCGACAGCTCCAGGCCCTGGGCCAAGATGTGCGCTAGCACCGCCTTGACCGCTTTGACCGCCCCGTCGCCCATCCGCAGCAGGTTGTAAATCATCTTGCCGTACGTCTGCAGGTTGACTTCGAGCCCCGCCGCCTGCATATGCTCCACCACGCGCATTACCATGTTTGCCTGCCTCTCAGTGTCTTCCGGTAGAATGGTGGAGAAGGCCTCGTCCAGGACGATGGTAAAGGTTGCCTCGTCCGCGTCAACCTTTGACCGTTTCATGGTGGCAAACAGCCTTCGCACGTCAGTATCGCGCTTGTGGCGGACGAAGAGGCGCAGCAGGGTATTGAATGTAAAGACGTCAGGCTGGAGACCGTGTCGCCTGGCCCAGTCTAGGAGGGATTCGGCAACGACGGTGTGATTTTGGCGTGTGAGACCTACGAGGGCAGCGTTGACAGGTTCTATGGTCGGCTTCACGGCCTTGATTCGTTCGTCTTTCGAGGATTTCTGCCATAGCTTCATCATCTCCTGCAGGGCTTGGAGTCCGCCCTCGACGTCGCCAGATTCGACGAGGGCCGACACGCGGGTAGTCCATATCCTCATGTCGAGCTCCATGCCAGAGCCTGCGATCTTGGCCCACACGTTCTTGATGGCGTTGACATTGCGAGACTTCTTGCATCCGTCGAGCATGCTATTCCACGTCTTCACCGTAGGCCTGAGACCAACTTGGCGCATCACCCTTAGCGCCTCGATGGCCTTGTTGGGCTGGTTCGTGGCCATACGGGCGTGGATAAAAGAGTCGAAGAGATAGGACTCGTTACGTAGTTCGGCAATGCGGTCTGGATGAATATTACCCGTTGTAGATCCCAAAAACTCTCCCCAGAGCCTGTCCACGTCGCCGTAATTGCGCGTTGTCACATAAGCCCGTTGGAGACGCTCGCCTATAGAGCCTTTGTTGATTCCTCCTGAATTGGTCGATGACGATGGTTCTCTAGGCTGCGTGCGAGTGGTTGGTACATCCGTTGATTCGAATCGATGTTTTAGTTGTTTCTTGATGATGGGCCACCAGTCCATGATGTAGGATTCTAGGAACGGGAAATAGTGCGAAACCTCGCTACGTAGATTAGTATCTGGATATCTTACAAACGTGATGAGGTATTCCATCTTAGCAATGAAGCGCGCCGCGCTCAAACGGACGATCGGACTGCTCCGTTGGGTGTCAATAAGCAAGGCGTAGGTGGCAATGGCTAGGACAGCCACAGGAGCACCAAGCTGGAACGGCGGGTACTGGGGGAAAAAGGTGCTCAGAGCGGCAGGGAAGTTCCCCTTATCCGAAAACCTCTTCAGCCAGGCTGGATTGGCTCTCGGGAAGCAGAAATCATCGGTTACCTCGTCGTCGGGCGCCACCGGCATATCCCTAGGTAGAGACAAGACCTTCCAGGATTCGACAAGATCGGAGAGCATGGCATCGCGGACAGAGTCCTTGCCGTCGGCCGCGTCAAGATGCTGCTCCTTAGTGGAAGGTTCCATTTCCAAGATGCTCTTGACGAGTTCTCCCACGAGAATTGCCCACCGCCGAGGTATCATTTCGCCAATATCCACGTAGACGCGAAATATGTCGGCTACTGTTGGTAAAGTATCTGAACGTATTGCCTTCTTCTTAGCCGCCACGAGCTTTTCCAACAAGGTAGAAACCGTCATATAGAAGACCCTAGGTATGGTGATGTCGGGTGCTTCAAGCATGGGATATACATCGGTCTTTAGGAAGGCATATGAATCTATCAGAGAGCCGCCCTTGCGCACCATGTGCTCCAGCTTCCCGATAGCTTGGACAAGGGTCAACTCCAGGTTAGGATTCGCCGGCGAGGTATTAGGTAGCGCATCCTGAGTCGCGGTCTGATGGTGAACAACCTGGTCGAAAAGAGCATCTATGCCAGCGCTATCCCCCTTTTCCGGTACTTTGCAGAACAGTGCCTTTCGTTTCGTCCCAAACCATCTCGCTCGTTGCTCCGACTGACGATGCGCCGCAGTAGTGGTCGAGGATAGGACTGAATGGGATTGCCGCTGGGAAGAGCGCAAGGCGCCTGAAGTCACGAGTCGGTGGTGACATAGCAGACAGATAGGTCTGGAGCCCTTCATGACATGGGAGCGAGACAGCTGTTGGCAAGACAGTCGGCCGTTATGGAGCTTCAACGTGAAAGGTTGAATTGGAAATATTGGCTGATGGTGCTTATCGATTGTGCTATATGTCTCATGGAGGTGCAATGTACCCAAGTACATACTTCGTACATGTACATATATGGGGTGTATGAATTTATCGGGCAGAGACCCCTCAATACCACATGCAGGTACCGAACCTCCGTCTACGGGGTACAACGGGTACTTCGTATAACCCCACCACCCTCACTGTAGCCTTCTAACTAAGGCTGCCATAGTAGGCTGGCGAGAACAAGTCAAGCTATTCAACTTTCCAACTTCCAAGCTTCCAAGGCGTAGGGGAGACATGGTCGCTAGACAAGAGAGCGAGACAAGGGACAGACAGGCACAAAGAGTCAGGTTCCTCTTCACCGTGCTATCATAGTCTTACGTTTATATAACCATACTCTTTCCCCTAACCATCTAGCCAAGGTCTAGGCACATAGCTCACCTTTCTCTATTCTTCTCCCGTCCAAGTAAAACGCACCCGTCCAAGTAAAACGAACCCGTCCCCCGTCCCCCTATCATACCTCCCGTGTCTGAAAGTCTGAAGAGACCCGCCATGACGACCCTTGTCCCCCGCCCGCCGTACACGGACGAGGAGCTGCGGCGGCTGTACCCTGCGGGGCTGGAGCTGCAGCTGGTGCAGGTGCTGCTGCGGCACGGGGAGCGGTCGCCCGTGTCGGCGCGGTTCCGGAACGCGGGGCTGCCGGCCTTCTGGCCGTACTGCAGCGCCGTGCGGCAGCTGCGGTCGGCGGTGCTAGAGGAGGAGAGCCCGGGAGGTCGCCGCCGCTTCTCGGCGCTCGAGTGGAAGCGGCGCCTCGAGACCTTCGGCCCGGCCGACGACGGCCCCGTGCTGGCGGCCGGCCCCGGCGGCGAGCTCGACGGCGTCTGCGACATGGGCATGCTGACGGACAAGGGCCGCGAGACGACGCTGGACCTGGGCGTGCGCCTGCGCGCCCTCTACGTCGACCGCCTGGGCTTCCTGCCGCGCGTCCTGCCCGACCCGGACTGCCTGTACCTGCGCGCGACGCCGATCCCGCGCGCGCTCGACTCGGTGCAGGAGGTGTTCGTGGGGCTGTACCCGGCGGCGGCGCGGGCCCCCGGGTTCCCGGCCCCCGCGGTGCTGGCGCGCGCGCCCGCCGACGAGACGCTGTTCCCCAACGACGGCAACTGCCGGCGCTTCGCGGCGCTGTCGCGGGCGTTCGCGCGCCGCGCCGCCGACCGCTGGAACGCGTCCGACGACATGGCGTACCTGACGCGGCTGTGGGGCCGCTGGATGCCCGACGGCGCGCCGCCCGTCGTCGCCGTCGACTCGCGCCCGCGCCTCAGCGGCATCATGGACACGGTCAACTCGACGCTCGCCCACGGGCCCGAGACGCGGCTGCCCCCGGAATTTTACGACCCCCGCGGCCGCGAGATCACCGAGCGCATCGGCGTCGAGGAGTGGTTCGCCGGCTACAAGGAGTCCCGCGAGTACCGCGCGCTCGGCATCGGCGGCCTCCTCGGCGACGTCGTCGGCCGCATGGTCGGCAGCGCCGAGCGCTCCACCGCCGACGGCGAGTTCGAGGTCGCCCGCCGCCTCGAGGCCGCACCCCTCCGTCACGGCCGCGGCGCTACCCCCGTCCGCTTCGGCCTCAGCGGCTGCCACGACACCACCCTCGCCGCCGTCCTCGCTAGCCTTGGCGCCTTCGACACCCCCAAGTGGCCCCCGTACGCCAGCCACATCGCCATCGAGATGTTCCGCAAGGCGGACGCCGCTTCGGCGTCCCGTCCTGGTACCGGTGTGCCCTCACAGCAGGGCGCGGCGACGATTCCGCCGACGGAGAGCAATAGCAGTGGCGGCTCCAACGCGGCCAAGTCCACCAGCTGGTTCGGGTCCCTGTTCTCGTCCTCCTCGCGCGCGAAGCCCGGTAATCCGCCGCCCGGTATCGGTCGCAGGCGGATGGAGGAGCTGACAGCCGAGGAGCGGGCCAAGCTGGACGGGTACTACGTGCGGATACGGTACAACGACGAGGTGGTCAAGGTGCCTGGCTGCGCGGCGCCTGGTAAGCACCTTGACGGCGACGATAGCTTCTGCACGCTGGTGAGTTATCCTCATACCCCTTTTCTCCTAGACCCTCAGCTGGAAACGTAATATCTCCGAGCAGAGAGGGGAATGTCGTTACCCCTATATCAAAGTTCAAGTCCTAGATAAGTACCATTTAGCTTCAAAAGGAGCGCCATCTTTTCAAGGCTAACTAGCTCGTCTTCCTCCTCTTTCAACAGGACGCCTTCAAAGCCATCGTCGACAAGTTCGTCCCGCGTAACTGGAAGCAGGAGTGCGCTGCCAACGTGGGGGCCCCCGCGTTCCCGGAGAAGCCCGAGCCCGCTGGGTATTGACGAGGAGAAAAGGGGCGGCGAGAGAATAAGAACAGCATAACTAGATTTTGGGTTGAGCAAGACAAGAGAATGAAAAGGTAGGGAAGACACGAAATAAATGGCTTATGATACGATAACTCTAGCATCGGTTCAGCTGCTTACGACACTAGGGGTTCGACCTTATGGTAATGAAAAGAACTGCACGGTTAGGTGGCATTGGTGCTTTGGCAAGACACACAATGTAGATAGAAATTGTACAATCCTCGGGTAAATAGTGCTTCAATATCGTAGACGTTATTTGTCACGAAACTCTTTGCACAAGATGTACTACTCACTCAAAGCAAAGGCAGTACTGATTCACCATGCACATAACCAACTCAAGAGCAACATCAGAGTAGTTTTTGTCTTGTCATATTATACCCTCCTAATCCCTTCTCTCCATAACCTTGCTAAAGGCTGATGATGTACGTGATGGTGCTAACCTAGAGCTGTAAGATATTGTGGCAATGGCAATGCGAACCATACCCCCTTTCCGCTCTTGACAACCGGGGCTGCTTGCAAACAAGCACATCTCTCTTTTTCTGGTTTTTTATCCTTCCTCCTCTCTCCCTCGCTCCCTCGACAGGTAGAAATATCTCCTTCCAATCTCATTTCCAGAGATCAGACCTCTCCTTCTTTCCTTCGCATATGTCCAAGTGCTGAAGTAGCAACCTGTGAACATTTTGCTTATCCTTCCGTCGTGCGACTCGATTAACCAATCTCTTCTCGGTAGGCCGGATGACTGGGGGAAAGGGGTTATAAAAAATTGGGAAACAGGTAAACACGGGATACCGGAAATCGAATAACGCCCGGAAAGGAAATCAACGCAGTGATTACAACTCATTAGTTTCTCTCTGGCGGTTCGCCCTTCAAAGACGATTTGTCAAATCAGTTGGCGACCTCCTCTTCGACCCAACCATTCAGACCTCCTTGGATTGCGAGGCCGAGGCCAGAACCCATGCCACCGAAGCTACCTTGGTACTGGTGACCTCGGCGTTCTCCCTCAGGACCACCCACAGCGCTGACAGGGCTGTTACCTCCGTTCTCGAAGCCAGGTGCGAACACCGGGAGACTCACAGCTCTGTTGTGCTGTCCCCTAGGGTTACCGGGAGCGAGCAAGCCGCCGATGATGGTCGCGCCAGAGGTGGAGCCGCTTGAAGGGTATCCGTTGGAGATGCTCGCCGACTGGCCGTGGCTTGAGACGGATCCCGGCTGGGAAACGTCGAGCGAGAGCTCGTTGGGGGAAGACGCAGCGGTGCCGAACAGGGCAGCTTGTTGAGAAGCCAGCATCTGCTGCTGCTGAGTCTGATGTTGCTGGGCCTGCTGAGATACCTGACTCAGGTACACAGTGAGGGGGTTGTTCCCGTTGGCAAACAAACTGGCAGACTGGGGAGATTGCGGGTTGGTCGGCGAGTTTCCGCTGCCGCTGCCGACAGGCGGAGGCGAGGGTACAGTCTCGCCACGGGGAGACTGAGCTTGCTGCTGCTGTTGCTGAAGCTGTCTGGGCTGGTTTCCACAGCGATCCTTGCCAAAGTTGACCTTGAACTTCCTGTACTCCTCCTTGCTTCGAACGGCCTCGATAGCCTTGATGGCGTTGGCAATGTTGGTAAAGTTGACGAAGGCACAGCTCTTCTCACGAAGAGCGTTGACAAGCTCAATCTCACCAAACTCGGAGAAATCCTGTCTCAGTCTCTCCTCGGTCCAAGTCTCGTCCAGGTTGCCAATGTACACGTTTCGAGACGCGCCTCCACTGACAGCCAAGGCAATCGCCGGCGGGAGCGCTCCCGAGTGCTTGCCCCAGCCAATCTTGAGACGACGGTTGTGAATCATCAAGCCTTGGAGGTTGCTCAACGCATAAAACGAAGCGGCCGCGGTAGGGTCGATGAAAGTGACAAAGCAGATGTGCTTGTCAGGGATGTAACGAATATGGTGAAGCAGCCCACCTCGTACAACGTTGCAAATCTCTTCGATAGTGGTCTCGGGATGGATGTTGCCCAGGTAGATTGTTCGGTTACCGAGATTGTTAATACCACCGGCGGTCGTGGCCACAGCGGCCGCAGCGACGGACTGCTGTGCGAGAGCGCTGGAGATAACCTCACGGTCCTGGCCAGTCAACATAGTGGCATATCCCGGAGCAATACCGAGGTACTGAGCAGCATTCTGCTGCTGGGTCTTGGAAACGTAAGCGCATCGGTCCTTGCCGTAGTACACGCGGCGGGGAGACTGCCACTTGGGCTCTTGAGGCAGCTGCTGAACAGCTTTCATCGCATTGGCGATGGACAAGAAGTGAATGAAGGCGATGTTCTTTTCTCGCACAATCTTGATCGTGTCAACGGCACCGAACTTTCCTAGATCCTCGCGGATCTCCTCGTCGGAAATGTCCTCCGGCAAGTTTCCGAGGTACACATTTCGAGACGCTCCAGACTGCTGGACAGCCAGAGCGACGGAAGTGGGCACCTGCGACGGCTTACCCCAGCCAATCTTGATGTCTTGCCCCTTGATGCAGAGCTTCTTCAGGATGGCGTCGGAGTGGAAGTGAGTGGCAGCGTTAGCATCGAGGAACGAGATGAAAGCGCAGTTCTTGTCGGGGAGAAGTCGAACTGATTCGATCTGTCCGCTCCTGACGTGACCCAGGATCTCCTCAGCCGAGGTGTCCGGAGGGATGTTGCCCAAGTACACAGTTCGGCTCGTGCCGGTGACCATACCCGGGCTCAAGGTGGGCGACTGAGGCTGCATCTGCATTTGCATCTGGCCGTTCATGTTGTTGAAGGAGCCGTTGGGAGACTGGGGCTGGAAAAACTGAGGAGCGCCGTAAGTGGAGGGAGACACGATCGACGGGAAGGACTGGGGCGACATGCTCTGCTGAACCGGGCTGGACACGTTCTGCTGGTGCTGGCTGGCGTGCTGGCTGGCATGCTGGAAGGCGGGCATGTTCTGGAACTGGGGACTGGCAAAGGCGGCGGGAGTTCCAGGCTGAAAGGGGCTCCCGAGGAGCAACTGGGACGGCAGGAGAGGCGTGAACTGCATGTCGAAGCCAGTGCCAGGGGTTGTCATATCGGGAATGTTGTGCGCGGGCTGGTTGCTCATCTGCTGCTGCTGAGTGTTAATGGAAGGGATGTTTCCACGGCGAGGGTGCCTGTCAGCGAAGCCAGAGACGTTGGAAGTGAATGCGCCGTGAGAGAAGCCAGTGTCGCTGTTGGAAGGCTTAGAGGAGTGACCGAAGCGGTTCGGGCCGGCAGCAGGGCCGGTGGGAATACCACCGGGGGTTGCGTGTTCCTGCATCCCGAGAAGATGAGGAGGGACAAGGCTGTCCCGAGAAGCGTGAGATAGAACCGCCGTTTTGAAAGATTAGACGTGCCCAAAAATAGGCACGGAGGGTGAAGTTAGAAGTAGGACCCGAGGTAGCAGGATCCTAACGGTGAAGGCGATGTATGATATTACAACGGGTAGTCAAAGGAGAAGCGAATCAACTTCGAATTTGTCCAAATAATGGGGTATCTCTGATCGAATAAAGAGGTACTGCGGTCCACCGAGGAATATGGGTATAGACTATATGCAGAGTGGTCGGTGTTGTCTGGCCGGTATTATGCGCAATAGGAGTGAGAATCGACGCGGTAGCTGACGGGACCTAGGTAAATGCAACGAGCTTGAAGGTAGGGCGATATTATCTTGGAATCACCAGCCGAAGACGTTGTTATCCAGGGGCGTGCGGCTTTCCGTCCTTTGATCCAGGTCGAACAAAGACCAGACGAAAAGATTATCCTCCAAAGCGAGCGAACGGCGGTCTGCCAGAAACGAGTGTCGAGAGGAGCCGCGAGACCACAAAGCTCTTGTCTTTAGGGCCTGCGATAGGGCTGGACCGGTAGGATTCGCTGCGAGGTAAGATGACTGGCGCGGACGGGGTCAGGCCGTGATAATATTTGTCTCCCGACTTCTGAGTCCCAGGCGGAAAAGGGAGTAAAGCCTTGGCGAGGGTGGTAAGAATGCAATATTACGAAGAATAGTGTATATGAACGAGTGTAGGCAAATGAAGGCTACGAAGCACCCAGACGACCAGATTGCTGGGCAAGGAGGTGGTAATAATAAAAACGAGACTGCAAAGAAGGATTGGATAGGTAAGAGGATAGAATAAAACGAGGAAGAGGTAGAGAGCAGCGAAGGTGAAGAAGAGAGAGACTGGGCAACTTGGTAAAAGGGACCGAAAAAAGAAGAAGATTGCCTTGTAGGAGGGAAGAGAGAAAAGAGAGGAGAGAAAATGGAGGACAATAATTGGACGAGCCGGGTTGTTGCTGGTGCAGATTGGCCCAGTCGAGCCAGCGAAGCCCAGTAAAATGGCCCCAAACGCCAAAACGGGGGGCGCGCTAGTTTTAATGAACGGCCTGCAGCCTGCTAACCCTTTTCTGACAGGAGAGAGCTAAAGGGGGGGGGGGGTGGGGGAAACAGGAGAGAGTGGTATTTCAGGGGTAAAAGATACCTCATCCTAACGAGGAATGTCTATGGCCTGTCTTTGTACCGTGTACTGTACTGGAAGTCAGCAATATTGTCGTCCACCAGACACACCCTTGCGATTCCTACAATAGGTACAGTGCCTCGTCTCTGCTCGTGCGGTACCACGCTGCTTCAGGGAGTTGGGAAAGGGGGTCGTTTGTCCAGTCTCGACTCTGGACACGGTGTAAACCTCAAGATAGATACCTAAGGTATGGATGGAGTATTGAGCCACACAAACGTGTACCTACTGTGTAGAGCAAAGACACTGCTTCTACAGTCTTTTTTTATCTATTCAATCTGTGGAATCCATTGTCTTGATTGACGTAGGTGTTCGCTCTTGGACACACTGGCTCATCTGAAGCTGAAATTGGCCATCTACACGTTTTTACATGTCAAGCCCGTCTAACATCTGATATTCGACACCTGACACGTCCAACACATGTCAATTGCACGCGTCTACCAACCGAATATCTACCAATACCAACAGAATAGCAAAAGTTCAGCCTCATACCAACCAATTCCCCGTCAATGGTTTGCAGTCATAGTCCCGAGCTTTGATCAAATATTCGGTACGCTAGGAGTTGGACGTCCCCTCCTTTTTTGACTCTCGCACTGCTTTATGGGGCCGTTCCCCGTACATTGGCTGTCTAATTTAATCTCAATTCGAATTTCGGCTAATAAGTTTCCTTCAACCCTTCTAGCTTTTCTTCAATTCCTCTCGATAGCGACATCTACCTGCCTCCTACCTCCTACCTTCTATCTATGGTAATCAAACATGCGGCTCAAATGCCACAAACGAATGTGCCTCTCTTTTTCTTCTGTGAATGTCCAGTGGTTTGCCCCTTACTACGTATTTGGACTGACCCAAGGAATCGCAGGAAACAGGGGTCGCCCGAGGTCTAGAGCCGAGTTACGGATCAGGGCCGAAAACACTATGCAAGTAGGAGATCAGGGGAAATGAAATACGGTATGCGGTATGCGGCATGCGGCGAGCTCGGTATCGAGATGCTACCTCGATAAGATACTCGCATGTAGAACCATCTTCATCCCAAAACACTGGGATGAAACGGAATCTATAAATGCCTACTACTGTACTCATCTCAGGGCCTCGATATGGCCTCGATATGTTACATAGTACATAGTAGAAACGACCTACCACGTGCGAGCAGTGTATGATGGATGGGCCAACTGGGCCTCGCCAGGTCGGGCCATCCTCGATTCGGGGGTCTCACATCCCTGCATCCAGCAGTTCTCGAAGGTATCGCACGTTATTCGGTCGTTGTCGTCGCTAGACTAACGTGACCTTTTATTTTTATCGTCAAGATGGCGTTCTTCATCTTCAGATTGTATACCTGTAGGCATGTGCATAGTATATACAAGAAACAATGCTCTCTGCGACATGAAACTTGGGCGTCTCTTCGTATCATCGTCTTGCACCCCCCCCCCCCCCCCCCCCGCATAGACTCCTGCAATATGAGGCTTTCCCGCAGCCGGAAAGAGTAAAAGAGGTGAAGGTTGTATTGCTTTTCTTGCATTCTCCCCTTGCATTGCCATGCATTTCACATCTCCCATGCAGATCATGGATCCCTGATCTCCCACCTCTGACTGGCTGAACGGTCAGAAGACGAGCAGCGTAGTCCTCAATATCGTGACGAGATATGCACCCGGGCACTTGCTCACATTACATACATGTACCTATATTCAATTTCAAGAATATCTTGGACACATAGTACTTCTCCCCTTATGACCCAATTGCACATATCATATCCAGCCGACCGCTTCTTCGAGAAGGCAGGTAAGGCATGCAGCCAAGAAAAAGCCCCTATTTCCCTGCGAAAATTCCCGGTCGACAGAAAGAGAGAGCGAAGAGAAATAATTAAAAAAGAACACCCCTAAACCCGTCCCCCTGGGCCCCACCAGACGAAGGCGGTCCCTGCGGCGCTACGGCAAGGTACCCGAGGTGCGCAATATTAGCGCGGATGCCGTGCCACCAAGAGCAGACGTACCGCCTAGACCGTACCGCCTAGACGCGCCTCTAGGCTCTTCTACAGCGCCTGAACCTGCCAGGCGAGCCAGGTAACGAGGCGATACGGATAATAAGAGGCGCTCTGATAAAACTGCACTCATACAGCAAATTCGGCCATACGAGGCTGAGTACGTAGCACCAAGTAATCAGAGACTCGTAAGTTATATTAATATGACCAAAATTAAGCTTACCTTAGTATCACAATTATCGATCATTTTACCCATATCTTCTGCTTCCGAATGTCATGATTGTCGGGTCGAACATCCGAATCGCACATGTCTTAGAAGCTGTGGGTAAGCCTTCTCAGCGATACACATATGTCTACGGTTCACTGGTACAACAGCTAGCCGACATAAGGTTGATAAAGAGCGAGTGGCATGCTCAACATACGATGTTGAAAAGTCTGCTCTTTTGGAAAGCCTGCCATTAAGGTACCATGACAATCACTGTGGAAGATATCAGGAGACAGACCATTGCGTTTGGCATTTCTAGAGATCTCTATCTGTAGGAAAACCCTTATGCTAGCGTCCATCTCGAAAGGACCTGCTACAGTGTGAGATCCGGCCGAAAGGTCCAGAGTCATCGCGAGTCCCTTCGAGCTACCCGAAGACGAAGGCCGGTCACAATTGTTGGTGACGATAGAGCCTCTAACTGACAAACCAACGACGACGGTTGCTTGCTCGCAACCAAACTCGGTAAAAGCAACACCTTTGCTGGCCAGAAAAGCCTGGCCACTGTCCCAAACTCCATGCCATGTCCTTGCCTAGGATCCCGGTCGTATCCCCATGTTTTCCATATCAGCAAGGTCGTTCAAAGAAGAGACCTCGCGCCCCGAGGTCCCGGGTATCTGAGAAAGAGACGCTGACTGACGAACGCTCTAAGGCTTACACCGTCCCATGAAGCGCGGGTACAGGCACGTCGTGCGGACCGTGTGCTGGTTGGCGATCCAAGCCAGGAAACGCTCCAGTCCGAGACCGTATCCTCCGTGGGGAGAAGTACCGTACCTATGTCGAGGTTAGTGTTATGTCGAAGAAAAATGAAGACCGAGCGCCCGGGACGTGCAAAAACTTACTTGCGCTGGTCCGTGTACCAGTAGTAGTCCTTAGCGTCGATACCCTGGTTCTTGTATGCCTGTAGCAGTTCGTCGTATCCTTCCATTCTCATGCTGCCACCCACGATCTCGCCGACGCCCGGCATCAAGCAGTCCACGCTCTCCGTCACGCGGAGGTCTGAAGGGTCCTTCTTCATGTAGAAGGCCTTGATCTCCACCGGGAAGTGCGTCAGGAAGATGGGTCGGTTGATGATGTCGGTCATTCTGCGCTCCGCAGCCTCGGCAATGTCGTCTCCGAACACGTGGGGGTTGCCATCCTCGTTGGGGATGGGCGGGTCTTGGGCGTTGAGCCAGTCGATCGCGTCAGAGTACTTCATGCGCATAAAGGGACGAGAAGGCTTCTGGAAGGTAGGGTTAAGCTCCTTGAGATGACCTGCGATAACAGGGTCGGCCAGAACCAAGTCAATGACTCGGCACATGACTTCCTCAAGATGGTCCAGGAGGTCATCGAACTCGATGAAGTCCAGCTCGGCCTCGATATGGGTATACTCTGACAGATGACGGCGCGTCAGACTCTTCTCGGCACGGAAGGACTTCTCGATACAGTACACGTCTCCGATGCTGGGGAGAACGGTCTCGAGGTAGAGCTGAGAAGACTGAGTAAGATAGGCCGTCTCGTCATAGTACGGTGCGCTGAAGAGAGTGGCACCGCCCTCGACCTGAGTCTGCACTAGAGCGGGCGGGGCAACCTTGGTGAGGTGAAGCTGTTCATAGACCTTGACGAATGCCAGCTCCACGGCTGCGCGAATCTTCATGATGGCAGACGCGTTCTCGCCTCGCAAGACGAGGTGTCGGTTGTCAAGCATCTGGGCATCCCACTGGTTCTGTTGGGCCGAGACCTTGTTGGTGATGGCCTCTTCGTCGCTCGGTGACGCGCCCAGGACTTCGTAATAGTCGACGTGCAGCTCTCGGTCGTCGGGGGCTGTCTGTCCGGCAGGCACCTTTCGCATCTCGCCATATAGGGCGAGGGAGGTACCTTGGGCGAAGGTGAGAGCATCGTAAGTCTTGGTAAGGTCGCCGGCAGCCAAGATGCATTGAAGCTGTCCGTATCCGTCCACCAGGGTGATGAAGGTAGCCTGCTTCTGTACACGCAGGCGGTGGATTCTTCCGAAGACCTTGACTCGCGTGCCCTTCTTATCGCCGTCTCCGAGCTCGACATCTTTGCGGCTGATCTTGATCTTGACAGGCTTGGGGAGTGACTCATCCTGCTTCAGCACAACCTTCTTCGCAGCCTCGAGCGTCTCTAGTCTCTGCTTCTTCAGGGCCTCCTCAGCCGCGGCGGCCTGCTGCTGCTTCTGAACCTTCTTCTTGTGGGCATCGAGCGCACCCTGCGCCTTCTTGACGGCGCTCTTGGCAGGCTCCTTCCACAGGAGTCGCACGGAAGGATCTTCGTCGGCGCCGACAGGGCCGGTAACAGAAGCTCGGATCTGGTACTGGGGCGTGGGCTTCTCGAAGTTCTGGATGTACGCGTAGGCAAGGGTCTTGTAAGGCTTGAAGTCGCAACCGTCAGCGGTCTCGTCGTCCTTGCCGGCGTCGGTATCGACGAAGCACTTGTCGTCGTTCTTGACCCGCAGGGCCAGCTCTTCCACAGCAGCCATGATAGCTGTGCTAGATATCTGCGCGATCGAGTGTTTATACGTGGCAAGTGCGTGCAACTGGAACGTGGGCGGGATCTGAATTTTTGTTACTCAACCTTTTGCAGTGCAAGGTGGGATGTGAGGGTTTGAATTGGGAGAAAATCAATGGTGGGTTAGTGGGTTGGCGGGGTAGGTGAATTGCCAATGATAAGGGAGGCTTTAGGCAATTGGTCTGTTAAATATTCCTATTCTTCAGCGGGTTTTGGCTTGACTCATTTTAAGGCTATTCTTCTAAGGTGGCATATTGACTCACCCCGAGCAGGCCCGAGATATAATCAATCGTCTTCTTAAAATAAATCTTACGGAATTCTGTACGCAACCTGAAGCTGAAGCACCAGTTTCAAGGGTTTTTGTAAGTGCCCCTTATCGGCGGCAGCAGTCATAGCTGCGATATCGGCATTATCCTAAAAAGAGATAGCAAACACCCCTTGATACCATCTTCAGACCAGGTATAAGTGAATATCTCCGGTATCAAGTCGAATTCCAAACAAGCAACGGACCTGATCTCGTACAAGACTGACTCAATATTTCAAATCAAGTCGCTAATGAATGCCCCACCGAATATCTGGTCCCAGGGAGCCCCCCTTCTTGAATCGAAAAGGTTTGTATAAGACGAGCTATACAGGACAACCTCATTCAACACCTGTAGGGGGTCAGTCATATCATTGACTTTCAACGACTTCTCGGACTCGAAGCCTCTCGCCTCTACCTCTTGCTACCTCGCCCACAAATTTATTTCCATCATCGCTTGCCCGCCCGCCCTCACCAACCACACAAACCAGAACCCCATCCCCCCTATCTCCCTACAGTTCATCCCTCCCCGCCGCCGCCTCCTCCCCTCCCTGAACCCTGACGCCCGTCTTCCCCATATCCGCGAGCCCCCTCTTGACCATGCTGCTGAGGAGCTCGAAGACGACCTGGGCGGCGGCGAGCGCCGTCTCCTCGCCCAGCCCCTGGTACGCGGGCGCGACCTCGACGACGTCGGCGCCGACGACGTTGAGGCCCTCGACGCCGCGCAGCACGCGGATGAGCTCGCGCGTCGTCCAGCCGCCGGGCTCGGGGGTTCCCGTCCCCGGCGCGAACGCCGGGTCCAGCACGTCGATGTCGACCGACAGGTAGACGGGGTCCTCGGTGCCGAGCGCGGCCACGATGGCCGCCGCGATCCCGCGCGCTCCGCCCGAGCCCTCCTCGTCCATGTCGTCCGCCGCGATCCGCACCCAGTTCTGCGCGTCGTCGTCGGCCCAGTCCTCCGTCCCCGACAGCCGCGTGCGCAGCCCCGCGTGCACGTTGGGCGCCCCCGAGTCGTTGGACAGCAGCCCCTCCTGCCCCGCGAGCCAGAACATGGACCCGTGCGTGAACCGGCTCTGCTCCGACGACCAGTAGCTCGGGTACCGCGCCGGGTGCCACGTGTCCAGGTGCGCGTCGAAGTGCAGCACCCGCAGCCGCGGCCCGTGCACCGCGCGCGCCGCCCGCAGCGCCGGCAGCGACAGGCTGTGGTCGCCGCCCAGCGTCAAGAGCCGCGGCCGCGACGCCACCTCCGGCGATGCCGCCTCCCGCCCGCCCAGCTCGGAGAACGCGGCTGTCATCTGCGGCAGCGCCACCGCGTTGTCCACCGGCACCACCGGGATGTCCCCGCAGTCTAGGATCCGCGCCCAGCTCGCGTACGGGTTTATCGCCGCCCGCGGGTTGTACCCCCGGAACGACGTCTGCCGCGCCGACGCCGCCCGGATCGCGCGTGGCCCGAAGCGGGCGCCTAAGGTTGTCGTTAGCTACTTACAAGAGACCCAGGTTCGTCGTGTTTCTTCGTTGTGTAGCGGCGAGAGTGACCCGCGCAAGGAGAGATGTGACTGTGCTTTAGTGATCCAGGGGTAAGTGAACGAAGGGTTACTCACCAGGGCGGTAACTCACGGCGGTATCAAAAGGAGCACCGATGATGGCTATGTCGTATAGCTCGCTCGGCGTAGTCAGGCACTTGTGGTGTTCCAGATGTGCGAACGTCGAAATACCAGTAAACCCCCACTATGTATGTGTGTATAACCTGTTAGCATGTAGTTAACGGCATGTCGATTCGAGGATATGATAACTTCGTCCCCTATCGTTTTATGATACCTGACCGAAAGGGTGACAGCCTCTCAGTCTCCTACTTCGTGTGCTATAGTAGATGTAGAGAACACAGCTTTGCTTACCTCCTGTCCCCATTTCTTCTCCAGGTCGTCAAGCTCCTCTTTCGTCCATTCCCGGACCTCGTGACCATGACCGTGGCCGCCGCAAGCTCGAACAAGAGCTGAGCCGCAGCCCAAAATGAGGCAAAGGAACTCCCTCGACCTCATTGTTCTCCTGCTCGCTTTCTTTACCCGGCCAAGTCTTGTTGGTGTACTAGCAAACTGGACGTAGGTAGGGAATATCGCGAAGTGTGGTAATATTCAAGACTGAGTAGGCAGGTAGATAATTTTTGCTTTTATTCTTCTTTTTATTTCATTGTCTTCTATTCTGTGAGACCTACATCCACGACGGAGATAAAAGAAGATACGGAACACGGAAAATGTTACTCTATAGATACTCGTGGTAAGTCGTCTAATCGGCTTGTCTATACCGGAGCGGAGTAGATAAGCAAGCCTAGCCAGACAGATCCACGAGTTAACGTACCTATAGAATTTGGCGATCCGCGGGCGAGCCCAAGATAAAGCTTCATCACTGGTTGCAGATGCTCGTCTCTGCCATTGGCCAACTGAACGATCGTATATCGCTATAAGCTGGCTGTTGCAGAAGTGCTGGTCTCGGTATGCTCCGGATTCGCTAGAACTGCATCAGCACCTCCTAGGAAGGCATATGTAATACATGTAACATGCAAGCAGTATCCAATTACCAGGCATGAGTATGAAGCAGAGAAGAAAAAGAAAATAGAGATGTCTATCTAATGTAAAAACCCCACGTTTCTACAGCTCAGCACTTACATCATGTACGTTAGGTATGTATGAAGCGATGCATGTTTCTAAGCGCTGCGTAGTTGCTTATCAACCTATGGCTGGCAAGTCTGCCTTGGCCGGCTCCCGCGAGGACACAGCTGGCCATCATCTTAGGTACTTATGCCTTACCTATGCATATACAGATATCTTGGAGCCATAGGCACAGGAAGAAAGGAAAAAGGAAAAGAAGGTCGCATACACCTCCCTCTTCCATCATCTTCCTAGCGGCTAAAACAACGAGGCTTGCCTGCATCTTGGAGCTTCCTAACCAATGCTTCCCGGGACCGGCTCTGATAGGGTCTTGGGTCTCGAGCAGAGCCGTTCTTTCGCCCACAATTGTGCCGAGGCCACTTCCTTGCTGAGGAACTTGGCTAGCGAGCCTTCTGCGTCCGATATGCAGGCGGTAGCGCGCTAGAGCTGCCTGTATTAGGAGGTACATGTAGGTTAGGTAACTGCATTACGTTCATCTATCGTGTATACCTTAGGTACATACCTAGCCTATGTACATACAGGTAGACGGACATCTCATGTATCATGTTTGACGAGAGGAAGGGAAGAAACAATACTTACGGTCCTTACTACGTCAATATATACAAGACACGGCTTCGGTGTCAGGAGGTAGGCAAACCAATATAGGAGAGCCTCGTCGCAGTAATCAGTTCACATGCCAACCCGGGGTTCCCCAGTTCCACGTGCCGGCATTCCCATCTAGTCTATGCCGTGGAATCCTTGACCGGCTCTTACGTCTGTACACATGGACCCCTATGACCAAACCGACATAACGAACCGTCAGTCCGATTCCCGGGTTCCGTGTCCTGTCTCATCTAGATGCGAAGGTCGGTAGAAGTCGGGAGGACAAGACCAAGTCGGGATTTTACCTCTGCTGCTCATTGCTACCGTACCCGTCTCTCCTCCGTCAAGCATTTACCCAGGCTGGCAGAGACATACACGGAGACGAGTACCAAGGTTCAAGGGCAGACAGGATACTCAGATCAGCATCTGATCACACGTACTCGCGCTCCGATGGCGGGCCATCACGTAAGAATGAGATGGAGGGGATGGAAGATGGAAGATGACGGTCAAATCAATTCAGATGCACTCCGATCGCCAAACAACCTATCAAAGTCCTGGCCTGCGTTCATGAATATCCCCTCCAAACCCTTGCTGCTAGGAAGTGCTACGAAAAAAAAAAGACGAAATATCAGGGCGACTATGAGAGTATAGGTCTGAGCCGGAAGCACTCATCTGGAGGCAAGTAGTTGGATCGCTATCTCTTGTATTGGAGCCGACCTCTACTCGCTGGCTGGAGTATATCTTACGCTATCCCCTAATCTCGGGAACATGGGTAGACTGAAGAGGCTTCGCTGTCCAGGTTGACTAGACCTTAGCTTTCGTTCGCAGAACCATGGGAGTCTAAGCGTTCCAACCGGTGCCGTCCCCGACTTGCGGTATGCTTCCGCGTAATTCGATTCATTCTGAATCCTGTTCACCTGTGGTATCACAAGCGTAAACGTCTAAAAAAGGAGGAAAGTAGAAGGTCGCCCTGTAACGAGAAAATGCAGATGTGGTGGGAAATGCCCTGGAGTGACACGTCCGTATGCCCTTGGATGCCTGTGAGGTAAGCCCGTGACGGAGGCTCGAGGTGAGCCAAGGCGGGAGAATGTCCGTGCTGTTGGACCGGTATTAGAGAATAATACAGTGCTTCTTCTTCTTCGGCGCAGGGGGCTCTAGCGCTGCAACGATCGCCTGCAACCGGTTAGTCTTGACCTGCGGTGAAAGGGGAGGGAAGATGCAAACCTCGTCGAACACGTCCTTCAGCTTGTACTGGGTCAGGGCGCTGCATTCCACGTACTTGACCGCACCCAGCTCTTTCGCCATGCGCTCCCCGTCCTCCTTGCGCACCGGCTGCATCTTCTGCTTCGAAAGCTTCTCCCGCACGCTGGGGTCGTCTCTAAGATCTGTCTGGGTGCCGACGATGAGACAGGGTACG
The DNA here is from genome assembly GCA_022432365.1 of Hypoxylon sp. FL1284. Lineage (NCBI taxonomy): Eukaryota > Fungi > Ascomycota > Sordariomycetes > Xylariales > Hypoxylaceae > Hypoxylon > Hypoxylon sp. FL1284. The sequence continues at coordinate 1,585,189 of JAJJXE010000002.1, forward strand.
CCAGGGCAGTGGTGGTGGACCTCGGGAAACCACTTCTCGCGGACGTTCTCGAAAGACGCGGGTGATGTGACGCTGAAGCATACGAGGAATACGTCGGTCTGGGGATACGAGAGAGGTCGTAGACGATCGTAATCTTCTTGTCCGGCCGTATCGAATAGACCTAGCGTGTAGGGCTCGTCTCCTATCCTGTAAGAGAAACGTATTAATATCCCCTTGGCGCCAATTCTAAGATCGCAATGACCGTAACCATCGCCGTCACCATGAGAACTACTCCCTGTCATCTAGGTAGGTAGCATCCTGGGAATGCCGTCTCCTCCCAGCGCAAGTAGGATCGGGTGGGTGCTCGAACTTACATGACTGTGACCGCGTAGTTGTCAAAGACGGTCGGAACATATTCGGAGGGGAACTTGTTGGTCGTGTAGCTGATGAGCAAGCAGGTCTTGCCAACGGCACCGTCACCGACCACGACGCATCTGCGGTACCAAGCTTGCCATTAGCACGTCTCACTCTTGATATGAGGTACATATACCTCTATGTATGGTACAATATGACAATATGACATAAGAAAAGAGACCAAGTGACGCGTGGGTTCAGTCGGAGAAGGGCATGGCAGTATTGGGGCTGCATGAAACACCGAGGTTCGCATGATCTCATACCACGCAGCTGCGACTTGACGTAGGGGGAGATGATGGGAAATCAAAGGGAGAAGGGGAACGAATACTGACTTGATTGTTGCAACCACCATGTTGACTTTGCTGGGCTCCTTCGCGGGAGCAGACACACTTTGTTGATGTCCCTAATTAGGCGGCTGTCTTATCGCGAAGGCCTGAGATTTGTTGGCGGGTATCGGCCGGTTTGACTCGTGAGAAAAAGGCGTCTAGAAGAATAAAAAGAAAAAAAAAAAAAGAAAGGCAGAGGGGTTAATGGGGCGTCTAGGGGGGGGAAGAATGGATGTCTCAAGTTTAACCCTCAAATAAAACGGCGGCGGTGAAGGAGAAACACTGAATAGAGAGAGAGAGAGAGAGACTCGGTGGGAAAAAAGATGCACTTATCACAAAGAGAATTGGCGAAGATTGGAAGTGTATCGGCGGACAGGAAGAGGTATTGGAACTGGCCTTGGGGAGTGGACGGGGGAAGCTGGGGCGGTTGCTGTTTGTGTTGCCTTGGATTGGCTTGGATGCTGAATGTAGCAGCCAGCGCAGTGCTGCGGACGTAGCCTGTGTAGTAGTGGACGTAGCAGTGCTGGATGCTGGCTGGATGCTGGCAGGCTGCTGGCTCGCGGGCGGTTGCTGAGCTTCTACAGTCCGTACCTGTAGGTAGTTGCTGGGATGGCCCGTGATTTTCTATTCCCTGACGCCTAACCTTTTAGTGACATTGGGGTGCGGGCAGGCATGCTGGGCGCCGATAGGTCTGCTGCAGGTAGCTCTGTAGGTCGGCCTGGCAGCCCTGAGTCCCGTGCGTTCTATGCACTGGCATTATACTAGCATTGGCATGAGCATTATGTGCCCTAAGTCGCTAAGTTGTCTATACGAATATACCGAGCTCCCCAGCTCTTATGATTATCAGCGTAAGGAGTATTGTGCATATAAGAAGTATTATAGATATATATCTCCGTTCCCCGTCACACCACAGCAGGGCGAGGTGACTCGATCATGCCCCCAATCATTGTGAACGTGTGATAAACTTACGTAGGCATGTGTCCAACAGTCGAATAGAACAGCAGTGAGAAAGCAAAGAAGGAAAAAGGCAGGGAGGGGAAAGACAAAAACGACAAAGAGAATACAGCGTCTTTTATCCTATCTACCTACGAAGTACATGTATCTACAGTATCCGTACATATTTACCTGGCTGTATGTACATGTATGTATGTGGGTAAGATGTAAATACCTACTGCATAGTAGGTAGGCCACATCTCATAAACTGCCAGGACTTGCTGATACGGACAAGAAAATTTTACGAATCTACAGCGGGCAACGTGTTTGAGGCTTTTCGTGCCTTTTCAGGGGGAAATCAACAAGGAGCAAAAGGGGTTGGCGCACACAGCATATTTCCCAACGGTATAATCTTATAAAATCCGTGACTATCGTTTCGTTTTATTAGCAGAATCCTATCAAAGCTAGGTCCCGTCCGGCATATTATTACGCCAATATGGCCATATTGGCATAAATAACGGTATCGCTATTTAGGTTAGTCTTGTTATTTATTTATTTATCAAAAAATATGGGTGTTATCAAGATCCCTTGTCATGGCGACTAGGTATTCCGACTGTACGGAGGACGCACCCGAGACTTTTTTTCTTTTTCTTTTTCACAGCTGGGATTTTCTAGAACAAATCTAAAGACCGAAAGCAAACAAAAATTGGTCTTGTTTCGCCTTGCTCGCCCTATCAGCATGGGGACAGCCCGACAGCCTTACCTTTTTTTTCCCGCCCTTTCTTCCTTTGACAGCTGGAAAGCCAAGATAGCCTTCAGATTCGAGCGAGGCAAGGGGCATAAAAGGGGATGCAGAAGGGAGCGCTCAAGGGGTCCGAGGGTACAGAATCAGGACTAATCTAGCTGCCGTGGACCCTGCAGTGGGACACGGCGAACCAACCGCTGCTGCTTCGTCGACCCCGTCCATTGTTTTTGTTAATCTATATTCGGGGCGAGACTTGCAGCCTCCGATACGTGAACAGTATATTCACCTAGCCGTGCGCGCTGTGTCTCCTCGTATATAGAAAAATAAGAAAGCCACTTCTGACTCCTTGCTCACTGCGCCAGGTTCTGGATGCGTACACCTGTTCCTATTCTCGGAGTAAGGCGAGGAAAAGAGGGCAAGAGGGGGGGAGTATCGTAGGATAGATACATATCCAACGCAATCACGGGCGACGAACATCTCGGTCGTGGCGAAGCTTGCCGATCAAATGGCCTAGAGGAAGGGTATCTGCAGCTCCAATTGGCATCTCGCCATCCCAGATCATACGAAAACTGCCGTGCGCGCTCCTCGACGACGACGGTAACATATCGTACATGGTCCTACGTGGCAGGCCCACGCAAGGCAACCGTCAGGCGATTTCCAAGTCCTGTGTATGTAGAAAAAAGGGCACGCCGGTCTGTACCTAGTTGGTAGCGCAGTAGGCTCCGTGAGTGCAACCCTCATGACTGCGATCTGAGGGATCTCTGGCGAAGATGGCTGACAGCGTCTGCCTGGGCTTCGAGCTTTGTACCTAACCCACACGGTAGCTCCCGTCAGCCATCCCTCGGGATCGATTAGTGAAAACGTGGGAATTGTGGAGGGAGTTTGTCTCGGGTGAATAGCAAACAAAAGGTCCGATCCTGATCCCTCTTGTGTGAAGAGGAAAAAGAATGGTGAAGAATACTACCACTTCAAGCACCCCTTGGCTGCTCCGATAGGGCTCGGGTCGCAGTGAGGCAGCATGTCTTGCAGCCAAGGCGAGATCTAAGCGCTAGACGACCTACATGTGCCAGATCTCGGGACCTCGATGCGTATAATCACAACTGTATCTACCTAGGTAGATATCTGATGTTCAGATATTCAAATACGGGATAAGAAAAAGGAGAAACTGGGGATCGGGGCCGAGGTTGTAGCTAAGCCACATAGCGCGTGTGGCGTCCTTTACGAACCTGACATGAACTCACCGTCATTCTCACAAAGCTCACCGTGACCATTTCATAAGTACATAGTTCCATCATCGCCACCCATCCTCTGCCGCTCATGGAAGAAGCCGACCGCATCGACGCGCTGCTGGTGCGCTACCTGGGCCTGCTGGACGAGTACGCGGGGCTGCGAGCGCGCCTGAGCGGCCTGCAGACGGCCGCGTACCAGAGCATCGCGCGCGCCAACTTCGCCGCCGAGCGCGGCATGCGCTTTGGCCGCGACCACTACGACGACCGCATGCGGGCCACGCGGCGTGTTTTCATCACCACCGCTGCTTCTTCGGATGAAGGCGACGAACTGGGAGGAGTCCCCGTGTTCGCCGTACGGTCGTCCGCAACTAACTCGCGGGACGAGGAGGGCGCCGCCGAGGACGAAACCACGGCAGATAGTACCAAGGACGACCAGGAAGCCAGAGAGGATGGCGAGGACGCATCGCCACCACCTTCTTCTCAGAAGCAACAGAAGAAGAAACAGCAGCAGCAGCCGAAAGACCCGCTGCGCTGGTTCGGCCTCCTAGCGCCGCAGCCCCTGCGGCAGGCGCAGGCGCAGAGCGTCGAGGCCGTCGAGCAGGTCGTGCCTGCGCTCGCCTCGGTCGCCGCCCGCATGGCGCAGGTCGAGATCGAGGTCCGCCGGGCCCGCAAGAGGCGCGCCAAGGCCGAGGCGGCGGCCGCTAAGGAGAGGGAAAAGGAACGGGAAATCGGCGGTGCGCGCACTGAAGTCGCGGCGTAAGTCTTGGTCGTGCCGATGCGGTGCGCGCAAGTGGATGCTCATCGAGGGTGATGAATACCCCCTTCTGGCCGCTTGTGTCTGTAACGTGCCTATGCATAGTACGGCATACCTACAATGGCTTTGATCGAGTCACTCCGAAAGGACGGTGTGTTCTATCATGGTCGATCGGGTACTACGACAGCTTTACATAAAAGCTTTTCATGTCGGGATATCTACGGACTGGCACGTGTGTAATATCGAGTATCTGTCGCAAGCCTTGGGATATATAACACCCAGTAGTATTATTATTACATAGGTGCTAATACAACAGCAGTCTCAACTGTCCCGTTACAAATTCGAACAAGATGTACATTTATACATGGGTATCACGCAGTTAGTGTGTACTTAAGCATAAGCCGCCCAACCTACATCGAACCACGTTAGAATCACTTATAGGCACTAAAAGGGGATTTAAGTCGACAGGAAAATACTCACCGGAATATAAAAGAGCCAGATTTCTCTCGTCGCTGGCCTGGTTGATGAGGTCGTTGACGGTAGCCGTGACGCTCAGGGTCTTGCTGAGCTTCTTGCGCACAACCTCGAGGGCGCGGTCGGCCTCGCTGGGCTCGTTGACGGCGCCCGCGGGCCCGGCCGACTTCTTCCTCTTGTTGTTGGCGTCCATCTCGGCGTCGGCCTCGTCTCCCCCTTCTTCGTCGCGCCGCGTGTCCTGCAGCCGCGCGATGCGCACCGGGCTGATGGACCACGAGTACAGCGGGTCGTACCGCAGCACGTCGAGGATCGTCATGATCGAGTATGTCTCGTCCCGCAGCGCCTCTAGCGTGAACTCGCAGCACCGCCGGAACACCCCCTCCGTCTTGCTGATGCCCATACCGTCCACTATGTCGCGCGTCAGCCGGAACGGCACTAGCTCCGGGACCGGCAGCACGCGGCCCATCTCGAAGGCCACGCCCAGGTCGATGTGTACCACCTCGCCGCTTTTCGAGTCGAGGAGGATGTTGTGGCCGTGCCGGTCGCCGAGGCCGAGGATATGGCCTAGTATCGATACCGCCGCCGTTGATCGAGTATACGCTGTGCACTTCGCGAACCAGTCGTCCGGATCAACAAAATGCTCCATGAAGAAGTAACGCATTACAGGCTGGAATCGATCTGTAACCCTCTTGTACGTAGACACGCGCACCTCCGACGACTTACTCTGCACCTGCGAGATCTCTTTCCTACAATGCGATCCCTTAAGGTCCTTCGGGTGGTATCGTTCATGAGCTGGCATGAGGTACTCGTGGAGCGGTATGGTATTTGACACGAACTCGATTATACCGGAGGCTTGCGTTAGGGGCAATACCTTATAAGTTCTGATACCAAGATTGCGTTGCTGCGTTGATCGGTGATGCTGCAACACGGACGACACGGAGGCGAAGACCTGTTCCATGATAGCGTCCTGTCGCAGGTCGTCGTTCCCGCCCTTGAGAAGCTGCTTGTACCGCTTCCCGTTAGACCCTACCATGGTCAGGATCTTTGGCGCGCTGACGCCGGCGGCGATGGACATGCTTGGCTCGACTTTGGAGATGTATGGTACGTCTCTATAATCCCGATTGGCCGAGAGTTCTACATGCATCGTAGGGGGCGGCACGTGCCATTTTGCTAAGGCACTAGCAAGACTCGAAGCAACAGACGAGTCTCGAAGTCCGATCTTCTGCCCTGCCTTGTAGCGTGAGGGATCTCGATCTATGGCCAGCAAATGGTATGCCTTATTGGTGTTATCGATGGCGGTCCATATTGCAGAGGCCGAGGAAGTTGATCTTAGCCTCTTGCTAACTTTCTCTGTAGCTCTTTGCCGAAGGAGGGCCACGTCGTCTTCTTTGTTGGGCCGTGATCTCACCCCTGACCATATCGAATACATTCCGTGGTAAGGGTGGTCGACGCAGATGCGGTAAACGAGTTCTATGAGAACCTTTTGGAAGAGATCGTTCTGGTCAACCAGACGTGACGTGAGTTGAGTCATAAGCGATGCGAACTTTCGAGTCGCAACTTTGTCGACATACTTTCGAACGGCTTCACTCGTGAAGTCCTCGGCGGATCGCTCAAGCCATAGCGCCGTAAACCTCAAGGCGTCATTGTTATGATCATCGCAGGCTATGAGCGAGAGAAGGTAATTCTCCAAGCTTAGCCTGACGAATTCGGTCCGGTTTTGTTCAACTCGACGAAGCTCCTGCTCGTCCAGATCAAGCCACTGTCTTGCCTTTAGTAGGTGACTTTGATACTTTTGTCTCATCTGGGAATTGTTTGCGCTGGAAACAAGCCCCTTTAATTGCGAAACCTCGTCGCTCTTCCCTTTCCTGAGGTGCTGCAAGCGCATCAGATCTTCCAGTCCATCTGGATTCTGCAACTGCTCGTCGCAGAACATAGCAAACTGATGGTAAACTTTGCCAGCTTCCTGGCCGTCAGTCTTGCCTTTGAGCTCTTTCAATGCTGGCTGCAGATAGTCTCTCTGAATGGTCTCCGGTTTTTCTAGCTTCGCCACAGAGATTTGGTATCCCGTCTTTGCGAGAAGATCAGGCCGGCTGACAGGAATGGTCTGCTTCTTGAGATGCGGATCCTCGTCCACACTTTGAAGTATACGAATAGAGGATGTCATCTCGCCATGATCCCAGAGAGAACCGGCTGCTTCGATCTTGGCAACAGATTCCAGGTGCAATCCGAGATCTGCACTTGGTGGTACCAAGTCCTTCAGAGATGTCGCTATGTTGAGGGACTCTTGGGTAGCCCGATGGTACCTGTAAAGTCCAGAGGACAGTAGCATTGACTTGATCCGTGCCAAGGTTGCTTCCGGTGAATTTATCTTGGTCATACCCCGGCGCTGAGAAGCCTGAGCTAATAGACTCAACGTTGTATCTCTGCACGACAAGATATGGCCTACATCTTCATACCTGTGAATATCTTATTAGTTGAGGCTCGTTAGGGACGAGATAATCTGTCACATACCGTCCACTCTTCATCCACCGAGAACGATCCGTGAATGTCGCCAAGATTTTGTCAAGTTCGTTTGAATCTGTGACCTCGACGGCATCGTTCAACTCCGTCAAAACAGCTAGAGTTCCCAAGTGACGACGGAGATGAGCTGGGCCAAGGTCTTTCCTAGCTACGCTTAGCATAGTCTCGCCGAGACCGTTATACGTAGCCAATCTTGCCATTCCCAGGTCAGTAGTCTGGTGCAAAGCTTGGTAGGCTTTGTATAGAGTAACCGCAGGGTTCTCGGTAGACGATGGGGCTGGTAAGTTCCATATTTCTAGCCTTCTAGCTGTGCTGAAAGTACTTTCCACGGTAGTACAGGAATCGTCGGCGTTCTGCTGGGTCTGGAGCAGAGAATGCGACAGCCCTGATAGTCCAAGGTTGCCCAATGTCCCTACCAGCAGCTGGCTATCGGCGCTCGCAGCCGAGTCTCCCTTTCGTATATGACTGTCGTACTGTGCGCCGCGGAACGCCAGACTCATGCTGCCGTTTTTCTCATACTCGAGTCGCGCCAAGACATTACTCAAACTAGGGGTATGGCTCAGACCGTAGTATGCGTCTGGATCATCGATGTTTTCGAATATGTCTGTCAGAACGTCCGTGGACTCCTGGGCCCGGACGGCGGAAGAACGGTGAGAGGTTCGTGATCCCTCCTTAGATGCCATCTCAACGAATAGCAGTGCGGTTTTGAACATGCCGCATTTTGTGGCAGCCGAGGAAACCGAAACAAGATCGAGATCGAGCCATTGCGTCCTGTCAGCTATGGAGTTCTCCCCCGGCAGCTTCTGTGTCCGTAAATATAAGATGGCATTTATAAAGAGAGAAATATTCTCTTTCACCGCTGGAGAATCTAGCTTGAGCCAGCTCTTGAGCGCCCTTGACAGTGTACGCTTCGCAGATTGTTGCTTCTCCCGCTCAAATAGAAGGACCAGGTGGATGATGTATGGGAAGGCTTGCTGAGCAAAGCCTTTAATATGGGTGAGAATAGGTGGTAAGGCGCTGAGGATAATGCTTGCGGGATACGACTGCGCTAGATGCACGGTTACGTTCTGGGCCCATTTTGTGTTCTCGAACGCTTCGTTGGAGAGAGCCTGCTCTTCGTGCACGACGCTAACTGGCAAATTGTCAGAAGGCGGGATGCAATATGATGGCCACTCCGACGCAGCACGAAGATGGTCTGATAGGACCTTTTGGCAGACGACAGTCAGGTCCTCGTCGCTCTGAACCTGGGCCTCCGAGACGATCGTCCTCAGAGCTGATTCTGCCAACCCAGCCTTGTAACAGTCACTATCTGATGTCAGTGACTGGAGTAGACTCAAGAGGCCGTGCTCTGATCCAGACGCATCTAATGATACGTCGAAGTATTGTGACAGCTCAGATTCCCGCAGCAGGTCTTGGTCGACATGACCGGATGCAGCAAAGCCCCTGCCGACAACCCGGCCAGCCCAAGCAAGGTATTCATCGCTCAAACCCTGTGCTTGACAGCTTTTCCAGACGACGGCCATCAGCTCTATTGCCTCTTCATCAGAAGAAACTACGTCTATGCCGTTCGAGGCCGGAATAGAAAAGTGACCACATAGCATTTCCAACGCTAGTTTGCGCGATGGCTCATTGAGCAGCTGGGGTCCATATTCCCCATCTCGGAGAATTGCTAATAGTAGTCTACTCTCGTAGGTACCTCGCTCCGCATTTCCGGAGGACCGAACGGATGCCGCGGACCGTGTGATAACTTCGAAAGCCTCGCGTTGTTGGTCGTCTCGAAGGAGATGCGAGTCGTATCCTTCTAGATACTTGGTAAACCACGTGTGGAATCTCTGAGCTTTGTTCATAGTGGCTTTGAACTGGCTTTCCTGAGTTGTGCTAGACTGACTGGTCTCTAAAAAGACCCGAAGAGAAGCAAGCGCAGATAAGGCATAACCAGCGAGGAACGAAGGCGATCGTGACAACGACTCTTCTCCTTTCTTTATGAGGTACTGACTCAAGCCAAGAGCATCGTCTGCACATTCAGTATCGACGATTAGAGGCCGGATGGACTGCAAGAGCATCTCCAGTGGATACGAAGTCCAGGCGTGCTCGCCTGCTAGGCAAACGAGGACCCTTACTTTTCGGAGGACGGAACACATATGCAGGGAACCCAACGCTGCATGAACGCTGTTAAGTAGCCTTCTGGCGACGCTGACTACGAGCGCAGGCGTCCACAGCGTCGAAACCTCATACGGCGTACGGTTGCACAGCAGTTGTATCTCCTTTGTGAGGTACTTCGCTCGGAACATTGGCTGCTGATTTGGTGATAGCTCCATCTCTGAGTAGCCGCACTTCTTGATCTCTGCCATCGCCTCGGCAGCATATGAGAATGTCTTTTCTTTGGCCCATGCTTTCTCAATCGGATCTTCCTGGTCGATGAGGTTGAAAAAGAAGCCGATGATATCGGCGAAGTTACGATTCAAGCATTCGAAAAATACTGGCTTCCCAAGGATCTTGAGCAATCGACTTTCGCCATTCTGGTGCTGATCAGCTTTGGGTAGACTGATATCATGAGCCATACTATACGCAATCGTCTTTGAGAAATTACGTTTGATGAGCTCAGCCAGACTATCTCCAAGAGTTGTCGCCAATCTTGCCACTGCTTCACCTTGGCTGCGCATCACCATAAGTGCTACTATCTCGGACTGAGCACGTCGTAGAAGTTCCTCGAGGGACGAAAAGCCAAGTACCATGAACGGAATATCCTCGATGTCTTTGGTTTCGAGCCAAGTATAAAGGAGTTGAGGTGCAAACAGGTCGAATAGCTGCTGCGTGCTTTCTAGCCTGAGAGAGTCAGATATACTGCGTAGACAACGTGCCGCATGTCTTTCCGAACGAGGAATCTCTCCAGGTATCTCAAAGATATGGTAGATACCACGTCGCAGAAGGGTCGGCCACTCCCGTGCTAACTCTGCGAGTACAAAGAGCCGCAGAGCAATGCCCTCGAGAAAATCACTTTTGCTTGTGAGAACCCCGAGCACGTCAACCAGAATGCCGTCATGAGACTTCAAAACATATCGACCAAACAGACTGGGCAGACGAGTTCCGATGTAGTACTTGACTGGTATTGCCGCGCTCTCTAGCATGCTAAGCAGGGATTCGCTTGGCGGAGGCATTCTGATCTTGTCTGGGAACTGCTCGTTGAGTTGAGCTAGACGGAGGAGTAGTCGAGCTAGAGAGATCTGACTATTCATTGAGAGAATATTCTTCTTGAGCCCGGAATTGAGAAAATAGTGGTATAAATCACCCGCGGAAGAGGATATTTCGCCATCACTGTCGGACCATATCGGCATGAGACCATCCATCACGTCGAGACAAACGTTCAACGCAGTTTCGCAGTTAGAAAAGGCCGTGCCACCGATCAGCTCACCCATTCGAATGATAACTCTGGTAGCATCATCCGGGTTGATAATGAGGTCCGAGTCGAATAACTCTCGCATCAAGCAGCGGCACGAAAGGAGATCCTCGTCTGGTAACTCTAAGGAGTCATCGAGAAATGATGCCGGTATGAGCCCGATTTGGCCATTGTCTTCGTATAGGACGTCAAGAAACCGTAGCCTTTGAATGGTATCAGAGTAAAATGTTGCGGCTTGCAGATTGATAGAGGATTCGTGTCGAGATATTTCGACTAACTTGGAAGACGTCTTTGATCGACGGTCGTCCGAATCAAACCCGTCATCAATATCCATGAAATCATCATCATCAGATGGCTGGCTTCTGTTCGTCTTGCGAAAGGTAGCTGATAGTTCAGAGAAGAGCTGGTGCAGATATGCCCATTCCTTCCCTAATTTACTCAACTCGATGCTTGACAATGTTGGCATGTAAGGCCGAACCGACATGAGGAGACAATCGTGGAGTACCTGCCTGTCTGGTGAATTCGAAACAGCGCCCAGAGCAGTCTGAAAAACACTAAATAGGAGATGTTGGATCTCTTGCGACTGGGTTGAATCCGCCTCTACCATCTCAGGGAGAATGAGAGCACCAACAATCAATGACCGAAATACGCTGCGCAGCTTTTCTGGCGTGATTTGGGTAGAGTTATCTTTCTGCTTGTCCCATGTTTCGCACAGAGCCTTGACTTCGTTGAGCGTTGAGTAGAAGAGTTCTGTCCCAAGTTTCTTTGTGCCGTGGGCATTTGTGGTATCTCCAAATTGGGCGATTGGGGCCGCAGGCGGGGGCTGCTGATGGTGCTTGAGAGTGCCTGCAGGCTTAGAGGTATCGGGATCTAGTAGAAGCAAGTATCTAATTAGGCCCTCGCGGCCACGGAGGAGGCCTAAAGTCTCCCCAATGGGACCTGAGATAGTCTGAGATGGGGAAGACATGGTCAATCGTTGATCACCATAAGCTGCTCGAATGAGATTAACAATATCAAGCGGTATAACGTGGCTAGAGTATGTCGATATGAAAGCTGCGTCGGCTATAAATGTCTAACAGTTAGAGATGCGGTGAATTGAAACGGTGATTCCACATACCTGGATCCCACCTGAAAAACACCCAACGAATTACATGATTACAGGTCATATAACTGGCGCTCGGGAGCTGGACGTTTCGAAGATGAAGAAGTGCTGTCATCAACATGAGAGAAGAATCGACTATGGCAGCTGGCCCGTTCACGTCGGCAGTGGTAACCATGCTGCTCACATCGTCGGCGATATCCCGGTATGCCACTAGCTCATAGCTAATGATAGAATGAAGAAGAATACTCGAGGCCCGGCAGTTTGTTGCCATGCTGACAGTCCGTACTGCAACCTGCCATACCTGCTTCCAAAGCGTAGATAGGGCACTATCAGTGGCGGTCGTCTGACGAGCTAGGCTAATCAAGAGTCAATGAGAGATTTTCACGCGAGACTTGTTGAAACTGACCTTGCACAAGCAATGGTGGCCCAGGTAGATATCTTGCTATTCTTGCTGGACATTTGGCCCATTAGGAAGGATAGGAGATCTGTCATCTCGTCGATGCCAATCTCGAGCTCTGAAGCAAAGAAGGGTATGATTTGCAGTGCGGTACACTGTACAGACTGGTCGGCAGAACGCAATTTCTGACGAAGTCGACTGAAACCTGCGGTGGTTCGTTGTCTCTTCCGGGGTTGCTCACCATCAGGAGGTGCGTGTGGTTGCTGGGAACCCTTCCACAAGAGACATTCAAGAAGGGCAAGAATGTGTACAACTGCCCATTGCTTCTCGCCGTCGACATTAAAAGGGCGCAAAGAAAATAACTGCACATGGAAATCTGCCCCATTACCAAGCATGGAATATGATAGGTCGTCTTGTTGAAGCCGAGCACGCTCTTCTCGTCGAGAGTATTCGCTCCAGAATAGCTCTGCAAGGCTTTCGATATCCCCGAGGAGCGAAGGCTTCTCGTTCTGTCTGATCAAGTATTCAAGTTGCAGATTCATGTTAAACATGAGCTTGAGCATCTCAACCCGTACGCCGTTGAGAAGTGCGTCGTGCGCGGATGCCGTCTTGGTCTGCCACCATTGGCTTACTAACGGAAGACAGTCCATGGCCAAAGAGCTTGCATGAGCAATATCATCTGTCTGGGATGCCACGAAAAGCTTGTTCATCAGGGCGAATGCTAGCTGATGCAGTTGGCCTATTCCAAGCGGGCGGAGCTGGAGCACTTGGATGATAACGGTTGACACTTCCTTCGAGCGCTGCAAAAGGGGGGCATTCGGGGTAGATGCGAGGTGAAGGAGACATTGCAGGAGATCCGGTAACTGACTGCGAGTCACCCGGCTGGTCTGTTGGGATGTAAACGCGGATCTAGGCGTTGATAATGTAAGAGACATGGTCTGCGCCGTGCCGGGTGCCGGTGAAGCCCGCGATGAAGTCCGCGAAAAGGCCGAATCCCTATCGGCAGCTAGGTAGAGATTCAGGATATCGACTGCAAAATCGACGCACGTAAACCAGCCCTCGCCACCGCCCATGGCGAGAAGTTCGATATTAGCAGCATGGCTTAGGAGAGCAGTCAACGTTTTGATGTAATCTTGAATAAGAGGCGGGACCAGATCGTCCTCGGGGTGTGGTAAAGTCTGCGTGATATGGTCGATGACAGACAGGACCGTCTTCCGCTTTATCTTTCCGGCGCTCAGCTCGACGCCGAGACGGAGGGCTTCTGCGCACTTGGTGAGTCTGCCAGCGGCAGTACTTTTCCTGCTGTAGTAAGCTTGCTTCTCGAGTAAAGCGCATCGAAAGAGAGCTTCGAAAGTGATGTGATAACTCTTATCGTCTAGAATCGAGCTTGGGATTATTAACTCCAAGCCTCGGAAGATTTGGCAATGATCACGTACAAATTTGAAGCCTTGGTTTGCTCCTTGAATATATGAATCAGGTCTAAGAAAGGTAGATCAGCACCGATATCACTACTAGAACATGAGACTGTCGGGAGGCGTACCGTCTAGACCGGAGGAACGGCTAGTACTGTTGCTACTCTCGATGGCAACTGTCTCACTTTAGTATCCTTTCATCTGATCTTGTTATATAGCGATGCTTACCCCGTGCACCATCCATGGTGATCTGCCGGGATTTCTGTCGAGGTGCCATCTTGCCTTTCGCTCTTACGTACTATGCCGTACCAACCCGATATACTCATTCACGAATAGAGCACAAAACGGCGTGTGCTTGCTCTTACGAGTGAGGAAGAGACGGAGGGGGAATAGCTCCACAACAACATTCCTAAGCTTAGAAACGAAGATAGGAGCAGTTCATTTATAGTCTCAGCTCAGCGAGTGAGTGATGGGATGGCGAAGTCGTGAGAACGAGGCTCGACGATGGTCACCAACATCAGCCTGGCCTATGCTACTGGAGACCATATGAACATAGGAACGTAAGAACGTCGGCGTAGGAGCTTTAGCAGAAGGCTTTGGGGGTGCTATCTCGTCTTATATAGACCCCGTTTTGCCTTTCTTCATTATTTCATGGATGCTGAGGCAAAGTCAAAAGTTGCTTATGCTGTCATAGCGCAGGGCACAGCGTTTGTTTATTTTATTCTGAGGAAACGGTTACTGAGCTGCCTGAGCTGCCAAGCCTGGGCTGCCTGTTACTGGGGTATTGCGGCTGGACCTCGATTTTGCCGATGGAATTCTGCTGACCGCCTTCCTTAATAGGGGATGTAAATATCGAAATGCGAGGTGAGCTTCCAGGCACGTACAGAGCTGACAGCCGCTAGGGACTAGGGTGCTTAGTGGGCTACAGTACCCAACGCAGTACCTAAACGTGGGTCTCAGGTGGGTACCATAGCTTAGCTTAGCTTGACACGTCCAGCTTCATTTTTTTGTTCTGCTTCGTGCATCTTCTCGTGGAATTCTCTATGCCGATTGCTTTCGCCTCTTTTCGCTGGCCAGAGACGCGTCTTTCATCAGCACGTGTACGACTCCTAATCCGATACCCGAGCCAGCACACTACCTAGACCACCCGAACCCTGCGTACCTGTTCCATCGCGAGTCTCCCAATCTCCAGTCGCGCAACGATGCGATAGGAATATACCAACAATGGCGGACGAGGGCAGCCTGGAGGTCATCCAGGCCTTACTCAGGGAAATAAATATCGTAGTCGACGCCCTCAAGGAGGATCGGGAAAACTTAGGCCGAGAAGCGTTGTTCGAGCTTGGCCGGTCCCCTCTGTTGGACCTCTTGCGCGAAAGGTTCCGAATCTTTCTAGACAAGCCTGCAAGGAAACAAGGGAGCCGAGATGCTATCTTGTCTGGTTTGTTCTCCTCCTTCACCCGTATACCTGGTCTTGTATGCTGACGACTCATGTGCAGGCAGAGTCAAGATTTCTGGCGAAGAATACTCCTTCAATAAAGACTTCCAAGAGCTTACTCTACAGGTCGCCGACGAGCTCGATCTGGACGAGATCGAAGCCGCTAAGCTCGCCATCCTTGCCGAAGATAGCGAGACCGCCTTGGGACGTTCGAGACGAGAATGCGCCATAATCCTCTTCCATACCGAGAGGGTCCATATGCTCAAGTGCGTTCTCTTGCTCCTCCAGCTCATTACGGATGAAGACCAGCTTCTTGACGAAAGCGACAACGAAGGATTCGGAGATCTTGTTCAATATGTCAGCCAGGCCATACTTCGCGAGGGCGTCCCAGGCGCTAGGAGGGACCCAAACAAGCCGAGATTTGTGCCCATCTGCATGGCCGCAATGAGTGACATTAGGATGTGGCTACAAAAGCTCACCGAGCGGGTTGCGAGCGCGGCAGTCCTGGGCCGCGCCGAAGAAGCGCAATTTCAAGAGTCTATCGAGTTCACCTATCTAAGCTTGATTCAGCAGCATGAGTTCCTCTCTGTCATTCTCAGCTTTGCGATTGAAAAGCACGCGGCAGTCGAGCAAGACTTTACCGACTTCCTTCAAGTACTGAAGCAAGCTACCAGATATGACGCCCCCCTGAGTGAGTCTTTTATTTTGATATATAACAAGTCATCTAATAGTGTTATGACGTTCGGCTAACTGTGACAGTCCATCTTATGCCAGTACTCGGCCAGTATATCACCATTTTCGGTTCGACTGAGGGCAGTGGGAGTGTGGAAGAAGCGAGAAACCTCAACAAATTCGTCTGCCAGCACACAGAAAACGACGGGCGTACCCTGCCTTTCCTCAACGGCGCGATAAGGGCCTGGTGGATCGCTGAATATAGCGGCTGGTATATGGAAGACGCTGCCGGCTCCGGCCTTCCCAATATTGACATCGACGAAGGTAAGAATGCCGCTACCTGACGATTTGTAACGCGACTAATAAGTGGAAAAGAGGATAAGCAAAGGTCAAAACAATTTACCGAAGCATTGAAGGATGGGGCGTTCGATTTCATGCTTGCGGTCGTTGCCGATGTAATGGCGTCTGAATGGGAGGATGCCGCGCGAAAATCTCTACGACAACTGCTCCGAAAGCGAACACCAACATTGCCCACCGAGGCTGTTACGTTTTCTGTATATCTGCAGAGCCGTCTGGCTTCAAAATTCGAGGCGTTTGTAGACGCGTTCATATCAAACATGCCTGATGTACTCCGAAGACTAAAGATCGAGGAGGATGAGCAACGCCAGGCCAATCAAGCCCAGGAGCAAGACTATGACCTAGAACGGTTTCTTCTCATTATCGCATACTCTTTCGAAGGCCGGCCGAATGCCGCGGACGGGTTCTGGGAAGACCCCGAGAACAACCTCGCAGGGTTTCTCCAATGGGCATCTCGAAGGGCAACGACGCCAGTTCAGGCGGCATTCTGTGAGATGCTCCAGTCACTATCCGAGGACTCAGAATCGGCGACGGCTGCGCATGAATTCCTCCTCGACGAAGGCCATCAGATTCGAAAACCCCTTACCATCACATGGTCCCACATCTTCAGCGAGTTGGACTACTTCGCCCAGAAAATCAGGGAGAAGCCGGCTGCGGTCCAGGCTAGCGGGCAGAGGCCTGGGAAACCCGGCAACGAGCAGGCCGAAACTGAACCGGAATTCGCGGCCATGCTGGAATCCTATCTAAGGTTGATGGCCAAGCTCGCTACGCAAAGTGAGGCCGCGCGTATGTATCTCCTTGCGCAACCACATCCAAAGCTGCTTGACGTGCTCTTTCAAGTGATTAGCAGTTTGGTTACTCCTCGGATCAGGGCATGTACATTCAGAGCTTTGACCTCCATCGTTAGCCGGAAGACTATTAGCCAAAGCTATGAGATGTGGGAATCCCTGGAAGCATGTATGACAGGACGCTTTTTCTCGCCGACATCAAACAGATCCTTGAACTCCTCTGCAGCTGCTCCACCGCCATCTTTCTATATGGAGGGACTTTTTCAGGAGATGAGCCCGCACGTCGAGGACGCCAGTGCCTTCATCCAACTCCTAGTTGCTCTGACGTCTCTTCCGGAAGGGCTAGCTCCTTTGAATGATGTCCTGCCGTATCCCGAAGACCTAGGCGCATCCACTCGGATTCGCCCCGGAATCGACCCTTACATCGACTTTACTCTAGGGCACATGTTCTCCTTGCGAGTCCAGGAAGTCCCAGAAGTCACACAGCAAAGGCTGCTGCGACTCTGCTGCTTGGATTTCGCATATACAAGCATCTCCATTTTCAACGAGGATCTGATTGTATTCAGCAGCGAGGCTAATTTGAACGTGGATTCCGCCATCCACAGCAGAAGCCTCGAGAGCTATGTCACTCATCACCCATTCGCTAGGGTCATGGAGTGGATGTATGATGACAAGTTCATAAAAGGCATATTGAACACGATTCACCAGAGCCCCGACGATATGGGAAAGGCCGCGCCAGGATCTCCCCTCATGCTCAGCGTGTTGCGGGCCGTCGAACTCGTCTCGAAGGCCCTGGACCTCCAAGCTACGTATATCGACCTTGTCCGGCCTATCATGAAGCCGCAGGCCCGCACGCAGAGCCGGTCGCCATATATACCAGCATCGAACGGGACTTTTGCTTCGATAGAAGACGGTCTCATGACGAGCATGACGCTGATGTCCGACCTGGGTAACTACTGCGGCATAGGGCATCCAGACTTGACCTTGGCCAGCTTGAAACTGCTGGAGAAGATTTCGGCTTCGCGGAGAGCGATCTCGGTCTGGCAGTCTGGTTCACCGGACCGGATACAGCGCAACAAGGCTATCATGGCGTTAGAGGAACATGGTGATGGAGCTGTTATGGCCGGGGCATTTATTACCGAGCTGAAGACCCCCCTGGATTTCCGAAGGGAAGCCGATTCGCCCGACTACCTGACCAAGATCTATATTCTCGACTTCATCTACTCTTGCCTGCAGGCTAGCTCGGATCGGCCCACTATAGCTCACCTCCTCCTTGGCTTTCGCTGCGAGGCCAACAGCCTTGAAATTGAGCCAGGCAGTCCATTCGACCAGAGATCATCCCTATTTCACACGTTATTACCTGTGATTCTGGAGGTCCCCTCGACAAATGAAGAGGGTTCAATGGTTCAATGGCTTGTGAATCTGAAATACAAAGTGATGCGGATTTTCAGAATACTCTGGACTGCTCCGCTCTCAGCGAGGATCGTTCTCGATGAGCTCCGAGAAAATGACTTTCTTTTCCACATCCTACTCCAAGGACTCGTGGCACAACAAAATATGCTATGGAATGGGCTCGAAGCCAACGACCCAGACTTCCTCACGACCGCCGCGGCTCAAGGATACGTTGATCACCTCTCGATGAGGGCGATGGCTCTTGAGTACATAACCCGTGAGCTTTGTAGTGTTTCTCTGGGCGACAGACCAACACTCAAACGACAGATCTTCGACGCCCTTAGCGGCCAGATCAAGGTCGATGGCTCGGAGGTGATAACCGTTCCTTCAGTATTCGACTTTCACGACTCTCTCGCCCAAGAAAACAACCTCGCAACAGGCTTTCCAGAAGGACTAGAGACTTATCGTGATCTAGACTTAAGGCCATGCTTGCAAGAGGACGACGACTCGAATCATATTTACAACTTGGACAAGGTTCAGGAGATGTTGCTCTTGAAACGTAACGAGAGCCGCACGTCCGGCCAACTTATTATGCATCAGGATGGCTCACCCACAGAAGATCAAGAAGCTACACTGATGCTCTATCTACAGTACCTCAACCGGTTCACGCAGGTTAAATCACACAACCTCAAGGGTCTGAAGGCGTGGGCGAAGCTCATGATGGTGATGACGAACTGCAACGACTTCCAAGGGACGAATAAGGTGTCCTTCATTCTACAGACATTACAGGCCACCCTCCCCAGCCTTGAGATGTATGCTTCGGATAACCCCAGCGCCGCTTACGAGCTAGGCAAGCTTGCCAAAGTACTGTCGTTCGAGCTAGATTTCGCGACGATGGCTTCGACCGACAGGCAGGGCCGAGCGGTAGAGAATCTGATCAGCGACAAGCTTTTCCAGCTCCTTCAGATATGCCTGAGCGCAATCACAAAATGGGTTGGCAACCAGGAGTTGCGCTCGGTTTACTACAGCATATGCTATCGCCACTTGACTGGGCTTACGGACCACGGAGAAGGGGTTTCATCAAGCCTGCGGAAGACAGCCAAAACCATACAGGCGTTCGGTGAGAAGTTGCTCAATGTCATCTGCGACGACGCATTCGGTGGCGACGCGGGATGCCAAACGACGGCCCTGGTCCTGCTGGGGACGTTGGTCCAGCTTGGCAAACAAGAGAACAGCAACTTCGTGGTAGAGGCGCTCAACAGGCTGAACTTCATCGGCCTTCTGGTCGATTCTTTGCGAAGCGTGCTGGTAGAGTGGGAGGAAGTCAACATGCAGAGTAAGTTTACCGTCGTACTGCTCGTATTATCACGGGACTGCGCTATCACGAGGGCGGCAAATTTTTAACAGGTGTTTTGTAGGCGATCCGAATCAGGAACATTACCTGAGGGCCAAACTCATGCTTCTGCTGCAGTTATGCCAGACGCGGGAGGGCGCCAAGAACGTGCTGCATGCGAACCTGTTCAGCGCGGTCGAGCAGTCGGGGCTGTTCTCGGTGGACCCGGAACTGCAGGTCAACTCGTCCGACAGCAGGGCTCTGGAGAGGCACTATACTCTGCTGGTCAAGGTGGCGCGCATCATCGGGGCCGCCATCGTCAGTCGGGGGTCGCATAACGTGCTGCAGGGCAGAAGGTTCTTGACCGACCACAGGATGCTCGTGATGCACGTCCTCAAACGGTCGGCCGGCATTGGAGCAGGGGGCGGCAAGACGGACGAGCTGCTTTCGGAACGGGTCGACGAGCTGGCCGAGGCCTTTATGATCGTCATTTCTGCCACCGGATTTCTCGACGTAAGTCCAGACTGTTCCTTTTTCTTCTTTTCTTTTCTCTTATTCCTCTTTTTCCCCCTTGCATTTTCATATACATTCAGGAGAAGACTCATAAGCTAACATTACCTGTTTACCTATAGAACGACATGGTAGTGGAGGACAGGAGACCTACGCAGGTCCTATTTCACTAGTAATAATATGGACAGTCTGTTGAGAATTATACGACGATCTATAGACTTAGACGATGCAGTTGAGCCTTACGCTCGAGCGGGTGGTGCGCGTAGAGCAACGCTACTCCCGAAGGCCTACCTAATGACCATATCAACCACCGAGGTGCCTCTTACGCTCCTACAGGTAGATATAATGCTAGCAAGAAAGAGGATGGCTCTCGGTGTGTCACCATTGACAATGATCATTACCTAGCTGTCACACAGCATGTAGCTTCGCCAAGACATAGACGGCGCGATACTACCGTTGGTATCTGTATTCTCGATAAAAGAAAAAAAAAAACAATGCATGAATGGCATGTGGTGGAAGTACGATCGTAAGACGGAAGACGTCTAGAATGTCTTTGACGGATCTGATTTTGCCTAGAGTTGCCACACGAGCTGCGATATCTGAAGAGAAGCTGATTGGCCGTGGAGCGCAAGGCCTCTACTCCGGACGGGCTTGGACTAGCCGGGCAGTGGGCAGTCTAGTATGTTTGCGGACTTCGTGGGATTGTCGAACTATGTTAGTTTACGGTGCTCGACTCCTCGGGACTTGGCCTGGGTAGCCGTTGGCTTGGTATCGGTTGATGTTGCCGCTACGTACTACATACCTAATGTATGTAGTAACTGCCATGGCGTACGGGACGTGTGTATGGCCAACACCTGTCAAGCCCCTTGGCGTTGGTAATAAGAAGCCGTAGCCTATCAAAGTTTTTCCCAGCTAGCCCTCGGCTATTCGCTAGCATCTTGCCCCAGACCCCGTCTGACCCTTAGCTGGATGGAGAAGTTAGCAAGCCTGTCTCTCCCACTCCAGTCCACTTTACAAGGCCTCGCTGCGACCATCTATCTGAGTCCATCTGAGTCCATCTGAGCCATTGAATCTGCGATTCTCTCCCGTCGCCCATCACACGTCCAATACCCCCCCCGTGTTTCCTTCTGGCAGTTGGCCAGGCCGCCTATGCCGTTTGCAGACACTCGGTCTCGATGGTTTCCGTCACACGGCAGGCCGGTGCCATGTCTCGGTAACGTTAGCTGGTTGGTCAATGGGCAAAATAACGATGATCATGGCGATTGAGGAATCAGGCATCTGCATTCGACCTTGGAGCAGAGAATGGCCGGTCGCCCCCAGCACCAACAATGAAACATCACATGTGATATACGTGCTGCTGGTAGTAGTATTCGGTGCAATTGCTGTGCGACCGTCTCCTGAATCTACCACATCGCAGAGCCCTACGCCGCTATACCGACGCCCCAAGCCTTACTCATTGGCTCGGTGCGGTGATGAGCGGCCGAAGAAAGTCCAGACATCGCAGACAGAGCATCTGCTTACCTACTCGTGTGGGCAGCTCGTTAGCAGGCGGCCAAAGTAACCCTGGCCGGGGTCTGAGGACATCCCAGCCTTTGCCTGCCTATCAGCCACCCGGCCAGCCCAGCAGGGCCAAGGCCCAATCTCGGTCAATGATATGCACCCGTTGCTGGGTAGGCTGACAAGAACAAAGCAAGCAGAGAGCGAGGGAGAGAACACATAGACAGAGAGAGAGACACGAGCTGGAGAGATAAGCCAGCCCCCCCCCCCCCCCCCCCCCCCGCCACTTTGCACAGAGGCCAGCAAGGGACCACACGAATGGTTTGGCTTCTCGGAATAGATTCGATGTTAGCCTGCTCTGCTACGTAGTAGTAACCAGTACAAGGGTCGAGCTGACGGCCCTGACAGGCTGATAAGTTACGAGACCCTCTCGTTACTCGCAGATCGCTTGACCCCAATCTACATTTCAATGGTATATATTACCTGAGCATCACCGCAGCCGAGTCCACACCCGGTCAACGTCCCTCCCCCCTCGCTCTCCTCATTCTCAATATTCGACAACGCGCAAAGAGGTCGTCGCCTTCTTTCGTGTCACCCAACGACTCGAATTTTTTTAACAGAATTGGGAGCAACTCGGAACAGAGCGCCATCATGGACAATCACGGCGTCGTCCACAGGTCGACGTCCTCGTCCCCCTCGGGGGACAAGGAAAAAATGTCGTACAGCGACGTCGACGTCGACGCCAGCCACCGCGGCATCGAGACGTCGGCCGAGACGTCGCTGCAGCGCGGCCTCAAGGCCCGTCACATTACTATGATCGCCATAGGCGGCGCTATCGGCACAGGTCTCATCATCGGCACTGGCAAGGCCCTCGCCCAGGCCGGCCCCGGCTCCATCTTCATATCCTACTCCATCGTCGGCTTCGTCGTCTACCTCGTCATGGCCGCTCTCGGCGAGATGGCCGCCTGGCTTCCCATGTCCGCCGGTTTCACCGGTTACGCCTCTCGATTCTGCGACCCCTCGCTCGGTTTTGCTCTCGGTTGGACGTAAGCTATACCAAAATTTTTTTATTTGCCTCCCCTCTTCGCGACCCAGTCTTAACGGCCGCCCGCGCCCGCGCCCGCGCCGTGCGACGTGACCACCACCCACCCCTCCGAGGTATTCAGTGAGGCTAACCTGCAAAACTTGTCGCAACACAGCTACTGGATGAAATACATCATCGTCACGCCCAATCAGCTTACCGCCGCCGCTCTGGTCATCTCGTTCTGGCTACCTCACGATCGCGTCAACCCGGGCGTCTGGATCGCCATATTCCTCGTCGCCATCATCTGCATCAACTACTTCGGCATTAGGTTCTTCGGTGAATTCGAGTTCTGGCTGTCGAGTTTCAAGGTTCTCGTCGTCGTCGGCGTCATCCTTCTCGCCCTCATCATCGCGGCGGGCGGCGCCGACGGAGACGCGCGAGGATTCCGATACTGGAACGACCCTGGGTACGTACCTCTCGCGGCGATCCCCAGCGCAGACGCGCAATCACTCGGTAGTGCGGTGGAACGGTGATAACTGACTAGACTTGCAGCGCATTCCGCCCTTACCTCGCGACGGGCTCGTGGGGCGAGTTCCTGGGCTTCTGGTCCACCATGGTGACGGCCACGTTTGCCTACCTGGGTACGGAGCTGGTGGGTGTGACGGTGGGCGAGGCGCAGAACCCGCGCAAGACGATCCCGCGCGCGATCCGGCTCACCTTCTACCGTATCGTCTTCTTCTACTGCATCAGCATCCTGCTGATCGGCATGTGCGTGCCGTACGACTCCGAGGACCTCGCCTTCGCCAACGGCGTGTCCAACAACGCCAACGCGTCGCCCTTCGTGGTCGCCATCAAGCTGGCGCATATTCCCGCGCTCGACCACATCCTCAACGCCTGCATCCTGCTCTTCGTCTTCTCGGCCGCCAACTCAGACCTGTACATCGCGAGCCGGACGCTATACGGGCTCTCGTCGGACGGCGCCGCGCCGTCCATCTTCCGCCGCACCAACAAGAACGGCGTGCCGCTGTACTCGCTGCTGGCGTCGGCGGCGTTCGGGCTGCTGGGCTTCCTTAACGTGTCGGACGACTCCAAGGCCGTCTTCACGTACTTCGTCAACCTGACGACCATCTTCGGGCTGCTAACGTGGGTCTCGATCCTCGTGACGCACATCTACTTCGTGCGCGCGCGGCGCGCCCAGGACCTCGGCGACCACGCCATGCCATACGTCGCGCCCCTCGGCATCTACGGCTCGTACGGCGCCCTCGCCATGTGCTGCCTCATCGCCCTGACCAAGAACTACGACGTCTTCGTCGGCGACTGGGGCGAGAAGTACCCGACCTTCATCACGGGCTACCTCGGCATCCCCATCTACCTCGTCCTCATCTTCGGCCACAAGCTCTGGACCAAGAGCAAGGGCGTCCGCCCGCACGAGTGCGACTTCTACACCGGCAAGGACGTCATCGATCGCGAGGAGGAAGAGTTCCTCGCCGCCAAGGCCGCGGAGCGCGCGCAGCGCCCAGAGAAGGCCGGGTCCTTGTTCTACCGGCGCTTTGTCTCGTGGCTGTTCTGAGGCGATTTTTTTTCCTTTTTTCTATAAGAGGACGCTTCTATTGGGGTTTTATCGGGCGGGTATAATGGCGGGAAACTGGATGGCATGTATTTATTGGTTTCTCGCCGTTGTTGGCGAGAAAGGGACAAATTACCCTAGATACCTTCTTTTTATTTATTTTTCTATCTGTATATACAACTCTACACCCCAAATCCCGTGTTCATATAGTGTCTTACGCCATGATGAATCATGCAATGGAATCGAAAACTATATCTTGCAACTCTATGGAACTTGTTACTCGTACGGGTCTAACTAGGTGGCTGTCTGGTGGCTGTTTACGCTTGTCTTAGGTACGATTCAAGGAGACGAGAGAGGGAAAAAGAGAGAGCCCTGAGCTCCTACATCACAGTTTGGGGAGAGGGGAGAGGCTGGGAAGCGGGTGGCGACATGTCCCTCGACGTACATGTGGTGGGACAAGGAGCAAACGTCTGAGTATACGACGAGCGCTTCAAGCTCTTGTGTTACGCAAGAGTTGCGATATTTTTATTCGTCTGTTTGCTAGGTCGAGTTTCCCACCTGCATCGAACACGCATAGAACACTTCTATGTATCCTCGACCGTGTAACGTCATGGATTTGAAGTCATGGTTATGAGAGATATCTACCAAGGGTATCGTTGCCTACCAGCCCTATATCCCTCTGCCATCCTCTGCCGTTACTCGTCCTTTATTTTTAGGACCCGCCACGTGGGATCTACAGAGACTCGCCTAGCTGGAGGTAGTTTTTTTGCTTGCAACAAGATGTCCGCGGACCCAGTTCGAAGGATCGGATCGCCCGCGAGGATAGGGGCCGCCCCTCCTCTTCCGCGTTCTGATCATCTCGTTGGGCAGAAGTGCGACGGCGTGAATGATTGCGGCTTCGGTGCACACCGAGTCGACGCAGACGATAGCTTGGCTCTCGGCCTCGAAGCTTGGAGGTCCTAGGACGGGCTGGACGTACTGACTGGTATCTACCATGTCCCGTCAAAGCGTTGAGCCGCGCTTCCGGATCGCCAACAACCCTGCATCACCATCCTCTACAGTGCTGGTGCCGACAACCGGCTCCTTCGAGCAGCCGGGATGCGTCGTGATCCGGTAGTCTCAGTCCTAGGAACACCGGGATCAGGGGCCAAGCTGGTGGCAATATCTTGGTCTTCGAATATACGGCATTCCTTTCCTTCTAGGCGTGTTCGATGAGGCTTGGCATTTTCACAGACAGGTAGAGCATGCTGGTTGCGAGGACGAGGCTCGGTGACTGATAACGCAGCAAGGCCACGAGCAGGTATATACAGTTCGGGCGGTGACAATAATAAATTCTTTCCGTAGGTCAACTGCTGCTGTCTATACGACGAGATACCATCTTTCTGTAGCCCAACTATACCGCGTAGCCTGATCTAGACACCGAAATACAACAAGAAGCTAAGAGTGGAAAGGCCAAGAGGCTATTGATATAGGCAGCAGTGCCAATGTCGAGGCCGAGATGATAGTGGGTTGCTACTGAGGATAGCTAAGTACAGGCGCGGGGGGTTCGAGGAGAGGATGATGCCCATGTAGGGCAAAAAGACATGCTCATGCCCTGTTTCTGTACGACTTGAAGATAGGTCATAAACCCTGGGACGACGAAATGAGGTATGTGGAAGCGTGAGAGAGGGACAGTCGAAAAAAGAGAAAAGGGGGAAATTTCAAAACGAACGGCTTGGGCGGGATTCGAACCCACGGCTCTTCCTGTCATCTGTCCGTAATACTAGAAGACGATGAAACGAGCTTACCACTGCACCTCCAAGCCCTTGTTACGACTGTCGCCTGCTGGTGAAGAAGAGCCTAGCAATTTAGAACTATGACTACCTACCTGGTTGCTTGGTATGGCGCTTGCCTTTGTTGCTTTTTAACTGCGGTTGTTTATATCTAGGGCCCCGAAATGCACGGCAGACAAGATCATCACGACTGATCCAGTAATCTACTAACACAAGAGAGTGCCTCCCTGCACGTACATGCACAGAAGAAACACAGAGGAGCATGCATCAGGCAGATGAGGCTATCCAGAAGACGACCACCATGACTGTAGATGTGTAGATATCTATGTAGAGACTTCACTCTAGGTAGACTAACCTAGACACCCAAGGTATCCAACGTGGACAGCACATCCTCCAGAGTCTCAGCAGCGACACTCCCCCCTTTTACTTTACTTTTAAGTTCTTTCGCAACTCCGAGTATATCTGCCGAGGAGTGCACAAACCGCTTCCTCATCCCTGGATTCGCGTTCTCCAGAAGCGCCGTAGCAAGCTGCAAGACATCCGCCTGGAAGTCGAGGAGCGTCTCCGAGTCCTGCGCCTCGCCTTCCATGGCGGGAGCGTCGTACGCCGCCACGGCAGTCACGACGCCCATCCAGTCTTCGGGCGTGCTGCCCTCGCTCTCGACCACGATCTGCAGCACCAGGGCGATGCGGGTGCCGCGGATGAGGTCTGCCTCGGGCAGCGAGGAGGAGGCAGACGTCGTCGAGCTCTCCTCGAGGATCTTGAGCAGGTCCGCCGACAGCACCCTCCACCCGTCCTGCGCGGCGAAAGCCTCGATGCCGCGGGGAATGCGGAGCACGCCCTCGAACGCGGCGAGGACGGGGAGCCGGTAGTCGAGGCCACCCTGGTGCTGCGACGCGCTGCCGCTGCCCTGGTACAGCTCGACGAACATGTCCATGAGGGCCGCGGCCTCCTTGCGCAGGGCGTCGCCGTCGTCGTCGCGGACCCAGAGCGCGAGCGCGCGGACGGCCGAGAGCACGAAGGCGTCGTCGGCGGCGGGCCCTTCGGCCGCGTCCCACGCGAGCGTCCGGCGCGACCCGAACTCGGTGTGCGCATTGCCGGCCCGTGCCGCCGGGTGCAGCCCCCGCGCGCCCGCCATCGACGCGTCCCACCGGTCCCGCAGGTACTCCATCGTCGCCGACAGCGCCTCGCCGATCGACGTGCTCAGCTTGAGCACGAGCTCGGGCGGCATCTGGAGCCGGGACTGCGTTGTCGTTGTCGAACTCGAGGTCGCGCCGGAGGCGGTAGTAGTGGTGCCATCCAGCTCCTCCATCAACGCGATCAGCTGCCCGATGAACGCCGTCAGGATGTCGAGGGCCGAGGTGAGGCGCTGCGAGATCCGCGGGTAGTCCGGGTCGTTGAGCTTTTCTAGGAGCGAGGGTAGGGTCGCGCGGAGGTCTGTTAGGATGAGGTTGATGAAGAGGTACGAGAATGGCTTTGAAGACTCCTTATCGTCTAAGAACAGCACTTGGGGCGTGGACTCCGGATATATGAGTAGGAGCGCGCCCGCGCAGTTCGTGTAGGCAGAACGGCTTGCCGCGTTCGGGCGGTTTGTCGATAGGTTCCGCATGAGCTTCGCTACCGAGCCAAGCCATTTGGGATTTTGCGGTATGAGCTATTGGGCTATGAGGACGAAGTTCATACCAATGAGTGCTCGTGGGTAGTGGGAAACTTACACGATCGTCCAGGTTCCGTAACACATGAGATACGAACTCCAGGAGACTCGTCGCATCGGTGCCGATAAAAGATGAGACAAAAGCCTGGATTCCTCTGTCGATTTTGGCACGCATCTCCTCTCTTGACTGGCCATCCTCAAGGCCTGTGGTGCCCTTTTCCCAGGCCCAGATGAATATCGTCAGAATATGCGAATGCTCCGGGGCGATCTCTATGAGCGGGGACCAGTCATCGACATCAAGGCTGACGAAGGCCTTGGCACCTTCAGGCACGGTAACTAAAGTGAGCAATGTCTCTATGATGATCCGAGTTGTCTCTGGGGAGCTTGTCTCAAGTCAGCAAGTATGCACACCTAGGTATGCCATAGACAAGCAAAGAGAGTGACTTACCTATAGAGCACGGCAGTCGCCAGTCTCGGTATTCTGCCGATGAGTTTATTATCCTGCTTTGCCTCATCGGGCAGCAGGACCGCAAAGGTGTGAACGACGGCGATTGCCAGGTCTAGCATGTCCTTCGAGCTCTTCTGGTCTGGGCCAGATTGGGTACCGGTCCGTAGTAGCCGGTCGAGAAACTTGGGCGAGATGGAGTCCCATAACGAGACGATGACTTCTTTCTCATCTTGCAGCTCTGGTGAGTTGTCCAGGACTGACCTTAGGAGAGCCAGGCCGACAAATCGGGAGGTGTCATCTCTGTTCTTGAGGAGCTGCTGGATCTTCTCTATGGACGGAGCTTGGCTTGAGGCTGGCGCGTTCTCGTCGTCGCTTCGTACTTGCAGCTTTGAGACATCTGGAACATCCATAGCTTTCTAGGGCTCCCATTTATATGGGAAGGTATCTTCAAGTTAAGAGCATCGCCGGTCTGTTGGATTCGATACTAGGTGGGCATTTGGCGTCCAATTCTTTTACCCTGGTAGCTTTTCTAGATCGAAGAAAATATTTTATATATTTTGTTGAATCAAAGACGTTTATGCTTTCTGCGCTTGGGAGTAAGTTATAGATTTCTCCTCTTGCGTTCTCGAATGTGAATATTTGTCTGGCTGTCTGGTCACAACTAAAAGAAGCTGGTAACAATGTCGTAACAACCTCTGTGCTCTTCCCCTTATCGTTATCATTGGTGCGATATCCTTATCGCTACGTGCATACAGCGGCCTGCAGCCTGCAGCCAGCTAATAATAGGTGCAGTTCCAGCGATTATGACCCCTACGTCGCCGATCGCAGTGTCCCCCGTAACACGACGCGCCGCATTGAAATCTGTCTCGATATCGCGAAATCGCGGAAACGGTCCGACAGCATAGCGTGGACGCTGCGACATGGCAGATCGCATCACCGGGCCTTCGAGATGGCAAGCAGCAGGAATTTCGTAAACACCCGCGAGGGGGAAGGCTCGTCTTCCTCCTCGTGGTCGCCGCACGACCCGCCGCCCCCGACTAATGACGATGACGAGAGGGACGAGCTCGACAACCTGTTTGACGGTAACGATGGCGATGTTATGGGCGAGGACCCGATGAACGAGGAATTGGCCGAGCCGATGAGCTTCAAGAGGAAGCAGAAGCAGTCGGTGTTCTCGCAGCCCGGTCGGCTGCTGTCCACGCTGACGGGTAACCGCCTGGGATCGCCGCATTCCGGCGCCGCAACCCCGACCAGACTGCTGACCCTGAACACCGGACGGGACGAGAGCATCTCCAATGCGCCGAACGAGCCGAATACCCCCAACGCCCCCAAAGAGGGTGCCCCCCTCGATTGGTATGTCGAGGGTCCGGGCCGAAGAGTAGGGTACGAGGACTTGACGGCCATCGACTGGATCTTCGAGTACACGAAAGAGCGACAACGTCTGCGGGTCCTGTACTCGAGCGCCACGGGCATCGTCGGATACATACAACAGCTGCTGGACTCCAGCCAGACCTGGGTGGTGCTCGTGCTGACGGGAATTGCCGTGGGTACACTGGCGGCTGGAATAGACGTGGCCTCGGACTGGCTCGGAGATATCAAGACGGGATACTGCGCTTCCGGCCCCGAAGGCGGCGCGTTCTACCTGAACAAGCAGTTCTGCTGCTTCGGCTACGACCAAGGCGCCAAGTGCTTAGGGTGGAAGCCCTGGGCTGCGGCTCTAGGGGTAGGGTCAGGCGCTGGGAAATGGATTATAGAGTATCTCTTCTTCCTGTTGCTCTCAGTGGGTGCCCCTGGGCTTATTCTATGTACATGCTGGACAGCTAACCCACCTGAAGGTAACTTTTGCGCTCTGCGCCGGATTTCTGGTTAAAGAATATGCGATCTACGCTAAACACAGCGGTATACCCGAGATAAAGACGGTGTTGGGAGGATTCGTTATTCGGCGCTTCTTGGGGGCCTGGACTCTAGTTACGAAATCTTCGGGATTGGTATGTTCTATACTGACATACCCGTGTCATATTCGAAATGGGTCACTGACTGAGAGATAGTGTCTGGCTGTTGCGTCGGGCATGTGGTTGGGAAAGGAAGGCCCCTTGGTACACGTCGCCTGCTGTTGCGCCAACGTGTTCATCAAGTTATTTCCAAATATCAACACGAATGAAGGTCGGTGCTATTTATAAACGCTGAAAATCCCGTACGGTTGCTAACTCGAGAGTAGCACGAAAACGAGAAGTCCTGTCTGCAGCTGCGGCGTCAGGAATCTCCGTAGCATTCGGATCTCCTATCGGAGGTGTGCTGTTCAGTCTCGAGCAGCTTTCTTACTATTTCCCCGACAAGACCATGTGGCAGAGCTTCGTGTGTGCCATGACGGCAGCCGTCGTGCTGCAGGCCTTCGACCCATTCCGATCTGGCAAGCTTGTGCTATACCAGGTCAAATTCAGCACCGGGTGGCACGGTTTCGAAGTCATCCCTTTCGCCTTTCTAGGCATACTAGGTGGTATATACGGCGGCCTTTTCATCAAGGCCAACATGCGCGTGGCACAATGGAAGAAGTCGGCGTCTTGGCTTCCGGGACCCCTAACACAAGTCGTCCTGGTGGCCCTCCTGACAGCCCTCATCAACTACCCTAATTTCTACATGCGAGCCCAGTCCTCAGAGCTGGTGTCCTCGCTCTTCTCCGACTGCGCGCTAGTGCTCGACGACCAGTTCGGCCTCTGCAGGAAGGGCGCGGCGACGGCCGGCACCATCGTGCTGCTGCTGTTCGCGGCCATCCTGGGCTTCTTCCTGGCGTCGGTCACGTTCGGGCTGCAGATCCCGGCGGGCATCATCCTGCCGTCGATGGCGATCGGGGCGCTGTCAGGGCGGGCGGTGGGCATCGTGATGGAGATCTGGCAGCACAACCACCCGGGCTTCTTCGCGTTCGGGACGTGCGACGCGGGGCGGGCGTGCGTGACGCCGGGGGTGTACGCGATGATCGGGGCGGCGGCGACGCTGGCGGGGGTGACGCGCATGACGGTGTCGATCGTGGTCATCATGTTCGAGCTGACGGGGGCGCTGACGTACGTGCTGCCCATCATGGTGGCCGTGATGCTGTCCAAGTGGGTGGGCGACGCCTTCTCGCGGCGCGGCATCTACGAGAGCTGGATCCGGTTCAACGAGTACCCCTTCCTCGACTCGGGCGACGAGGGCGGCGGCGCCCAGCACGTGCCCGACATGCCGGCCTCGCAGATCATGACGCGTGTCGAGGACCTGGTCGTGCTGACGGCGACCGGCCACACCATCGCCAGCCTGCGCGGCGTGCTCGCCTCGTGCGACTACCGCGGCTTCCCCGTCGTCGGCGACCCGCGCGACGCCGTGCTGCTCGGCTACATCAGCCGCGCCGAGCTGGCATACAACCTCGCCGCCGGCACGCGGCCGCCGCGCTCCCTGCCGCCCGAGGCCGAGGCCTTCTTCGCGCACCAGCCCCTCGCCGACCCCCGCGCCACCCTCGACCTCCGCCCCTGGATGGACCACACCCCGCTCGCCCTGCCCGCCCGCGCCAGCCTCCACCTCGCCGTCTCCTACTTCCAGAAGCTCGGCC
The DNA here is from genome assembly GCA_022432365.1 of Hypoxylon sp. FL1284. Taxonomy (NCBI): domain Eukaryota; kingdom Fungi; phylum Ascomycota; class Sordariomycetes; order Xylariales; family Hypoxylaceae; genus Hypoxylon; species Hypoxylon sp. FL1284. Next base: position 1,616,900 of record JAJJXE010000002.1, read on the forward strand.
TCCGCTACGTCCTCTTCACCGACCGCGGCGCCCTCCAGGGCCTCCTCACCAAGAAGGACTGCTGGTACGTCCTCAACGGCGCCGAGGACGCCCGCGCTGACTCGCCTTCCGCCCACCACAGGAACGGCTTGGCCGGGCACGGCGTGCGCGACGATGATGATGACGGGGCGGAAGAAGGGGTAGACGAAGGCGTGTTGCCGGCCGGAGAGCGCGGCGGCTTGCTGGCTGGTGACGGCGCCGCGGCTGACTCGCCTGCTGATGATCGGAGAGGCGGCATCTTGTAAACCGGTGTTGGGATTTGAGCTCTGTTTGGCAACCGTGGGCGTAATGCTTTGTATGTGCGTATGGGTGGAGGCGTGTTTGATTTTAATATAGGATAGAACCGATCTACTTACCTATATACCGGGCTGGCTTCGTTCAAAATATCAAGATGCGATGTGGTCCATACCCTTTGCGCCTGTAATCCGTCCTTACCTTAGATAACCATGATTGAAAAACCTGAGATGCGTGATAGCACTTAGTTACCTTAGCCAAGACCGCCTGCGAGACGCGCGTCCGCCGTGAATTCACACACATACTTTAGGTTTCCAGCAAGGAGGCCCCTACAAACATTACGGCATTAGGGCCCGTGATAGGTAAGGCTCAAGCATTTACAAGCACGAGAAACATAGCGGATGTCCTGATTTGTTCTCCGATTTATAACAATATACACACAAGCTCGTAGCTTTTTATCCCCCCCCCCCCCCCCCCCCCCCCTCCGAAAAAAAAAAAACATGAGGGGAAACGAGGAGGGGGAAAATGTGACGGCCGTCATCCGGCCCTGGTCGAGAGGAAAGAATAACTGGGGTATCACGCCGTGGATGTATGAACGAACTCCTCTTCTATGCAGACCCTCATAACACGCCTGGTTCCGATGCTATGCAGCCATGCGTTCCTGTCCGTATCCGTAGAACCCCTTAAACCCCCCTAAACCTCTTCTTGTAAGGCGACACCTTGAAACATCATCGCGTTTTGTGCCTTTTCCTCTATGCTATTATGTATACCTTTGGTAGGTAGGCATAGAGATATTATCCTCCTCTTCGTCCAGCTTTCGTCTAAACTGCGTCTGCACCACGTCAGCTAGACCAGAACATGGCAAGAGCTGCTCTGCTGGGCTACGAAGGGCCTGCAGGTCGTTTGCCCTTCTTATTGGCAGTCATGAACTTGAGTTCGAGGTGGTAGAACGACTTCGTGTTCTTGCCCTTCTTGTCTTTTAAATCCACCTTGGTGCGGCAGACGGGACACGTCTTCTTCATGTTGTCGATGTGCAGTGCCGAGTGCAGGCATTCGGAGCAGAAGAGATGGCCTAGACATAGCAGTAGTCAGTAACGTAGTCCGAGATAGCAGCCACAAAAAAACCCTAATTGTCGTCTTGGACATACCGCAATGTGTGACAGTCAGATGATCGCAGTTATCCATGCAAATGACGCACTGAAATTGGCCTATCTTGATGCGTGTGTCGACCTTGGGGGCCATGAGCTCCTGCGGAACCTCAGAGGCGTTGGATAGATCAATAGCATCGTGGCTCTCTTCGTTGGCAGGGTCGGCCGCGGCTCCATCGTCGAACAGGGAATCAGCTTCTGCAGAAGCGGATGTGCCCGTCCGTCTCGACTTGCTAGCTTTGTTGGAGGCGGACGGAGAGGATTGGGAAGTTCGTCGTCGCTTAGAAGCAGCGCTACTAGCTGCGCTGCTGGCCGCGGGGGCGTTTCGCTTTCGTGCCGGCATCGTCGTCGTTATAGGGTCGCTACCCAACGTAGATTCAAGATCCGGTTCCTCCTTAGTCAAGTCCACCAGGCCTGCCTTGCTTGATCTAGACCTACTAGGTCTAGTCATATGTGTACCCTCTCCAACTTCCAGAGGTTTCGGCACGTCGGAGGAATGCAGTCGTGAGCGCGGCAGAGGGCTGCTATTGAAGGGCGGAAGCGACGGCGAGGAAAAGTTGGTGTCGGCCAAGGCAGCGAGGTAGTAGTCGTCGCTGGGTGTCCCGGGTATTGAGGTATTCGGCTGAGGCAGTTGATTGTGAGTGGTCAATGATGATGGCCCAGGCGGCTGCCGGTCCCGCGGGGCAGTAGAGGAATGAGGCTCTCGTGCACGCGGAGCCGAGTCAAATGGATTGCATGCCGTTTCTATCCTATTCAGCGTCCGACTACTTCTCTCCTGACGCTGGCCGAAGTTGGGGACGGACGGCGTCAGGGCGCGGCGATATTGTGATTGGGAATTATAGATTTGGTCGAAGGGGTCGAACCCGAAGGGCAGTAGGGAAGGCAGTGAAGGTAATCGGGTGTCGTCGGTATAATGTCGCTGTGCTGAGCTGTTGGTGTTGGAGTTGAGGTGGGAAATTGTTTCGCTGTGTGGTAAGAAGGGATCGTATAGGTTCGGTCTATCTAAGACGTCCGTGTCGGCGCTCGCATAAGCAGAGGCGAGATCCGCTCGCGGTTGGGATACTAGGTTGCACACAGGCGATTTAGTCTTGGAGTCCCTGTTACCGCACCGTTACTTGGGAGAGATGCGCTCTGCAGCTGGCATGCGCCCGGCGATTCGGTGATTGCGTTACCAGAGGGAGAGGTAAGAGAGGAAGAGGGAAAGAGAAGACGCTTAGGCAGGGTATCGTATTTGGAGGGTTGTGGTGCTGCTGTGCACCTGATGTTGAAATGATGTTCGCAGCGAGGAATGTGTGAAGTGTGCAGCATTAGGTATTGCAGGTGACGTTGCTTAGGTAGAATAAGGTAAGAGAGGGTAATGGGAGTGTTTGTCTCTGACTCTCGACCCAGAAAACGAAGGTGCAAAATAAAATAAAATAAGATAAAATAAATTGAAAGCAAAAGAGCACCAACCTCTGTAATCCATTATTAATGGCTTTTTCCCTTCTCTTTTTTTTTTTTCTTTTCCTTTCCCGTTTTTCCCTCCCGTTCAGACGATCACCATGGATATGAAGCAAGAATGAAGGCAAGCAGGCAAGGTGAAAAGACTCCCAGGAATTGAATTTTAATGTCGGTAGTGGCGATTTGTCCGTCTCGGCCTCCAGAGCTCCCCTGTTCCGACCTTGGGCTGTATGGACCTACAAATCCTGGATATTCCCAACTCCTAACTCGTACCAAAAGGCAGGCTGGGCAATGCTGGGGCAAAACTGGCAAAGCTGGCAAAGCTGGCAAGCTGACCAAGGTAGGAAGGGTAAAGGGTAAATCACGGGGGCCAACCAAGTGGGTAAAATCGCCTCCCCGTCTGTCCGTCTGCTGCTCTGCAATGCTCTGCAATGCTGAGCAAAACCTCTCCAACGGCCAGAACAAGAGCGAGGTCTCAGAGCGATATGTGAAAGGAGAACAGGGCAAGAACTTGTCGGCGATGGAGATATTCCCACATTGCGCAGCCTCAATGCGCTCCAGGGGTATTTTTTTCTTCTTCTCTATCGGCTGACACCAACGACAGCCTACAAACAACAGATGGTATCGTCTCTCTGGCTCGGGCACCTGGTCTGGGCAGGCTGGTTTCGTAGACTCGTAGACTCAAGACTCGGCGAAGACAGAATCTCGGGATAAGGGCCGTACTTTCTGGCTGTGATGGAGAAATTTGCACGGGTGATGGGTGAGACGAGGTGAGGTGAGGATTTGTCCAAGTTGCCTGTCCAGACAATTTTGGTATTTACATACGCCTACCTCGCAGGTACCCAGGTGATTATCTCCGCTAGGATGATAGGTGCGTGCTTCACTGAGGGATACAAGGTGATAGCGACACTCTCGGCCCCCTAGCCCCTAACCCCTCGCTGTCCTCCGGCCGGTCCAGCGAGTCTTAGTGGACCCCAGCCCCTGCATCGTAACCCCTCAACACCAACCGCACCTCACTCCGCCTCCCTACATTTCGCCTCAACATGTGAAAACGTTCCGTCGTCCATACACGGCCGGATGGGACCGTGCTAGCAGTCCACAGCTGGCATGGACGTGTTGGCCTGACAAGTCCAATGAGCAAGGTCTATACATGTAGCCCGGGCACCTCATAGGCTCACACCACACCAGGATGGCATAATATCAGCTTACAGACGCACGGCTTACCATCGTGCAAGACACTGTCATAAGAGGTGTTTTATTTCAGTCATGTTTTGCACCACTTTGCTCGATCCTACTGGGTCCTGGCTGGGCTCGGACGACAAGTGACGGCGTCCGTGGACGCGACAGCGTGGTATAATTGTGCCCGGTCGAGGCATCCAACGAGCAAGATTATCAGTCATTCACGTCATTCGGGCCACTCCGATACGTCCGCCACCGCGGCATATCTCCCGTACCTGGCAGTCTCGATTGTACCTATGGCCCGTCCGAGCTCTGCTATTGCGTTACGCCGCCGACTGGGAGCGTCCGCGTGTCTTATTTGTGCAGAGCCAGGTGTTGGTTGCAGTATGTGACATCCTGCCTCTGTGCGTTCATCACACTTGCACCCGTTCTCCATCCGAACCGCGAAGAGCCGTAACAAATAGCGTACGTCTTCCGAGACAATGATACCGTCCGTCAGCTCTTCAGAATGACAGAAAAAGCTACTGCTGGATCTGGTATGTCACTGCTCGGGATAGGCGAGAGGAGAGGATATAATCACACGATACATGTAAGTATTTCCCTATGTATTCGTCACTACCTAAGAGATATGCCACGCAGCTAGTCTCGCCTAGTTAATCCGCGCGATGCTGCATGTACCACTTCCCACGGTTGAAACTGGTTCGGCATGATTCGGAGGGGTAGAAAATAGGTACTCGCGAGATAGATCCCCGGTGGCCGAAAGTTACGATACAGGATTCTATAATTGCTGCTCAGCTGGAGGTTCCTGGTCTGTCTCCCGTTCCTCCTCGTTGGCGTTTCGAGAACTTCCAGGTAAAGATCAGACACAGAATAAGGCCAACTACACCTAGGCCGATGGCCACGCTATTAGGGTAGAAGTTGGTTAGCGGTCTTCCTAGGCACGAGAGATCGAGAGATAGGAAAGAGATATCTCGAGAATGATACTCGCGAAATTCGATCGACGAGGAAAATGAAAAGGGGAAAGGAAAGGGGATAGAGAGACGTTGAAATCATCACTCACTACCAAGCTCCCCTGTAACCCTTGAGGATGTCCTCGTTATTTTTTCCTCCGTTATTTACTTGGGCTTCCACGGTCCCGGCGACCCCCAACGCAAGCGCACCGCTATAATTCACGACGGTGGTCACCAAGCTAGCCGCGATACCTTGGTGCTCGCTCGAGACTAAATCCGAAAGCATGAGCGTCGCCGCCGGAAAGCTCAGGTCCATTCCCCAGGTGATGATTACATTGCAGAGGAATGTCTGCGTCCAATACGTTTGGTCGATCGGGGCCGTGGCGATGAGGGTGGTGCCGACGGTAAAGGCCAACAACGCGAGAGCCATGACGACGGCTGGCCCGACTCTGTGAATGATCACGCCCGTGGTGATGGCTGCTGCGACGCCGCTCACTATGATCGGGCTGTGCATTGCTGTGGCCAACAGGGGTGACGCGCCGCGCAAGACCTCGTAGAACTCCCAGATGTAATAAATATAGATCCCGAAGCAGCCCCATCCGCAAAAGACGGCGGCAAGGACGAAGACGACCCCTGAGTTGATAGCCTCTAGCGGTATCAAAGGCTTCGGAGCGTGTTTCTCCACCCAGACAAAGCTCAAGCACAGGACGATCCCAAGTGCCAGTAGCGCTGAGATGTAAGGACCCTGCCAACCGTTGATGGACGCCTGGTTCCAAGAAACGCTGACGAGGATGAGGCCACTGACTCCTGTCGAAGCGCCAAGCATGTCAAGCTCAATGCACAAGGCCTTGAAGTTCTTTAAGGGCACTCTCCCTTTGTCTGGAGACAACCCATTGGGGATGACAAACGCACCGGCAAACGTGATGAAAACCAACAGCCCGGCCAGAGCAAAAAATGCGTACGACCATTGTGTTAGCGCTATCAGGCTCGTGAACAACGGCGAGATGATAGCAGATGCTGGGGCCATGGCCCCGAAGATGGCGAACAGCATCGCCTTGCGCGGCCCCGGCACGTACGTGACTCCCAGCAGCGCCACGGCCGTCGGTATCAGCAGTGCTGGCCCGACGCCCTGCATGATACGTGCGAACAGGAAGACTGCGTAGGGCCAACGCGTGTACACGGACACTCCGGCGATGATGGAGAATAGTGCAAACCAGACGTTTCCGACGAGGAAGATGAGTTTATGCCCGTAGAGGTCTCCGAGACGGCCCGCCAGCAGAATAAGTGTCCCCGTCAGGCCATAGCCCGCGATGAGCCAGATGAGCTGTCCCTGGCTCGTCGCTCCCAGATCAGAGCCTATGATGTTCAGGATGCAAAGTGCTTGGTGGAAGCCAGAATCTGATATGATTTTTATCAGCTTATATCCACGCATCAAAGGGGCGAAACAAGCAGACTTACGAGGAGTAAAGTTGGCTGTCGACACCACGGCGAAGAAGGCTACCTCGTGGATGATTGACATGGGCCTCCCGAGAAAGATGTGCGCCCTTGGATCTTCTTGACTTTCCGTCTTGTCCAACTCGCTGTTCAGGCTCGCATGGTTCTGACCGCCGTGTCCTAGGCTTGGAGACAAGGTGGCATTATCTGAATCGTGGTTATGCTGTGGGGGCACATCGTGGATGTGAGCGGTGTCATCGATGTTGCCCCTCTGGTGCTGTCTTGACGATGCGGAATCGGAACCCTCAGCACCTCGGCCAGATCCTCCTGGCAAGTCACTCGAATCCATGTGGCCTTTGAGTTGGGGCAGAGGTATCGAGGACTGCGGGCCGTGGACCTCCTATTCAACCAGCTGTCGCATGCTATGCTAACAGAGATCTCAAGCCCACGGGGTTTGTATATATATCCGCCCGATGACCCATGCTCGACTTGGGACTAAATGGATGAGTCCAGTCAGATACTCGCTGAGGCATCGAACCAATTTCGAAGAGTGAGGCCCTCGTTATGACTCCGGCCCCATCAAGTCTAGACAGACGGGTTTCGGGAAGGGCTGAGACTTAAGTGGGAGCATTATTCACAGATCTCTGTAGCACGCGACTATCTGGTACCTGCAACTGCCGACACTGCACAGTCGTTCCCCTTTTTGCCTCCTGCTTCTCTGTGCTAGGACGTATGGCGGGAGCAGATTGTGCTCGTCTCTCCCTTGTCCGTCACCCTCTTCCCCAGCCTGCTCCACCGTCCTCGTGCGACCTTGACGAGCTGGTACGACGAGCTGATCGAGCACCGGCGTGTAAAGTGTCTGCTGTGCTGGCGTCACTTAGTCCGCCCTCCTGGGTTTCCTTGTTTTGTTTACTCACTTTGGGCCTGAGATCTTCGTGATATGCTGGCGAAGGCTTAATAGAACGTCGTCTTTTCCCCCACCTCGTCACGATGCTATGTTCTTCCTCTTCCAACAGGACGTGACAGAGATCTAAATCATACCGTTTTTTTCTCCTCAAGGTGTGTACGCAGCCAATTTTGTTCGGGTGAAACCAGCGTAATGAGGGCGGGGAGAAGCGGAAAAGGAGAAGAGGAGTCAAGGGAAGGGGTTGAACGCTTGACTCGACGAAAGAAGTTTGCTCACATCGAATGTAATGTCTTCTCCCTTTCTCTCACCTAAAGATACGTCTCGGAAGCAGAAGACACGTAATTAACCCAGCCATGTTTCGACCGTCTACGACCTGACTTGTCTCGACTCAAGACCTTGGAGCAACGATGGCCGAGCTCGCTCTCGGTCCAGAGAACCCGCTCGCCTCCCCTCCCAGATTGGCCCGAGACCTTCTCGGCAGAAAAGAAGGAAACGGTGCAAGGCAAACCGCATAATCCAGATTCGCGGCCACGCGCACCGAGTACGCGAGCTCGTGGGAATTCTTGTCTCATGTCTCATTGTGATGCGCCCAGACCGGGAGGGAACCACGTTGCGTTGGACGTTTTGCCATCGCTTTTTCCTGCTTGTCTTGGGCATCACCAACGATGATTCACTTTCTTTTCTCTCTCAAGGGAGGGCCTGCCCTGCCCTGAGCTGTCTTCGCTGTTTTGTGCGATGATGAGGAAGGAAATGCATGGAAAGGGAAGGGGAAAATATCGGGTTGACAACTGTTTCTCGCCTGGACCGTGTCGTCATGCGAGACACTGGGGAGTCGTAGGCCCGGCTCGTTTTCGCGGCTGGGGGGACGACAAGATGTTTTCTCTTTTCCTTCCATCTGGTCCCTCCCGGCTACCGAACCCCTGGATGGTCCCTTTGTGCCTCCGTCGCCTCGGACCTGGGTTTGGGAGGGCCAAGCTGCCGTGCGCGCTTACGTACATGATCTTTGGTGCGAGATGCCGTCTCGCTTCTTTTTTTTTTTCTCGCATCGCTAGGACACGGATGGCTATCTCGGTAATTACGGCACGAGGGAACGGCTCCGAGGGAATGACACACTCTCTCCTGGGAGGACGTAATTTCGTCCCAGCTCATACATGTGCGCCGAACGACAGCCAGGGGCAAATTGAGAGTTCTGACATGTTCAGATACGATCCTCTCGGAAATATACTGACTATTGAAATCGAAGTAGGTTCCATTGCGTGGATTATGATGAAATATCTCTGACAAACTATACGCTGCCTGGATATGAAGTCCTTACCAAGCAGATAAAGTACTGTCGCCAGGAATTGTGGGATCCTCACTTCGTATGTTGTCAATGCGAGACCGTCTCTTAAGCTTGAACCTTCTTCCGTCCGGCCCAAGGCTGAACTCTGTTTTCAAGCTTGGGATTATGCATAGAAGCCAAATTCAACACGAACTATGACTTATCGGTTCGGTTGTAAACGCTCCTTTGTCTCATGATACAAAGGCAAGCATGGATAGCTTCGTTCAAGCTCTCCAAGCCTTCGTCTGGGAGATATATATGCATATATGTACGCTGGTCACCTTTTTCATCTGCAATTTGTATGATACGAAAGGGATGATGACTTTCAGGGTGGGAGAATGCCCCCCTGAGCGAACGAAGGAAACTGGCATGAATCGACTGCGACCACTCAATCTATACGTTGTCGTGGGAATGAATGGATATTTCTTTGGAATTTCATGCATATTCAAGATTTGGACCAAGTACCGACTACAGTTTACGCATGAAGATATAGTGCATATATGCATCGTACATATACCTGATACATGCATGGAATTTGCCCTCGACTGCTAGGATGCTGACCCACCTGCCCACTTAGTCGGAACCCCCCTTATCAAACTTGTGAAGAGCTATCGGAAAAAAAAAATATCTTCGGTCATGATTCATTCCCACAACGAAGACAAGAAACCACCAAACGGAGATGATTTTCAGAAGACGGCAGTGATGCTTCGTCCTGCAAATGGTCGCATGAGAAGCGCATCGACTGCAGGCTTTGTGCGCCTTACCAAGAACCCGCTTCCGAGTCGCCTTCTTCGCCAGCCATGGCCGTCGCATTCGAGGTGGCAGACGTCTGCTGCCGTAGTCGCCGAGGCGCCTCTCAGTAGAGCCCCTCCACCGACCCTACCGGGGAGCCTTGCCAGTTAGTAACACTATTGACTCGTGAATCACCACATAATAGCATCCTAAGAAGTATTATAGTTCCATCCGAAGCTCGCTTCAGCGAAATTGGCGTGCAACACGTCAGTGCCCATGTCTACAACCAGATATTCCCCAAAGGCAAAGAGCCGCCACCGCAAGAGCTCGTAAATCTCTCCAAGGACCACCTGCGCCGACACAACCTCTACGGAAAGAATACCGACAGAAATGCGCCCATTGCCTTTGACGTACCGCCGCTCCAGGGTCAAACATTGGACGAGCATTTCCACAGGCTCGGAGTGGACAGCGCCGAGCCTTTCCTCTCGTATGCGAAAGAGTTCGCAAGACAGAACCAACCTCCGCGACCAAGAAAATGGGTGAAGCAGAGCGGCTGGACCAAATACTACCCCGACGGGCGGACAGAGCGGCTCGACGCGCCCGATTCTAATATGCTCTGTTTCGACGTCGAGGTTTTATGGAAGGAGAGCTCTTTTGCCGTCATGGCATGCGCCATGAGCCCGACGGCATGGTATGCGTGGCTGTCGCCTTGGCTGCTAGGGGAATCCGAATCGGATCGTCATCTGATCCCGCTAGGTGACCCGACTTCCGAACGTATTATTGTCGGCCACAACATCGGATACGATCGGTCTAGGGTGCTCGAAGAATATGATCTGAAGCAGTCGAGGAACTCATTTCTCGATACCATGTCTCTTCACGTTGCGGTCAATGGCATGTGCTCGCAGCAACGGCCGAAATGGATGAGGCACAAGAAGAATAGGGAGCTTCGAGAGAAGATTGCTACCGAAACGGACAACGTCGAGTTGGCAAACTTGTTAGCGAGTAATCGGGAGGAAGAGGAAGAACTTTGGGTCGAGCACAGTTCGATCAACTCTCTGCGCGACGTCGCCAAGTTCCACTTGAATGTCACCATAGACAAAGCTGTCCGAGATCAGTTTGGGGAACTCGATCGGGAGGGTGTTCGCGGCAAGCTAGACGAGTTACTGGACTACTGTGCGGCAGATGTGGCCATCACCCATCGGGTCTATCAGATCGTATTCCCCAACTTTCTCGAGGTCTGCCCTCATCCGGTCAGCTTTGCCGCGTTACGACATCTTTCTTCCGTCATCCTTCCAGTAAATAAGTCATGGGATGCCTACATCGCCAACGCCCAAGCAACATATCAGAAACTGTCCGACGATGTCCAACAGCGCCTGGTCTCACTAGCAGAAAAGGCGATTGAGATCAAGAACGATGCTGACAAATGGAGCAACGATCCTTGGCTAAAGCAATTAGACTGGTCCGGCCAGGAGATCAAGATGGTCAAAGGAAAGAAAAAGGGCGATCCTATGAGGCCCGCTGCCCGTCAGAAGAAGCCGGGGATGCCCAAATGGTATAAAAACTTGTTTCAAAAAAATGATGCGCCCATGAATCTTACCGTCAGAACTCGGATTGCACCACTTCTCCTCCGGCTTACATGGGATAGCTACCCCCTAGTTTGGTCCGACAAATACGGCTGGGTTTTCCGAGTACCAGTCTCAGATATGTCCAGGTATAGCTTAACGCAACTTGTTCGATGCGATCTTTCGGATGAGCCTATAGAGGCTCTAAAGGACGACCATGATGGCTTATACTTCAAGCTTCCTCATAAAGATGGACCGGCATCAAGATGTGTGAACCCGTTGGCTAAGGGTTACCTTACCTACTTCGATAACGGCACGCTATCGTCGGAATATCCATTGGCAAAAGAGGCACTCGACATGAACGCGTCATGTTCCTACTGGATCAGCGCTCGGGACAGAATCATGTCGCAGATGGTGGTCTACGAAACTGACAAAGTCGTTACTGGGAAGAGATCACGGAGAAAGCCCGACGAGCTCGGTTATATTCTCCCTCAGGTTATTCCCATGGGAACAATTACACGAAGAGCGGTCGAAAATACGTGGCTGACTGCTAGCAATGCGAAGAAGAACAGGGTCGGCTCTGAGTTGAAAGCGATGGTTAGAGCTCCGCCGGGCTACTGCTTAGTCGGTGCGGATGTCGACTCGGAAGAGCTCTGGATTGCTAGTGTCGTAGGCGATGCCACTTTCAAGTTACACGGCGGTAATGCTATCGGGTTTATGACTCTTGAAGGCACCAAAGCTGCGGGGACAGATCTTCACTCTCGGACGGCTTCCATTCTCGGTATCACGCGCAACGACGCCAAGGTATTCAACTATGGCCGTATCTACGGAGCTGGGCTCAAGTTCGCCGCTACCTTGCTCAGACAATTTAACCCCAGCCTTTCAGAGCAAGAGACGCTGGAGACGGCCGGCAAATTATATGCTACAACAAAGGGTACGAAGACGAATAGGAAAGCCCTTCACAAGAAGCCGTTCTGGAGAGGCGGAACTGAATCGTTCGTGTTCAATAAACTCGAGGAGTTCGCAGAACAAGAGCGGCCTAGGACTCCAGTTCTGGCAGCCGGAATCACAGAAGCTCTGATGGGCCGATTCATCAACAAGGGAGGCTATCTTACCTCCCGCATTAACTGGGCAATTCAATCCTCAGGTGTCGACTACCTCCACCTACTCATCGTCTCTATGGACTATCTTACACGGCGCTACAACATTGCCGCTCGTCTGGCCATCAGCGTACACGACGAAATTCGCTATCTCGTCAAAGACGAAGACAAATATCGCGCTGCCATGGCTCTTCAAGTCGCCAACCTCTGGACCCGAGCAATGTTTTCACAGCAGGCTGGAATCGACGATCTTCCGCAATCGTGCGCTTATTTCTCCGCGATAGATATCGATCACGTTCTCCGCAAGGAGGTTGACATGGACTGCGTGACGCCGAGCCACTCGACGCCCATCCCGCCGGGAGAGAGTCTCGACATCACGCAGCTGCTCGAGAAGGGGAATGAGGCGTACTTGGACCCGAACATCGTCCCGGAACAACACCCGCCCCAACTCAAGGATATTCCCTACGCGGCCAGGACGCCCGTGATGCAGGAGCTAAACGCGTCCCAGGACTTGAAGGACCTCAGCTTCCTGAAGGCGCAAATCACGAATGACGAGCAGGAGCTCCGCGACGTCCTCAAGGACCAGAAGAAGCGCTCGGGCGGCGGCTCGACAACGGGCGGCGCGGCAGTAACGCCGAGGAAGCCCAGGCAGGGCAAGCTCGTGCCGTACAGCTCCCAGGCCCAGCTGCCGCACATATACGAGCCGTTCGAGGCCAGGTTCCCGTCGAAGCAGAACTTCAGCAATAACAACAAGGGCGGAAAGTGGACCTTTGAGAGCATGCCATCCCGACCCTGGAGAGGTGCCCTGCCCAAGTTCTGAGGCCGTGTACGATTATCGATATATTACCAACTGCTCTACACATATTTCTTCTGTATATATATGTTTTTTTCCATGGCATTGGGGGGAACCCGGGTGGTGTGCGGCGGGATTCTTTAAGGATGGTACCGGTAGGGTATTCAAAAAGGGGCGTTGGTACATCGGAAGAGATGGATCTACGTGTAAAGGAGGAGAAACGTGCTACGCAAATTCAATCTGGAATCAATGAACATAATCGTAAGTTGATCATCTCGGCCCACGACGCTTCACGATCCGTGATATTCGTTTACTCGAATTAGTTCGAAGTCCGTTCACGTATAGTCGCGAGAAGAAATCAATTCATTACGGAAATTCGTCGATATGTATCATTATGATAATTCTATGTGTGAGGCAACGCGATGCGATTTAAAACCATGCGAGACATGATGGGAGAATTGAGAAGGCGCGATAAAGCACGAACGAGAGGGCGACGAGATCCCGGCGCGCCGCACGGGGCCTGCCATCGTCGTCGGTATCGGCCACGACCCAATCGCGTCCCGTCGATCCGACGCAGCGGGTGACCGACGGGCTCAGGCAGCGATCGATCGGGGTCCTCGCGCTTCTCGGGCGCCCCGAGTCACGGACGATTAGCACCTTTCACGGTGTGCTGGATAATCTCAAGCTCGTAGACAAGATTGTTGTTGTGGCGCAGCATCAGGGACGGGTGCCAAATGATGGCGGATCCCGTCCTTGGCCACGATCCCGTTGGCCCCCGACGACGTGCCCCTTTCGTTCGGCCGCCTTTACGGAAGCTCCGCCAGCGGCGGCGGCTCGACGGGGACGGTCGGCGACGGGGTGACGATGGCATGGCCCCGCGCGTCGATCGAGGGTGGTGCGAGGAAGGAGGCGCGCGGATCGAGGGAGGAGGTCCGCGGATCGAGTGGAGAGTACGGTGGAGGCGGGTCCCGATCGTAGCTGCTCGGGGCCAAGTGGGCGGGCCGAAGTGGGGCCGGAACTGGAGCACGGGGGTGGTTAGTCATCAGGAGTCGGGTTCGACGATAGACGATGAAGGGGGGAACGGGACTTACGTGAGGAGCGAAACGGCGCGGATTCGGGTGTTGATGCGGTGTTGTCGTCGCCCGCGGTCGTCACGGATGTGAGCTCGATCGCGTGGTGTTGGGACCCCGCGCGCCTGCGCCGGTTGCGATGCGCTCGGGTCGTCCAGGTAACGTAGGCGTACCGGACGACCGACGCGATTAAGAGGATTGGTACGAGCGATAGGAACCCGATCAGGACGAGTGGTGCGGCCGATAGTGGGCTGAGAGAGGACGTGTTGTTGTCCATGATGGACGGGACGTTCGACGATGTCGAAAGGTGGTTTGTTGAACGAAATATATATTTAAAGGAAAGTTTGACGAGGTGGTGAATGTCGCCGCTGATGAATGGAAGTAGAAGAAGGAGGAGGAGGGTTAAGAGAAAGACGCGAGCCTTTTATGGTCGCTGGTTGCGAGAACCGGAGCCATGATGAAGACGATGTAGATAGGTATTGTTTGCGTGAGAGCGAGACGTCGAGCGTCGAGATGGAAAATAAGGGATTGTTGGGGGAGATGTTGACGAAAGCATGCAGGATGCGTGGCATGTATGATGCCGAAGTGGTCTCGAGGTGGTGGGTTTTGATCAAGCTAGTGCGTGTCGCGAGGTTAGCAAAGCCTCGTACGGGGCCAATGATTCCACGATTGAGGAGAACATTAGATGGCATTCGATGTGTAGTCGTTCTTACAGGTTAAGATAGGAGACGACGGAGATGAGGTCTTGTTTGGTGAGGATACGATCCAGATGGTCGGGTGGGAATGAGTCGACAGAGAGGGATGGCGTGTTTGAGGAGGAAAAGTTTTCCAGTAGTACGCGAGTGCTCGAGGAAATGTGAATGGCTGTCAGGGCCCGTGCCGTCCCATCGTTGCCCCCGAGACGGGGCAGGCGGTGTGGTGCGTGACGCCCTAGCACCCGGCAACAGGCGTACAGCAGTCAGTCTATTTGCTACCTTAGGCACACTGCACTAGTATTACGGGGTCTTCTGCAGGTATCAAGCTATGTCAATAGAACTAGCTGTTCAGATCAAATGCTCTCAGTGACACTGGGCTCATTCTTCGTGCTCGGCACCTTAGTGGTTGGCACGCAATCGTCAGGGTCAACTAGGGGGTTGCTCGATGTACATGGTGAGCCTTCACAGGCATTACGTTATGATTTTAGGACATAGACAGCTTGTATTCTACAAGAGGAAGACACTCTTGACCAGGGCAATCGGTGTTAGCTACAGGGAATAGAAAGAAGTGTATATGAGGTGCTGATGCTAGCCACCAAACGCCGACGTGTTTCTGTACAGGTACAAAAGATGAACTTGCTCACTACATGTACACGATCTCCACCGGGCAACAAACTACATCAGTCTTAACCTGTAGAGGTACCCAGCTAGCCATTTAAAGACGTATTCTTATAAAGGCGGAATTATATAATACATATTCTCTTATAGACGGGTTACATAATCACGTCTTTAGAGGCATATCATCGTGGCGAGGGGTACGAAGGGGTACGAGATGCTATGGAGTTGAGGAATCCGTACAAAACATCACAATGGACGTCGTTGTAATGCTTTGCCGAGTTCAAGAGTAGAAAGACAGGTAGACAGGACGTTGGCAAAAGGGGTTGTGCTTACGTAAAGCAACGAACGGGAGTAATAGGGGAGCTGTGCGGCATGACTCGGGCTCGTATAGAAAGAACTATTGGCCAGAGCAGATCTACAGGCAAGGTGAATCATTACGATACGAGAGTTTCTCCAAGTTGAGAAGAGCTAACATGTTTACTTGCTTCAGGTCCAGTTCCACGACAAGATTCCGCACTAGACTTTCCAACTCCCGGACGAGGAACGAACCTCCACGCACCACGACAGCACTATAAACAGATCCTTATAAGAATCGAATACGATCATTGATATTACTCAAGCTACGGCACGAAGCCTTTTACAAAGACACTACCCATCACGTCTCGCTATAGAAATCGAGCCCGACGCCGAGCCACTCGCACTGCTCGAGCTCCGGGAACGGGATCTGGGACGCGGGCCACATGAGATTGCGCATGGTGGTCGGGTCGTCGGCGGTAGCCGGCATCCAGCGTCCCTGCTTGTCAAGCGCGTCGAGCGTGGACGCGTAGCCGCGCGCAGCAAGGAACTTCGGGTCAGGGTTCGGATCGTAGGAGCGCGCGAAGGCGGCCCAGTGGTCGAGCGCGAGCCGCGTAAACGGGAAGTCGTCGTCGTCGCGGGGCGGCAGGCCCTGGCGCGCGACGTTGCCGAAGACGAGGTACAGCTCGCCCGAGTGGCACTTGAGGTACTCGGCGCTGGGGTCGCCGTCGGGGTGCTCGGCCGTCCGCGGCGGCGTGCACGCGTCGATGCCCGGCCACCCCGTCGTCTGGTACGTCCGGTTGAACTCGTAGAACCAGACGGCCGGGCCCAGGCGCCCCGTCTTGAGGCCCTCGTACGCCGTCGCCTGCCCCGCGCACCGGAACGTCGCGTCCGTCGACACCCGCGAGCCCGTCTCGAAGAGTGCCAGCGTCTCGTTGCCGTCGGCCGAGGGGACTGGGAACACTTCCTCCGGCGGCACCCCGAACCCCAGCGAGTCCAGATACTCGGTGCGGTTCGTCCCGTTCGGGAAGCCGATGAAGGCCGCGCCGTCGTCACGCGCGTACCCTATCATCAGGTGCAGCGGCAGCGGCGGGCCGTCAAATTGCAGCATGTTGGACGTTAGGATCGTCCCGTCCACCACCGGAGTCTGGGCTACGCTGGTCAGCCCCGCGATGGCGGCCGTCGACTGCGACTGGAGGCACTTCACCGGCGACGTGGCGTTCGCGCAGCCGGTGCCCCGCAGTATGGCGTCGCCCGCCACCTCCTGGGCCTTCTCTATGGAGTAGTAGTCGGACAAGGCGTCGCCGTTGCCGAGGCCTCCGATGTTGCTCTGGGAGATGGCGCCGGCGAACTTGCCGACCGACTTGGGCGAGGCCATCAGCGCCCGGACGCTGGCACCGCCCGCTGACTGCCCGAAGATGGTGATGCGCTCCGGGTCGCCGCCGAAGTCCTTGATGTTTTGCCGTACCCACTCCAAGGCCAGGATCTGGTCGCCGAGCCCGTAGTTGCCGTTTGTGACGCCGTCGGTCAGCGCCAGGAAGCCGAACGTCCCTAGTCGGTAGTTGATGGCGACGACCACAACGTCGCCCCTGGATGCCAGGTTGCCCCCGTCGAAGGTAGGGTCATTGCCCGTTCCGGTGATGAAAGCACCTCCATGGATCCAGAACTAGGCGAGACGTTAGCCAGTGATGAAGGTTTCTTCGGCATTTTTCATGTATGCTAGGAACTTACCATGACCGGCTTGAGCTTCTCCTTGGCAGAATCAGGACCCGGAAGATAGGTGGACCAGATGTTCAAAAACAAGCAGTCCTCAGACCCGTTATTAGCCTCTTGAACACACTGGTCGCTGTACTCGGTGGCGGGGACCTCGCTCCCATCACCGACATAAGGAACAGAGTATGTGAACCGTTCGGGCTGCGGAGCATATCGGATTCCCAGGAAGCGGAACCCGAAGTGATCACGGTATCTATGTAGAAACCATATCAACACACAAATCCATCGAAAGATAGCGGCTGTGAGTTATACTTACCCCATAAGAGTTTCGTTATTCGTCTGCACCCCAACTTGCCACTTCTCGCTGGTGTCCTGGAACGTCAAGTTGGAGTAAGGCGCCGTCTGCGTGCACATGACGGGCAGCTCCTCGCCGAGCGACACCGTGAGGGAGACATGTCCGTCCGTGCCCATGGCCCGGGCGGACTGGTCCTTCGGGGCGATCCAGAACTGGCCGTGGTTCGGCGCCAAGTACTCGACGTAGTCCAGGACCTTCTGAATGCTCCCGGCGCCCGAGTCAGGCGACCAGAGCTGCTCGCCCATGGCCTCGCACGCCGCGCCGGCATCTTCCGCCGCGTGGCCCTCCAGCAGCATGACGCTGGGGCCGGCTGCGGGGCCGCTGGGACCTAGAGAGGCTCCAAGTTAGCTCAAGGTCGATGCCAGGTAACTACGCTCAGAAAGGACGGGGCAGAAAAAAAAAACAGATATGCGGTGTACCTTGCAGATCGTTGTCGGCGAATATACTCATGCTCGAGTTCAGCGAGCCCGGCGAAGGGACCGCGACGGCCCCGACCACGAGGGCCACGAATGACAAGCTCGACAACATCGTGATCACTGATATGATCTCGAGATGGTGACGACGACGCGAACAGCAAAGAGGGGCGGGAGACCGCTATTTCAGCGTTCCCGTGCATACGCAAGCGGCAGAACCTGGAGCCGTGGACATTCGATATACCGTGTCGTCGACTCCTCACGCGCGTCGCCTCCCCTTCTTCCCCCTCCCCATATCCCCACATATTGGGGAAGCATTGCACGATGGTCGGACATAACTCTCGGACTATAGCCTCTACGGGGAAGCCCCGAGTCCTATTTTGACCGTCGGACTTGACAGGCTGCCCCGGCCGGCAACGAGACAGGCAGACAGGTCGACAGCGCTGAGGGGAAGTGGATTGCCGTGCCGCAGAGGCGTCCCCAAACGAGTCTAGAGCCCAGGTCCAGGGTAGCAGCGAAGCTTTTTAGGCTACTCGAAAGCGGCGCTTCGTTCGGCGATCTTCATTACGAGTTGCCGAATCCCTACCGATAAATGCTAGCCAGGGCCCCGGCCCGCTAGGCTGCTATGTAGGGCAGTGCAAGCCCGCCTATCCTCTGTCTCGGGATGCACGGGACTTGAAGCATGTCTTTACTTAACATAGTAGTAAGAGCATGACCTTGCCCTATTGCTCCATCAAAAGGAGATTTGACTGGCAGATGAGGAGACTAGAGAATAAAGAAGATTACGGCCAATATGTGGCCAAAACTTTGAGCAGTATCGTAACTCATGTCAATAATATGTGTACTATATGGGGTATATAACGTGCCTTAATAACAGTAAAAGAATCCCGGTGCGTAAATGATGCGTGAAAAATGAGCGCTCAGGTCCATGCTTCGTTCATACGTCTTCGGTCCTAACATTCCTCTGCGCCTGGCTTCCTCCGATGGCGTAAGTCCGCCACTCCGATACGTCGAGCAAGCCGTACTCGTCGTCGCGGCTGTTGGTGCTGTTCAGCGTGATATCCTGAAGGTTCGATGGGCGCCTTGTCCGGCCAGCCGGGGCGGAGCGGCCTTCAAGGCCAGCGCCGCCGTCTGCGTATGCGTACGCCCAGGGCTCGCTCGGCCGTCTGGTCTCGCCCGAGTACTGGCTGGAGTCGGGCTTGCGCACAAAGGACGGCCATGTCGACGGTTTGGTCTGGTGGTGGGCGGAACGCCCGGACCAGGTTCGGACTTGCGCGTATGCTAGTTTCCAGAGCGGGCCCAACGTCGCCGCGCAAGCACAGATAAGGCCGGCATTAATCTCGAGGATCGATAACGTGAAGCTTACGCCAGCCCACCACGTTCTATCGGGGGTACTGACCACTGCAACATCTAGAGTTAGTGGGATCAACTTGCGGATATATAGCTCGAGATGTAGGTTGGTGCATACGATCGTAGGTAGAGATGCTCCAGCGAGTGACAGAAATTGCCCACGCCCTGCGAACGGATCCTGGGTCAGCAGCTTGTCGCATATCAGTGATTCGACTATACTCACATAAAGCCGCAGCTGAGGACGAGGCTCAACCCGACCTTCTGCCGCCGCGTCGCTATTTGCAGCCTCCATATCATCGTGAGAGGCATGATGGCGATGACCAGATCGCTAATCATGTGGCAGGCGCCGTAAAAGGTGCTGGAGGCGGTGCTGTTGATGCACCAGCCATCGATGGATGGCTGCCACTTCTTCCTGATCGGGTGGCAGCCGAAGAACTCGGTCGTCATGTTGCAGAATAGGTAACATATACAGAAGACTATGCTGCCATAGCATGCCCTTCGAAAGCCAGTGTAGACGCCGAAAAGCCGTATGTAAAGTAAGCACAGCGCGCATTTAAAGCCCATCAGGCCCAGCACGTAAAATTCCGAAGAGATTCCGATCCAGAGATAGTAGCGAGAATTCAGGTCTTCGTCATACTGCCATGCGTGCAATCCCATCCCGTTGTATGTCGCGATAGCCATGAGGACTGCGTGCGCTATGCAGACCAGCATGCTCAGGGCGACGATATCTATCGCGCGTTAGCCTCTTTCTGTGTTGAACCAGGAAGGGAGGAGATATACAATCGTCGATGGCGTATTTCTTGATCTTAAGCATATACAGTCGCGTGTAGAACCGCAGGGCCACGAATACGAATGTGAAGAAGGGCGTAGCGACGGCGGCGCGCCATATGTGCACGCCATTCTCGGCCGGAAGCCGGTCTGGCGGGGTGCCGTTGAAGGTCCCCGAAGGCGACGCCCGCTCGATGAGGAGCGACGAGAGCTGAGGCGACATATCAAGAAGGTAGAATGTCGTGTGATTTCCAACCGACCATCTCTATCAAAGCCGTCGGGCTTATTAAGAGATAAAAGAGGAAAGACAGTCGGGACGGCGAGGAAGGAAATGTCCGATAAGTCGAGGTTAAAGCTCTCAATCCTGACAGACCCATCGAGGACTCGAGCTACCGGCAACCAGGTAGGCGAGGGAGGTTACATAGGCCCAAGACTTACTGCTACCACGGCCCTGTAAGGTCCCCTGCAGAAGGTAGCATAGCGCAGCACAGCAGCACGTCGCACGCTAAAGGACGGACCTGATGTCACTAACGAACAAGGCTGAGTGGCTGATCGCCCAGGGTCGGTAACAGATCATGTAGCTAAGGGCCACGCAGCTGCCATGGCAGAATATGCAAAGCGAAGGGGCGGAGGGGACAGCTGGGACGATTGGGTTACATAACACACAGGGGGGAAATGAGCGGCAAATGGCTCTCTCGACTGCTCATAAGGCATAACCCACCTGTACCTATTTCTGGTTTCTGTTTCATTTCTATGCTCTGGGCATCCGCGCGGGGGGTTTCCGATATACGTTAGGGGGTTGCTCTAAGTGTCTGAGTATTCTAGGATTAGCAGAGCTGAAAACAAGAGAAGGATTCAGGAGTTGCTTGACTGCCTGAGTGCGAGCTTGTAGGGTTGGAAATACACCACATACTATGTGGGAGATATTTGCAACTGTGTGGTAGTTGTCGGCCATCGTGAACTGTAGCATAGTAGCCTACCTCCCTCTTGGCAGTTGTTAAATTAGAACAGAGAGAAGCCAAAAGGCCTCGGGGCGTTCTTAATACCCGTTAGTTACTAGCCTCAGCCTGTGCCTCGTATAATCCTTCTCCGCCTTTCCCGGCTTGCCGGATCCACGATGCGGCACATTTAAAGTGAAAGGTCCAAGCTGCGCTACATCGGCTCGGTCCAGGCCTCAAATATGGACTACTTCCCTTGCAAAGCTCCATGTGCTTCCCAGCCTCTTAGGTACTGCACTTACAGTAAACATGGGGATAGGCAGCGTCCGGTCTTGGCCTGCATCTGCTCCGCTTGATTTGCTCCGTCTGGTGGGGAGAAAGGCTTATATCCTAGATGGCTGCCTTCTCTAGCACGTTGGGCTGGTAGGGCAGATAGGGCTGCCTGATATGGCCCTGGAATAGCTGCTGTAGTTTCAAATCTCCTTCAGCCGCCTTTCACACCGCATCCTTTCTCAAGGCATTGAGAAGTATGTCGATACGTGACACGTCGAAGGAGCCCGCCTGTCGATGGCTTGCGGACCTCGTACGGTGACAAATCCTGATTCTCGACCTGCTGCTATAGGCCTAGTCCAGTCCTAGACACTCTCCTGCAGTGCCTATAGAACTTGAGCTACTCGCTGTTTGTGTTTCACATGCGACGCGTGTCGCCTGCTGAGACACTGTTGCGTTACTTGACAATAAAAATAGTTGAATGCAGGAGAGGATGTCTTTTCTTGCACGTGCGGAGGCTGGAAGCTAAATGCTTACATGTTCAAGAGCTCGCTTGTCGCACTATACTAGGCCCCCATAATCCGTACTCGGCCCCGATATTTAGCGTTAACAGAGGAACTTGGAGAACGTTTACGCCAACATTCAAGCCCCTAAGCATAATGAACTGCTCTCATTCTATACTCGAAACCGAGGCTGAAAGCCATCGACATTCGGCCCACCCGCGAGAAAAGAGCTACGGAGTCCAAAAACAGGTCCTAAGGACGGTATATTCGAAAGACTCAAATAGGATGATACCAACACCTTCCCGTCGAAGACTTCGGTGTCGTACCCTGAACTTTGCGACCTTCGTCGTCGTGCGAAAACAAGGTCTTGACTACAAAGCATTTTGAAACTTGTTTGCCACCGAATGATTGTATTCTATTGTCGTCTTCAGTCTGTTCTCTAACTGCGCATTAAGGGTTACGCTTCCTTTCAAAGTTATCATAGCGTTCTCGTTGCACCTGGCCGTGGTTGGAGTATAAAGACGACCAATCTGTCTACCTACTCAGACCGTTCCTTGTTTATCACCAGGTGGGTAGTAGAATAACATGCTCCGGATGGCACGTTGCGAGAATACTTGCGACGCATCAGACCCGAGATACCAATGATACGTAGGAAATCCTGCTGGGCGATGTCACTGCCGAGATGAGCTTTACCCTTGTAGCACTATTGGCATGTGCTCGTGTTTCATTCTTTACATCAAACGCATATCAAATATACACTGGCATATTCATGCTGGAACCGCTTCTTCGCTCTAGGGAGTCTCTATTCATAGACACGCTTCTTATGTACAATGCGCCCCTATAATCTTTTCCCCAATGAATGAAACCACACTTAACGCCCAGAGACGTTTGGATTCTTAGTATTGGAGACCTCCCCTAACAGTAGAAGATATGTCAAGCATTTTTCAGAGCATTCATATGCCACTGAAATGTGCAACGCATAGGTATGTTGAGCAGCATTAAATTAGCATTAGTTGTAAGCAAATATACACTCTCCTCTCTCTATCTCCGTCATCATTCGTGATAAGACGTTATGCGGCCGTAGTACTTTCTCTTGACACCGGTCCTTCGCCGTCATCTATATTCCGGGAAGTCCGATAAGCGCCCTCAGTGGCGGTAGCCATCGCGGAAGGATGTAAACAGGGTAGATAGCCATGAAGGCGACCAGGAGACCGGTAAGCTGTTCGACGAGTTAGCCGAATGTAGGTAAACGAAGCCCGCGGCACACGCAAAATATCGGCGAGAAGAGACGGGGGCATTAGAGGGGGAGAGAGAAATATACAAACCTTCTCGAACCAAGTATGAAAGTAGATAGCCGTCATAAGCAGCATCCAATAGCAAAGCGCAACAACAGAAAGCGCAAACCTCCCGCCAAACCCCAGCTGCCTACGCTCTTCCTCATCCTCCTCCCCCACCAGCTCCTCGGCCTCGACGCCAGCCCCCTTAACCGCGCCGTCAGCCATAACCACGCACCGCTCCTCGCCCTGAACTCCTCCTCCCGGCGTGCCGAGTCCGACGCCGGCGCGGCGCAGGACCCAGCCGACCTCCTGCAGGAGAAAGAAGCTGCCGAGGACAAGCAGGAAGACGTGTCCGCTAATATCATGACCACCGCGCCAGCGGCCGCCCGCGGCACGGCACGCAGCCGCCGTCAGCACCTCGGCGCTATCAGCCACGCCCTCGGCGACGGCTTCGACCGCGACCTCGCACCGGCCGCCCGTGAAGCGGAACCCGCGGTCGATGAGCGGCGGGCCAAAGCACCACTGCGTGACGAGGGCCCACCAGCCCGTCACGATCGCACCTCGTATCGCGGCCCTAGCGACCTTGGCGCCCTGCCACCCGCCCTCACCTCCATTCCCATTCCCATTCCCATTACCGCGGCGGGTATAAGCCCGAAAAGCGCGGTGCGTGAGCACGAAGGCGACGAGCGCGGCCGAGACCCAGGCCCAGCCGCGCTTGACGAAGACGACGTTGACGACGTTGTCCTTGCGGGCGAAGTAGCTGGGCGCCGCGCCCGCCGCGTGCGACTGCGCGCCCGCGTCGTACGGCGCGTCGCGCGTCTCCGGGCTCACCGCCGAGAACACCGTCCCGAACGCCAGCAGCGCCGGGTACGCCGCCAGCGCGAGCGTCTCGGTCGGCGTTGGGAGGTACGGCGATGTGCGTTTCGTGGCTGTCGCGCTAGAGGAGGAGGTTGTCGTCGTTGCGGGTCTCGGGGAGGAGCCGTTGGTATCTCTGTCGCTGCCGCCGCCGCTGCTGCCGGCCATCTTGGCTTGTTTTTGTCTAGATCGTAGCGACGGGGTGCTGTTGTCGTCGTCGATCATGGTAGTGGAGGTATTGGGAAACAGTAGGAGGGGGACGAGTAGATGGTATCGTAAAGGCTTCGCCGGGGTCTATTCTGGACAGGTAAGAAAAACCGACAGAGTTATCTTCAGTTGTGAGAAGAGTCTTTCTACAACAGGGACAAGAAGGAATCGCTTCGCGTAGAACATTCGTTTACAGGCATGGGATGTTGTGATTCAAAGACTTTGTTTTTTATTAGGTATCCTTTTTCATAGTCGCCCACGACATTTCACTATGACGTATCCTAAGCATGCCTACCGAATTCTTACTAGTGCCATATATGTCCCCACAGCACGACCTGCTGAGCTGCTAGGCTGCCAGTGCCTGTAAGGCTGCTAATTCAGGGGATCTAGGGATTCATTTAGGGAGCGAGGGACTGGCGGGGGAGTCTGGAATACGGAGTATCGTCACTCTTGAACACAGTTGCAACACAAGCATTATAAAGCCATGCACGTAACAAAATAACTTTTTATTGATGCGTACGGACGAGCTCTTCGTTTCCGTAGTCTCTGGCCGTCACCTTCCCTCCGTGACAGTGGCCGCCGTCTCATCGGCATGTTGGCATCAAAGTAATGTGTCGAAATCAATCGTATGCTACCTATCCGAACTCCAACCATCCCTATGTGTGGATCGTGAATATCGATCTTGGTAGTGTGTCAAGTGGAAGAAACTCGGCTATCGAAATGCCTCTTGGGCCGTAGAAGAAGTGAAATGAAGAAGTGTCGACAAAAATGCAACCAGACGAACATCCGTCTGTGCTGCGCGTTAAGGGTTCATCACATGCGTTTTCGACCCTTCGCAAGGACTACTGGGCGTCACCGTTTCCGTCGCGGTGGCAGTGATCGTCGAGCGGGAGCGAGTCTCGCTAGCCGTACTGCTCTATGACGCCTGCGTGGGGCAGACTCCCGCCGCTGTTACTGTTTCCGTAATCGTCACCGTAACAGCATCTTCATCACTGCCAGGAGCACCAGGCGGAGGGGGGATGGCGGGAAACGTCGACACTGCCGGGATGGGCAGCGTAGTCACTGCACCCGTCGCCGTCTCCGTCACGGGGGTACCGATAGTCGAATCTCCTCCAGATTGAGGATAGCCACCTGGCGAAGTGGCCGCGGGAGTAGACGCAGCCTGACTTCCGGTTCCGGTTCCGGTTCCGGTTCCGACGCTCGCGCTCGCGCTGCCAGTGGCAGAGCCGGGGTTCGAGTCAGAGATAGGGTAATTCGTGGGTGAAGAGACTGGTACCGTGCCCGCGACCGACGTCGAAGCCGATATCACAACGGACGCAGAAGATGACGCACCCCCAGAGCCTCCCGAGTTCCCGGGTTGCGATCCTTGACCTGCGCCTCCGACCTCAAACTTGGCGATAGCAGCGCAGAAGTTGTTTCTGTTGTCCTTGTCAAGGGCGGCCGACTCGCCGTCGACGGAGATCATGTTCACCGAGGCCTTGGTGCTCACGCCGAAGAGGTGCACCTCAGTCGAGCCTTCAACACTGATCATGTTGTCCTGGCAGTTCTGCGCATCTACACATTCCTGGCCATAGTTGTCGAAGAAGCTGTACAAGCCGGCGCCGTAGACGTAAACCGCGGAGGAGTTTGTGACACGGAGACCCCAGGTGCGCGCACAAGTCTTAGACGAGCCGCCACAGCTCTGGTCAAAGTCGGGGTCGAAGTAGCCTTCAAGAACCGAAGTGCCTGCGGGAGCTGCCGGGTTTCCTTGGTAGTAGGCCGTCTCGGATTGGGCGACGCCAATGAAGACATTCTCGGCGTTGGTCACCTGGTAGTTATACAGGATGCTGTGCTCTGAAGCGGTACCCCAGAACCAGACGGGCTTCTGCGACTCGATGAGAACACCGCGACCATTGAAGATGTTAATCTGGTTATGGTCCTCCAGGTCAAGCTCGTGGTCGGCAACCCAGAACCAGCAGTTTTCGACGTACGCCGAAGCCGTCTGCGTGAGATGGAGCATCATGAAGGTACCCATACACTCGTCCGTCGCCGTGGTCGTCACGTTCTCGTTCTTGGAACACTTGTCGGATTGTAGTTCAGTGCCGGCAGTACCACCAATACGGAAGTGCACGTCCCACAGACCGGCAGATCCCTTGTCGGATCCAGCCAGGTTCCACTCCATGAGAATAGCACCGGGGACGGGGCCTTTGGTCTCGATGATGAGGTCGGACATCTCAACATTGCCGACGTCGCCGGCCTCACCGACTTGGAAGACGACCTTGGGCTTGCTCGAGTCTTGGAACTTGGCGCCGGTAGCCATGAGAAGCGGCCACATCTCACCGGTAATCTTGACGTTCTTGGGAATCTTGACCGTGTCAGAGATCAGGTACGCGCCGTGGTCGAAGTAGATGATGTCTCCATCCTTGGCACTGTCAAGGACCTTCTGGATCGCAGCGGTGTCGTCCGTTTGGCCGTCACCTTTCGCACCGGCCGTCTTCACGCTGACAAATTTGCTAGAGGGAACGTTTTCATACTGAGGCTTGGTCCGGGTAAAGATCTTGCCGTCGTCACCGAGGAGTTCGTCGGGCTTGCGGATGCTGTCCTTAGCAGTCTGGATCGCCTTGCCGACTGCTCCGGTATACTGTCGACCCTGAGCAAACCCGGCTACCTTTTGGTTTCCCTTGAGGATGACAGACTTGTCCTTCGCGTACTGGATGGCAGTGGGAACAGCCTCGGTCATGTCCACGTTGTCCAGGACGAGGGTGTTGTTGGTGTCGGGCTGATCGACCTGGTAGAGAGTGTTGATACCGATGCCAACGTTCGAGATCTTGCTGTCGGCCAGGACCAACGATCCAACTTTGATGGTCTCCACCGTGTCGCTGGTCATGTCGATACCTATTTGGCCGCCGTTGATCGTAACGCCCTGCATCAGCCAAAGCCAATTCCAGATCATGTGGATAGCAGTGTTGCAGTTGTTGAACGTCATGTTGCGAGTGGTGTACTGCTGGCTACCGATGTCGGCTCCGATGCCTCCGCCGTTGAAGGTCAGGTCGGCCATGAAACCGCCAGAACCGTTCTCGATGAACAGACCCTTCTGCTTGTTCTCCTCGCTCGTATCGCGGTTCATCTCGAAGACGATGTTCTGCAAGCTGGTGGCCTGAGCAACCTGCCAATGGATACCGGCACCTTTGCTGAGCGGCATGTCGGTGATATCGATGACGAAGTTGCGGACCTGGCGGAAGAAGTTGTTCTGGTTGATGTACCAGTTGGAGGCCGGATCGGTCGAGTAGTCGTAGGGGTTGGCGTCGATAACGCCCATGCCGTCGAAGTCGGGAGTCGCCTTGAGGGTTGGCATGTTGTTCGCGTCGCCAATAAACTGGGTGTAGTAGGTCTGGATGAGTGCCTTGCTGACCAAGTACACACCAGGGGGGAAGTAGACGAGCGCGGGGGTGCTGGTTCGGGAATCGCAGTGGTCCATGCATCTGTTCTGACCATCCGTGATGGCCTTGTTTATGGCGGCGGCGTCATCCGTCTTGCCATCTCCCTTTGCGCCGTAGTCCTTGACGTTGCGGAAAACCTTGTAGTCGCTGGATCCGGCGAAAGCGGCAACTCCCTGGCGCTTGATGTCGGCAACCCAGTAGTCAGAAGCAGCATCTTGTCGCTGCTGTATGGCCGTCGACTGGCTCGCAGCCACAGGGCTGGAGCAGAGGCTTAGAGCCGCGATAGAGAATGTAAGGAACTTGATAAGTCCCATCTTGAGGGTAGTACCAGCTATGCCTTGATGAGTTCGTAGTTCTTGTCTCACTGGAAAGAAGGTTGATGTGACTGGCACTATCTAAATTAGCTGCTGCTCCTCCCGGGAGATTGTCGTTATATACGATGCTGGAAGAGTAGATAATATGTGCTGAAGAATGCTAATATGATTTTTAAGGAGAGTTGGTGGTGAATGATAGAATGCGATTTTTGCGGAAAAGGGAAGAGAGGAAAAGGAAGAAAAGATAGTGGGAATCTGGTGAGCATTTGACGGGCGAGGAAAAATTCCGGCCTTTTGACTTGAAGGCAGCTTGTGCCCACTCAGCGGTCGTTCATCTGGGTGAATCAACGTACAATAATGATTGTTCGTGAATAGACTAGACTGCCGTGGGAAAGGAC
Organism: Hypoxylon sp. FL1284; assembly: GCA_022432365.1. Lineage (NCBI taxonomy): Eukaryota > Fungi > Ascomycota > Sordariomycetes > Xylariales > Hypoxylaceae > Hypoxylon > Hypoxylon sp. FL1284. Next base: position 1,645,196 of record JAJJXE010000002.1, read on the forward strand.
GCGATAGGTGGAGGGGCTTTGTATAGAAGGGCAGGGAGACGCTGAACAGGCGCAGTGTGTTTGTGCGCTGAACAAACAAGTGACAATGAAGAGCTAGCCGGGGTCAAAGACTTACAATCACGCACGCGCGACCAAATCTGGTTTCTTGCTCGCGTTTGTTTGTATCTCGTGCGGTGGGAAAAGGCACAGTGGCGTAGCGTAGGCGAGTCAAGGTCGGGTCAGTTGGGCAGCGCGAGACGGCTTTTGGTGTTGGACGTCGGATGATAATGAGTGACTGAAGGGCGACACCAGTTTGAAAGAATCGAAGAAAAGAACGGCGCAAGAGAGAGTAGGAATAGGTAGAGAGAAAAGAGCGTGAAGTAGAATAGGTGAGGTAGTTATAGGAAACGATAGGTTGCTTAGGGAGAGATTAAAGGTGGGTTGGTTGGTGTTGAGGCACAAGCGACACTGAGCGACCATAAAAGGATCGGCAAATAAAAAAGATCATTCGCAGGCAGGCACAACCGGGCGACCTTGTATATTCCCCGGTAACGAGCAGACGGGTAACCTCAGCCAACGAAATACATGTACCTGATCGCGCATACCTCAGGTACCCAGCAGAGATCTCATACGGCATGGCTGCTATGATGTATCTGTGTATGTACCTGACGACCCTGGACAGGTGCGAGAGCCGGCCGGGTCGAGGTCTCTACCGCTCCCCACAACTCATAAACCCCCCGAGGGCCCCCGGTCATCCACCTCGCATGGATCTCTCTCCCGCCCTTTCATCTTCAAGGAGATGCAAATAGCCACATGGTCATGATACATGATACGACCTACGGCTGCTATGGTATGTGTGACCGTGCGGTTCCATGAACCAATGAAAGCCGCATGCCTCGCCAGAAGTGACTTAGGTAACGAGCACTCGCTAATAAATGTCGTGCTTCTGTATTCCCTTGGGCAACGGAAAAGTCTTCGTATAAGTGACATTTAGTACTTGTTAAATCTATCAAGAACTCTTTCTGTATTTGATTAATGGCAGAAAGCTCTAGTCTACCCACCTATAGGTATCCATGCCATTCTTCTGCTCCGTGTGATCCTGCTGGAAGATGCTGGGCTATTCACATCGCATATCGCCAGGAGACATTGCTAGAGGCAAGGTACCTCAGATTAAGAACCTCCTATACCACGGCCCCCAAATCACCAAGTCTGAGCACGCTTACGTGCGAATCCAAGGATGGCACAGGGCTGGACACTATATCCGGAGAAATAACAGTACATACTGCGTAGTAAGTCAGCTACAGGTAGAATATTCCTAAAGGCGTTTGATACGGCATTGCACGTGCAACTTGATAGGTGAGCACGGCTACCTGATACCTTAGCGACTTGGATACTCTGCTGAAAGAAAGCCCCGAGGTTTGAAGTTGTACTTAGCAGTCGCGTCTGGCTGGCGTCTAGCCGTTCCTGCATTTCTTTGCAGGGATCAAGGAGATCGTTTTGGCGATCCACATTTCCGGTGCTCCCGTCGATACCTGGGTACCAATCCTACCTCAGGTCCATCCGTACCTCGCCTACCAATACATGCAGCCAAGCAAGCGCAGAATAATGCACAATGCAAGACAATCTATAGGCTGTCGGATTCTCAGGCCAGATCTGTATTTACTCATCAGTCATACAGTACCTACGGCATGCATCACAGCTGTGCAGGAGTATGTATGCAGGAGCCAGAAGCCCTTTTGAGTTGCATTTGCAAGAAATAACAGGAACGCAGGGACGAATAAGAACAAGACGACAGGCACTGGAGGAGGACGGAGCAGATGGGATGATGTCAGACCAACTGCCCTCATCCCTGCCCGTTTCAGATGCGGCCAGCGGACCTTGCAGGCGCTGCACATGGGGCAGCATGGGGGCAGGGGGGCGCTTAGCTACGTAGTATATCGATAGGGTAGAGGGCAAGGAGGGGCAGAACGGGCGGAACGGGCTGCAAACAACCGAAGAGACGGGGCGGCTATCGGCCTTCGCTTAGCTTTACACTGTCCGTCGTAAGGTCGTGGCCCAGCCAGTGCGCGACACGAGCACAGCATCGATTTTACGAAAAGGGCCTATGAACGGCATCACGATCACTCTCGAGTCCGAGCTAGGCTTGCTACATGTTCATGCGAAGCTTGTATTCGGCTTGTGCTGCCTTCGGTAGCCACCTGGACATACAATCAGAGCTGTCGAGGGTTAGATGATTAACATCAGAATCAAGCTCACCGTCCCTTGTTTCTCGGATCGACCCGGTCAGGCTTGGTACAACCATCATGCTTGCTTTCTGCTCTCGATAGGTACAGTATGTAGAGCATCTATTCCTGAAGGAGAGCCGGTCGAGGCCATTTGGCTGAACTAGAGGACTAGTTGCTGTCCCATCTAAGGAAAACATGCAGCCAACCAAGCACATCGTACCAGCGACACATGAAACAGCACCATCGCACCACCAGCATAACAAATTGCTCTTCATCAAAATCCATTCATTCCTCTCTTGCATCCCATCCCGGTCTGTTCCCACATATAGCCACGAATGGAATCCACTGCGGACGAGATGCGATGAGTCCGGTCCAGTCTCGCCCGAAAGATTTGTCAATTCTCATTCAGTCCTGAGCAGATACTGCCCGTTGGTCTAGAGATGTTTCGAAACATCAGCCCCATCCTCGCCACCTACGGCCCCTGAAAGAAAGAGAGAAGAAGGAAGAAGAAAAGGAAGAAAAAAACTATTAACCCGTGTTTCATCTGCCCTGGGATATATTCGGGATCGCGGGGATAACTCTGTCCCACTTGCTATTTCGGGTTCTGCTGTTCATGTACTGATCGACCCGTCACGGCGGTTAAAAGATCGTCTCTGCGCCGTAGCGCTAGCTTCGATATGCTTCAAAGGCTAACAGCCAGACAGCTGGACGGACATTCTAGATCTTTACCGCTTTGTCGCAATCCGAGACACGGGAGCTGAGTTGGCGTTATTTTCATACAGGCCCTAATTCGTAGCGTCCCGAGACAGACGAGCACGTAAGGGATAGATGAGGATTTAGGCAACACCTTTGGTAACAGGTAGGGAAGGGATCCGTAACGGAGATGATGACATATATTACTTACACACTTGGACGACTTAATTACAATCCTGGCTTCACATGTACTCCTAGCTGTGCCGTTGCTCATATGTAATTCCATGGTACCACAACTTGCTCACTGATCGCGCACCGCCTCGCCGCCCATCATCCACATCTATACCCATACCCATGCCTACGACGCAGCACCCCCCGCCGGCGCCCTGCCCTGCCGGCTCTTCATCAGCGGCTGTATCTTCTGGCCGAAGTCGTCGACGCCCTGCAGAAAGTCGTCGAAGACGAGCATGATGCCCTTGGTGCCGGGCACGTCGGCGACCTCGTCGAGCATGCGGGCGATGGACTCGTAGGAGCCGATGAGGGTGCCCATGTTGAGGTTGACGGCGCCCTCGGGGAGGCCGAGCGCCGCGGCGGTCGAGTGCGCGTCGGCCTTGGTGTCCTTGGACGACTGCGACTTCATCCAGGCGACGGCCTCGGCGTCGACGCCGTCGCCGTACAGCGTCCACTTGGCGCGCGCGGCCTCGTCCGTGTCGGCCGCGATCACCATGAAGAGCACGTACGAGCCGACGTCGCGGCCCGTGCGCGCCGCCGCCTCGACGAGCCGCGCCGTCGCCTGCGCGAACGCCGTCGGCGTGTTGATGCCGACGCCCAGCGCGAAGTTGTAGTCGGCCCACTCGGACGCGAACTCGACGCCGCGCCCCGACTGCCCCGCCGCCACGATCTCGACGCGCCCGCCCGTCGGCCGCGGCGACAGCTTGCAGTCCTCCATGGCGAAGTGCGCGCCCTTGAAGTCGCTCACGCCGTCGCGCCACAGCTCCTTCATCACCCGCACGTACTCGGTCGCGTAGTCGTACCGGTACCCGAAGTACGCGTCGCCCGGCCACAGCCCCATCTGCGAGTACTCGGCCGGCTGCCAGCCCGTCACGATGTTGACGCCGAAGCGCCCCGGCGCCACCGAGTCCACCGTCGTCGCCATGCGCGCGACGACCGCCGGCGGCAGGCTGAGGATCGCCGACGACGCGAACAGCTTGATCTTGGACGTGACGGCGGCGAGCGCCGACATGAGCGTGAAGGACTCGAGGTTGTGGTCCCAGAACTCGCTCTTGCCCCCGAACCCCCGCAGCTTGATCATGGACAGCGCGAAGTCGAAGCCGTAGCTCTCGGCCTTCTGCACGATCTGCTTGTTCAGCTCGAAGCTCGGCTTGTACTGCGGCGACGTCGTCGACACGAGCCAGCCGTTGTTGCCGATGGGGATGAAGACGCCGATGTCCACTGGTGCCATCTTGTATATCTGAGAACCTTTTTATTTTCTTCTGAAGCCGTAAGGGAGACTATGCTCGACGAATAGGTGAAACCGAGATATATAAGGTAGGCAGGTAAGTCTCCTAAGAGATTGCTTACGCCCATTCCGTACGACTCGAGTTATACTCGTCCTCCCATCGTCGGCATATCCCCTGTATACCCCGCCATCTCGTCCAGATCATAGATAAGTTCTGCCGGTCTGTCTGGTCGACGGGGGTTACATCTGGGTCCGAAGTGATACACAAGCTATGCGCCTAAGACGGCGATCGGTAATTTCCAAGATACCTGCCTGATTACATGTAGTTGGCATACACCTTGCTCGAATGATGTCTAGCTATCTCTCAACAGGCGTCAACTTCGGCTGTAGAGATGTGTAGCTGATATGACAAAGTCTAGTTCGGAGAAATGCGACTTTGAGATGCTTGGCCGAGTATGCGACGGCACCTAGGCAGATAGATATCGATCAGATAAGACGGCACGGGATAGATTAGCCAGGACGACGTACGTAATATAAAAGTCGCAGTCGATAAAGGCGATAGATATGTGTCATCAGGAAATAGATATGATATTGCGAGAGTTGCGAAAGTGCGAGAGATGAGCGAGGAGGAGAGGAGGCCTTCGCGACAACGCCATTCTGATGGCTGCAGCTGCGTGCCAGCTGACGTAGAATTGGGCTCTTGATAGTCGGGCGTTTCGCGATGATGCGATATCGAACTTCTATGTTGACCTACCTCCAGGAGCTTCTTCATTACAATCCTTTGTCTTCGCGATGGCAGATATGATTCGCCCCGTCGCGCCGCCGAGTCTTCCCAGTCTTGTCAAGGCAGCCTTCGACAAAGCACGAGCCGATGGCGACGTCTCGTACTATCCGACCCAAGTCGCCGTCTTGACGCCTCGTTCTATTCCTGTGAGCATTACAACACCTCCTATCGTGTCTGCGACTTAAGCCATTATATGTCAAGAACAGCATCTTACCATGTCATTCAGTTCCAGCTCCGTTTCTCTCCGACTTTGGCGAACAAGCCCAAGGCGCCGAAGCCCAAAGAGCCGAACGCGAAGCCGTTCAACCCCTTCGAAACCCCACCTCCGGCCATGCTTATCGCCGATCTGCAGCCGTCCCATAGACTAGTCCTGAATAAATTCGCTATCGTACCGGAGCACTTCATTCTAGTTACTAGAGACTGGAAGCCGCAGACACATGTACTGGAGAGGGGCGACTTGGCCGCCACGTTTGCGTGTATCCAAGCTTACCATGCGGCCGGACAGGAGCTATTCGCATTCTTCAATTCCGGCCCGCATTCGGGCGCCAGCCAGCCGCATCGTCACTTGCAACTGTTGCCCGTAGAACGTATGAAAGACGGGCTAGAAGAGGCCGAGAATGGCAGTCAGTGGGCCGTGTTGGCAGAAAAGCTGGAAGAATCCAAGCCAGAGCTACCGTTCCGGATCTTCACCACGAGCATGCGTTCGGACATGAGCATCGAAGAGAGACACGACGCATACTTGGAGCTGTATAGACGCGCCGTCAAGCTTGTTCTTCCAGATGAAGAAGTATCTGACGAAGGCGAAGCTAAGGTCAGCTACAACCTTGCGATGACGAGCAGCACGATGGCCCTTTGTCCAAGGACATCGGAGGGAACGACGATACGGAACAAAGCCGGCGAGGACGTCGGCATGGTATCGCTCAACGGGACTGTCCTGGCTGGCACCGCCCTCGTCAAGAATGAGGCCGAGTGGGATGCCCTGAGGCAGGATCCTGACATGTTGCTCGACGTTTTCAAGGGAATTGGATTGCCTCCGTAGCGGGAGGGGCCATACATACTCGGTACTCCAGAGAAGCCCATGGTTGTGATATAGTGTCTTCTTCTGCTTGCTAGATAGATCTGGCATAAAGACCAGCCCTGTAAGTACATACATTATAGCCCCGTCAATCTCTCTACAGCAAACTCCCAGGTGGGAATTCTAATACACGTATCTCAAGCTTTCCTATCACACACTCAAGATGAGCCAACTTACTTACTTGATTAGCCAACCAACCAAAACAAACTGACAGCTTCGCAACTCGCAACATGCATCCATTATGCCAAGCCATCTTCTAACAACTCCTTCCACTTCCGGTGGCAGGTAGCGCTGCCAAAGTGGTACGAGCTGCCGTGGTCGGCGATGTAGTTGGCCACCTGTCCCCATGGCGCCCTGGCCCGCGCCATATCCTCGCCTTCGAATAGCTTGCGGACGGCTCTCCTAAGCAGGCGAACCTAGACGTTTCAGTCTCCTTGTCAGCTTCAGTCGACAAAAGAACGACAAGCTCGTAGCGCATGCGGGAGGGAAGAAAATAGAGGAAGACTTACATCGTTGTCCTGCCACTCCGGCTTCCTCACGCGCGCCTCCTTACTCTTGGTCAGGGTGCGGAAGCGCCCCCGCAGCGTCGACTCGGCCTCCTTGAAGTCGCCGGCCTCGCGGATCTCGCGGTACGTCATGCCGGCGCGCTTGGACCGCACCAGGTACTCGTCCTTGGCCGCGCGGTTCTCCTGCGCCAGCAGCACCGCGCCAGCGCCTGCGCCGCGCCCGCCGTCCGACGAGCCCTCGACGTCGTCCTCGTCCTCTTCCTCCTCCAGCACCTCGTCCAGATCCCTCTCTCGCTTGATTACGACTCGCGCCGCCGCCGCCCTCGACCTGCGCGGCGGGGACCGCGGGCGAGCGGGTTGCCGCTGCTGCGGCTGCGGCTGCGGCGGCGAGACCGGCCTCCTGTCTCGGAGGCGCCGCGAGGTGGACGAGGAAGAAGCGGCAGAGACCGCCGACGCCGACGCCGGCTTGGACCCGTGGTGTCGTCTCTTGGGCGGCATGGTCGGCAGCTCCTTCCGCGGCTTGGGACTCGGGCGCCGAGGGGAGAAGGGGCTGCGGAGGGAGGTGGTGGTCTGACGATGATGGTTATACGAATTATGAGGAGGTGGAGGGGGAGGATAGCTCTCGAATACGGGCGAGCTCATCTCGACGTCGCCGCTGCCCTGGTCCTGGCTGTTGCGGATCGACTCGGTCGACGAGGCGGGCGTCGGCGACGGCCGGATCCGCAGCATCTTGGGCGAGATGGTGGCGGGCGAGCACCCGCTCGCACCCCAGACGTCGGCCGAGCCGCCGCTGTTCATGATGGCGGCAGAGCTGGTGTCTATATTGATGTTGCTGTTGCTGCTGTTGATTCGATGGCCCCTAGCCGCGTAGCTCTCGGACGGAGTCGAGGACGAGAAGCTGCTGGGGCTGACGTGGGACGGCCCGTCCATGGGCTCCCCGAAGACGGCCACGTTGCTGGGGTGGTGCCAGCTGCTGCCAGATAAGCCGTGCAGGCCGTCCGAGAAGTCGAGATAGCCCGCCGCCCCCGTCGTGTTGCTGCTGCTGTACGCGGGCCAGGTCAAGTACTGCGGCGAGTCGTAGCTGGCGCCGAAGCCTCGAGAGTAGCCGTTTGCCGCTGCTGCTACTGGTGTTGTGGGGAGGGTCGGCAAGAAAATCTGGTCGCTTCCCGCTAGCTCTTTGTTACTGTGTTGGGAGTGACTCGGGCCAAACTCCCGCCCGTGGTTTACGGCTGAGACACCAGCGGCTGGCGTTTGGAGCCTGGCGGCGTACGGCGAATTCGCGTCCGCACGCGGGATGCTGTCGTTATAAAGAGACTCGGCCTACAGTGAAAGAAGGAAACAAAAAACGCACGAGTAAGTCTCTGGTCTTGCTTGCTGCTGGCGTCGAAAGGCAGGAAGGGGAAAGGGGAGGTCTGATGATCTTACCGTGTAAGCTTCATCTCCACTATCCACGGCCATCGGCTGGAACCAGGCCTGGTCTTCCATTGTGCACGGCTGGAGTTGCTGAGACAGGAGGCTGTCGCAGAGACAGGCCAGTCCCCAGTTGCTGCTGTTCCAGGGGCACTCGTTTTCGAAGAGCTGTTGACAAAGGACCTGCCAGTCTGCCAGACTCCCAAGGTCGCTGCGCAGCTGAGACTCAGGCGTGTAGTTGACGTCGCCGGGTTGAGGACCGAACCAGACGGTGGACTGGGGTGGCATCAGGTTGATAAAAACCATCGTGGACATGCGTCTGCTGATGCTGACCTAAAGGAGTTTATTATGTCCCGCGTCTCTCTCCTCTCCTAAGTTTTCTTTCCGGTGCCCTCGCCCACCAGCCACGGGCCGTAACCGCCCCCCTCTCTCACTCTCTCTCCCAGTCTCCCTCTTCTCTCCCAGTAATTCACCGCCGATTCCACCGGGGCCCCTTTCTGTGTGAGTCTTTTGGGCTGGAAGGGGAATGCTTGACGGTGTTGGGTATGCTTGCAGTCCAGCCTGGCGGTCAGGAACCGGCGTTCTTGGTAGCGATGCAGCTCTCGTGCGGCCTCCCGAGGATAGATCGGGAACTTGTTCCCGCAGATGTTCCTCTCCTAACCAGAACGCAACAAACTGTTCGCGAGCAGATCTGAGAGCGGGTGGAAGAACCCGAATGGTCAGTGGTCTGGTTTGGTCTTTGGGTATAACTCAGATCAGACACCTGACGAAGGAAGAAGCTCTAGCGAGGCGAACGGAGATTCGCTGCGGCTACTGATGGGAATGAGACCAAGACCGAGACTGAGACTGGTATGGATCTGGCAGATAAAATGATTCTGTACAGTGGAAAATACTTGGAATTATCACGGGCCGAAGATAGACTCGCCGCTCTTGTCTGGGAAACTTCTAAGGATTTTCTCGGGAGGGGACTATGTCGCAACTAATACCATTCATACACGGCACCCCCTTTCCAGAAGCTCACCCATTGTCTTTTTACTTCCCATTCTTTTCCACTTCAAATACGGCGTCTTTCCGCAGTTTTTCTCAGCATTTGATAATGGGCGGGCGGGAGACAAGGGGCCGAAGTGGAGGAGCGGGAAGCAAGTCTCTCAAAACGGATAACCAAGTCCCAAAACAACCATGGGCAACCTTGGCCCTACCGTTGATCATGACGGCCGCGGGATGCTTCTGGGCCGCCGCGGGTTGTCAAAAGCCCCCGGACAAGGGCCTATCCCAGGCCTTATCATTCTTGCTGCGGCTCTGTCTGCAAGGAAAAGCACGGGGGGAGATACCATAGCTGTCGACTGTCGAAGTTGGGAAAGGTACCTGCTTCCAGACGGCTATGTTATGCGAGAGCCGCGGATATGTAGGTGATGTGCGTTAGCGTTGGGTACCTTGGGTGGTATGCCGAATGACGACTTATCCCCCCCTTTCCCCTGGAATAACCAAGGAACATGACCTATTGGCCAACGGAAGCAGATCCACCTAGACAGACCACAGATTTCATGCCTGTTTGAATTCCTCGACCTTGGGTTCTAACTGTGGGCGAGCACTGCGAGCGAAAAGCACGGGACCCTGCCTTGCTGCCAGTTCTGCAGGTTCGCTCTCGTCCGATCATCCTCAGCACTCAAGATAGATTAGGTATGGAAGTTATGACATATGCCTCTGGCCAGGCCTGTTTCTATCCAATACCCGCTTGGGCTGACAAGATGGACAAGAATTCATCCAGTAGAGCAGAAGGACTCTGTGTTTGCAACCGAGACACCATGTGCGAAAAGTGGCAGAAAAGTGGCAGAAGCTCGAACTTGCAGTTGATTCCGATCGATTTCTTAGACTGTGCAATACCGCCGCCCGTCAAAGCTATTGGCCTTTCGAAGAGCCATTTCGGTACTCTCACATAAGAAAAAATCCGATATGTCACTAAGATCTAATCCCTGACCCCAGGAACTCGGCTCACGCCGACAAGGCTCCTGAAGACGCAGCAGTATACCGATATGGAATGGATCTGTTTTACCATGGTATCTCCAGGGCCCGTATACCAGAGCTCGCCCAGAGCGGGGTTTGCAGTCTTCTGCATCATCTTCCTCACGGCAGCCTGTCATCTACCTTAGGTACCTGTAGATTATGTAGACACTACGTAGAGACCCCATGTCGCAAACGCTTGTACGTTAAGTATATGACCAGGTATCTACCTAGGTATCTAATGTACCTAGTACCTAGGCAGGTACTTGAGATAGTCTGAGGGACGTCCGTAGGGTGACGGTTTTCGGATGGGATATCCGAAGTGAGTGGCTCATGAAGAGTCAAGCGAGGTACCTACCTACCTACCTGGTACCTAGGAGGTAGGTACCAAGGTAGACATGATGCCAAAAAACCGTCCACGAGTCATCAAGCCGCCCAGTCACGAATATTTTGCCAGATAAGGTCGGCGGCGAGGCTGCCCTATCTGGGCTATGGGTACCTGGTACATCTCCACGCTCCCCAGACATCTGACATGCTCTGTTTTCTCTGCAGATGATGATGAGGCCTACCTGCTTCCACACATAGTGTTCGCCGCAGCCTGGACATACACGCCAGCCCATGCAGTTCTATAAGTCATGCAGTGCGGCCCAAGAGCTCGCCGATTTTGATGCTCTCGACAAGTTCGGGTCAGTCTTGAGTCTTGTATAGGTTGTCCTGGGGGGAGAAGGGGCTCATATTGCCCACGTCAAACGAGAGAGAAAGGCAACGGCCTTGGTCCGTTTGAGACACGCCTACCAACGGCGACAGACAACGGGGCAGGTCAGATTACAGCTCACCCGCCCCGTGCGACCAACCCTTGATCGGTACCCATTAGTGCCCGCGCGAATCGAGCCTCCCGCAGGCCTAACCCCAGCCTCGTAGATTCGATGCCGTCAGGGAAATATGACAGGACCTCGGGATTGGGAGGCCAGGGTCGTGGTAACCTTGCTGAGATGGCGCCGTGTCTAGACTGGTCATAATCCCGACCTCCCAGTGAGCGACATCTGGTCCGTTTGACAATGACGCACCGAGTCAATATCTGGCTTGTTTGGCTTGCTGGGCTGCTGCGCGTTCGCAGTGTACGTACCAGGGGTACTTGCTTTTTCTCTTTTGATAACCTCGCCGAAGATGCTACCTGGACGATGTACCTCGACGGAGAGCAGCTTGTCTGGTACCTGCTCCGTGCCGAGTCCACATGCCCTCTCAGGCCTGGATGCATATCCGGTTGCTCTGCTGAGAACTGGCGGACGCAGGTAGATCCAGGTGCACGACATCTCGAGCGCATAAAGCGCCAGCTAGTGCATGATCTATTGCGACATTAACTACCGACGCGTCGGTAATCTCGACGTCTCCAGTGATACGGCAGGGGAAAATAGAGAGGTTGGTACGATACGGGGGTGTCATCCCATGTATGTATATGTATGGAGACACATGTATGTGTGTAGACCGTGAGGATAGACGTTGAAGATATGTAGTCAGCAAGGTGGCTGTCTGTTTACCTGCAAAAGTGACTGTTTTGGGCCTAGCTGTTGGGTGGTTTCTTTTCGGACGGGACGAGACCGGTCAAGAGTGGAACGGGACGGACAAGAGAAACAAGAGTCGACCGGTCTCGTTTCGAAGCGAAGACGTTGGGAGTAGACCCTACGACTTGGTATGGTATGTTATTTCTTCGTCTCTCTTGGAATGTTTCTTGGCGCCGTCGAGGCTCTGCCAGTCTTGTTACGTGTTACAGCTATCAGTGCTACCCCGGCCGCCTATCACCTCGGTACTTCTGCCAGTGCCTGTGACTACACCCGGTACGTGTAGCTCTCCAGCACTAGTACACGGTACAGGTACATAAAAGGTAGCATAAGGCATATTAATGACATGAATGAGATGTACCTGTAATCCCTGGGCCCACACGAGACATGCCAGGTCAGCTTGTCTCGTGTTACATATGAATTCCCATGCTCTGGCGTTTTGGCCACCCTGCCACCCAAGCCACCCCTTCCAGCACCCAAACGGCAGCCCGGGAAGCCTGGAAATAGTGGATAGGCTAACCCCCCAGGGATCTGCCATACTGCCATAGCAGGCGGCCTAAGTGTCCAGGGCTCTCCACCAATGGGAAGCTAATAAAGGCCCACCCGACTGCCCCAAATGGACAGGCCAGAGACTTGCCGAACCGGGGAAGCGTTCGACCTCGTTCCGCATTCAAATTTCCCACTCCCCCCCCCCCCCCCCCCCCTTCTGTCTCTGGTCTCGTGAGTCGTAGGATATACCGAATAGATTCCCATCTCTGACCAGATACTGACTGGCAGAGACAAACGTCCTGTCTTCAACAGTCATACGTGACAGCTTGTCTTCAACAGACATGTCAGAGTCGGAAGCGTATATAGATGCGAGTAGCGAAAGTCTTCTTATGCCTTGACCTTGTATGAGTTATCGCCACCACGGTTATAATAATTTCCTCTCTCGTTGTACATATAACACAGCGTAGCTGGTGCAAGACCGCGCCAATGCCATCCACGATACCCGCCGCCGCCGCGGCTAGATCGCCGTCGCAGACACAGACGCAGACGCAGACACAGACGCAGACGCAGACTCAGACTCAGATGCCAACGCAAACCCAGACTCAGATGCCAGCGCAGACGCAAGCATCGGCGCGGACGGCCCGGCCGCCTCCTCGCATCGCCATCCTGCTCAACTCGTACCGGTCGCGGCTGCTGCCGGCGATCCGGGCGTCGTACGAGCGCACGATCGGGGCCGTCGCGCCCGACGCGCGGCTGGCCTTCTACGAGCCCGCCAACAAGGGCGAGTTCCCCGACCCGGCCTACTTCGACCTCGTCGTCTTCGGCGGCAGCAACGTCGACCCCCGCAAGTCCCACCAGTGGATCCTCGACGTCCACGCCTTCCTGCGCCGCCTCGTCACCCACTTCCCCGACAAGAAGGTCCTCGGCATCTGCTGGGGCCACCAGACCATCTCCCGCGTCTTCGGCGGCAAGGTCGTCGATGCCCCTTATCCGGAAGTAAGTTTTCTTTTCTTTTCTTCTTTTTCATATATTATGACCTTCTCCTGTCCCCTTTCCCCTTCCCCCTCATGTGTTGGAGCAAAGATACCTAAAACATACCCGACCAACAGCTAACCTCGCAAACCAGATGGGAGTGGCCACCATCAACCTGACAGAGGCCGGGCGGCAGTTCTTCCCGGAGGCGTCGGCACTGGGCTCTTTCAAGCTGCAGCAGCACCACCGGCGGGAGGTAGCGCAGGCGCCATCGGCCTTCGCGGTCCTGGCGCAAGGCAACCAGTGCCTGCTAAGGTAGGTACCTACCTCGTCAACCAGAACCGCTAGAATTTTCATTCGAACTGTTGCTGACAGTCGTCCTAGCGAGAGCAACACGGTCCTGACGTTCCAGGGCCACCCGGAGAAGGACGCCGAGACGGCGCGCCTGCGCATGCACGACTCGAACCGCTGGTTCGGCTTCGACGCCACGCTCGACGAGAAGGCCTGGGCCCGCCTCGAGAGCCTCATCACCGCCGACCACGACGGCCCCGCCGTCTGGCGCCGCATCCTCGACTGGGTCTGGGAGCCTCCCGTGCCTGGCACCGCCTTCGTCGATAGGCTGAGCAGGATCTAGCTTGACGTGTGTACCTATATGTTGGAACTTGATAGCGTTTACGTACGCTGTGGTTCGGTCGATGTTATCGGGTGTAGCTGTATCTAAAGTTGTGTTGGTAGCTCACTATTTGAGTTTCTGAGAGTTGCCAGAGGCTGTATTTCTAGTGTTTAGGTATGAAGAAATGCTGTCCAGTAATATTGCATAACCGCTACCCATTGCTATATTTCCCCAGTGTCACAACCATCCACGAGATCCAAAATTAGGTAGGAAGTAGCACGATGCTGCATAGTCTCCGCCAGTCAGACGATACTGGAAACCTTGCTTGGCGTATTGGTTACGCATATGTGCGTTCTAGCACTGGACTCTGGACATTATCCTCTTCAACACCAAAGCCGAGGTGCTCGACCATAGCCTCATGCTCGTCATACTCCGCGTACCACTCCGGGGGCATCTGTATGACTCCCCACCGAAGCTTGCTTCTAGCAAGCTTCTTGAACAAGCTGCGCTCGTCATCGTTGCCGGCGCTGTCGTCCCCCTGGACCCGATCGCCGATGAGTCGTTCCGCGGCGGATGACTGACTGGCTACTTCCAATTCTTGCATCTCAATGCCTCCCGCGTTAGCTTCCGCGATAGGCTGACCGGAGGGCTTGAGTAATCTCCCGTCGGACTTGAATATTGGAAGGAAGTCAAGACAAGGCGATGGTTGGGTTGTATAGGACGCTGCTAGCTCGTCTGAAGATGTCGCGGCTTGGGATAACCTAGATACGTGGCACGCGGCAGAAAGTGCAAACGAGTTGCTCCCGATATTTATCGTGTTCGGTGAGAGACGCTTGAGGCTCAGTAGAATAGGGATTGTAATCAAAACACACGATACGATCAACATGGTTAGCAAAGCATAAGTTGAAAAGCTTGCTGCAACCATGGCACCGAGGGGCAAGGTCGAATCCCTTTGACCTTCGATAAATCCCGGTCCGTAATAGCTTTGTAATCTCTTAGCGTCTTCGCTCCAGAGTGACTATGATTTCAACGTACGTACCTCCGGTTGACACAAATACGTAAATTACATTCGAAAGCAGCCAGTGAAGAAATATACTAACCGCTATGAGTGGCACGCTGTATTTGTATGGTAGTTGCAATCGATAGGTGGCAATTTGATCGCCCTTCATACCTAGGTAGTCAGAACCTCTTCCGTTTGGCATGGAAACTTGGTGGACTCACCTGGGGGTCTGTGACGCGTAGTGGGCGTAGCTGCTCACTGAACAATTCCCACTCTCGGCCCATCTGTAAGTGGGTAAACAGATTGTTGTAGGCAAGATAGCAAGCGGAAAGCAGTAGTTGAGGGCTATTGGCAGTGACGATGGCTTCAAAAAAGGTAAAAGGAGTGTTGAGAAACAGGTTTTGATCGCTTTCCAGAAAGCGACCCCACCTACGTCCATCAAGTTAGACCACTGTGATGAGGCTTGTGAATAACAGAATACTGACAAGCCAGTTGACCTGTACGCAAATACGAAAGCAGTACCACAAATGACAATTCCTAAGGCAAAAAGCAAATAGCTTGTGAGCCATAGTGAATTGGGGGCAGCCGCCCATCGCCGCCTTTCCCGTCGCTTTTGCATAGGCTTCCACGGCTGTGGACATGCTGATATTCTTAGAGAGGCAGGTTTACCTATCAAAAGTTCCTGGACATCATCTTGTCCAAAAGTGCACAGGCCGGCCGTGATGGGATCGGGTGTCTCGATGAATGAGGCCAGGGCATCCCCAAGCGTGACCAGTGGCGTTTGTTTTCGTCGTACCAAGACCATTGTTACTAGAATAGCTGTGCATGTTTTGATAATGACGCAGATAGTAACGCCCATAAGGATGACTGGCGACACTCCAACGTGACAAGTCCTGTCAAGCGGCTCGGCCAGGCAATACTTGATTGATAGATCAAGAGCACCAGGTAGAAAGGCGCTGTAGTAGACGCTAACGCTCGAGCCATGGCTGCTATTGATCAATTGCAATTCGTATTTGGAAAGAAAAGAGTATTGCCAATCCGGTCCCTTGATGAATGGGCCATTACATTCCTTCTGGGTGATACAGTCTCTAATCATGACTGAAATACAGCTATTGAGGCAGTGAGTAGGTTCATCGACGCCCCTTATTGCCTGCATTTGGCATGGGGTATCGAAGAATAAGTGATTAGGTTGATCATGTGGGACGTATTGGTTCCATAGTCTTGTTTGGTTATCTTTGAAATGCCACATTTGCTAAGAAAGTATCGTTAGTCTTCGAAACCGAGTAGAGTCTTATGAAATCAGAAAGCCTACTACGTCAAGGTTAATGTCGTTGGCAAAGCAGGATTCGGACAGGAAGAAACCACCTCGCACATACCATCTCGTACCCAACCGCCAGACTTGTCGGCAACCAAGACCAGGTTGCGATGATTTTTTATTCCGGCGCAGTCTAGATATTCTTGTTTGCATTCCTCGTTGTTCATTCTCTGCCATTGGCGGGCGTTGATAGCGATAATACTTGAATTTTCATAGACATCAGATTCCGAGCTGACGAAATTGGCTAATGCGTCGTTGAGAGGGTCGTGTTCATCATCGGAAAATCCAAATCCAGGTGGAAATAGACTCGCGCCTGGTGGGTAAAAGGCGGCTCCGTCCAGAAAGTCCTCGGTGGCGATAGTCAACCGGAAATCAGATTCCCGATGATCTGCTTGGAATATCGTCGAGTTGAAAAGGAGATGAATTGGGACTGAGCTAAGAAGCAAAACCAGCCACGCCCAGGCTTTGAATTTGGAGACACGAGCAACATTTCGAACTGAAGGGACGCCGATCCCCAGCCACGAGTCCTTGGAGTGAGCCTCATTCACTTCTTCCCTTGAAGGAGCGTTCAAGACTTGCATGAAGAAGTTACTCGAGGCGAGCCTAATAGAGTCGTGATTAGCTGATGTCCACATACCAGACGACTGCCTAGCCCCTGGTATTGATACGAGCATCTACCAGGGCATATAGAGCACAATTGTATACTCGCCAACCCGGTATTGCTTTTCGTGGCAACACATGTTATTTATTTCGCTACTGATTCCGTGAGTACGGCGATGGACTTTGCTTACTGTAGAGCGAGAGATCAGTGAAAGAAACAGATTGGATGCACGAAATCATGTGTAAGATTGGCTCAGGGAAGGACAGTTACCACTAAAGTAGAGATGACATTGATGAGTAAATGGAGGGCTGTGTTAATCTGAGAAACACTTCCTCCATCACATCCGCCGCCATAAAAGAATAGTGGTTTTCGAATATCGCCAACTTGTGATGCTGCGGCGATAAGGCAAGCCACCAAAGCTACTGACATAGCGATAAGCTCGAGACAATTGATTTGAGCGGCTTTTTTCCAGCCAGTATATCTATTTTGACCAATGTTGAAGAAGCTGAGAGATGCCATTATCGCCGAGCTTGCTACTAAGGTAGTTGTCACACGGCCGGATACGGCCCGGAGTGCCAAGAGACATATCAAAGCCTTATAACCAATCGATCAGACAATACACGTATGGATATGACCCCAAGGCAGAGGTGTTGGCGATGGAGGCATTGGGGATATTCCTATAGGCTGAACCACCATACGGCGACCTGCAAGAACGTACCAACAGCTCTAACAGCGCCTAGGGCGCTTGGAGAAGATAAAGGATGACTGACTAAAGGCGGTCAGCCCAACGTGTATAAGTAGGAGCCTTTCCTCCCTCCTTCTCAAAGAAGAGGGGGGGACAAGGCCCTTGAGACCAAAAAGAATTATTAGTTGAATTTGAATAACTAATTCCGAGTCCTATATCAGCCCTCGTCACAGTAGTTGACTGATGGAAAGACTCTTACATGACCGAACGAGAAAGGCCGTTTATACCATGGCGGAGTCAAAGTAGTCAGCCTGATGGGCGAGCTTGTACACCGTAGCACAGCTGAAAATACGCCTCGCGGTGTTACGGTAGGCTTGCAAAGTGTAATGATGATGCATGTTGTGTTACTGAAATACTGGAAATTGCTCGTCTGAGAAAATGATTCTTAGACATGAGGCGTCGGGGGGCCGGCACAATAACCCTTACTTGGGGAGCTCAGCCCCCAGCCCAGCCTTCTGTCCCTCTTGGGCTCGATCCTCAACTTCACGGAGCTCAATCATTTTGCTCCTTGAAAAGGGCCGCGCATTTTAAGACTCGAGGCTTGAGGCTTGAGGCTTGAGGATAGGGGCTGTAGGTAGACTCAGTGTTATTGTTCACCCCGAATAAAAAGTTGTAGTCGAAGAGTGTTGTCAAGATATTCATCTTTTCAACTACTGGGGGCGAATAAGGGGCTGCAATATCAATTAGATATTGTCGGACAGGCATTGAGGGAACTGGTCCCTGGATAAAGTTATACTTGTAAAGCCATTGGCTTCCTAATAGAACCGAGTTAAATAAACACCTAGGTACCTTACTATGAAGAATAGAAGCGAGATATCTGCATATAGTATCAATATAGAAATTATCTTATCCATATAGCAGAGTAGACAAGATGCTCGCAGCTATATTCGACAATCCTACCGTGCCAGTATCTTGAATCTTTCTTTTGTACTCCTCCTAGGGGCATACACATAGACTGAAGCGATGTGTTCGCCTTGTCTTCTAATGCTGCAAACCTATTTCCAGTGTGAGCCGAGAATAGGGGTCAAGAACACCAAGAACAACACAACAGCAGCACAGCCCCGACCAACTGCGGCCGTCTGGCGCTCCAGGCCGACGCCCCGTCCTCTCACCCGAGGCCCCCGCTAAAACCAGCTCCCGCCAAACACGCCGTCGCCCCCCAGCAACCGGCGGCCACCTGCGCGCCCAACAGCCCAGCCAACGGGTCGGCTTAAATAGCACTCTAGCACAGCTGCCTAGTATCCCTGCGCTAGACCGGCGAGCCAAGTGACACATTGGCTCAATGGGCTGGAGGTGAGGGCTAAAAAACCCCACCCCGCCGTAATAATAGGGCTTTGCTTGGTGCGCAGTGCCCCATGTACTGGGTGTGTAGTACCCCGCAGTTTCGGGCCGCCGCGGTTTCACGCTAGCAGAAATAGCTGCCATTCGCATACAAATCTGTTAGTACGCCACCTGTCAGGTCTAGCGCGTGTATGTCGTCCTGTGGCTATATTTCCTAGGTATTCCCTCACATCGCGCAGCCATTCTGGAATTTCTTAATATAAAACAAATATTAGAAAATAGCTTGAAAAATGGCAAAAATTCCAAAACCATTAGCATTCTGACAGCATAATTGCATTTAATTGAATAGTGTTAAATTCAATTGAATTAAATTTGACATATAGACGCCGGTCGCAAATCCGGACGTCAAAGGGGGCGCGGGCGGCTCCGCGTTGTTGCCGATACCAAGCTTTATACTATTATGACTTTATTAAAACACATTTATATAAAAACGCTTTTATATACATTTAATTCAATACCGCGCGGCCGAACGATAAATATATACCACGCGACTAGCAAAGCTTTTTATAATAGGCGGCTGCTTGTCGGTTGGTTTATAACATGGTCATTTCCCACGGTACGAATCAAAGACTCGCTGATCTAACCTAAGCTCAACGGTGTAGGCGAGCAAGATGACATCTATTCGTTGTTCTTATACTGGGTGAAGCACTTGAAGGCCTCCTGCTGATGCGCCTCCATGTCCAAGTCGAGAATGAAGTTCCACCTTGTCGTAATGTCGGCTCTTAACTTGGGGATGTCGAGCCCAAACTCGCCGCAGAACAGAAGCCCTGTCTCCCGGCTTGTGTCGACGACTCTCTGGCACCGTGGCCGGCGCACCGTGTCGTACGCCTGGAAGGCCGCCGGGATCTCTGTCGGGGACGAGATCTTGGCGAAGAGCGCACCGAGCACCATGGCATCCTCGATGGCGACTCCGGCCCCAGCACCCATCCAGGGTGACGATGCGTGAGCGGCGTCTCCCATGAGACAAACGCGATCTTCGAAATACGTAGGTGTCATCTTGTGCTCCCATTGAGAGTACTTGTCGATATGTTGGTTTAGTGTAAGCTAAGAGAGTTTGTTTTTTAGCATCCTTTTTGATGATGGGGGAGTAGGCATCGTGAGAGAAAACTAACATCTATCATCCCACTGGCAATTGGGCCACTAAGCCATGTACCCAGAGTTTCGTCCAGGTCCTGTCGCGTCAGAGTAGATTTCCTAGACTTAGTAAAAGACTGTTTCTTGTCGATAGCAGACACTATGCACTGGACCATAGTTCTGTCCTCTAATATGTCGTGCATGATGAACGCTCCGTCGCCAATCCAGGAGTACCGTCGATCATCCTCAAAGAGCTCCTCGCCCAACGTGGATTTGGCCTTGTCCAGCGGGACCAAGTTCCGGCAGTCCCAGAACCCTGCTGGGGAAGGCCCATAGTCCTCTCCAGGGGGCGTATCTCGAAAGATGTGCTCTCGGACATAACTGAAGATACCATCGGCACCTATAACAGCATCAAACTCGTACACGGCACCATCTAAGAAGACGAGCTCAACGCCAGAGGATTTGAGATCGATGGCAACAAGCTGCTTGTTGGGGTGCAGAATCTCCTTCGGCAAAGGGCTGAGCAGCTCACGAAGGAGTGATGCTCGGTGGACAGTCACCCCTGTTCTCAAGTCGAAGATAACCGTCCCAGCATCGTTTCCCGACCCCTATGAACTGTTAATGGTCACTATACATGTAACTGACAACTGTTTCCCCGCGTACCAGGATGATCCGAGAACTCTTCATGGGAACAGCGCCGGCCTTTTTGAGCACTTCTTTGTCAAGGGGGATAATCTCATTCAGGGCTCGCTGCGCATTGAGGGAGAGCCCGACGGCAGCGCCGCGCTCCGAGAACTCGGGCGCGGACTCGAAAACGTGGACATCTACGTGGGAGAGGTGGAAAAGGCCGTTGGCTATGGAAGCACCGGCAAGGCCACCGCCAATGATAGCAACGCGAATCTGCTTGCTATCCATTCTTCCTGCTTCCGAAAACGATATAGTGGCCGAGCGTGTCAAAACCGATCGCTTCAGGCAAATGAGGGGTGAAAAAAAAAACAGGTTCTATTATCAGATAGGCAGACGTCAGAGGCGAGCTTTGGGATCACGATGGCAACCCGTAGGATTATGTCGGGCAGCCTAGATAAGGTAGTGTAATCGCCAAGAAACGCCCGGAAACTTTTTAATGGCTGACTGCAACTAATATCTACAAACTGAAAACTTAATGACATTAGAAAATGGTGGGTTAGATGGCATCTTCATTCGATCCTTTATGCAAGTCTCGTTTTTTGGTGTAACCAACGTCGCTTTACGGGTTAGATCGGCAGTTGGGTGGCTCACATTTACTCGCCGTAATAAACATTTAGTTTCCAAGTTATAAAGTCGCATTGTAAAAGGGGTTGCTTTTCACCTGCTGTTCCTCTGTAACCATCCGGGTGCGGTCCCAACGATCGAACGAGTTCCACTTGACGCAAACAGATCGAGAATTGGATTTCAGCATCGGTCGCTTTTTCTTCGGCGCCAGCTCCCATTCAAATGAGTAAAGCCCCGTGTTTCCGCGACACATCACCGCCCCCCGAAGCGCTTCGATGCAACGGTCTAGAGGACATGGTGTCAGATTTCCCTTGGTCTATTCCTACGGATTGTAGCTTCACACGTACCTAGATGGACATGAAGCCACTTGTCTTGTTTCGATGTGATATTGGGATAGTACCAGTCTCGGTATAAATCCAGGCGAAGTTGCCGCTGGTACTTGTCAGTATCGCTGTTGCAATCCAGGCGGACTGCAATGACTCACCAAACAATGAAGCTCATGATAAACTCCTAAGCCGGCAAGGTAGCCTCCTGTATTAACCTCCAGTACACCATCATCCATACTCTCTTCAGCCTTTGTCATCTCCTCACGAGTGGCCTCAAGCTATGTTGCTATAGATGGTCAGTGACATACACAAACGAATAGTCGAGGCATAGACAGGAAATGGGAGACGGGGTAGCTTACGACGGAGTAGCTCATTCCATGCTTCGTCCTGCTCTGCACTGGGTGGTACAGAGTATATGGTGGCCTCCTCATGCTGTTGAGTACGAACTTCATACTCGATGATATCGTGAGCTGGTGCTATTTGGCTTCTGTCAGTACATTATATAGTCCATGGTAGCCGTACATACACCAGGTAGCGCCCTGGAGTGAAACGTCGTCATCACTCCCGAAATAACCACATATGCAAGATCACAACGTACAGCTTCAGCCAACCAAAACCACTACGCGTCGGTGAATGCGACGACGACTGGGTTTGGCCAGCGTCCAGCTCATCGGAAAGCCGCAAAGGTCGCTCTTCCTCCCCCCGAGGCCACTTCGTCTCGTTCTTTGTTCGGAAAACCATGGAGGCTAAGAGCAAAGCAAGTGCCCCCTTTCATTAAGTGGGAAAGAGAAGTAAGGCAGTCGGAGGCTTGGCTTCTTATCCCACGGTCTGTTGCTACTAGTCGGGGGATATAAAGCGCGGGTAAGAAATTGATGCCCCCTTTCTACACTCCTTTATATACGACACAATTCAGGGGAAAGTCCTAGTAGACTTCAATATCTGATTTTCTCAGGACATATTCACGTGATTACCCCCATGATAGCTCTTGTATCGGAAAGAAGTGAAAGATGCCTGATATTAGGCACCCCAAAGAATAGGTACTATTAATGAGCGACTCGTAGAAGACAGACCTCCATCACAGCTTGTATAATGCCACCAGACAACAAGTATTTCCATACAACCTAGAAAAGCCTCCTCAAAATTCCTTTTCAAGCTTTATGAGCCTTGGAATATTGGTCGTAGACAAACATGGTAGCATCAAAAGCACTTGTCCATTATGAGTCCCTTGGCGGCAGGACGGCCATCGTCTTCTTCGTCGTCTTGGACTTCGTCTCCCTCGTCAAAAAGATGACTGGAGTGGGACTTGATTGTATCGACGTCTGCTTATTGTTAGATACCTATGAACTATATAGCGAGCAAGTAACTCAAGTATACCGCTGTTAGCCACCGGAGCAGCGATCACCAAGCCCATGGAAATGGCAATGAAAAAGATAACAATCTTGAGAGAATGCTTTTTTTTTAAAAAAAAAAAATTGGTAGTTGTTTAGATCGACTGATAACGAGAGCAAGAGTTTTGAAGAGTGAGAATGAAGTCCAATCTTGTAGCTTGTGGCCACTATGGCCAGCATTTGAACTGGCCGGAATATGAAGCCCTTTACATAAGAACTCCCAAATCTCCAGCCTCCAGCCTTAAGCCGGCCTGTACAACACCGTATAGTCGCGCCCGGAAACCCATAGGAGTCGTGTTACCCCATTCCAGGACTTTACGGGAGCCAACAAAAGCCAAGGTGTTACCACACGACAGAGATTCGTAGGCAAGGGATGGGTCATTCGCGAACCACTGAATTTCTGGTGAATATCTCACCCGGCTTCACCTTCGCCCCCGCTCAAACTACTCCGCCAGTCTCCCAATTACAAAGACACATCTTCGCAGCGTTGACTACCTACCTACCTAGGGTATCACCTATATTTTTTGATCCTCGGACGGTGCCCCTGTCGCGATGGCTCCCTACCAGAAGTACGTGCAGCGGCCGGGCCACAGCATCGCCGCGTCCGTGGTCCTGCCCTTGTTAGACGTGGTAGTCGTTTCCCTGCGGTTTTCCATCCGGAGGCGGCAGAGTCAAGGCCTCAAGATGGACGACTGGCTGATGATACCGGCTCTGGTATGCCGCGCTGCTGTTGAACGCCGAGAGATATCGTACCCTGCTAATCGATGCAGCTCTTGCTATGGGGTATTTCCATCTCCGTCTTGTACGGCGTCTCGCATGAGGCCATCGCATATCCCGTCAAAGTACCCGCAGACTTCCATGGGTCCTCTTTGGCTCTGACGACGAGCCAGATCAGCCTAGTCTACCAAGTGAGTAACCTCGCCGTCAATAGTAGATGAATTCCTCACTAACCTGATCCAAGATTCAATGGGCCTATACTGTCATGCTCCCCTTGACGCTGGGCTGCATCAAAACCAGCTTTCTCTTCTTCTACCTGCGAGTGTTCGCAGTGACCAGGAAGGGTGCTACCTATGTCATACTCGTCGGAATGATCGTCTTCGTCACCGCCGCCTCGCTCGCCTTCTTCCTAGCCAAACTTTTCGAGTGCGAGCTCAACTTCTGGGCGATCTGGGGATCGACGCTAGATCTCAAGAACTACTGCTTCAACATCTTCGATGCGTCCCTGTGGCTTTGCATCGTGGATTTCGCCACCGACATCATCATTATCAGCATCCCGATACCCCTCGTACGTTTTCACTCTGTTACGCAGCTCCTCTTGTCTGAACAGATAACTGATCGAGTGCTAGATTTGGCGTCTCCATCTATCCCCCCGTAAGAAAATAGCCGTCTCGGGTGTTTTCCTTATTGGCTCGGCGTAAGTGCACGTGGACACTCTGGGAGTTGCATGACACTAATACCGGTCAGGACTGTTATCGCTTCCCTCGTACGGCTTGTCGCGATGATCAATACCGCGCAGCATGGCTTCGACCCGAATGAAGATGGCAACTGTAAGCACGCCCCGAACAAGTTTTGAGCGCATAGAGAGCTGTTTTCTAACGGCTCCCGTGAATAGTGGTTGTGACAGAGTCCCTTTACTGGGCCACCATCGAGTGCGGCGTCGGCGTTCTCGTAGCCTGCCTCCCCTCTTTGCGTGTTTTGTTCAGGGATATAACTTGGCACTCCCTCCTGAATGACACGAAAAGGCTGCTAACCAGGAAGTCTTCGAACTCGAGCATGAATCAGGTAGACTCCCTGCCGCCTTCCATCTATTATCCGAGTAGCAGGCAAGGCAGTAACACAGTTATTGGCAGCCCTACTGCATGGGAAAAGACGATGCAAGCAGGTGACGGAGCACGCGAGTGGAAAGGAGCGAGCGCTGTGTAAAGCAGCCCATGGTTAGAAGCTCATATGTCGACCTCCCTATGCAGAATGACCGAAAATGCGGAATCGGGGCTGTGTGATAAACTCACTCTTAACTCAGATGAAAGCAGTAACAGCCCCGGGAGGCTTAAGGCAGCTGAGGTTTATTGACAGTAACGGAAACTCCTCGGGGCAAATTTCGGGTTATTATTAAGTAGCTATTATAACGGGAAAACGATATTCTTGATTGTGTATCTCGGTAAATACCCCCTAATGGCCATTCTTCCCTGCAGTCTGCGGATGACAACATCCCTACGGCGAGACACTATTCTACGAGGTACTTCTATATCCAATGACGACATTCAGGGCCTTTTCTGGCATGAGGTAGGAACGCCATCTCTGGACTTAGATTGAGAAATCAGGCAATACGTTGAGCGATACATCGCCCCCAGGACAAATGGCGAACGACCATGCGGTCTGTCACGACCACGAAAAAGGGGCTGAAGATATTGAAACCGTGCGTGGTTGCTGGATTCGTGCCACGACGCAAAGGCCGAAAAGGGGGGTGAGGTGTCATCATCGAAGACAAACCAAACGAGTTGATTCCAGTCATTGGGACTGAGACGTCGTCGTTGGCGGGAGGTGAAGCGGTTTCGAGCTACGCAAGGCACCATGTGGCCACCGGACACAAGTCATTACCCGTAGCTACTTAATTTTCGGAGACTGCCCTCGTCTCTGGTACTGTACCAATAAAGACAGGATCAAGACCGTCTCTGCTCCCATTTCACTTGATACCGGCCAATACTTCGTGGCAACGCATGAGACCTAACTCGCCACCAACAACAATGGCCCTTGTGTACTAGGGCTATACTGAAGTGTCATGAAAGTTCCTGGAGCATGGAGCTGCTCGAGAGATCACGTTTTCCTCAAGAGTAGAAACGGCAGCATTCACAAGGAATAGTAGGTAGTCATCTGGTAAAGTTTCTCCCTACTTCTCATTACCTATGTCCCTCCCTGCTGCGAGTCAGATCTATATGGAGTACATCGAGTATATGTATGAGGACAGCGAACATAGAAGCGGCGGCAAGAAGCCAAAGGGGGGGCTGTGTTCTGCCGAAAAGAGAAAAAAGGGACCGCTTCTCTAATGCGAAGGAGAGCAAGGAAAAAATGCCAAAGCCGAAGCTCAAAAGTGCCGAATCTGAGGGACCGAATGCCCTATTCGTCTGCTTTCCCCTTTCCCCCTTTTCAACCGTTCAAGTCTAGGATGTCTAGTCCGAAGCAAAGTGAATACCGTATTGACCAATTCTTTCTCTCCTATAATCTCTCCCACCCCGTGAGGGGCCTGTGCTATGGACGCCGAGCTATGCTTTCGCAATGCACAAAAGTAAAAGTGTAGAAATGTAGGACCATCTTTCTCTGCCGGTGTTTTTTCATCCCTCGACGCCGTCTTCTCCAGCGAAATAGAAAAAGAAAAAAAGAAACCGTCATAACAAGAAAATTCGTGAAAGGCGATTGTTGACCATATTTAGTTGTCGAGACATTATGAAGCAACCCTCCAGGGGTTGATGCTTCAGATGCCGTCCATAATTATACATTATCACCTATCTCTGCCTGTTTTGCTGGTTCAAATGAAGCCTGCGTTGCAAATATCGGTGGTTCCTTCGTACTTGCGAGTACTCTCGAGCATCCTGATATCGGGAACGTCGGCACCGAAATCCATGATGAGAATCTTCGCGTCCTGTCCCGTGCTGACGATGCGTCTGTAGTCGCTCTTGGCACTGAGGATCCAACTGACGTGCCAGCCGGGGAAGTCGAGCAGCTGCTCGCCCGTCTCCATGTCGAAAACCTTGATGTCGGTGTCGTAGCTGCCGCTGATGAGACGACCGCTGATGCTGTCGATGTGTAAACTGCGTACGAGACTCTCGTGGGCCTGGATCTCCCGAATGCACTCTCCCGTGTTGGCGTTCCAGATGCGAATGACCTTGTCGCTTCCAGCGGAGGCAACGTATCGGCCATCTTCCGAGAACTGACTGCAGGCAAGACCCTTAGTATGGCCTGTGAATTCGCGGATCACCTTTCCGCTATCAATGTTCCAGAGCTTCACAGTGAAGTCACCGGAGCAGGATACCAGAGTATTACCACGCAGCTGCACGGCGTTGACAGGTCCGGTGTGGCCTGTTAGCTGTTTGATCAGCGTTCCCGTAGCCCGGTCCCACACGCAGATACTGCAGTCCTTGGAGCACGTCACGATGTGCTTGTCATCGAAGGCCAGATCTAGGACAGCTGCGGTATGGAACTGAAGACGCCGGACCGGCCGGTATCCTGAGCGCACGCTGTACACGATGCATGTGGAATCTGAAGAGCCGGTGACAAGGATATCGTCGTCGTATTGGAGACACAGGATCGAGGCACTGTGATGGGTGGGAAACGAGACGGTGACGGGAACGGAAGGGTTCATGCGTTGGTCATCGGGGTACAAGGCGTAGTGAGTAGGACGTCCGGCCGAGTCGAATAATATCGAAGTGTCGTTGACGACCTCGGGCGGTCCAATGATCAGACGACATTGAAGACTGTGCATATCCCAGATTCGAATAGTCTTGTCCCGTGAGCCGGTGATGACCTTGTTCCTATATACGTGTTAGTCGGGTGGCACGAAGGGGCTGCTTGCATTAGGAGTCCATACTCATCGAACTGCTGGCAATAAACGCTATCCATGTGTCCGTGTAGGAAGACTGCCCGCGCCTGCTTTCCTATATTCCATCGCTTATCTAGCTCCTCTCGCGCTCGGTAGATTTTCTGCCAGTCGTTTCCAGGTCGGATCGAGGGTACGCCAGAACCAGTTCCAGGCTGGACAGGAAATCCGGTGGCATAGGTGCCTGTCTTCTTTGCGAGGAAGGACTTGCGCCATATATATTGGTCCTGGACATGGTGGTGCCACACTCTAGATACCCTGCTTGCAGTCACCAGTTGCACGGCGTTCAGATGCGAGAGAATCTGCACCACAAGCTCGGAAGGCAGCTCGGCTATGAAGTCCTTTCTAAGGACTGGTGCGCTCTGCTCCGTTCCGATGTTGAGCTGGGATGTAGATGCTAGAGCGATGCCGATGCCACTCTCGCGGTCGTTCTGGTACTCGGGAAACGAGACCATATCTTGGTAGTATCGGGCGAGGTGCTCGTTTTGCCAGGCAGCAGAAGCTTTGGCAGCGGCACCGGTATGTCGAGGGATGATGGGAGGAGCAAGTCCGTTGCCGGGCACAGGTAGGCGGGAGAAGTCGGCCTCGACAGGCGAGTAGATGGTCTCTAGATTACCGTGGTGACCATACGACGTTCGCGGGTGTCGGAAACTCGCCGCCTGTCGCAACTTATGCCAGGCGGAATGCGAGGTGGTAGGTCGGACATCGCTACTGTCAACGACAGGCTCAGAGCCGCGGCGATCCCGACGAACAATCCCCTTCAGCGATAGCGATGCACGTCGAATCCTGCCCTTGAGCGAGTCGCCGGGTTTGGAGGCGTCGTGGTTCGCATCATGATGTCCATCTTCGATGGCCAGATCGCCAAACTGGCGGGGGTAGTCCTGCTCGCCCAAGACAAGGGACTTCGGTCGACGACGCCAGGGCGTGGATGTGCTTCCGTTACGATGTTTTCGGAAGGGGTTCGCGGTTGTCGGTCCAAGAGACTCTTCTTGCTGATCGCCTGGTTCCATGCCGGTGTCGTGGGAATAGGAACTGGCGGCAGAAGAGGCTGAGGGTTCGTGGAGGAGGGCGGGAAGGAGGCTTCTGTCGGAAGACATGACCATGGCGAAAGCCAGGTTCAAGTCACGAGGCTGACGGGGGTGGATCTCGAGGTGGTTGGTGGCTGGCGGTAGGACGCAGCGACAAGAAATGGACAAAGTGCAAAGTCGGACTGGAACAACAAAATATTGAAGCCGTAAAGCAGTAGCTGAAAAGGAAAGAAAATGTATAATGTCAAGGGAATTGAGTAGAGAGAATGAATAGACGGTGTGTGGAATAAGAAAAAAATGCAAGGCGAGGTGAAAAGAATGTAAGATGGTATAATAGTAGAAACTATTGTTTAAGCCGACGTCCTAAGAGTTTGTCGGTCAGCAAGGGCAAGAAAAAAAAAATAGACGTCCAACCCGCGTTAAACGGGAAGTACCCGGCAACCTGAACACGCTGCAGCGGCGGGACCTACCTAAAACTCCCCCAGGAACGGAGCTAAAAGTTCAGCTATCTCCTAGGCCTAATCCAGCACCTTTTATCTCCTTTATTCGCCTTCGCCTTCTAGAATCAGGCATTAGACGGCTTGGGGACTAGACCTTCGTGGCACAAATACGCGGTTTTTTGCTAGTGTGCCGACCAGGCAAACCGCTAACGCACAGGCCTTTTAATGGAGAGAACGGACCCGGATGGGGCTTCTGACGGGCTGCGCGGGCTGCACCGAATCTGATCTGGAAAAGGAGAGAGGAGACGGCGGAGTACGAGATTGACAGGCCATGGAACCCGTTTAGAAGCGTTCCATATTTTTCTTCTTTTCTTCTGTCTCTGTCTGTCTCTCTCTCTCTCTCTCTCGCTCGCGCATTATCGGTCTGTCGGGGTATATACTAAGATCCCCCTATCTGGCTACATGTAGATATCAATGAAACCTCCGTTTGCCTATTCTAGTTGGGATTGACTCGCATTCACTTTGTCTAGACTGTACTATCTCGATGAGGGTCTATCAGGTACCTTCTAACTTGGTCGTAGCACCTACATACATGTATGTATGTAAGTACGTGTAGTCGTAAGAGACATGTATTCGTAGGAATGAGATTCTCTCCTTTTCTTTGTCGTTTGTCCTACGGCTGAGCCGAACATTCTTAAGTGCCCAAGTCTAATTGCGGACGCCGCTTATGGATCAGTGTCCGCCTCTGGTTCGTGTGGCTTATCTCACCGTTCAGATGAGAGGATTCCACAGGAACTATAACCAGAGTAAGAATTTTGGCGGAATTGTCGTGTTGGCTTTATCCTAACTGCCTAGTCTATCCAATGAGCTAAGCTCATGGTCAAGACCCTCTCGACCCCAAACAGAATTTCTACCTGGACGAATTCAGGGGCCAAGTCTGTGAGGATGCATGCACTCGTCACAGTCCAAGACCCTTCTCTCCTCTTCTTTTTAGGGTTGTACCCCTATTCCTCTGGCCATTATCTTAGCCGAGCGTACGGTGCTGCAACGAGCTACGAGAATGAGCCAGGCGAGCCGGGTACCAGGTTCAAAGGATGGGATGCCATCGCGTCTCCTGGAATCTGCTCCAATTTCACCGGTATTTTCTCCACGCAGCCACATGCCGGACTACCGACTTTAGCAAGATTCCATCAGGGGCAATTCCATACATGTTCAAGTCCGTTAGGATTTACTCTATTTTTAAACAGCTCCGGCACAGTCAACCCCAATGTATCCTGATTTTCCGAGCCCACGAAAGATTCCGCGCAGCCAATGTCGACTCGGTACCTGGATCTTCATTTGAGGCCAGTCAGCCAGTCAATCGAAGGGTGACGAAACGGCGATCTTAGGATTGGATGGATTCCCCCAACTCTCATCACAGCGCGGGTGAATGCAACTTCTTATATATCTCGTATCTCACCCAAGGTACTCAGGTAGGCAAATTAGGGAGGATTCAAGACATATAGATTACGAGTGCTCATCTGCCTGGACGCAATCGAAAATCGGACTAGGTAATGGCGACATGACTGAGAGGCATGTTTCAAACATGCTTTCTTTGATAGCAAATTGCAGCAACTAACCACTTATATGGTTCCAGGAGATACGGTAGGAAACTCTTTGCGCTTGGCCATCCCCAGTGTACATAAGTAAGTCATTCATCTCGTAGCATCATCCTTGTATATCACGATGTCGTTAGAAAGAATACAAAGAGACACCGCCACGTTTGCTGTTCCATCCCAGCGCCACCACCAGCCAATGCATTAACCCCTGAGCGCGGGAGGGAGAGGGGCGACGGGTCTCACACCCATCGGCGGTCTCATCGGCGGGCCCATAGGGTGTCCCATAGGCGGACCCATCATGGGCTGCGGGACCTGGCCCTGCCTGGCGGCCAGGATCTTCCGCTGGTTGTGCTGCTGGACCTTCTTGAGGTGCTCGCGGTGCTCGAGGCGGCCGGGGCGGGTCTGCTCGTTGTCGATGCGCCACCAGGGGTTGGAGAGGCGGCTGAAGAGGCGCCAGCCGTCCTTGTCCTTGGTCGACCGGACTTCCTCGCCGCGCAGCACGACGAGCCAGCGCTGCACCTGCGGCTTCGGCCGCCGGCGGCGGAACAGGCTCTTCCGGCGCTCCGGCAGCGCGTCCGTCATCTGGAACTCGCCCTCGTCGAACACCACGACCCGCCACTCGCGCCGGTGGTACGGCGTCTTGTTGGTCGCCTTGGTCCGGTCGTCCACCAGGTGCTGCAGCCGCTTGTAGATGTCCGGGTCCAGGTCGAACACCCGGTTCGCCATGTCCTGGTCGTACGACTTGCCCTTCCCGCGCCACCTGCCCTTGGCCTTGGCCTCGTCCTCGTACGCCAGCATGCGATCCTCGTGCAGGTCCGCCAGCGCCTCTTGCTCGTAGCAGGTTACGGGGCTGATATCTATGAAGCCGTCGTTAAGGCTCTTCCACTTGATGTTGAACCTTAGGCCGCAGAAGACGTGCCAGCTGTCCCAGTCCGTCGTGTCGTCGCTGTACGTGATCTCCCATGCCTCGTATACCGTCTTGGAGGCCTCATCTTCAGCGAGCGCGCTATCACCGGTCAGTTAGAGATGGCTGCTATAACCTAATGCTGGTATCGTTTAGACTCACAGTCCCCTGCGGCCGATAACGTCCGGGTAAGACGTCGAGGACGAGATGGATACGTTGTCGCTATCCTTCTCTGGTGCCCCCTCTGTCACCGTCTTAGCGTCGTCATTAGAGCTCAGTGACGAAGCGGTCGACGAAGGCCTTGGGCTCGGAGGTCGCGTAGCCTCTGGCTGCACAACCTGCTTTCCTTCCTCTACCGAAGACATGGTTCCCAGGAGATACTTCTTAGGTAGCACAGAGGAGTATACAGCGGGAAACTAAGGAAATCGATACGCGAAAGGAGATGATCTGGGAAGACGGAACCCAGCCGCGCGGGGAGACGTCTTGGTTCCTTTATAGCTGGCTTGCGTCATCACCGCTTCTTGGGGGCCAGCTCGCAGCCTGCCTTTGTACGTGATATCAACCCGGTGTGGAAGCACGTCTGGGGGCTGACGCCGCCTTAGAGCCTGGGCTCGGTGTCACATCAGGCGTGCGGCCGAGGTGGTGATTGGGCACCGCGTACTGCAAGAATAGCATCTTGCAGAGCATTAGGGCGTCCAACGGGTCACGAGTGCCCAACGTCTAGCCCGGGAAGCCTGCGCTGCGGGCAGTCTTTGCGACGTATCACCAACTTGGGAACGTCCAATATGATCAGCGGATTCGTGCTGCCTATGCTGCCTTGTCCAGCCAGCCCAGCTTGTGCTACATAATGCACTGGCCCCATAGACCCGGGGCAGGGATTAGCGCCTAGACTGAATCCTGCGTCAGCAACGAAAACATCCCGGTCCAACAGGGCTGCCTGGCTAGTTGCATACAATAAGGCTCTGCTATAACACTTCTGGCTACCGGCTGGCGGGCTACCCAAGGTAGGACTCGTACTAGGAATTGATATACATACCCCAAATTTTCGAGTAGCACCGGGGATGCTGTGCCATGAGGGACCGGAATGTACTAAGGTGGCCCGGCGCCAATGGAAGAACAGCAGTGACAGAGCCGTGGTAGTGCGGAGAGGGGGCTGGCTCGGCCCGTCAAATAGAAATCTGAACGAGTGTTGCCAGTCTCTGGTTCCACAAGGTTATCAAGTCTTGACTTGTGTGTGTGAAGTCTTGATATCTCAGCATGCGGCCCGATGAACCTGTCTGAGACTCAAGACTAGGTCCCTTTCGGGAAGGCTGTCGCGGGACTAGGACGGCATGCTGTTGTATACGATGTCTGCGATGGACGGCTGATGAGTCTCTGCTATGTGTGACCAAGGATGCATAGCGTTAGTTGCAGACGAGCGAGCATCGAGTCCGCAACGTCTTGCCTGAGTCTACTCAATTACTGTTACACAATGCTTACCGCTTATAAGTAATCAGGTGGTGTAACATGGGAAAGGTATGACACGCGGCGCTTGCTATAGGCGCAGCTATCAATTATGGAGTTACACCGCACTGCTGATAATCTTACACGTCGCATATCTTAGTCTCCTAACTAAGACAAAAGGGCCCCGGATTGGCGTCACCCCGTACGTTCGGCGGCTGGGGTTTCATCGTTTCTGCTGACGATTAAGACCAGAGAGGCAAGATATAGCGACTTTGCGAGGTTCCGAATTGATACCCAAGGCAGCCCTAGCCATAAAATCGAATATTGGCGTGAGAAATTCTGATGAGTTCCAAGATTCCAGGTACAGTTGTGAGACACGGCCTGAAGGCATTAGAGGGAACAAGGTTGTTCCAAACCGACCATCTGATATTGTGAAATTCAATTGGTCAATTCAAAAATTTCCTACTTTCTTGCTATACCGCTATACCGTCAGCTACTGCAACTAACTAACATCGACCGCTTCTGTTCCAAAAGTCAGAGTTACAACCTCTTAGTAGTACTACAAAAGGATATACCATCAGGTCTACAAGTATGGCACCAAGGCAGACGGTCCTCCCACTGGCTTACCGAGCCTTCTTCCTCATCATCGAGCCCATATCGGCGCTCGTGGGGGCCTTCTACGCGCACTTCCGACAGGACGAGTACCTCGCCATGACGACCCACCTGGCGTCGTCGTCGCCGGTCCCGCTGGGCACGTCGGTCGTGCTGTCGCAGCTCGCCAACCTGTACCTGCTGTTCGCGCTGAACGAGGCGCTGGTCCTGCGGGCCACGGGCGATCTCCGGGTCTGGCGCACGGTGCTGTTCGGCCTGCTGCTCGCCGACTTCGGGCACCTCTACTCGGTGTGCGGCCTGGGCTCCTGGGTGTACTGGGACGCGTCGCGGTGGAACGCCATGGACTGGGGCAACGTCGCTTTCGTGTATCTGGGCGCGACGATGAGGATTGCGTTCCTCTCCGGAGTAGGGCTCGGGACGTCGGTGTCTGCCAAGAATAAGGCCAAGAAAGCGGCTTGAGCGATACCTTTTACGCCACAGCGCTTTTTCTTTTTCTTTTTGCCCTAGGTATTCTTTTCGTGGTTGTTGCGGCTCCACCCTCGGTAGGATGAAATACCGCCCTGGCGAGATCGAACGGCCGGGGATGAGGGGGGTCGCGTTATCACCGGGACTTGAGTGGTGGAAAGATTCGGCAGGCCGATCGGATTAACTCTCCCACGACAAAGACTTGAGGGATAGCTTACCTCGGTCGAAGCAGCCATGTACTATGTGTTGCTTTGCTCCGAACCAGGCCGTAGCGCGCATACGAGCCTTGAATGCAGCTGGCCTACGCTTGCGGGTAAAAAGGGATAACTGGATTCTTTGGGGAGAGAGACCTCGCAGCGGGATGGGCGGTAGGACAAGGTGGGGGTTTGTTGATATACATGCTTGCTACCCCTCCATAGCCCCTCGTCACCTGCATTTCTACCTTATACGCCTTTTATATGCCTATATGTACCTAGGTAGGAGGTAGGTATCTGTTCAGAAAGAGACAGCTCCAACGGTTCCAGATACAATACACAGAAGGCAAAATGTCCAAATTTGACCAATACGAGGGGTTTCAGGTCGAGTCGGCCAAGAACTGGACGCAGTTCCACAAGAACAAGTTCGACACCAAGCCCTTTGGCGACCACGATGTCGAGGTCAAGATCGAGTGCTGCGGCGTCTGCGCCAGTGACTTGCACACCATTACCGGCGGCTGGGGCGAGCAGATGTTCCCTCTGGCCGTCGGCCACGAGATTGTCGGCAAGGCGCTGAGAGTAGGCCCCAAGGTCACCCTCATCAAGGAAGGCCAGCGCGTCGGCGTCGGTGCCCAATCGTGGTCCTGCCTCGAGTGCCGCCAGTGCAAGAACGACAACGAGACGTACTGCTCCAAGCAGATGGACACGTACGGCTCCCCCTGGCCGGACACCGGCGTTGTAACGCAGGGAGGGTATTCGTCGCACGTGAGGACGCATGAACACTGGTATGCCCTCACCTACAAGACCATATAAACTGGCACTTGCGTGTATCACCACTAACTCGAATCTGATAGGGTATTTCCTATCCCGGATGCCTTACCCAGCCACCTCGCGGCGCCGATGCTGTGCGCCGGCATAACGAGCTACAGCCCCCTAGTGCGGAACGGCGCAGGCCCGGGCAAGAAGGTTGGGGTGGTCGGGCTGGGAGGCCTGGGCCACTTCGCGGTGCTATTCGCCAAGGCGCTGGGAGCAGAGACGTGGGTGATCTCGCGGTCGCACAGCAAGGAGGCGGACGCGAAGGCGATGGGAGCCGACGGGTACCTGGCGTCGCAGGACAAGGACTGGAACCGGGAGCACCTGACGACGTTCGACCTGATCATCAGCACGGCCAACAGCTTCGGCGACGGCTTCGACCTGAGCGCGTACCTGGCGCTGCTCGACGTGCACGGCCGCTGGGTCTCGGTCGGGCTGCCCGAGGAGGCCACCCTCAACATCAAGCCCCAGGACCTCATCGGCAACGGCTGCCTGATCGGCGCCTCCCACCTCGGCAGCCGCCGCGAGATGCTCGACATGCTGCGCCTCGCCGCCGACGCCGGCATCAAGTCCTGGGTCGAGACCGTCCCCATCAGCGCCGACAACCTCGCCAAGACCATGCAGAGGCTCCAGAAGAACGACGTCCGCTACCGCTTCACCATGACCGACTACGACAAGGAGTTTGGCGCGTAGGGGGGTGTTCCTCCCGGGCCGGAATAAAACTTACCTCACATTGCATGACTCGGTGCCTTTGAGCTCTCGAGATTGGGAAACTTAGCTGCAATAGAATAAATCCATCGCATCTTATAGCATGCTCAAGCCGCAAAGGACTTTATCGCAGGTAAAAGGAGGTTAGACAACCCATATAGATGCAATAAAAGCTGCGTAAAACCCTTTTAACATATCTCGCTTATCGAACCATGTCGGAATCCCCTTCTAGTAACTGGACCTATTATCATAGGCCGTTCTTGATGACTGCATAGGTCATATCCCAAGAACTTAACTCCCTCGAATCCCTGAATCTATACCTCCCCTGGTAGTCAGCTACCACTCTCCGCACTTGGCATAATCTTATTGCTGATGGCAAAAGGTGCCTACCTGAAGTAAGCAGAGAAAACAACAGGGACTTATGTAGGTAGTTCGATGCCAAACTAGGACATTCAAATGGGTGATCATCGCTAATGAGGCTCAGCAGAACATCCTCTTGTTAAACAAATCCTACGGGCTAAGTCCTTACCAGCAAGTTCCCGGAACAGCCCTTATTGTGGATGCAACCAGTCAGACGGGCTCTCCTGTGCTCGTAAAATTAATCGTCTTAATTTCATTCTGGATTCCGCTTCCAGGATAGTAGTTATCGCTGTTATTCTAGGTATATACAGATGCGTTCCTAATTTTGGTATTTTATGTCCGTCCAAAAGTTCCGTCCAAAAGTTCCGTCCAGTCCCCCGTCGCCACGCTAGCCCATCAGAAAAATAGAGGGTCAATTCATACTTGCATAAGCTGACTGTTACCGTTGATTTGGTGACGAAGGAAGCTCTGCTATTGCTGATAGCCTAGTGCTGTCGCCTTCGAGTTCCGTGACTCCTGGGGCCAGCAACGTTGCGTGCGCCTGCTGTTCTCTATCGACTGCTACGGGATCCCATCCGCTCAGTTCAGACATCTGCGATACGTGCCTATTGTCGACTTGCCATGTTTCTGGAGGCGGACTTGACTGAATTCCGGGAGCATAATAGTGGTAGTACTGTCCGGGAGAGTAAGGCGAAAGACCGGGCTTTAGAAAGCCAGGACTCGGTGCGCCGGAGTGAGTTCCCTCCTGCCATTGCGCTTCGCTAGGAGCATATGAGCTGGGAGCATATCCTATTATCATAATCAGAAAACATTGATACAAGATATAGCTTCAAGGACATAGACTAAAGAAACTCACCGCTTTGGGTACTGGCGTGCTTAGCCGCCTCACCGCTCTCCTTTTCATGTTTTCGATGTCTCGCCAACCAGCCACATCTATACGCCAGGAACGCAAGAATAATGGCAATGAACGCCGTGCAGCCGATGGCGATTCCTACTATTGCGCCTATGGGCAGGCTCTCTCCGGATGATTCTGACGAGTCAGGAGTCGCACTGGAAGATGGTCCAGAGAGGAATACCTGCGCATTGGCAGGGTCGTCGCTCAGCGTAGCCGCCAACAGGGAGGCCGTCGGGCATCCGTTGTGCTCGCAAGGGTTCACTTTACAGCAACCTATGAACGGCTGTGAGCTCTGGCAGGTAAACCAATGGTCAGAGTTGCTCGGTGCGGCGCAGTTCTGCGCGGGAATGCTGTCGTAGTGGTCCGACGAGAAGCTCGCCGGAGCTAAGGCCTTCTTGGGGCAACGTCCGCTTCCGTCCGCGCACGGGTCGACAGTACAGCAGCCGACAAAGCGTATGGCGGCGTTCTCGCAGACGTAGAACTTGCCTTTCGACGGGCACGATAGGCCCAGATCGCTGGTTGGCGTCGACATACCTCGGTAGGTAAAGTGGGTAGCGAAAGGCAGATGTGTCGTGTATTAAGTATTATGTTTAGGGTTAGAAGCCATACGAATATGGAGAAGCCAGAAGCGTGTGCGTCGACTTGAGGTTACTGGCAAGGTATAAAAGCTTGAGTGAGAGGGAGAAGTCGTGCTAGCCAAGTACGACCAGTCTTAATAGATAATTCATCATCTTCGCCAAGGCATACAGATGTCTCTGCATCGTGACCTGGGCGCAATATAGAGCCTCCACTGAAGGATTGCTGCCAGCAGTATACGGATCCTGCCTCAGGTAACAAACCCGGTGGCCTGGGGCCTTTACGGGAGACCAACGTGGCGCCTCAGTGGCCGCGGCGGTGTTCTCGAATAAAAGAAGCAAACCCTTGACGTCTGTGGGGTTGGAGGTGAAGGTCGAGCTCTGCATTGGTGTCTTAATATAGTAATAGGACTCGTATGATTGGTTCCGTGGTTCTACCCGTCCGGCTGCTGTGTGGTACAGTGCCACTCTCCATCTCACCGTCGGTGGAGTTCCATAAGGCTGAGCAGCTGAACCTGCCTTAGACTGGGTAGATCAGATACCTACTTGATCAAGGAAGACCCCAAGATATATCCTCAATCTCTGTACTTACCAGTAATCAAGGTAAAGCCAGTCTCCAGGTAAGAATATGACGGCTATATGAGCGAGCTTTGGCCTTTTCCATGCCAAAAATGTGTGATGAGCGCATCTCAAGGTTAGGAAAAGGGGAAGAGCTGGCAGTATGTAATGCATGTACAGTATATACCTTGAGCATCTAGGAGTGCGGGACGAGATTGTAGGACAGTTGAGCTCATCTTTCCTTGGCGTGGCATGGGTGGATATTATATACTTCAAAAGTCCAAAGCTCTGCTTAGAAGCTGGTCGGGTAAGCAAGATAGGAGCTGCTGCGCTGTAGGACTCTTGGGTCTTGATGAAGCGTTTTCATGGCTCGCTGATCCTTCATTACCTCAATTTCTGCTCGTGAACCTAGGAAAATACTATGCAAATGATAAACATGACAGGGAGATAGTCACTTTGCAATAATGCTTGTCCTCTGAGCAATGTGAAGTTTCTCACGATGTTTTCCGAGTGGCGCGGTTCATGAAGGTACGTCGGTACATGCGTTTCGGCAGAAACCACACCGGGTTGCCGTTTTAGGACTAGAAAGGCAGAAGGTCGCTTGGCTGGAAAGCCCTGGGTGGCCCGAGCGTGGTTAGCACACAACCAATTTTCGATTTCAGCAAATTTCCGCACGAGTAATCAATTTTGTGTCCGGACAAGCACGAGCCCCAAAACTTTCCAACTCGCGACTTCAATTCCTCACTAACCCACCCACAACAGCCAAATTCTCTTGCGACTTTGTTCCTCTCCCCTTCAATCGACAAAGCCGCAATCATGAGCTCCATGAACAAGATCGCGCCCAACAGCCCGTCGCGCCAGAGCCCGTCGGAGCTCGAGACCAGCATCGCTGGTGCTCTTTACGACCTCGAGACCAACACTGCCGACCTCAAGGCTGCTCTCCGACCCCTGCAGTTCGTCTCTGCCCGCGAGGTGAGAAATACATGAATCTTCCATTCCGATTGTCCTGGACACCTGGGACCGCTTCGCCGCACGCCTATTCCATCGTGTTTCGATTGTCTTCACATCGAGACTACTACAATCGTAATGAGTCGGATGAGATGGACATGCGAATATATCACATCATACCAATACAGCTACAAGCAATAGTGGAATAGGACGGGAAGCGGTCCAAGGAACACAGAATACTAGTGTCTCCTGGAGCTCGCCTGCTGACTTTGGGTCTTGATTAGATCGAAGTTGGCCACGGCAAGAAGGCAATTGTCATCTTTGTCCCCGTCCCCTCCCTTCAGGGCTTTCACCGAGTCCAGCAGCGGTAAGTTGAAACCTTCCATCATTCTATTTTAGCCCATACTCTGCGGAAGACAAACTTGCTAACCATTGCTTCGCTCTTACAGCCTGACTCGTGAGCTCGAGAAGAAGTTCTCCGACCGCCACGTCCTGATCCTGGCCTCGCGCCGTATCCTGCCGCGCCCCAAGCGATCCGCCCGCTCGCGCAACACCCTCAAGCAGAAGCGTCCCCGCTCCCGAACTCTGACTGCTGTCCACGATGCCATCCTGACCGACCTGGTCTTCCCCGTCGAGATTGTCGGCAAGCGTCTGCGCACCAAGGAGGACAACAGCAAGCTGCTCAAGGTCATCCTCGACGAGAAGGAGCGTGGCGGCGTCGACTACCGTCTCGACACCTACTCCGAGGTCTACCGCAGACTGACGGGCCGAACTGTCACCTTCGAGTTCCCCCAGTCTGGTGCTGGCGAGTTCTAGGCTTAGAGGGAGATAATCGTCTGGGCTGGGCTAGGAAAGTTTGGCGTGGTTCGTCTTCAACGGTATGACAGCATGGCATCATGGTGGGCCAAAATAACTGGCATGGCGTCTAAATAGCTTGTGGACAAATGGACAAGCCGGTTGTTTTTTCTGATGACAACCACAACTACACATTTGCATTAATATTCTGTGACTTCGTGACTTTTTTCGTCTCTAGGTTGGGTATCGTATCGTAATATTCTCGCTCTATTCTTGACTGATCCGACCAATGCCGATGGCGCACCAGTACGCCAGCTCTCTCTTCTCCCTAGTGTCCTTTTCCTTGCCAGCCGTAGCGCCCACCTGATCCTGCGAGGCGTCGCCCTCCCACTCGAGCCGCACGAACATGGGTATCTCCAGCACGTCCTCGTCCTCCTTGAGCGGGCTCAGGTCGGGCTCTGGGTCGTCCTCCTTGCGGAGCAGCGCGGGCGGCTCCTCGATGCGGAGCGACGCGGGCACGACCTCGACGACGATGCTGACCCAGTTGCGGCCGCGCTCCCAGATCTTGCCGGCCTCGGCCTGGTGGGCGCCGCCCTCGTCGCCGCGGCGGCGGCGGCGCGAGGCGTCCTTGTCGCCGTCCTTGAGCACGTCCTCGAGGTACATGTCGGTGTCGGTGTTGGCGTCGATGGTGAACTGCGGGCACAGGACCGTGACCTTGGAGGCGAAGCGGCCGGGGGTCGCGGCCGGCGTCGCGAGCGTCACCTTGATCTCCTCGAAGATGGGGTTCTTGAAGGTGAGCAGGAACTGGGCGGGCTGGAGCGGCTTGAGGAGAGTGGCGGCAGAAGAGGGAGAGGGGTTGAGCGGCCGGATGGAGACGGACGGGATCGAGTTGTTGGCGACGAGCCGGATGCGCCAGCGCGTGTTGCCAACCTTGGACTCGGGCTTGCTGATGATGTGGCGGCACACGGGGCACCGCTTGGAGCGCTTGGTGCGCAGCAGGTAGGGGATGGGCCACAGGTCGTCGGCGAAGCGCGCGCCCTCGTCGACCTGCGCGCGCGCCTGCTCACGCGTCGCCGTGCCATGCCAGCCCTCGCGCCGCAGCTTCGACACCGCCGCGCCCTCGTCCAGGTCGTCGGCGCGGAAGCCCTCGCCTGCCGCGTCTGCCTCCCGCATCACGCTCGACTTGGGCTTGGCCTTGAGCCCACCCATGCCGCCGCTGCTACCACCCCCGCCACCGCTCCCGCCCGAGTACAGGTTCATGATGCGCGACAGCGCGCCCGGCGAGCTGAAGCCGTAGTCGCCGATGCCGGCCAGCGCCGAGCTCGAGGGGTTCGCGCTGCTGCTCTGCGCCGCGTAGAAGGCCTTCATGGCGGCGAACCGCGCCTTGGCGGTCTCGGCCGGCGCCGCGGCGTCGCTTCTCTTGGGTGACGCATCGCCGGCGCCGCTGCCGACCGCCGTGTGCTGCCCGCCGTCGCCGTGGCGGAGCTTGGCGAGCTGCGAGAAGATGCCCTGCGGCTTGTCGAACTTGACGCCGATCTCGGACGAGCTCCAGCTGCAGTACGAGCAGGCGAGGATCCAAGGGCCCGCGGGGGGCGCTGCGCCGGCGCCAGCGCTTTCGGCCGTTAGGAGTGACGGGTCCGGCGCCGACTCGAGAGACTGGACGGCGAGCGGGCCTATGCAGACGGGACACTGAAAGCAGCTACGCGTGCACCTGAGAAACCGGATCAAGTCAATCTTAGTTCTTCGAATAACTGATGTCCTACCTCCAGCTGCTACGTACCTGTTGCCTTCCGTCTTGAGACTACTGCTGCCCACCTCGAACAGGCAGTTGGGGCAGTACACGGTGACGAGCTCCTCGGCGACGCAACGCGGACAGCGGATCTGCTGGCACACGTCGCAGTACAGCAGGTATTCCAGGGGGTAGAGGCTAAAGTTGGAGCGGGGGGCTCGCGGGTCGAAGGCGTTATCGTCGCCTCCGTCGTCGTCGAGGGGCTGGTCTTGCGAGGTGGGGGACGGCGGCGCGTCGTCGGCGGGACGGCCGCCCTGGGTCGTCGACTCGTGGCAGGGACATTGTATGTACGTGTAGGGTGTGAAGGAAGCCATCTGGAGCCTCTCAGGGCGGCATATTTCAGCCGCAAAGTAGAAAACCTAAGCTCCGGGGATCAGGACTAGGCGCTTTCGAGCTTGGTTAACGTGGTCAAACAAGGAACACTGCTGAGGGTCTGTCAGGAGCAAGGTCGAATTCGTTCATTCATCAACCGAGCTCTAGCTTTGCAATTATGCCTATTCATGGTGTCTTGTAACAAACGAGGAGCTCTTCTTGTGGATAATACCCGATGTTTTGCCGATATCGGTACAACTTATCATCCAGGTCGATAAGCAACTGAATATATCACAACATCGAGAGCGGCCGACATTCTGTCATCCTGACACCCCTATCCTAACCTCCTGCAAGTAAAATAACTCACTTTCGGCGTGCCTAGCATCTAGGCAATATCACGAATGGCTTCTCTCGATATACCCGCTCGACCCTCGTGCATGTTCTAGACCCCTAGTTCGTTGGGGTACCTGACTACCTAAATCCGAGCGAGATATCCAGGAGTACCCCCTTTTCGGCCCTCCCGTCAACCGTCCTGCCCGTGCTTAAGACGAAGGTCGCAGGATTTTCATAAACCTGTTGTCATCACTGTCACTATTGGCATCATAGTTAACAGACATACTTATTCGAGGGGTAAGGTGACCTTCCAGCCATGGATTTCTCAGCCAGTTTCACCCTCTCCTCCCTGTGAAACGTCAAGCATTGCTATGCGGCATCGCGAGAGCAGCCTTGGACGACTCTTCCTACAATGAATGGAAGTCGATTACACCATATTTTGGGGTAGATTCGGTCCAAGACTACCCGACGATAGCGCCATGCACTGAATAGGCGGCGCGGAAAGGCACTTTCCAACGGCAGCCAGCCAAGCCATGATAGAGAAGCCAGGCGTGCAAAGATTTCATGGTCTACTCGTTGGCGCCTCAGAAATCTCCTATATTGAAGGCATTCCGGGTCTTACCGATCGAGCTCAGATACGGCGATCTAGGCCTGTGGCCTATGATTCATCTATTTTCGTCTCCTAATCCTTGCAGCAATCGGCTACTAGAATCTCGGGCTAAATCTAAGCGCATCCGTCAAGATTTCAGGTTGGCCGCATGCAGTCCGTGCTGCAGTCCGTCATGATGAAAAAGGTTATGAACTGGGTCAGAGAACGGCTCGAACTAGATGCCGATACCGACGGCCGCATGTGCTTTTTCGTTGGTGTCATCCATGATTGATGAGGTCTGTCTAGTGGACCACGGATATCTTTCTCATACGAGATAGACGATGGATATCCAGGTTCACCGAGACACTTAGCATTGCTACGAGATACCGATTACGCATACGCGGTAGACAATTCTATGCAGATGACGCCCTGAAGTCGAGCCGTTGTCGGGGATTGCCAACATACTCCTGTCCAGAGCTGCCCAAAACTTGGTTAGATTCTGGCCTACAGCGGATCATCGATGGACTACACCCGGCATGGTGATAGCGGGCAGAGCGAACCAACTCCGCTCATTGTCTTGAGTTACGCTAGCATTACGCGCAGTTGTTTTAGGTCGCCGATAACTCAGGCTACTGGAAGGGGACTTGTGGATGTCTCAGCTTGTCTACGTAATGTATCCGGCAACTTTTTTCTTAGCCTTGTCCGGATTTTAAGGTATTTGGGATGCTTCATGTCTTCGCGCATGTCGCCTTGCCACCGTACCTGTCGTTTCAACTCTAGCATACGACAACATGACACGACGGCTATTATCGACCATGATATGCTAGGAAATCCTATCAAGGGCCAGAGCCAGAGTGTAGTGCAGTCGGCCTCGACGGATCGAGCTTTTGAGCCGAGCTTGGAGGTCAGGGGAAACATCTAGACGGCCTTGTCACCCAGACCACACGTTCTTCGAGTCAGAGGTCAAACTTCATCCAAAGCCTACGGCGGTTGCGCTGCGGTCTGTCTAGCATAAGATGGATGGTTCGTTCGATCGCGAATTTTCCCTTTACAATGGCGTCTCCAATAGATCGCGAGGATGGAAGATGAAAAAGCCAGAAAAGGTCGTCGGCGAGAATTCACTCAGCAGCACTGTCATGAGATGGAACGGTGCCTCGATGTCATGCAGTGCTTGGGATAGCTTGAAGAGGGTATGTCGCAAATCCCCCCCTCGTTCACGCTTCTAGCTCACGCTTGAGCCGCTTGACACAGGATCCCGAGTTATGGCGTGCAGATGGCAACTGCTACATCCACCTATACGGCCATGGACAGAGCCGCAGAGGCCCTGCTTTCAAAGTACCATTCTCTAGATTACTAGAGACAAACTGCTTTCCACTCATGGACAGGTTCATGGCTCGAAGGATCACAAAGCCAGCTGAGTATATCCAAGACGACTATAGCGGTGCGGCAAGGCAGAGCAGGATCGAGATATTTATCCCGGCGCCTCCTCAACTAAATAAGCAAGAGTCGTACGAATACCACCTTGCGGTTCGCAACTTTATTGCTTACGTGTTTCGAATATCGATGGTCGGCAAAGATCTTGGGGTCACTCTCGTCACTCTCATGCATAGTATGCACGAGTTTCGGTCCAAGAAGGCAGACAACGTGCAAGACTTGACGGACTACCTAGATGAGGAAGGATATCTCAATTTTAAGAACCACCCGATCCACGCTCTGGCCGTGCTACGTCTAGCAGAGACCTTTCAGCTGAGAGGTCTCTACATCAACGCTTTCTCGCACTGCTGCGGCATGAGCGAGCAGCTGCTTACAGTCCCCGAATATGAGGTTAGTAGCGCGTATCTTATTGGGAGAGTATATTAACACAAAGTAGCTCGTATCTCCCACGACCCAAAAGCTTATCCGTCACGCCCAAGTCGGAATGAATCTCAGGCTGGTACAAAACACGACTAGACTGGGGAATTTCCTTCGAAACGAGTTGTCAGAACCGCAGCTTGGCTTGTACTTCGGTGCACAAGCCCATATGGAACGATTCCGAACTCTGCTGCACGATTTCTATGTCGCCAAATTTGGCTCGTACCCGCCACCGTGTACCGACCTTCGAACAAGCATCTTCACCGTCGGTATCTTGCGGACGATGAAGGCCGACTTTGAGGCGCTTTATGAGTACCTTGTTGATGAGACATTCGAT
Source organism: Hypoxylon sp. FL1284 (assembly GCA_022432365.1). Taxonomy (NCBI): domain Eukaryota; kingdom Fungi; phylum Ascomycota; class Sordariomycetes; order Xylariales; family Hypoxylaceae; genus Hypoxylon; species Hypoxylon sp. FL1284. The sequence continues at coordinate 1,690,140 of JAJJXE010000002.1, forward strand.
ACGACCCAAAGCAACCCGTTCCTAGCCGAGGGCGGCATCTGTACCTGGCAGAGTATCATATCGTTCGACACGAGGCAAGAGTTCAAAACATTATTCCACCCTCTTCCATTACTACCGAAGGTGTCCCAGGAAAACAAGTCAAAGAGACTTTCCTGGCCAGGAAAACAGATTAGATTGACTCAGAGGCAACGTGAAATCACACATACAGCTTTGTTGAAAGCTACAAACCCAAGGCCTAAGCTGCTAGCTAATGGTCTAGTGCAAGCATACCAACAGTTCGAAAAGGCGTTAGCCTACCTGCCTACGAAAGGGGACAAGCTGGAGAATCTGGGGCCTATGGACGGCCGCAAGATTCGCTGGATCTTGGTCTACGCAGTCTACCAAACCCTTCGACAGGCAACAGGAACGCCACCTGAAGTCCGGGACGTCGCCGACATCCCGTACCATCTGTGTATCTCTGCAACAGACCTGCCACCTTGGGACGAAACTCGACCTATACATCATCTCGTAAGAAAGCTAACGGACCACGTTATACGCAGTGCTTCGCTACCGACTATGGACTGGAGCTCTCAACCAAAGTTAGCTTCCCGGCAGCCTAGCTTCGAGATTAAACCAGATATTGATTACCTCGCCATCGCCCACCGTGAGACGTCTGCCAACGGAGCTAAAGACGGGCCAACGCGGCTCCGTAGGACAGCAAGTTGGAGAGGAAGCTTTACTAGAAATCTATCTCGAGGCTTGACAATTCGTCGTTCATCGGCCAAACTGATTAAACCCCCGCCTGACAAGGCAGAGCAACCAACCCAGCCGATACAACATCACGAGATCGTTGTCCAGGGCTATGGTAACGGAACACACGACATCAGAGCCACGCTGGCAGACGTGCCGCCGCCCACAGCACACGTGACGATCCTAGAAGAAACCCCGGTATCAGTATCGCCGTCCCATTACTCGACCAATTTAGACCTGAGAAAGTCAGAAGAAGACGGCAGTGTCGCGACGTCCTCGGCCACGTCCGTCTACGAAAGCGCATCCTTGTGCCCAGACAATCGCAGTTGCTATAGCAATAGCGTCTATACGCGTGCCGGGTCGTCAAATGGCGATAATCGGCAAGAGAAGCCCCCTTCGCGTCGAGCCGGATCGGTTCGCGCGAGCCTCCGACGCAAGCTTCGAGAGGATAGCATGGCGGACGCGTCGTGTGGACTGATCAGGCTGCGCTCGAGGAGCATGGACGGCAAAACCCTGGCCCCGCCAGAGCCCTCGCCGCGAAGCATCCGCAGAGCGAGCAGCTTTACGGAGTACATCGAGATGCCCGCGCCTAAATCGCCGACGGCGTGGGACCAGGTCAAGGCCGTGATGGAGGTCAAGGCCACCAGCTTGCTGGCCAACGACGTGCAGCCCGAGTGGGAGCAGTACAACGATCTCGGCGGCTTCACCGAGCCAAAGCCTGACGCGCTCGTGCAGTATCGCAGGAACTCGAGCCAACTCAGGAAGCTACAGGTATAAGGATAGGGATGGAGAAAATATCGCGAACGTACATACGTGTAAAAGACCCCACGGTACATAAGGACTACAGCACTTTCTTTTGTTCTTTCATCGAATTCTTAATGATACCCACTTACCTGGAGGAAGAAGCTTAGTCCTCAGGCCAGGCGACGCTCTGGTTCGGACGATGCTGGCGGTTTACGATCTGTATTACAGAAAATGTACTTTATGTGCTCAAAAGTGTGCCGATTTATTGCTTGATGCTTAACGAAAAGTAATTGGAAGCAGATTGGAAAAACCTTTGAATTATTCATCATAAATATACAATCTGCAAGCCTGCTTCTTCAGTCGATCTTTTTCATCCGTTCATATCATTATTACCCCTCCATATAGACTCCGAATACCTATACGCCCTTCGTAGGTGGTCTCTTTTTGAATATAACTAGGTAGACTTATGGCTGTTTATTCGGACTTGATCGACGTGTCCATAGACGCCATGGTCAGACCCTCGACGATGTCGGCCGACAAGACGTAGATGATGTAGGTGGGAAAGACGAGCCAGAGGCCGCTGGACGTGCTGGTTAGCCGGCTCTAGAATACAACACGGCAATAGAGATAACGAACGGCCAGGAAATGGAGAGACCGAGAATAAAGAAGAGAAAGCACGCTTACTTGGGGATGATCCATAGAACGACCAGGTCAAATAGGTTGTTATGGCCGATGTGCTCGTAGTCCGAGAAAAACTCTTGGAGCCCTATTTTTGGTCAGCTTTCTATTTCGCCATAGATATCGCCTCCGGTTACGCCTGAAATTCAGAAGGACAGGAACAGGGGCAGCTCACAGTAGAGCACGGTCTTGCTGAGCGTCATGACGCACGCGCTGAAGAGCGTAAGAACAGCAACAGCAGCAGGACGACCGGCGAAGACGGTAGCAGGACCGCCACTCTTCCGCTGGCCGGCGGGGGCGGCGACGCGGGCGGTGTAGTAGAGGTAGAGGTAGACGCAGTACATGGCGGTCTCGACGACGTTGAGGGCGCCCTGGGCGGAGGGGAAGCCGCTGCGGGCCTCGAAGGAGCGCCAGCCGTAGACGTGGTCGACCTCGCCGTAGAGCTTGTAGGGCGCGTAGACGGGCCAGTGCAGCGGGCCGCCCTCCATCGTCCACGGCCGCAGCAGCACGTACCCCGAGTCCCACGTCACCAGCGGCAGCGACACCGCCAGCCACAGCATCGTCAGCCGCGTCGGCGCGTGCGCCCACGTCGCCACATGCGCGCGCGCTCGGGCTGCTGGTGCTTTCGACGCGGACACCGGCGACGGCGAGACTGACTTGCTGGCGGCGGAGCGTGTTGTTACCATTTTGTTCTTTCTTTCTTCTCTTTTCACAGGTAGTCTCTTCTCTCTCTTTTTCTCTCTAACCCGTTTCTTATCTGTCTCTTCTTCGGTCTAATACAACTTCTTTCGGATATTCTCTGCCTTTCGATCGGGTATCGTACGAGGTACACAGGGTCTCGTCGTCTGTAGGGCGGGGTTGTTTCGAGGTTGGAGAGAAGTGGAAAATAGCGGCACAGAGCACAGGGCGCAGTCGACGACGAGAAACAGGCTGGCAGGCGAGATGGGATGTTTGTTATTCGTCCATTGGGGGGTAAACAGAGAAAAGACAAGGGGGTAGAAGGATCATATACAGTAAGAGAGCGGCAGAGCTCCCCCTCCCTTCTTTGGCGTCTTACTGGGAGAGAGAAAAAGGGACGCGGGGAATCGCTCGTCGCTCGAAGGGGCCAATCGGTGTGAAACGATACCCGTTCCAGAAGGTGCCAAGACCGGGGTATGGCTCTCTGCTTGTGTCCCCTCATCGTCGCCGGTGCTTGGACTATCGATCCATTTACCTGTAAGAGGGAATAAATTCAATATTGAAGACTCGGGATCTAGGTTATGACTTTCGGTTGTTCGGATGCCGATGGTTAGTCACGTATGGCTTCGCTCTTAGCTCGCAGTAGGCAGAGCTAGCATACTAGCAGCTCATGGCTTCTACTCGGAGCTTGAAAAGGTCAAGAGGACTACGTATAATGAGGTATGTATAGACAGTCACCGGGCTAGATAGACATGATATACATAAACTCCGAGATGCGACGGAAGAAAGACATTTAAGATGGGGTATATAAACATAGATCTATTCGTCCATTCAAGCGTCTAAGTGCCCAGTACTCCGACGTCTATCTCCCAGCTAGCCAGACCATCACCTCCAGGCCCAGGCAAGCCGCTCACGCCTTGACGTTCGCGATAGCGCTCTGCGTCAGCATGCGGACGTACCACCGGTGCAGGAAGGTGATGTTGGGGGGCACGGGGTGGGGGGCGCCGGGGGCGAAGGTGCCGGCGCTGCTGTAGAGGGCCGACTTGAGGCGGAACTCGGCCTGCTGGGCGTCGCGGTCGACGACGGCGCTGATGAAGACGAGGCCGTCCGAGTCGCGCGGGCCCGGCTGCAGCAGCGGCGACCCGCCGCACCGCACCGCCACCTCCCTGCCGTCGTTGCTCACCACCTCGAAGTGGTTCGAGAACTTGAGCCCCGGCTCGTACCGCGCCGCCGCCAGGTCCGAGGTCCGCCACAGGTACCCCTCCGTCCCCGGCGGCTTGTCGTACCGCTCGTGCAGCTTGCTCTGCGCCCAGAAGCCTTGAGTTTCGGTCCGTTAGTAGCCAGTCTGGATAAACGAAAATAAGATGAAAAGGCGAGAGGGTTATCGTACCCCAGCGACTCCACACGCCGCGGCAGAACTCAAGAGTGAGAGCCTTCTCGTCGTCGCGAAGCTCGGGCCGGATCTTGCTCAGCGGCACGCGCTTGATGACCACGTCCTGGAGCGCGGGGTTGTCCTTGGGGTTGTATTTGGCGTACGTCTTCGTCTTGAACATGGGGTCGCTCTTGGTGAGGTCGTGGAAGCTCGTCGAGGCGGCCAGGTAGGCCATGCCGGCGCCGACGCTGGCTACGCCGCCCGTGACGCCGTACACGCCCGTCAGCAGCGCCGTTCGAATGATGCCCATGGCCGCTACAAGTCCGTGTATTTCTCGTGGCTTCACGTGTCTCTCACTCGTCCGTCGCGACAGCTCGCGCGATATGTGAAAAGTTCTGGTGCGAAGTGGTAAACTGGGGCTCGCGGCTATCAAATAAATTAAGACCATTATCAGTGCCGTTTGCACGACATGCAATAAACCAATCAGGCTCTTCCCGTGACATTTACCTTGCTATCGCACATATCTTGGAGGACACGACTCAGAACGAATTGCGATACATAGAGCATTTAGAATAGCTACAGTCATGGTGTTTTTATTCCTGAACATCTGTATATTGGCATGGCTCTTACTGTCATGCTGCTCATGGCTTATTACTAGTTGACTCGTTAAATGCTTCTCTTCGGACAGGCAAGTTGTGCCTTGTTTCACACGCTTAAAGGACAACATCTACGGCCCTGAATGCAATGAATTAAGGTGTCCAAGGTGCCTCCTAAGATACGTATCTCGGGAAATACCAGTCTCATTTACTCAAAGCTATCAAGCCTACAAGATTAACGAGACAGCCAACTGAGACGAGAAAAGAGACGAATGAATATGCGTGTGCCACCAAAGCGTGATGCACCGAAGGGTAGCCATCACAAAGTATAAAATTGGCGACAAGCACAAGTCATTCTGGCACGCAAATATGACCGACAGTAAGTAGGCGAATCAAAATCGGTTGATTAATCGTGCGTAGTTTTAAAAGTGTGAAGAAGAAAAAGAAGAGAAAAGACATGGCGAAATCAGAGCTTGCCTAGAGCAAATATTGAGCCAATTTCACACGTGACCTAGCTGGATTGACCCACTCGAAATCTCTTCAAATTTGCTGCTAAAAGTTCCTAGCAATCTTCATCACTACAAAACTCGCATCAACAGCCAGTTGACATCAACAGAGCAACCGTTGGTATTGCAAGAAGTCCATGTCGATTGCATATCACAAAGTAAAGAAGGGTTACTCTCAAGGACCTGATCATACTACGATCATAACCACTGCCTTGTTCCATTTGCTCGGGCTAGATGGACAAGTGCCCATCTATTGCGTCTCTCTTCTCGTGACAGCAGTATTCAAACACCCAACTCGATACAGTTGGAAACCCACAAATTGCCTACCTCTCGCGACTTTTCAATGCGCAAGAGCGTCAACTTCTTTTTTATCGTTCGTGTGGGAGAAAGAACCAAAGGCCTAGACAGCCGGTCCGATCCACCCTGCTGCCGTAGAATCGAGTGCGGTAGCAGGACTAATGAGGACAAACATATCCCTGAGTATTCGTATTTGTTTCTATTTTGAATTATTTTATTTTGACAGGAAATACAAATAACGTGTAACTTGCGAACCCGTCTCACGGATCTCCGGGAGAGCCGTCGTCCACGCTGCTGTCGAAGCCCGGGACCAGGTCGTCGCGGGCCTTGTCCAGCTCGCTCTGGTAGCTGGGGTCCTTGATGGCGATGGAGGCGCTCCCGAAGTCGTAGGCGAAGAGCTTGTCGCGGAGGTCGGTGGAGGGGAAGCCGTTGTAGGAGACGAGGGCGCCGTAGAACCAGGCGCCCGTGTCGTTCTCGATGTTGTCGTCGTCCTCGTTGGCGAAGCGGAAGTCGTGCGTGCCGATGCCGTCCTTGTTGTACACCACCTTGGCGTGCGTCCCGTCCCACCGCACGTCGCCCGCGCTCTTGGTCTGGTAGTCGCCGTGCTGCGACACCGCCACCACCTTGGCCTCGTCGCCCTGCACGAAGATGACGACGTGCTCCCAGTCGTTGCGGTGGCCCGGGTCCAGCGGGATGTCGGCCAGCGCCACGTCCTTCTCGAAGTAGTAGTCGTACATGTACGCGCACCAGTCGTTGTTGCACCGCGCCCGCGAGTACACGTTGTTGTTGCTGAGGTCCGACGGGTCGTGGCAGTCGGTCGCCAGCCCCGTGTTCTCGTGGTCCAGGCCCGGGTTGATGTTGCCGTCGGCGTCGATGGCTGGCGTGTTGTAGCAACCGTCGGTGTCGAAGTCCATCGCCGGCTGCCACCTGTACGTTACGCGGTTGAGTGTCCGTGCTCATTGATCATCGTAAGAAAATAGCAAGGCGCACAACTCACTTCTTGTCGTTGGCCGTGGCTTTCTCGGGGAGCGCCTGCGGTGGATCGCGAGTCACAAGCTCGAAGAGACGATCGATCGGGTTACCATTCACGGCGGGAATGGCAGCTGCCATGAGCAACGCCAACCCGGTGGCAGCGAGGCTCTTTTGGTTAAGCATCTCGACGGATGACTTCCTCTAGGTATGTACTAAACCTCGACGGATAGTTGAGGTGGCTAGAGTATTGTTGGGCTGGAGGCCTGACCTACCAAGCATACTTCGGGAGGCGTGGACAGGACTTCCGTCTTTATATCCGCCATTTTGTCTTCACTTTTGGGGTCGTAGTCCTAGGTATTCATGATACCTCATCTCCCTAAGTATGTAGCTCCGCCCGGCTCGTCATGACATGGTCGTATCCCAGGTATTTTTGGGGCAAGTGTTCCAAAGCCACTCGGCATGGTCGAAACAGGGGCGGACTCATCCCGGCCTTCCTTATTTGGATTCGCATGAACGCCCATGTCACATCACCCCTTTGGACCTTGCATCTACCATTCCGTGTCTGCGTCTTCACCGGGAAACGATCGTATAACGTGGCGTGCTGAACATCTACATACACATCACTTCGCAGCTTCGTTCCCTATCAATTCTACAACGCGTTGGCACTCGACAGGGGGGTTAGGCAGCTAGGTTACATCAATCGAGATCGGATGCGGGCACCAGTTAGAAAGTGCTGTTCCCCTGGCCTAGCTTCCCAGCAATCCTATCTATCTGATAAAGATGCCTAATAATAGAGGCATGTTTCGCCCTCTAGCTATGGCGTCAGCCCGTATCGGGAGTGCCGATCTCGAAGGAATTTCGAGGCTGAGGATCTCTAGACTCCGAGCATCTGGCCGACATCGAAAGTTCAGCTGCTGAAAATGAGGGCCTTGGTCGTTTGGTCAAAGGACATTAGGCCCCAGCGCTCTGCAGAGCCGGCGCGGCTCGGTCCCATACGTTGCTATAACCTCCTTCCACTTCGGTTCGACATCCGGACCTTGCAGACGGATGCTCTACCGGCGCGTACGATGCAGACATTTCCCCGAGACTCGAGGCCCACCTTCACGACCCGGCCTCCTCTCGCCACATCTCGACGATGTCGGTAAGTGAAGTTGCCATTGCAACGTGGCAGCCCCCGTTGCTTCATTGGTTGTTCTACTCCACGTGCATCGATATAGCTGTAGGTAGATGACCATAACCTTGATTTACCCTCAGTCGCAAGCATGTGTTCGGTAGGCGAATTGGCACTTGCGGAATGCATCGTACGACTTGCTTTCGATGCCATTGGGCACGGTTTTACACGTGCGCTATGCGCATAATAACGACTTGGTATGAAATTGCTTTCACGACGCAAGTGGGAGAGAGCTGAGACATAAATTATGGGTGATAGCGCAGCATGAAAACCTTTGCCAATACCTACATGGACATTTTTAAGACAATATCTAACGGTACGGAACTTTCGAAACGCTTGGTTGAGCTAGGAGCCAAGTCGGTAGACTTCTGGCTTCTTAAGATCAAGATTTTTCTGCTCATATGGATGATATACACACATAGTCAACAAGAATACTGCATCATTGATCGTGATTTTTTTTGGGTTTGCTTTCATAGAACGCTGCGCCGGTTTATTCCTGACCGAGTCTACACATACCATGTCTGGAGCATGGATCAAAAAGAAAACTAAGAAAATAATATCCTTATCCTCAACCCAGGGTATTCACACGATCATTGCCCAGTCATCTCCCCCATAAGCTCTTCTATACCGAGAAATACAATACATCGGAAAGAAGGCAAAAATATCCCACGAGAACATGAAAGTCAAAGCAGAAAAACGAATCCTCGGCTTTTCCGATAAGGCTACTACTAGTACTGGCCGTCGAACAGGTATCTCTCGTCGGTGAAGGACAGCAGGAAGCGCGCCACGAGGCGGCCCGTGTAGTTGAGCGACACGTCGCGTGGGTACGGGTGGCCTTCCTGGTTGGGCAGGATGAGGTCCGCGACGAGGAAGTCGAGTTCGTGCCCTGTTTCGCATCGTGTTAGCACTTTTCTATGTCTTGGGTAGAGGATAGGGAAACTAAGACGACCGAGAAAAAAAAAAGAAACAACATACAGCTATCGCCCTCAATCAGCTCCTTGAGCTCGGCGACCATGTCGGCGGCGGGCTTGTCGAGCTCTGCCATCTGGGCGGCGTTCTCGTCGAGGAGGGGGTTGAAGGCCTTGGCGCCGGTGTCGCGGGTGTGGGTCTGGTAGATCTGGTGGAACTGGTAGGCGAACTGCTTGAAGGGCATGTTGTCGATCTCGCGGCAGAGGGCGAGGGCGAAGTCGCGGCGGATGAGCTGCTGCTCCTCGCCGGGCGGGGCCTCGCCGCGCAGCGCGACCTCGTTCTGCGAGACGACGAAGGTGTCGGCCGCGGTCTCGACCGTCTCCATGAAGAGGCAGAGCGCGAGGAAGGCGGCTAGGCACGGCGCCCACTCGCGCCGCAGCTTGGGTTTGAGCGACTTGCCGAAGCCGTCGAAGAGCGCCTGCGTCTCGCGCAGCAGCATCTCGTCCAGCACCGCCTTGACCTGCCGGTTTAATACTCGCGCCGTCAGCCACGGGTTGCTGCTCTGGTGCGGCACTAGCATCGTGTCGCGCAGCGACGCCACCGTCCCCGACGTCAGGCACAGCTGCCGCGTCAGCACGTAGTGCGTCACGTAGATGGACAGCGCGCGCTTCACCATGGCCGCCTGTGCCGACTGTTTGGTGGCATCGTTAGTGATCTCTCTTGTCATGTCTGGCTTCTTCATCTGAAGGAGAGAATAGCGGAAGGGATGTAGACGACACTTACCTCGGAGCGCTGCGCGTACCGCTGGATGATGGACAAAACCTTGCGCGGCAGCTGCGTGGAGCGGATCGAGTCGGTGACCTGCTCGGCGTACATGGGGTCGGCGGTGAGGTTCTGGATGTACTCGCGGGCGCGCTTCTTGAGCTCCTCGCGCTGGGCGGCGTTGTCGGGGTCGATGCCGATGGGCGCGGCGCCGCGGGCCTGGAGGTCCATCTGGCCGTAGCCGCCCCTGCCGCCGCCGGTGCCGGGCGCGCCGACGCTCATGTGCCAGTGGCGCAGCACCTCGGCCGACCGCGGCGTGAAGAAGCTCGCCGGTACGCTGAGCGTCGACCCGAACCGCGCGCCCGAGAAGAGCTCCACCTGGCACGTCAGCTCCACCCCGCTCGGCCGGAAGTCCGACACGTGCTCGCTCAGGAAGCTCGCCATCTGGTCCTTCTTGAAGTGCCCCCGAATGAAGTCCGGGAACAGCACCGGCAGGAAGTCCCCGAACTGCCAGCACATGATCTGCGGCACCTGCGCCGTGAGCTTCTTGCAGTTCTTGCACGGCCGCTCCTTGTCGCACTTGACCTTGCGGCTGTACGTGCGTCGTGTCGTCAGTCTCTGATACTTGCCGTGTGAAATAAGAGGGAAGTTAACTCACCTGTGGCAGCAGAAACAGGCACCCAATCTTCTCACTTGCAGAGCGCTCTCCTTGGTATCGTGCGCCAACGGCCCCTTCCTGCCTCTCTGCGTGGTGCGCATGGCCTCGAAGCACTCGAAGGGGTTCGGCTTCCCGGACTGCTGGTTGATGAGGTTGGGGGTCATGATGACGAACTTGCTAGACTCGGATCTCTTCTTCTCGATCTTGTAGCCGTTGCGGACCTTGCGTATGGGGCTCACGCTGCTCTTGCCGGACGACGACGACGAGGCCTCGGCCTTGACGTACGGCGACCGCGGGCTCGACTGCAGCGAGCTGTGTGTCGGCGACCGCTGCCCGGGCGACTGCGACAGCGACGACGAGAAGCTGCTCGTCTCGTCCACCAGCATCGACGAGATGTCTTCGTTCTTGAGGTTCATTGGCGCCCACGGCGACACGTTGCTGTCGTTTCGGAACTGCTGCGGGATGTTCAGGTCGACCGGCTGCTGCGGCATCTCGAAGCCGCTCAGCCCTGACATGTCGCCCATGTAGTACTGCGCCATGTCTAGATCTGCCGCGTTTGTGTTAGAAAGCATCTGAAGAGGCTTCTTTCAATACAGCCTCTCAGGTACTCACCTGTGAGCGGCGGCTGGTTGAACATGTAGTCCTGGGCGGTTAGGAACTGCTGTTCGTCGAGAGCCGGCATCAGCTGCTGGCCCTCGACGCCGGTCGGCGCCATGATGGACGCATCGGCGGCGGCGGTGTCGGGGAACGACGTCGGGGGCGCCCCGCGGGAAGCTTCGTGATCAAGCTGCAGCGGCGACATGGCGACGGGCGAGGCCTGCATCTGGTTGGGGTACCCGACGATGCCCCAGCTGTTCATGCTGGAGCTGGCCGGGCTGGGCATGAATCTGACAGAGGCCGGGTTCGACTCTACATACTGCCAGTCCGAGTCGTCGCCGGATTCCGGGTGCGTAAAGCTATGCCTCGACGATGGGGAGGCTGACGCCACTGAGGCCATGGTTGCGATTCTCTCGCTTGGTAGCGGTGGGATCGAAGGAGCACGAGATGCTAATCGCTCATCTATTTATTCAGAAAAAGGAAGCGGCTACAAGTCTTCGGCTGTTCCGTCTGGCAGTCGCTGGACGGTCCTTGAGAGTGTTTGCCGTGGGGACGTTCGTCTTACTCATGAACCGAGCAAACAGTTGCTTAAAGGAAGACGCCGGTAATGCTCTGGGGGGGGGCTTTTCGCATAGAAAATGGTTCCCAACGAGGCGGCTCGGTGACAGATGGGCGATGAAGGGTCTCAGGATCCTTCGATTTACCTCTCGACATCGCAATCCGTGGCGAGTGCGCCGCTGACTGCCTTGTCTGTCAAAGATGTCTGCCCCTGTCCTCCCCCAGAACCGCTCCGCCACAGGGGAACTAGGCTGGATTGGATGACCGACAGCAAACAGATTGCGACAGGAATATCCCGCACTAGCCCTATTTTGGGCTTCGGTGTCGATCCCACGGCTGGGATGCTACGTTATCGCACGAGTGCCACGGTAGAGAAGAGGTGTAACATCGAGGGGCACAGCCGATAGAGAGCCTTCTGTGGCTCCTGAGAGTTGCATGTAGACAGATAAAAAGGCCGGACAGCCCCCAATCATTCCCAATGTTCAGTTTCAATATTAACAAGACAGATATGAGGGATTGACACTGTCGCCATCGCCGTCACCGTTGCTATTTTACAATATTCGTGCTGAACAGTCGAGTCTGTTGATCTCTTGTTCTGCGCTGAGCCTGCGAGTGTGGGAGAGAGAACCGCGCGGGGAACCTAGGAGAATCGACTTGCGCCCGGCTGGCGATGTACTTGCTGTACATCTAGACAGTTGGGCGGAAGCTGACGCAGACGACTTGCAAATTGTCCAACCCCAAGTTCTTCAAATTTCGTGCCCAATCATGTCCATTGCTCAATCCCGTCCGGGGGCTTCTTCTGAGCTGGCCCGTGGCCGCCCAAGATCACCATCCAACAGCAAGGAAGAGGCAGATCTTACAATCGAAAATTCAAGGGGGGGAATGCCAAAAAAAGCCCATGACTTGGCTGCGTTTAAAAACAACAAGAGGTAGCAATACATATATCAACCATACTTGTTTGCCCAAAAATGAGACATCTATCCCGCTCCTCCTAGAGCTCTACATTCGCCGGCTTCAGAAACACAAGACAAGATCAAAAACATTATCAGACTGCGCCCACTGCCTCTCTCTCTCTCTCGCAAAAGGGAAAAAAAGGGAACAACAACAATACCGCCGCTCCATCCACGCTCCCCAAAGAGATACCGGTAAGTCAAAGAAACTCGTAACTCGTACCAACCCGCATATACGCGGTCTCATACATTTATATCTTGGTTAACGTATTAATCGGGGCGACCCAGACGCTACCCATGTTGCCTCGGGGGGCGTGTCTCGCATGCTGAGAAAGCTTCGAGATAAAAACGTGGTTGTCATCGGCTGTATTCCGATGGCGATGTCATCCTAGCGAAATCGCGCCGACGCTGCAGCACTTCGCTCATGAATCTGTTTTTCGGTTGAAACGTATAGTCTGTCCAGGTAGTCCATGGCGGCTGCGTCCTTGAGGATCTTCGCAACCTGGATACCGGCGCTAATTAGCTGGAGGATGTTTCGGTCATCCTTGAGCGGCCGCGACTGATGCTTCGCCGCGTGTCGCATCTCCAGCGAGTTTTCCAAGATCGTCACAAACTGCTTGATCTGTCCGTTGTAAAGGACCCGTGCGGGGATTCGTCTCTTGGTCGCGAGCCGCTTCAGTAAGTAAACCCATTCGGTCCATTCTCTATCCTGCGGTCTCTCCACCGGCCTCATGTCCTGGGTCAACGGGATCGGAAACTGGTACTTGGCAACAAAGTCGAATGCGCACTGCGAGAGTCGATCGTTGACCTGTGTCAGGACACTATCCTGCTCTTGCACCAAGAGATTTGTCGGGAGGTGCGGAAGCTCCCTCTCCTGCATGGCCACATAGTCCGCCGGCGGCCTCGCTAGGAACTGATGCGGCCCGTCGAACTCATCTCTGTTCGAGGGCCGCCTCTGGGGACGGCTCTTGCTACTGCCACTACCCTTGGACTTGCCCGCAGGCGCGGCGCCTGCACCACTGCCGTCCAGGGTATAGTCTGATAGACCGGGGGATGCAATAATGTCATCAACGGAGTCCGACGGCGAATATCTGCCTGCCGTGTCCCAGCTCTGCGAGCTGGTGCTGTTATATGAGGTTCCGAAAAGTCCCGAGTTCGCTCGCGAGATGTAAACCGGCGAAGAGGGGTACGCGGACTGGTGCCGCCCGACAGGACCACTGGTCCCTATTACCGATACACTGGCCGGCGAGCTATACGTTGGACCGGATTCGGAGGAATAGATCAAGCTTCGGAAGTACACTGTTATTTCCATGGCCTACAGAACAAAAGGGGGTTCTCTCTCTTTCGTCCTTACCTTGAGCTCGAGTATCCGTTCTCTCGCGCGCTGCCTAGATAGGGGCTGTCATTGTAGAGGACGCTTGAGAAAGTCAGCTCAACCGTAATGATGTAGACCAGCAGCTTGGATCAGTAATCGCACCTGCGCGAGGCGTTCCAGGGCCCGTTCGACATGGGAGAGGTTCTGTACAACATTTCCTGCTGGGCCATGACCCGACGGCGTCTCTGGATGATAAGGAAAAGTACGGCCGAGGAGGAGGAAGAAGAGGATGCCTGGTGAAGATAAGGGCTGCGCGTTCTCCCGCAGCAGCTAATTTTCCGGTATGTATACCTGGGATTTCCAGAGTAAACAGCTCCAGAAACGTCCTTTTAACACGGATATAATGCCTGGGCACCCAAAAGGATCCACGGGTGATGTCCTTTGCGGAATAGACTAGCTCGGTTCTAGAGCGGTGAATTGAGATTGCTGCGCTGTACTGCAGAGGAATGGGAGATTCCAGTGGCTCGGCGGGTTTCGGTAGTATGTAGCTACTTCGGGGGGGCAACATAAACCCGGATGCGAAGGGAATATGGCATGCTCCAGCATAGATAGAAACCTTTGAGGCAGTGTGCGGTATCTTGCTCACCTTGACCTGGGAGAAGAGCAGACCGTTGGATCGAATTGTCCTGTTGAGGCTTCTAGTCCGAGACGGGGACACTTTATGCTACGGTAGTCTGTGTCGAAATTTGCCACCGCGGAGAGGTTGGCCTAGTGGGCTTTTGGGTTGACGAGCCGCGCCGGCCAGGCACTTCCCAAGGAGCAGGTATCAGGGAAATGGGGGGAGGGTTTCGCTCCAGCTCCCAAGGCCTTGGGGCTGCAACGTAATTCCGGGGCGAACGGTGGGCGTCGTGAGGGATTAGGGGGTATAGATGGAATCTCGGGCGTCTACGCCCGCTTCGAGACGGGGCTGGACGAGATACCAGGCTCAGATGAGTCAAGATCGGCCAGCGAAGTCGTTGGACAGAGAGCGTAAGCTAGACGGCAGCTCTCGCAAGAAGACCGCAGATGTCCAGGAACACCCTGCCTATAGTGCAGATGTGTCGAGCATGGCCTGGCATGGCTGCTAACCATGACAATAATACTTGTCCACTAGAGTCGGCGGCATGGACCCAAAGCTATAATTGGCCGTTGCAGCCCAATCACGGTAGGGCAGCATTGGGCAGCTCCCAGAGGCTAAGAGAGGCCTTCTTCCTGTTCCTGCTTTGGCTGCGTGTGCGTGGTGTCGTCCGAGGACTTGCGGACTTGCAGTCCCTGATAGTCCTAAGCATTGCAGGGAAAGTCCTCGTGGACGAATAGCGGTGACGGTCCGAGGCGGAGAGTCTGACTAGATTGGGCAGGAAAGCGTTGCACGAGGATAAAGGCCCAACCTATGGGTGCGTGTGCGTTGCTGCCCGGGACAATGTCATCCAGTGCCCATATGTCGTTGCCGTCCATATGGCCGGAGCGCGAAAAAAAAAAAAAAAAAAAAAAAAAAAAAAAAAAAAAAAAAAAGAGCACCAAGCGAAAAGCAGGTCCGTGGAAATGAGAGACGTCGACGTGTGCGTCGTGACCCTACTGCCAGCACCGCCGGTGGCTCTCTGGCCAACTTACCACGTATTCGGATCTTTAGCCGCATTCCAAGGAACTGTTGTATCATATCTCAGTTCTCTGGGTCTGGTCAATCGGCGATGCCGACTTTAATCAAACCACAAGTTTGAAGTTGAGGATTTCGAAATGGGAATCATTTCGTACGCATTTCCAGTTGAACGGCAGAACCGGACGGGAAAACTTGTGGCGTGACGCTTAGGCCATGCCATACTGTGATATAGTGGCCTACAGTACCTGGCGCGTAGGGCATAGGGGGGTTACCTAGCGCTGCTAGCAGCCGTGGCAAGTGGCAGATGGCAGACTTCCATTGTTCCTATTGTTCTACGCCAGGGCGGATAGGCGGGCAGGGCTAGAGCTAAGAAAAAAACCTCCCGGAGCTAATCCCCAGCTGCCGGATATTACTGCAGTGCGGCACCAACGGCAATAAGCCAGGCATCTGCTCGCCCTATCTTGTAGCAGCTTCCCAATGCTAACACCGCTACAAAGCGTGGGGTGGAAGGGGTGGAAGGGGTGGAAGGGGGGGGGGAAGTGCATTTTCTCCTTTAGGACAAGTGACAAGTGATAGGCAGACAGGGCAAGCCAGCAACGGACAACATCCAGGACAGCCTATCGATCTGTTGCGAATTGCGTGCATTGTTTCGCATGCATTGCTCTTACACACGCATGAGCTACATATCACGACCAGCCAGGCTTATGCTATTGTTCCCCCACTCGGTAATCAAAGAAGACACCACGACAGCAGCTGTGGATCGTGCCATGACGAGCTCAGGGCCTCTTGGGCGTCGTACGCTTACTCGATACCATACCGCCCATCATCGTGCCATCTCAGTGCTGCAGCGGTATAATACGCTCCACCATAGTGCAGAGGCAGAGAGGAGATGAAAGCATCCATCCATCCATAATGGACAGACCGAGATGTGGTGGTCGAATGCAGTCCGTACCAGAGAAAGGCCAAGCGTGCGAGATCATAGCGTGCGACGAAGACGGCCATCCAGAGGCTCGAGAAGCAGACGATTATCTCATTCTTGGTCAGGCCGGCAGCCTCATTTGTTGACGTTACGAGGGGATGGTGCTCCTGCGCAGGCAGGCGAGTTTTCCATTATTGCCGGTATGTTATTTTCTAACTCCCGTCTGCTTCCGGCTTGGTAGACTGTCATTAGGTATGCAACGTTCTGGTGCTTCTGATGCCTGGCTCTTCTGACCGAAATCTGACGAGCCTGACTACAAAGCGTAACGATGCATCACAGAATTGCGTTATCGCAAAGTAGCGGAAGACGGACAAGACACATACCAGCCTAGAATAGTTGGGGAAAGGCGTGTCGACATGGCCAAGATTCTAGACGTATAGTCGCTTATACGTGGTGACATTCAGCTTTTTCGACCTCGGCCTATCAAAGTCGAGAACGTCCAGCTATAGTCCAGCCCTAGCAAGATGGCGTTACTTCTGCCAATTCCTAGCAATTGGCCGTCGTCTCGATACTATCGATACCTACCTAGGTACAATCAGACATATTCTCAGCTGTTTTGCTATATTAAGCATATCCACGGATATATCAAAGAAAGGATTCTGGGCCTCCGCAGGCAATCTCCACGGCCTTCTCCGCGCCATTTTTGATCGATCCGACGATGTCATAAGCTTAAAGGGACCGGGATCTCTTCAAGACAGGTCTGCGCATCAAAATCTCCCAAGAGGAAACTTGCCGACGGTGGACCCATGCCGGCAGTTTCTCGAGCCGTGCGGCGCGGGCGGCGTTTATGTCTGGGGTCCGTCCCGAGGCGAGGCGAAGATCACGCCAGACGAGGCCGTTCTTCTCGTGAGAATCAAATCGACTTGCATAGCTTGAGCCTCTCTCTACCGTCTCCTTACCTGCCTACCTAACCCACCGAATCTCGTCTTCATCGTAAAACTGCTCGTCGTAAACTTCCCGGTCGCGATGCAAGAGGCCACTTTAGTTTCATCCAATTTAGCAAGAAAAAGTCAGCCTGCTGCCTGTTCTGCCCTCCGGTCTAGCCTAGAAAGGAATATCATTAGCATTCGATATCAAGGACATGAGTCTATTAATAAACCCTGCTTACCGTCATATCTTAGTATACTCGCCACCTACCTCCCGCTCTTTGCGAGATGTTATTCCAAGAGCTCGCGATGAGGAGTCCTGTTCAGTCATGTCTGGGGTTCGAGTATTATAGAACGCGTATCGAGTCTCGTCGGGATGTCGGTCGGTTAGTTGACCCGAATTACCCCCCGAACGGCCCCCGATGAGCTGCATCTGAACGGTGCTAGGCCCGATGTGGTGACTTCTTAAGCTTATCGAACCCTGGTTCAGCGGAATCCTTTGGATCGATGGCGAGAGAAAGTGAGTGGGACGGTATGCGACACAGGGTAGGATTTGCCCAAGAGTTGCTTAATGAAATCATCTATCCGCAGGCCAGGGCCGCAAGGACCTTTCTCGCACTCCTCCTGAGCCCCAAAGTAACTCGTCTGCCTGCCAGAACCGGCCAGAGAGGAGATTAAACATATAATGCTGCTGCAGAGCGAGGAAGACGGAAAGCCAAGTCTAAATATCGAATAGTTCCCTCTTCCCGTGACGCTGCTCTTGGATGAGAGAAAGAGAGGGAGAGAAAAGAGACGAGACGAACATATCATATCATACATATCATACCGCAGGAGGAATAGGGATATGACGGAAACCACATCGTTGATCCAGCGCCAGCGCCAACGCAAATTCCACCGCAGATCGAGGAACGGCTGTTCCACGTGCAAGGCCAAGCACATCCGGTGCGACGAGAGAAAGCCGCTTTGGTAGGTTCCTCCGAGTTACGTGCCGTGTATCTACCTCCATACGAAGTACGCAGCCTCGATCTTGTGTAACCGTTGGTGCCCGACGCCAATCAGCTTGCTCGCCGGTTATCACCTAATTTGGTCTGCCGGCATCTTATTGTCTATTAACTTATCGCCCGCCGTCTACGAGCCTTGTCCTCGCCCTTGTCCAGCTGCACGAGCCCACCCATCCGAGACGTCTTCTTTGTTTCCTTTTCGAGTCGAGACCGGCTGACTGACCGTTGTCGTAGTACATACTGCCTCCGGCACGGTGGAGAATGTGGCTATCCGGACGGAGACGATGGGTCCAGCACTACGGACGCCAGCCGCGGATCTGTATCGAGAGATGGATCCCGAGAGCCTCATGAACCCGCCGAGTCCTCCCTGCACCTGGTGGACGCCACGCCGAAAGACCCTTTCCTGGGGACGTCGTACGACATGCCCCATAAGTCCCGATCGCTGTTCCAGCTATGTAAGTAGATGCCCTTCAAGCCGGGCGACGAGGCGAGGGCACGATACTGACTACGCTGTCCGCACCAGTCGCCAACACGAAGGTTTTATACACAACACGTGTGGAAAGGGGTGCTGATTCCTTCATGTGAGTACAACGACGTCGGTCACGGCTGGCCTCCGGAGCGCATCTCGATCCTGACCTGCATATACGTAGCGTGCACAAGGCCTTGTCACACCCGGGATTTCTCCATGCCGCGCTGCTCATGACAGCCTTGCATTGGGCGTGGGCTACCGGCGATGTCGAGCATTTCCGAGTTCCCTACCTCTATCATAAGCTGCAGGCGATACGTTTCGTCACGGATCAGCTAGAAAATCCCGATGCTGCTGGCCACGACGGAACGATAGCGGCTGTGTCGAGCCTCGCCTTGGTTGAGGTACGTGCCGTCCCGAGCAAGACAGCCTTGTCTACCTCTTGTCTACGAAGGACGCAGGTGCTGACTGACAGCCTGCTAGAATGCCTTGGGCTCCGTCGACGCCGTATCGTCTCATCTGCGCGGGCTTGCGAAGATAAGAGAACTACAAGGCCGAGATAGACGGCCTAGGAAGATGGGTCTGCTGCAGAGGATGATTATGATGTGTGTTGCATCCCTGCTAGCCGTACTACCGTACCAAGACTCAAGAAGGCTAACAACCTCCGCAGGGCGGCGAGACGCGTGTCCAGCAGACCCGTCTGGGATATCCTTGACATTAGTCGGACGGACGACGTGCACCAGTCCATGATAATATCGCTCATCCGAGTTGCCCTTCGACCTATCTACAGCCTTAATGTCTTGGGCTCCTCGTGCGATTCGGGAGAGCCGCTCTCCGAGATTCTGGCAAGAAAAGCTGCTCGTCCTGGTAATGCCTTAGCCCAGGTTGGGTCCGTCGATAGCAGCAGATCGGGATTCATAGCCTGCTACTTCTACCTATACGTGATCATGAGCGAGGGTCCCGTAGACCCCTTCATGCTCAGCTGGTTCATCGAGCAGCTCCTCGCAGATGTCTGCCGGACGGAGGAGCCCATGCAGAAGGGGCAATACAGCTCGTCGCTCTGGCTGTGGTCTGTCATGTTCGGGGCGTGCGCGACGGCGGCGGCCAAGACCAGCGACGAGCTGGAGAGGAGCCAGATCAAGGTGCTGCGAGACGCGTACCTGGACAAGATCTACGTGGTGAGCCAGCTGCTGCGGCTGAAGAGCTGGGAGGCGGCCAAGTCGACGCTGAGGCTCTTCGCCTGGGATGACGACTTCGACGGCGAGATGGAGCTGAGGGCAATCTGGGAAGAGGCGGTCTGGCAAGACGACGGGAGGCGGCACAGTGCAGACATCGAGATCCGTCCGTACGCCTCGTCGGTGCGGACGTGCGCATAGTGTAGATACTGGTTCTGTAGAGCTATACATGTTGATACCCGTACTACGGAGAGCCCGTCCGGAATGACCTTAGTGACGTCTACTGTCTAGGGAAGACGTATTTCGAAAGCATGATTGAAGCTACCTAGATATTGCAGTTTACGGCGGCTGGTGAGCTGGTGAGCTGAGAAGCCCCTCACATCACAAAGCCATCCCGCGGTTAGTTAGTTGGCCAACTCATCATACTCAAGCGTCATTTTCATTTTTGCTTCAGCCGCAGATATCCAACCAATGTCGACGCAGCTCAGTTGCAGAGAAGACTGCAGAATTCCGAAACAGCCGCACACCGCATGTGAAAAAAGGCACATGCAAAAAGAGGTGGCAGAAGAAGGGCGTCCATATCTCTCCGCTCGAGCGACGCAGGACGGCGTCGCCTCTTCTAATTCGCCAGCGCCGACGGGTCCAGCGCAGCCGACAGCAAATCGGTTCCTAAGGGATTGGCCTGTACGTTGGACAATTGTCACACATGACAAGTCAGGCGGTAGGAAGAAAAAGGCTTGCCGGGGCATGATTTGGCGCCATCTATCGAAATGTACGAAGCCGTCTTGCCATACCAATCCGAGAGTAGTCCGTAGGGTCTACGAGGCACGCGAGAGCCATTCATGGTCGTCTATGGGCTGGTTCACCGACTGTTGGCAAATACGATTTGATAGGGGGTAAAATTACGCCGAAAAGAATTAGGGTCTGTCTGGTTTACGTCTCGCCGAGGGATGGACCTCTTCTCTCAGTATCTGTCTCTGTAAGTGTGTGTGCGCGTATGCGTGTGCTTGCTGTGCGTGCGAGAAATTGCAGAAAAGAAAAAAAAAATTACGCCCTAAAAATTCCCCTAAATACAGCAAAAAAAGGAGCCAGCTGATGCATCCTTGATCGCGGTCGTGGCTGGCAAGGAGGTTGGGAGCTGGGAAAGAGGATTTAAAAAGACAGGAGGAAATACCGCACGCATTTCCCGCGGCAGGCGCCCAGCAGCTCACGCGCGCCGTCACAGCGCACGCATTGGAAGCTGCTTGGAGCTAGCAGCTGCAGTGATGCGCTGGCCGCTGGAGCAGGCCGGCGTCCCGGGGCGGTCGCGCGTCGTCACGCTGCATAAGCCGTAGCTCGATAGGCTGTCGACCGCCCTCAGGTCTCTCCTCTCAGGTCCCCCACATGGTAACGGACCGAGCCCTGCGAGCCTATGGCGACTGCAGGCGCGTGCAGCACAGGAAGGCCAGCGCAGTGATTTCTCCTTCTCAGCGCGGTGGATAGTGGCTGGAGTGGATATCCAGGACTGCGAAAAGGAGGGGCGTGCAGGAGGTGCAGGAGGTGCAGAGCGTGCTGGGCGTGCCGGGCGTGCAGGCGCACTGAGGGGAAATTATTGGACGACGAAGCTCGCGATGGTTGGCCAGCGCTTTCATGGGTCAACCATGGACGGGCCATGGGTCGACCCGTGAGCGACTTGGGTCGGTCCAATCAGGCTCGAGAGCTGGGAGGGGCAGGGTCGGTAATCACTGCAGACTGGCACGAGTTCCCTGTTTTTGGTGTTTCCATGGCTTCCATTGCCAGCATGGGCCGGGCCACGCAGGCCACGACAATTCGCACCCTGGCCGTGCTATCCATCGTTCCATCGTGTGTGCGCTGGCCAACCCCGTCCGTTATGATTCCCTATGGTTCCCTATGGCCACACAATAAAACCCGAATGTCCCCTCTCTCTGCCCAACATCCATTCTTCACTCCTATTTTCCAGCCCAAGAGAACCCTGACGTTTCTGCCCAACCGAGACCCATCATCCAACTCGCCATCCTACCGCTTATTTTTCGTTACTATACCCAACAGCTTTCTCTCTTTCACACCCGTTTTCCAATCCACAAGAGGATTCCCATCAGTACCCCTCATATCAGGCCCGTGTTTGATCTTGCCGGTTGTTTATCATCCCAAGGATCGCCCCGTCTGTACCAGCACCTTGTCGACAGCAACAAGGAGACTTGTCTTTCCCACCAGTTCAAGTTGAGAAACCAGTCTCACTGCTGCTCCGCAAGGGAACAGAACACAAACAACCAGCCTGCTCTCCAGGTGTTTTGCCACAGGATTCATAGGGATTTGCCGGAGAGCTTGCTACCCGTTCCCATCCCACAAGGAATCAAATGACAGCCATGGTTGCTTCCCGCCAGGACAACATGACTGGCTTCAACTCATCTCTAGAATTGGACGATGTCCACACTCCTGCGAGGTATATTGCATTGTTTTTTCTCTTCTACCGGAGTCTTTGGGTTTTTGCTTTCGTCTGATTCTGCTTCATGTTGATCGAAAATCATGTATACGCGTTTTTGTCTTCTCACCACTCAGGTTCATCGCAAGTGCTTTGCTCTGTGACACGCCAGGACAGTTTTTTCTTTTCAGGACATTCCACTTCTAGGAAAGGACAGGACAGGACATCCCAGGACAATGGACCCTTCAATATGGAAATGGAGCCACAAGGAATACCAGGACAAACTTCCCAGGATACAATTGCCAGGACATTTCTGAGGCTCGCTTGCGAGTAGCATGGCTTTCTAAGCCTACGCTTGACCAACTCCACGTCTCTCAGAGGATCAATCAAAGATATATCTATCAATACTCAGCAGTAAGTATCGCCCGACACGAACAAGTGACAGCAGCATCCAGGATAGAAATTCTAGGACTACAGTGGACATATTGCAATGTGCCAGACAACGAGGAACCCAGACCTCTCAAGCCCATCATGACACTTGAATCTTTCGAGTGTCAAACGGATTTTCCAGGTTTTCTTTTCTCGCGGACTCCACGGATTTCCTTGTCATACTTCGCTCCAGGACTTACCAGCAACACATTCCCGGTTCCCTCTCGCAGGTGATGCTTCCCACGTTTCTGCTGGTGTTGCTTTGCATATTCAGTAGTAGTGTAGGGCTACACTAGAGACTAGGTATTCCAGGGAAGCCAGAAACTTATCAAGTGCAGCCGCACAGGAGGTCGACAACTCAGACGTGATGATCGGCGAGCCGTGGATGTTTCTCTTTTACCGGAACCACTTCCAGCATAGTTTACCGTGACGATACTCTTCTACCTGGACCCCCGAGACATATCTAGCCACACCCGAGGAAACTGTCAAATCCTATTCCGAGCCAGCACTTGTGTCTCTGCCGCTTCGACTGTCACCACGTATGCTACGTGTGCCGACTCAACCGGGTCTACGACATGGAGAGCGCGTGCCCATCGACTGACACATCAGCTCTTGATTTGACAGCCCTCAACATGGAACTCCCTAGGATTTTGCCAACGCGGATTTTCTTGTTTCGTTTTGTTTCTGTTCTTTCGTCATTCTCGATCAAGGCCGTCCCATGACTTCGTTTTGCTTCAAGCCGGACTATCCATATCCAATATATGGGATTTATGTGTGCTCCATGGTGTCACCTCTGGAACCGGTTTCCGTGGACTATAGTTCTCTCAGGACTCAGTTTTGGTCTGTATACGAATGCCCTCCCCGTAAAACACCGTCGATCGTGTGCCTAGAGCTAACCAGTTTGCGGATACAGGAGCAAAGTTGTGCCAATGCTGATGCCATTTCATTTGTTCTTGATTTGGGCTCATCTCGTGTGATTTTCATCGCCGGGTAGTGGTAAACAGAACACTAACCTCAACCTCAGTGACTACAGCTCTTTCTCCCAAGGAAATATGCTTGCCAGCTCCGGACCTTTTCTTTACTCTCAGCCGGGACATGCAGACCTTCATGGTTGGGATGCAACAGCAGAAGGAACACAGAACTATCATGGAGATGAGGATTACCATTTCTCATATGGCCAAGCCACTCCCAGAGGACAGGACCAGAGTGAATCCGTGGAAGACATGACCAGCAAGTGGATCGCTACGGAGCAGCCCCAAGCTCCCGCCTCAGAGCCGATGCGGCGGGTAAGCTCCCGGGGCTCCTCTGGAAGCCACAAGAACAGAGTCCTCAAGTCGTCGGCGCACAAGAGCCGGCCGAGGCTGCTCTCTTCTGTGTCGCAAGGCTCGCACATGTCTAGTTATGACATGACAGGTAACCCACAGATGGATGCCTTTCTTCTCCAGGATTCAGATGCCCACTCGGTTTCCTCTCAGATGTTCTACCCAACGCTGCCCATGAGCGTAAACTTGACCGCGGACGGTCTACCCTACTCTCCTGCTGTGCTCACCCCGGGAATGGGCCAGCAGCACATTGATCCCACCCAGATGCAGCTCAACTACGACACCAACTTCACGGGCAACTCGCCCGCTGCTACCACATGGAGCTCCCTTAGCCCTGTTGAGTCCCGGCTTTCCACCCCTGGTCTTCCCGAGGATGCGTGGGCCGTCCCCATGGACGGGTCTTCCACGCGGACAAGCGACTCGTCGCCAATCATGGATGGCATCTCGCCGAGGTATGTTGAAAACTAATCGCTATGATATTTCTTTGGACTCGCTCTGACGTAGAGAACGTCACCAGCCTCGATCGCCAGATGGGCCTGATGACCACAGAGGACCCCAATGGAGTCGTCCTTGCGGATGACATGTTTGCTCTTCCTCCTGCTTTCGCCCGCCGCTCCAGCGGCGACGGTGAGTCTTCTGCTCGGGACCATCCCCTGTACAAGAATGCCTTTCCCAAGCCGGACGGATTGTTCCACTGCCCGTGGGAGGGCCAGTCCAGCTGCAACCACAAGCCCGAGAAGCTCAAGTGCAACTACGAGTAAGATTCCGATACTTTCCATCGCCGCCTACGAGACGAGATCTAACCATGAGGTGCAGCAAGTTTGTTGACTCGCATCTGAAGCCGTACCGGTGCAAGATCGACTCCTGCGAGAATGCCAGATTCTCTTCCACTGCCTGCCTCCTTCGGCACGAGCGGGAAGCTCACGCCATGCACGGCCACGGCGACAAGCCCTACCTCTGCACCTATGACGGATGTGACCGTGCGGTCCCCGGGAATGGATTCCCGCGCCAGTGGAACCTGAAGGACCACATGAGACGCGTCCACAACGACAACGGACACCACGTCGGCGCTGTCAGCGGTTCTCCGCCGTCCACGCACAGCGCTACCGTGGCGCAGTCTGCCAAGGGCCGGAAGCGGAAGAACAAGGACTCTGTGGACAGCACCAGCAGCCGCAAGCACGCGTCACGGCACGCGCAGGAGCAGGACGCCCTGCGCGCAGCCGAGCAGCCCATGATCGAGGAGTGGTACCAGCACCACAAGGCGCTGCAGTCGTACCTGCAGGACTATAGCGCCCCGGACGCCTTCGACTACCTCCAGCAGATCACCGAGGCCCGGGACCACCTCGCCACCATGGGCAAGATCTCCCAGAAGATGCTCCAGTCCAACAAGGGATCGGGCTCCCAGGACTCCTACCGGAGGTCCCACGCGTACCACTCTCGCTAAGTGAAGAACGTAAGTGAAAGATCCCCTCCCAGCAGACCCTTTCTTAAGTCGGACTCTTTGCTAACACACGTTTGCGATTACAGCACAGCGAGAAGCTTGCGGAACCCAAGGATGAAGCCAAGGAATTTGCAAGTGCATAGCATAAAACTTGTTTACACTTTCTCTCTCCCGCCGGTCAGGAGACCGTGACACGGACAAACAGGGGCCTAGCCAGGCCGTCCGTGAGGATGGATCGTTTGTGACTACCTGAGGAAAGGAACCACGACACACTTCAAGCGCCGAGCCCGGCGTCGGACCCGTGTCGTCTCTGCTCTCCTCTTTCCCATCCCCATCCCAGGGATAGAAGGAGGGGTAGCAATGCCTTTCAGGCTCCACGTCTCATTTAGTAGTAGAGTTTCCATGAGCTTGGAGGAAAGAGACTCCCCAACAAAAAAAAGACAAGAAAAAACAAAAAGAAACCTGAAACTAAAAAAGGACATGCCGAGGACGGCGAGGAAAGAAAGGTTCGGATTCATCTAGGCCTACGGTCTAGAAGAGACGAGGGCAAAGGCGAGGATCGCGCCATAGAAGAGCCCGAGAAGATAGGAAGGCATAAACGACGGTCATCACAGCCCGTTCGTGGAACATATTACAGCAACTCGTCGCCCACTCAGTCCATAGTTGGACGACTGGTGCGGCTAGAGGACTGGGAAAGAGGGCAGGAGGATAAAGGATAGAAGATAGATAGATTGTTTGGTTTTGTCTGTTGGTCATCTGGACGATATATGCATCGACACTTGGCTTGCATCAGGATATATTGTGTGTGAACTGGCTTCTTAGCAGAGCCACGTTTCTTTTTTAGAAGGAGCAAAAACATTTTGAATAGACGGAAGTGATTTAGCTAGAGCTGCTACATAGGAAAGAGGCAATTCGCTATACCACTCTTGTTTCGCTTTTATTTGACTCTTGCGACCGAACCCCCTTTTTCTTACTCCATTTCAGCTCGACATCGACGTCGCTTCGCCTCCATCTTCAGCCCCCCAAAGGTGCGCCCCGTAGTTTGATACCAGCCAGAAGCATGAAACGGCCCTTGCTGACGAATCACACCGTACTGCTGCCATTTCATCAGCTATTGGGAAGAGGCTCGGAATGCAGACGAGACACGGTGTAGTTTCCTGCCTACCGAGGCCGCCCGTATTCACAGGAAGCGTGCAACACTATATGGCTATTTCGTCTTGACCGAGGAAGAGATATTCGGCCCGGACAGGTACCTGATGTGTATTACATCGGTCACGGCACTAACTAGCACCGACTCACGGAGACTCGGTGAGGTTAAGACATCAATCAATCAGTCCCTCACTTGATGTGTCGCCTTACCTTGAGCTGAGACTCCACGCAGCTGTGCTTTCCAAGGCGTCGATTGGCCCTAGGTCGATACGCTTATCTCTTGTTCAACCAGCAGCATTGATATTCTGCGTGGCTGGATATCACCTTGGGACCTTGGACGAGCCCGGCACGTCACGTTTCCCTCTGTACATCCAGACGATTTGCCAGGCAACTGACAAGGTGGATGGAATGGCCCTTGAAGTGGCTCAAGAGAGGCTTCGTCATGCTGGCGTATCGGAATGCCTCCCACCCCCCTCCGGCACCACAGCCCGTAAGGAAACAAAGACGAGCGACTGTGGCGCGCGAAGGACCCGAAAAGTGCCGCTGACGTTCTTGCGCACATGTGTGGGGGAGCACAGGATTTTCTGGGTGAAGTACATTGAGTGCTTGATGCGATGCGCGGGAGGGATCCAGACGTCGTAGCACCGTGGCACCGGCGGTACGGGAACGCTCCCAGGTTTGGCGGAAGGAGACATGGACAGGCGAACACAGCCGAAGCTTGTCTTCCGACATCCGATGGACCTGTTCACAGGGGACTCAGCTCTCTAGAGGTCTGCTGTACACGCGTTACCCGACGATACTTCTCTTTCATGGCGTTTGGTGGAAGATGAAGGAAAGGTGTAGTGCGACATGACAACTCGAGAAACTGAATAATCCTCCCTTTCACATCCTCCATCGCATCTTCAGGAAGTTGTTGGTGACACGGAAAAAAGATTGCTATGATGAGGAAGAAGAGCCGCGCCCCGGGACGATTCCGCGGGCATCGAAGGAATACCGGTTGAACGGTCCTGTTCATCCGTTCCTCTCTCTTGTCGTCGCTGCCTGTCGGCAGTCCTACCGAATTCCACACGTGTAGAGAGTCTAGTTTAGGTATATAATATTCGAGAATCCTTCATTCCTTACTCGGTGCCCGCCGGCTGGGGCCACGAACAGGTGGTCCTCAAATACCGCAAGAATAAAGACTTATCGATGGCATCAGGGTGTATGTAGGTCTTGATGTTCCCCGTGCTGGCAAGCACATGCCACTGGGAAGGATGCAAAAACATCGAAGTATCACCCCCAAGACATGATATGGTAGGACTAGATTATGTACTCAAACCAACGAGTCAATGATCACGCAGGTGATATCAGCTAGGCACTTAACATGTCTAGTACTTAGATTCCTGATACATACCACCTCGCAAGAAATAGGCCAAAGAAAGGGGTCAGGAGACCTGACTTTTCCCCCTTATCGTCAACGACACACATATCCTTCTACAGGCCCACGCTCTAGGTATACTAGCTACATAATACTGCCTTGCCCTCGAGCTGGGAGGTCATGACACACCTACCTAGCCTATAGTCAATCGATCCCGTCCGGCGCAGCTCCCCGGGCTTCCGAGCCGCCGTTGGCAGCGCCGGCGACTTGAGCCGGGACGCGGGCTGGTGCAAGTAGATTTTGTGGTGGGTGCTAGCCCAGCTTTTCTCCTTTCGCAAAACACGTCTAGTCACTCGGCACGAATAGCAGCGCTTCTGCCATATTCAGGGTGATTTATCTGGATACTCTTCCTCTCCTCTCGCTTCGACTCACACAAATCCCCGAGTAGATGGACGAACGTCGGGAAAGGGTATTCTTAGAGTGAAATATCTAGGTACCTAAGTTAAGAAGGACGTTTTGAATCCACGGGCCAAGACCACTCGTGAGTTCAGACCTAGACCCTTGTCGTCAATGCCGTCCGTCGAAGGAGCGCGGAGACGTCCGAGGAGACGGGTTAGCGTTTATGCTTACCTATCGTGGTGGTACAGACATAGGTATTGATACAAGCATGGGCACGAGCGCACGCGGGGAAGAAGGACGCTTCGGCAATCATGATCAAGGGCTAATTGTCAAGATCGAGGTGCGGTGTTTCAAGCATGGGATCCTTCCACCCTTCCCAGAGCGGAGAGCGCCCTCGTCCTCCGCGAGCTTAAGTGAACCACGCACGCCTTTTCGGGCGTCCCGATTACTACGCTGACGGATGATAAGCACCCTATTTATAGCCCCCCCCTAAGCTGTCGTGATAGACGTGCGTGCATGTATGCATGCATGGACGCACTATATTTGACATATGCCGTTTCCCCCACGGTTGCACGTCGTAGATCCGCGTATGCGAAGCAGCCTATCGAACCGCATTCGTATTTGAGTGTTTCGCCTCTCCATCATGCGCCTCTTGCCGAAATCTGATTTCCTCCCCTGTTCCACCCTTCCCTTGCTGGCTTCAATCCGATGCCGTAGGAGAAACATCACAGCACGTGGGCGACGATGACCATGCTGCAGAATTCAGATAGAAACGATTGTCCCTTTTTGTCTCGAGTAGGAGGCTATCCATGTCTACCCCGAAATAGGACCGGAAAACGAGAGATCCGGGTCGCAAACAATTATCCCCCAATTTGTCGTATGAGTAAAAGTAAATGAAAGTGGGTATCATCAAAGTAAACCGTCCGTCTATACTGTCGAGTACGTGTAATCCCATATTCCCCTGGTGAACCTAGGCCTCACCTAGCCATTCACTCCGATACAACTGTGCCCCGATCCGTCTAGCGAATGAACGTAGACCATGTATGGAATGCCTCGTACCGAATATCTGTGCCAAATAATCGAAGAAATAAGTCATTGTGATGTGTTGGTGCCCGCTGGAAGGCCATTATGGAGGGCGTGATTGCGTTTCCTCTCAAGGTGGTAATGGCATACCCAAGGCAAGTAGATCCTAAGCCAGTGAGGCGCGGTTTAGTATCTTTGGTGACGGACCTAGATCCTCATCTGCTCGGTACATGATGAAAATCGTCGTCCTGTCTTGCGACCGCGAAAGGTTGGGCGTGAGGCGCCTACCCTGATCGCTAAGTCTGACTCCAGCTCTTGGAGGTGGCGTCATGTCCGGAGCGCAAGGAGACATGTCGAACTCACCTAAACTTGATTGCCTTGAATGTCGCGTTTCGAGGTTTTCTTGTTCGTACGCGATTGGGGGTAGTGGTTTGTTAATATTGATGGGCTGATGCGGAATTGCGGGCGGCGGACGGGGCAGAAGAAACGAAGATGAAAATGACGACTGGTCGATGAAGGTGGTCAGAGAAGGTGACTGGATCAGGTGCTTCCTGTCACAATCCACGACCGTCGAGATATGCGGCCTAAACGTCGAATCGAAGATGCCTGGAAGGTAGCTCGTGAAAAACGGTTTCGTCGCGGGGATGGAAGCGCATATCTTTGATGCTGTGTCAGCAGGACTGCCTTGGTATACGGGTAATCTTAGGTAGAAACATACTATACCAAGGTTCAGCTCGATGGCGCCACAAAACCAAACCGTCCAGGAGTTCCAAGTAGTATCGTCATTGCTGGTTGCAACCGAGGTGAAATAGCTCCTCGCAATTCCC
The DNA here is from genome assembly GCA_022432365.1 of Hypoxylon sp. FL1284. Taxonomy (NCBI): domain Eukaryota; kingdom Fungi; phylum Ascomycota; class Sordariomycetes; order Xylariales; family Hypoxylaceae; genus Hypoxylon; species Hypoxylon sp. FL1284. The sequence continues at coordinate 1,720,124 of JAJJXE010000002.1, forward strand.
ACCGAACTTGCAAGGACGCCGACACTAAAGAGAAGCATTATCATGATGCTTTGTCTGGACGGCAGCCCGAAGCCGAGGACTGTCTTGATGGGAAGAAGCACGACTAGCCAATCCGTGATGGTGTTGATAATGCTCGCCGTCAGTATATAGGCCCACTGGTTGATACAGTTTTGCGGCCTGTCCGCGAGATGCCAAAAGTCCGAGAGCGGCCTGACTGTCTGTAAGCACCTCGAATACCAAGCCCTGCCTTTGCGGACGGATGAACTTACGTGCATTGAAATATGCTCACTACGACGAACGTAAAGCAGATGATGACGACGGCTGTTATCGACACCAACACAGCAATGGTCATCTTCTCACCCCTCGAAGCGGTTGTTAAGCGGTAGAGCAGCGTGAGTATTGACAACTTGGTTAGATTGGTTGCCAAGTTATAGATTATCTCGTTGACAAGCCTTGGATAACTTCAGCAGATATACCACGAAGATGGATGAGAGTCTCTTACACCAACCGTAGCCCTGGAGCTATGTACTGCCGTTCCACATCCCAGGTATGGCGATCCCATTCAAGTTGTTGCTCTGCCACGATGCCGATTATCGTAAATGTAGTAACAGGTACCTGCTAGATGTCAGAAAGAAAAGGTCATAACGGCATTAGAGCAGTTTGACATACGTATGCAGCCAGTATCAGCTTGTCGTCAAGGCCAAAACCTCGCGTTAGCCACTTCCGTGAGTATAGACGAATAGCCAAGGTGATCGTAACCAGGCCGGCAAGGAGTGTGCCGACAATCGTTCCTGCATGTCCTCTTGATACTGGGTTGATATAGTTGGGCTCTGACCGGCTTTCGAGGACCGAAGGACGCGGCGGCATGTTGAGATCCGGGGATTTGCACCAGTCAAAAACACCGGGTCTTGAGTATTACAACCATTGCATGCCTTTACGACCAAGTATGTCACCCGGGGAGGGCAAGACGTCGTGAATGACCAGAGCTCCGCCACCTCAGGAGTCGACTTGGCATATGATGAGGGAGCACACTGCTTAGAGAATCGTGCCCAGCGGCCTGGCAAGCCCCGTCTCCATAATCTGCATGCTGTGGGGAGGCGTAATTCGATCGTAGTATTGAACCAAGGAGATACCAGAACGAACACGCTCTCGGCTCTCGGAACGAGAGGGGATATCGAGGTCAACTTATTGACCACAGATACGGGGCTATCATTGTCGTTTTAGGATGGGTACGAGGTACAGGTTCCTCAAGCACGCTGGCCGGGGGGTTGCTGGAAGATCCTAAACAGATTCTTCCACTTGAACAGAGGCCAAGTAGCCAATGAGCGCTGCTATGTCTCTCGTCCAGACAGCCTTACTACCCTGGCCCCCACGACAAGGGGGCCGAAGGCTGCCATCTGGGGAAGGGGGGGGGTCAGATCCTAGCATGGCAGACTCGCAGATGGAGCGAGAGGTCCTGCGAGTCAGCCGTGGCTTGCATGAGAAAGCCCAAGGTGGCCCAGGGGTTTCTATCAAACTTCAAGATGTGAGTTCTGGAACGTGCCGGTAACGTTTGGCCAACGTTTCCTTCCGATCGGTCAGGATTGAGGTTTCTAGGTTGCCTCAAATTCATATACCGTCTAGTATATGTTCATCTGACACCATCGGATAGAGCTGGCTAGGATGAGATGTCATGAGCAGCTCGGTTGGCGGTTTTGAAAGTAGAGTGGAGGATTTTGTTCGAGTCCTACTAGGTAGGCTGCTTGCGTATATTATCGAGATATGTAATACACATTAGATGAGCAGACAACTTCACGGTGTCACACAGTAGAAGCCCGGACCAGAGTTCAGGTGGCCTTCGGGGAGGTGTTCTCGTAATGATCGAGGTAATCCTAACATCTCAGATGTCAGCAACGCTCAAAGTTGCACAAAAGTTCGCTTACATAGCGTCGCGCGGCAGAAGGACTGCTTCCTTCTGGGTCGATAAAGGTATTCATGCAGCGACATCTTCGGTCGAGATAAGCATACTCCCTGTGAATGATAGGCTTTGAGTCCTAGAGTGTTGACCTTGGGTGTGATCTGAAGGCTCCTAGTCAGCCGCCTATGTGTGATTGATCATGATAGCACAGTTCCAGGACGTCCAGATGGTGGGGAAGAGGCGGGAGGAGCCCATGTCACGTCCTTTGGGGCTTGTTCACTTCGTCTGGCTTGATCAGTCCCAACACTTTGCAAGCCATAGACTAGCCAGGTTGTTGGGTAGTCGTGTAGATGAGGCGTTGGCTCACGGCACCAAGGCTTTCCGGTCACTTGACGAAACGCCATTTTGATAGAAGACGATAATCGTCGGTGCCTGTGTGGGAGGCACCGAGTTGAAACGAAATCGCGCAAGTTCTGTCCCAACAGGAGGCCAGATTTGCGGTTAAGCGCAATTGGTGTACGATCGTGTTTCATGGGAGGGTAACAATGAAGAAAACCACCCTCCATAAAGCCTTCTCGGAGATGCTCTCTAAGAGGTGAAAGGCCCCAGAGCCGCGGCGATGCAGGGGTTCAGATCCTAAAAACCTGATTGGCTTCTCAGATGGCGCCTCGAGCCTGCAGGACCTGAGGGTAAGGCAAGGCAAGACAAGACACGTTTGGCTGTATAGTCGGTATCTTGTGTAATCTGTAATCGATAGCGACCCCTTTTTGCTGAAGTAGGGCTAAGATACTACCGTAAGAAGTAAGAAGCCTTGCCGGAGAGGTATTCGTCAGCTCGCCGTAGACCTCGTCGTGGACCTCGCCGTTCCTACAGATGCTACATAGTACAGCAGATTCGGGCCCATCTAAGGTCACGGTCACACAGCACTCACATAAGAGGTAGAGTGGCACTTAGTCACGATTCTAAGAGAGCCAGGAGGAGACTTGGATCTCCAGATTTGATCCAACATGGCCATGTAGGTAGGACGTATGCAAGCAAGGTCACGTACAATACGTGAGCACGATGCAAAAGAGAATCTTGACTCCACATTGGAAAGACACAGGTAACAAGGATGGATACATGATAGAAGTTTCTGAGAGCGCAGGCTACTGATACAGGATGTGAGAAATGAATGATGAGGTTGATATGAAGAGTGAAGACATGTCTCTGATGGACACGGGCCCGAGCAGTAAGAGGGTAGGTTAGGTCAGCTGATAGGTAAGGGTTTGGCCTAGCAGTCTGCCAGCTGCCAGCCACCAGCGACCATGTCGGGCCCTCTAGACGCCGAGGCACCGGAACAATAAGAACGGTAGGGTTGGTAGCAGATAAAAGCTAATTTAACGGTTGTAACTGCTGTATGTACAGCTTGTTTCTGGCGTGAACTACAGGTGTGACTGTTTTACTCGGACTGCCATAACCTTAGCGGACTGCCCCCACCACTGCCGGTCTGCCAGTCCGCCGAGGTGACACATACCAACCCCACTTTACGGCCACAAATTCTCAAATAAATACACGGCAAAATCTCCAAAATCCCAATCGCTCCATCTCACAGCTCGCAACACACGCACAACACATCTTTTCTCTCCCCATCAGCCAACGCAATAATCCTCACCATTAGAGTATCTCTACTGGAAGACTGTCATCATGTCGAAAATCACAGTCGGTATGTCAACCACTTCACGTCGCCCGTCTCGCAATGCGCAGATACTAACGTCTTAACCCCGCTTCAGCCGGAGTGCGTGGCAACGTCAGCGAACTGCTGGACTACTCCCTCAACACCAAGAAGCGAAACTTCCTCGAGACCGTCGAGCTCCAGATCGGCCTCAAGAACTATGACCCCCAGCGTGACAAGCGTTTCTCCGGCACCATCAAGCTGCCCTCGGTTCCCCGCCCTAACATGAGCATCTGGTACGACCATGTTCTGGCCCGATCATGATCCATGCGATCGCTGAACATATGAATGATGGCTAACGTACTTGTTATAGCATCTTGGGTGACCAGCACGATCTTGACCGAGCCAAGCACGGCGGTGTTGACGCCATGTCGGCCGACGACCTCAAGAAGCTCAACAAGAACAAGAAGCTGATCAAGAAGCTTGCTCGCAAGTACGATGCCTTTGTCGCTTCCGAGGCCCTCATCAAGCAGATCCCTCGTCTCTTGGGTCCTGGTCTGTCCAAGGGTAAGTAGCAATTGTTGGTATTAATGCTAGACTGCAAGCTAATTATGATACCTCAGCCGGCAAGTTCCCTACCCCCGTCTCCCACGCCGACGACCTCACCGGCAAGATCACCGAGGTCAAGTCTACGATCAAGTTCCAGCTGAAGAAGGTTCTCTGCATGGGTGTCGCTGTCGGCAACGTTGGCATGACCCAGGATGAGCTGGTGGGCAACATCATGTTGGCCATCAACTACCTCGTCACGCTGCTGAAGAAGGGCTGGCAGAACGTTGGTAGCCTGACCATCAAGGCTACCATGTCTCCCCCCAAGCGCCTCTACTAAGGGGTCTTCTTACACGGCTCTGGTGAATGGTCAATGGAGGATGTAGCCCTAGAAGTACTATTATTGTGCTCCTAGTGCCTAGGTAGTACCGTCCATATGCCTAGGTAGTCAATTATATCGAACCTCCCAGACCAAAATTTTGTGGTTATTCCCACTTTGACCTTGTGTGATTTATCCGTCTCGACTTGACCGTCTTTACGCGTCAACTGGCCAGAGTAGTAAATGGCAATCAAGTCGTATTCACGGACATCCGCATCTAGATGCCACTGTAGCTGGCCTTGTGAAGTATACAAATTCGTAGTAACCAGCAGCGCATATTCGAACATTGGTGCTGAAACTAGTGGGCGTAAGATCACGCAAAATTTTCTCATGCTTCCACGTCGTAGCGAGCGCAAATCACACCCGCTCGGCTCTGTAGGTACGATTACAGAGAGCCACTACATACCCAGACTATTTCTATATACCAGAGACATCCATATCTGCAGGAAATGTCGGAAACACCCCACAGTCGCGAACCAGGAGGAGCTGGCGTCGGCGGCTGATTGGGAAGGGCGCTTTCGTGGAATTCGATAGAGGAGGCCGGGAACGGAAGGAAATCCACGGAGAAATGAAGTGATAACCCTCAGCAAGCCACCGGAGTGGAGCCCCCATCTGAATTAAATAAACATTTGACGATGTAGATTTAACCCATACTGATGATGAAGAAAAAAAAGAAGAAGGAAAAGGAAAATCTTGCGAGAAGCCGACACGTTATTTAAGGGCCTGCAGGAGTGGGGTCCGTCGCCCACCCAGCCACCTGCCTGCCCTGCCAGTCAGCCGGCCAATTGCATATGCGCCTGCGGGGCAAGCAAGCACAAGTGTCGCTAGTGATAATATTCATGTACCGAGTGAGCTCAATATTTTGTTTGCCAGGACGACTTCTGGGAGCAAACTCTAAGATACGATGACGAATCTGAGGGGCAGAAGGAAGGCGAGCTTAAGGTTTCCGATGAAATACAGGGTTCGGCAATCATTCATAACTCATGCATGCTCGACAGCTACCGAATCTCGAGATAGCTGACTCCATCGTCAGGTGATTTTTGCAAATTGGGTATAGGCCTAGGTACAGTTTCGTGACTCGTAAGCTAAGGCAGAAGCTCTATCTATGTCTATCGCCCGTGATTTTCTCTTCCTCTATGTATCATCATGCTGTCTTCCTTACTTCTCGTATACTAGTAGGTAAGTCGCTTCAAATCAAGACGCCATCTCCGCGTCGCCCAACGATCCGCTCTACATGGCACCTCCCATCTCTTGCGATATCAGACCCCGGTATCCCTCAAAACCTAGATCTTCGACGACGTCATGCCGAGATAGTCGTTGAGCACGGCCTGGATCAGCTGGTTGGCGATGGCGATCTGGGGCGGCAGTCTGAGGCCGCCCTCCTTGTAGCCGGGCGGCGGGGGGTCGCCGAGGCCGCTGACGCCGTTGGTGATGGCCTCGCGGACCTCGTCGAGGGGGTACCACTTTGCATCGGCGAGCTCCTCGTCGTGGCCGAGGTCGATGGACTCTCCGCCGGGCGCGGCCTGGCCGATGGCGCCGATCATGAGGTTGGCGGGGTAGGGCCAGGGCTGGGAGCTGTGGATGACGACGCGGCCGACGGTGACGCCGCTCTCCTCCCACGTCTCGCGCCGCACCGCCTCCTCGATCGACTCGCCCGGCTCGAGGAAGCCTGCGAGCGTGCTGTACCACTGCGGCGGGAACCGCTTGTTGCGGCCCAGCAGCAGCCGCCCGCCGTCCGCCGACACGATGGCCATGATGACCGTCGGGTCCGTCCGCGGGAAGCACAGGTTGCTAACGCCGTGCCGCGTCGCACAGTCGGCCCGCGCCATGGGCGTCCCGTCCTCGCCCAGCACCGCCAGGTCCGCCGGCGGGCACACCCGCTTCCACCCGGCGTTGATGGACGTCGTCGGCTGCCCGCAGCCGCCGCAGAACGAGTTGCGGCTGTTCCAGTCCAGCAGGATGCGGGCTTCTCCGTATATCGCCGCTGAACAGACAGGTGGTAAGTAAGTCGTTTCTTTTCCCGTCCATATGAATCCCACGTACCTTCAGGCGCATTCAGGGACATGAGCCTCCTCCCATCGATGAAAGAGACGCCGGTGGCCTTGACGGCGTCGATGACGCTCTTGGCCTTGTCCGCGACGGTCCCCTTAGGGGTCACGTCGACGGCGAAGTACGGGCTGCCCTTGTACTCCTGATACTGGAAGCCGGGCTGTTTCTCGTGGATGCCGAGGAAGAGGACCGTCGGGCGGGTGACGGTCGAGTTGAATTTCTTGACCTGCTCCTCCTCGGACGCCTCGAAGGGCTCCTCGCCCGTCAGCGGCACGACGACATCCCTGGTGACGTAGGCCAGGTTTGCCGGGTCCTTGGCGAGGGGCGACGAGTTGTCGAGGAGCAGGAAGGTGGCGTTGGGGTGGGCGAAGGCGGCGCGGAGGAATTTATAGTTGGGCCGCAGAAACGAGAGGCGGTTCAAGGGGCTGCCGCTGAAGTAGTTGGCGAGCTCGCGGCCGAACTTTCTCGTCAGCATCGAGTCGTCGTCGGCGAGGATCGGCAAGTCTGGAATTGCGCTCCCCATCACGGTTTGGTTTGCTTTCTTTGTTTTCTTCTTCTTTTCTATGTTGGAATATGATCAAAAAAAATAAACAACGATTCAGAAGATGCAAAGGGGAATTTTATTGTGTTTAAATAGAACCGGCTCTGGCTTACGAAGCAGGACTTAAGAACTACGTCCGCACAGCGCTGATGCCCCTCGGTGTTCTGTCTGAAGATGTCATATCTGGGACTTGGCGGGGCTCGTTGGGTTGGCGGGGTTTGTGCTAGCGGGTAGGCAGACAATCCCGATGCCGACGCCGGCTTTTGCGGCGACAAGCCATTGCTTATTTCTACTAAGACCGTTTCGCTGCCAAAAATCTCACCTGGCAGATCGGCCCCGCACGCCTACCCCTGCCGGGTAGCTACTGCATAGTAGAATCTTGAAATATTCCATACATTCACTTGCGAGACAGTTTCGGTTAAGTGCCTAAAGTGGTTCTCATAATGTCGTTTGAAGTGTCTGTTTAATTGCAGGCTCAGATTGATGCGCCGGACGATGTAGAGATCCCTTCACTTTTGCTCATGGACATCCTGTTAGCGATGTACTTACTACTTACCAGCTACTTGGAATTTTCATAGGTTACGTTGCACAATTTCACACATGTTCACAAGAGTACAGAGTAGGTGTCACGACCTGCCATCAGCCCATCAGCTCACCAGCCCTGCCCGCGGAATTATTGGCTGAAAATGTCGAGGTACCAAAAGCTCGGTTCCAGGGTTCCCCCGCAAAATGCATGATGATTCAGGCGTCATAGCGAACGAGCTGCTAGCCTTTTTGCAAGCTTCTGTCATTCCACCAAAAATTTCCTTTCTTCCTCGTGATCACTCGTTTTTTTGTTCTTGTATAATTTCTATCTCGACTCTTGAAATTGAGGGTATACATAGTATTTTCTTTATAATAACACTCGCTTCTTCTTATTTTCTATTTTTACCTACGGAAGATCTACATACCTTAGAGTACCTACAAGATTTATTACACAAGCATCAATCACCTGTTGAACCATCTTCTCCTCGCTGCGGAATGGCCCCTCCAACTGGGCCTCTAAACCTCGATGTCGAAGCAATATCAGGTATCTGCGGGTAAGAGAAGAATCAAATTGAGCTAGAGTATATGTCCTTTCCAATGCTAATACTTCTCTTCTCCAGCTCCATCTCCATTGCCGCGTGGGTCGTCGTCTTTTCCCCCCAGATCATAGAGAACTTCCGACGCAGCTCCGCCGACGGCCTCTCGGTCCCCTTCATCATCCTCTGGCTGCTCGGGGATGTCTTCAACATACTCGGCGCCGTGCTCCAGGGGGTCCTACCCACCATGCTTATCCTCGCTGTATACTACACCATAGCCGATTTCGTCCTGCTAGCGCAATGCTTCTACTACAAGGGCTTCACCTGGAAGGACGAGCTCCCCGCCCCGCAACCGAAGCCGTCGAGCGTCCCTGCCATTGGCGAGCCAAATGAAAGAACTGGGCTGTTGAGCAATCATATAGACGAGCGGGAAAGGAGGGATAGTGGATGGTCTCATCTAAGTCCGGCCGTGCCATTAGTATCGGATACACCGGTCCCACCGCCGCCCGCGCCGACGAAACTACAATCAGCCATCTGGAATTCCGTGGCCATGCTCATGGTATGCGTAGCCGGCGTGCTAGGATGGCTGCTCAGCCGACACTATTCACCGGACCAGCCCGCTACGCCTGGTGACGAAGGTCTCCCTTCGTTTGATGTCTGGGGCCAAGTCTTCGGCTGGCTCTGCGCTCTCCTCTACCTCGGCTCGCGACTCCCCCAGCTGCTGCTCAACTGGCGCCGCAAGTCGACCGAGGGCGTGAGCATCCTCTTTTTCCTCTTCGCGTGCCTGGGAAACCTCACGTATGTGCTTTCCATCTTTGCCTACGAGCCTCACTGCGCCGGATCCCGGTGCCAGCCGGGCGAGGCAGCAAAGATATACGGAAGATACATTCTTGTCAACTCATCATGGTTAGCTGGTAGCCTAGGCACATTGATTTTAGATCTGGGCATTTTTGCGCAGTTCTTCATTTACAGCAAGAGCGGCTCCGAGGACGAGGAGGACCAGGTGGTTGAAGATGATGTATATACTCCAGACGAACGGCGTCTGGATGATCGACCATTGCTCCAACGAGTGGGATCAGACCTCTCGTGAGGGAGTATTGTTAGGTGGCGTATTCTGTTCAAATTGCATATTTGGGATTACAAAAAGGGTTTTGGTACCGGAACGGAAAAGGCAACTTGAGTTTGGGATTGTATATACACCATTATTTGCATGGCCAGGTCTATTCAAAAAGGGTGGTGGTAATGGGAAGTGACATTCATGCCACGGGCTTTTAATTTGATCATTCGAGTTCCCTTTTCGTAATTTGGTTTAGTAAGGTGTCCAATCTGTATTCGACCCATGCTACCTATCGACTTTCGCACACTTGTTATAATTCTGCTATGGTTCAAGATCTTTATACAACATGGGCAAGTAAACGACTATTTAACCTAGCACATGGTACCTCATATTAAGTAGAGAATACTCTTAAGTACTCGTAGTGTCTGGTGGGTAGTTCATGATTCTTCAGTTCAAACTCGAGAGTCAACGGGCCTGAGTCATGATGGTGGTACTGTACCCAGAAATCACAGCTGGTTGGTTTTACTTGAATAGAACTCTATCAAGCATCACTTTCGTCTCATGGATGAATATATTGCTGTCCGAAATCTCCCTTTTGCTTTGGTTTCCAATAGTCTTCATTCAACTCAGTGGGTACCTCGCAATAGGCTACTGAGCCCTTGAGACTTTTCACTCGTGGAGACTTATACAACGTCTAATGGCATCTTTTGATACTCCTGATATGAGTACTGGCTGCTCTCATCCACGTATTTCTTCTGAGACCCATATCAAGCAAGATATACTTTTAGGCTAACTGTGTGGTTGGCTAGCCGCGTCCTCGACCAATATTGAATGAATGTAGACAGCCAGCATAGTTGGTGACAGCGTGTAGTTGAAGCTCCATGCCGTCCAAATCTTGATGAGGTTGGCAAGATGGACCGACGAGAGAGATGCGATCGTCCTCGCTTCCAAGTCCATCTAGAAAGTACTGTAGGTATACATACATGAGATTGCTTTACTCCAATACATCCACTTCAGCTTACTGTCATGCGCTGAAACTTACTGACTCGCAGCACTCGCCTCCAATGAAGTAAGTACAGGCCACCATCCTACTAGAGGAATACACCTGTCGAGTATTGAAGGTGAGTATATAAGACATCCCACATGCGAGGCGTTGGTTATTGAGGTGGTTGGTAGTTACACAAGAGGTACCTACAGGTATCCTTGGGTCGGCTCCGTTTGCTGCCTTGTCAACGACCCTCAGATCGTCGTCCTCCGTGCCTCATGTGCCTCGTGTCTTATTGCCTATTTCCCTACGGATGTCAGCACCAAAACAAGCCTCAATGCCACGTCGGGTATTGAATCCTGGGATATTTTCTTCTCCAAAAACATCTTCGTCTGCAGCCATAGATTTCTATTAATTCTCATGGACCAATCCACGCCACGAATTGGATGCTTCTTCTGCCGCTCAGCGCCAATGGGCTTTGCTCATATCCCTAACGAGGTCATTCGCCTCATCCTCATTTCCGCGGTGCGAGTTCGCGGCTGCAAACGGGCCGTGCGTCTGCGACTCGTGAGCAGAGCGTGGAATGTCGCGGTCGAGGATGCCATCTTCGCGTCCGGGATCCTAGACGAAGACGACCAGATCTCTAGTCTGTATCAGAACTTGGACTACGTCGACTTTGCGTTCTGGCAGCGATACCTCGTCTACAGAGCCCTTCACAACACGAAGCCGTGCACGGTACAGCTGTCGACGATCCGCGAGGTGGCGGAACGCATCGTTGAAGTGCGCGGCAACGACCCCGGCGATGATACGCAAGGGGCTCTGAGGGAATGCGTGAGTGAGCTTTGCCACGCCGTACTGTTGTTCCGCGGGTGGCATCGCTCCTTAGAAGCCTGCCTGGCGTCCGAGGCGCAGCACATCGTCCCACTACACGAAGACCCCGACCTGTCTCAGCACGCGTTCATGACTGCTGCCGCATACATGAACGACACGGATCTGGCCCGTCAGCTCCTATCGTCGGACACGAATTGCCAACCGCAATGTAGCAATGTCCAGCAGGTTTTAGGGGTTCTCGTCGGTCCGTATCCAATAGCAGCTTATAAAGGCAATTTGGACTTTATAGCGTTGCTTGATACCAACAAGCCGGAGTCCCCCAGCCAGGACAAACAGCTCCGCGCACTTCTCGTCTGCAACGCTCTCGCGGGTAATCAAATGAGCGTGCTAGACCATGTCCTGGGACCCTCCTTCAGCAGCGCCAGCCCCGACCTGATGCAGTGGCGGCGGCCTCTCCTCGAAGGCCTGTCTCGGACGACAAGCGTCGACGTTTTCAAGCGCTGCTTCGAGATAGTACAGAACGTCCTGCAATATCCCAGCGGACCATACAACGGCATCTACAGGCAGGAATGGCTTATCAACCACTTCGGCCGCGCTGCCAAGCGCGGCGCGGTGCCGCTGATGGAGTACCTGGTCGGGCTCGGCGCTCCCGTCGACGGGGCTTTCCCGGACGACGACAGCGAGTTCGCGCGACCCATCAGCCTAGCCGCGCTGAGCGGTCAGGAGGCCGCAGTGAAGTGGCTGCTGGACCAGGGCGCGAGGCTGGACCGCTCGCTGCAGGCTGCGGTCGCTCGCGGGTCGCGCCGCGTCGTGCACATGCTGCTCGACCACGGGGCTGCGACGGACAGGGACGCGGTGCGGAAGGCCCTGGTGGAGGCCGTGAAGAGGGAGAACCCGGACCTGTTCCGGCTCTTGGTGCGGCGCGGCGCGGTGCTCGACGGGAGAACTATGAACGAGGCGTTGAGATGTGCGAAGAAAGAGCAGCTGGAATCGATGGTGGGGTTTCTCAAGGAGAGCTTCCGGACAACGGCCTCCGAGGCCGGGGCAGCGACGGACATACACCGGGTCGCGGCGGATTCGAAATAGTCCACGGCCCCGGTCGTGGGAATACGAGAGGTAGATACTTGATTCCTGGCATGGGAGAAGAATACGAGTTATGATTATCTATATTTATATATTTTTATCAGTGAAAACCAAAGCCACTGCTTCCACCTCGTAGTCTTGGCTTTGTGATACCATGTGAGCGAGGCCGTAAATGAGCACTTCGCACTCAGTCATGAGGCAAGATCATAACCCTGATTGCAGTATATAAACCTAACCCACCCTCGTCAACTTCTACATCTATACTATATCTACGTCTATACTATATATAGTACCAAGCCATTGTAACATTGTGCCACCTTCTTATTATGTCTGAAATGACTGTTTCGAAACCAAGATGTTGGTCGGCAACTCCTACGCGAGCAGATCAGAGGCAAGAGAGGCGAGAGGTATCTTCTGCGGCGTGGCTGGTCTCACATCTTGGGGTGCTTGGGTGCTTGACAATCATGACCAAGATGAGGAGACCGGTCAGGATCTGTATCTCGCAGATCACCAAACGGGATCCTTGCGCATACCGACTGTTTCACAGGCTCTGGCTCCGGCTCTGGCATGCCGTCCTCACTCACATGTGTACCATGTAGCTGCCGTCTGTCCTGCTACCGTGTCTACCTGCTAGTCCACCGATATTCCTCTCTGGCCAGCACTTGAACATCGACGACGTCTCGTCTTGATGCTGTTTTTCTATGTTATACAGGAGCATCGCTTGTTCGTTCTGGTGCCTACACGTGTATATGGACCCTTAATTCCCAAAAGGGTTATATTACTATAGCTTAGGGGCTTTTGGTAAGGCTCTACAGTGGATCTGTAGGAGTTTGTAGGGGATCCCACCCCGGCCACCCTCCCTTATCGCCATTGTAGATCCACTAAGCTGCACTTGTGCCAAGTGGGTTTCTGGCCGATCGGACTACCAAGTGGTAGCGCACCTACCCAGGCGGCCTTGCGTAGCGTACAGACCAGCACTTTCTGGAACCGCAAAACTGCAACCTCCCAGCTTGTCTTGTCTCGCCTGTCAGCCTGTCGCCTCTATGCTTATTCCCGCCCTAGGCTGACTCGTACTAGAGTTTCAAGAATTGTGTGCCGTCGCCGCTTTCCATCGCCGCTTTCGGCATCTTCTTGCACCTGCCCGTCTCCTCGCCCTGCTCGCCTCTTGTCTCTCGCGAGACGAGGCCGCACGATCCCGAAGCGGTGGGTATTCTAGAGCAATCGGTCTCGGATCGTCGCCCTCCAGTCCTCTGGCTTCTGAGGCTACGAGACTGCGACACTACGAGACTACACTACATGCGCACTAGACGGCCCAGAATGTCAAAAAAGGGGGCCCGCCTATCTGTAGAAGCACCAACAACTACCGATCCATGGTCCACCGATGATCCATCAAAGGCCACTCCCCGATATTGCACCCGTCTCTACCGTCGTAGTCTGGCATCCGGCATGGACACGAACTGCATGCTACTTACCAGCTTACCTATACGTGCCTCGACGGCTTCCTGGCCATAGATATCGAGCATGCGCAGCTCGCCTTGCTGCACCATGATGCTCCATGATGCCCCAAACGCATCAATTAAAATGTACGGACTAGCGCCCGTGGCACGGCATGGCATTTGCAGATATACCATAGGGAACGTATGATAGGTATGACCGAGAGAGAAGAAGAAAAAAACTGCACCTTCCAAGGTCTCGGCAGTATGCTAGTCAGCTATCCTTGCTCCCGACAGAACGGAAGTCCCGCCGTGATTCAAGGTTGAGCAAGAAATCTGGGGGGAAATACATATGTATGCTGCGTTACCCATGTCGGCGTTTGAGTCGTGGTCCCGAGAAGCGCCGACGTGGGTGCTTCGGCTCATGACCTGGCCGTCGCACCAAGCTTGATATTCTGAAAGTCGACGGCGAATCGAAAGTGCACTTGATTCCAGTGGCTCAACGTTCATCGTCAGCTGTGGTGCCATGGCATCGCTGCGCTCGCATGCGTTCGTCCAGATGGAGAAGTTACTTACATGGCTCCCCTTGATTGGTTTGCCACGGTCGACTTCATTCCCGCTACAAGGAGTAACTCAGTCCACGATTTGATTTGAGCCTCGCCATGCCAGAGCGATCGCGTGGACAGATGGAACCAAGCAGGCGGACAAACAAGCGGGTATATCGCTACTCTTCTGACGCGGCAAATTGTAGGACTTCCCGTTTTCCCACTTGTTCGGATTGCGGCTTAGAGACGCACCTAAGAGAGGTGCTTACCCTCCTGTGTAAGGCAGCCTACCGGGTTCGCACACTCTCAGCGATGTTCGAGATAGCGAAAACCGGATCAGCCGACCCCTAAACTGACGAATGAATGGCTAGCAGAGACCAAGAATCCAACGACTGGCGTCGGGATCCTGCGAGTAATAATAAGCAATGCTCCCTCGAATACTCGCTTACTTCTTCGTTCCGTGTCAGAGGTACATTTTCTCGATGGGAAACCCCGAGGTGGGTTCCGCATGCTACCGACTATCTCATCTTTCTGTCTAGACGCTTCTACACGGCACAGGCTGCTAATTTATTTTCATAGGGAGGCCATGGGTCATGCCAGATCTATGTACCTGTGGATTTCCACATCTAAAGGCTCTATCAGGCATTTTTATTTTTATTTCTTTCCCTTTTTCAACGACAAGATACCAGTCGCCATGTAGTTAGCACATGGCTTTAAAATGCGGTCTAGCCAGGGCCGCAGCTTGTCAGTGAACCCCTATTTTGGATAAGGAGCCCCCCCTAAGAAGGACCCTGGCGATCCTGGATCTGCCATCGTCTGGTCTTAGTTGGCCTTCTATCCCCGCCGTTGATCGCCTCCGCGGTCCCACTCAAGGGTCCAAGTCCCCCCAACGAGAGGAACCCGTTTCTGCAGGCTGGCTTGCGGTCTATTGCCGCTAAAATATGATGCCATGCATATTTATGCTTCACACAAGTGCGGTGAAGCGTTACTCAGCTCGCCGGATCCCCTATGGACCCCTTATCAAGCCTCGCCTTGCTGATCCAGCCAGTCATCCCTTCACAATCTGCTTGTTATCGCAGCTTGCCAGACCGGATTCGTACTCTGGAATACATGTATGACTACAGCGTAGCAGCCCCCAGTCGGGACGACCTTCCCCACGCTCTCTCTTGGGATAGGTATGCCAGGAGAATTGCGCGAGATGCGTCTTGCCAATCTCGAGCAGGGACTAGGCTCCAATCATGGCGAATAGGCCAGTCCGATGTTTGGGTCTCGCCTTATTGAGCCTCCTTTAAAAGGTAGACCCTCTGCCGCTGTCTCACTGTCGGTGAATGGCTTCTCTTACCCTCCCTCTCTCTCCTCTTTTATGCACATTCTCTCTCTGCACATGTGTGCTTACGGCCCCCCTCAATAATCAGGAGGTGCCCACTACTTAGAGTCATAGCCTTACATAGAGACTAGAAAGGCGTTCTCTTTCCTTTTCACTCACCTAGCCTGGCGTTAGGCGTTGTCTATGACTTCTGCAAGCTTCGGTTAGCTGTTCTGGCTTCGTCACAATCGTTGTAAGTCATACATGGTGTGGTCTCTTCAATAGTCGACTAGTCTTGGATCGCTTCGTGTGCTTCATACTGCTATCCCCGTATACCCTAGATACCCATTTAGCTGATCATGAGACGGCATAGACCTCAGCCGCACGACATTCGTCAATAAGTAGAATATACATGATAACTTCTATCTGGCGACGTACACCAAACTGCCAGTCTTCGTCATGTCGACCCGTTCGACCGCTGAAGACCAGCGGGATCTTGGCAGATTCGGGTACAGCTCGTCGAGCGAATCCGACGAGCCCCCGCGCAAGACAAGCACCAACACCACCAACAGCAGCAGTCAGAAGAAAAAGAAGAAGAAGAAGCCCCCGCCTCAGCAGAGCATCAACAAGATCTGGAAGCGCTTTGCCGCGAAACAGCCCAGTAGGGCGCTTTCCGTTCTGCCCTTTGACCCTGTTCCACTGCCAAGTATTCCTGAGCGCCCGAACGAGCTTCTGGCGGCGGGATACGAGCGGGCTAGGGACGAATGCTCGCGTAAGGTGAAGAAGATCATCTCTGAGTGCAGGAGGGTCAATACACGATACAGAGACCATGGTTTTGATCTGGTAAGTTGCGCTGCCTTCTGGTTTTTCTTTTCTTTTCTTTTTTTTCCCCCTCTATATGGAATCATTTCCGAGTGCGCATTTGCTGACAGTATTACTAGGACTGGGATTTAAAATGGAGTAAGGGCCATTGTCTCAACTATTTGGGGTCGAACAAATTCAACCTCTGTAATTCCAGGTTGAGCATCAACACCAGCGTGCCAAAGGCCGTCAAGAGAGTCCACGAGATTTTCGAGAAGCCGACGTTCATGAAGAACCTCGACGCTGGCGATGTGAAGCAAGGTGCTCTTGGCAACTGCTGGCTCGTTGCAAGCTTGAGCGCACTAGCCAATGTTGAGGATGGAATAAAGCGCATTTGCGTTGAATATGATACTCGTAAGATACACATCTGGGTTGCCGTCCGCCGTTTCGTCACTCACGTAATGTAATAGGCGTTGGAATCTACGGATTCGTCTTCTACCGAGATGGCGAGTGGATACATTCCATCGTCGACGACAAGCTGTATCTGACTTCGCCTTGCTGGGACTCCCCCAGTATGCAGCGTGAGATACTCAACCAAATCGACCGTGATGAGCCCGAGAAGGTATACCGTAAGACCTACCAGACGGGATCCAAGGCCCTGTTCTTCGGCCAATGCAAGGACCAGCATGAAACCTGGGTCGCATTGCTTGAGAAGGCCTATGCGAAGGCCCACGGCGACTACGGCTCGCTAGCTGGCGGTTGGATCGGCGAAGGGCTCGAAGATCTTTCTGGCGGTGTTACTACTGAACTTCTAGCGTCGGATATTCTCGACCTGGACGCGTTCTGGGAAGACGAGATATGCAAGGTCAACAAGGAGTTCCTCTTTGGCTGCTCTACCGGTCTTTTGGACGGCGGTTACGGCGATAGGAATGGAATCCGCGAGGGACACGCTTACGTCGTAATGGATGCCAGGACCCTCAAGAGCGGCCAGCGCCTCGTAAAGCTTCGGTACGTCCTTCTCATTGATTCTACCACGCCTCAGTAGATATCTAACAAGAATCTAGTAATCCGTGGGGTAAGACGCGCAAAGGAATATGGGAGGGCGCTTGGTCCGACGGTTCTAAGGAGTGGAACAATGACGTGAAGGAGGAGCTCGGCCACCAGTTCGGAAATGACTCTGTCTTCTGGATCACGTACGAAGACATGCTGGAAAAGTATCAGCACTTCGACCGGACTCGTCTTTTTCAAGATCCCGACTGGCGATGCTGTCAACGATGGATCGGAGTAGAGGTTCCGTGGAAAGCACAGTGGAACGAGAAATTCCACTTCAAGCTAACAAAGGAGTCGCCCTTGGTCTTGGTGCTCCAGCAGCTCGATGACAGGTATTACAAGGGTCTGCATGGTCAGTACAGCTTCAGAATGCACTTTAGGGTGCACGAGCAAGGCCGACCGGAGAGCGAGGACTACATCGTCAGATCTCACGGCAACTACCTGATGGACCGTTCTGTGTCCATCGAGATTCCGTGCATGGAGCCGGGCAGTTATTCCGTCTTCATCAGCGTCGTGGCCGAGCGCAACACGATGCTTACCTCGATCGAGGACGTCGTGAAGCGAGAGTGCAAGAACCGCGTGGAGAATGAGAAGTTGTCCCAGGTCGGGTACGCGTATGACCTGGCGCACAGCAAGGGCGTCGCGCATCTCGAGCAGGTGGCCAAGCTCCGCAAGGAGTCGGACCAGAAGAAGGCGAGTAGCTCGCGCAGACAGGAGCGCCGCAAGATGTGGGAGAAGCGTCACCTCAACCGCGAGATCACCAAGAAACAGACCAAGAAGAACCAGGAGAAGCGCGACAGGCGACGCGAGAGGAAGGCCAAGGAGGAAGCCGAGAAAGAGGCGGCGGCCGAGGCTGCCGCCGAGGCCGAGAGGAAGAAGGCGGAAGAGGAGAAGGAGAAGGAAGAGGCGGAGGCCGCGGCGAAGAAGCAGGAGGCCGAGAATGCCAAGGAAGCCGAAGAAGCCGAGCAAAAGAAGCAGGAAGAGGAGAAGCCCAAGGATGCGGCGGTCCAGACAGACGAGCGCCAAGCAAACGAAGACAAGAGCAGTCAGACTGAGGAGGCTGAGCAAACCAAAGATGAAGCCGCCACTTCAGACTCGTCTGAGAAACAACAGGATGCAGCCTCGGACGACGTCTCAAAAGATACCCCAGTCGAGGCCAAGACTGATGCTCCGAAAGAGGATGCCGTCAAAGACGCCAACGCCGAAGAGAAGCCCGTCGATAAGGAGCAGTCTGAGAAGATTGATGACAAGAAGTCTTCGGAAGACAAGTTGGCAGAGAAGAAGCCCGCGGAGGAGAAGGACGCGGAAAAGCCCACAGAGGAGCAGAAGCCTGTCGAGGACAAGCCGGTGCCCCCCGCGGCCAAGAAGCAGTCTTCTCCCCCGCCCCCGCAGGCGACCTACCCGTCGGACGGCGATTCCTCGGACAGCCCGATCGAGGACTGGGAGCTGCTGTACTCGTCGGACGACATGTCCAAGAAGCCGCGAATGGCGACGGCGGCACCGCCACCGGCGACGACTACCGACAACGCGGTGGAGAGCGACGGCGAGTCTGGGATGCCGGACCCGTGGAACGCGGTCTGCATCGTGGGGTTCCGGGTGTACTCCAAGGACGAGGGGCTGGACCTGCGCGTCGTGCTCGAGGGCGGCGACATGGCCGAGAACGGCATGGGCGAGAAGGGCGCGGCCGACATCGATAACGCCCAGATGAACGCCGGCGGCGAGCGCGAGCCCGTCAAGAGCAAGAAGGACGTCACCGACGAGGTCGAGATCGTTGACGGCGAGCCCGTCCACAAGGACAAGGTCGTGCCAGATGGCGGCGAAGAGAGGAAGGACGATGGAGAGAAGAAGGATGATGAGCCGAGCAAGGATGACAAAGAGAAGAAGAGTGACGAGAACAAAGACGATAAAGATGCCGATACCAACGGCGAGAAGAAGGATGAAGAAGAGACGAAGAAGAGCGACGACGAAGAGAAGGTCGCGGACGAGAAGAAGTCTGACGAGTCCAAGGAGGAGAAGGAAGAAGACGACGGCAAAGACGACTGCGCCAAGTCGGACACGTCGGACTCGACAGACGACTCCGCGCCGATCGCGACGCCCGACTCCAGCTCGGGAGATTGCAGCCCTCAATATTCCAGCAGGAAATCGTCTGCCTAGGAATTATACCTACCTCCTAAGTTGTCCTTCCGCGTTTCGGGGGACTACCAATCCGATGTCCTTTTCATGAGCCTAGCATTGGAACGTTTCGCGTTGCTTCGTTTGTTCCTTATTTCGACATTTATTTCATTACACCAGGAGCACGGATACCATTGTCAGCAGGATTCAACCCGTCTCTGTTGACGCAATTGGTCTCTTTTATGATTTGACGATAACAATTGGCTATTTACGTTAGGAAGGAATTAGGGGTGTTGAACTAGCTGGTCTGTCTTTTCCATGCGTTGATTTTGGCAGTGCCAGGGACGAGACATGAGCGAAGAAAGGGTAGAGAGAACTAGACTGATCCTCTGGGGTTGCGAGATAATAGTCACGTTTGATAGTCTTTAAATCTCCCTTCATTTTTAATGGCAAATCATAATCCCACTTCAAACCTCAGCATGTCTTTCTTGAAATCTTCCTGATCGCGAAGTGACATTTTCGAAACATACGGCGTCAATATTGCGTATGCGTCGTCTAAGCTGGTATCCAAGAAACAGCCCTAACAGAGCCCTCGTTCTCTAACTTCCTCGGGTATTTCCTCATCCGATAGGCACCACCTACTTCCATACACCGCCGTCCATATATATCCACCCACCAAAAAAATAGGCCTCGTGCACATACAGCAAACAACCTCAACCCTACACCGAATCGCGATAATCCGCCTCCCCAGCATCAGGAAGCACGCGCTCATCCGACGGCGACGTAACCGCAGCCTCCCTCCTCCTCCTCCTCCTCCTTCTCTCCATACGGCGGCGCCAGGGCCCGTAGGCCACGGCGGACGCGACACCGGCGACGAGGAAGAGGCCGCAGATGGCGCCGCCGACAACGTCGAAGCGGTCCTGGAGCGCGTCGAGGCCGTCCCAGAACGGGCCGCCGTCTTCTCCGGCGTCCTCGTCGGGCCCGGCCGTCGCCTCGACCAGCGACAGCACCTGGACGACGCCGACGAAGGCCGAGGCGGCGACGGTCACCCCCGTCAGCACGATCGAGTAGTACAGCAGCGCGACCGCGTCCCGCGCGAACGCCTTGGACGTGTACAGCGCCATCATGAGCGCGCCGTCGGACGTGTCGAGCAGGCACATGCCGGCTTTCGGGGGGGGAGAGGTGAGAGTGCGAGTTAGCGGGGTTAAGGAGTTAGGAGGTTTCTCTCTCTCTTTCTAATTTCTTGGGTTTTTCTTGTTCGTATCTTTGGAAAGAAAAAGGGGGCTCAAGGAGGAAGGAGATATGTATCTACCTGTGAATAAAAGGGGAAAGATGAGAATGGCCCAGAGGCTCGTGCCTTGCGACCCCTGGATGCTCGCGATGCCTAGAATCGCGATCTCCGAGCTTGTATCGAAGCCCAGACCGAACAGGATGCCCAGGGGGTACATCTATTATAAAATATGTCAGCATATTTCATGTTAGGTTTCTCTTGATGGACAAAGTCACTATCAAATCACACACTGCATACCTTCCAGGGACGATCTATAACGCGGAACAGCTTCCGAAACACACCCGCAAGAAACCCAGCGCCCTCGAGCTGCAGATTTACCACAGCGCCGTCCTCCCCTCTTCTCCCGCCCTCCTCATCCCCGCTACTCCCCCCGCCCTCCTCATCCTCGTCCGCCGGCCGATGCGGATCCGGCTCGCGCAGCAGCGCCCTCAGGCGGCGGATACTGCGATACAAGACCCATCCGTTGGCCAGACACAGGATGATCAGAAACGCGGCGCTGACCGACGTCCCGACAACGCCGCCGACGCGGCGGAAGCCCTCGAAGCGGTCGCTGAGGGCGCCGCTGGTAGCCGCGACGACGATGCACGTGACGATAACAACTGTGGAATGCCCGAGGCTGAAGAAGGTGCCGACGGTCACCGGCCGCTGCCCCGTCAGCGCGAGCCGCCGCGTCGTCAGGTCGATGGCGCTGATGTGGTCTGCGTCGAGCGCGTGCCGCAGCCCGAGCGTGTACGACAGCACCGCGGGCCCCGCCAGCTGCCGCCCCGGGTCCACGTCGTGGTAGTGCCGCAGCACGGCGCCGGCGGCCACCCACGCCGCCGCGTTGGCCAGCAGCAGCGCCCCGATGATCCGGACCACGGGCGCCGGCAGCGTCTTCAGCCGGTCCCGCGCCGAGGCCGGGAGGAGCGCCGATAGCGGCGGGAGGCGGGGGAGTCTTCGTGAAAACGGCATGTTTTGACGATAGCTTGCTTGCGAGGTTAGGATACCTACCCGCCTTGGTTTTGCTCGTCCGTTTTCTTTTTCTTTCCCTTTTTTTCTCCTTGTAGACAAGACCGTAGATACGCCCAAACCTCAGTGTGCGAGAGACTGATACTAGGTAAAGTGTTGGAGATAGGAGATAGGTAAAGAGGCTTCTCGTCCCCGTTCCCGTTCCCGTTCCCCGCACTGCCCCGTCGAGGGGTTATATACCTAGGTACCTAAGAAATAGAGAAGAAGATAAGGGGGGAGAAAAGAGAAAGGGAAGAAGAAAAAGGGAAGTCCATGACTCCTCACGACGTATCCTGCATATAAGATACCCCACGTCCGAATCCAGGATACCGGTTCTAACCATGGCCTAGTCCAGATCTATCAAGCGTCGATGCACGTCTAATGTGACAAGTTCTCGGCGGAGGCTGATAAGATAAAGTATAGGCCAATGACTACATCCTTTTGATCATCACGGGGCGCTCGCACGCAATCAGGTCTCGGCTCCGTTGCGTTCACCTTAACGTCTTGTGAGACACGCTCTATAGTTTCGTCCAGCCTCACAGTTCATCTCGTCGGCCTGTAGCTGGTCTGCCATTCATCTGCTGCTCAACGGTCTATCTGCTTTTTTTCAAATCTCAAAATTCCAACCAACTGAACCTCGCATCCTCAAGCAAAATATCCGCGCGTGGGCGACATGACTCTTCTCCCTTTGAGCTGCAAAACAGAGAACACCCAAGTGGCCACCCAGTCTATCAGCTCTAAAGTGCAAAGCAAGAAAACCGAGAGTCAAGTATGCCGTAGCCCGCCCTGTTGCCATGAGAATTCGTATCGTCATCCAGCCATTGATTACCATGCAATTTCATCCACGACACACAACGCCGCCCATGAAACCAAACGATTCTTCCCCCTCCCCCCCTTTTCCCCCTTTGCATCAACGAAAACAACCCGAAAACAAGAGAAAATATGTTGAAATGCGTTGATATCTGTCGCTGTCTCGTTACCGTTTCGTAGGAGTATGCTCGAAAAAGATGTCTTTTGCGCCGTCTCGACCACCAGTATTAGGTGCCACGGCAGGAGTAGGCCTTGCCAGGCAAAGCATGGTATGCGGGACGTACGTTTGATCCTTGCGCATGCTCGTCGATAGAAACACCCGAAAGGACGGCTGGATATCACGGTAAAGATAAGATGAAAGGATCTGAAGAGTATAGCGACGCCGTTAGCGCTGTATGCGATGGCCCTTAATTTGAGAGTATTTGTGCTTGGAGGGCTTTGCTATTAAGGGGTTATGGATTATGGCGGTTTGGAAAGTTACCATATCGAGAGACAGTGCGACTCTTATGCGTTTTACAGATCCTAATCGCACATTGTGTTGAGCAGGCTGAAGGTGCGAGTTGCGTGGGCTGGCTCTTCTTGATGGAACAGCATCCTTCATCAATCTCGCCCAACTTAACTGGGAGCAGATCTCGCAGTAAATTACGGGTCCGACTAGATATCTCTTCTCAGGAACGCATATCTTCAGGACTACCATCATACCTGATTCTAGGGCTGCGCGTCGGGTTCAGGTGAACGGTGCTGCCGCTGCCTATCTTTTCGTATTAGACACTATGCTTGACGGGTAGCAGGTTGCTTTCCCGTAACCATCAAGCTCACACTTACCTGAGCTCACCAGTCGTGAACTCTCGAAAGATTGCCAGCTCGTGGAAAGCCTCCGCCAAGGTCTGCACCTGTGCCTCTCTCGGGTTCGTCATCGCCAACTCGAGGTCGACCATGAAGCTCGCCCGGACCGTGAACTGAGCGTCATACCTCCGTCCTATCGTCCGCATGTAGTTCAGAACGGTGTGTGCTTCTGGGGCAGAGAGGAACCCGTTGCGCAAAGACATGCTCAGGAGCCCCAGCATGGTCACTTCGACTACCTGGAAAGAACCGTCTACCATGAAATCAGTACCACACTGCGAAACAAACAAGAGACATCATTTTCTCCCAAAATGACCCCCGTGAGTTTCAATTAGTGCGATACAAGGAGATCCTCGAAAACGAGAGCACGGGGAGCGCAAGATTGGGAGTAGACAATACTATAAGGAGAGGGGGCATCACGTACTGCCAAACGTTAGCATGCGCATACATGTAGGTGTTCGCAGCAAGACGTGGAACGCCTCGGCGAAAGAATCAAAGGTACATACCACATATTCTGGTAACACGTCATGCAGAGCATGAAGTAGAACCAGCACTCGGGATCCCGCAGGTTGCCAGACCGCATCGTCTCGCAGAGCATCGCGTTAGCTAGGTAGAGGAGTGCGATGTGCCATAGCGTCGAGGAGCAGGCCTTGTTGAAGTTGATGCAATAAATTAGAGCCAGTCTTTTGAGCTGGTTGACCGAGGCCTCGTGGATATCTTTCGTCGCAGCTGTGTTGTTCGTGAGTTGGGTCACGGTTATCTGCTTCTCGCCAGACTGCTGGAGAAATGGCCAGAATAGCTCCATTACGGTGCAGTGGTAGTAGAGACTGCGTAGAACGAGTTAGTTTAATGCAACATAGCCGTAGCTAACATACAAATCATCAATAAAATCAAATAAAACAAGGGGAGGATAATAGGAGACATGAAAATAGAAAAAGAGAAAGAAGAGAGAAATGTATTGGCTTGGCAAGATGGTGTTCGCTTCAGGGGCCTTACTGCAACATTAAAGTAGAATGACGATTATGTCTTCCCCGCGCCAGTTCGATGGGAAGCGCCGCCGCCCAGTCAAATAACTTCTGATATATCTTTTCCGTAAAAGCGATCGTCGCTCGCGCGGCCGGGACAACGTCGGACTTGCCAAAATACTCCCAAATAATTTCGTGGACAATCAGATTCAGCTTGCATAGCTCCCTGAAGGCGGCGCCGACTCGGGTCGGCACCAGAGTTCTCGTATGAGAGAAGGTGAAGTTGGATTGGCCGTGAGTGTCAAAGTACTGGCCGGGCATGGGAAGCATCGGCGGCCTTTCTATCTCTGCTCGATGAAGGTGCAGAGAGCGCATACTATTCGAAAGCGGTGTGTGAGTGAGTGCGTAGCTGCAAGAGGTGGACCGCAAATGATCCTGGCGGCTCAATGACCATAACTCACCAGGCGCATGAGAAAATTCCCCACGAAGTGTGGCATGCAGCCCTTAGCCATTCTTGGTGGTGATCCAACCAGGCTAAGGCCGATGCCGTCTCACTGACCACGCCAAACACTGGCCGGTACCCGCGGTTAGCCAATTACTCGACTCATACGGCGCATGAGACGAGCAGGGACATGGATCTTTTGGCGACGGGGCCGCCACCCCGAACATGTCCCCAGGGGTTGACTTACGGCCCATACGCCTCCCCATTCGAATGCCTTCATCTAGCACCTGGTTCGCGAAATCATCCCGACCCTGAGACGACGACGTGCTATTTAGCAACTGAGCCGCTGCTACCGCCGTGAGCGTGTTGTTGACCTTCTCCACCGCCCACAATCGCTCAGCCTCGGCCTCGAAAGGGACGGCAAGACTCATGGCTTCCGGCACCAAGTTCGAATACGTTTGCTAGGACATGTCAGCAGATATATCTCTCTACCCGAGACCCCTATCTTTCCAGGGGCGAATCCGATATTTCAATTGCGACTTACGCAGGCCCAAGCTAGCAAAGCATTCACAAGCAGGGAAGAGCAGAAATGCGATACTCCCCGTACGCAGTCGTCCAGAAACAAATCGGCATCAAATAGGGGGCACCACGGGTGGTCAATCTCCAGGTACATCGAAATGAGAGTTGCGGCCATTTCGTTCGGAATGGGCACATCGGTCCACGTCTGGAAGTTGACGTTCTTCAGTCGATCGTCTATGGTCCCCTGCAATGACTGCAGAGGCATAAAGCTTCCCGCTTTGGGGTCACTCATGTCTAACATAGTCGACGACATTCTGGGGGTACCCTCGCTTGGACCAGCGAGAGGGGTCGCGGAAGACGACGGCGTGCTCCCCTGCCCCTGTCGTTGTCCCATACTGTAAAAGCAAGTCAGCCATTTATTCGAAAGCTCGACGGAGACGACCCTCAGACGTGTGTGTATCTGGGAACTTCAGGAGGCGGAAAAGGTGTAGAAAGGAGAGGGCAAGGAGGGAGGGCTTTGCCATACGAATTAGGCGGCCTTGTCTGTTCAAGTATGGCCGGCCGCAGAAGATCGGCTAGGTTAAGGAAGGCGATTTCCACGGGCATCAACATGGGGTAGACGGTTGGGCATCGCATCATGAGCTCGTATTCAGGGGTCTCTTGGGTTTCGGGTATCAGGCCGGCCATCAGCTGCCGGTTGGATAGCTTTACCGGTAACAGGTGGTCGTCCTCGAGGTCTCTCTTTACGGAAGCTAAAACGTCGGAAGGGTCGATCGCTACCTCGGCCAGACTCCTGGCAGACTTGAGCCGTCTCAAGATGTCGAGAGAAACAGCTTCAGGGGCGGACTCCAGCAGGTCGAACAGCTCCAGCACGTCTTCCGTGGACCTCCTGAGGGATTCAACCTCGCGCTTCAGGGCCATGAAGGGGGTCTCGTCGCTGCTGGCGGTAACGAAGTTGCACTCTACGTTGGCCTTGGTACAGGCCGTGCAGGAAGGGCGTTTCCCATCACACTGGGGGCGAGAGGGTTAACAACTCAAGAGGCGGAGGTGTGGCTCGGGATGGGAGCAGCCGGGGCTTACTTACTCGTATCTTCTTGAGGCGGCAGTTGTTGCAGGCGGCCTTGGATACGGTACGCTTCTTGACGGGCGGACCGCTCTCCTTGGGGAAGGATGGTTCCGGTGCGTTAGCCTGGCCAGAGCCGGGAGGCATAGGCGCCGGCAGGAGGCGTTTGTAGTTGTCGGACATTGGGAACCTGCGAGCCGTAGACGACTCAGAGACTCCATAACAGATCTCATGCTTACCGGACGTCGAAATCGGACATATTGGCCTGGATGTTCTGCAACGTTAAAATTGGGGGCAGGTAAGAGAGGAGGCCTGGTATTTTC
The DNA here is from genome assembly GCA_022432365.1 of Hypoxylon sp. FL1284. NCBI lineage: Eukaryota > Fungi > Ascomycota > Sordariomycetes > Xylariales > Hypoxylaceae > Hypoxylon > Hypoxylon sp. FL1284. The sequence continues at coordinate 1,746,694 of JAJJXE010000002.1, forward strand.
TCTCGACATCGGAAACGATGGTTTGGATGTGGCCAATCATACCTGTGGGACGGTTCGGGCCTCACTCCGTGATAGTCTGGGGATCTAAGCTCTGCCAGGCCTTGCTTGTGCCTGGCGTGGTCCGGCCGTAATTAAGCGTGTTGGACAGCTACCACTCGGCGGGGGGGGGGGGACTTTGTGAGGTTATGGCTATGTCAAGAACAGACAGTTTGCCAGTACGCATCCTGTCTCTGCGGCGGCAGACGGGCTCTTGGGGGACTGGTCGTAGCTTGGTTCCGGCTACGTGACACGCATGGCCACGGCGATGCGATAGGCATGTTCCAGCTATCTTATAAGAGACTTTTACAGCAACCCAACACCGTACCAGCCCAGTACCTACCGGGCCTGACCTGGCTGAGAGGTACTTGTACCACGCCCGTCGAGTGTACATGTCGGCAGAGCAGCACGCCCTGGGCAGGGTCCGGTACTATGCGTGCCCAGCGGTGATATTAGTTGACCCTGACGCTTTGGAAGAGGCGAGCTGCCAGGTACAGAGGCGTAGAGGGTACAGGAGGGAACTGAGATCGGGTCCCACGTCAAACAAAGCCAGAAAAAAACGCCATTGGCCAGATAGGGTGTGCTAAGCCATGCGCAAGCTCTCCCACTGGTCGGTCTAGCAAGCCATGCAAGATTTCTTGGCCAATCAGAAGCTCCTGGAGCGCGCTCCGGTCCAATCAGATTAGGTCCTGGCCTTCTGAGCGCCATCCGTCATCATTCTTTAAATCTTGTAGCCTCTTTACGCACTAGCGCCCACCCTCTATTCGCCCTAATCCGCTAGTCCTGCCCTACTAAACCCAAAAAACAAAACCACGGGGTTTTTTATTGTTGTATCGAAGTTCGTCATCCATACTGCCATCACGCCGCCTACATATGCGGCTGAAGTGATGAGCAGTTCGATCGAGGATGTCTAGAAAATGTTTGCCATACCTGGGGGCTCACATGTGATACTTATACACTCTAGAACTACCTCACCAGCTATCCCGTGTAACTGTGGTATTATCCACTGAGCCCACCTGGTTACCTAGGTATGCACATAGACACATTTAGTCCTGTTGTCGTTGAAGTCTGCTTGTAGCTGTCAAGAGCATGGCTGTTACGGTAAGGGATGAGCAAATACTGATCTAATTTCTAGCCAGGGTCATAGTGAGACACAGTTTGTTATGTTCCATGCCAGTTTGCGGCTCTTTGCTACCATGCTGTCACCAGAACACAAACAAAGCTGTGTGGTCCAATCCCAGAATCCTCTATTCGGCGTTCAATGTTTGATATCAAGCTCGGTACCGCATAGATGAATATTTCTGGTAGGAGTGCATAGGACGGGCATTGGATGCATACGGGGGGATATATGTCATGCTTAGTGGCAAATATTCTACAAGATCCCTGCGATGATTTGCTGTCGCATGTCGCATGACGCTCGACAACACTTAAGCTACCTAGGTAGACAAGAAGGAAATTTATCAAAAACAAAAAAAAATGCGACGATGAGCCATAGCAAAGTTTTCACCATGATATATTGCCATGGTATATTCGCCACCGCCTACCTGGTCATCTAGATCGTCGGATGACGCCCGCTGCTATATAAGGAGGCATGCTGATACACGGCACCTTTTAATGTGACCTCTCAGATTTCTTCCACCTTGACCTTGACAGCCTGACAGCCTTTTGACCCTGGGATATCCTGAGATCGCAGGCTCGCCAGTTGCCAGGATTACTTATTTATACCTGTTTTACCCCCTTCATTAACTGCCAGAAGGCAATGTCTAATATTGCGTACTCACTACGAAATTAGACTGCCTACCTAGGTTATACTTGATTTTAATCTGCCATAGCTGAAGCCAAGTGTTAAGGGGGAGTCGAGGGGAAAAAAATAAAAAATCCTATGCTTACCGACCTAGGTACGTAACATAGGCAGGTAATCATTGCACCTAAAGGGGAGAGGTACTAAAGAGGTCTCTACCTAATCTCTCCTAAATACTTCCAAGGATTTGTCTAGGGCCTTAGGGGGTCCTGATAGCCCTCATGCGCAGTCATATTCGCTGGAGTTACGTAGAGAGATCCAAATCTAAAAGCGGGAACGTACTATGGCATCCTGTCTTGCCCGTCCTGTCCGTTCTGTCCGTCCTGCCCGTCTCGACTATCCTCTCGACCGTGTCTCGAACGTGTCCCGACCATGTCCTGACTTACCTACCTGTGTATGCCCCCAACTATTGCGAGTGTCCGTCGCCCTATGTCCTGCCGTCCTCTTCGTCCTTGGCCACCTCGAGCCTCGACGACAGCGAAGCATTGCCCCAAACCAAGCTCTATAACTAAACGTCCGCGATCACTCGAGGGAGGAACCTGACCACAAGTCCGCCTCGAACCGAGAAGACCCCTCTTTCGATTCTGTCACGTTTAATGGAGTCCGTCTCATGTGCGAGTTCCACGATCGGCCGTCGCCGTATTTGGGAGATGATCGGGTTACTTGAAAGAAGGAAGAGACTATTGCCAACATCTATCCGCTAAGCTATGATTCGCCCGCGGAATCGAATGCGCCCTTACATCACCGTGTCCCTAGCAACGAGTCCGCCCGATATATGTCACTACCAAAGCTGAGACGTAAGCATAGACAGGAAAGATAAACCAGCTATGGAGTAAGAAAGTCGGCGAGGAGATAGGCTTAATATGCCTATAAGAGCTTGCTGCATGGCAATGGAAAAGGATAGAAAGAAGCCGGATCGCTACCAGCTCATCCCAGTCCATCTAATACGAGTCGAGCCATTCACGAGCATATCTACCTCGATCGAGATTCCGGCGTAGTCGAGATCCAACCATAAGTTCGCCACCTCAAATCGAGGGTTTTTCGTCGTCGATCAAGGCATGCTTTCGAATCGATGAGCACCCGAAGGCATCTTACGACTTCTCTCTCCAACTTCCTTGCCTCTTGCACTGCGTCGATACTCCCTTGAGCATCGATACGGGGCGTCAAGCGAAAGTGGCTTGGGATACCCGTATTAGAGACGCTCGGGTTATGTCATCCTCCAACTGTGCGAAAAGGGGTAGGTATGGCATCGTGCGCGGCCGACATCATGCTAGCCATACTATCGACATCATCACGCATACACTTGCACTGTGTTAGCATACATGACTGAATTCTTCCAAGGGAATCTGAGTGCCACGTCAGACTGCCTGGCATACCACCGTGGGCAATATCGTCGGAAGCACGAGGACTAAAGGGGCTACGTACGGCGAAGCGAATCATCACATACGAACACGACTGGACGAATAAACCGACACGAAAGCTCTTCGAAGAGGCATACGTCGCCAAAAATAACCTGCGCTGCGTTCCTATCCCACCGAGGGCCCCAGTCGTGCTGTCTGAAATACTCGAACTCTCTTTCCATGGCCAGGGGGTAGACAACTACGCGTTACATGACGCCTCGGCAAGAAGCAGACGCGCATAGAAACCGGCGAATAGTCATCCAAGCCCGCATAGACATGCAACGAATCGTACTCCCGTCTACCCTCCTTGATAAGTGCTCATCTTGGTCTGAGCCGTCTACATCAAAGGAGTCGGTCCATTTCCACGTGCCGGTCCGAGAGTAAGCACCGAAACCGCCAGTGAGATGTCCATGCTATCTTGCCGGCGGTGGCTGTAACTTATTCGACAGGCCTTGTGACCTTCTGGGTGGGCTTGGCATGCCGTGCCTCCTACGTATTGGTGGGTGTGAAGGTGTGAAGCCTTAGTGCTCGAAAAGGTCGTCCCTCTCCTTGGTGCATATACTAGTCAGTACGCTCCAGCATCTCCTATTTGCAGATTGGCCATCGCGATCTTGGACTTTCTCGCTTCCGCGGTAGCCGTCCTTAAGTCGCAATCGTGCTAATGAGAAATCGACAAGGCACGTTTCGGGAACGAGTAAACACGCCACTCATGTCATGAGCTATTATTTACCCCCACGGCACCTTCGGTCGGCCCCTATTTCTGATGCATACTCGACATCTGTGGCGGTCTTGTGTTGACCAACACTAGAAGAAGATCCCGTAAACTCTTCCCGCCGCGCTTTGCCATGCTTAGAAGTCGTATACGACAGTGCTGCAGTCCAGATGGCTAACACGATAGACACGGCAATCATAGCCCACATCCCCCTCTAGAGTAGCATGTTGGTGAGCATGATATGCTGTCCCAAGGTAGCAACACAACGGCGGAAGGATGACTTACAGTGAACCACGGTGCCATGGACGCCCCGTAGAAGACAATACTCCACCAAGCATTCACAGCATTGCTTCCCAGATTCATTCCGGCTAGCACGATAGCTCGGAACATGTGCTGCTCGTAACGGAGAGCATCGTTCGCCCAGGCGAAGAAGGTGGCCTGACAGGCGTACACAGCCCCCGCCCAATAGTATGCACCGAAAACCACCGGAGTCGAACCTGGGTTCGTTGGGTCCTTAGAGGCGGCCAAGATCATGGTAGAAGTGGCCACGCCCGTGATGCCGATAAAGTAGCCGACGAGATATCGTTTGCCGTTGAGAAAATCCGTAAGCGTCGCCCAGAACAGGGTCGACACGATGCCGACAGCTGGCACGCCCGTCGGGTAGTCATTTAGCTGGGCGACAGAGTACTTGTTGGTCGGGTGGCTCTTCATATATAAGGCCATCAGGGCGTTGGAGCTGAACGACTCGGTCTCGCCGGCGATGATCCAGAGCACGACGAAGCCCCAAAAGAGCCAGGACGTGAAAGTTTTCCTGAAGAAGGTCCAAGAGATAGGCGACCGATCTTCAACGGGAGGCACCCGAGACACGGCCAAGGCCTTCTCGGAGTCGGTGAGATAGAAGGCCTTGGTTGTCGAGGGCGTATTTGGGAAGAAGATGAATCCGTAAAGCGCAACCGGAAGCGTAATCTAAGGATGAGGCATCAACATCTAGTTCTTCTGAGTCTTTCGAAGTCCCCTCTCCGACCACCTCCTTTTGCCCTCTCAACATCCAATATTTCTTTGCAGGTTCAGGAAGTACGAGGCAAATAGCGGGCATAAACGACCTTGAGAGACGGCCCCCTTTTCAAGATGTAGGTGCCAAGGCGGACCAAGAAATCAATACTTACAATACCATCCATAATAAATAGCCAACGCCAACCACGCAAGCCGTTCACGCCGTCCAGGCTAGAGTGGATACCGGTCTGGATAAAGCCGCCAATCATGGTACCGGCCAAGCCGGAGGCGGTAAAGATGCCGGAGCGCTTGCCGAGCTCGCGCTCGGTGTACCAGGAGCCAAGGACATAGTGGGTGCCGGCGAAGGTGGTGGCCTCGGCGAGGCCCTGGAAGAAGCGGATGGCCATGATGCTCTGGGGCCGGCGGGCCGAGGCCGTGACCATGGTCAGGCCGGCCCAGACCAGCATGCAGGCCGGGAAGAAGCGGCGCGGCTCCACGTAGTGCAGAGACAGATTCGCGGGGATCTGGCCCACCACGTAGCCGACCGTGAAGCACGTGTTGATGACGTTTAGCTGGTCGCCCACGAATCCGAGATCTTCCTGCATGCCCGACACGTAGGCGTTGCTCAGATTGGATCGGTCCAACTGTTTTCCCCCGCATCGTCACTGTCGTTAGTCAATCGAGTCCGCTCTTAAAGCGAGGGGTAGGAGAAGAAGGCCTAGAGACGCACGTAGTTCATGAAGTAGCTCAGACAGCAGAAGGTCAAGATGAAGAAGTCGATCTTCTGCACCAGCTTCCGCTCGCCGGGCTGATACTCGACGTGGAAGTATTCCCGCAGCGCCGACCTTATCGTCGCCATGTTGCAGTTTTCTTTTTCTCTTCTCGTTTGCTTCTGCTCTCGCGCGCGGCAGCGATGAGAGGGAGGAAAGAAAAGGAACGAAAAAGAGGAAGGACCCCTTTCAGGCTACGCCGCAGGTGATAAGAGCCGCCATGCGATACATATATTACATTCACCTAGGTGGTAGCAGATATGTATGTCAACCGAGGTGCGGCTTGACGACTATCTTCAAATCCCTGGGGCAAAAAAGACGCCAAAGATTTCCCCTTACGGAAAGCAGCGAAGTAAGCCCCTTGGCGAGACCCAATGATAGGGGGCTTTGCGGGGGAGGTCTAGATAAGAAAAAGAAAGAAACAAGGCCCGACTTCCAGCTTTGGTCACATATCACAAGTATAGAACGCTTCCAGGGGGCTTGAGAGGATCCGTTTTAACTTGGATTATCAGTTCGCCACGAGAGATCTGGGGGGGTTCGCCGATCAACCAAGCAAAGGTGACTTTTCTCTTCTTCCTCTTTTTTTTCCCTATTTCTTTTTCCTTATCTTGTCTTGTCCTTTTTTTATAAACCTTTTTTTTCTTCTCGTTGGAAGACAGAAGACGGGAGATTACGAGATAAGCAGCCGCGGACAACGCCAGCTTTAATGTGGCTGGTATCAAGCGCTATCTATCCCGCTCGTTATCGCTTCAGAGGTCGTGATAGCAAAGCTCCGAGTCCCTACGGATATCCACCTATTCGTACGCCGATGTTACCAAAGATATCTCCCCAGGTCATTATGTGAGTACTATGTACGAGGTAGGCATGGCTCTTCGCGGCGGTCCCCGTAGTTGCGGACGGACACAAGCACGAAAACAAACACGGGGCTCGAATCGAGCGGAGACAAAGCGCCAGATCAGGTCGGCCTGAACTAGCGCGAGGGGACTTGACGGCAAAAGAGAAGAGGCGGCAACGATATCGGACGCGTTGCATGTGAACAATTTCGGTTACTCCTCTTCTTGGACTCTCAGATTCGTATACTCCATTGCCCTCTTTTTTATCGTAGACCCGGTCAAGCGTGCCGGAATTGCTTATCCAGCTAGAACTTGCCTAAGTACAAGCTTTACAGCAAGCTTTTAATGCATATCAAGAGAACCTTGTGTCGTTTCAGCTAACCAACCTCGTCTACTTTATCAAAACTACCTTCTTAGGTACTCGGACTTCCGTAGGTAGACAGGCAATACCACATTGCCCTCTTTCAACCCCAAAGAGAAGACAAACACCGCCCGGAAACAAGCGTAGCAGACATGACGGCAATGAGCTGGGAGACGATCGCGGCCAAGAAGCGGGAGGACCTGGCGAGCTCGATACCGGAGGAGTGGCGGATCCCGGCGGAGCTGCTGCCGGGGGCGGACGAGGACGACGTGACGGGGTTCCCGGCGCGGTCGGGATGGTTCACGGCCGAGGAGCTGGCCATCACGGCGCAGACGGCGGCCGAGCTGCTGCCGCGGCTGGCGTCGGGCGAGCTGAGCTCCGAGGCCGTCACGCGCGCCTTCTGCAAGCGCGCGGCCGCCGCCCACCAGCTGACCAACTGCCTGTCCGAGACGTGCTTCGCGCGCGCGCTGGCCACGGCGCGGGACCTCGACGCGCGGCTCGCCGCGACCGGAAAGCCCGCCGGCCCCCTGCACGGCCTGCCCGTCTCGCTCAAGGACAACTTCAACCTGCGCGGGCTCGACGCCACCGTCGGCTTCGTGTCGCACGTCGGCGACCCGGCGCGCGAGGACGCGGTGCTCGCCGACGTGCTCGCCGCCGCCGGCGCCGTCTTCTACGTCAAGACCAACGTGCCGACCGCCATGATGATGGCCGAGACGGTCAACCACGTCTTCGGCCGCACGGTGAATCCGCGCGCGCGCCGCCTCACCAGCGGCGGGTCCTCCGGCGGCGAGAGCGCCCTCGTCGCCTTCGCCGGCTCCCCCCTCGGCGTCGGCACCGACATCGGCGGCTCCCTGCGCATCCCCGCCGCCTGCACCGGCCTCTTCACCCTCAAGCCCAGCTTCGGCCGCTTCCCCACCCTGCGCTGCCGCTCCGGCATGCCCGGCCAGGAGGCCGTCCAGTCCGTCAACGGCCCGCTCGCCCGCACCCTCACCGACGTCGCCCTCTTCGCCCAGACCGTCGTCGCCGCCGAACCCTGGCACCTCGATCCCCGGTGCCTGCCCATCCCCTGGCGCGCCCCCGCCCCGCTGCCCCCGCGCCTGCGCGTCGCCGTCATGCGCTCCGACGGCGTCGTCGCGCCGACGGCGCCCGTCGCTCGCGCCCTGGACCGTGCCGCGGCGCGCCTCGCGGCCGCCGGCCACGACGTCGTCGAGTGGGCCGGCGCCGAGGTCGCCGCCCTGCAGGCCCGCGGCCTCGCCCTGCTCGGCCGCATGTTCGTCGCCGACGGCGGCCGCGCCATCCGCCGCGAGCTCGAGCGCTCCGGCGAGCCCGTGCACCCCGACATGGCCGCCTACGCAGACGCCCAGGAGCTCGGCGGCCTCGAGTACTGGCGCCTACACCTCGACCGCCAGGCCTTCCAGAAGGAGTACCTCGATCGCTGGCGCGCTGCTGGTATCGACGCCCTCCTGTGCCCTGCTACGCCGTTTGCTGGGGTTGAGAATGGGAATTTTAAGCATGGTGAGTCTGTTTTAGCTGTTATCTTTTATAGTCTTTTTCTTTCTCCCGTCTTTCTCTCTCTCGTTATACTAACGGCCCGACTAGTTGGCTACACGGGCGTCTACAACGTCCTAGACTACTCCAGCATCTCCTTTCCTACGGGCATGACGGCCGACAAATCCGTCGACGTCGCGCCGGGCGATTCTTACGTGCCTCTCTCAGAACTGGACAAGGTGGTTCAATCGGAATGTAAGTCTCCCCTTCCCATTGTTCGTCCTCTGCTTTAATAGATAGATATGCTTAACTGGCGCACAGACAACCCCGACGCCGTGCACGGATCACCGATCAACTTGCAACTAGTAGCGCAGAGGCTAGAGGAAGAGAAGTGCATCGAGATGTGCCAGGCGGTACTGGATGCGTTATCGTAGGTATTAGATGCTCGTGGGTTTATAGAGACACCGGGACTGGGAAATAAGAAGTAAACTTATATCATTGCCGTCAATGACAGATCAAGAAATCCGCGTCTACCTTGCTTAGGTACCTAGGTAGACAACTACATGGGTACCCAATAACAATGTGTACCGTCTCTGTAAATATGAATATGTGATGTGATGAGACAGCTGCATCGACGAGTCACCTCAGGCCTTCATAAACATAATCATCCAATAAAGCGCAATGCGATATCCCACTTCCCCCGAACAAGATACCCAGATATCATGAGCGTAACTTTTCAAAAGCCAATAACCCCAAGCTCAAAACCCAACGTCGTCTGTGTCGAGACTGGATGTGAGAAGCTAAAACTCCTCCCGCGTCACCAGGTGACTTGCCAAACGCCCCGCGATCATTTACCATTCCCACTAAAAGGTCTAGAAGTAATACTGTTGCTGTGATTGTCCCGGGGGAGCTTGAGGGAGGAAGTCGAAGTTCATATCAACGCCTGTATAGAACGGATCGGGTGATTCTGCTCAGCTTGATTAGCTCCGATCCCGATATCTAGTCAGAATGACTGTATGTACTCACCCCAGAAGATTGAATCGTAAAGGTCCATTGGTGCTAATGATGTGGGATCCAGCTGATTTAGGTCCGGTATTCCCAGTTGTTGTTGTTGCTGTTGCTGCATTGCTTGATGATAAGGCATATTTCTGCACCCATTTGTCAGTATTACATATACCCAACAAGCACAGTAAATGACATACGGTGTAAATTCCGAGAGATTGTTTCCATTTTGCAACTCGGCCATGGCGAGGGCGGCGTCTTGATGCCTGTCAAATCCGGGCTGTAGGCGAAATTGGTTGCTATTCGGAAACCCTTGCGGCATGATAATTCCGGTTGGCGTACGGGTGCCCGATGCGCTCTCGCTCTTGACCGCAGACGCTCCATGCAGAGAGCCATAATCATATATATTCTTGAGCGCTGTCAACGCTCTTGACAGAGGGCCAGATAATTCGATATCTCTATCAATCTTGGGAATATGCTCTGGGGTGGGGCTTGTTTGTTCCTTGGCTGCGGCAGCCGATAGAGCTGAGATCAGATCGCCTTGTAACTGGCGCACCTCGGGGTCTTGCTTTGTCTCGCACAATATGCCGAGCAGGACAGCGGAAGAGAGTCCATGGTATGTGAAAGCCCAACTTCTGGTCGGGATGAATGATAGCTGATGCATTGACAGAAACATCCTGACAGTCTCGGTTAGATTTATCTTACACCGGTCAGCGAGAGCCTTCTTTTCCGTTTCGCCTAAATTAGTACAGTCTCGACGAAGAGCAGGGCGACAGCAGACGGAAACCACAAAAGCTGTGTGTAGACGGATAGCATAATGTTGCAATTTGTCAACTACGCTTTTGCAGGCTTCTTTACTGCGCAGCTGGGGGTAAACCTTGTCGCGGATAGACTCGATAGCGTCGCAATTGTCGTTTATCTTCTCGTATGAATAATCATCGGTGTCGTCTGGGTTGAGCCTTGCTGATATGACTTGGCAGAGAGTGTACATGGCTTCGATATACGACAATCCATCGCTGCTAGCGTTCGGGGATAACGGGATCGGGCAACATTGAATGTTGGTCATATTAGGACTGACGGCAATCATAAGCAGGTAGTTAGCACAACAGTCAGGCAAGACTTACCGATCGAAAGATAGCGACGTTAACGTATCGTGCCATAGACAGGTCCACCTGAGAGCTGTTAGCGGTATAAACAGGAAGAAATATCGCATCACTCTAACCATAGCTTTCTCCGTGCAAACGCCTTTGCCGCTACTTCGGTCGAGCTGTTCTCGTCTTGCGCTACGGTTCGGTGAAGCCCTAGAGACTGAGCTAGTCGACAAGTCATACCAATTAAGGCCCACGAGGCTTCGGCTTTCATATCGTTTAACAGACAAAATCCCGTGAGGAGGAGAGCTTGAATCGAGTCCAAGTTAGGCCTATTAATACAACGTCAGATCATGAACATTAACATGGATGCCTGCATCTATCATATACCGTAGTAGGAAGTTTCCCAGCCTGAGGAAATGGAATGAAATCTGAACATATCTCTGGGCGTCTCGCGTCCGGATATGGTAGGGGGAGTCACGGTACTGTGAACCAACAGCCATGACGGAGAACAGGATGGCCAGCCACGATGCGGAAACGCGCCGGCTCGACTTGCCTTGCTCCCTGGCGTTTTTTGCTCGTTCTTCTAGATAGATCATGATACGCGATTCGAGATCATCAATGTCGATGACAAACCCCCAAAATGGGTGTGTAATCTCCTTGTAAGCTCTGAACAGGCTGTTGAGAGCCAAGTTAGTATGACTATGATGAGATACTGGCGACGGACGAGCTATGTCTATAGACTACCTACATCATCACTTCCCTATCCGATGGAAGTTCGGAAAAGATGTCCTGGGTCAGCCGGTCCAGGTGTTTTGACGACATCAAGGGAAATGGCGCCGAGTTGTCGAGCCCGAGGATCGGGCGCATGTCGCGACGTATATCAACGCCATCTTTCGTTTCTATCGGGGACGGCTGATCTCTTAGTAAGGCAGGTATACTATTTTGACCGACATAGCGGGAGATCTCCACAGACTCGGGTTCGTCTTTTGGTACGCGGCAGAGTCAGCATATTTGGTTATCTCGGGATATAGTGGCAGAGCACACCTAGCGCCTGAGGCCAACTATCGTGTTGGTGATCGCTACCTTGATCATTGTTAATACTATCGGTAGGAGAATGAGGCCGCTTCTTCCCGTGATGGTGGTGGGCCTCAGCCGACATGGAGGCCTGCTTGGAGGCGCTCGAACGGTTGGGCTTGTAAGAACATAGCTGGGGATGCTCTCTCTTGACGCAGTTCTCACAAGGCTGCTTGTTGTCGCACTTCACCTTGCGCTGCCTAGATTCCAGCGGGCTTTAGTTAGGGATCCACGATGAGGCCTGGTCGCCACATACCTGCATGGCCAACATGCCGTACCTAGAACGCGATTGTAAGCCGTCAACGCCGCCAACTCCAAGCAGTGATTCGTCAAGGGGGCGACTCTGTGCGACGACACACAAGGCGTATGGCATATACATACCGTACCGGACTTTGCGATGAGAGTGTATGATATGGCTAGCCTGTTCGGGGGTGAGGTCCTGGATAGGGACCTGGTTGATGTCCTGTTCCGGAGTCATGGCTACAGCCGTCCAATGCGAAAATAAAAAGCCCCCCGCGCCCAAGGCTGGAGCCAGACCTGGGAACTTTTGGAGGTTTGGGCGCGTAGCCAAGGCTTTTGCCAGTCGAAGAGGAGCCAGTGACGCGGGCCACGGCTAGCCCCGATCAAGGGTTACAGGTACGTCCTTAGCGCAGAAATCGAATGTCGCGACGATGTCTGGCTGTGCTGTCTGGGAGGATCAGCCCAGGCTTAGAGATTGGAGGATTGGGAATGGGAAAGAATAGGAAGAAATGCCGAAAACCGAAGATCTGTGAGCCGTTGTTTAAGGAGCGGGGCAGAAAGGTCGACGGACAGTGAGAAAAGGGAAAAAAAAATAATAAAACATTTACAGTGGTGCCAAGCCCAATTTTAGAAGTCCCCGACCTTTCCGAGGCATTAGACGGACGGTTTAACGGTTCAGCGGTTCAAGGGAGCAACTTGGAACTCTGCGACAGCCAGTCGCCGGCCAGCCCAGGCCAACTTAGCCAACCAAGCCGGACAACCTGTTGCATTGTCGCTTATCTTCCGGAACTCGGGGGCCTACTAAGGCATTGTATCGTCTTGCCTGCCCCTCGCAGCCTCGACGCCTTCCTATGCTAGGTACGCTAGACCCGTTCGGGTCGTAACCTCACTTCTCCCGCCCACGCTCGGGCCATCCCGCTGGAGCTCCCCACTTGTTAGGGTAGCTGTTAGGTGGTCGAGGTAGCACTACAGGTCGCTATATATGTCGCTGTAGGTCTGTCACAAGGCACGATAGGTGGCATTTCATAGTGGTTTAAAGGACGTCGTCCTTCTTCAACAGGGCTGACCCGGGGCTGCTGGGCTAAAACCAAACCTCTCGCCCAGCTAAGCAGTTAGATGGCCTGACGACCCGATTTTGCGCTTCTTTTTCTGTGACTTTATAGATCGGTCGCGTGTCGAGCTCGCCATTTCGAGCCAGCTTCAACGTCTCTCGCTTTAACAAGATAGCAAGATCAGGACCAAGATCTAGTTGCTGCCAATCAGTCGCCTTTGTCTCTCTTCCGTTCCCTTGTACCCCACACCTTACACCTGGGTCCTCGGTCACCGAGGCCATCCAATCGAACTACTAGAAAGTCCGTTTGTTTACCTGACGCTTACCCTCTGCGCCGGGGCGGTGGAGACTCGGAGCTTGGTTTGGCTGTTTGGGTAAGAATAGTCTTGTTCCTGTGCTTCGCTTTGCTTACATCGAGGTAGTACGTATACGCTCATACCCTTGTTTCCATTGTCCGGCGTCGTACACAATGCTATGCTGCTGCCACACGCGTGCTGCCAGCGATGACGAGACGTGATATTGATTGGCCTGGAGACTAATGTAGCCAGGTGGCTAGGCAAATCCACACACCCCCTTTGGCCTTCACTTTAGCCTCCGACTTGCAGGCGAAGTGGCTCCCTCTGTCTCCCCGGGTCGCAGAACGATTGGGTCGGCTCTCGAGCTCTGCTACACAAATAAACGTGCTACGAACACGGCAAACACAAATAGAGCATGGCTCCGCGCCTCGACCCCAGTCCTCTCCCCGCCACGCCCTCCAAAGGACGCGTCTACGCGAAAGACTTCGACATCTGGTTTCTGGACTTTTCCAACACGTATAGCCTCAACCTCAGGCGGTCTCCCCCGGATATATCTCCGCAGAAGAAACGAGCTCTGCCGTACTTCTCGCAGCTGCGGTATTACGAGCTTTTAAAGGTCCAATACTTTCAGGGAAGACACACGGTGATCCGCAGCCTGTTCGATAACGGAGCAAAGGAAATCCATAGCAAATGGGTTAAGAAGCCCCTTGCCAGCCCTGGCGTAGTCCCTTTTCCCACCCAGCTGCCTCGAACTATTACTGAGCCTGAACGGCGCGAGTTGATATCTCTTCTCCGAGCTATCCTAGATGATGTCGGAACTGTAAACTCAAGCCCACGTTCTTTCTCAGTTTCCAGCTCACACCACCTTCATGATGGACGCTCGTCTCCTAGGAGGAATCGACGCTCCAAGCGCCATTCTGACGAGTGGGAGGTAGGTAGTCCGACCCCCAAAAAGACGCGGGGTGTCCCTTCAGAGGTCGATACCGAATGCGACCCTGACGATGACGATGGGAGACCTGAGAGCGTCCTTTCAACTCTTGATAGGGGTCTTGTGCATACTACTAGTCCTAGTCCCATCTCTAGACCCGTGCCTGTTCGGTTACCAGTAGTTCAACCATCAAGCAGTCCGAAGATAGACACAGGTAAAGCCTTCTATGGCTTGGCTGACACGGGGAATATGAGCAAGTCAACCATCACTTCGCAGGTTTTTTCGGATCATAACGACTATAAGCTCCCCCGGATCACCCAGGAGACGCAGACTACCGTTGTCCCGAGCAATTCGGCGGGTACAAAGTTTTCGCTACTGCACAGGCAGGTGATGGAGTCGGATTCAGACTCGTTCGTTCCCTCTTCTAGTACGGAGCGAGCCCTTGAGATATCCCTCAGCCAGCACGAACGCCTCCAACAGAACGTAAGGCAGATTCTCAGAGACGGGTCGTCAACGTATTCCGATTTTAGTCGGCCATCTGAACGAGATACCATACAATCTGCCGCGCCGTCTTTATCCCAAAACCCTTCGCGTCCAGCTTCTCCTGTACTTTCTCCTACGCAAAACACAACACCTCTCATGCCCCAGCGTGTGGTTTACGGGGGTTATCAGGAATTCGATCAGCGTCTGCATGATGTTTGGCGTAGGGTTCACCCTTTTGTTGCACGCGTTCATAGCTAACAGTTGTCAGCTCATCTTCCTTCACGCCTTGACCAAGCTCCATTCGTAGTTCGCTGGGAGATTTTGCGGGTCGCTCTTCATTGTGGAATAGAGATGGATGAGTTGCAACTAGATTATGATCCGTCGTTGACGGACCAGAAAACACTGTGGGCGAGGCTTCAAGCCTTGCCGGTCTTTCGAGGAAAAAGCTTTCCCGAGCGATCTCGGTCTGACGCCTGGACCGCTGCCCTCAACGACAAGTTCAGTACCGTAGATTGGGTAGTCGTCCTCAACGCGACTCTAGCCTCAAATACCTCCAAGACAGGGCCCGTATTCCACCTCAAGCTCAGTCCACTGAAATTGGAACTTTCACATCGACTCGGCCGCCGATTCGGATCCGACCGCTTTCTTGAACTGGTGGTGCCATCCTTGGGATCTCTGGACGTAAAAAGCCTCGGTGAGACGGCGGTAGAAAATATCCAGAGATGGCTCGTGGATGGACCTCACATACTGCTTGGCCGCATATGGGCTTCTTTCTACGTGAAGCCGGCGTTGCCGAAGAAAGCAACTAATGATAATGCAATGGGGCCCCAGTCGAAAACAGTTTATCAAGAACGAATCTATTTGTTCGCTGAAGATGGTAATGAATTCCACCGCCTCGAGGCAGGAAGCCATTGGTCATCTAAAGGCGAGCCTGTCGACCGGCATACGAAAATGGGACGCGGAGGCCTTATAGACTGGCTCTTGCAAGTTCCCAATAACCAAAAGCAGCCAATACTGAAGCTCTTCTCGCGAATCGCGCTGGGTATCGTCTACCAACATTCCGGAGTCCTATGCAGAGGCGGCTAACGGTTTCTAGGCCTCAGTCGCACATATCCTACTGTCATACTTGAACTAGAGCAAATCCGCCACCGGACAGCAGATGTTCTCTCTCCCACTGGAAAGGTTATGAATGACGGCATCGCCCGCATGTCTCACGGCCTTGCACGGGCTATAAGTGGCGCCATGGGCCTGCAAGACCTTCCGGCAGGTTTTCAGGGTCGTTTTGGCAGCGCGAAGGGATTCTGGATACGGGATACAACTGACATGAGCGATTCTATATGGATAGAGACATTTCCTTCTCAGCGCAAATGGGTTTGCGATTACATCGAGGACGATCATCGCACGTTCGAAGTTCGCAGCGAATCAAGAGAGCTTAAGTCGGCCAGTCTGAACCTCCAGCTTCTTCCTATTCTCCAGGACAGAGCAATAAATGCCGACCTCATGAAAGTGCAGGTCGGGGAGTTCCTGCGAGACAGTTTGCAGCGAGATCTTGAGGCTCAAAAAGCTGCCATGGAAAATCCAATTGAATTCAAGCTCTGGGTTCATGAAAATACCTCATCGAGTCGTCGTGCGGAACATCTGAAAACGAACCAAGTGCCTTTCACAGCCGGACTCCCGTCCGGTCGAGAAGACATCATGAGCCTTCTCTTGGATAGCGGCTTCGACCCGAAGAAACTCGAGTTCCTGCGCGACATCGCTTGGAAGTTACGGATGGAAAAATGCAAGGAGCTTCAGGAGCGATTGAATGTAAGGGTCGGACGGTCTACGTATGCCTACATGGTTGTCGATTTCCTCGGAGTGTTGGAAGAGGACGAAGTCCACCTGGGCTTTTCTTCCAAGTTTGCAAATGAACAATCTGGCTTTTCCGAAACATTTCTGCACGGCATGGACGTTCTCGTCGCACGGACCCCGGCCCACTACCCCAGCGACATCCAGAGAGTGAAAGCAGTCTTCAGGCCCGAGTTAGGCTCATTGAAGGATGTCATCGTCTTCCCCACGAAAGGTGATGTGCCCCTTGCAGACAAGCTTTCTGGCGGCGATTACGATGGTGACATCGCATGGGTATGCTGGGACCCTACTATCGTCACTAATTTTCGGAATGCGGAACTGCCTGACGTCCCGGACCTATTTCAACAAGGAATATTACACAAGGAGTCACAGAGCTACTTTGACCTTGTAGGGACAAGCGACATTACATCGGAATTCCTCGCAAGGGCTTTCCGCTTCAACATGCAGCAGAACTTCCTTGGTATGTGCACGAACTATAAGGAGAAGCTCTGCTATGCTCGCAACTCGGTCCGAGACGATGCTGCTATCCTGTTGAGCACGCTCATCAGCAACCTAGTAGACCGTGCTAAACAGGGCATCATCTTCACCGAAGAAGGCTGGGCTCGGCTACGGAGGTCTTTCAGTCGAGTCGATCCTCCAGAACCTCAGTATAAGAAGGATAACTGGGGCGGCACGAGCGAGCCCACTCACATCATCGACTACGTCAAGTTTAGTGTGGGAAAACCTACAGTGGAGATGGAATTAAGGGCACTGAATAAATCCTTGAGCGATGCTGAGCGTTTTGACAAGGATCTAGTGAGATATTTTGAAGAATACGAAAGGTTCCAGAGACCCGTCGAGGAACGCAAGGACGCCGAGAGGCAAGGACTGTACAAAAAGCCAACTTGGGAGATGGTCTTGGAAGAACTCAAGAAGGATATCGATACATTATTCATGGAATGGGTTGGGTGTCGGGATGAGTGGGAGGCCAAGATTACAAACGCCTTCGACAAATGGCAAGGGATAGCCCCTACGAGCAAGGTCAGGCCGAAAACTATCCGAATGTTACAGCTAGACGGCCAGTCGGCAGTCGGCCTAGCAAATTGGGAACTGTTAAAGGCGTCTTTCGGCTTTAAGATGTATTACAAGAAATCCCCGGCATTTGTCTGGTACATCACGGGCAGGCAGCTCGGATATCTGAAGGCCGTTGAGGTGAGCCGCAGGGCAGACGGCCATCCGGTGCTGATGGTGCCTACCATGTACGCGGGCTCGCGGCCCGACAAGAAGTACGTGCGGGCCGTGGTGGCGCGGTCGGATGGGCGGAACCTGGCCGAGAGCGAGGCAATCGACGAAGAGGTGGCTACGACCTTATCCGACGACGAGATCTAGGAACTCTTGTCAGGAGAGAAGGCCGGCGAGCTGCGCTTATAACGGTTGTGTTTCTCGTCTGCTGTTGCTGCGAACTGCTTGGATACATGATACCCTCTGATGGATTCGCTAGCCTGAATCGTTGCTGACTAGACGGGAAGAGAGGATGAGTTGTGTCTGGTATTTATATCTGGGAGATGCGGAGGCGCTGGGTAGACAGCGCGGATGCTGTGTATTGGGTGGCCGACGGAGTCTAGTGTGCATGGCGCTGAAGCTTTTGAAAGAGGTAGCTGTAGTGTGTATGGCAAGACATGTCGTATATGGAAGGATTAATGACTTATGATACCATTAATGTATTACTTTACAACGTCTACTTGAGAGTCTGTGGATAATTGAGTGTATGTACATGTGGGCAGTCAAATCATGAAGGAATACAGATACAAATCCGACAGATATAATGACGTGGTTAGGTGATAGATGATACGAAATTCTTACGCAGCTCTACCAAAGCTGTGACTACCAAAAGTGAATATCAGGTAGAATGTCGTGATTCCCATGTTTCATTAGTAATAACTGAGGTCGATACCTCCTCTATTTTTTGACATAACGTAGCATAGCCCAAAACCACCTGAGATAACCTCACTTATCCAACTTCCCTCTTCAGCCGTTATCCCGCCGGTGCCGATACCACATGCGGACACACACTGATGATTTGCGGGTATACTGACGCTGTTAGGAATCTTTAGGAATCGCTTTCCGTCGTGGTGTGGGGAACTCGCAGTTCAGCCAGAATAGGTATCATTTTCGAGGATTCCTGTACGGCTTACACGGATTACCCCAAGCGTCGGGTACATATACGGACCACTGTCGTTCTCTCTTTTCTTCCTTCAGCTTCAGCCTCCGACCTCAGCCAAGACCACTTGGCAACCTCACCATGGCCGCTCCTCCGCTCCCCCCATCTCTGCAGAAGTCGCTGGAGCACTCCAAGTGCGAATATCGCCAGCTCGGCAACAGCGGGCTGCGAATATCGGTTCCCGTATTTGGTTGCATGAGCTTTGGTGACGCCAAGGCGCAGTCATGGGCTATTGACGAGGCAGAGGTACGAGTTGCAAGCTAAGAAAGAAGAAACGGCACCAGATCTGCTCACGAAAATGGAACATAGGCTCTACCTCTGCTCAAGCACGCCTACGACAACGGCCTGAACACGTGGGACACGGCCAACATCTACTCGCAGGGGGCGAGCGAGGTGATCGTGGGCAAGGCGCTCAAGAAGTACAAGATCCCGCGGGACAAGGTGGTCATCATGACCAAGATCTTCTGGGGGGTGGGGGAGACGCCGGACGTGCGGCACTTCATGCACCGGGACGCGGTGGCGGGGAGCAAGGACTACGTGAACCAGTACGGGCTGTCGCGGACGGCCATCTTCAACGCGGTGGAGGCGTCGCTGCGGCGGCTGGGGACGGACTACGTGGACGTGCTGCAGATCCACCGGTTCGACTACGACGCGCCGGTCGAGGAGACGATGCGGGCGCTGCACGACCTGGTGCAGGCGGGCAAGGTGCGGTACCTGGGCGCGAGCAGCATGTGGGCCGTCAACTTCGCGCGCATGCAGTTCGCGGCCGAGCGCCGCGGCTGGACGCCCTTCGTGTCCATGCAGAACCATTATAACCTGCTGTACCGCGAGGAGGAGCGCGAGATGAACCGCTTCTGCCGCGACACGGGCGTCGGCCTGCTGCCCTGGGCCCCCCTCTGCCGCGGCCACCTCGCCCGCCCGCCCGCCGAATTCGGGTCCACCGAGCGCAGCCGCCTCGAGAAGGACGCCTCCCCCGGCTCCCACGGCACCGTCGAGCCGGACCTGTCCATCATCGCTCGCGTCCAGGAGATTGCTGCCCGCCGAGGCTGGCCCATGAGCCACGTCGCGCTGGCCTGGATCTCGCGCCGCGTTGCTAGCCCCATCATCGGCTTCTCTAGCATCGCGCGCATCGATGAGGCCCTCGCCGCGCGTGGCAAGTTCCTCACCGACGAGGAGGAGGTTTACCTGGAGGAGCTGTACCAGCCCAAGCAGATCGCTGGCCACGCTTAGTTCAGCATCTTGCCTCTTATATTAGATGTCGGATATACCAAACGGCGAGAGGGGAGAGTTTGCCGCTCTGTGCGTCGCATTTCGTGATATCGGAGTGAGGAGTTCGGGATCAGATCATGAAGGGGGATGGAGCTGTACATGCTGCACAGTAGCAGTTACCAATATTCGGATCACATCTCTGCTGGTTTTCTTCATTTCTTGCAATTCCTACTGCGAGCATTATACAAGTTATGCTGCAAGAATATACCCCCTTTTTCGTGACTATAGGATTCTGCCTTGATGCCGAGACAAGGTGCAATCAAAGAGACAGATTAAATCGTGAATCTTCTTTTCTTCGTCTAGTCACGGCCGACTCATATACTGATGGCATGAAAGTATACCATCGTGAAATCAGAAAAGCAATTCGCATCCAGATAACTCGTGTTTTGCCCGGCTGATCTGAACAGTAAGGGGTGCAAGCTAGACCCAATCAAGCTTAGGGCCATCTTACAGCATCTCAGCTGCGTCGGTCGGCTTATCGGGAAGGGGCAGCAAGAAGATTCTCGATTTTCGATAATCGATAAAACTCCCCCCTCCTCCAGATCGCGGGGCAGAGACACTCCATTCCACCTTCACGTCCGTATTTACAGCAGTATCTCCAGATTCGTACATTCTTGCACTCTCATTGATCAGTTGTCAATTAGGAAGTTAGGACTTTCACACGTTCTAGTCAACATGCCTGTGGATTACAGCAAGTGGGTGAGTAATGATGTTGTCTTGCGCGAGGCAAAGGCAAAGCTATAACGTGGGCTGACACGTACTGACATATCCTCTTCTCCCCAGGACGCTTTGGAGCTGAGCGACGACTCGGATATCGAGGTCCATCCCAATGTCGACAAACGCTCCTTCATCCGCGCCAAGCAGAACCAGATCCACCAGGAACGACAGCAGCGAAAGCTCCAGATCGAGACCCTGAAGTACGAGCGACAGATCAATGATGGTTTGATGAAACGCATATCTGGCCTCCTCAACGCCCTCAAGGCCCATGCTGCAGAGGCAGAGACCCGAAACCCAGCCGAGGTTGCTTTCCAAGCTGTCATGGAATCTGCAGGTAACTCGTCGGACGACAAGCCTCCTCCGCGACCCGAAGGTGTCCATGCCCAGGTAGAGCAGCCGCCGACGTACACCAAGATGATGGCGACGCTGCTTGACCAGGTCAACAAAGAGCTCGACGAGAAGAAGCCTGACAACCGCTACAATGCCATGGTAGACGAGATTGGTGTACATCTTAAGAAGGTCCAGGAGCTACAGCAGGAGCTGCTGAAGAAGCTTGCGGAATTAGAGAAGGAGGAGGGCCGCAAGATTACGAGTGAAGGGATCCATGAAGGGTTCAACAGCTCTCACGTGGCCAAGTCGACGCCGTCTACATCTGAAACGAAGAAGGCCGACGATTCCAGCGTAGAGCTACTCAACCCGAGCTTCTCCATGTCGAACCCTACGGATTCGAAGTCACCAGCGACAGCAGAAGATGATGATGACAAGGAGGTCGAAGCTTCACCAGACGCTCGTAAATATGCTCTGATCAAGCCGAACGATTACCGAGAAAGTCACTCCTTCATTACCTCGCACCCGCACATCCTGACCGAGAAGGAAACTGACGGTCTTCTCATCATGGCCTTTGATGCCCAGCTCGACAACAAGGACGATGTGGCACGACAGTGTGTTCACCAGGCATTGCTTCTACAGTACTGCCGCGCGCTGGGCAAGGATGGTGTATCGCTCTTCTTCAAGCGCATCACTACTAAAGGCCACCAGGCACAAGACGTCTTCTACAAGGACGTACAAGATACGTACTACAGAATCAAGAACCGGGCAGCCGAGATCAATGCTCAGCGGGCAGCCGAAGGTGCATCGGGTGAGGGCGTGGAGCAGATCCAACTTCACGCCGTTGAGCCGGGTACCGAGATCAAGATCAAGATCCCGCCCGAGAAGAGCGGGGACGAAGGTGAGAAGAGAGGCCGGGAGATCTTCGAGGGATTCGCGCCGGACATGCGGAAGGCCCTGGAGTCGGGCAGCTTGGACAAGGTCAACGAGGCGCTGGGCAAGATGAAGGTAGAAGACGCAGAGGAGGTGGTGGGCCTTCTGAGCGAGGTAAGATGCCCTACTATTATACTCTCGCACCGGGTGGGATAATTCGCTAACATTTGCTGCCGATGTTCTTGTAGGCCGGCATCCTCAGCTTGGAGGAGCAGATAATAGACGCGACAACGGAGGAAGGGCAGAAACATCTCAAGGAGATGGAGGAGCAGGCGGCCTTGGAGTCGTACAATGACGACCCGGAGTAGTTGTGTCCAATCGTAGGCGTGGTGCGGTGGGCTACGGCGGAGAAGGCGGGATGATGGGATATTCTCCAGGGCCCCGTGTAAAAACTTGGGCGGTGATGATTGCAATGCCGCCCTTACATACAGTGTCCGTAAGAAACACCGTGCCAAATTGATGAATTCTACCAAGTCTAATAAGACGTCTAGCCTTTGGACCCCTGGTTAATATTCAATGAAGATGATTTCATCCCTCAGGGACCTCGTAATGTACGCCACTGGCTACACTAGTTTTTTTTTTTTTTTTTTTTTTTTTTTTTTTTTTTTTTTTTTTTTTTTTTTTCCTTTACGAAGACGCACTACCTTAGCAGCCAGCTTAGGCCCGTCGTTCCAGGGTTGAACGTAGCACATAGTCCCGCGGAGCTGGGCCTGCGAGGCCTGATCACCTGTCAAATGTGAAACTATAAGAACAATGTCGACAACCTGCCAAAAATAGGACAGGGGTCGGGCGCAGTTCACCGTCACCTCACGATTCGGCATGTGCTAACGATCGCGGGGATCGTATACGCAAGCGTGAAAAAATAAGGTGCTGGCTAGATGCATATACCGTGCATTGGGTGGGCAAACCAGCCACGCAGCCACAGTCAGTGTTCAACCTTTTCTTTGAATGACCAGTCATCTACCACACGTCAGAGGGCTTCCCTTTCTTGTCCCTCTCCCGCCTTTCTTCACCTTTTGGTAACCATGGCACATATTCAAATATTCAGATCAGATCCGCAATGCCAGGGTCCAGATTCGAATCTCAAACTGCTTACTGCGTAGACTTGTCCTTCAACTGAAGCGGCCGCCGTGGTCTGTGGGGAACTTAGCTCAGTTTCATGTCGCATGTTGAGAAGAGGCTGACGAAGATCTTCGCGTTGGCCAGGAGGCGCAGTCGCTCGGGTGCCGAAGACACCCACAATAGAGCGGCCCACTCAGGGCGGACGTTGACGAGTCGAGCGGCTCTTTACGCTCTGCCAAGGTTGCATTAGGGGGAGTAGGGATGGCGATGGTTGGTTTGTCCAGAAACGCCCGTCTTTCTCCAATTGCTGCGTACCTCTCGCCCGCTCGTGTCTTGTTTTCAGCAATGATAGTCGTGGTTGGCACATCGGGGTAACCTGGCTGGCCTGGGTGGCGGCTCTCTGGGCCCTGCCAACCTTGTTGAAACAAGATGGTAAGTATCGTACTTAACAGCCATACCCACCCACCCTCTCCTTTTGCTTTATTATAGCTTTGTCTGTCGTCTGTCTTCTTCCCTTCGTTTGGATTTTGGAACTTTGTATCTTCTACGCCTTCTATCAACGATAGGTTACATTTTCCTCCTTTATTCTCATCGTCCTCCATTACTACCACAGACAGCATGGTTCCTTCGTTATGTACATTATTAAGTGCTGCCGCCGCCCTGTCGGCAACGGCCCACGCCATGCCGCAGGACGGTAAGGGGTCCAGCACATATTCCCTTGCCGTAGCGAGCCCTGGCTCAGCAGCAGATGTCGTTACCCCGCGGGCCGCCACGGCCTGCAACAACTATCCCGACCTCTGCGGGCGTGCGTACAACGAGATCACGCACATGGGCGCCCACGACTCGGCCTTTCTCCGGGACGCCAGCACGGACAACTCGATCGCCGGCAACCAGTACTTCAACGCCACAGTCGCGCTGGATGCCGGCATCCGGCTGCTGCAGGCCCAGGTCCACAACAAGAACGGCGCCATCGAGCTGTGCCACACGTCTTGCGACCTGCTCGACGCCGGCACGCTCGAGGCCTGGCTCGGAGGCATCAAGACGTGGATGGACGGCCACCCGAACGAGGTGGTGACGCTGCTCCTCGTCAACTCGGACAACAGGGCCGCGGCCGACTTCGGCGCCGTCTTCGCCGGCGCCGGCCTCGACAAGTACGGGTACGTGCCCACGTCCGGGGGCAGCGAGTGGCCGACGCTGCAGGACATGATCAGCTTGGGCAAGCGGCTCGTGACGTTTGTGGCGTCGATCACGCCCAGCCCGTCGTACCCGTACCTGCTCAACGAGTTCGACCACGTGTTCGAGACGGCCTTCGGCGTGACGGACACCGCGGCCTTCAACTGCACGCTGGACCGGCCGGCGTCGCAGAGCTCGGCGTCGGCGGCCCTGTCCGCGGGGCTCCTGCCGCTCATCAACCACTTCCTCGACAGCCCGCTCGGGTCCTCCGCCTCGCTGCCCGACGCCGACGCCGCGCCCGCCACCAACAGCCCCCGCATGAGCCCCCTCGGCAGCCTCGGCCTGCACGCCCAGACGTGCCGCGGCCAGTGGGGCGGCGCCCGGCCCACCTTCGTCCTCGTCGACTTCTTCAACGAGGGCCCCGCCGTCGCCACCGCCGACGACATCAACGGCGTCTCCCAGCCCGTCGGCCGCTCTACCGCCGTTATCGACGCTGCTAAGGACGCTGCCTCCACGTCGACGGGTGCTAAGGTCGTCGCGGCGCAGCGCCAGAACCATGGTCTTGGTACCGGCGCGCTTGTTGCGTTTCTCGTCGCTTCGCTGGTCTTGGTGTAAAGAGGGGCAAACATCCAGGGCCTAGAGTCATGCCCTTTCTTTTGGATTAATTGCTGTTTTTGTGTTTTTGTGGGATGGATAGATGCATTAGCGAAGGCGTTTTGGTTTGGCACTTTTGAGGGGGGGGGGTCTAAAATGCGCTATATAGGTGGTGTAAGAATATGCGTCGACATGTCACGCATGGCAACGGCCATGTTTGCATTTCGGAAATGTAGAGAAGGAAACCACAGCGGAATCTGTGGGCCGAAAGGAAACGTGCTCCAGCGCGAGTTGGCAGATTAGAATGCCCAGCGTGTATAGTATAGGTTAGATACCTTTGTGTTAGGTAGGTATCACATAGATCATATACCACATAGATCCTCATAAGCTTTGGAGATAATGCCATCAGTGGTGATTTCAACTACTTGCTCGGCCTTGTATTGGCCGTCAGAGTTACACGTAACTCACATTACACGTAACTCACATCGGTCATGTCACATACCTTTGGGACTTTCAGATCGGTAGGTAGTCAGGATATATACGTGAATCATGAACTCTTGCAAGTCAACTCAAGATTTTTCGTACGTCAGAAAATGCAAAACCGGAAACCAATATTATTATATGGGGTATCTCCTTAGACAAATGATTTCCCTGTATGCCACGCGCTTCCCCCGCGATCCCAGTACACGACGATGACGAGAGTGAGGCCAAGAGCAAGGCCACAGAGGCCGGATCTGTTTGTAGTTGATGACTTAACCACTGCCTACTCCGTCGTCTCCTGCCCGCCTATCCAGAGCAAGGCCAGTAGCCGTCTCACGAAGCGGCGTTGCCGTTCGGTGCGTCCTCCATCGCGACGTCGTCTCCCGCGGCCGCACCATTTCCGTCGACTCCGTTGGTCTCCTTCGCGTCACCGTATATGAACGCCTCGAGTGATTTGTACGCCTCCTCCGTGTCGCCGTTGGTAATGGTAGCATCGTACTTCCCCTCCGAAGACTTTGCGTCCTCTACGTCTTCCTCGGCGGACTTTAGCGCGCTCTGGATGTCTTCTTCCGACATGCCCGCCTTCTTTAAGCGAGCCTCGAGCTCCTCGGTAGTGGGTGGCGATATGAATACGAAACGCGCACCGTAGCCGTTGTCTTCGGCCAATTGGGCACCCTAACTAAGTGTTAGAAGATTTCCGTTCGCGCCGTGTGGATATTCCTAGACTTACCTCGCGATCCAATTCCATGATGGGTACTTTTCCTGATTCTTCCAGACCTTGGGCTATTGTTCGACTCGACCCATAGTAAGAACCATCTCGGAGACAATGCTCGACGAAATAGTCTCCGTCCAGTATGGTGTTGAACGCCTTTTCGTCCACGAAGTAGAAGTCTTGCCCTTCGACTTCGCCATCTTTGGGACTTCGAGTGGTATGCCGGACGACCTTTCCAAATACGTCCTTTCGTCTCTCCAGGAGCATCGAGGCTAATGTGGATTTGCCGACTTTGTTCGGCCCCGTCAGAACGATTGGTCGTCTATCTTCCGGAGCCTGGCCTTCCCCGACCTCTTCGCTTTCGACAATCTCCTGAGTTGGGTGATCCTGAAAGATAGCATCAACCTTTTGCCAATCGTCGACCTTGTCGAAGGTGGCGAGCTTCGATCTCCGAGCGATTCTGAGTGCTCTCCAAGTCTTGCTAGCTTTGGCCTCGAGTATCTCAGATTTCTCTTTTTCGTTTTTCGCGAAGTCGAGATCTAGGTCGTCTGTTTCTATCTTCTTTTTGAAGCCATCAAGGTCGGGCAGTTTCCATCTTTCTGGATCCTTGAGCTTCTCCATGACCGATTCACTGTCTTCTTCTTTCAGGAAGTTAAGAGACAGCGAACCCATCGGCGCACCCCGTAGCCTCTTGTTGGTGGCCATGCGCTTGGCGCTGGCTTTCGCTTCGTTGAAGTCGGCCGGGGAGACCGGATCTCGTTTGATGGGCGGGCAGCTTTCGACCTTCCAACGTACCCAGTTCTTGTCCCTGGAGATGACGCTCTCAACCACGCGGAAGAAGAAGTATCCATCATTCTCGGCTTGGATATAGCCGGTGATTCGCTCTTTCATAGCTCTGGCCCATTTCGTCTATGAAATATGGTTAGTTGGGGTGCTTGTGGCGTTCCTTTCTTCACGACTTACGTCTTCATCCCCTAGCTTTTGGTCCCCGTAGATGACAGATCTGTTTTGCGACCTTATATTGGCAAGCTTTGCTTTGGCCTGGGGCGTGAGAGACAGGAGGAAATCGAGAACGATGAACGCTTGTATGAGTATGTGGCGTCTGAAGTAGAGATCGCCTATCTATACGGAACAGTCAGATCATGACGTGCAGCTTTTTAAATATAATATGGAACGAACCTCGAGGTCGAACAGCTCTCTGCTCGTGAGATATTTGGGGTTGTTGGTACTGCTACGAAGGTCGTCGTCTATTTCAGGGTGCTTTCTCTTCTGGGGATTGGTCTTGCTCTCATCGGAGCCCTTCGCGCTCCTCTGGAGTTTGTCGACGGCCTCAAACGCGGAGATGGTTGCCTCTAAGCCAGCCTTAAACTTGGCAAGTTGTGCAGAGTCAAAGAGCGCAGTAGGTTGACTGAACTGATGCTGGAGTGACCAGAAGATGGGATATAGCGCGTTAGTATTAAGAGGCTTCTCAGGCGCCGGTTTGTTTTTGGCGTCGAAAGAAACGGCTTTTGTTGTAGATTTGGTCTCCTCCTTGGCGTCTTTGGTGTCTTTGGCATCCTTGGCAGAGTCGAGTTCTGAATCTATAACCATCTTGTCGGCCGAGTCATCCTGTTCGGCAGGCGTCTCCTCATACGTCGTGATATTCTCGACATGATATTCTCCTCGCAGGTTTACCGAGCTCCTGTCTCCAAGTGGGAAGCACTGAAACATGAAGATGAAGACTCGACCGCAGAAAGCCGTGTCCTCTGCGCGCGACAAGCGACGCAGCAGATCGTTGCAAGACCTGAGAATGACAAGTTGTTTCGCCTTGAGGTTCTGTGCTGTGGTTTGCTCTCTTCGCGACTCGAGAAAGTCAAAGATCTTGCGGCATCCTTCGTTGGTTTGACTGTCGAGAAGCTCCTCGACCAGCCAGAGAAGCAGGGCGGGGTCGCATTGCTCGCCGTCGGACAATATTGACAGGAAATCGAAGAGATTCCATATTTGGACAAACTCGGGGGAGTCGATTGGTGTCCCAGCCTTATATGGTCAGTAATTATCGACCGTTGCAGGAATTCGGGGTCTCGGTACTGACAACTAAGCCGCTGAAGACATTGCGTGCAGCTGTTTCGACAACGGCATACTGGCGAGCTTTCTCGGCAGCCAGGCTGTCTGACGTGTAGTCTGGGGAAGCGCACGGGAAGATGGTCGGAAGCTGGGCAAGCAGCTGCTCAAAATCGACTCTGGTGAGAGGAGGCTCGATTGAGGCGGTAGGCTTGACAGATTGCGCATGGCTCAAGGCGTTCTTCAGGAGCGCCGTAAAGGCGTCTACCTGGGGTACTTCGTGATCGACGTGATCGGCTGAAGGCATCGTGAGCCCTGCCGTGAAGGTGAGTCGAGCAGTTGTTTCGACCGTGTGTGAGTTGTAGATGGAGCTGGTTGTAGCTATATTCTATTCGGATTCGACGCAGAAGTTGGATGCGGGAAGAGAGCGTAGCCGATTGAAGAATGAATGATAGCAGAGGATTGAACTGGTCATGTTATAAACATGAGCACGGTATTGAACGAATGTGTTGTTGAGGGAGGAATGTTCAAAGGCGATGATTTTGTCGAAAGGTGAAGTGTTGAAGAGAGAAAGGCTGAGCTTCTGATTGCTTAGGCTAGCTACCTCTAGGCGTGATTTAGCGCTGCGGCTGGGATGATAGTACAGTACAATACTTTGTTTGGGGTACCTGGGTACCTGGATCGGTGGGAACAGCTTGATTCTGCCGCGCTTGACCGCTAAAATTTCCAGTAAACGAGCAGGGATTAGAGTCATCGTGCAGGAATAAAACAGAGGATGCGGATATCTTTGACAGGGGAGTCGCGGTACATACATATATGTACTTAATGTACACCAGGTAATTGAAAAAAAAATTAAGATCCAATCGCCAACGAGCAACCTCCCGTCATCAACATTTCCTACCACGCGACGAGGCTATCGGACTGAGAGAGACCGTGATAGGGATAAGCAAAGAGACGTTTGCGTCACAGCGTGAAAGCTGTGAGGTTGGATCCGAGGTATCAACGAAGCTTCATGCTAGCATTGCCGACGCTGCCAACGCCCTCCCGAGCTCTAACGCTCGCCGCAAATTCTTCGCCAACCAGCCCGCGCGACTGAAGAACCATGCCGCCCGCGAAGAGACCCAAGAGCAACGCCAAGTCCAAGTCGCGCGACGTTGAACCTCGGCCCACCATCGCCGACCTGGAGGGCGAAAGCGAATTCGCCGAGCTTGCGAGAAGACACTGGCTGAAGACCACTCGGCGCGCTACGAAAACCAAGGTCAAGAATGACGTTTTAAAAGGTGCCATCTGGGACGTGCTCGAGAAGAATGGCTTTCCATATAAGTCATTGCTCGTCCTCGAAGGACTACAGACCCTCGAGAGTTACCTTTGGCCAGGGTACTCCGAGGACTCGTCTAATTTCCATGTCCTCCTGATAGCTTTGATGACCAATGTCAAAGCGAGGGAAAAGCTTGAGACGTGGAGCATCTTCGAGGACCGACCCGCTGAGTTCTCCAGTTTCTTTACCCGCGTCCTGTCCATGACTCTTGACCAGACGCTGTCCCTGACGATACGAACACACCTGCTGTGCTTCATCATATACGCCTTCCAGAGTCTCGATTGGGCAAGCGTAAGGAAAGAATGCGCTCCGTTGGTTTCTATAGGCATCTGGCACAACCTTTCGACCGAGTCGAAACGAGAAACCAGGCTTGGTCAAAATCCGCAGCTCAGAAAGGCTTGGAAGGCGGCAGGCAAGAGGTACGAATCGGCCGACGATGCCACCAAAGCTCGGTTGCGGTTCGAGAGAGCCTGGCTCTATACCTTGACGCTGGATTTTCTGCGCCTACTCCACGAGGACAAGAGGAAAGACGAGCACGTTCTCTATTGCGAACGATTCGTCGAGTTCGTTTCCGACATGCTAAGCCAGCTCCCGACGAGACGATATGTCAACACGTTGCTGCAGGATTTGCACATTTTGCCCGCTCTGCAACTTTCTCCAATGTTCAACGACGAAGAAAATTCCTTGCTTCGTGATCAGTACTCTCTATTGAGCCATTACGTGCATTTCACCATCGATGATCAGACGGGAGCACAGCACAGCCCTACGGAAGCATATGACCGGCATTGTGGTCAACTTGCCAAGCTTCAACGAGTAGCTTTGAGACATTTTAAGCAGAAGCTGACAGTATTGGCATTATCAAACTATGGATCTATAGATAAAAGGGGCGAGCTGGAAAGTCTCCTCGAGGTCCTCACAGACGAGGAATTGAAACAGCTCGCCTCTCTGCTCGAGCTCAGGACCGAATATCCGGATACGGTCAATGTCGTGATCGATCGACATTTTCTGCTGGAAGCTCTCTTAACCACATATGAGAAGCGCAAAACATTCCAAGAGGTCACCCGAGACATGAGCATCCTGCCTACCGAGGATAGCCTCTTTGAGGAAGGCCTATTAAGAACAGACAACTACGATGGTTCGAAGCCACTCGCACTCCCTAAACTCAGATTACAATACTTATCTGTGGGCGACTTCCTCTGGAGAGCATTGGTCTTGTACCGCTGCGAGTCCTTCTACGGCATCAGAAAAGACATCGGTGATGCGCTGAAACGGCTGCGACCTGAAGCAAAGCGGCCAGGGGAGACTACCTTCACCGGGTTTTCGAGAATGGCACTGCCCATATCTCGACCGTCTATCTTGGAAGTCGTTCCACCTCTGGTTGGTGATGACAAGCCGTCCGCGGTAAATGCCGAGATCTCGCTCGATGTGCGTCGACTCTCGGACAACATTCGAAAGGACTGGGATTCGCTCCGTCCCGACGATGTCGTGTTCCTTGTTGCAGTAGATGCCTCCATGCCTAAAGCAATCTCCAACGGAGGCAGTCATTCAATTTCCGAGGCGCAGAGACTGGGGCTTGTCTCCGTTCGCGCTGCCGAGGTTGCCCAGATCATGGACGACAAGGGAAAATCGATTAGAGACCCTACTGCTTATTTCAACGGACACCGATCACCGACCAGGAGGGTTCAGCTAAGACTGGATTCAAGAACTTACAAGGAAGACATGAGTCGGGTAGCTAAAGGAAAGCTAGACATCTATGAACGAATCAACCTCGTCGTCCGGCGGAGCGGTAGAGAAAACAACTTTAAACCAGTCTTGGAGTCTATCCGGAGCTTGTGCCTCTCCGAAGTTCCCTTGGCGTCGTGGTTGCATGAGAATTTCCTTGGCTATGGCGACCCTGCCGGTGCGACATACAAACATCTCCCGAATCGGATTGGAAAGTTGGATTTCCGAGACACGTTTCTCGACTGGCAGAATCTCGTCGAGAGCTTACCGGGCAAAACTGTTGAGCCTGGAGACGACGTGACGGAGAGCTTTGGCCCTCCCTACGTGCTTGAGTCGGTAGATAAACCCCCGGAAGAGAAGGTGACCAAGACATCTAAGAAACGACGAAGAGATGCGGAACCTCCTCTCGTCGCTGAGGTCGAGACGTACAAAGTCTCTACCTACAAGCCGCCAAATACTGGGCCATACCCCGTTGACGTCCCGAAACTGAACAGCGTTCGTTTCACACCCGCCCAGATCGATGCTATAATTTCCGGCAGCCAACCTGGTCTCACGGTCATCGTAGGACCCCCTGGAACTGGAAAGACGGACGTTGCGACGCAGGTCATCAACAACATCTATCACAACTTTCCCGAACAGCGCACGCTGCTCATCGCCCACTCCAATCAGGCACTGAACCAACTGTTTGCAAAAATTGTAGCATTAGACATCGACGAACGACATCTCCTTCGACTTGGTCACGGTGAAGAAGATCTCGATACAGATGGAAGCTTCAGCAAACACGGGCGAGTAGAGTCGTTCCTTGATATCAGAGATCGATATCTGGGAGAGGTAAACCGCTTGGCTGCCAGCATAGGCGCCCCTGGCGCTCATGGAAACTCGGCAGAGACTGCTGGGTACTTCAACTCTGTTTACATTCAGCCGGCCTGGACGAAGTTCACCGAATTTGCCAAGGCGGAGAGTTCTTCGGCGGCAGATATCATCCAGGTATTCCCATTCCACAGCTACTTCGCCAATGCCCCTCAGCCTTTGTTTCCTGCGGATGGTGACCGAGCAGCGGTTCTGGATGTTGCAAATGGCTGCTATCACCACATATCGAAAATGTTTTCCGAGTTAGAGGACGTCTTGCCATTTGAGATTTTACGACGAGACCGAGACAAGGCCAATTATCTCCTAACCAATGAAGCTCGCATCATTGCCATGACCTCGACCCATGCCGCTATGCGTCGTACCGAGATAGCCTCGCTCGGCTTCCACTACGACAATGTGATAATGGAGGAAGCTGCGCAAGTCACCGAGGTTGAGAGCTTCATTCCTCTGGCCATGCAGAAACCCAAAGATGGCCAGATGGCACTGCAGAGAGTTGTCCTCTGCGGTGACCATTATCAGAACTCTCCCGTCATACAGAATCTAGCCTTTAGACACTACGCCAACCTCGAGCAATCTCTGTTTTCCCGCTTCGTGCGTCTGGGAATACCAGTCATCACGCTAGACCAACAAGGTCGTGCACGCCCATCCATAGCCGCGCTGTACCAGTGGAGATACCCCAACCTTGGAAACCTGCCGCACGTCGAGAGCCTGGAGGAGTTCCAAACAGCCAATGCCGGGTTCAAATATGACTATCAGTTCATTAACGTTGCAGATTACAAGGGCCGAGGCGAGGTAGAGCCGACTCCTCACTTCATCCAAAATCTGGGCGAGGCGGAATATGCCGTAGCAATATACCAGTATATGCGACTCCTGGGATATCCAGCCTCTAAGATCACCATCCTTGCTACGTACGCTGGCCAGCGTGCGCTTATCAAGGATGTGCTATCTCACCGGTGTGCGAAGAATGCCATATTCGGGCTGCCCAAGATTGTGACGACGGTTGACAAGTACCAAGGCGAACAGAATGACTGTGAGTAAACTCCAATTTGATATGTCTTAAAAAGGTCAAGTCTAACTGCCAACCCTAACGTATAGATATCATTCTCTCGCTTACGCGGACATCGAGGGTTGGCTATCTCAGAGACATCCGACGTCTGACAGTGGCGCTCTCTCGTGCACGACTGGGCTTATATATCCTGGGGCGGAGAGAGATTTTCGAAGCATGCTACGAACTTCGTCCGGCTTTCGAGCTGCTACTTCAACGACCTGACAAGCTCACCCTCGCAACCGGCGAGATGTGGCCTACGGACCGCAGCCAGACGCAAGAGGACGGGATCGCGGTGCCCGGAGAGGCGGTGATGGAAGGTGTAGAGCATCTAGGTCAGTTCGTCTACGAGATGACAAGAACAAAAGTCGAGCAGCTACGCGTAGAAAGTGGTGGACAGGCAGGGTCTGCAGAACCGGCGGACCAGATGCTGCAGCCAATCACCGAGGAGGACGAGGTTGGGTATGTCGGCGCGAGCGACGGAGACGGCGCCGAAGACGTCATGGCTGGCGACGGGGCCGAAGCCTCGGGGGCGTAATTTGATAAGTGGGAAAAGAGAAATACCCCGAAAGTCGATTGCCGGCAAGGTTTTCAAAGCAATGTGACGTAGAAAACATGTATGCTACTTAACCAAGCCTGGCACGGAAGCATGAGGAACGGTGGCCGCTGTGCTTCTAATTGGAAGAAATTCGCAAGACGAGCCAAGATTGCGATTTTTAGAATCATAAAGGGGCAAGACGCCGACCTACGCGACACAGTACTTTGTTATACGCCTACCTTCTACCTATCTCATACGTATCTCGATACCCAGTAGGCCTTGTAGGCTAAGGCTCAGCTTACAAGTAGGTAGCTCGGTCAGGACGACCAGACGACGTGGAAACGAGTCCGAAGCTGCTATGTTATGTTACACGCCTCGCTTCTCCAAACGTGCCCTACCCCCCTCCCTCTCTGTTGTCTACCATTTCCTCGCATATGGAGTTGTGCCCCTAGGGTTAGGTTTACTCGAGAGACACTCAAAGGGTTCTAGAAGCCCGCGTCCTTCTGACGTATCAATGATTGTCCATTTATCCATTAGGATTAGGGCTGTGATGGGTCCATCCTGGGGTGGCTCTGGTTCCGCCAATCCCACGCACTGGTAGGTCATCGTTGGGGTTTCCTTTTTTTTTTTCTTCTCATTTTTCTTTTAATAGCAGTTTGATAGGCAAGCCGGGTGAGATACTCTATTGCACGTATACATAGTACCTAAAATACATGTACGTAGCTGACACATGCGCACCAGCAGACAAGATGAGAGTATGGCATATTTGGGGGGCAACTGGTAAAAAAGAAATTTAAAAAAAAAAAAAAAGGGAGAGAGAGATTATAATGGTAAATCAGCCTCGCTAATCGATAGGAGTATATCACATGTGTTGTACCTATTTGAGAAGCATGTTCCAGCTCTGAGAGAGGGGTTGCAAGAGGCTCTGTGGCGTGTGGTATAGTCGATTCCTTCGCTCGTCTTGGGCTTGGAGAGTGGGCAAGCAGGCAAGGTGGGCGTGGGGCTTGGTCCATGTCACGCCACTATCCTTTTCTCATCTCATATCTAATCCATAATACCTGAGTAGACTTTTTTCTCTCGGATTTTCCGCTGTAGAGACCGAGCCAACGGGAGGGGCTCGAGGGGCTCGAGGGGGGTTCGTTCGCTCGGATTTGCGTCATCTTAGGCTACGGCATGTAAAACTTGTGAGTCAAACCCCTTGTTGCTAAATGGAGCTGCGCAGATGACCTGTCGTGCTAATGCAC
Organism: Hypoxylon sp. FL1284; assembly: GCA_022432365.1. Lineage (NCBI taxonomy): Eukaryota > Fungi > Ascomycota > Sordariomycetes > Xylariales > Hypoxylaceae > Hypoxylon > Hypoxylon sp. FL1284. The sequence continues at coordinate 1,781,345 of JAJJXE010000002.1, forward strand.
GTCTGCTGCAGAGACGACATTTGCTGGTAAGAGAGGGAACAGAAAAAAATAAAATTTCATCAGGAATCTGGGCGAGCTAGGTTTGGAGGCTCTCGACGGCGCTCTATCAGCTTGGAGAAGGTTGCGTTTGCCACCAATAAATAAAAGCTGAGGTACTATGTAGTATATCAGGCGGCAGTCAAGTGGCTTTCGCCTAGGGAATTGTCGTAAATATAGCATGTAATAACCTAGAGATGTGACAAATCTTACTATAACGGTTTTTCTACCTACAGTTTAGGTAGATGCCGAATAGGGGTTCTGCGTTCTAGATGAGCGAATTACTCCGTTTAACCGTCCGTAGCTGCTCGGAACAGGGAATTCAGACTGCGGCCGACTGCGTATACTTACCAAGATGGGCGAATTCGCGGAGAGATATCATATATGTAGCTCAAGGCATGTTCAAGGGCGGGAAAGGGAAGAGTAATGTCCGCTATGTATCTATCGTATTCCGCCTCTGCAAAATGCAACACGTGAAGCCGGTGGCAGGTAGGCAGACACGACGCTTGCAGGGCACTATTGCTACTTACTCAAGTCCATGCGAGTAATTAGCGAGGCCGAGATTTATTAAATTTTCATGCCGTAGCGGTGGACATAAAAAAGGTTCTAAAGGACATGCATGTACCGAAGATTAGGGCAGCGAGGCATATCGAGCGAAGGTTATTCTAGAATGAACTGAGACGGGCGAGACAGAATCCAGTACCGACCCCGGCAGCCGGCTTCCTCTTCTTTTCTGTTCTTTTCTTCCTTGCTCTTGACATTTCCACTGGGGAAACTCAAGTAGGCAGGTGGTTGCGGGCATATGCACATTGTAGTTGTTCGGATTCCTTGCCTGGCTCTTTGATAATACAAGACTCGGACTTAGGAGACAAGACAAAGGGTAGGCGAGGTAGATTCCCGGAGCGTGTCCACCTTGCCGGTAACAAGAAACAGAACTATACCTAAATATGTACCTAGGTACATATATTGTACAGCGTCCGAAGGGGGCAAAGGCTGGTTACCTGAGGATACCGCATGTACAATTGTGGCATCTCCACGTATCTCGTACGTGAGGCATTGTAAGATCAAGCTCGCAAACAATGCACCCGGGCATCCATCACGCTCCAGCATGTCGGGCCAATCTCCTTCAGCGCTGGGCGTTGGTGCCTGACGGCACAGAGAGTTGTCGCGACAAGACTTATATTGTGGGAGGTGAGAGGTTGATATCATCATTCGTGCAAGGAGTTTGGGCCACGGGCCATCCACGTAAGAAATCGCCGCCGAGGTGAGTCGAGGATAGAAGAGTGCCAAGACGGAAAAGAATTAGCATATTGTTGGTGAGTCGGGCATGCTGAAGAAAGGCAATTCTTTCGGCGACAGGATTGTACCTAATAGACCTACTCTATTAGGGGCCCTCTTAGGGGGGCCTCTTAGGGGTCTATGCGCTGCTACCGTGGAAACATGTACTGTCATCTTGCAAAGTGTGTTCTAGCGTTGCTAGACGCTGTGGTGCTCGGTAACAACACTGCAACAACAGTTAAGAGGCACGTAGGGTAGGCCAGTACCTAACCTAGGGCACCAAAGTTGAATTGCCCACCAGAAAAGGTTTAGGTTAGGTTAGCAGGTACATACTTAGTAGGTACATGTCGGTGATGACTGTGTGCGGTTGTGCGCCCCGTACGCCCAGTGCGCCCGGCCTAGCAGTCCGTAGAGCGTAGCAGTGCGAGGTGGCGTGTGCGTACCAGGTATTGTAGGTACCTTGGGCGGTACCTCAAGCCTAAGGGTGTGGTGTGTGGGTGTGGGTAACGGGCGTGTGTGGTGGTCTGAGATAGGCCCAGCAGAGGCCCAGCAGAGGCCCAGCAGAGGCCCCCAGTCGCAAAACCTGGGGCAAGCCTTACTTTTCTCCCCTTCCCAAAAAATTTCCCATCGTAATTTTTTTTTTTTTTTACTCTTGCACCACCCTTTTTTTGATCCTAGATCAACCAGCACAACCTCAGGATACCCTTTCTGCAGGTTGTTATTTTTCCCCTCGAAGACTCTCCATCGAGGCCGGACATTTGTATTTCTCTGAATTTTCTTTTCCAGAGGATACATCTCTCCGCTCAATTAATCTCTCTCCGCAACACTGCCTGACCTTCCAGGTAGATACGAGTCCCGCGCGCGCACCAGTTCGTAAAGGATCACATCATCAGGTTTCTCTCTACTTCTCGCGATCTCGGCCGTTGCCAGTCATCCGAGACTACAACCCTTTACGAGGTCTTAGATAATTTGTTCGCGACGACACTCTTTTTCATCATTCCGCCAACAGATACCCCATTCGCCCTCTACTCTTCCGCCGCTCTCGCAAGCAGGTGCAAGCTTCGCCATCGATCTTGCCTTTCCTGCTTCTGGGCGACCAAAGAAAAAGGCGGCGACCCGACCTACACCCTAATTTAATTGACAACTTCCCATCTCGACCCTCCGAGATTACCGTCATTCACTTCGACAGTCCACGCGGCCTGATCTGCTCCTGCACTTTTTAAAGTTCGGATTTGACATCCGATTACTACATAACGCTTTAAGCGTACGATTCCCTCTTTTCTTTCCGACACACGAGCGCGAAAGAAGAAAAACCTGCCAACAGCGCAGAACAAGAGAAGCGGAAGAACAACACCAGCAACACATCAACACACACGTAAGACCAGCTCTAGTAGCATCGATCTTTGTTACTTATGACTTCGTCTGTTGCGCACCAAAACCAAACCACGGCGTCGAACACCTCCGCGGCCGCCTCGGCTCCGTCGTACGCTTCTGCTGCCGGCGCATCAAAGAAGCCATCCTCGACGCCTGTGGTAGCTACCGGCTCCACTCCTCCCGTCGTTGCTGCTGGCTCTTCGGCTTCTACACCGCACCATGCGAAGTCGTCTTCTGTAACGCCCCTCAACGGCCGCGCTAACATCATGCCTGCCATCCCAGCAGTCCCTACCGTTGCGCACGGCACATCCAACCTGAACGGTGCCGACCACAGCCGAAAGAGCTCCGTCACCATGAGCGCCAACGGCCCCAACAGCTATTCCGCCAATGGCGGTCCCGCAGGTGGAAAGGCCGGCATCCAATTCGGGTTTCAAGACTCGCCCGCTGTTTCGCACAGCTCTCCCCAGATCGGATCCCCTCCGGTCCCTATCCCGGACAGCAACCCCCGGGTGACCTCACCGCAGAACTCCCCTTCTCCTATCCCTATCCCTCAGCCCTCTGCCAGCGGTGGACGGCCCCCGTCGAGCACCGCGCAACAGGGTATGACTTTTGGCAGCTTTGGTGGCGATAACGAGGTAAGCATCACCTATGAATATCTCGAGAGCCGTTGGAGACGGCCCTGAGCTTATCGCTAACTCTGTACAGCGTTCCCATATGCGAGCTGCTTCGGTGTCTCAGGATCCGGGTTTGGGAGCACAGCATTCCCCTCACATGAGACGAGGCTCGAATGTCAGCGACATGAGCAACCAGGCTGGTCCTCCTCAGATGGGACGAGGTTTCCCGCCCGCCGGTCGCGGCCGGGGATTCACCAACAACTCGTACAATCCACCCATGGGATACCCTCCTAACTACGGCCGCGGCCCTCCTAACCCCGGACGAGGCGGCATGCCTAACTTTGGCAACAACCGCCAGCAGCAGTTTGGCACTCCGCCGCCGCACAACCGAAGTCCCGCCCTTCAGCCGGCGATGCCACAGCCGCCGAACATGGGCGCGCCTGGCATGCAACCACAGTTCTTCTACCCACCTCCTAACATGGGAGCACAGGTTCCACAAGTATATCCCCCCCAACTTCCCCATTTCAATCACGATCGCCCGCACTTCGGCGCTGGCAAGAAGGCAAACCGTCGGGAGGGCGAAAAGTTTTCGAACCAGCACGGAGGAACAGGCTCTTTCAACAATGAGTGCCCTCTTGACTTCACACAGAAGTCTCGACGCTTTAGTAGGCGTCCAGAGCAGAAATTCATCGCGAACGGCTCGCAACGTCGTGGTTCAACCCCGATCGACAAGATGCAGACGCCACGCATCGCCGAACCTCCTCTGTTCCCCTTACAGCAGCCTTTCCCCGTCGTTCCTTCTTGTCCGCCTAACAATGGACAGAACAATCTCTCGATTGAGGGTAACTCTTGCGACCGGTTGCTGACTAGTACAAATCCACAGAATTACTACGGTCACTATGACCCTAACATGCGCCCAGGCATGCCAGGCTTCCCGATGTACCCAATGATGCATGGACAGGGCCAGTCTCCTGTACCTGCTTACCAGCAGCCTTACAACCCGGGCCCCTACAACCCCCAGGGAGGCCAACCCATGTCTCGTAACTCTTCACAGGTATCGACGGACCATCGACCCGCGTCGAGCGCTAGCCAGAGTCAGGCACCAGCTGTCGCTCAAGGTACCCCCCAGCTTCAACATGCCCAGACCAAACCAGCTGTTGTCTCGTCTCCCCAGTTCACTCGCCCTAAGAAGGGCGCGGCAATCACAATTAAGAACGCAGCCGGAGAAACGGTTGACTTCAACAACCTAAGAGCACCGGCTTCCCCCGTTTCGGCCGTCCAACAGTCCAAGACGCCTCCGGTCATCGCGTCCACCCCGACCCCGCCGCCCAAGTCGCAGACGCCGAAAGCTCCTGCGCCGACACATTCCCGAGCTGAGAGTACCAGCAACTCCAAGACGGCCGAAGAGGTACGGAACGAGTTCAAGGAGAAGATGAAGCAGGCGGCAAGCGCAGACAAGGCTAAGGAAGACGAAGCCGCCAAGGCAGCTGCTGAAAAGGCCAAGGAAGATGAGCGGTTGAAGGCGGAGCAAAAGGCACACGAGGAGGCAAAGACCGCCGAAGAGGCAAAGGCGCGGAAAGAAGCCGAAGAAAAGGAGAAGGCTGAGCGTGAAGCAGCCGCGGCGGCCCCCAAGAAAGAGGAAGCTGCTAAGCCTGCCGAGGAGCCTACCGAGGAGGAACTCGACCGCATCATCCGGGAAATGGAAGAGGAAGACGCGAGGCGCGAGAAGGAGGAGGCAGAGCGCCAGGCCAAGATCGAGGCTGAGAAAGCCGCCAAGAAGAAGGCCGAGGAGGCCTCTCGGCTTGCAAATGCCGCTGATAATGATCGTAAGCTTCGCGAAGCTGAGGCTGAAATGGAACGACTAGAGGATGAAAAGGCGCGTCGCCGCGGAGAAAACGCGTCGGTCCAAGATCTTCTCAAGAACGGTTCCGAGAAGAAGGCGGAGAAGGCGGACACTCCCTCAGCGGGTGAAGCTGCTGCGAAGATGGCGAAGCTGTCTCTCAACGAAAAGCCGTCTACTCCAACTGGCGTTGGCGCGAAGTCGACAACAAGCGGCCGTAATAACAAGCCGGCTGCCCTGAACCTCGCCCCCATCAACACAAAGTCTGTTGAGCCTCCGCAGCCTAGTGCCGCTCTTCAGTCGCTCAAGACTGCCAGGCTTCTGGGTTCTAGTTCCATCAAGGCGGACTTGTACCCGGCTGGAATCAACTCTCCAAACCCGGCGTTGAACACTGCAGTTGCCAAGAAGGGAACCTCATTCAAGTACGATCCTACGTTCTTGCTCCAGTTCCAGAAGGTTTTCACCGAGCAGCCCTCGGTCGATTTCCACCAACAGGTGAAGACCCTTATCGGCGACAACGATGGTGGACGATCGGCGTCTGTTCGAACGCCCGCTGGCGGTTCCGGTCGACAGAACTCTAGGACAGGCGCCCCTGGCCCCGTCGGTTTCGGTAGCTTCCATGTTGCTCCCGGTGGCCGAACATTGCCTCCCGGAACTACTTCGGCAGAACGATTCTACATGAGTGAAAAGTCGACGTCGCGACCGTCAGTTGCCCCCATTGCTAGCTTCCGCGGAGCCTTCCCGGGTGGCAACCCAATGGCCCGAACGCCGTCGAGCTCAAACATGAGCATGCCCCATTCGCCGCGACAGGGCAGCCGCCGCAATGCCAGCAAACAGAACACGTTTAATGCCAAGGTGGAAGCACAGGCAGCTAAGACTATGCCTCTCACCCAAGGCATGAAGATCGAAGCGTTGGGTACCTCGTCGTCCGGCTGGAAGCCCACCAGTATTGGCAAGGGAGCATCGGCTGCTGCCGCTGGCGCAAACGCGCTGCTCGATCCCTCGATGGTTCAGCGGAAGGTTAAGGCTGCCTTGAACAAGATGACACCCGAAAATTTCGAGAGGATCTCAGACCAGATCCTACAAATTGCAGCGCAGTCCAAGGATGAGACAGACGGCAGGACTCTTCGACAGGTGATCCAACTCACTTTTGAGAAGGCTACGGACGAAGCGCACTGGGCGTCCATGTATGCAAAATTCTGCAAGAAGATGCTGGAAACCATGAGCGCCGAGGTCCGTGATGAGAACATCAGAGACAAGACCGGCCAGGTCGTCAGCGGCGGCGCGTTGTTCCGGAAGTACCTCCTCAACCGGTGCCAGGAAGAATTCGAGCGTGGCTGGAAGGTAGCTCTCCCGGAGCCGAAGGAAGGCGAGGACAAGAAGGCTGCCGAAGCTACTATGCTGTCCGACGAGTACTACGTGGCCGCGGCTGCCAAAAGACGTGGGCTTGGATTGGTCCAGTTCATTGGTGAATTGTACAAGCTGGGCATGCTCACGGAGCGCATCATGCACGAATGTGTCCGGAAATTGGTCGACTACCAAGGCGTTCCTGACGAAGCCGAGGTTGAGTCTCTGTCCAAGTTGCTCCGAACCATCGGAGCCAACCTGGATGCTACCGATAAGGGCAGAGTCATGATGGATGCCTACTTTGCGAGGATCCAGGGCATGATTGATCTTCCGGACCTTCCTAGCCGCCTTCAGTTTATGCTGATGGACGTGGTCGATCTGCGAAAGGCAGCGTGGGTGTCCAAGGAGGCCAACAAGGGCCCCAAGACACTCGAGGAGGTTCGTGCCGAGGCAGAGGCACAAGCAGCACAGAAGGCGGCCGAAGCCGCACGCGGCAACCAGAGAGGCGGCGGAGGTGGTCCAGGCGGTCGATCCCAGATGGGTCGGGGCGATGCCAGGAACTTCTCGGGCTACGCGCAGCAAGCGCAGAACAACCAGGTCGGTATGGATGACCTGCGTCGTCTCAAGGGCAATGCCAGCCGTACCTCGAGCGGCCACGTCACGTTGGGACCCATGTCGATGCTTAGTTCTCGCAGCAACAGCGGCCGTCGCCTAGGCCCCGGCACGTCGCTGAGCAGAGGAGCTGAAGATTCAGCAGCTTCTTCCAGAACCGGAACTCCTCCGGTGAGAGAGGCGCCAAGCAGCACGAATTCGTTCGGGTAAGTTCTGTCCTGATGGTTGTCGGTAAGCTGGATGGATGGATGGATGTGATTGCTAACCTGACTGTGTACTTAGTCTACTTGCCAACATGGACTCGGACCATCCGGCCTCGCCTCCGTCGACAGCTGCGTCGCCTGCTCTAGCGAAGGTGGTACCAGACACGACGGCGAAGCCGGAGAAGGGCAGCAGCTGAATTCTCCGGTTTCCAAGATGAGACATGTCCCGGCATTTGCGGTTGCATCGTTGTGCATAGATTAGGACACGGAACTACTACTGCGTTGCATTTACGGGGGGTTAAAAATGTGTCTCCAAAAGTTTCAGGTTTCTTTCCGTCATTATCATGATACCTCGCGCCGATAGACGTACTCTTTTCACGACCTGTCACCAACAAGACGACATTTTCCCCGAATTCTCTCTTAATTCCCCAAAGACTGTGTTTCTTTATGTCTTCTTCCGCCTGCGGTGACGCGAGATAAGTCGCCGGGGCCGAAGGAAATTTCATAATGAGTGTTGCATTCCAGTAACATGGCACTTCTCGCTGCCTCATTTCGGAACAGCAGAGTACCTGGCGACGGCACTGGTGCAGAGTGCGAAGGCCAGGGGAGGGTAGCAAATAAAGGGCAGGAGTACCGCGAGCGGCTACGGCAGGGGGGGTTCGGAGGAACGAGCCGCGTAGGCGATATTCGGTCAGGGAGCTGGAAGGGGGAGCGCGGCACGGAAACCAAAGGGAACTTGGTTGTGTATTCATGATTTGCATTTGGGCTTTGTTAACGGCTGATCCACTGACTCCTCGCTCGCGCGTGTGTTTGCAAGATGGCAAGCAGTCATCGCTGCTACCGGTTTCCTTGAAGGAGGTACGTGTTGGACGACGGCATACGAAGAGAGCTCGACAACAAGGCCAAGATAGACGCGGGGCGGTACACGCAGGACAGACAGACACATGGACAAATTGGAGGGAGAGTCGGTCGGCTTCGCCATCCGCTCCAGCGCGTACCGCGGAACCCTAATCCTTAGACAGCAGAGTCAGTGGCAGCCAGCGCAGAAAAAAAAAAACTGATATAACGAACGACCTCTCGTGCCTAGTGATTCCTTTGTGCTTGTATGTGATGACATTATGCTCTTATAAAATACTGCTCAGTTTGCCCAACGTAAATATTTTGCCCTAGTAAGACAGTGAGAGGCAAGGTGATGACGTGGAACGAAAAGGGGATTTGAGGCCAAGACGTGATAAGTCAAATTGTCTCAGAAGTAGAACACCTGACTCCCTATTCCGATGTGTCAATAGGTCTACAGCGCTGGCAGGTCTACGACTTGCCAGATTCATACCCAGAGGTAGGTAGGCAATTCAAATCACAGAGCGAGACAGATACTAGGTATTTTCGTAAACTAATTCTGATCCATTATCGAAGCGCAAAAGCACCACGGCTATTTCTCTGTTTTGCATGTACACTTTCAGCTCGTGCGTTACCTATTAACCCCCTCCCTACCCTGTCCATTAAACGACCGGAACTCCTCGAGACCGCTATGACTTGACTTTGATGATGGGTGAACTGATGAAAAACGACTCATACAAGACCTCTCCTCTCCACTCCCTCCCCCTCTTTCCCGTAATCTTTCTCCCTTCTCTTCCCCCCTCCTAGCAATAAGCCAACCTCACGCGGCGACGAACCCGAGCTTGCCGAAGAGGGTATCCATGGCAACCCAGCGGCGACCGCACTTGTCGAGGTAGCGGTCGACGACGGCCTTGACGGTGGCGAAGCGAACGCGGTTGTGCTCCGCGAGGGCGAGGACGGCGTCGCGCTGAGCGGGGGCGAGGGCGCCGGCGTTGGCGGAGCCGCCGAGGCCGGGGGCGCCCGAGGCGGCGCGGTCGCGGGCGCGGTCGACGTCGAACAGCGAGGCCAGGTACACGAGCTGGTTGTAGACGTCGCGCTCCGAGTACTCGTAGCGCATGCGGCCGAGGCAGCCCGACGCGAGCCCGTGCGGGCCCGGGCACCGCGCGCCGTACACCGACATCTGCCGCGTGCGCGCGCCGCACGACGGGTCGTCGCACGCGAGCCAGCCCTCGTAGTAGCGCGCCGTCTGCGTGCGCACCGCCCGCTCCACCTGCGCCACCACCGTCAGGTTCGCCATCGGCGCCTCGCACGCCGCGCACGCGATGCCCTGCGGCGTCACGCGCGCCCGGTCCCGCGACGACGGCTCCGCCACCGCCGACGGCACGAGGCCCTCGAACGGCGTCGAGGCCTTGCACTTGCGGCAGCGCAGCGAGAGCGGCGCGCAGTCGCGGAACCGCACCTCGTCCGGTATCTGCGACTCGAGCGGGTGGATTTCGAGGTCGTTGCCCGAGCCCGACTGGTTGAAGCTCGAGCTGCTCGCGTACCGGCGGATGTCGAGCCCGAGCTGCTCGGCGAGCTGCGATGTTGAAGTGCCCGTGATATTGGCGCAGAGACGCTCCACGGGCGGGAAGATCTGCTTGCCTATGTACCACTCGACGTCCGCCTTGAGGCCTGAGTCGGCCCTCATCACGTCCTGCGGGGTGTAGGACCGCTTGGCGACCGGTTCCGAAGTCGTCTTGCTGTCGCCGGTGACCACGTACGATATGACGTCTCCGCGACGGACGTTCTTACCACAGGCGAGCTCTCGGAGCGCAACCTGAACCTGCGGCATCGAGTCCGCGTTCGGGTATTCCTTTGGCGCCTTGCCCAGTTGCGTGTAGATGATATACTTCTGGATTGGAATGGTGTGCTCCCGCATCTTCTCCGCAATCTCGCGCAGGTACTCGTGTATGCGTTGGACCGACACTTCCGTCTCGTCGCCAGACAGTATCTCGTTGAGGATGCGGGACGAGATCTCCTTTGACAGACCGCAGTATTCTCTGCGCTTCATATCCAGACCCTTGACCTCCATCTTCTCGACAAACTTGCCACCGGGCACCTCAACGAGGTTGACGGCCGCATATTTCTTCTTGGCCTGCAGCAATATCCGTCGGAAGACGTTGTCGATATCGATCTCCAGCAGTCGGTATCTCTCGTTAACCGCCTTCTTGAAGTCTTGGCCGACCTTCAGCGCGTCCGCGACCGATTCTACGTTGGCATTGATCATGACCGAATCCGTATCACCATAAATAACCTGAAGTGACTTGGATTCGGCAAGCTCCTTGGTGCTGCGGAGAATCTCACGACCTTTGAAGGTCGTAAGCACGGCGAGGGGCCTGGCGTAGAAACGAGATTTAGTGTATCCAAGACAGCCATACATAGAGTTGGCCGTCAGTTTCAACGCGAGCTGTTTGATATCCCACGTGGCGAGCTGCTCGGGCGTGGCGTTCTTGTCCTTCATGAGCGACTTGACAGACCGTCGCCGACTAACAAGGGTAGCGATGAGTCTTGGTAATATGCCTTGGTCTTGTTGCGTCGGAACTTCAGGAACCGTGTCTTCCTCGGTAGACTATGCCGGAAATTAGCGACAAGAAAACGTAAGAATACTGATAGTGACCTTACCAGCGAGCTTCGATCGACTGTAGTGAAACAGATGTTGAACTCTTGGATGATGGAAGGATAAAGCGAGTTGAAATCCATAACGAGAACGAACTTGTCATACAGCCCCTTCTCTGGTTCGAAGACGAGACCACCTTTATACTTGTCCTTTTTCTTGCTGTCGGTGGCCTCGTCATTGTTCTCCTCCTCTACCTTGGGTCGGCCCTTGAAGAATTGCTTATCGGGGCAGATGTATTTGTTGCGGTGGAATTCGTGAAGCAAAATATACTCGTTTCGCTCAGCTCGAGTACCTGTCAGTGTTCGAGCCCACGAGTTACCGGCCAGGTTCGTTAGGACCTTCGTCAAGGGTAGCATCTGTGTGCCCAAAGCCAGCGCAGCGATGAAGTAGGTATCCGCTTCCATATGCGTCACATAGTCCATGAGACCTGTCTTCTCTGTTGCCCGAGTCTTCAGAGCAGCGTCGTTGTCGAAGTCCCGCCGACGAGCGCCTTCGCCAAGGTAGATGTTGCACATCTCTGTCAAACTCCACGATTGACACTTGTACATGACAGACTTTCCAGCGTCGTTGGCCAGGTCACACAGAAGACGACCAGACATGAGTTGGCGTTCTGCAAAGACGTTACCGCCAGCTTTTCCTATCGAGGATGGCCATTCTGTCCTACGCATTCTCCCCAGCCGAGACCATGAGGGAGTCTTTTTCTCGCGCAGCCGATTAAGTAGGATGCTGTAGTCGACTCCTTCAAGCTGATGACCGAGGATTACATCAGGGTCGACGCGATCGAGTTGTGCTAGGAAGAATGACAAGATTTCCGATTCTTGCTTCGCCAACTGGGTGAAAGCTTTCTTCCTCCCTGTCGCCAGTTTGTCAAAGCCTATAGGGAACGCAGATCCGCTCGGCCTCATTATTGTGAAGGTTCTCGAGGGGAGCTTCTCCGCGGGAGTCGTGTCGCTCAGCAGTACGTTTTCATAGATACGAGCACTTATCGCCAGTATCTCTTGCTTGTTTTGTTTGGCATTGAAGATAGTCCGCATTGCGACACTCATAAGTGTAAGGGGAGGTGCGTCGAGATTGTCAGAGTCGCTCAAGGAGAATATCGCATCAGGATCATGAACTTGGACTTCGAGTTTAGCGTAGGATGAATTCTTCAGAGCGCCAAAGTCGGCATCTTTGATCTTGAGCCAACACGGGCCCATGATGTTCTTCCATAAGACGAACTGCTCAAATAGGGCAGTGTTGGAACCGAAGACGTGGGAGAATGTCTCTCCCGATGTCTCGGGGGCAACTTGAGGCTCTGGTGAAAACGATGTGAGTACGTGGTTGCAAAAATAGAAGACTCCAAGTTAACTCACTTGTGTAAGGGTATAACAGTTTCATGTACTGTCCCTCTTTGGGAATATCCGGCAGCTCAAAGGCGTATTTCCTGGTACAGGCTTTTATCTTGTACATGTTGACTTTCATCTTGGTCATGATCTCGTCTACTTCGGAGTAGACATCCATCATCTCGACTTCCTCGCTCGTATCCTGGCCGGCTTTCTGGCGGTATTGACGGGGTAGAAAGTACAGCTTCCTCATTATATTGTCGATTTTGACGAAGCAACTCACGTAAGTGCCCGTCTGCTTGTTCAAAACTTTGCCGAACAAGCAGAGAGAGCCGTTGACCTCCGTGTAGTCAGTCCAGAACATATTCAAGCTGCCGTCTTCCTCTATGGCATTCTTGTAGTCCAGCTTCCCCACGACTCTAGATTCGACAGGCGTGCTGACGACGTTCAGTTTGTTTGTGAGATCGTTCCAGGAGGACGAATCGACCGCTGCATCAGGGGCTTTCGCTGGGGATGAACTAGCAGGAGAAGAGTACGGTTCAGGCTTAGCCAGCTTTTTGATAGGCCGTGATGAAGACAGATTTACGCTAGCGGCAGCAATTCCGCCAGCATGAGACACCTCCATCATCTCTTCGTCTTCATCAACGGGCTCGGCCTTGATTTGAATCTTGCGCGCGGCGATGGCGGCTGTTGGAGACGAAGGGAGGGGAGCGGGATCGCTCATAGGGACATCAGCAGCCGGTGGCAGCAGATCATCATCCATTGTAGGAAGCATGTCATCGTCATCGGCAAGTGAATTTTCTGCCTGGGGTGCGGGGGATAACGGTTCGGAGCTAAGTCTCGCTTTCTTGGTGACGGGTTGGCGATTCTCGCGAACCGGAGAAAGGACACGGGCTCGACGCCGTTCAGGAGATCTATATCGCTTTTGGGCCCGCGGCCTTGGCCCGGGTATGTTCGTTTCTACCGCACCAAGGAGGTCTTTGAGGAATCTGTCGTCATCTTCGGTTTTTACAACCTGTAGCTGACATTAGCCCTACATCCTTAAGCGTAGGATGGTGTGTATACCTTTGGTTTGGGTTGAGCGGCGGTTTGACCCTTCATGAAATATTCACTTATGTTGCGGTCGTTCGCGTCCCGCTTAGCCTTTTCCTCGTCTCGTTTTTTCTTTTCTAATTCCAAGTGAGTCTTTCTCTTCGTTTCTCGGGAGTAAGCGTGGACGGGTTGACCGGGGTTGCGGTACCTGACTTGCGAGGCTTTCCTCCCAGCGGCACTTCTTCCTCGCTGTCTGAACCGTAGTTGTGTACTCGGTCCCATTCCTCTCGCCCATCGTCAGCGTAGCCTTCGCCATTGTCGTCAACGACAAAGTCATCCTGGTTCAGACGGTCGCGGACAATCTTCTTGTACTGGTTTTCGTCAACCTCCTCGTATAAATCTCCTTCCTGTTCCACCTCGTAGGACTCGTAGGCCTTCTTGCCTGCAGCACGCGAAGCCTTGAGCTCGGCGAGCTTATTACGCCTGTTGGCTACTTTAGACATCTTCAACGGGAAGATAGAGCGATGTCTACAAAGTATTGCTCGTGTGCAAAGTTGCGAGAGAGGGGGGAGAGTACTGGTGGAGGGATGGAGGGATGGAGGTAGGATGAACCGGTATCGAGTACCAATTAATTACTGATTTTAGGGGCCACTTTAGCGAATTGACGGGTGACGCGACGCGCAAACTCGACTTTCAAACCGCGTTTTCGCGAATCCTTGTCAACAACCCCGGTTATTTACATACATTTGTGGATGTACGAAGGTCTGGGCCAAAAGTTTCGCTCTTTTTTCTAAGTACCCCTCACCGTGGAAAATACAGTGTGCAGGACTGTATTTTCCTCAGATCTCTAGGCACTTGCTTCACTAATCCAGCCCTACATACTCCCTAAAATATAGCTGTCCAGGCTTTAAATCCTTTAACTTGAACACCTAAAACCAAACATTACCTTATAACCATTTCAATTACCTTTATCTTATATAATTTTACGAATAAAATAATTAAAAATACCATTTTTATATACCTAGTTTAAATGGAGATTCCCACGGAAAGTTTTATTATTTAATTTATTATTATATATTAATTAATATGGTAAAGAAAATTGAGAAGATTGATTCTTGCCAATTAGTAAAAAAATATCCCCACACTGTAAAGCGGTATTTGGGTACCTACTTGAAAAAAGGAGCGAAACTTTTGGCCCAGACCTTCGTACCTATGTACTATTCCAGAACGTGGGGCAAGTGAGTATCGTCATTATCGATAAGAATAAATTGGTTTTTTCTTTTCTTTGCGCAGGCGACTATGATGTACTTCTGAAGATCAGGCCTCGACACTCGACATCTCGCCGTCGACCAAGCAAGTAAGCCATGTTTACTTGCAAGGCGTGTCTTCGAAGAGCCTTCGCCAGCATCGCAAGCCACACCAACCAGTCTCTTCACCCCTACAAATATCCCGCGACACTGCCACCGCTCTCCTCCCGCCGACACAAAACCACCTACGCCGAGGCTGGTGCATCCGCCCGAGGTTCACGGCAAGATGAGTCTCGCCAGCCAGACCGCCGGAGCTCCAAGGTCTCGCACTCTCGGCAATGGGCTGCGAAAAAAGAGCTACAATATTTGAACGATCCGTTCCTTGTTGCCCGGTTCGTCCGTCAGACCTTGGGCAACGGCGACTTCGAAAAGGCTGCGTTGGTGACGAGGGGGGCCAGCAAAAATATGAAAGTGGTTGTCAGCTGGAATCATTTGATCGACTACCTGCTCCGAAACGACAGGATACATGCCGCCATCAAGTTGTACAACGACATGAAGAAGCGTGCCCAACTGCCCAATGCCCAGACATTTACCATCATATTCAGGGGCTTGGCTGGCTCATCCCACCCAAAGCTGGCTGTTTCGGAAGCGATTCGCATCTTTAGCCTTATGTTGCACAGCGAAAGCCGCGTAAAGCCAAATACCATACACATGAATGCCGTGTTGCAAGTATGCGCCAAAGCAGGAGATATCGATGCCTTGTTTACCATCGCCGAGCGCGCAAACGACGGTATCCGGGCGCCTAATAATCTTACATACACAACCATCATCAACGCCTTGCGATCTAGCGTCGTCGAGCCTAGGCCCGAGGCTTTGAACGATGTCGAGGCCCGGACGGCCAGGGAGCAAGCAGGGGAGCAAGCAATCCGGCGAGCTAAATCTCTATGGCAGGAGGTGATTTCAAAGTGGAGGGCCGGTTCCCTGATCATTGATGAGGAACTGGTCTGCGCAATGGGAAGAATTCTGCTGATAGGCGGCTATCACGATGCTGACTCTGTGGAGACGCTACTTGAACAAACAATGATGATCCCGCGAGATAAGACAGCAACCGTCAAAGGGCCCAGCGCGAATATGTCGCCGCCGGGCCAGGGAGATAGCCGGAAAGCCAAGGCCCCAGGGGCTCCTGCGATTAGTTACCCAGCTCCGGGCAGTAACTCTCTTTCTATGATCCTTCAGGCCCTCG
Organism: Hypoxylon sp. FL1284; assembly: GCA_022432365.1. Taxonomy (NCBI): domain Eukaryota; kingdom Fungi; phylum Ascomycota; class Sordariomycetes; order Xylariales; family Hypoxylaceae; genus Hypoxylon; species Hypoxylon sp. FL1284. The sequence continues at coordinate 1,796,986 of JAJJXE010000002.1, forward strand.
AACAAACGCGCAAGACGACCAAAGCCGAGCACTACTGGCTCGCTTTCACCAAGGTGCATGGTGTCGTCCCTGATGCGGACAATTGGTATCAACTGCTCATTACATTCCTACGTGGAAAGAATAGTGCCAAGACGGTGCAATATTTGCAGCATCTACCCCCTTCGCAGACGGCCCCTAAAAACTTTCGAACGGCTATGTATACTTGCTTACGAGACAACCTGAATCCTTCCGCCTTCGATCACGCTACTAAGGTCTTGACCATGATGCTTACCAGGTGTCAAACTCCGGATGCACTGACGATGCTATGCTATCTCAAAGTGGCTTACGCCAACAGGCGATTTAGAGAGGAGAACAAGGACGAGCAGGCGGCCACGGCGGCGCTGGGCAAGCAACTAACCAAGGCCCTCAAGAATATCGAGAAGCCGTATTTGATTTTGGAGAAACAGTATCGAAACGATAAACCAAACTCAACCCCGAAGCAGAGGCTTATCACTCTTGCGCGGAAGATGGTCGCCACCTGCGACAGGCTAGTATTTGGCAAGATGGTGCCCCCGGCAGTAGTGGAGGAGTATATCAAGCCAATGCGCAATAGTGTCAACAGGACCACTGTGAGGCATTTCGAACAAATGGCGGAAATTGATCCAAACTACCGCCCACTAGACAAGGACTCGGAAGATGGGGGTTCGGAAGACAAGAATTGGGAAGACGAGGAGGAGTTTACAAGAGGTAGCAAGTCATAAACGATTCTTTAAACTCGCAGCCGAGCGTGTACACCTCCAAAGTGTATCTCTACCTAACCTGAGTGTCTATATATACCTGGGTATGTACCTAGGTAGGTATGCCATGTATTAATAGTTTATGAGACTTCAAATACCCCGTTCCATATCTTGTTCTGCACTCGACTCACCTAGATATAGATAGCATTGTACCCCGGTAATTATCTGCATACATACCTAGGTACCTAGGTATGTATGGTATATACTACATACCTATGCATGCAATACAGGTATATCGACCGCCTACTTCGACCTGCCTGCCTGCTTACACCTAGAGAGCATTATGGAACCCCTCCCCAAGTTTTAACTTCAACCGTCACCCAAGGGACTACCCAGGGTAGGCAAGGTCAAGGGGCTTAGGCGTTTACTTCCCTTTTTCGAAAAGGGTTTACGGACGTCCTTGCTGTGATCGGCCGTGGACGTGGGTAAGAACGACCGGTCAATAGCAGACCATACTTGTCCTCTTCTTCCTGGACTCCTCCTCAACCTTTCTCTTGTCTCGCCATCCACCCAGACCGTCTAGTACACCGATATAGGTTATTCTTGGACACATAAATACGCCGTCCACTACTTGTCACTTATAAGGTTGTATCAGTCTTCACTCGGTTTACCACTCATTATTACGGTCTCTCTCATGATGGGACAGTCCAACTATGGCGGAGACAAGGTTCAGACTTGTGGTTATGGCTCTAGTCCAGACGCGAATCTCTACGAAGATCCAAGCCGTGCCTCGTCGAGCAACCACGACTCCATACGCCACCGCTTTATGCGCAGTCTGGGCCGCAGAGTGTTGATCCCAAAGGACCAAGAAGACGAGGACGGTGAGACAGGCGGAAATGTTGCTTGGAACGGTCATTCCTCTTTTATTCGGAGGAGTATTGGCTCCATCTCGTCGTCCGTCAGAGGCCGCCTCTCGGCGGAAATCTCTTGGAGCAACGACACACGCAGCCCACGCCCGTCCATCATCCGAAAGAGCATCAGCTCCGTGTCCTCGTCTCTCAGGTATCACCGGGCCTCTGCGGACTTTGAACGGGCGAAGTACGCAAATAAACCAAGCCCACCAGTACCACGCACCCTCTCGAGGGCCTCGGAGCTTACGCGTCCTCGAAGGTCTAGTAGTCTTGACCGGCTGTCGTCCCGTGCTGTAAGGAGCGACTCAGTTCCTCAGTTGCCCGCGCTGGAGAGAATATTTACGGACCGTGAAGACGAGAACACACGGCTAGAAGCTGGATGGCCAACACGAGACTGGAGCCATTCGATTATTGATAGCGCAGAAAGCCCCCACGACCTGGAACAGCGGCCTCGTAAGTTCCCATCTGCCTGCCGGGTCAACCCAAAACCTGTATAAGCCTCTTCTCTGTCGAATGAGAATATATCATATTATCCCCCATTCTATATAGTCCCTCTCAATCTGGGATCGCTAACAAAATTAGACGTAGAAGGACCTAATAACCTAACAGAGGGTGGACGTCAAGCTTTGGGCTCTTTCAATGGTGGCCCCTTTTTGGCCCTCACCGATCCTCCCGACACAGCCAGTCTCGAAAGCCGCGCAGATGGCGCAGCGAGAGCCCCAGCAGAGATGCCAACGGTCTTGAACCAGCTCGCTAGCAACAAGAATGAACCTCGCACGTCGAAGGTGCCAGTTGAATGGCTCGATCGTATATTGGAAACGTCGACTGACACGCGGACCTGGAGCACGGAGCGGGGAGTTTATGCTGGCCCGATATATGTGCACGTTCCGCGCAGCGCGAAGCTCAAGAAGTCCCAGCCGAAGAAGAGTTATCCCAACATACGAGATGCAATTATGGACGTATATTCTCGATTCAGGCACTTGTACGCGCCGTTTGCCGCTTTCACAAGCGTCGACCATACTATCCACCTCTTCCCGGCCGAGTTCAAGTTTGATTACACGTCCTGCAGGTTGGGGAAGACGGTATTTTTCGAACTGAAGGAATTCCATGACATTTTTCAAGATTGGAGTGCCCATCAAAACGACCTCCCTTTCAATGAGGAAAACTTCGAAGCGTCGTCGCCCACCGACTGGCTTTCGGATGTGGACGACAAGGTATCGACGAAGGCACCTCGTTCGAAGGACCGTCAAAAAGGGAAAGGGGCATCACGGAAGGTTCCTCAGCTTAAATTGAAGATTCCTCAGCTAAAACGAAAAACAACTCAGCTAAAACTCCGTCAAGAAGGGGCAGGGGAGTCACTGAGAGTTCCTCAGCTGGATGGCGGTCAAGCAGGGGTAGAGGCATCAGTGCAGGCTCCCCAGCCGAAAGACCGTCAGGAAGGGAAAGCGGAGGCTGATGATAACAACCCGAGCCAAGATGAGAGCGACATGGTATGTGAACTGGGAGGACTGTATCTTTGAGGAGTGTGACTTGAGTATTACTAGCTCTCTCATTTCGTTTAGGAGCTAAACGCACAGGAACACAATCATTAATAGGGGGATAACTGCGTTTCTTATGGGAGGATGGGAGTTGAAAGGTTTATTCTGATCGTCATGCGCAGATCGGTTCAGGCGGTCACAGAATAGGGCGGCTGTAGCATAGGTTGAGAAGATTAGAATTATTGAGCTGTATTGACTCACACACGGGCTTCAGAACGGCGCTGCCGTATGTGATCAGACTCTCGAACAGGACAGAAGAAATACGAATAACATGATGCTCCTAAGAGAAGTTGTGATGTTAGGCTTATTCAAATAACCCATTTGTATTTATATCAAGCGAGTAAGCGCATATGCAGCATCTACATAACACGACAGCTGCCAACCACCTGTAGAGAGACGTCATTTTACAGCGGCTTCTCCTACCACCGACGCTATCGACCTCAACTACAAGCGACCAATATACCGCCGAGCCAAGCAGGGGAGGACGATAGAAACCAGAAGACAACATGGCGGCCAGCATACCAACGCAGATCGCCGAGACGGTGCAGACGGTGCACATCCAGCGGGCCCCGTCGCCGCACCACGACCTGAACCCGTCGACGTCGGCGTCGGACAAGGAGCCGGTGCACCTGCACGAGGCGCCGCGCCACCAGCACCGGCACCGGCATAGCGAGGACGATGATGACGACGACGACGACTTGGACGACGACGAAGAGGAAGAAGAAGAGCTGGACGACCTGGAAAGCGTCGACGACGACATCCCCATCTCCGTGCTGAAGCCGCGGCCGAGGACCCGCAGCTTCCCGCCCATGCCCGACCTGCGCTTCGAGCAGAGCTACCTGCACAGCATCGCCAAGGCCGACACCTGGTGGAAGGTCGCATGGGTCACCGTGCGCGATCAGGTACGTGGTATAATGAGAGAGCAAGAGCACAAGAGAGAGAGTGTGTGTTATAGTGTACATCTCTGCTAACGAATACTCGCTTGACACCCCCAGATGATGATGCCCTTCGCCCAGGGCGTCCTCTACAACCTGGCCATCTGCGGCTGGCACCACTGGAACAAGAACGCGCAGCTGAGCGGCAACTCGGTCGGCGCCCGCGTCCGCCGCTGGTGGCACGGCGTCAACAACTGGCCGCTTCCTCCGCAGAAGACTAGGACGAGGAAATAAAAGAGAAGGCTTGATAGAAGTAGAAATGAAGGGCACGGTTCTACATTCCAAGATCCCGCTTCGCTATACGGAAACATGTGAAAACGCGAGACGTGCATATATCTTTGGTTGGGAAAAGGGTAGCAAAATACAAGCATCAACATTCACAGGAGAGCAGGGTCAAAGGGGGGCGGAGGGTCAACTTAGAGCTGCAACGAAATCAGGGTGTATTTCGTCCTCTCATAAAGCAGTGCTCGTCTCGGTAGCCTCTACCGAAAATAGTGACGCCATCATACAGCGCTCTCTGGAGTATAGTACACATCTCCCTGACCTGGGTTTTCAGATCCTCCTTTCCTGTCCTGTCTTGTCCCATCCGGACCGACTTCATCAGAAGAGCGAGTTTACCGAAACGGGTGTATGTACCTCTCTCATGAATATATGTTTCTCGGCGGAAGCCTAGCATGGCTTCTTGCTGTCTAATCATAAGCCCTTCTTGCTTCGTTCAAATGTTCTCATCTCTTTTCATTTCGTAAAGTACGGGGCCAGATATCTTCTTTCCCCCTTTCTCTCTAGAGATGTAATGCGACATTGTACTATAGTCGTACTGTCTCGCTCTTCAGTCTAACGTTGTTAAAGTGACTGGTGATGCTACGTCGCTGAAGCTAATCTCTAGCCCCGACGTCGACTGGCTTTGGCAGAGCTTGGGCCTTATCCGGACTTTCCCTAAAAGCCAGAGAGGTCGACTGGAGCGAGTTCAGGGCCGGCGTCGAGGGAGGGCGCTGAAGCTGGGCCTCGGTGCTCGTAGCGGCGGGCTTCTCGGGCGTCGCCTGCTTACGCGTGGTTGCCACCGATATGACTTCCTCGCTCTTCTCTTCCAGCGGCTCCTCCATCTTACTAGCATCGGCGTCTCCCGCCGCGGGTGAGCGGGCTTTGGGAGGGCCATCCTTGTTGCCGCTGTAGCGATATGTGTCTAGGTTAAGGGTCGAGCCGTTGGTATTAGGTGCGGCGCCCTTCGATGGTAGCTTCAGCTTCACCATCATGCTCCCTTTCGCGTCGCCCAGGTCGTCATCGGCCATGTCCTCGTCTTCGTCGAATTCGTCATCGTCCTCTTCACTATCATCGGGGACGTGATCCTCTTCGTCGTCGCCGAGGTCGGGCTCGCTGTCATCGTCATCGTCGTAATCTTCCATTTCGTCATCAGCGGAATTGTGGTTTCTGGTCTTCTTCGAAGCCCAACCGTTGGTGCCGTGATTGACGGCTGCTGATCTTCTCGGTCTGCCCGCAGGCCCAAGTGACGATTCCTTTGATACGGACCTCTCATTGTGACCTTGGCTAGTAGGGCTCGTAGTTACGATGTTGTTAGATGAATCCACCGTCATACGGGATGGCGCTTTGATCTGGCGACCGCTGGCGGTGGTGACGGGAGCGGCGGGTTCGGTCGGGGAAGGGTTGCGCGTGTTGCGCGTGGATCGGCGGATGGACGTCGAGTCAGAAACGAAATCCTCGTCATCCGAGTATGTGTACTTCATGCGCTTGCCTCTTGTTCGGCCCTCGTACATAGAGAACCCGGGCTCGGGGCGCTTGAACTGCTCCTTGCGCATGAGGCGATACTCGCGTCGCTTGCGCTTCTCCTCCGTCGCCTCGAAGCGCGGGACGGCAGACAACATCTTCTGGGCGAGCTTCTTCGCCTTCGGGCCACCGTCGACATTCTGCAGCTTATCCGCTAGAGCTTTGAGCTCGTCGATACTTCCGGCTACGCTCCACCAAGTTCTGTTAAACCCTTGGGGGTTACTCTCGCGATAGACTCGGAAATTGGTATCGTCGAGGCCTTCGATGAGGTAGTAGCGGCGCTTATCGCTGTCGGAGCCCCACGGCTGGACCGAAAGAGGCTGGTTGAGGTCGTCTTCGTGTCTGTTGCCTTTGTAGGACTTGTTGATGATGCCCTTAATGACTTCGGAGGACGATAGCGACCAGACGACGAGGGTTCGTAGTAATGTAAGCTGTTTATATATACCGGCGTCAGCTTTCCACTCATTATTTAATTTTCAAAAAATTAAGATGGGGGACGAGTGAGGTAGCATACTCTTTCGGTGGGATCCATGGTTGCGAACGACTTGCTGCCAGCCACGGGATTCTCATCCTTCCACGCACGCGCCCACTGGCTCTTGTGCGAGCTGATAGCATCCTCTAGAGCTCGATTGTAGTGTCCAGGCCTAGCAACATATTCATGTTAGATCTTGTACTCGTATAACTCCACGAAGTAGGGCAAGGTATTGCGTCATACTTGACATCTTGCTTGCGGTTGAGCAGCAAACCCAGAATCGCACAGAGGAAGTGCTCAACACGCTCGCCGGGGACAGGCTCGGTAACGTCTCGTTCTAGTTCTTGGGGACCGAAGTTGGCCAGCGACTTGGGTAGGGCGTCGTTGAATCGGGCGCGAAACATGACGATGAACTATGTGCCATTAGCAGGTGGAAAGACGCGACAATTCGCGTTTTTTTACGCGATTTGGAGATTATCACGTACGGCGACGTCTGAGTTATCGGCCAATACATATTCGTGAGGTGGCGAAGGGCTTCTCTTGCGCGGCGGAGGAGAGGCCTCGTCCGTGGGCTCGACAGGCTTAGCGCCGAGGGGTAGCTTGTGGAAGAACTTCAGGATGCCCTTCTCTCGCTTCATCTCGATCTCGCCGTCATCTTCGGGAGCAGAAGACAGTGACGAGATGGAGGAGAGATCGCTAGAATCGTCTTCAGCCATGTTGGGTAGTCTGTTCAGTGTCTGTATCAAGGTGAAGTTGGGGGGTGATAGAGAGTGGTAGAAAGTGGGATGTGGAGTGTGGAGTGTAAAGAGAAAGGGCGAGGTCCAAGAGGTCCAAGAGCCCACGAATATTTTTGGGAAACGCTAAAAATCCGACCTGATTAGGCTTGAGCCGCATATGGGACACAGAGCAGGGGAGGGACGAGCAGATCTGATAGGTTAAAGAGTTCTTGTTCAAGCTACCTGGGCTCCCTAGGCCAACACATATCCAGCCTCCTCTTCCAGCTTCAGCATGCCTGCCCGTCTACCTGCCTATCCCCCCTTAGCCGATAAGGTCCTGCCGTCGTCCATCCCGAGACCCTCGTAGCCAAGCCTGACCCCTTTGTCACTGGTCCAACCCAACATCACCGTCCTCGCTATCCTTACCTGCCATCACCTGTCATCATCCCTCGTATAGCCACCCCCCAGTGTCCTAAAGCCCAAAGCCCAAGGCTCAAGGCCCAAGGCCCTAGGTCGTGATCCAAACAAAACAAACCCCAGCCTTGATCATGTCCACAAATCATGCACTACTAACATAACACGGCGAGCTCAAAGACCAGTATCGGAATTTGAGGGGTATCGCCACCAGCAACATGGCTGGTCCGCCGGCAATGGCTTGCTCACTGCATATCGTGGGGTGGAGGTGGTGTCTTCAGTCAGCATTGACCGTGTCTGTCGAGCCTGGCAGTGCCCAATTGACACTACATGGGGCAGAGAGGTGCAGCACGCCCCCAAACCTGAGAGTAGTGAAGGACACCACTGTATGGCATAGTAAGTCGTGGCCGAAACGAACACGTCGAGAGCCAGAAGTCCGTCTTACCTTGGTGTGATGGTGCATCATACCGGTAATTCCGAGGTACGTCATGGCAGGTCCCGTGTCTTGCCGTCGCATTGCGGGTGCGGTGCATTGGCCCAGTCGCTTAACTCCACCTCGGCTTGGAGCAGCGAAGACGGTAACCGGCACAATTTCCAGCCAAGCTCTCCTAGGAATTGAGGCCATCGTGACCAGCCAAAGGCCGCACAATTTGTCCTGATCGAGGATGACAGGACACAATTTTGCCCGTCCAACCAACATCAGGATGGTACGCAGCCAGACAGATCCGGCTGAACGCATCCTTCCGGCAGCCGTCTCAGCATACCGTCTGATGATAACTCAGCGCAAAAAGTCACATTTTGGAGGAATTGTACTGCTTCTCAACCGTCAGCTCGGCCTTTTCCCTGTGGTAGTCGTACAAGAAGAATCCTGCAGCTCGTAATCCGCAGCCCCATACAATGGTGTCCTATTTGGAGGGCGTGCTCCCCGGCCCTGGACCTGGAGCGTTCTGCAGCGTTTGCACTGCCGGCAGGTAACATAGCAGCTGAGGCATCGATCGTAGCCCAATCTGCTAGGTACCTGGTAGGCTCATGACGATCTGCCTCTCAGACAAATTATTTTTCTTGTCTTTCATAAATGTCAAGCCTGATGCCAATCACTCAGATATTCGTAAGAGAAATCTGAGCGGTCCTTCATGGCGGAAGGACAAATTTTAGGATGCAGGTCCCTACGTGGTGTGATGGCTGAGGCGTGGATGGCAGGCCAGGAGCAGAGGCGCTCAACCGGTGTCTTGCTATGATCCCCATCGCATACGCTACGGGCACGCGACGATCACATCCACGTTTCCGCGTGCCACTTTTTAGCGCTTCCAAACCCGACATAATCAAGAACCATCTTGAACAGCCAAGTGAGAGTTCATTTGATGAATCTTGAAAGATGAGATTCCGACATGAGGCTATTATCGCAGCGCCATCGCGGTGAAGGGAGATGATAGAAATAAAAAAAAAATTGTTATGAGTCGAAGCTTGCAAGCTTATGTACGCACTCTTCTGTGCCTCGTAATTCACAGGGTGTGTCGTTGGCAGCCAACTGAAATTGCCGAAATGTCGATTGACGTGTTGTTTTGGCGAGGAGCGATGATGTGTGACTTTGGCCGGTCCAAAAACGTCAAGTGCGGGCAAAAGTCACGGGCTTTTAGCTCTCTAGCTCTTGGCATTTCGGGGAAGTCAGCCTGGCTTAGCCGTCTGGCCGTCTGGCCGTCCTACTGCCTGCCATCTGGCGGTCCGGCGTTTGTCTGGCTGTCTGGCCGGTAAACCTGTGAGTTCTTGGCAGGCAAGGCAGAGCAATCAGAGCTGCACTTACGCCACACTGTGGCTCGAAGAGGGAGCAAGCCGAAGAAAAAAAAAAAAAAAGTGAATAATAGATTCAATATTACCTGGCACTTTTGACGTACCTGCGTGCCTACTTGCACACCAACTGACCCGAGGGCCCGCTGTCTGCGCTTCCTTGTTTCTTCTCAAAACTACAAAATTCTATTTCGCCCAACTCTCTCCTTCTCACGCCCAACCATTGATGCCATCTTCGCCGACTTGAGCATCATCCCCCAGAAAAATATCCGTTATTTAGTTCGCTCATCGTCGACAAGCCAAAATGAGTGACGCCCAGGCTACCGAGGCCGAGAAGAACGTAAGTGCGCATACATATCGTCATAGGTGGCTACTAGGCATTCTCGACGCCAAAGCCAACGCCGACACCCGCACCTCTCCCTCAAGTCTATCCAATGTCTGACACCTCGTGCGCCTACAGATCGAGATATGGAAGGTGAAGAAACTGATCAAGCGCCTCGAGGCCGCTCGTGGCAATGGCACAAGCATGATCTCGTTGATTATTCGTATGTGATGTTACCCCTCCCCCACTTCTAAAGTCCGACCAGAAGAAGAAAACGAGATAAAAATAAAAATAAAATAATCATGGCAGAGTACTAACCCACCAATGCAGCTCCCAAGGACCAGGTCTCTCGTGCAGCCAAGATGTTGGCAGAAGAATACGTACGTAACATGCTCTCCCATCCTCTGTCGCGCCAGCCTGAGCTGGATGAGCGGTAAGCTGACCGTCGATTACAGGGAACTGCCTCCAACATCAAGTCTCGTGTTAACCGACAGTCTGTGCTCTCCGCCATCACCTCGACCCAGCAGCGACTTAAGCTCTATAACAAGGTCCCCCCCAATGGCCTCGTCGTCTACTGCGGTGAAATCTTGACCTCGGAAGGAAAGGAGCGAAAGGTCAACATCGACTTCGAACCCTTCAAGCCCATCAACACGTCTCTGTACCTCTGCGACAACAAGTTCCACACCGAGGCCCTAGCCGAGCTCCTAGAGTCAGATCAGAAGTTTGGCTTCATTGTCATGGATGGTAACGGTGCCCTGTTCGGTACGCTCAGCGGCAATACCCGAGATGTTGTTCACAAGTTCTCTGTCGATCTCCCTAAAAAGCACGGACGTGGTGGACAGTCTGCTCTCCGTTTCGCCCGTCTCCGAGAGGAAAAGCGACATAACTACGTCCGTAAAGTCGCCGAGTTGGCAGTGCAGAACTTTATCAGCAACGACAAGGTTAATGTCGCTGGTCTTATCCTCGCTGGCTCTGCTGATTTCAAGAACGATCTTAACGCGTCCGACATGTTCGACAACCGACTAGCGACCAAGGTCATCAAGGTGGTTGACGTGTCGTATGGTGGTGAAAACGGTTTCAACCAGGCCATCGAGTTGTCTTCCGAGACTCTAGGAAACGTCAAGTTCATCCAAGAGAAGAAGCTTATCGGCAAGTACTTTGAGGAGATCAGCCAGGATACCGGAAAGGTATGCTACGGTATTGAGGATACCCTCAAGGCTCTGGAGCTCGGCGCGGTCGAAACTCTGATCGTGTTCGAGAACCTGGAAATCAACCGATGGGTCCTCAAGGATAGCAGCGGTACCGAGATTATCCTTCACACGACCAAACAGCAAGAGACGGGCGACCGTTCCAAGTTCCTGGACAAGGAGACGGGCCAAGAGATGGAGGTGTCCTCTCAGGATTCTTTCCTCGAGTGGATTGCGGAACACTACAAGGACTTTGGAACCAATCTGGAGTTCGTGTCCGATAGGTCGACCGAGGGCAACCAGTTCGTCAAGGGATTCGGTGGTATTGGCGGCATTCTCCGCTACAAGGTGAACTTCGAACAGTTAGCCGAAGTGGATGACGATGACGACTACTACGACGATTGACAGGTACGCGCATCAAGTTTCTTGATATCCTCTTTTGACTGTCTGTTGAGTTATCCTTGGCGCATAGCACAGTCCCTATGAAAAGAAATTTGCTCTTCAATACCAATGTCCCTCTCTCCCTCTCTCTCTGCTTTGTCATATTTGTACTAATTGGATGTCTCGGGACAGTTTGAGGAATCCCTCGTTTCTGGCGAGGGCCAAGCTCAAGCACTATCATCTAAGCAAGCGTTCGTCGAGAAAGAATCAGAGCGTCGGCTGCCGCAACCTCCCGCGCCCACACCAGCACCAGCGCGGGCCTCGGAACCTGCGAGGAAGCCAACGGCTGCGTCGTTCGCACAGCGGCGTCTGATAAAGTCTGGCCCGGCGAACTCGGAGCACACGGCCAGGCAGGTCGCGATGCCGAGCCCGCTTCGCTCTATGATGAGAGCTTGAGCCGACTTATAGCATGGAAAGAAGGTACGGCTCCGGTAGCTCCGGCACGACAAGTTAACAGACTAACGCGGGTAGTAAGATGCTGTATCTGGGGTGGTCTAATCTGTTGCTGGGGGAGATTAGACGTGCTTCAACTACATCAGGGGCTTCATCCTTCTAGGGCAGCTAAGTGTGGCTCACCCAGCGGGCTTGCCTCACTGCTTTGTTGACGCATTCGAGTATTTTGCTTCTTCCCCTTCCCGTACAATTGCACTGGCAGCTATCTTGAGCGCAGAGCTAGTGGCGTTTACCACGTAGGTAGTCACCCTCGTTAGTGTTCCCGTGGAATGGAACGGTTCAGATAGCACAGAATAGCACATCAGTCACTCCTTTACAAATGTGAAGTCTCTACATTAATGCGTGATCGGCCTGGTCAGCTTATATGTGCTGCATCTTACTACCTAGGTATACAGTGGAAAAGGAGGGTGCTAGATAGGGTCTCTAGGGGTATCTACACGTACCTAATACACGTAAGCGGCAAGTTAGATGTAGTAACTGCATACGATTCAGTCACTCGTGTTACAATGAAGTTGGATCACGGAGCCTTTCTGCGGTCTACCTGGTATTGACCGCGCATTGTAGGGCATTATATCCCGATCCTTTCTCTTCTCTTTATGCATCATCCTTTTTAGAGAAAGACCCACCTCATGCAAACGTGATAACGATAACCAATTGGAGTAGACGTTTTGCAGAACATTTGCGTATTTGCTATCTGAATCTGCATGCACGACAACTTTCCCTTGCACAGACATCGCACTCCCGCCCCCGCCCCCTTTTTGCGAGCAAGCAAGGAGTTGACTACCTTGGGTAGTATAAGACAAAGCACTTTCTTACCTCTTAACTGCCACGAGGTCTTCCTCTCCCGGCATGCTCTGACCTTTGTTTCGTCTGTTCTCTTTGCCTCATCCTATCTCACGACTGAGGGGCCGCAAGACAAATGGAAGTAAGCAGCGGGCCGCTGCCGGAGGACACAGGCTTAGGCGCCGCTGCAGGTACGGCAACGGGAGCAGCCACGAGCGCTACGCCAAAGCCGACGGTGTGCTTCTTGGGCCCCATCGGCTCATATACGCATCAGGTACGGCCTTGTGTCCAGGATTTCCTTTTTCCCAGCAGCACGTCATTTTCCCATCCTCCTTATCAGCGCTGCAGTAGATTTTTGAGGCATGAAAAAAAAATTAGAGAAAAATAGAAAGCTAATAATGAGATACTCATCCTTCCGATTCATATAGGCAACGTTAGATACATTTCCTGAGGAGAGGTTTGATTTGCTACCAGTAGAGACGATCAAGGGTGAGTGAGTCCGAGTCACGACTGTGATATCGCAAAGATGGGGAGAAGCTGTGGAACAGAAGCGACTCTGTGGCCCCCTGAAACTGCAACTATCAAGTTCCCTTACCAGACAAGACTAATACAATTTCAAGACATATTCACGACGACACAGTCGGGCCGTGCTGACTATGGCGTGGTGCCGTTTGAGAACTCGACCAACGGGTCCGTCGTCTTCACCCTGGACCAGTTCGCCGACCGCGACGGCGAGTTTCCGGACCTGAGTGTGTGCGCCGAGGCGTACCTGGCCGTGCACCACTGCCTACTAGGCCGCATAGCCCATGAACTCGGACCCCCATCATCACCAATGGAAGCAAGCAAGGACCCGCTGCCGCAGCACGACCTGAGCCACATCGAGCGCGTGTACAGCCACCCGCAGGCCTTCGGGCAGTGCACGCGGTTCCTGCGAGCGCTGAGGTCCGCGGCGAAGGCGCGCGGCGACGGCGGGGCCCTGGAGACGGTGGACGTGAGCTCGACGAGCCGGGCGGCGGAGCTGGCGGCCGCCGACGCGTCGGGCCGCAGCGCCGCCGTCGGCAGCGCCGTCGCCGCGCGGCTGCTGGGCCTCGACGTGCTGGCGCGCGCCGTCGAGGACCGCGACGACAACGTCACGCGCTTCTTCGTGCTGCGGCGGCGGCGGCAAGAAGACGACAAGGACAATATGAAGGACGATGTTGATCCGGAGTGGCTGCGGGAGAGGCGGAGACGGAGGAGGGCGGCGGTGAGAGCGGCGGCGGCGGCGGCAGAAGGCGAGGAAGACAAGAAAGAAGCGACGACGACACCGCCGCACCCCCGCGCCAAGGCCCTCGCCTCGTTCGCGGTCCCGCACCACCGGCACCCCGGCGCCCTCGCCGACGTGCTCGACTGCTTCCGCCGCGCGCGCCTCAACCTGACCAGCATCAACAGCCGCCCGAGCCTCGCCGCGCCGTTCCGGTACGTCTTCTTCGTCGAGTTCGAGTTCGAGTTTGAGTTTGACTTCCGGTCGGACGGTGATAACGGGGGCGACGACCCGGACCCCGGCGGCCGGGTCCGCCGCGTCCTCGCCGATGTCGCCGGCGTCGCGCCTGGGGCTCGCTGGTTGGGTACTTGGGATAGCATGCGTTGATGCTGATGCATGTGTGTGTGTGCGCGTGACGTTTTGAGTTCCGTGTTGGGATGGCTTACCGGTGTATACGTTGGTTCACGTACGTACGCTGTTATCTGCCGGACCTAGGCTACTCGCCTGCCCTGCAATATGTCCTAAGTGGGTTTTCAGATATTGGGTTACTTGGTACTTGTAGAAAAGAAATGGGAGGAGTAACGAGGCATGAAAAGACGGAGGGGGGAAAGGGACATTTTAGACTTGGGAAAAGGGGAAAAAGATGATTTTGAAACTGTTGCTATCATGAGGACCATTGCCCTCAAGTACCTACTTCATGTAAAGAGACAAAAGCAGGCTTAAATATACTCTCTTCGCTGGAAAATATTCTGGTTCGTTTTGGTGTTGTCCGTGAGAGTCAAGGTATAACTACTGCTCTTAATACCATGCCTGGATACATGATATAATCACATAACAAGTCGAAGGCTACGGCTGGTTTCATGATCCTTCTATATATCACCGAGCCTCAAGGCTGGACTAGACTTGACATACGAGACTACCTAGGTACCCAGATGGCACAGACACAAGAGGCTTGTTGGTGGTATGTACGTCTCTTTTGGTAAGGGGGGGTAATCAAAACAAATGACTGAATTACTCCGGCCCCCTTGCCTGGCCTGCCCGTCTAACTATAATTCTACAGGGTTATCTGCTAAAGAACAAGGTTTTTGATGCTGTGATGCCGTACGGTTTACTCTCCTAGGTGTTGAACATGCTTCTCTTCTCCGTCTCTACGAGCTGAAGTAGAAGTTCTCGTCGGGGGTCCGGCCGCGCATGAACTGCGGCTCGGTTCCGCGGACGTAGATGTCCTCGTACAGGATCTGCGGGGTAGTCTCGGGGACGGCCATGGCCTCGGCGACGGCAACCTCCTCGTTGACGTGCTTGCGGGCGTCCTTGTCGATCGACTTGAGCTCGTCCTCGCTGCACACCTCCCAGTCGAGGATCTTCTGCTTGAGGCCGGCGATGGGGTCGTTGGTCGACCGCATGCGCTGGATCTCCTCACGGGTTCGGTACGTAGTACCGGGGTCGGACATGGAGTGGCCACCGTATCTGTACGTGACGTATTCCAGGACGAGAGGCCCGTTCTCCGCCACGGTCCAGTCCTTGCCGTACTTGACGGCGGCCTTGACCGCGAGGACATCCATACCGTTTACCTTGAGACCGGGGATGTACTGACCACGCTTGTAGTAGTCGGTGAGGGCAGAGGATCGGGCAGCAGCGGTACCCATACCGTACTTGTTGTCTGAGAGACTTCGTCAGTTGCGACGGCACCGAAAAGAAATGGCCAGGGGAAGCTTACTCTCACAGCCGAACAGCGCCGGCAGGTTCCATAGCTTAGCCATGTTGAAGGCCTCAAAGACTTGACCCTGGTTGCTGGCACCGTCACCGTACAGGATGACAGCGGCTTTCTTGCTGTTCGTGTACTTGTGCGCGAAAGCCAGACCGGAACCGACGGGAACCTGAGCGCCGACAATACCGTTGCCGCCGTAGAAACCCTTGGTGAACATGTGCATGGAACCGCCCTTACCGTACGCGATACCCTCACGTCGGCCCAGAAGCTCACCAATGATGGATCGGACGCTACCGCCCCGCATCAGGGCGAAACCGTGACATCGGTAGGCGGTGATGATGTCGTCTTCTTTGGTTAGAGCGTGTTCGATACCGACCGAGACGGCCTCCTGACCGGTGGACAGATGGCAGAAACCCCGAATCTTCTTCTCCTTGTACAATCGGTCCGCGGCCATTTCCATCTGCCTGCAAAGTCAATGCAGTTAGCGAGGGCGAACCGGCCGATTGAGCAAAATTCGTCTGCCAATGGCAATTGCTTACCGGACAACGACCATGTCGTAGTACATCTGCCTGAGCTCCTTCTTGGTCACGTCGACGGTGTACGGGGGCGGGTCGAGCTCGTAGGTCTCGAAGCTCTCGTCGCTCAGGGTGACCTGGAAGGGCTTGTCGTCGGCATCGGGGACGGCGCTCTTGTCGGCGTGGGAAGAGGCGGCGTTTGTCGTGACGGTACGGAAGGGTGCGACGACGGCAGGTCTGACGGATCGGACACGCGCCAGAGGCGCAACCGCTCTCGGGACTCGCAGAGCACGCGAGAACATGGTGGAGGGTATCGATAGGGAGGAATTCCGAAGGGTGCGAGGGAATGAGAGGAGAGGTAGGAAGGAGATATTGTATCGTCAAGTCTGTTGGCTTGGGAAGTCCGCGGTTGGAAAAATGGAGAGCTCCGGACAAGAAAAAAGTCACTCAAAAATTCAACGTTGGGATTTTCCGCCCGACTTTTTCCTTTCGTTTTGGGGAAGCTGACTTAGACTAAGCCTGGCTAGTCCAGATCTAGCACCGCCTAAATCAGTCCCCTAGCGCAGCCTCAGATAACCCCTGCGGGCCTTGTTGAGAGCTAAGACAGAGCCCAGCTCGCCCAAGACTTGGTGAAAAAAGGGTCCTTAATCAAGAGCTGGGCATCAACTGCATCTTACAATGTACCTAAGTACCTAGGTACCTTAGGTAGGTACATGAGGATCTTGTAAGTCAATATTAAGGGAAACGATCATGTATTTACATTGAAAATACCTACCTGTAGGTATCTTATGGTATAGATGAAGGAATTGCTATAGATCTACATGTGTACGTAGGTAGGTATTATAGAGTCTTGGCTAGGCCCATCTATGGGGCGCCTTGTGTGTGCTGAGGACTGGAGGTATGAGAGATAGAAGACTCGTTCTTTGCAAGTCGGCAGAATAAAAAGTGCCCCTTTTAATATCATCCGGCAAGTCTCTCACCAAAGACACTATCCTCGGACCTGTTCAATCTCACAAGACTTTTGTAAACTCTTCAACACTTGAAGCTACAGGCATCAGCGTCAGATACTGTACCTCTCTAGAATATAAAATACCAAGACATAAGTATCCAAGTCCAGCTAGTAGCCCTCGTCAGGCATCTAATCGTGAAATCCATCATTTCTATACTCGATAAGACCAGTAACAGAAAAAATACCAGGCAGATAAGGGGGGTATTGCGCAAGTGTGCCGTAAAAGACAGAGTCCATAAAGTTGACCTTCCAAACGTACCGAAGGTATCCCAAACAAAGTAGGCTCGCTAATCAAGTCAAGTAATCTCATGTTCCCATCGTCATCCGTTCCTCGTCCACATCGGAAGACGATATGTGTGTGCGTGTGTGTGTGTGTGCGCGCGTGAGACCTTTTCTCCGCCTGTATATAGCACGTGTGTATTTGTTCTTCCATTTTTTCCCGTGTAAATTCGATATGTCCAGGTCTCCGTGTAGTAAAGCGCCACCAAGCCGATACTGTGCTGCTCTACACCTCCTAAACCGAAGAGTAAGACGCCGCCATGGTAAAGTAAACCGTCCTGATGCTGAAACATATATCTTTCCCCCCCTTTTTTTAGTCTCCCTGGCGAAGATCAAGTTTTTCTGGTCCGTTTCACGCGTCGCTGTGATGAGCTGCCACCGTCGTCGTCATCGTCATCGTCGTCTTCGCTGTCGTCTCGGGCGTGACTCCTCTCGTTCCCCTTCTTGATCGAGATGAGACATCCCTGCTCCTTAAGCCTCTTCGTCAGCGCCGTACTAGCCCGCATCCCGGGGAAATCTTTGGCGTTGTAGACCGTAAACACGTCGCTCATAGCCGTAGCGCACACCGGCGTCTTCGATCCCGGCACTGAATTCGGGTCTAGGACCACCAGGCTGAATCGCAGCCGAAAGGACCCCGGGGTCCGGCACGACAGATCAGGAAAGCAGAAGAAGCATCCTTCCTCGTTATTCTCGTCCAGCCCTACGAAGGAGGACGATACGATCGTTCCCATCAGCCGCCGCTGCTGCCGGTAGTCGTCTGGCATCCCAGAACAGTCTTGGTCCCCCGTCTCGTTCCAGATCGTACAGTGCATAACCGAGAACCGGAATTTCAGCTGCGAGCGGATTTCCTCTTGGGAGGCCTTGGGGTCCTCGATGAAGACCTGTACGATCGGGGGCGGATCGATCACCCTACGGTCCCTCTCGCCAAACCCACAGGACCTCGCTGCGACCGGCTGCTGCCGAACCCTTAACGTGTATGACGATGAAGCGGCGGCGGCGGCTTTCCTGCGTACCGGCGCCTTTGACGAACCCAATTCACCAGTCTTTGGCTCGTCACTCAGGAGGTCCGAGATCTTCATTCGTTCGGAAGCACGAGACTCGGTCTGTGGTGGCCATGGCCGTCGAGGAGCATTAATCACTTGCGGGGATCGTTGAAGACGAGCTTCTCGCTGCTGATAATCTGCAGTAGGTGGTCTAGCTGGCTGGGTCTCCACATAGGGGTGTTGTCGAGGTGAGCCTGCTATTTGACGTGGCTGCAAAGGAAGTCGAGGGGTCTGCAAAGAGCTCGGCTCCCCTCCAAACTGGCCAGCCTGGCTTTGTTCCGGCGCTTCCCCAGGACGTTCCCCTCCTAATGGAAGTGCGGGATGGAGACGACTGGATGCTTCTGCCGGCCGCCTAGTATAAGGGCTCGGAGCAGCCGTGTGAAAATCGGGACGTCGTATTAGCGGCTGTGGACTTTGAACGGGCGAGGCAGCTGCGTACGGATCCTCGTACGGATTGTGTCTGTAGGTTAAGGGGGGCCGTCCCTCCGGCGGCCCTTGAGTCGTAGGGGATCCGTTTACTATGTTAGGAATTGGGGGTAGACGCAATTCATGGCTGCGCGGCTCTTGAGCGTAGTAAGAGGCACGCCGTGGGGCGTAAGGGTCCTGGGCCCACGAGTCGGGTGGCCTGGCCATAGTGTCCACCATGGTACTACAACAGTAGCCGCCGTACGATGAACCTCGACAGCAGCAAACGACATGAAGTAGATGTCGGCGCGGGGTGCGTAGTCGGTAACCAGAGGTCGCCGTAGAGCTATATGGGATCAGTTCTCGAGGTCAATTACATGAGGGCACCAGCAGAGACCTGGCCGTACAGTGATGGTTGTACCAACTACGCGGGAGCTGGGCTCAAGACTTGGGGAATCGAGCGATGAGGTTGCGCCGTAATAAATGCGGCCGGTGGCTGAGACAGCAGACGATTATCGATAATTATGGCTGTGACCAAAGCAGCCAAGCTGGCCTCTGGGTGACCTCAATTCTACCCGGTGAGATCTAGAAGACAAGAGCTGGGAATTGTAGCGGTAAGGAGGCGGATATTTACATATCCTTGGTTGACAACGGGCAAGCTGAATGGTCGGGACGGGATAGGTGGCTAGGAGTATCCTTGCAACGGGGAAGGCTACTAGAGACGCAGTGCAACAATGGCATTATACTATTTCGACTTGATGTATAGGCGACTGTCGGTGTCGATGTGGTATCTTGGCGGGCAGGAAGGTGAGAAAAGCGTGTCCGACGTGCAGATGGGTTATAGGGCCAGACGTAAGCGATGATGAGGAGCTAGGTATTCCATTCCGCAGTCATGATGCCAGAATAGAAGCACCATATGAGGAAAGAAAAAAAGGGGGAAAGGGGAGGAGGATCGAGAAGTTGTGGAGGATTCCTGCTGAATGGTGGCGTATGTTGGCTCTTAGTCGTCGGTTCTATCAGAGGGCGACTGCGTCCTGATTTTTTTTTCCTTCTGGAGTACCTCACCCCCTTTTGAAAGGAATGGTGACAGCAGAAAGCTGTGTAACCGTCCTGTTGGTCTTCTACTCCCAGGTCAGGTCCGGCATGCCACAGAAGCTGCCCAGTTCAGTTTCTGGGCCAGTTGACGCAGCAGGCGGGTTGATAGTGAGGGATCTGGAGGGGGGCTCGACAGGGCTTCGGCTGGAGAAGTGATAGATGAAAAGAGACGGCCGGCATGTGGTGGAGAGGAAGACGGGAGAAGGACGGGAGAGAAGATGTTGCACACAAACCAGGGCCAGTCGAGGACTAATCCTAAACAGTCAGTTGGCAGCGGCAGAGTTGCAGGAGTGGAACTGGAAGCGAGTTCCGGCTGAGGCGTGAAAACCGAGTATTTGGGCCCTCTGGTCCCCTTCTCAGCCCGCTGTCCTGGCCCCCGGGGCGTGGGAGAGAGACATAATACACCCACCTCGAGCAGAGCGTTGCTTGGTGTGCTGCGATCTAGCGAACTGAGGGGCCTGGGGGCAATCTGATCCTTGCTGTCTCCCTCTTGGACGACCCATGTTATGTACGTTCGGGGGGGTCGTGAGAGCGGGACGAACTCACTCCAAACAATCCCGATTCAGCCACGGCATCTTCCATCCCTCACCAACGTTAATAATATCCGTGCCGTCTCTGCTCCACCAAAAATGGGCTTTTCGTGATGGCATGGATACCACCATCCCGTCCCTCGACAGCCCTGGAAAACCACGCGCGACATTGGCCGCTGCTCCTCCGCCATTCGCTACGCCTCAGGCCACTCGGCGCCAGTATCTTCGATGCGACTAGCACTAAACATTATCTGCCGGGTTTGGGCCACCTAGACATGGTACTCTACCCTGGTTAGGTAGATTGTAAAAGATTCGGGGAGAGCGTGCGGTACACTGATCGACAATCATCTTCCCTTTCGTTCTTTTATTTTGCTTTTTTTTCTTTCTTCGCTCGTCAGACAGTCTACTTTCTTTTCTTTTTCTCTCAGCGCCTTACGAGCGCTCATCACTTACCTCAGGTACCTACCTACGCAGCTCGGCGGCTTTGATGGGACGACCAGTGGTATCTCGCCGAGTTCTGTACGGCGTCTGACCCTAGCTTCGGGCATCGAATCATGTACGCAGCATTGCTAGTAGTTGTAGTTGGTAGTCCCCCAAGTCGAGGATCACAGAGCTCGGAGCAATGGGTGTCTGCCATGCCTGATGCCTTGCCGTTGACCCAGCTGGGATCAAGATCCGAGCGGTTGCGCAAGCGATTCCTCTTCATGATAATTGACTATATCATGGCATGACATCCTCCATCGACTGAGTTGACTGGCATGGACATTTCCATGGGAGAAAAACCGGTACAGTCGCTTAACCAGGGGGAGTACACGGAACCACAAAGTGTGGACGTAGGCGCATCCCGTGGCACCTATTCGGGCCAATTTGCCATTTGAGCTACTGTGAGCCCGGAACTTAACCTTTGCGCTCGCCAGAAAAAAAAATTGCTGATGTTCCATTCGTAGACACTCTTTGGTACAGAGGCGTCAGCGGTTGCATCACCGACCGCGGTAACATTTCGGTGGGGACGAGTGTGTTTTCCAAGCTGCCACAGGAAAGGGGGCGCTCTGAGGAGGCAGGCTGGCAGGGCCAGTCAACCGGGCAAGTCTCTCACGGGCCGCCTCAGTTGTCTGGCTGATCGAGGATCAGGCGATCCAACCGAATCGTGTAGAGCGAGGAGAAAAGATGACCGGCCTGGAAAGGGTCGAGGGCTCGTGGGCACCGTGACACTCGTTGTAAGCACGACACAATCCTAGGTTCTGGAATGCCTACCTAGACGGATGACTGCATGCTGCGGGTGCTGCCTTGTCTCGTCTACGTGCGCCCATATTAGAAGACTAACGGTTACATGGAACCTGATTTGGCTCCGTTGGCGGTCTGATAATATAATCGCCTGCCGTCTACATGCTCGGTAGTGGAAAAGGGGGGGGGGGGGGGGGCCACCGCACAATACAGAAACGGGTATTCTCTGCTCGCTTGCGCTGCCGCATCCGGAACCCGCTCGCAGTCTGATCTCTGACCCTGGACGGGCGTCGAAGGAACGAAGCAGTTCCTGAGCATGGGTCGGGCGGAGTGGTGAGCGGCGGGCGAGCGTACTATGTAGATTCTGCCTCGAGCAGGTTCGAGACAGCGACGTTCCCGAACGAGTACAAGATGAGCGCGAGCCCTGTCTGGGGCGCCAAGCAGGCAAGATGGAGGGTCGGTGGTTGAATGGAAGGGCCTTCTGCTCTGAAGACGCAGCCCGGTGGGTGTAAGCGGTACAAGCCCATGCTGGCACAAAATCCGGGTTTTGCTCTTATTAGTCTGTCGACTGGCGAGGATCTGGTCCGACACCCCAGACGGCGCAATTACCACTAATTCCAGTCAGATACCTGGGTACATGTACTTCGTACACGTAGTAATAGTGCGTTACACAGAGGTACATGTACCTATCAAGGTGGGGAATGCCAGCGATCCTTTTCCCAGTCCGATTTAATATTCATTCCCAGATTTTTATTCACTTTCTCGACACAGTCA
Organism: Hypoxylon sp. FL1284; assembly: GCA_022432365.1. Classification (NCBI taxonomy): domain Eukaryota; kingdom Fungi; phylum Ascomycota; class Sordariomycetes; order Xylariales; family Hypoxylaceae; genus Hypoxylon; species Hypoxylon sp. FL1284. Next base: position 1,819,263 of record JAJJXE010000002.1, read on the forward strand.
AGAATAAAACAAAACATAAAACCTGCAATGAGTCCCTGTCGTGGATTCAACGTGAGACGGAAATGACCGCACATCGCACGCCCCTATCCATCAAACCAAACAGTCAAGACATATCTGTGATATGATGCCGGATCTGACGCCTTACTGGGGATGGCCTCCATAACCAAGTCTTATGAAGGGACACGCTCCAGCCCTCGGGCCTCCAATAACGGTTCGGGAACGGCAGTTACCCCAGTGGATGGCATTGGACGACGCAGGAGACTTACGGGTGCGCGGGATGGAGATGGATAGGGCAAAGGCCACGTCCTGTCTCGACAATTACCTACTACGCAGCTGCCACATGGCTACGTTTATATATCAAGTGGTCGATCCTCCGGGTCTTAGCTAAGATTTCCCAGATGGTGTCGTGGTATTATGGCATGCCATGCTCTCCGCCTTGGGCTAGACTCCGATGAAAAGTCGCCGTTGCGTACCCATCTTCGGCCGGTTGGGGTCGAATCGAGGGCGCCAAGCCCCGGCCTGCCCCTACGACTGCGACTGTGCGAGTTTATATCGCATAAACCAGCTCGTCTAGGCGTGGGAATCATCCCGTAAGCCTCCGACCTACAACGTCGTCCCTATATATATACTATGGTATATATATTGTTCAGACAGGAGCCTGCATGGCCAGCTCAGTTACACACGGTGGGCGCCAGTCCTGTTTATCACCCATGTTCTAGCCCGAACGACGACGCTATTCGGTTCCTACCTGGTGTCATCCTACGGGGAAATATATGTGCGCCAGAGTCCAAGTCTGCCTGACTTCTGGTTCTCTTTCGCAGATGCCAATCTTATGCTCGCTTCTGCAGCAGACAATGCCAACTTTTCCGGCTGCCTGTAGTACCATATTTCACTGTCTCTTGTTCCTCGTCTATTTTCTCGCCTGTTCGCCTCGTGTTTGTCCAAGGTGTCGCGTCTTCTTCGCACCTAGGTTAGCGAGGCTTCTTATGTTCCTCTGGCCATCATGTTCGCTTGGGCAGCACCCATCCCTGAAACCAGTCATGAGACGCTCCGCTTATATGTTACCTACACCTATTCTTGACGACCTCGTATGCCGCTTTAGTTGGCAGCAGGACGGGGCTCGCTGACTACAGGAGTTACATCTGACAATATCCAATTTCGTATGGTACGCTATGGTATTGGTAGGACGGCAATTATCTAGACGCCTATTTAAGGTACCCAGCTCATCTAGTCCCGCCTCGGTTCCAGCGACTCGAGCCGACTACATCGAACTCTTCTCCGACATGCCACCCTCCTCGTCGCCGACCCACAAGGGTCACAGACGACCGCGGCCAAGGTGCCCAAGTACCTGGACGAGATATTAAGCGAAGAGGACCAACCGACTCCGGCTAAAACGCGTCTGGATCCCTGCCGCAGATCTGACAAGCTAAACATTTTACATACGATAGAGTTTAGGATTAACAAAGTGGCCCCGCACGTTCCTTCAGCTTTCCCAACGAACCAGCCAAGCCAAAATTCGACTCTCGAGTGCAACATCGACAAGAGAGCCTTTGATGCTACCCTCACATACATAGCTTCCATCCCCTGATCCCCCCTTTCCTCACGACAAAATCTACGCTTCGTTCCAATCCCTGGACATGATCCCTACGCCTTGCTGTGCAGCAATGCAAGCCATGCACCGCTGCCCTAGCAGCCGAGGCAGCATACATACATAGGAGCCTCCCGGCCGCCTCAAGATGTCCGTACATATGTGTGTGTGAAGGCTAGGTTCAGGTATTCGGTTCCCGTAGCCCAGATATGTTGCTTCGCAGTCTGCCTGGGGAAATCAGCCGCCAGGGGCTATGCAACCACCCATTGATACCCCGTCTCTCGACGTTGCAACAAGCTATCTCACTCTGCGTTCTGCCGGCATAGCTAAACCTCGACCACGGGAAGGGAAAGAAGTTATTCTCCCTCGTGACGCCTCATGCACGAAAGTTCATCATTGCTTCGGCTCGGAGTCGTAGTTATCCTAGCTAAGACCGGCCTAGGATACACCTACCTGCTCAAGGCGTGGTCGGCGTGTCCGGTTAAAGTCGACGTAGGCGCTCAAAAATCCGACATCGCAGTTGGCAGGAAGCGGCAATTCCAAGTTCAAGCTCAGGCGACAGTGTTAAGCCCGACGCCTACCCGCCCGAATGAGATAGATCTTCGCTTCGGTGTCATATCGGGATTTTCCTGCCAGCAGGCAGACGTGCCCGGTCATGTGCGGTCTCTGTCTCGCGAACCGCAGTCGGACAAGCGATCCCCAAGACCGGGAATTGCGAGTTGGGGCATTTCTGTCTAGTAGCTTCAGCTCTAAATTTCCGGCCGGCTCCCAGCCACGTTGTACGCCTCTGCGCCAATGAGACTCGCGTCCATGTGCAGCGTCGTATATACCCCATCTTCCTCGCATGAGATATTACCGACCTAACATATCGCGCATGAGGCACCGGCATGCGCAGGCTACTTGTTCCGCCCGCAATAGTCGACCAACCTATTAATTTTCGGTACCTACCTCTCTCCAATGACTGGTGCGCGTTTGATGCTCGCACATCTCGCTGGTACTATGCAGCTCCCGGGCCACTGCACCAACAGTACCAATATATCTATTCTTCGACGCGTACCAGGTAGGTAAGTACTCACGAGAATACTACCCGTGTCTATACGGTGGATTTTGAATGACTCTTCTCGTGAGGCTTAACAGAGTCCTATTGGCCAAGAACTCGTCCCGGAAACTCCCCGTTAAGGACCGGGGAAGTTACATATGTTGGACGCAATAGCAGAGAAGGTACTGAGGTTGAGTATTCTCGTGTGAGCACAGCTATCAGACATCAAGCATGACCGGGCTCACCTACATTGTTGCCAGCCAACATTGCTTAGCGAGATGACCATTTGATCGTATCTGTGATGAATCTGTCCTGGTACCAGTTTTGCTTCCAACTTGGGTGCCTATCTATCTATTACCGCATCTGCCCCATACCTTGGTACTCGTCTGCCACGACTTTGGCTTACGAAAATAATGTCAGGATGCCTAACATGGCGCTGGTTCTACTGGTAGCTGATGAAACAAGTACGCCCTTCAGTCGGTATTTCTCCTCTCCAAGCACAGTGAAAGACTGTCGTTGGCCTGCCGGCGCTGCGTGGGTTTCCGGAGGAGGCTCCCTTATTAATAGACACTCCGCAATGGGGCTCGGTGCTGCATGCCCGGACTACTGCCACTTCGCAGCCCTCAAGCCGTTCATGGTGTCAAGGCTCACTGCTGGTGACTCCATTCAATTTTCTTCAGGTCATCCTACACCTCGCATTTTGTCGGTAGCGCGTGTGCCTAAATTAAATACCTGGTAACCCATTTATGTCCAGAGGTGGTTGGTCTTAGTGTACATCTCTCTAGGGTGTCAGTCTCCTATTTCACTGTGTTGCTTTGTGAACAACTCACACGATAAAGTTGAGCGGGATCACCCCACGACTCCGGATCCTGTGGCCATTGAGCATACCGGATAGCATATGCAAGGACAACTCATGATGACTCTCCTTGCCTCGGGATAGAAGATTGATTGCTTCCTCAGCAACGATATTGAGGCATGTCCGGACCAAACAGCTGCAGATATTTGAAAGTTTGGAGAAGGTAAGCTGCATACTAAGCTTTTGTCCGTCCTACGAGAAAGACTGTCACTAATTCAGATGATCGGTAGAATCGCAAAGGGGGGCCCTGATCTGAAATTTACCTGCCAGTCGCTTGGCTCCGAAGGGTCGAGACTACGTGGTTGTTCGTAACATTTTCTCGATGCTACAAATCAGCTGGTATGCCGGCTTTAATGGCTTTATTCCCTATCGAACTGATCGCTTTTCGTTGGACAGATCTAACATTGGTAGGCAAGGTAGCTTTACGGGCAGCAGGAAGAATTGCAGCTACCCTGATTGCACAGTCCTCAATCACATGTCCGGTAGAATAGAATAGGTCAGATGGAAATCTGAGGTCAAGCTGAAGATATCAAGCTCTGCTAGATTTCTCCCGTCAACAACTCCCAGTACCGAGTCACGAAATCAAGAAAAGGGAGTTTTTGTTCCGTCTAAAGAAAAAAAGCCGATGGTTGTTTGTAAAGCAACAAGTCGAGTACAACCATGGCGTTCGATGTAAGTACAAGGATCTAATTTGAGATGTCAGATCTGGGTAAATAGTAGCAGAGTCCTAGATATCGTCTCTACAGAACAGCCGGTGATTGCTCGAATGATCCGTCTGTCAAAACAAGAAAATACCTGCGTAACTGTAGGTGAATATTTGCGAGATAGGCTGTTATATTGTCACACGGCCGGATACGGCCCAAGGTGCCAAGACGTACCAGAACCTTATAAGCCAATCGATCAGGCAAGACCTATATGAATGCGGCCCCAAGGCGGAGATGTTGGTGATGGAGGCATTGGGGGATATTCCTATAGGCTGCACCAATGTATGGCAACTTGCAAGACGTACCAATAGCGTTTTGGGCGCTTGAAAAAGATAAGAATAACTGATTAAAGATGGTTAAATCTAATAGGTATAAGTAAGAGACCTTCCTTTTTTTTTTTTAAAAAGAGGAGGTTAAGGCCTTTAAAATTAAAGAGAATTATTAATTAAATTTAAATAATTCCAAGCCTTATAATAGCCTTTGTTATAATATAATTTTTTTTTTTTTAAAGAAGTTTTGGTAGCTTTAAAATTTATATAAATATTGGAATAATTATTATCTTGTTTACTTTATAATTTTAAATGGATCATTTCTTATAAATTTATTTATGTTACAACCCATCAGGATCATTAAGACCGTGATTAGTAAATATGGATAAACTTTAAATATGATCTTATTAGATTTAAGATCCAATGAACATTATGGATCTAAGATTGAATAAAATTTAAAACAAATATAAAAAGGGAAAATGAGTATATAAAAATAAATTTCTTATTATATCTAATCATTCATTTTCTAGTTATTAATTTAAATATTTAAGCCTTTTTAATATTTAGATTGCATTTGAATATAAAGTACCTTTGAAACCTTTTTTATAATTAGAAACGTTAATCCTAAACTATTATTACCTTTTAAACCAAAACCCTTAAAATACATATCCAACCTATAAAATTAGATTGATAAAAGTAATAGGCGGGATTATAACATTTTAATAGCTTTCTTAGTTAATACCTAATATTAACATAGGAAGGAAAGGACTCATTTGCGAATAATTTTTAAAAACCTTTAAGGCATATTATCAAAAAAAACAACGGAATAGACAAACGTTTTAATAACACCGAAATCAAACCCGACAACCGCATCAACAGCCTCAACGCAAAATTCACCAATAACCAGATTACAAATTACTGTAATTAAAGCATCTAAACCTTCAAAACCATTTTTAGAAACTAAAAGATCTATATAATAAAACCTTAAAGCTTATCACATATAACTTTTAATAATTTAATATTAAATCTTTCGTTAAAAAATTCGTACGCGATTACTTAAAATGCTAACGTAATAAAATCTTACGCCATACCTTTTATAATTACCTTCAACCCATGGAACTTTACTATATACCATGGCAAACAATAGCAATGGATTTTATTACAAATCTATCCCTTTTTAATAAATATAATTTTATTTAAATAATTGTTAACCCATTCATTAAAATAGCCCATTTCATATCTTTTCAAATAGGTAAAAAAAAGGTTAAAAATCTAATAAAGATTTTTATTAAAGCTTATTAAAAGCATTATAAAATGCCTTTAAATATTATTTTTAATAAAGACTTTAAATTCATTGCTTATTTATAAAAAAACTTCCTTAAATTAATAGATATTTATCTTTATATAAGTATAACCTTTCATTTATAAACAAATGAATAAATTAAATAATTAAATTAAACATTTGAAATATATTTTTATACTTTTATTAATTATAAAATAAATAATTAAAAAGATCTATTATCCATAGTTAAATTTATATATAATAATATTGTTTTCTTTTTAACATATTTAACTCTTTTTTATATAAATTACAAATATTATTTTACGGCTTATAATCCATTGTATAACGCTTTTAAAAACCTAAGTAGTAAATTATATATTTATTAAATGACCATAATTTATTAAAAAATGCAACAAAACTTGAAGAAAAACTGCTAATAAATAAAGAATTAAGTTAATAAGTAAAGAATTAAAGCGTTTATATATATAAAAGATTAATTGGTTATATTAAATATAAAAAACATTAAAATTAAAAGGCTTATAAAAAAGCTAGATAAGAAAATGTTTAATCCTTTTAAAATTTAAAAAGTTATATCTTTTATTATTATTAAACTTATATTATTTAAAGGTTAAAAAATTTACAATTTATTTTACATCTTACTTATTAAATTTTACCGCATTAACAATTAAACATTTTTTAACCTTAATTAAGTTTTATAATAAATAGATTTAATAAAGTTTAAAAATTATTAATTAAAAATAATTAAAAACTTTTTAACCTTAAATAAAAATATAAAGTATTTAATTAAATAAAAAGAATGGTTTAAAAAAAAGAATTAAATATAAAAGCTATAAAAGTATTTATTTAATAATAAAATAAAAACTGTAATTAAATAATTTCATTAATATAACTTTAACAAATTAAAAAACCTTCAAGCTAATAAATTATAATAAAGCGTTTAAAAATAAGCTTTAAAAAAAAAGAAGATTATATTACACGGCTAGATATAACTTAAAATATCAAAATATATTAAAACCTTATAAGCTAATTAATTAAACAAAACCTATATAAATACAGCTTTAAAGCGAAAATATTAATGATAAAAACATTAAAAGATATTCTTATAAATTGCATTAATATATAACAATTTACAAGATATATTAATAACATCTTAAGCGTTTAAAAAAGATAAAAATAACTAATTAAAAATGGTTAAACCTAACAGGTATAAGTAAGAAACCTTCCTCCCTTTTTTTTAAAAAGAGAAGGTTAAGGCCCTTGAGATTAAAGAGAATTATTAGCTAAATTTGAATGATTCCGAGCCCTATAACAGCCCTCGTCACATATATGCGCAGGTTTACTAAAAACACCGAGATATCGCACATGGTGTTAAGCTTTCTCACTCAGGCTTCATTCGAGGTCATCGCCTCCCTGCTCCCTAACGATAAACTAAGACCAACCACGGCACATAAATATGAGAGATTTATGTACATATGAACCCAATCTAGTCGTCAGAATTCCAGCAACGAGGCCTTGTCCTTTTATGAGTATCGTACCTAAGCTAACCCCGTCACCTCTCATGAAAGCTGAACAGCATCCCGAGCTCTTAAAGGGACTGGAACAGAATAGGACTTGGATGTGGATCAGCTAGACACGCTGGACGCGTTCTCACACCTAACTGATAAGGTAGCGGGATAGTGATATTGTGCCATCTACATAGTGTTAATTTGGGTCTTCGTGAGGCTGCCCGTGGTAACTTCTAGAACACATCAATGTTTTATGGAGGTTGTGGAGGTCGGGGGTTTAAGGGGATCAACGCTGTATGATGGCATCCCCATGGCGCCTTAGGCATTAGTCTCAGCAGAGCCGCCGGAGCAAATGGTGCGGGCACTGAGAAAGCTGACGGGAACGTAGCGGGATGATATCACACTGGGCCCCTTCGAGCATCCTCTTGCCTGCCTCGCGCACGACACATGCACCGATGCTGCTATGCACGCCGATTAGACCAGCGGGCGAGGCAAGATGAGCGGCAGATAGTTCCACAGAAGGGGGAAAAGAAGAAGAGCTGTTACTTTGATTGCCTCCTGGGGATATACAGGCGAGAAGACGTCCCCTGAAAAACCGGGGTCGATGATTTCATGATGTGGTCAAGATCGCGATGGACGAGGTGACGTCATTGACGTCAAGATCATGTATGAATTCGAGACTCGATAATAAATGGAAGGCACCGCAAGCAGCTTGTGAGGAGAGCTTAATATTATTCTAATCATCTCATATACCTACAATCAAACATATTGCCATATCTTGTGACGAGACTCAAACTTACTTAAAACTATCAGCTTATCAAATAATTCGACATACTACACACAAACAAACTTAACAAGATGGCACCCTCATCCGAGACTCTGCGCAACATCGCCGACCAGGCCGAGCGCGACCTCAACAGCTACCAGGCCAAGACGGGCGCCAACAAGACGTCCCCCAACGACGAGGCCGGCGTCGACTCGAGGGTAGAGAACAAGTTCCCCGGCGCCGAGGTGCGATACGACCAGGACCTGTCCACCAACGCCGGCTACAACAAGCGGATCCCGCCCGAGGAGGGTGGTGAAGTGGATGCTCGCGGCCGGTAGGTTCTTTCCCCCCATTTCTTAACTCTATTGCATTATCATTTTCTGGGACAGTGGTTAACAAACCCCCCACAGACAAACGCGCGGCGAGCACTTCGAGGGCCCGGGCGGGCCAGAAGAGAAGCTAGCGCGACAGAGGCGCGACAACGGGGGCAACGACGAGTTCGACGCGGCGGCGTCGCGGCCGCGGGAGGTGGGCTCGTCGAGCGCGACGGACACGACGACGGCGGTGGGCCGCGAGGGCGACGTCATGGCCCAGGGCCGCGAGGCCGTGGCGGCCAACGTCGCCGGCACCGCGCGCAACAAGGCCCGCGAGCAGTTCAAGGGTTCCGACTACTACACCCCGGAGTCCGTGCCCGGCAGCATAGCCGCCGAGGGCTACGAGGCCCCCGAGAGCGTCGTCCAGAGCTCTCGCGAGGCCGAGCGGTACGAGTAGAGTGCTGGCTGCTGAAGGGGTAAAGGAAAGGGGCGGATGAAAAGTGTATGTTGTCAAATATTGTACGAGTACTGATAGTCGATCTTCCGAGGGGAAAAGATGAGTGCTATGATTGAACGATCACCGTGGTTTAAGTTTCGATTGCGCTATGTGCTTCTCCACTGATTCTCGAGTGATCAAGAGTGATGTGGCTATATGGAATAGCAACACCGTGACAAGTCCGCTAGTGTACCAATATGCAATACTTTCTGGAATATTATCGTGCCATCAGACAAGAGTCCTACTGCTAGTAAACGCCGGTGGGCCTATATGTTCGTAGGACCTCAATAGGAAACCGCCGATATCTAGGACGACTGGCGGTTATGTGGATTTCTTAACCACGGACTTCTCCAAGATGGGAACGAGAAAGATCGTCTCATCTTGTAGAATGAAGCTGTAAGTGGTCGCGGACTCCCGGTTCGACAGAAAGACTAGAAGCTAGGGGCACCGAGTAAATAAGACGGCTTGGGAAGAGGCCGGTGATGATCAGCTTCGAAGATCGTATTGCTGAGACTATCGTGACGACCCGGCGGTGAGGGCATTCTATCTATGGCTTTCCGCAGCTATTCCCGTTGTCGCAATGCATACAACCTTCTAATATCCGTCGTCTCCCGCTTTCCAGAACTTCGTGGCAGGAATTCCGAGTAGGGAAGCTGACTTTGTGATGCTTTCGAGCTGGTGTCGGCACCAAAGGCGAGGATGAATTGGGCAGGTAGCTCTCGTATTGCTATGTTCTCGTGCTTGGTGAGAAACGGCTCGCGTCATAACCCTCAAGAATGGTAGTAACCGACGTAAAGTGTTACACAAGATGCTGTCGTCAGCAATAGCAGAGCGTAATAAGCATCTCTCCGTCATAAGCAATTTCGTTACCTGATAGTCTCATGTTCTCCGCTTTGGAGAATTTTGAAGGTACAGATATGCAATAAACACGTATGACCGGGCTCAGCAAAGCAATTAGGAGAAAGCCATAGAGAAGGCAAAAGATATCCTTTGTTCTTCCCCGTCCAAGATGATAGACGGAATGAATCAAACAAAGAGACGCCCTTGAAGCTAGGCTGTAATTTGCCTTCTAGAACTTGACTGAAGTATTGGGGATGGCTGGTCAATCATGAAAATGCCTTTGGATAATAGGACTGCTTCAAGCCCATAGGAGCCGGGGTGGCTTTACGGAGTCACATTGCATATACGAGATTTCTCTACAGGTTACCCCAGATCGACCGAGCGGCGACGGTGTTTCGCGGCTTCTAAGAGCACTAAGCAATCAGCTCTCGCTTCCTAGGGTGAGCTAAGTGCCTCTATGGGAACCACGTGCGGAGAGGCTGATGAGGTCAGAGCCAATGGGGACTGATTTCTTTGACGATCGTCACGGCGCAAGCGGCACATCTCCGCTATCATGCTCTCTGCCTGCCCATCTCCTTTCTCCCATCGCTTAAACGGCCAGTAATCTCATGATTACTACTACTAGGTAACCTGGTTGAGACTCGGGAAGCGGTGGGCTATAAATCTGAGGGCCCGTCCTCGTATTTCACCCGACTTCATCTCAGGAGACAGTCACAACGACCAGACGACGACTTAGGTACAATTCGCTCCCAACACCTCCGACTTACAAGCTCATACCTCGTCATCAACGAGAACCGTCGTCATGAAGTTCCAGCTTTCAGCTCTATTCCTCGGCCTCGCCGCTACCGCGGTGTCTGCTCAGAACGTGACGACGACCGGCCCATTCTTCCTCCACTTCACTGGTAAAGATGGCAGCACTCTAGATGGTTAGTCTCGCGCGGGAATGAACTAGTGACTGTTGAAGCTTACAACCGACGGATAGGCTACGCCACATCGTGTCACGCCGGCGCGGCCATCGAAGCCGTGTGCTACGGCGCGGGAGGGGTTCCCGAGGCGACCAACTACACGCAGTACTTCTTCAACTACACGGGCTACAACTCGGTGGGCGACTCGCAGGCCGGCCAGGTCTTCTGGAACTTACCGTACGTGGGCGAGAACGGCCAGGCGCTCGAGGAGCAGGTCATGAACCTGCAGTACATAGTCAACAGCAACGTCGCCGGCGCCATGTTCGGCCTCGGCGTGCAGACCCTCTTCGGCTTCGACGCCGACGGCAGGATGTTCGGCTACAACTACTACGACGACACGACCTTCACCGCCGGCACCAACCCGGCCCCCAACGGCGAGGCCTCCGCCTACTACCAGTGGTACGTCTGCTGGCAGTACTTCACCGGTTACTACTACCAGTCCCTCGCCTGGGCTACCTCGACCCCGCCTCACAACCCGACCTGCGAGCCTGTCGACGTCTTTCAGGTCTTCCCTGCTTAATGAGACGTCTGCTCTCGCCTCTTTTTAAACAGCTAATCCTAATGTTTGATTTCTTGACATCACCCCAAGCTTGACAAGAACGGACCATATCAAGTTCACGAATACATGTGGGCGGCGTGGGAGATGGGACAACACAATAGCTTCGGTGGTGGTGTGAGGTGGATGTTCTCGAGAGGCGTATTAAGTGGTTGTATGCGAGTAATGTAGTAGTGACGGAGTACAAAAATGATAATCATGTTTATATCGGACATCCGGAATATCTACCTGGTCGTCGTGAAAAGGTTTAGGCATGTTCTAGGGGTTGCAAGCTGCAGCCGCAGCTGGGTCCCAGCTTGGTGACGACAGTGCCTGTGCTTTGGGTTCTTGTATGTAAAGATCTCGGCAGAGACTCTCTGGGGGTTTCGGCTGAAAGCTCTTAGATCTAGAGTTTCATAAGGTGAGGGGAGGCCGGATAGTCCGCGTGAATTGGAGAGGTAGCTGTTAGTAGAGATGGTGCACACATTCTCACGAGAAACATCATCTCCAAAACTCAATCCATCACATAACTCTGAATTCGCCACGAAACCCCTCAAACTCGTCACCAACCATTTCGCGAATACTGCCACGATGCCTGCTCGAGCTGTACCTTGTCAGCGCTGCTTGGACGCTGCCAGCAAATGGAAAGAGGGAAATTCCCCCCATTGCGAGGATGACGGATGTGAGTGTCCTTTTCCTCGTCTAATGTCACCGTGCTGACCTGTTCCTGGCCAGCCGCGTCATCCAAGTGCGGACGCTGTCGACAGAGCAACGAAGTCTGCGTTGTCGCCTCCGGCATGGTCAAGGCCCGTGCCATCCAGCTCCAAAGCGCCCTCAACGAATCCCACGACACACTGACTGTAAGCTGTACTGAACAGTCCACCATCGTAGCACTGCCAGCTAAAATCGCCCTAGGATAAAGTCAGGGAAGCGCAGACGGGTGTCCGCAAGGCTCTCCGGAACAACAAGAACCGCAAGGGCATGAATACCGTCCGTCTCGCCGAGCAGAACCGCACTGAAGCGAGCGAACATGCGGAGAACCGCGCCCAGTTCCATGAGCGTGTGGTGGCCGCTCTTGAAAGAAAGGCTGCCGCCGGCGAGAGAGCTGCTACCGCGCAGGAGGCGTCTTTCAAGCGCCTCGCCGACCTCGAAAACACCTTGTCACCTCTACCACTATTCAGAACTCCATGAACACGGTTCTGGAAGAGCTCACGCAGCTGGCCTCGGTTCTAGTCGGCCACCTTGGTGCTGGTCACGTAGGTGTCTCTGGTGCGCCAGCCGCGTGATAGCTGCTAACCACGTTGTAGGACACTGACATGGAGGACGAGTGAAAAAAGGGTCGGGCTGGGATTGTGCTACATTACCTGCTATGTTTGCTTGGTTTGCTTTCCGTCAAGACTTGCCGACGAGGCTGGAAGCGACGCATAAGCTACTCGTACTACTTCGTGCTAAGAGCGTTAATTTCCCATGATGATCGTTTGGAGGATATTGTGGCTTCAGGGGCGAGATTAGCTGCATGGGTCGTTGTGCTACCATAAAATACGAGTCCCGAGTTTTCTGTCATGTTGGTACCTGATGCTGTACCCTCTGCAGTAGAGGTTGGGACGGAAGCAAAGCTGAGAGAAGCCTGACGCACCCGTGAGCGAAGACATTACACGACATATACGCACCGGTAGGACGTCCCGGCCGGTGCAAAGTTTGAACCCCCGAAGCACCTTGGAGATAGAAAACGCGCACTTCCCAGCCTTGGCTATCAGCAAACATTCTCCAGATTCTTTCTGCATCTCGGCCATATTCTAGACGTACCAGACTTGCCAAACATCATCCTGGCTCCTGTTGCCCATGTCCCTACCTGCGCGGCAGCCTCTCTTTTCATCATTGAATCCGGTTCCGGCTTGGGCTCCGTAGGCGCGGTCTCGACTCTGCTGCGGGACAAACGAGAGAGAGAGTCCTTTACCTATCGATCCTCATGTCATAATTCATAGAATCATGCATCAATCGCTTCGATTTGCTGCTTTGGGGGGAGCAAATTGTCAGCTCAGAGGACAAGTTCCATCCGATATCCTCCGAACCGGCCTGTCTCGAGATAGGGTACAAGCAGGTGCGGCAGTACATAAGCTGTCCTGAGCTCAGCTGAATTCCCTTAGATGAGAAGCTCAACAGGCAAGTTCTCTTCCTAACAGCCCTTCGGTCTAGCTCGCAAAGCACCGGAATCAAATAGACACAAACCCTCGGGTCATACATCGTTCCAACCTCTGCCTGTAAGCTAGTAAGCTTCAACCTCAAACCAAGCATGTCAATGATTCTCCGCGGCGTGATCGGCGCTCTAGCGCTGCTTGGCTCCGGGGCCCTGGCACTGCCGCACCCCGACGGGCCGGCGACTCCGACTCCGATGGCGACGGGGCCCTTCAGCGGCACGACCGCGTCTCCGTCTCCTCCTCCTCCTCCACCGACCACAACGCCACCGCCGCCGCCTCCTACCTCGAGGTCCTCGTCGGTCTACGGAGAGATCCCCTTCACGGGCGACTGCGACCACGAGTTCTGCAACAGCCTGGGCACCTCGGTGTGCTTCTACTGGGGCGGCATCACCGGTTTCGACTCGATGCACAACCCCAGGCCCGGCGAGACCCAGACCCTGCTCGGCCCCTGCTCGATGGCTCCCTAGAGGGTTGGAGGATGCTTCGACCTGCTTGCTGTTGCTCGAAAAGGGAAAGGAAAGAATCTGTGTGATCGGTTGGTGGGTTTATGGGAAGGGATAATTCGTAGACTTCAGAGGGAATTAAAAAAAAAGGGGGGGATAAAATACCGCTATAAGAGAGAAAAGACACTGAACATGTCACTTAGCACTTAGCAGCGAAGGATTGATAAAGAAGGGCCTGTCCGTATATACAAGAGACCTGGACCACCTAGATACAAGAATTCAGCCCATAATAATCGTGTGCGCAGCTTTCACCGTGTTTCGATAACGCCGAGATCAGATCACGCAGCTAGAAATGACGATGTATAAGCTTCTGAGGATAGTAGCCAAGGAGACGGACGCTAGGTGCTACTTACCAGGGCCACCGATGGCGGTGGTGAGGGAGCCGCTCTCGACGTAGACGCCGGAGAAGTAGAAGTCCTCGACGGCGTCCGAGTAGCCGGAGCGGGGCAGCTCGAGGACGCCGAGGTGCCAGTCGGCGCCGTTGGACGAGGGCGAGGCGGCCGCCGGCGCCACCACCTGCGTCAGCGGATCGCCGCCCTCCGAGTGCCAGAAGCCCACCTTGTTGCTGCCGAAGTCGATCTCGAACGCCACGTTGTGCCAAACCCCGGCCTTCCACTCCGTCTTCCACTTGGAGTTCTGCGAGATCATGCTGTACACGACACAATGAGCCTACGCTATGGGGGGGGGGGGGGGGGGGGGGGGGGGGGACCGGGAGGAGGAAAGAGGGAAGGGGAAAAGAGAGAAAGAAAGAGAAAGAAAATAAACGTACAACTGCAGGTTCGGGTTATCGGTGCCCTGCTCGCCCGAGATCCAGCCATACTTCATCTCGACGAAGTGGCTTTCGAAGAAGCAGATCTGGTGCTCGCGGCTCGCCGACGGCGCGTTGGTGTCCTCGCGCATCATGCTGAAGTGGTAGTAGACCTTGCCGCTGTTGATGGCCGCCGTCGTCTGCGGGATCAGCTCCGTCCGCCGCATGTTCTGCCCGTTCCAGAACGCTGTGCTGTCCAGCGTGAACTTGGCCCCCTGCTTCGACACCTCGTCCGCCGGGTTCTTGTAGTCCGGCGAGAAGTTGATGTACTTGTCCACCGAGCCCGACCCGTGGATGTAGTACTGCGAACGGAGCCAAGGTGAGAAAGAAAATCCTACCTAGAGGTCTCGGGATTCCTAGACTCTTACCTGGTACGGTCCGACCTGGTTCGACCAGCTCCACTTGTTGAGGTCCGCCGACGTGCCCATGTCGTTGAGTCGCCCGTCCCATAGCACCGCCGCGCTGGCCGCCGTGGCCAGCGCCGAAATGAGGGTAGCCTTCATCTTGCAAACGCGGGTTTCTCAACTGACTGCCTTGGCACTGCGAGATGTGAGGGCTGGAGAGCCTGGTACCAATTCATCGGGGACGAGGCGTGTTATATACCTCTGCAGATCGGTAGGCGAGCAGCCTCGCATCGTGCTGTCAATGACCCAGACGGGAATAGCTGCACGGGGCTGAGATCCTATTCGGTAGATCATCTAGCTGTTGTCTAGACCCAATCTAAACGTGGCAGGCCGGACCGCAACAGGGGCGACTGAAACAACTACTAAGCAAAGCAGGCCGTGAACGCGGACATGAGTCCTCCGTCGAACTACCCAAGAGCGCGTGTTAGTGGAGATCTAGGGGTCGTGGCATTTAGCCTATTGGGAGACGTAGCCCACAAGCCGTCCTGCCTCTCCGCTATACCCCATGAAGATCACTCGATGCGGACCGGACGAGTCTCTCAATTTGGAACAGATATTATTGGTGCTACGGAAATAGCTTCTAGAGCTTCGGATGCAGGAACAGAGACTCGATAAGGAGTAACAAACCGCCAGAGTTGTGACTGTTTCGCATCTTCTTCGTCTAGAGCGGCCAATATTTAACAGTCAAATTATAATGTGCCCGATAAAACCAGTAGGAAAACGATATACAATGCGCGAAATCCTGGCAAATTCGTGTACGAGCATTGACACAGACAAACATAAAGGGCCCACCGGAGGCAATCTCAATATTCTAAGCCGGCGCCGAAGCTGCTGTTCCTAGCTACAGCTGCTCGATCCATGCTAGCTCTCGGTTGGTCGACGCTCCTCTTACTATGCGACGTACTCGGTCGAGAGCCGATCGGGTCGCCCTGCTCTGCAGCATATACGGCGGCGGCGGGCACCGACAAGTCGTCGCTGATCCTGTGAATGAACAACGCCGATAGGAGCGCGAAGAATCCTCCGCAAGCTAGGACGATAGCGATACTGTGGTCGCCGGGGACACCCCTCGGCTTCTGGAAGAAGCGAAAGATGATGGACGAACCTAGCGTTGCAATGAACTGCGGTGATGCGATGGCCATGTTGTGAATACCAAAGATGACGCCCGCTTGATCTGGCTCTTCCTCATCGTTTTGCAGCCGGGATTCTTGCTCGAGAAGCCCATCGGTAGGGTCGTCAGTCTCCGAGTGCTGCTCACCCTGCGCGAGAGTATGCATCTGTTGCTTCCGGGCCCGATATAGAAGATCGCGGCGACTGATCTCAGCACTAATGATAGCCCAGGGTGCCCAGAGGGCTAGAGCCCATGTGATGCCGATAAGGCCGATGAGGAACGTCGCGGCCTCGACCGTTCGCACCAGAACGGTGCAGAACATTGATCCAGCAAAAAGAATTTCGGACAGCAGCCAGGCTTTTCGCAGGGTAAGGCCAGGAATAACCAGACGAGATAGGAAGCTCTTGCTGCTAGATAGAGGGCTCCTGAATGTTGCTGGCGCTTCCCCAGGCGCGTTGCCGATGACGGGGTTATTGTCATATGTTGGGTCAATGAAGAAAGGGAGTAGCACATTGGTTGCCAGACTGGTGGTTGCAAATATCAGCAGAGCAAATGTGCCTACTCGGGTGGCCCGCTCGTAGAGTTGGTCCAACTCTTCCGGGGTCATGTTGGGGTTCTCCTCTAGGAAGGGCTCCACGTATATTTCTCCAATATAGGATGATGTATAGAAGAGCATAGGGAAGAAGCCGATCCAGGCAGCGAACTGGACGATACAGACCTTGGAGACTTGAGGCGGAAGTCTTTTGATAGAGGCAAAGATCTTCACAAAGAAGGAAACTACGCCAGGTCGATCAGCAACCGGGCGTCCCTCCAGCTGAGGGTTCCGCTCCTTAATGAATATAGTGCTCAACACTATCGTCGAGCAGAGGAAAATGCTAGCAATAGCACAAAGGTCTTTGAACTGAGTGCCTCCAAACCACCAGACATACTTGGGCAGGTCGATGCCACCCGCAATGTAGCCAATGATGTTGCCCACGCCCACAAGCCTGCTAGCCATCGAGTTTGCAGCTTCTTGCTGATGGGATGGTGCACAGTCGACGATAAAGGTCCGGATAGATGCCTGTACTGTGTTGACGGCAACATCGAGGACATAGATCCAGATGACAGCGACTACGATGATGGTGACCTTGACACCGTGAGACTCGGGGTCGGCCCCAAACAAGCTCAAGATACCCCCGATGATTTCTCGGATCCAGGAAAGGAACATGAGGGACAGTGCAGTAGCGGCGGCGCCTCCCAGCATGAAGGGTTTGCGCTTCCCCCACGTTATTCTGCAGTTGTCGCTAAGCATGCCGACGTACGGCTGGACGATAGTGCCAGTGATGGGTCCGGCGACCCATACGAGTGCCATAAGAGACTTGCTCAGGCCGAGAGACAGCAGGTAGGGAGTGCCGTTGGAAAGCTCCACAGCCCAAGCGACCTGCAATCCCCCAATGCTCATAGTCAGCAAGAACAGGTACCAGATGCTCTTGGTCGACTGGAACTCGTCTTGCTCAGCCGGTGCTGAGCCCTGGCCATTGAGAAAATCATGCTCCCCTCCGGCGGGGGACAGGAGAGGGGAGCTCTCATTGATCCCATCCTGCGCCGGTCCATCTCTGGTACCAACTCTTATTGTGCTTTCCGACCACGCTGGGTCATCATTGTTGTTCAGGTTCGCATTTTGATGGTTCGACATAGATTCGTGGTCCGTGGACGTGGAGCTCGGCAATGACGAGGTCATGGAATGGACGGAATCGCGTTGGCGACCAAGGTCCTCGGCGGATTGTCGAACGACGAAGGAAGAGTGCTGGCGACAGACGAGATACTCTGTAAATATCTAGACGCGTTAGACAAAGAGGGATGATGTTTCGGCGTGAGCTACTGATGATCTTGGGCGTATTGGGTGATGTTTATGTACAATAGTAGGAGCTCGGCAGACCGGGGGGTCGGCAGTGATTTTTAGCCGCCTAGAAAATAGACCAGTTGTCAAAAGGGGGGTGGTCGTCACGCGGTCTCGACTTCAAGCGAACGGCACGAGACCGAGCCACAGCCGGCATTGGTGGCATATCGTTTATTCCAGGTCAATGACATGACCAGTCGGAGCGTCGAGATTCGACTCGACCTTAGTCGCCATGACATCAGGCATCTTTGGTAGGAGCTTTAACCGCACTTGGTAACGCTAGGTCCCTATTTAGGTACCTAGCCTCTCTAGACCAGCCCTGCGGAATCCACGATGATCACCCGCCGGGATCGAGTGGGATCTATGTGCATATAAACTGTACTGCTTTAAGCGATACAGATCTATATCTACCAGCTAATTCCCGAGGCTTTACATAAGCACTTCAGCATTCTGTCGCCAAATGTACCTGACAGGTATTTGGCACGTAGGTGTGTATTATTTTCTACCTTCCATGTCGTTTTCCTTTCCTTTGAATCAAGTAGTTTGTCAAGATGTTATGGGTTTAGTGACCTTTCACAGAGGTTAAAAGCGGTCTGTTAGACTGACGGTTTGGCGAGTCAGTGAAGATCACGAAGCACGGAAGTGCCTTGGACTAGAGTCCATTAACGAGCAGATGGGATACCTTATTAAGAACTATTTCCCACTAATCACTTCCGGTTTCTCTTCCTCTGACTTCCCGACGCCGTCCTCAACAAATAGCACGAGTCCACCGCTTCGGCCCGCTGTCTCGGCCAATTGGTCTTGCGAGATTGCAATCTCCGTCTCCACCAGGCCCGGGCCGGCGTAAGTTTTAGTTTTGTCAAAACCAAGGAGGACAACCTGCTTATCGAGGCGTATGATGAACTTATACTTGCTGCAGTACCTGTTCACAAGCCTAGTGCATGAAAGTGCCACGCAATTCCTTCGCAGATCTCCAGATCATCTGGCTCGGCGTTCCGCCCGTCCGGAATCTTCCCTGGGAGGAACCTGATGACCTCGACTGCCTCGCGGATGAGCCCGAGGAACTTGGGAGCGATGCCTCGGCCCTTTAGTATCCAGTTACGTGCTGGTTTCGGTCTCCATGGATTGGGTCTCCCTATGAGAAAGCGCCCCTCCAGAGTGGACAGAATGAGGAACCAGCGCGTTCATTGTCGATGAAGTCGACCCTCGGCGGATGTCAGATTGTTTGCCGGTTGGTAAAGTTGACAGTAATACATGCTGGTTTCCAAGTATCTTGGTGGCGAAGAGATCCTTTTGACTGCAGTCGTTCTTGACTACTTAGCTTGATAGTTGCTAGGCGCAGAAGACTAACGGAAGAGATTCGACGTCTGCTCTGGACCACTGATTGCCAGTGGTACACCGTTAAATCCTGATTCTATGATTGTCAGAGGACTATATTAGATTCATCCAGCATAGAAGAATCCTTTTCTGGAAGCCTGCCAACGGAGATGGTTTCTTCCAAAGTACTTATCCTAAGAAACTTGCTCGGAAACCAAGGCTTGGCTTAAGCTATTCCCAGACACCTGCTCGTGGTTTGCCGGTTATTTCTCCTACAGCTGTCACACAGAAAAGACGGCGTGCAGGCACATCAAAAAGTAGTTAAATGCCTAAGGTAAGGTAGTCAGATATCGGCCAACTGTCATGGTGAATACCTTACATGTGTGGAAGCTGCGAAAAGGGAACTATCAGCATTCCAAGCAGAGACCTTTGCCTACCTACCTAGGAAGGTACCTAACCTACCTCCTAGAGATATCCGTAGCAATATGCGATCCCCTTGACCAATAAATTACTTCCCGCCGGAGCGAACTAGTCGTTCCTTTTACCTAACGATTGTGAGACCACCTAGACCCTGAGGCGTCGTTCAGCCTAAGAGCGTCTGTGCATGACCAGAAGTATAGCTAAGCAAGGTATGCTTCGTGTATCATAAGGGTAATCAAGATAGAACACATCCTAAAGTATCATGCCTGACAGGCGTTAGAACCTACTGGACTCAAATAGCCACGGCGGAGAGTAACCTCCAGGTCAACGAAAAGCCGATGTCCTTCATCGCTTTCGGCCCAGAAATGCTGTACCTCTGCACATCGCCAGAAATGAGACAAGGAAACCTGTGTCGAAAAGACCTGGTCTCGATTATCGCAATCACAGCCGACGACTTCTAGATGAACTTGACAGCCTTTGCAGCTGACACCACGCTCGAGCCTGGCAAATTCCAAGTTGTAGCACGAATATGCCATGGCTGCCTTAAAGTGACAGACTCCTTGATCCTTTTGACTCCTCAAACGGCGAGCCGCATCTTCTCCAATGACATTAGTAGCAAGCAACATTTGTGTGGCCTCCTCTTCAAATACGAGATACTTGGATTCTCCGACTAGAAATGCCTTCATGTCAAGGACGCTAGGGATGATCCGCAGCCGCGAGACTGGTAGGCGCAAAAGTTGACTTGGGGATACATGTGCTAGTTCGGCAAAGGCAGGTAGGGGGCGAACGCGGTAGTGGTCCGAAGTCTGGAGGCACTTGAAACCAGTCCTTTCCGCCGTGAAGAGGAACAAGAAGCCTCCAAAAGCGCCACAGGTGCAGCATTTATTCGTTGTCAGAGACCGGTAGAGGTCCACAACGGTGAAAGAGTGAGCAAGCTCGACGCGCAACAGACTTCGTAGACCCTCCAATCAGTGCTTGGAGACTAGTCCGTACTCCCAGAGCTGGGTTGAGAGGATTTGAGCTTGACGATTAACTTGGCGGAAGCGGGAGAAAGAACGAATGTCGAGCTCGCGAAGAAGCATTGACATGAGTTCTGCTGGGAGACCACCCAAGATGCCGAGCTCGGCGGATGGCAGCGTCACGAAGGCTGTCTGAGGAGACGCCTGGACTGGTCACGTTTCGTGCGGCCTTGACTTGATCGTGAAGCCATGACTTCCTTGTCGACGATACGAATATATTGCGAGAATCGTTTCTGTAAGATCACTTGTGCTGCTCATCTTGGAGAACGAAGGATGTGAATGGATAGCGACAGGGTCTTTGGGGGTAGAAAGGAGGTGAGGAAGAGGAAGAGCGCGATATATGAGTTTCCCAGCAGCGACATCAGGAGTATGTGTGTAGGTAGGACTTTATTTACATATATGTACCTACGTGTACCTACATGTAAGAGAGTGGCCTCAGTCAGGTCTATATCCGGCTGCCAACTGCCATGCCATCCCAAGTACCTGGGAACGCACCTGCGCAGGGCTGTCGGTACATGTGTACATGCCTGCATGCTACAGTAACCCCCCGACCCCAGGGCCCCCCGATGGCCCTAGACACTAGAGCGACCACTAAGAATAGGTGGTGCAGGTGGAGGTCAGGCGTTAGTGCGGCGCAACCTAGCAAGGAGCTGGACAGAACAGCGAAAAGTACAAACTGTCGATTTCCAACTTCGGTCCATCAAGACCAACAAGCCATGCTTAAACCTCGACTTCGACTTCGACTTCGACTCTAATCCGGACTTCGCCCCGAGTCCGCATCTCCATCACATTGAGCGAACAAGCTCCTCGAAATTTCATGCGTCCGCACGCCGTATTCCCGGCGCTCCCTGAAGAGCAAAACACAAACATCCCACCAAAGCTTCAATCTCCGACGTGAGGCCATCGCAAGGCCACTCCATCTGCGTCGCGGCCATGTTATCCGAAATCGCCAGCTCCGCCATGGAGCTCGCTCGTACGTCAATCAATTTATCGGTCGTGTCCCATTCTATGTATCTACAAGCTTGCTGATCGTCCATCTTACAGGTCGAGCGGACGAAGAAACAGATCCCGATGGTATGAAATTCCAACCCCGTTATGCGGCTCGAAGCCCGTCTTTCAGACCCGTCTAACAGTCTGCAACAGAGCCCGACTCCGGCCAACAAGAGGTGTTCGCATCATGGGCTCTCTTTATATCCATCATGCTCCTGATCATTGCCTTCTTCACAAGCTATATGCTTCAGCAGAAGAAAGTACAGGCTGTCCATGAGACGGTAATATCCATCTTTGCCGGTACGTCGCGCGACTTCGGGGACAAACGGCGGCGATGAAAAATTAACGACGAGACACTAGGAATGACGGTAGGATTGATTCTGAGAGTAAGCACCGGCCACTCTATTCGACAACTCGTGAGCTTCGATTACCAGATCTTCTTCAACCTCCTGCTGCCGCCCATCATCCTGAACTCGGGTTACGAGTTGCACCAAGCCAATTTCTTTCGAAACATTGGCACCATCTTGACCTTCGCCTTTGCCGGCACTTTCCTGTCCGCCGTCGTTATAGGGTTGCTGTTATGGCTATATACTCGCATTCCCCTCGAGGGGCTAGACATGAGTTTCGTCGACGCCATCTCCGTTGGCGCAACCTTGTCTGCTACCGATCCTGTCACCATCCTGGCCATCTTCAACACGTACAAGGTGGACCCAAAGCTGTACACGGTCATCTTTGGCGAATCAATCCTGAACGATGCCATTGCTATCGTCATCTTCGAGACGGCGCAAAAGTACAAGAGCGATTCTGCAGGCGCCTATGGATTTTTCAGCTTCTTCGAAGGTGTGGGCATCTTCTTGCTCATTTTCTTTGGCAGTCTGCTTATCGGCGTCCTGGTCGGTATTGGCACTGCGCTTATTCTCAAGTTTACATACATCAGAAGATATCCGCAGATCGAGACTTGCTTGATCGTGTTGATCGCGTATGCGAGTTACTTTTTCTCACAGGGACTGAAGATGTCAGGTATGTATAGTTGCGCGTATCGCCAGATCCGTGGCTAATTATCATAGGTATTGTGTCGCTGCTGTTCTGCGGCATTACGCTCAAACACTACGCCTACTTCAACATGTCACGACGAACGCAGCTCAGTACCAAGTACTTCTTCCAGATTCTAGCTCAGCTCTCGGAGAACTTCATCTTCATCTACCTAGGGCTATCCCTATTTACCGATAACGAACTCCAGTTTCAGCCGCTACTGATCATCGTCACCGTCGTTGCCGTATGTGCGGCGCGATGGGTGGCTGTGTTCCCACTATCCAGGGCCATCAACTGGTTCCATCACTACCGGGCACGACGTAGAGGCACGGATGTCAGCGACGAACTGCCGTACAGCTACCAGGCAATGTTGTTTTGGGCTGGTTTACGCGGAGCCGTCGGCGTGGCGCTGGCCGCCCTCTTGACCGGAGCAAACTCTTACGCGCTCAAGGCAACTGTGCTTGTCGTGGTAGTGCTCACTGTGATCATATTCGGCGGTACAACGGCACGAATGCTGGAAATATTGGGTATCAGGACAGGGGTCGTGGAAGAAGTCGATAGCGACGACGAATTCGATATCGAAGCCGCTCCTGGGGGTTCTTATTACAAACGTTCTGGGACTGGTATTGGATTCAACCCTCGGCAGAGGAACGGGTCGGTGCGACTCGATCGTGTCGACTCAGGGAAAGCCAAGCGGCCAACAGGACCGGAGCGAGGAAGTTATGTGTCCGGACACCGATCACCGTCCTTCCCAACGGCACGCGGTACAAGTTCGAGTCGCAAAAACATTCAGCACGCATCTGGTGACGAGATTGAGCGTGCAGATCTTCTGGGCCGTAACGGTAGCGTGACGGACTCAGACCTTGGCAGCGACATAGACACGTCGGATCTTCCACCGCCGGCGCGCAAGTCCTCGCGGAGCCCAATCCTCACTCCTGGCGGGACACCCGAAGAGGAAGACGGGGTATTCTCGTATCCCACATCAGGACAACGAGACGTAGGGCCGGTTTCTGCCAGGGCAGCCTTCAGACAGCTGCTTACTGCTCAGGATCCACAGGCTCTCTTCAGACAGCTCGATGAGGACTATATCAAGCCAAAGCTGCTACTTGACGGGGGCAATGGCGGGCCCAGCGGTGGTCGAGGAAATGGTGAAGGGTCTGGGTAGAGATCCCCCGGAGCCCCATGTATTGTTTTTTATTTAAGGGGTACCTAAGTATGGGCAAAATGCTCATGCTGTGAATTGAGTGCTACAATCTGTATTACCTAGTCCAAGGGGTTTGTTGGCATTATGCGGAGTCATGAGGCTTTCTGATGTCTTTAATGTAACAATTTATGCTGTACATGCTGTGTGTACCTAGGTGAACGTAAATACGTGTCTTGCTAGTTGATATGATTCCTCAAACCCGACACGTCTCCTTGGTCAAGCAGATATTCTTAGGAGTGAATTGCTTACTTTCTTCTCTTTGATATGTTGAATGTTGAAATACGTTTATATGCATGGGTTTAGGGGTAGCCTAGAGGATCGGTCTTGTGAATACGCCGAGCATACACTAAGCCGAGAACGGCAGTACTTCTGGGGTCTGGCGATGCCCGACGATAAGCCGGCACCCTTTTCTAGGGGCTAAGGGGGGGGGGGGGGGGGGGGGGTTCAGCCGGGACAATTACAGGTGGCACGGGGGCTGTTACGAAAGCCGGCCGCCTTGCACGCTTTACCACCTAGCCCCTAAAATCCGCTGCAGTAGATGGTATACCGCCCTCCCTTACCCATTAAACGTCCACGAGCTTTTATGTACTTTTGACCGCGTTAAAGGAGACGAGCAACTCGCGTCCAGCAGTCGTCGTCCTTTGGCCTCTCTTGTTTACTTGCTTCTACCATTGCCGTCAGCCGTCTAGACATGCGTCGATTATAGCTGCCGTGCGCATGCTCTCTGCCTCCATGACACGACCGTAAACAACGCCTTGCGACCGTTGCCATCCTCTACCGATTGCTACCCGTCCTCCCGCCTCCTCGAACCTCTCCCTCGTCTCCAAAGGCTAGCAGTATGGCCTCCTACGGAAATACCGCACCAATGGCAGCACCGCGTCCCGGACAGCCCGGCCATCAGGTCGCATACGCTGCGCCGATGCATGTGCACTCCCAGATGCCCGTCCACGGACCGACCGCTCCCGCCGGCACTTTTGCCCCCGGCACCAAGATTCAGGTCGGCAGCCACAGGGTGGTGATCCAGAAATACCTGTCAGAGGGTGGATTCGCACACGTATACCTGGTCAAGCTGCAACACACCGTCGACGGGACAGACCAGGCCGTGCTGAAGAGAGTCGCCGTGCCGGACAAGGAGACTCTTCGCGGGATGCGGACCGAGGTGGAGACTATGAAGAGGCTCAAGGGGCACAAGACCATCGTTACATATATCGACTCGCATGCATCCGAGCTGAAGGGCGGCGGCTACGAGGTCTTCCTGCTCATGGAGTACTGCAACGGAGGGGGGTTGATCGACTTTATGAACACCCGGTTGCAGCACCGTCTTACCGAGCCCGAGATCCTAAATATCTTCTCTGATGTTGCAGAGGGAGTTGCATGCATGCACTATCTCAAGCCGCCTCTGCTGCACCGAGACTTGAAGGTGGAAAATGTCCTTATCACGGCACATGGCTCGAGGAGAAAATTCAAGCTGTGCGATTTCGGTTCGGCAGCTCCGCCAAGACCCGCGCCACAGACGGTTGTGGAATGCCGCCTGGTAGACGAAGATGTCCAGAGACATACGACATTGCAATACAGGAGCCCGGAGATGATTGACGTATACCGAAAACAGCCCATTGATGAAAAGTCGGATATCTGGGCCCTGGGGGTGCTCCTCTATAAACTGTGCTACTATACCACGCCTTTCGAGGAGCAAGGGCAGCTCGCCATATTAAATGCGAGCTTCAGATACCCCAACTATCCCGTCTTTTCAGACAGGTTAAAACAGCTGATCGGTAAGGCTTCGCTTCCCGTTTCTATAGTCAACTTACTTAACTGGGTTGTAAAGGGTCAATGTTACGAGAAGACTTACGAGCTCGGCCAAACATTTATCAAGTGCTTCGTGAGAGCTGCCGGATGCAGGGCCGTGAAGTACCCATCCATGATGTACGTGTTACTCTCACGGTCTACCTGACGTGGTCTACCTGACGTGGTCTACCTGACGTGGTCTACCTGACGTGGTCTACTTGACGTGGCTAACAATTTCTAGATATACTCTGGGCAAGCTCAAGCAGATGCGAGAAGGAATGAAAAGCAGACAGCTCCGAGCAAGGAGGGCAGAGGCACGCCAGGTATAGGCGCCGTATATTCTCCCCCATCACAGCCTCAAAGCCAACCGCTTCCCGAAATCACGCCTATGCGACGTGGCAGACCAACTACCTCTGCCCAGCCTGGCTCAAAACAACCACCAAAACCCAGCCCGTCCCCTGGCAGAGTCACCAATGGCGACCCGTTCGCTGCGTTAGACTCCGAGGCTGGCGGGAAATTTGAAGGAGACGAACTGTCGTCTCGGTTCCCAACACTTGATCAGTTCTCTCTTCTTCACGACCAGGGTTCCAAGTTTGAGTTTGATAGTCCGACGTCTCCCGCAGATCCGCAGAAGCAGTTCGGCCAAAACATTGCAGACCATCTAGCAGACGACGCGTTCGCCAAGTCTCAGCCTCAGCCTCTGCCGCAGCCTACGGCAGGTAGGACACCATCAAATCATAGACAATCAGCAGATTTGAGCAGAGTGAAGTCGATCTCTGCTGTGAGGGAGCTGCGGAATTCGTCCCCTCCGCCTGGGACCGTTGACAAGCCCAGCTCTGCGCCCCCGAAACAGCCAGCAGAGATGAGTCGTGCCTCGATGATAATTTCCAACAATCCTGAACTTCAGGCTATCTCGTCCCCTCCACCGCAAAGCGCACAGGGTGCGTTTGGCAGACCGTCCATGGTTTCAACTGGAACAATGACCAACAGTCCGCCCCCTGAAAGGCAGCCGAGAGATTATCCCCCAATCCACCGATTCCCTCCAGCCGACCAGAACCGCCCAGCAAGCCTGCCTAGACAGCAAGAATCAACAGGCACCGGTCAGAAGCGACCAGACCTGGGATATGCGCTACGACCTACGCCAACCCGTGCGGAATCCGCGCAGCCTGTCTCTGGACACATACAGTACCCATCATCATCGCGCCCGTCTCTGGAAGGCGGTCGGCCAAGCGCCGAGTTTCTTGAACCATTGCAGAGAACATCAGGTGGGGGACGGCAGAGGCCTGCTAGTACCTATCTCGAGTCTGACATGGAGTATCTTCGAGAACGAGAAGCAGCTCCAAGGCCGCTGCGATCCCCTGGCTACTCTCCCAAGATGCTCGGAAATAGCTCGTCTCCGAAGCTTGATCCTCAAGACGACGCAGCAATAGAGTCTAACGTCGACTTCCTCCGATCTATGGAAGATTCCGATTCGAGGAAAAAGGATAAAGGTAGTAAACAACATGCGAAGAAGTCTAGTCTTACTTCCTTATCTGGCACCAAGAATATCCTAGCAGGGCGATTCGGCGACGCCTTCAAGCGGTTCGAGGGCCATAACTCGGGTTCGGGCGCGCGAACACCATCCCCACTGAAGGATATGGAGCGCCACGATCTGACTCCTATTGCTGGGTCAGAAGCGACGGACGACCGTAGCGAAAGCGGCCGTCTCATTGACGAATCTGACATGACTCCGGAGATGCGTAGAGACCTAGAGCAGCAAGCGCTCGCCGAGGAGGAGCGTCGCGTGGAGGCGGCGGCGGCCGAGTACAAGCAGCGGATGGCAGACCGAGAAGCTGGGGGTTCGTTGGGTGCGCCGCTGCCCAAGAGCATCGGCGGTGTGTCGCGCGCCGTAAGCATCCAAAACCGCGTGCAAAACCTGATCGGTGAGTCGCAGAAGTCGTCGCAGCAGGTCCAGCGCATGGCGTCCGGGTACGGGAAGTTTTCGGACGCGGCGACGGCCAAGAGCCGCGTCGACAAGGCGCTGCCCGAGGTTCCTCAGAAACTCGCGCCGGGTGGCCGAGGCGGCGGAGCCCCCCTACCGCCGCTCAAACCCACGCCCCTGCCGCCCACTTCTTCCCAGCCCGAAGCCTCCGCCGCCGCCGCGGCGCGAGGTCGCGGCGTCCCGGCCGATCCCGCATCCCCCAGCAAGCCTACCCTCCGGCCCAAGCCTACGCACCTCAACAACCTACCCACCGGCGGCGCCCGTACCAAGGCGTCGCCGCCGCCTCCTAAACAACCGCCGCAGCCTCAGCCGGTAGGAGAAGGGGGCGGCGGGCCTGTTCAGCAACAGCAGCAGCAGCCGCCGCAGCGCAGCCCCTCGGAGCACCTCGCCGGCGTCGGGCTCCCCGGCCGGCCCGTCCTCGACATGAGCTTCAAGGAGAAAGAGGACTACGTGCGCGACTTCTCGAAGCGGTTCCCGAGCCTCAGCGCCATCGAGATGGTGGAGCGCGACGTCGACGAGGCTGCCGAGCCCGAGGGCAAGGGGAAGAGGTAGGAGAGAGGCGGGGAAAAGGAGGTGGGGGTAAAGGGGAGGCGGGTGATGTTGGAGGGTGTGTGATACTACGATGGTTACCTGCCTGAGGAACCTACCTATAGAGATGTGATAGAAAGGGGGCTAGAAAGCAAGGGGCTACGAGGGAAGAGGGTCATGTATGCATGCGTGTATATCTGTCTCTGAGCATATCGCCGGGTCCAATTGTCAGGACGGCTGTAGGTGTTGTAGCGACGCGGCATCGATGGCGATGGCATAAAGACATTCAACGTAGACGTGGAAGAGGCGTTTTGCAGAAGGGCAATTGAATAACGTGACCTCTACCTAGTTGAAGCAATGTATGCGTGAGATGTTAATCTATGAGAGTGTACCCCTTTTCTAGACGATCAGAGTTGTTACTAAATTCAACAATAGCCTTACCACTTCCTCCGAATTGTGCGTAAAGCTTGTGATGGAGCCGAGTCCTCCATCCGCTCAGAGTGTATTTACCTGAAATGTAATTCATCTATAGTATCGAAAAGCTGTATTGTATGAGAAATCTCTCGATGGATTCTGCGCAGCCAGGGCGTGCTCTCATTATCTGTCTCTACTAACCCCATGTTGCCGTTAGAATGGAGACAACTAAAACATGGCGAATATTACCATTACAGAACCCCCACCCCCGAGCACCTCCAATTTCTCCGAGGGCAACCTCTTACAATGCTGGCTTGGGCGAACCCTTCTTTCCAGTATTTCTTTCTAAGCTGACAATCATAGCGACATGATGACTGAGCGCCACCATCTCGCCCTCGACGTCTCTGACCACCACCTCTAGATCAAACCGCCCATCCTTGATCTGCTTGGAAGTAACCCGCACCGCCAGCCACTCCACGCCCTCTTCCGGCAGCAGCGTCTTTACCTCGAGATTCATGACCACGGTGGGAAACCACAAGGTAGCACGTTGCTGGTCCCTCGCATGCGTCTCTTTCGCCTTCGCGTCCGTCGACCCCTTCTGCGCCGCCTCGAGCAACGCCCGGAGCTCGGGCGCGGCGAGGAACGTGTGCAGGTTGAACGGAAACGAGTCCACCACGTACGCCAGCGCGCCCTGCGCGATGCGCTCGCCGCTTGCCGCGCAGATCCACATGTCCAGCACGCCGGGGGTCAGCGGGCCGTTGCGCGGCTCGTAGAAGCGCCAGTTCAGCAGGGACCGCTGCACCGCGGCAGCAGCCCGCGGCATCCTGACCTCCTCCCACGCCGCGTCCCCGTTCGCGCCTGCGCTCTTCAGGGCCGCGAAGTCGGGCACGGGCGGCAGCGCCGCGGCGGGCGTGCCCTCGAACCCGGTCGGCATCGACATGCCGGCGGCCGTGGCGAAGTTGATGTTGGTCGCGTAGGCGAGCACGACGCGGCAGCAGCGCGCCCTGCCACAGCGTGAGCTGCACGGTGGACAGCTGCCGGCTCAGCTTCACGTCCTCGACCGTGATGATGGCCGCGCCCACGGCTGCGCGCCCCGGGAACTCGAAGTGCGCCGTCAGCGTGTCGGGCTGGTTGCGCGGGGCCAGGTGGGCGCGCGCCGCCGCGAGCATGCAGGAGCCGGCGTAGCCGCCATTGGGGACTGGAACGGCGCGGTTAGGAAACGGGGTAATTGTACTATGGGATGCTGTTGGGGGTTGGTACCTGCGCCGATGCAGAACGTCTCGTTGAGATTGGCCTTGTACGTGTGAGCGTCTAGCCTCTCTATCCTTGTAGCTTCGGAGAAGGAAACGGAAGAACTATCAGGTTTACTTGACGTCATCGCGAAGATTTGCATAGGGTTGACTTGGTTTGGGGGTGTTATGGGAGTAGAAGATAGGCTTAGCCTGGGCTCAGCTCCTCTTTTTAAATATAGCGGCACGTTACACGAAGCTAGCGCTGGTAGAGATCATACCTTGCAGCCTTGGTACCTAATGTTAGGTGCCTACATCCCTAGGTAGTTGCCTCAGGTAGGTACTGATGGGGGGTTACCTACCTACAACATAAAACAGGCACCTGTCACATTAAGATTTTTTTTTCCTCCTTTACAACATCATTATAATATTCCTACTCATTCAATAGGTACCTAATATATCGAGATCTACGAAAGATCTAGGTTAAAAAAGAGAATTGCCATCACATCCCGCACGGGGGGAGTGGATTCTTCTATCTTGACCATACCTATGTATATTCAAGGATAATTTCGATTCGGACTTGAATTGTAAGAAAGGCCGTACGATAGAGGACAAAGGGCCAGATGTAGATTAGGTACCTTAGGTAGGTACATATAGGTACGTGTGGTGACAATAAGAGGGTTTAGATAAGTACAACCGTCCTCACGCTTGTTTAAATATCTTTACATCTAACGGTCGCGCGAATATAGAAAAGAGGTCGCTCGAAAGCTCTCAACCGAGCGAGTCTAACAAGACAAGCTTCAATCGAACCGAATTCGCCAAGGGGGCAGCGCCGGGCCTCGTCTGGTGGGCTGGTAGAACGTATCTTCAAAAACAACAAAAAACATCACTTATCACTAATGTTGTCTATCAACTCCTTGGTCCTAATATCACTAAAGGTACCTCATACCTACTGCAAGTCCGTACCTAGCGACCCATTCTCTGTCATATTTGCTCCTGCTGCTTCCTCGACTTCTGCTCCACTGCCAGATCCCTTGCTGCCCTCCTTCTCGAGACCAAACTCGGTCTCGAGTGTAGTCCGCAGCGCAACCTCCTTTTCAAACAGACTGAGTAGAAAACTGACTCCGGAAAAGACAATAGCAACTTGGAAGACTCGCTGTATAGCAATCCTGTAAACGGCACGGACTTCACCCTGAATTGCTGACGGGAACTGCTCAACAAACTCAGCTGAAGCTGCTTGGTATGCACCACCTGCTGATAGGAGTCTAGCTGCTGAAGGATCCGAGATAGCCCCTTCGGCCAGCAGCTGGTCGATGCGATTGTTGAAGACGGCAGCCGGAATCGCCACGCCCCACACGTGTCCAAAGAGGCGGATAAAGTACCATGCTGCAGTGCAAGCCGCTAGATCGCGTTCATGGATGAAGGCCTGAAAGGCTGGTAACAATGTGCTGAACACCATGCCCCCGCCGAAAGCCACGATGCACTGGAACACGGCCCACTGTGCCACCGTCGTCTCTTCCCATTGCAGCGTAAACAATCCTAGGCCGACGGTCTGAACTGCAAATGCCAGGATATGAATCGGTTTGTATCGACCCCACCGTGCCAGCGCCATGGCCCCCAGCATAGAGCCTGGAATCCCGAGAAGGGAGATGGGGAGAAGCGCGACCCCGGCCCTGCGAGGTGAATAAAGGAGTACGCCCTGGAAGAAGACTGGCAGGAAGAATATGTACCAATACAGAAGAGCGGCATAGAGGAAAGTATTGACGGCCAGGATGACCGAGGTCCGAGTCTGGAAGAATCGCGGCGGCATCAGGGGCTCAACTGAGATTTGGGTTGTCTGAAGCCATGCGAAGATGAACAGTCCCAGAAATCCCACGAGAAGTGGCACCAGCGTGTGCCACGATTGCCAAAGGTACCGTGTGCCGGCGTAGCTGAGTGCATAGAGGACGGACACGGTGCTAGCCGCCAGGATGCTGTTACCCACGAGATCAATACGCTTCAGCTTTTGCCAAGACGACATCTCCTTGTTGTAATTGACGCGTAGGAAGACGAAGAGCACGGCAAATGCGGCTCCCCCGATCGGTAAGTTCATGTAGAAGATCCAGCGCCACGTCGTCGAGGAAACGATGGCACCGCCGATGAATGGGCCGAGGGCTGAGCCGACACCGAAGATTGACATGAGCATGGCGGAAAAGTTTCCTCGCTGTCGAAGCGGAACCAGGTCGCTAATTACGATGCTCGAGACCATGATAATCCCCCCTGAGCCGATGCCCTGGATAGCACGGCCGGCGATCAGCATGCCACCTGTGGGCGCGCCGCCGCAGACACCGCTTCCGAGCATGAAGATGGCGATAACGGTAAGCATGACATATCTTCGACCAAAGACGTTGCAGAACTGGCCGAAAAGAGGTTGAGTAGCCGCGCTATCTCGACGATACGTCAGTAAATTGGAGTTGCAATGCCCTCATGATAATCGTGAATGTTCAGGGACACACCTGCAAAGGAAGAAGGCGTTGGTAATCCAGATGAAGTTACCGCCAAGCTGCAAATCTGTCAGAAGCACAGGTGCCGCAATAGACACCACCGTGTTCTCTAATGCCGCCAACAAGTTTGCGATGCCCAGCCCAACGATGATAGCATAGATTCGAAAATCGGCCTTGAACGCCGGGGGAGCGGCAGTGGCGGTCGTCGTATCGTTGCTCTCTGTTATCGCCATCGTCTATATCGTGAAGAGTCTGGTCTCGGGATTTAAGACATCATCGCCAGCACAATGATATGCAGACATAGGCACCAAAGGAGAGCTTGCCCGATGATGAACATGAGGGGCGGGCGAAGCAAGGGAGGTATGTCGAACCACCGAGGTACTTCAACACGGGTCTTTGTAAACCCCGTCTGGGCAAGTGCCTTGAAAACGGTCGTGCAACCGTGCCATTCGTGGTTCTCACTTTGTTAGGTATCACATACAGTATCGACACAGTGAACTTGCAGAGGTATTGAATACATCGCCTATACATATAAGGCTTCGTCATACTATGTAGAGGCTACTGCTACGAGTCTCCCTTTCGGACCACAGGCACGAATTTCACCCGAACCTCGGGTTTTTGGTACATTCCCCATCCTTTGAGGTCCCTATCCATGTTGATGTCCTGCCCAGGGACTAATTCCAGATCGAATGCCCATATGACCTTGGCTATGAACACTCTGCTCTGCCACCAGGCAATCTCCTTGCCGGCGCACATCCGTGGTCCCTGACCAAATGGCTGGAACCCCTTGCGGTTATCGCTGGCAAATTTCGGATCGTAGAGTTGGTGGTCTGCCGGCAACCATCGTTCTGGGTGGAAGTTGAGACGGTCGTAGAAGTTGCGTGGGCTGCGTGCTAGGGCAAAGGAGCTGGATTAACAAACGACTTGGGGAAGTCGTGACAGTTAACAGATGCGCATGTCATGGATGGACGGCAACAGGGGAAATATGCGAAGAAACTTACTCCTCTGGGGATGAATTCGCCGTCAACCATGGCTCCTGGGCTTACAACCGGCATGCCCGTCAGGACATTTGGCATGACACGAATGGATTCCCTCAAGCAGGCTGTCAAGTAAGGCAACTCGGCGGCCGGGCCTGACGTTATTCCATCATAATTCCGAAATGCGTTTCTAACCTCCCCAGACAGACAGTGTCTTGAGGGCGCTGGGGTTATTCAGGAGATGGTAGATTGTGTAGTAGAACCACATGGCCGGGAGCTCATATCCAGCAATGAGTAGCTGGCCTGCAATCTGCTCGAGATGCCGCCTGGCCTTGGGGTCCTCGGGAGGTTCGCGGTTGGCTGGGATCATCTGCTCGAAGAAGTCCAGGTGTTCAGTCGCACCCTTGCGCCTGATGCGTCGGTCCAGCAGCTGTTTGCTGTGATCTCGAATGGTTGAGTGAGGCTGCATGGAGGTGAGCAGTAGAAACATATACTTGAGCGGGCTGAGAAAAGGGAAACGCCACGAGGTCTGTATGACGACGACAGCTTTGTTGAAAGCGGCGAGAATAGATAGATACGGCGTGTCTTTCACTATCTGAGGGTCAGCGCCTAGCTTCTTCTTTAGAGCAGAACACATACTGTCTCTGACGGCATGCATCTCGCGATTGTAAGCGGTGTCAGCCGAGATGTCTACACACACCCAGTTGACCCATGAAGGCAAGCTAACGCCGTCAACCGTGTTGCCCAAGGACTTCATCCGCCCGACGAAGAGATCTATGTACTTGTGCAAGGTCGGCTCCTTCGCTTCGAGAGCGCGCCCACTGAACGCCGGGGCTAATTGTCTAGCGACCTGTCGGTGGCGCACTGGATCCCATTCCCAGATGATACCGCCATGCTCGTCATTGCCGTGGTTGTTTATTTGCGTTTTTGCGAATAGCTCAAGGCCCTTTGTGTGCGTACTGTAGATGTCTATGAAGTTTCATGAGATCTCATACTCGGGTTAGTATTGGCCACTATTCGTCTTACCTGCCAAGGCTTGCGGAGTGACAAACACCAGTTCATTTGGCGCAATCCTCACAACGTCACCTGAAGGAACATGTCAGTATTTAGGAAGGCAGATCGATGTTGGCAGGGACCTCTCTCATACCGTACTTCTGTAGGGCATCCTCGACGGCCCAAGGCCACCGTCCTGCCAATCTATACAACTATGAGACGCCATCGATTTATGAATTAGTAGGACAATGCTACTCACGAATGATACGCATACCAAATATCGGAGATTGCCGCAATCTTCGTTCCGGGATACTTAGACAGTGGGCGGAAATAGAGACGGTAGATGGATCGAACGCTCAGGCAGAATATGGCCTACAGAGAGAAAGTGTCAGATCAAAGAGCCTTTCCGTAGAAGATCGATAAGCTAGCCTACACTTCCCAGCAAGAAGGTTAGGAATTGCTCTGTCGCTCCCATATCAGCCATGCGGATTGTAGGGAACGCCATAGCGAGCAGATGCCTTGTTTTCTTTTCGAGTCGCAAGATCAGGTTTAGAAGGGCGAACTACACGGGACAGACATACCAACAACGACTTGTTGTGTAACATGAAAAGCTGAGCAATGTTGGAAGTACCCAGTACGTCGAGGTACCTCCTTTATCCTCCCCCCTCTCAAGGGGAAATCAGTCCCTTACACCCGAGGCGAGTCAGCTGCAAGCTACTCCCAACTGCATATAGGACAACCACTCCTGCATAGTCTCGTCTATGTAGAGCTCCCTCCATCATACACGTATATAACTAACGTATATATTTGATCTTGCTGGAAGAAGTAGGCCGGGTCCGGCTTAGCATCGGGACTCGGCTGGAAGGCGTAACAAGTCGCATGTTGTTAGCAACGACATCTACGCCTCCGGAGACAACAGGGGGAGGGGGGCGAGGGTTGGTGGAGGGAAAGCAAGGAAGGTCATTGCAATTCGCCAGCATCAGAGAAAAACTCACGTAAAGCGCGCTATAGAAAGTAGCGATGAGGCAGACGAAGTTCAGGAATAGGCCAATCGCGCTGCCCCAGATTCCCAGAGGCGGCCGGTACGGGATCTGCTTGATGCTGCGACCCTGGGCCTTCCAGGCGAGGCGGAAGCGGATGTGGGCGACGCAGCAGGAGCCCCAGACGAAGAAGTAGGAGAGGCCGGAGAGCGCGAGCAGCCAGTTGAAGGCGTCCAGGCCGTCCGAGGCGACGCCGACGTAGCCCAGGAGCCCGAAGGCGAGCTGGACGGTGACGCAGTAGATGGGCCGACCGGCCTTGTCGACATAGGAGAGGATCTTGGGCGCCATGCCGCGCTCTCCGAGCGCCTGTAGGGTCCTTGTCGAACCGAAGGCCGATGAATTAGCCACACTAATAACTGATATTGTAATTACGGCGTTGAATATGGACGGCAACGCTGCGATACCCGCGTCCTGGATCGCCAGCACGAACGGCGAATAGCTCGAGTTGAAGCCCGACGCGTTCTTCAGCCGCTCGTCGTCGTCGGGCAGGATCAGCCCCAGAATGAACAGGTTGATAATGTAGAAGGCGATCCGGAAGAAGACCTGCTTGGACGCCATCGGGATCGCCTTGCGCGGGTTGGCCGACTCGGCGGCCGCCAGTCCGACCAGCTCCGTGCCGCCAAAGGCAAAGGCTGCCACTACGAAGACTCCTGCGAACCCGTTGAAGCCGTTCTTGAAAGCACCGGGGTCGTACCAGTACTTAGCGCCGATATATCCCTGGTTGCCCACGCCTCCGCAGTTTATGACGATGCCCAGGATGATGAAGCCGGTGCAGGCCGCGATCTTGACCATGCTAAGAATGAACTCGACTACACTTCGTTAGCAGGTAGCTCGTTACTGGATCCTGCCACACGAAAAATGGATTTTATTCATTTTTGGTCCTTTACCTTCACCATAGCCCCGGACACCAAATATCTGGATAATAGCAAGGACGACAAGGAATACGGTGACCCATATGGCGACGCTCAGGTCGGGTCTCCAGAACTCGATGGTAATACCGGCGGCGATCAGCTCGAACGGTAGGACGGTAAGCCACGCGATCGCGTAATCCCACCCCATCGCGAAACCCCTAGAGCATTAGATATCAGACAGACAGCAAGACAAGCCGAGGGTGTATAGAGAGAGGCGGACGTACCATGACGGATCGACGAATCGGACGACATAGGTGTAGAAAGCTCCGTTTACGGGGTACAGGACCGCTAGTTCAGCGAGGGCTTGCATCGTGAACAGCAGCATGACACCGACTATGATATAACCAATGACCTTGAGAAAAGAGGCATGTTATTAACATATTAAGGAAGCAGAGAACTCGCGAGAGAATTCACCAGTGCCGCCGGACCGCCCTTGTACAGAGCGCTGCCGGATCCGATAAACAGACCAGCTCCAATGGCGCCGCCTACCCGCGATAGGGTTCTCGTTAACAAAACTCGAGTCTCTTTTGGAAGAACAAGACTCGCTCAAACTATTCTCTAGGGGGTTTCGTTACTCACCAATCGCAATCATCTGCATGTGACGACCCCTGAGGTCGGTACGCAGGGCGCCGCTCTTGTTGACGATTCCGACCTCTTCATCTTGGCTCGCCGTCCTGTAGGTGTGCGCAGAGACCTCGTGCGGAGAGACCTCGGGCTCCTCGGTCTTCTTTTCGGCGGCGGTTTCCGACATTCTTACTTTTCTGTCCCTTTCTCGCGCCAATAGCTGGACGTTCCCTCTCCTTATGGGCTTGACGTATTCGGAGCATGGATTACGTTCGTCCCGGTCACTGGAAACAAGTGACGCTGAGATGGGAATTGGAAGAAGAGGTGAAAAGAGATTGTAGATTGACAAGGGGGGCTTGGCTGAAGATATGAATGTATGAACAGAGTACAGCCGCATTGTGAGCCGGTCTGGACCCTTGGACACAGCTTAGGTACCGAGAAAGGTAGGTACAATGCGATTCAGACAGATCATATTGTAGGTGGGCGCTGAAGGGTGAGCTTCTATTTACAGACTGCGTTTACTACGAGCCGACGCCTTCGTGTAACTCGACAGCTGTGAAATCTTACTCCTCAAGGTGACACCAACGTACAGACGTCCCTGCTGAGGTCAACAACTTCTGTCTGGGGTGGCACTGGCAGTCTGGAACGGGACAGAGAGCACAGAGGAATGCTAGGGTTAGTACTCCAAAAAAGATGATATGATGTCTTGACAAATGATTACCACCTAGGTATCAGCCCCGTAGTGGCAGCAGAGGTGGGTTAGACATGCCCCCCCTCTTATCCGTGAGCTCTATTCTTGTTTCCCTTGTCTCACTGAGGAGCAGGTGGGTGTGTGACTTGGGTATTCTAGGTACGTGGCTGAACAGATAGAGATATCTACTAAGATGAAGCGGCGCTTCGAGTGTTGAAAGTCGGCTTGAGACATTGATTTCAGCTCGAGATTCTAGAACACCGGGCAGTTCACATTCTCACCCCCTCTTGTTTACCCCGGACCGGTTCTTGTTGAGGTCTGGTAGCGAGTCTGTGTTCTGACTGGCTGGGACACCCCGAGGTTGGATTCTCGGCGATATTATTTCCTGGCGGGCGAAACTAGAATAGCTTCTAGAAAAAAAAAACATAATGTCAAGCTCATATCAGCGAAAGATCAGCGGGGGAGGGGAATATCGCATCTATAACTATTAGCGGCATCGAAGATCCGATAACCAGAGTGCCCCCGATTGCAGAGCTGATAAGAACGACAAATGAGGAAGGTTCACTTCTTCTTATCACTGATTCTTAAAATGTTCCCTGAAGAGGACTCTATCACCGGAATCTCTCGGCCGGGAAAGATAGTATGTAGAAAGAGTCCCCCCCTCGAGATCGATGTCTTGATTGAAGATACGGATGGAGATACGGAGGTGGATCTAGGTATGATTCCCCGCGCTGCGCCATGGTTGTACCATTATCATATACCGACGGCTCATGTAACTTTGGTTGGGTGACAGGTTTGATATTAGCCGACGAGGTGTACGAACCTGCTTGTCACCTTTGGCGTATCAAGCTCACACGGCTGACTCTACTGCAAGTGGAGAGGTGATGTTCTAATGCTACTTTGCGGCTCCCCGCGATCTTATCCTGTTACATAATAGAAATAGCAGGCGACCCGGCTCCGTGGGATCAGGCAAGGAATCTGCATGGTCAGCCGGAATGAAGAAGAAGCTTGATTCCGCTGCTTCTTAAGTAATCAAACAGAAGCTTGTGTTTGCCAAGGCTCCTTCTTCATTCGCGTAGATGGCTCGGTGTGAGCAGCGTTTGCTACGTCACGAGCAGACAAGCTGCCATTGCAAAATAGAGACAACTGCACTGAACGGTATGTCGATAAGCTAGACTCAACACGGTCTCCTTGATCTTTATCATCCGAGATTTACATCTCGGAGTTCATAAACCAGCGATGAATCAGCGATCTGCTTCGTAATAGCTATAGGAATACCATTAGGTGCCTATATCAACAGGTGAAGATGGGCGGGACTGCTTGTGTAGCCCACCAAGCAAGAGCGCTGTCCTTAACCCGTCGCACATTACATCGGCGACATACACAGCCTCCGCATTGGCAAGCAGGTAGATTAACTAGACGCAGTGCTACATGTACATACCCGACCGTGAACTTGATTTCAGGAGGAATGCGAACTGCATGAGTGGTAACACGCAATCAATTCATACCACCAGGTGCCCAAGGCATATTTCAGAGGTAGCATACACGCTACGCGTTCCATAAATCGACGAAATCCACGCCGTCCAGTACCGGCCTATCCATGGGCTCCGCCAGCCCGCGCTCGTACATGAGGAGCCAGACGGCGTCGGGGTCGACGGCCTGGAGCGCGGCCCTAGCCGGGGCGTCGGTGGCGAGGGCCTCGGCCAGCAGCGCGAGTATCTGGTCGAGCACGTCGTCGTCGAGCTGGACGAACGACGCGACCGCTACCAGGAGCTCCTGCACCGCCTCCCAGACCTGCGCCGCCTGCGCGAACCTGCCCAGCCCCGCGCTCGGGACGGTCTCGACGACGGCCCTGCTCGAAGCCTCCTTGCCCTCGATGCCGTCTCGGGTGCGGATTGGTATCAAGAGGCCATGGTCCTGCTCGTCAGAACGGGCGCCGGCTTTTGATTTCGCCTTGCCGCGTGACTGTGTCGCGTCTGCCTTGACTTTCCTGCACCACTTGCCTAGGTTGTCCCACCACTCCGTCTTGATCCTCGTGTTGAGGAAGTCCCCGGCGCTTTGACACAGCGTACCCAGAGCCTTGCAGGCCGAAATGACGACAAACGGCTCCGGGTCGTATAACCTCTCGACGAGAACCGGCCAGACGGAGTTAACCAGAGGTAAGAAAGCTTCCTCGTCAGGTGAAAGCGCAGGACATACAGTAGCTAGAAGATCGAGCAATGACTTTCTTAGTGTGGGAGTCGGGGATGTCAAGTAATGCTGCGTCAGATCTGTGATGCGTGCAAGAATTTTGAAGGTTGGAGTCTTGGGTGGTGGGGGTTTCTCGACTTCGGTGTTAGACTCATCTGTCTCCTCGGAGGTCTCATTCTCGGCCTCGGCCGACTTCCAAGGACGTCCCGGATGATGCTCAATTTCCTCGACCTCGACATCTTCCTGTCGTCGCTTTTCTCGTCTTTCTATCACACCGGAGAGGGTATCATTTACTTCTTCTATTGTCACCACCGGCCGTGAGCGTTTCTTGTGGTCCGTGGCTGACGCCTTGGCCTCGGTTAGAAGCAGATGGTCAGATTGCGATCCTTGCTGCACGACCTCTGTGAGGACACTAAACAAGCTCTCCACAAACAGGGGATATCCGTGGTAATTGTCGAGAGCCGCGAATATTGATGCAATCACGTCATCAAGATACGGTATCAACCTTGGACCGGTAAGTCTTACCATCATTCGCAAGACCTGCGTTGAGGCAGGTGATATGTCGAACGTATTGAGACGTAACGATACTGAATTGACCATGTAGTCAACATTGTCAATGATCAAACCCGTCACGTTGGAGTACCCGCACGAAGAGGCAATGCTGTTGAGGCTGATGATGGCATGATCCCGCAATTTAGAAATGCCAGACCCTAGGAGCGTCGTGATCGGATACAGAATATCGATGAGTTCTGGGCGGAAGCCCTCTTTCATTCTTGACGCAGCGAACGTCGCAACTTCAAGAGCAATAGCTTGCAAACGCCAATCGACTTCCTCCGTCTCAGTCTGCGAGTCAAGGACTGTGACTGAGAAAGTATAAATCTCCTGAAGAATAAGTTCACTCTCGTCCGCTGTGCCAGATACTAGACTTAGGTCAAGAAAGTCATCGAGATCTGAGGGATGTGCTAGGCTCGCCTTCACCATCTCAAACGCCATCCAATATGAGGCAACCTGGCTGGGCCCGGTCGATTCCTGAACATAGTTGAGTAGGTCAGCTGCCAATTTTCCCCGCTGGGAGATTGACCCAACATTTGATAACAAGTCGAGAAGTGCTGTTCGCGTTGACCGCTCGGTTTCCTGCGCGATCAAGACTGGCGGGAAGATGCTAGAGCCATCCCGTTGGACCATTTCCATATTCAACTCGATGGCGTCTGGGGGAAGCTCTGTCATGGTACTGGGTTTCGACGCAAGGACAAGCGCGGTGGCACTGTCCCTTAGAGAGGCAGCGAGCGAGTCCTCTAAGATGGATGAATCGACCTGGAGTGTAGTGATGAAGTGCTGCCCCTTTATCAGGTTCTGTATCGCTTGCTGCTTGACTTTTTCGTCACTGGACTGCGCCAGTCGGGGAAGGCTCGTAACCCAGTTGTACACTGTGGTCTTGATCGCATCCCCGAGCTCCGGGTAGATCCTAGCTAGATCAGTCAGACTCGTCTCGAGTACGGACTTCTCTCCCTCTTCGTCTGCCAGGATCATGGCAGTCTCGACTAGTATAGATGTGCATTCCACTAGGGATTGGTGACATTCGTCTAGGAGGGTAATGCACAGTCTTTCCAAGGCGACCCTAACTTCCTCGGAATCGGTGTTGCGCATCTTCAACACGCTCGCAAGGGCAAGTTTTATCTTGGACGTCGTAGCCTTTAGCCAGGCAGGTGTTAGAACCTTGCCCTCCGACTGTTCGTCGCCGTCTGTCGTCTGCTTCGTCATTATCCCCATGACCTTGATATCTCCTATGACCTTCGTAAGAACGTCCTTCAACGTATTGATGCCGCCGATCAAGACCCTTCTCTGCGTTTTCAATGCCGCGGGTAATGTGAGAAGTCGGCTGAGAGATGACACCAGCCCAGGTAAGAAGGTGGCCAAGGCGCCTTGGTCTCTGATCGCAGCAACAAGGGCATCGAGAGTCCTTAACGCTTCAAACTGGATATCAGGCGTCCTACCGTCCGTGATACTATCTAGTATGATACTGACAGCGTGCCCCAGAGTGGGTACCGCTTTGGCGTCTACCAAGGACGCCGATCCGGTGAGCGAAGACCCAACGACTTTAATCAACGAGGTCAGTGTTCGGAGTGCTTCCAGTTCCGTCTCTTCGGGAATGCGGTCCTTCTTCTTCTCCTGTCCCGGAACGCCGCCGATGACAAAAGTGAGAAAGATGAGGAGCTGCTGCGAAAGTTCACTGTAGATCTTTGATTTCCATCCATGTTGGATCAGTATCCTGAGACATCCGATGGTGAGCTCTATCAGTCGGATAGGGTACTGCTGCTGATTTCGCAGGATGTTGGAAAGCGGAAAGAAGACATATTCAGCAAGCTTCTCGTCCAAGACAGAAGCATCGGATGAAATCTGCTTATTCAAGACGGCGTATAGATTCTCGACCACAGCAGTTAGGTCCTTGGCAGCGGCTTTCTTGTCTGGTGCACGGACAGTCAAGTTGTTGATGGCGACACATGGAGGTTTGAGCTGCCTTGGGTTAGTGATGCGTTTATCGGCACAGACGACAGCACGTCGCAAGCAGGAAATAGCCAAACCTCTTTGAAGAAATCATTCCTGGCAGTAGAAGAGTTGCCGGCCATCTTGACATATTTTTTACCATTTTGCCGCAGAGAGTGGTGTAGACGGCAATGATGGATAGCAGATGGTCTCTCGTTGAATTCTCACTGAATTCGCATTGATTGTCAGATAATATCCGTTTATCCAGGCTATGTATTTATGCATATCCCATGACATCAAACATGAAGTAATGCATATCGCCGGGGATTACGTAAGTGACCGAGGGGTTTGGTGTAGGCAGAGGCAAGGAATAAGAACATTGAATATTGAATGCTTCCAAGGGCTGGAAGTTCTTCATTCGTGATTCTTTGGTATCTACCTCACTTCTAGAAGTCAAGCAAGTATGTCGCCACCGGGGACCTTCGCCACGACGGTGCACCCCTTCGAGTCGCCGACGCCGCACGCCTGCGCTTACGAAGTGGGCCTCGCCGACGCTACCAACGCCCTCGTCTTCATCGGCGGGCTCGGCGACGGTCCTCACACGGTCCCCTACCCGCGCGCCATAGCCAAGCGCCTGGAAGCCGAGCCCGAGCTGAGCTATTCCGTCTTCGAATTTAGGCTGACGAGCTCGTTCGCTGGCTTCGGGTTCGCCCGCCTTGCCGACGACGTGGCCGACATC
Organism: Hypoxylon sp. FL1284; assembly: GCA_022432365.1. NCBI lineage: Eukaryota > Fungi > Ascomycota > Sordariomycetes > Xylariales > Hypoxylaceae > Hypoxylon > Hypoxylon sp. FL1284. The sequence goes on from JAJJXE010000002.1 coordinate 1,862,334, forward strand.
TCGGCCCTGGTCAAGTACCTACGGAGCATCGGGAAACAGCGTGTGGTCCTCCTAGGCCACTCTACCGGTAGCCAGGTATGTTTTACATGAGCACCATCGTGATCTAACCATATGTGAAAGCTATTTGATGCGGCTGTAAACTGCATAGGTGCTCTTTTGTGCTATGTAGTCCCGACATATGTCTAACGGATGCAGGATTGCATGGAGTACACTTCGCCTTCACACAAACTTGAACCAGTCGAGGCGTATATCTTGCAAGCACCTGTAGCCGATCGAGGGGCACTAGCACAGGATATGGGCAGCGAGGCTGCACTTGATGAAGGTCTGAAAGTGGCAAAGGAGCTCATCGTCTCCGGCAGAGGCCATGAGCGTCTGCGGCCCGAGCACATTGCGCCTGCATTCCGCAGCACCCCGATATCAGCGGCACGCTGGTATGCCCTAGCGGCAGCTGAGTATGTTATCTGGCGTTCAGATCGTATGAACTTGCTTAGTGCCTGTGTGTCTAACTTCCTCGACAGCGGCGAAGACAACTACTTCGGCCCAGATCTCCCGGATCACGTAATTAAGCCCTACTGGAGTCGGGTAGACAAGCCTCTCCTGATACTGCACTCGGGGAACGATGAGTATGTACCCAGCCCCGTCGACAAGGACGCGCTAGTTTCGCACTGGAGAGGCCTTTGCCGGCCGGGCATCGCGAGTGAGCTTTCGGGCACGATTCCGGGCGCCGGGCATAGAGTGGAGGAGCCCGACTCGGAGAAATGGCTGGTGAAGACGGTTGTCGAGTTTTTACGAAGTGTAAAATAGACGAGTAACGGCGTCGAGCTATGGATTCTATTTGAAATGGATTCGCGTTCACGGTATCCCTGGGTTTGCAAGTGTCTGGCACTAAGATTCTGTAGTCGATCATAGTGAGGCCGCACGTACAGCTGAAAAATGGGAGGTCGGCGATCGTACAAACTTCGGACACCTCCCTGGGACTGTCATCGCCGACGGGGTTCGGGTGGACGCCGTCAAGAGAACTAGTTAAATTCGCAGACCGTTCTGTGCTTCCAATGCTATTTCCTTTTCTCTTCCCTTTTATCTTCCCCTCTTTTAGCCAAGTTTAAGGTCTCTTAAAGCAACCTAGTATCATTTCTATACGGCATCAACACCCACCCATCTTCCCATCTGCAATCAATCAACCTCGCCAAGATGTGTTTCGGCGCAACTTGTCCAACCTGCTGTTAGTTATGTCCCTATGTTTAATTCCACCAGGATCTCTACTCGAAGGCCGGGAGATTAACAATATGGCAGCAAAGAAGTCGTGGCGCGGCTGCGGCTCTCATATCCCGGCGGCGCTCGCGGGAGTTCCGGAGGATCAGTGGTGCACCTGCAAGCCGCGAGTCGCTATCGACGGCAAGTCGTACCCTCCGGCGGCCAAGATGAAAATTCCCGGACTATCCTGGCTGGCCAGCATGTTCGGAGGAGGAGCCAAAGCCGCCGAGACAAAGGGCAAAGGCGAGCTTTGAATGACATTCTCTGCTTCTGGGTTTCTACTCGGACCGGTAACGTCGCGGAGGTTGTTCTTGGGTAATCCGTAACTTTATCTGTATGCTATCGGGATATTATTCAACGCTTTTCTACTTTTGCCCTTGCTGCGACATCGCTCCACCGTTCTCTTTAACGTTCCCAAGGCTCTAATGCCCCTCTATTATCCTCCCCCACCTGCGAATTAGCTTCGTACGCCAACTTACCACTTGATAAGATGAGTTAAACCGTGATTTCGGCTTCGGTCAGAGATGGCTGCGCGAATAAAACTATATAAGGTACACTATCTTCGTTGTGCTGTTTTTAATTCATAACTCGTACGTTTTGCAATCATCTGTCCATATTTGTTTTCGCACGAATCCAAGTAAGTCGTACGCCGTTCTGGCTTGGAGAAGACGACTCCCCTCCCAACATGTTGCTCCTGGACCCTCTCATACTGGCAGCTGCCTGCCTCATAATAGCTGTATTATATGTTTCCCGATGCATCGCCTCTCCCTTGCGATCATTGCCAGGACCTACGACCTCGCTCTTTAGCTCTTGGGTACTGAAATACCATGAGTTCCATGCCCACCGCACGAGATATGTTCACAGCCTCCACCAGAGATATGGACCCGTAGTCCGGATTGCCCCGAACGAGGTATCATTCTCGACTCTCGAGGGAGTCAAGGAAATCTACGGCTCCGGCGGGAGTGGCTACGACAAGACCGAATTTTATAACCTCTTTACAGTCTATGGCAGGAGGTGAGATACTGCTCCGTACTATGCTATCAGGTGCATTGGGCGGACGGATAGACTGACAATGAGGCCGCACAGGACCATGTTTAGTACCTTGAATAAGGAAGACGTAAGTTTTACCAGTCGACCATCGTGTTAACCAAGACGAAACTAACACATGACCAGCATGCGAGAAGAAAAAGAATACTTGCTGACCGATATGCCAACACGAACATCCTCAAGTCGGGTTCCCTCGACGGAATTAGAGAGCGATCAAGGAGATTCATGGAGAGATGTACCAAGTCAATCGGTGGGAGTGTTGATCTCTTCGTGAGTGCCAAGTCCTGCATACTTCTGGTGACAGCACGCTGACCAAGATACAGATCTGTACGTTGACGTCGACTGGACTCTACGAAGCCATTGCTAACAAGCCGCTTTAGGCCTTCATGACTACGCTTTTGACTGCGTAACTCATCATCTCTTTCACCCTTATGGCTCAGACTCGCTCCGAGACCCGAAGCATGAAGAGATCATGAAGCAAGTTACTTTTGACGACAGCCTCCAGAGTACGTTTCGGGTGTAGGTCTACCCCCAGAACTGTGTCCATACTAATAATTATAGATCGACTCATCCAATACTATAACCCAACTCTTCATGGAATAATAGGGGGTGTTCTATCTCTCTTTGCCAAGCCACGCCAGACACCCTTAGCAGACGACCTGGTCATATCCGCGACCGCGGAGACCGGTTCCGCTCAGTTCACTCTGCTGAGTCGTATGCAGGACAAGAACTACGACATGGCCCAGATAGACATGGCTGCCGAATGTCTGGACCACATGGCTGCCGGGATCGACACGACCGGCGACGCGCTGTGCTTTCTGATGTGGGAGATCTCGCAGCCCAGCTCGTTCCACATCCAACAACGACTGCGGGAAGAACTCCTGAAAAACACTGATGCCAGCTTCGATAAGCTGCCCTACCTCGACGCTGTCGTCCAGGAGGGCTTACGCTGCTTTCCCGCCATCCCTATGTCCCTCCCTCGCTATGTCCCCTCCGGAGGTCGCGTCATCGACGGCTACTTCATTCCTGGAGGCACGATAGTCAGCTGCCAGGCGTACTCAACCCATCGGATCGACGAGTCTATCTTTCCGCAACCCGACAAGTTCGACCCGGATCGTTGGCTTCAAGAAGATGGCGAGCTGGACAGGAAGCGCTTGTTCTTCGCGTTCGCTAGTGGTGGAAGGGGCTGTGTCGGGAAGCAGTAAGTCAAGCTATGCCTTCTTATGCGCGTGTACTGCGATGTTCTAACGCTTCTTGCAAAGTCTGGCACTCGCCGAGATGAAGATCCTCCTCAGGGACATGTATTCGCGGTTCGCTACAGTGCCTGATGCGTCTATGACGGCTCAAGATATGGAGATGTCGGATCAACTCATCTCCTCGCAGCCCATGGGGAAGAAGTGTCTTCTCAGACTCGTTTCTCTCGGGTAACACGACCGTGTAGGTGCTGAAGGCGTCAATGGAAGCTGAAGATGACGTGAAAGATAACTAGTATCGCCTAATGTGCACGTAATCTAGGCATATATTGTACGAAATATGAGAACATACATACGTAGGTAGCAATCAAATATGCCACCCCCTGTACTTCCTCTAGAAGGCCCGAGTATATGCTCCACGACTATACGTGCTACTCAAGTCCTAGAAGACTCTCCATAGACATATCTTGCGGAGTTGAACGGTCCTCTAGGAAAATTACTGAATGGATTAGATACGACAACGCGTTGTTCTACCTGTAGATAACACCGAATAGCCTTGCTATGCTCAATTTATTGCGTAGGTCCATCAAAGCAGCTGAAATTCCAATAGTTCGCTCGCAAGGCATACGTTCCTCCCCCCTGAACATTAGTCCCATGCAGATTTCTGACCTCAGCAAGTACCTCTGCATATCATTCAATCTCGGGCCGAGACTTGAACGACATGCCTCAGGTATAGGTACCTGACCTACCTCACCTCGAGCCATTGGCCAGGACTCCTTCCCCCCTTTCCCCCTCTGCCCCTCCAAGCGTGCCAGGAATCGTCGTAAACCGTATTACCGAGATCTAGCGTACCGGACAAGACAGAAACCGGGTCTGGCCTCCAGGTTCCTAGGCTACTACGGGTAGGCAGCTCGTCGAGGTACTATACCGTGGCTTCTAGAACGGCGCTCAGGACGGTGGTGTGGCATTGATGGACGGCGACTTACCAGGGACCCGGCACGCGCTACTGCTGCACGGACGGGAACCCTCGAGATACCTCCCCGGCTCTCCTTCGGACGGGGGACCAGATGGGATGTTTGCGATCCAGCCACGTCGCTACGGATAGCTGGCTTAAGTAGGGCATCGTTTGGGGGTGGAGGGACTAATAGCAGCAGAGCGTCCCCCGTCTGACAGGCCGCTTGGCAAGGCCCTGCAGCCAGGCGAGCCGGGGGTAAGGTAGGTGGTCGCCCATCGGCTTCTAGTATGTGATTGTATCCTGCGTAGCCTACGTGGGGGGTTCCGTTCCCCAGGTACCACCTAGGGGACGATAGATCTAGCCGGGGCGGATGTGACGAGATGGCCTGATTAACGATTCCTATCTCATGCGGGCGGCTGCACTGATCGATGCTCCAGATGCGGTAGGTACCTATCGGGAGAGGGTGTCAAGGGGGAAGAGGCGTTTGATCGGTGGCGTTCTCAGCCGGCGTACTCGTATGTATCTCCGGCCCGTGATGGTAGCAAACAAATGTAGGAGCAGCCACGTCTGCACGCTTATCCGAGGGCTGGCTCGTACGCGCATTACGATCGGGCTTGAACGTGAAACCCTGACGACAGGAGGAAGCAAACATAAGTCCCATGTATGGTACAGAAGAGAGACGCGGGCGTCGAGTACATAGCATGCGGTATTGGGTACCTAGCTTAGGACGTGATTATCTTAACGTGGATACCTAGCCCGCAATAACGAGAACCGATGGGAGAGCCGGTGATACAGAGACAGGCAACGGCGGCGGACCGTTTACTGTCTTTGGCCTCCCGTGCTACCTGGACCCTGGCTTTCTACTGCTCATCAACCCGTATCTGGGTCACTGTGCTACGCTCTACGTGTTACGAAGTCATTATAGCAACGTTAAGCTGCTAGCGTTCCGCCAGCCAGACTATGTCCCACGGGCGATGAGATGGCGGCAGGATGAGGGGAAGAGAGAGGAAGAAACAGACCGTTAGAACGATAGGCCAGGTAACGTAGGTAGTATTCCGCGTCCTGTCGCAAACCTCATCGAGAAGCGCCGGTGATCTTTTCCCGTCAGGGTGCAGGCAGAGATCCGACGCAGAAGGCCAAACCATAGGTACATACGATGAGAAAGGGAAAAAACACGACGGTGATATCTCTGTGCCGTCCCGCCCCCCCCCCCCCCCCCCCCCTTCCAGGACCGTTCCGACCGTGGTTGCGGTGCGGTGCGGTTGCGTGCCAGCTGGGCCTCTTGTACAAGTACCTCGCGCCGCCACAGTCGCCTAGCTTTTGTTGAAATATGACCTGTCTATCTGTACGATGTCGGACATGGGGCACGATGACGCTACGGACCCCAGCCCCTACGATCGTATCTGTACAAGTGTGCGTGCGTACCATACTTGGTAAGAAGAAAAAAGAAAAAGGCAAGTCCGTGTGCATCATCTGGTCTTGGATATGCCTAATCTTGCGTGCTTAGAGCCGTTGCGTGCTTTCGGTCTCGGTCTGGGTTTGACACGGTGATCAGCTTCTACCCCTATTGCCTCTTTTGTAATTTCACAGATATTCTTGTTCATCCTCGGCGATTCGAACCTCGGACGTTCGCCTTCAGGGGTGAAGCCCGCTCTCTGTCCTGGTAGGTATCTACCTTTTTTCTATTATTATTATTATTATTATTATTATTATTTCGAATTTCGCTGTCTTGGCGTTCCCGTATCTTGCTCACCTATGGGATATCGAAACGCAAACCCCAGATTTCACACCCGGGGGGCCAGTCTCATGTAGTATTCAAATGCTACCTATGGTACGGGTGGCGCCAGGGATTGTTGCTAATAAGTGTTTGCCCGGGTCAGCGGGGTCAGCTTAGGAGAAGGGGAAATAAGAAAACGTCTGATATCGCAAGAAAAGATGTCGAGATCTCTAAACCGACCTGCTTACCCGATGGACATCAAGTTTGCGCGCGTGCGTCTCGACGTATGTGTACCATACATATGCACCATGCGGGCATGAAGCAATGTTTACCCACCTCCTTCACGCCTGCGCACTTACGCACGTACCCAGCGCATGTAGCCTCTGCCGGTACATGTAGGTACCTGGATGGGAACTGTATAAGAGATCTCCTATAACTTTATCTGACAGTGTTACATCCTTCAGCGGGACGGGCCTTTACCCGTGGGTAGAGCTCGACGTTACACAGGCATCACACATATCAGCTATAACCTAGCTATATTCACGCTGATACATCTAATCTAGCATCCAATCGCTCTTCTCAAACTACGAACCTAGACATCGAGCTTCCTCCAATCTTACCCAGCCACATGAGCCGCTGCCTGAGGCGTCTAGGAGAATGGCCCTGCTTGAGCGTCTATTCGTTCACATGAAAAAGGAGGCCAGCGGGAAACAGAAGTACTCGACTCGAGACTCGTCTCAAATCCTCTCCAAATTCCTAGTATAGAAGCGTTGGCGCCTCGAAGTGCTAACTCGCTAATATTAGACCCTGGCAAAGAAGTATGCAGACCAATCGACCACGTAGATCACATATTCTAGCCTTCCCCTTTCCCTCCCCACCCGCTCCCACGATATCTCTGTCTGACCGGGCCGTGCTTTGCTTGTCGGAAACCCGCGCACCAATCCAAGTCCAAATCCGGTGCTTCTCGTCCAAGCTGAAGCCTCCCCCGTTCTAGTGCTGATCGCTCGTGAAGTGAGGCTGCTGACAACACGTGAAAAGGGGGATAACAGGAGACGTAAGCAACCATGACGGGGACAAGCTACACTTCAGATCATAGTAGATATGAAGGAGGGAGGGGAGGAAACCCAGACAACCAAAAGAAAACAAGTGATCGTGACGGCATCATGTCAGCTACCAGATGAGAAAGGGAATCATAATAAGTACGAAAGCAGGGCACAAAAACAAAAACATACAACCACCACCGACCCAAGAAAATAACCGCCACTGCTGTCACCCGGCATCAGAGGGGATACAGCTTGCACATACACACACAAAATAACCACCCGTCTACTCTCGCTATGCATCTTTGAATGATGACAAAAGAAGTCCTGTGAGGTAAAGCGTGTAAGAGAAAAAGAAAGGAAGACAACCACCCGATCGCAGATCTCCATCCCTGAATCCCCGGGGCCCCTAATCCCCCTCCCCCGCCTTCTTGACTCTTATGTAAGACCTGTTATATGGCGCCCGAGCTATGCAAGTTAAAGACGTAGCCAACTCGTATTTGCGTGGTGTTTTGTCTTGCGAGGGGAAAGAAAAAGAAGAAGAAAAAGGTTCAAAGTCACGAAAGCCCACCCCCTTCTCTTCGTAGTCGTACTCGTGAGTAGCGGTGGTATCATAATCCAAGAAACCCCTCTCATAATTCGACTGCTTGGCCGCCTTCGACAATGATGAATATTGTTCATGATGCTGTTGATTCAGCATACACATATGCTGGCCACCCCTTGTAACGAAGAAAAAGGAACAATGTATAAACTTCTCCTCCGCATTTCGTTTGTTATTTCGTAGCATGACAACGAGACGAGGGCGAGACAGCAACCCGTGAAAAGGGAATATGAATCAGACAAGATTAAAAAGATGATAGAATAAACAGTCGCACAAGGCGGCGGGGGATTTGGTAAGAGGACTCGGTGTACCGAGCTAGCGAAATCCTCGTAATATAATATTGAGACACGCACATCAACGACACACGTCTTTGGCCGGGGAGTTGTAGAGTGTCCAGCGTATATCATGCGGTAACATCCAAGAGCCCTTCAAATGTCGCAAGGGTTCTCTGGGAGGGAGAAAGCGACGGGCGTGCCGGGCATGTTCCCACAGAGCAGCGGCCGACACTATTGGCCGGCATGTCTGGGGAGCGGCTCGGTTTTGGTGTTGGCAGCAGTGAGGTGACCCGTGGTATCATGAGACATGTAGCCCGGGTAGCTGGACCCTAGGGGCCGGAGCATGCCACCGTGTGGCGTGAAGTCGGAGGTATTCATGTATGGCTGGGGTTGCGGTATGGCGATGCCCGAGTGGGTGACGAACGGCTGATGGTGGTGCTGGTGGTGCTGGTGGTGCTGGTGGGCCGCGCCGCCGGTGCTGCCGGTTCCTTGCGACGGGAAGCTCGCGTACACGGGCGCGCTGCTGGGCGCCGCCGACCCCGTCTGCCACTGTGTCGAGTACATGGTGGGCGTTGCCGGGCTCTGGTACTCGGAAGGCGTCGTGAACATGGACGATCGTCGGCTCGTGTCGTGCGGGCTCGTGTTGTACATGTCGTGGAGGCCCAGGCTCGTCGTGGAGTGCATCGTTGCCTGGCTCGACAACGTCGGCGTCTCTACGAAGCTTTGCCGCTCCGCCGCCGCTAAGTCTGCGCTCAGCACGGGCTGTGAGTACGCGCTGCCGCGCACCCCTACGTCCGCGAAGGCGTCGCTCGACATCTGCGTGGTGGGGCTCTGGTCCGTGCTGTGCGGTGGTGCTATCAGCGTTTGTGATATGCTTGGTCTCTGAGGCGACGAGCTCGACGAGTGTGATGCCGGGTTCGGTTCCCCGTCGTCCCTCCCAGAGTTCCCGTCCTCGTTGTCCGACAAGTAGCCCAGTGGAGCCTTGTCCTTCGTCATCACGTAGACAGTTGTCGACTCATCTGCAATTGTGGTGAGCATTGATCTGATAGACTTCAGCTTACTTAAGGTTTACTTACCAATCTGACCATCCTTGTAACGTTCCTCCATCTTCGCAACTTTGAAGATCTCTTTCAGATAGGGCTTCTTGGAGAAGTTTCCTGGGTTGTCTTTGTCCGTGAAGAATGAAGACAGGGCTTCATTGGTGACTTCTTCTAACTTGCTCACATTGAGATAAAGTTTCCTAATCGAATGGTGTTGTTTGTGAGGTGGCTCAACAACCATGCGAAGAATGTGGATCAAAAGATGTACTCGCTCTACAGCAACTGGTTAGTATCCCCGTCTCGTGTTACTGTTCTATAGCTTTTTCTTACCGCGCTTGTACAGATGGTCTGGTTCTTTATGACGGACCTTCTGCTCCTTGTTAGGACCCCACGCCTTCGGCCACCAATCAGGCTTCTTCTCGTCGGCGCCCGTATAGGGATGTGTGGACTGCTTCTTGGGTTCGACGGCCTTCACCCAGGCCTTCGCGATCAGTTTACAGGCGCTCTGCTGAATGCTCTTAAATCGCTCGTCGTAGGCTTTCCAGACCTCGTCGCTGTCGCTAACTGTGATGGCCCTCAACGACGGACTAGAGGAAGCCGTCCCTTCAACCTCATACTCCTCGGGTTCGCGCCGCATGATGCTGGCTCTCGGCCGTTTCCGCGCTTTATAATTGCCGTCGTCCTCGAAGCTAGCCAATCCCATAGGCTGGCCGTATCGACGGTCCTGTGCCCAGCGTCTTCTTGAATCCGCAGGCATCGAATACTGGTTGACTTCTTGATCAAACGAGAAATCAGGCTCAGCATGGGGCGGGTTCGCCGCTATATTAGAACTCCTAGTCAATTTTCTGCAGCTAGCTGGGGGCTGGACTTGGGCAAGTGTACCAGCCTGTGCGCGCCGCAGCTCACGGGAGAGGGCGTCGACGTCTAAGAATTTCTTTATGTCGATCGACGGTATGTGTGGCGCTGTGAAGATAGTGGGATTTCCCCCAATGACAGGTATGACCACGTAGTACTCCGCAGGCAGAGCGCAATACTCGCGCAGAGCTTTGTCAATGGCCTGTCCTGATATTCAGTATGTTAATCCTCCAAAGGACAGGGACTATGCCAGACTCACCATCGGAGGCCGACGTACGTCTTGCGAGTCTGTAAAGCGACTCTCGTCCGCGATAGAATCCATGGGGAATCGGTCTTGAGTAGTCCAATACGAAGAACGAGGTGGGAAGTGGTCCCCAGGCCGGTTGGTGTCTTGTACCATTGTGAAAGGAGTTGTGAGCGAGGAGAGTCGATGCCGCTTATTTGTAGCCAGGGAGGCTATATTTCACTTCCTGCTCCGTCAAGAGAGCGGTCAAGCTGTGAGTCTGTAGAGCTTCTCTACCGCCGACTTCAGCTAATCACATGCAACTGCTCGGCGTCAAGCAATGCCACTCGGTGTCTTTACAGGGGCGTCGCTGATTTCCGACGTCGATGTTGTGGTCAGGCAGGTCTCACAGATAAAGACGAAGTATGACAAGACTGGACAGGATGACGATGATATAGAAGGCAGACCGCGGTTCGATGCAGCTTAGTGAAGAGGTCCTGTCAGAACTAGTATATGCTGTGGCAGCCAAGGAGAGAAGAGACGAGGTGCGCGTGCACGATATATGTATGTGTGTGTGTGAGGGTGCGGCTAGAGAAGGGTGGGGGAGAAGTCGTGACGAGATAAGAGCTGGTAGCACTTCGTATTGGCACGAAACGCAGGAGAGGCCCTATGGAGGTGGAGAAGCCGGGCGGAAAGGCAAAACGCGCATCGAGGCTTGCCAGCTTCCAGACGAGACAGTCGTTTCTTTGTCCAGGAACGGGCAGCGGGAACTTGCTTCCTCAGGAGGCTGGCCAGGTCGGGGCAGACGGGATATATCAAATAAGGGTGTCCAAGGCCTGGGACGGCAGAGAGCTAGCAGGCGACTGAGAAACTAGACCCGTGCTGAGCAAGGATCCCGGGCGGCCAACAAAGAAAGCGTAATATCGTGGGTGCCAGAGCTGAAGTAGGGCGTTTAATGAGCTGAGGGTGTGTCCGGGGTTGGTGGGATCAAACGGAAATTCTGAGCTGGTTGCGCGAAGGACGGTGAATGTCCTCTTTCACTTGCACAAAGCTGTAAGACATCGGACACTGAGGCCTCTCTCACTGGGCTTCGGGCGCGCCTGGCCCTGTCTTCTGCAGCTGTCTCAGAATCAGTGAGGGTCACTTTGAGAGCACGCAGAGCTAGTTGTTAAAAGCAGATGGCATCCAGCGGTTCTAGCTGCATATAGCGATGACTATATGTTATCCTCCAGAGCCGCAAGCCAGACACACTGTGAGAGTTTGGAATTCCAGGTTGCGGCAGCGGGCGATAAGTAGCCGATGTGGACGGCGACCTGCTGAGCGCTATGAAGTTGAGGGGCGCCTACGTACGCTAGACGTCGACTACCGACAGGGGAAGTAATCAATGCGAGTGGTTAGATGGCAAGGCCTCTTCGAAGGACTCTGTGGTTCCTGTTGTTCATCGGCAGGCGGCAGTGGTACTCGGAGGAGGGGACGAGAGGTAAGCTGGCAGCGAGGGCCTCGGACGACGAAGTCAAACGAGACGGATGTGCATGATAAAACCACCTAGCAGTTTGTCATGCAAAGACACGACAGAGTGCGGCGGGACGTTGACTCGGACGGCGTTGGACTTTGCAGCCTCGATCCCGTTAATACGTTTCTATTTCCGAAAAAAGAAAAAGGGTCGAAAATTCGCAAAAAATGGAAAAAATCGAAAAAAAGAAAAAGGGATATCTGTGATGGCAGGCGGCGAGATCTGTGGGGAAAATACCGTGCGTAGAGGGCGCAAAGTAAAAGAAATAGGCCAAAAATAATGCACAGATGGAGCAAGGATTTGGGACGAAGCGACCTCGCGATCCCCTGGGCCGTCCACGATAAGCCTGAGGGCTGGGGGTGTCAGGACCGAGCCAGGACTGGACTTGGACTTCCTCCTACCAGTTGGTTTGCGGGCTGCATGTGGTATACCAAGCACGGGGACGGGGACTGGAACTGCAGCTGGGAGAGGGTTCCGTCCCCAAAGGCAATGATTCTGCGCGAGGGGGTACCGCTACCAAGACGTGCCAGGGGCAGGCCGGGTCAGAGCAGGGAGGGAAAAGAAAATGTCTTGTTAACCCACGACGAGGGCATCCAAAGCCGGGGTTGATGGATGGCGGCATCACGGAGAAGGACCTTGTACTGTACATGGATTGGCTTCCCAGCCAATACGATGCTCTGTTGGCGCGGCGGGGGGGGGGGGGGGGGGACGCCGTTGGGTCTGCCCATACGTACCGCATAGTAGATATGTAGATGTGAATGTAGCTATGCACAATTCAGTACATGTACGTATCGTGCTGTATATGTACGTACACGGTAATGAATGCCACTGTGTGTGTGTGTGTGTGTGTGTGTGTGTTACGCGGAAGAGGACCGAGGAATTCGGGACTTTGACGTTATAGCCACCTGCTCCTGTACGACTTTCTGAGCACGCATCATAAGGTAGCACACGCGTCTCTGAGGAGGGCCTTTAAGAGGGACAGGCGTCCCGACGATAGTCTCGCGGGCGCCATAGTCTACGCAATTGGCTCGCTCGACTGCCGAGGGGATTGGCATTGGCATATTAGCTGCTATCAGTTGTGGCCTTGGGAAGTGGTTGAGGCACAGGCGATGATGTCTTTCGCAGGTGGGGCCGAGACAGCAGCCAAAGGAGTGCAAGAGACAGGCAGACAGGCCAAGCAGAAAGGAGTAGAAGAGAGACGGAGGACAGAAGCGAAGGGACGGTTTGGTGATGCTGCATGATGTGTGGGAGTATACCCTGCAAGGTGACAAGGGGGGCACTTGGGTTCGAATTGGGTCCTGTTAGCGGCACGAGTGGGTTCTGACGGCCCTGTAAGAGCTAAGCCCAGCCTGCCAGGCCTGCCAGGAAGGGCGGTTCCGGGGCGGTGCGTGTGGAGCGACCCGAGCTGCCCGGGCGGGAGAGGTTTGCTGGGGGGTGCTTGACTTGGGCTACATAACTGGGTTAACTGTATTGACTGGGTTGACTGGGGGGGGAAGGGGAGTGGGGGGGGGGAAGAGGAGAGCCTCCCGACCTGACCCTTAATTTTTTTACGCGTCATTTCCGAAGAAATAAAGGAGATCTTCGCTCTTCTTTTCAACTTGTTTCTAACAAACTAGATTTCGAACCTGAAGACGTCGGCGGCTTACTTGATATTGCGTATGCTTGTAGAGATCTAACTGGATGTAGGCACATATAGGCACATATATATCCCGTACAATGTAAGTGACCTGCACACTATATAGCCAGGGTCAAGGCATATAGCAAAGTACTAAGAAAAGAAACGTTGTACAATACATACCTACCTGGCATAGCATAACCTCCTGGCAAGTAACCAGGTGCGGGGAAAGTGGCAGGTGGCTTATGATGGGCTTTAGCCACGAACGTGTCTTGTAATAGTATTTCATATAGACGAGCAGACATGATCTGCCTGTATGATAAGAGAGAACAGCAGAATAGTTACGGCTTATTCACCCATATCTTACCAACCATGGCTATAAATCCTTACTCCGACCTTCAGTCTCTCTAATCCCTATCAAGCTAGTCCCCTCTGACTTGGTGCTGCCAAACTGGGTTCCCAAAGGAGGTATTATCCTTGGGAACTTATTTTGACAGCCCGTTATATTTTAGACCGACTTGGCGTGGGTAACCATCCCTCTCGTCCTTGTATGGCTGCGTCTCTGGACATGTACTATGGCAGATACCTGGTTATTTGCTGCTATGGATCACTAAGACGCCGTGGCCGCGTGGTAGGTTGGGTAGTCTTGTCATTGCAACCTCACTTCTCCCTCTCCGTCTCTCTCTAAGCGAGCTCTTCCAGGTGTATATCTTACCTTGGTACGGCGAGGTACGCTCAGGCAAAGATTCTGATGATGATGATGATGATGCTGAGCTCCCCCACCTTGTGTGACCCTGTCCGGACCCAAGATCTGAGAGAGCAGATGAACCCAGTCGACTGTTTCGGTAATCGTCATTTCTCTCCTGCTTCAAACATATCACAATACATACCGATCCAGCATCCTGCGCCAGATATGTATGTAGGCAGGTATTCGGACGTTTGCAACATGCCGCTGCCAGGGGTCTCATCTAGATACCGGCAGAGTACCTAGGTATCTATGTACAATACATGCCCACCTACATAATACCCAGACAGGGAGCCGCGCAGCTGGGGTGGTGAGCATGTACATAGTATGTATGTACGTGCCTGGGAGACGCGTATAGCACATGGATGTGCGTACATATGGAGGTAGTACCTATCCGGCCATCTAGGAGGTATACTGGACACTTACGTATAACATATATAGCGAGACCGGTAGAACAAAGACTGCTCTATCAACACCGTGTCTACCCCTGTGACCGGTCTCATAAGTCTCCAGGCGAGCAGCTGATCGCATCCGGGTAAAATGAGGCCCTGCAATAGCTGCAGCAGGATAATACGATTTGAGTTCTTAGATAAGCTCGTCACCTCGTCAACTCGCCGTATACGGTCGTCTTTAGATACCTAGAAAGGTAGGTATCCAGGTTAGCGGAAGCCAGGGAAGATATAAGCCAGCATATCACCAGATACATAGTACACCAGACCCGGTGTCTACCATCAGAAGGCAGTGCGGCGGCCAGACCGCAGAGCAGATATCCACCCGGTTCCTAGCAGGTACGGATATCAGGTGCCAACTTGCGGATGCGAGTATGCGCATCTCCCGTTCGACTGGCTTGTTCGACAAGTCACAAATACCCCGACAGCTGAAAGAGAAAACGAGGCAGTTTGGGTGTACTTTCATAACATATACCCATCTAAGTACATCTTGACACAATTATTCCGCTGTCAACCAACATCGTCCTACTTCTGGTCCGGCCCTGCTAGCATTATATTACTCTTCTTATTAGGTACATGTTTCCCCCCTTGCCACCTCGTCCCCATGTCTCACCATCCCTCACCTAATCACGGCTTATCCTCCCACCTAGGTATCTGCACATGTAGATTCAGACACTATTTGTATCTGTACTTGAGCTGTAAGAGTTGCCGTGTGAGCACGGATCAGGGTTCCAGCTCGCATCCTTTACGCAGGTGAGCACTACAAGGAGATCGATGGATCGAAAGGAGTACTCTTCGCCCGGTTTCCCCTTACCTTGGTCTGGGTAAGCCATCTGCTTAGGATCTCGGGCCGACCGCTTGGCATCGTTTATTCGGGAAGAGGAGGGGGGCTGTTGGATTGAGGATTCGCCCATCGACGCAGAAACCTGTCCAACACTTGGGTACGCTCAGCGAATCCGCTTCTCGCTACCGTCCCGACAACCTGGCCCCGGGTTGAGTTGCTGGTGAGATATTCTCACATCGACAAATGAAAGGGAGAGCGCAGTCTACTGTTCGCAGGGAAGAGGCACCGGTACTGTACGTTCGATGTACACTGCACTGCCTACATCGTACAGATGCATATAGATTCTACGCACACAACCCGGTCGGCGTTGAGCAGGGACCGGGTCTCCGGATTATATTTCAACGGTGCTTTGCAACCCATGGCATGTCTCATCACGGACGTACCAACCCTACGAATCGTTTTCTGTCTTTGATCTTGTGCTTCCATGCCGGGCTGCAAAGAGCTCGCGTTAGATCTGGTGACGGAGCTTAGGGTGACAAAACAAAAAGGCGGTTTCATCTGGGTGAAACCATCACAGTCTCTCTTTGCTTATTTCCTGAGCGATCTGCTGTACTTACGAGACTCCGCGTAGGATCGGACGAATTCCATAGAAATTCTGGACTTTCGCAAAACTCCCCCACGACTTTGCCAGATCCCATGACGCCTCGTAGGAATAGTCAACTTGCTTGAACTCTGATTTTTCCTCCTTCCTTTCACGCCCAGCTGAGGAGAAAGCTGGAGGCTGAGCTCGAATGTACCTGGATCCTGATATCGTTCGCATGGCCCGGGAGAGAGGGCCAAACGTGCGCGTCACCCACGGTTTAGTTCCAATTGGCCAGGCCTCAGCAGTGGCCTCGCAACGTGCATGAGGCGCTGACGAGCAATTCCCCTACGGGCTTGTCAGCCTTTGTGCCACCGCCAATCGCTCACCCAGGCGACCTCTTTCAGGAATTCATCCCCGGTGGGCTCTTCTTCTTTGTTTGCGCCAGAATTCATGCCTTGCAAGACCGGAACTTGGGCCCCGTCGCCGGTCTACCGAATTGTCGGGTCGCGTATCCTCCCAACCACATATCCCTTTCGGACTTGTTTCCATACTCTTCAAGTGACCCAGATAAACGAAGAGAAAGCTTCTCTCGCCGGTTTCCCAAGGTGAAACTGGTTCCAACATATGGAAGTCTCGGGATCGGACGGCCAGGTGCCACATGGGTTGATGAGCTTCCTCGCAAGTTCAAAATGTTACATTCTTGCTACCGTCCAGCCTATCTCAGACGTCGCAGCGGTGGGCCGGGCGCCATTTCTCGGTGAGGAATGGTCAATCACCTTGCTCACCTTCAATCTCGGGTACGTGACCGTCTGCGAACTGTATATGTGGCTGAATTATTATCTGCTTCTCTTACTTAAGTAGGTGTTAGTATTCATGTTGCATAATGATAGCCAGGCTATCAAGTTTTCTCAGGCAGCTCAGACCGCCGCAACGAATCCTAAAGGCCGATCACGCCAATCGTAACGGAGAGGCTTGAAGTCCTTACTCTGAACAAGCTGCCACACGCGTGAGCAGCCGCGGCGCCGAGACCGTACCGCTGGGTATTGTACTTGGGTAGGTATCTTGGCCACGAGACGGGCACGGCCAGGTATCATGTACAGTACGGTACCATTCGTAAGGCTAGCGGGAGGGGGGAGGCAGCATTTGCTGGCCCCAATATGCCGAGCAAGGAATCGCCCTACCTAGATCCTGCAGGGGATCTCTTGTGACTCCTCGCATTGGATATGACATTACCTAGATTCGTGAGAGAGAGGAAAAGCCTCCGGATGCGAGTGGCCCTATACAGTAAAGGCTACATGGGCGAATGTGATGATCTATCGTAGATAATGCAGCCAGCCTTACCTGCTAGCTCTGGTAGTAGGAGAACGGCAGATGGGCGACGATAAAAGCGCGAATCGGCCATCGAAAAGATCTGACAAGCGCATAACACATCCCACAGCTGTTCTACTCTCTAACCTCACTCCCAACCCGATCTTTTTCTTTGAATTATTCATCGGCAATCAATAATGAGGAAGGTCGCAGACATTTTCGGCATGTCCAAAAGGGGGAATAGACGCTCGGAATAGGAATATCGAGATTATGACTTGATTAACAGCTAACCTATTAAGTGCTTACTTATTTTTAGCTGGCAATTTGTACAAATACATACCTACATTAAAAAAAGGGGGGCCCGCTGGTTGATAACTGGAGGAGAAAGTGAGTGAGTGAGTGAGAGAGTGAGTGAGAGAAGCCATACTCGCTCATATGGCATACCCAGCGAAATCAGGTGCGAGTCAGACGCCGGATGGCCTGGTTGCATACTGCTCTGATACTACATACCTACATGATATGCCATGTAGTCGGGCTACCTAGCATGCCTAGGTAATATCTAGATACCTCCTGGTGCTACCCAACCTGAGATCGGCCGTTGGTGCCAGCAGCACCGCAATTCTGACGTATTGCGTGGTATCGTACCTATCTACACATGTACGCCCTGCCTCGAATCCCACCGGAAGGCCGGCCTGGAATGGTCATCACCAAGCGCCTTTTCCTCCTTTCGAGGGAGGGGGGGGAAGGGGGGACGACGACCCTTTTACCTGAGCCTTTGCCCACGGGATGTCGCGGAGCACAAGCCCTTGGTCTGCCCACCCCGACAAGGGCATGGCATGGCAATGTTCTGCGCGCTATTGCGTACGCGATACCTCGACTGATAACCCGTCCTCTTCACCGCACGATGCTACCACGCCGGCTACCGGTACGTCGTTCGTGCGTGGTCGGTGCGTATACGTACGGTCCTTATCTCATATATTCGACTATGACTATATCCATCGTAATAAATCGCCAGGAGCGCTTATATGGTAAATTCTTTTGCGTACATTTGGTGGCCAGCTGATGCGTCTTGTTGGAGGCCCCCGTCTCCACTGGAATGGACTGGACTTCCAACCCGAAACAGAGCAGAATCAACGCTTCCTCTTCTTTTATTTTCCTGTTCTATTCTATTCTTTTTCCTTTCCCTCT
Organism: Hypoxylon sp. FL1284; assembly: GCA_022432365.1. Lineage (NCBI taxonomy): Eukaryota > Fungi > Ascomycota > Sordariomycetes > Xylariales > Hypoxylaceae > Hypoxylon > Hypoxylon sp. FL1284. The sequence continues at coordinate 1,880,719 of JAJJXE010000002.1, forward strand.
TCTCTCCCCCCTACCCGACTTCTCTTCTTCCATGGCCTCCTGAGTCGTCCCTCTTTTGCCCACCCCGGTTCCCCCGCCCGTCTCCAACGAATTGCCCAAGCAGGGACGTCCGTCTGCCCTCGGGATACCCTTGATGTTACACGGCATTTGGGGCGGCCGCATGCTGCGTGTCTGTCATTGTTTTTTCTTCTTCTTCTGTTACTATAGCGTAACCAACGACTTGAGCCAGTCCTTTCTGGATTGCGTTTGCATAGCCCCGTGTCTGAGATGACGCTGTGAGGCGAGAAGCACATGGGAGTAGAGCTGTACCCTAGAGTTACCAAAGCTGCTAAGAGTAAATCAATAAAGGCCCGCTTGTCGCCTTTCCTACCGATAGACAACCAGGTACGGTACGTCGGAACTGACAATATCGAGTTTGCTTGCAAGTCGATCCGAGGTTGGAAAGGAGGGGGGAAGCAAGTAGGTGGGCCTTTTCGACTGGTCCAAAGCGTGAGGAGACTGGGGTAATTATGACCGTTATGGGGAACCTACCTAAGATGTTGTCTTCTATCACCTTTCAGGAAGTTGTCATATCACGGATCTCGATTGAGACTTGACAGCCCCAGGATGTCAAACCTCCTAACCTACCTGCTTCGTACATACATACACGTACACATACGTACCATGCATAAATAGTATGAAGCCACAAGGCAATCGATGTATAGACGGGACTGAGAGAGCAGTAACCGACGTTCTCAGATCCAGTGGAAGAGAACCCAACCCCATTTGCCTCCCCCCTCCCCCCGCAATACGACAACCCCAAGTGCGTGGCGGCGGTGCGCTTGACCAACGTTGTCCCGACTTTGCCCATCCGCTGTATGTATTGTACACCTCCCTGCTCGGCTGTGGGCGAACGAGCAAGAACGCGGGATAAGGTTAGCCATGTGCGGACGGCACGGCTGTGTAACCGTCGCCAGAGACGGGCCTGGGAAGTTCTCGAGTCTTCCTTTTCTCCTGGGAGGGGCGGGTAGGTTAAGGAGGCCCCCGATTCTAACCACATGGGTAGTACAGTGACAACATATGCAAGCTTTGCCCACCTACGATAGCAAGGTGGCCGCTGGCTATACTATCTCGTCTTAAGATAAGATGTCTTGACCGGACACAGAGGCAACCGTTTGACGGGACACGAAGGGGAGGAGGAGAGAGGCGAACGACGCATATGGTAGGTACAAGCAAACCCTTGAAGGGTTTGCCTTCGCGACTCACCATCCCCATTCTCCCCCTTTTGCTTACTTACCTCTGCTCCGCGCAGTAGGCGTGCAGCAAACAAGCAATCTACTAGGTAGACTGGTTTTCTTTTCTCTTCTCTTCTCTTCTCTTCACTTTGCTTATTCTGTCTATACCGTAACGAGACGGTACTTCTGTATACATACAAGGTACCCCATCCCTCATACCACACATGGGATGCCGGGTCGAGACACGGGGTATACCCGAAGGTGGATGAGGGTACCTCCTTGGGGAATAAGAGGAAAGGGAGATAGCTAGCCGTGTCGAGAAAAAGGAGATCACAAGAAAAGCCGTCGGTCAAGCTATAGCCCCAGTCATCCACGGCGTCACGCCGAGTCCGTTCTACCGCCTCTTGCCATATGCTGTGCCATCCAAGTAGTAAGACGCCTTATCTCACTGGCGTCGGCGTGATAGACTTGCCGAGCAATAAGAGCGGTGACGACTTCTCCAGAGCAGGGCGTATAGGAAAAGGGGGAAGAGTTCCGGGTCTCATTGTGCAAGATGTGTCTATATCGTGTCAAGATAAGGTTGTGCATGTCCTCCCTCCTGGGATTCGTGACGAACCGCGACGGTCCGGTGGTACACCTTATTTCTAATCCGTCGAGCTCCCCTAACACCGACGACAGGCTTTTGTATGGTGACTATCTCCCGGGCACGGCATACAACATCCCGAACTGCCGAGTCTCTACGTTTTAGGTAGGCAATTCCGAATTTGGCTGTTAAGGGATTTTCATTATGCTATCGCTTTTTTACTCCCTCGAGCGCGCTATGTACAATATGGACACAGGAGCTCTGTACCTACTTTTGCCAAACTCTTCATACAATCCTTCGCCTGGTGAGGGTATGTGGTGTACCGAACCATGAACAAACAATCTCAAGCTCAAATATCAAACGATAACTACTCTGTATCCAGACCGGCCTGCTTTACGAGTCCGTAGAACGCACCCTTCTTCTGTATCAGTGCTTGCGGTGTATCAAACTCGATCACCTCCCCTTTGTCAAGAACCACGACCCTGTCGCTGTCGAGGATGGTGTTGATGCGGTGAGCAACGGTAATGATAGTGCGGTGCGCGAACAGCGAAGAGCGGAGTGTGTTCTGTAGCATGGCATCCGTCTCGACGTCGACGGCTGCCGTCGCTTCATCCAGTACGAGAATGTTGGACGGCGTCAGCATCGCACGAGCTAATGAGACTAGCTGTCGCTGACCCGCCGATAAGTTGGATCCTGCGCAAAGAGAAATGAGTAAGTCCGCACGTCAAATCATATTCAGGGGACATAGTCGCTCTTCAAGCTTTGTGAGACCCAGCCATCGCGTAGATAACTATTTAGGTAGGCAATGTCCGGGAGGCAAACAGACAAGTGGTAGATCGATGTGCTAAAACGAGTCTGGCGTGCCGTTGTGCGTCCTCGTACGCTGCAGACAGCCGCAGGTACGAAGTAAAAAAAAGGAGAATATGCATAGGAGTAACAGCACCAAGAGCCGAAAGAAAGCGAGCGTTGACTTACCACCTTCGTTGATCTTTGCTTCTAGCCCGCCATCCATACCTGCCACATGCTCCTTCAATCGTGCATGATCTATGAGAAACGGTGTGTTAGCGTGCGCTGGTGGGAGGCGACTGGCTTGAATAGGGTCGCGCGAGAGCATGTGCTCTCCTCGCTCTGCGGCATCAATCCGAGCAGGTGAGATTGGTGCAACACTTACCTAGTACACTCCAAAGTTCCGTGTCATCGTGAACGTGGCCAGGGTCCAAATTGTCTCGTACCGTACCCTCGAAGAGCGCCGCGTCCTGGGGAATGATAGCAAGGCGACGTCGCAAGTCCAACAGTCCGACCGAGGTCGTATCAAGATTGTCTATGCTTATGTCTCCGCTGACCGGTTCGATGAGGCGGAAGAGGGCCAAGGTCAGCGACGACTTGCCCGCTCCGGTCCGTCCCACCACACCGATCTTCTCATGAGACTTGACGTCCAAGCTGATGTTCTTGAGCACCAGATCCAACCCAGGGCGGTATCGGGTACTGTAGTTGTGGAACTGAACAGCACCATTTGCAGGCCAAGCGACCGGGGGCCTGTGCCCGTGGATAATTTCAGGAGCTTCACTTGGCAGCCGTGCGTACTCAAGCACCCGTTCCACCGACACGATGTTGGTTTCCACTTCCACCGTCTGGCGAACAATCCAGTTAAATGACGTTGTGATTTGCAATGCATATGACATGGCCAAGCCCACCATTCCAGCGCTCAGACCGCTGTGGTTTGTAACCGAGATGATGGCGAATCCAGCGGCGCCAAGGATGATCACAGCGCCGAGGAACTCGAGACGAATAGCCAACCATCTGTTTGAGCTGATGGACGGGAAGTATGCTCGCAGGTTTGAATCGACACGCCACTCGTTCTCCAGCTCAAACCGTTCCTGTTGTCGGTAAGCCCGAATCGTGCTGATGCCGCCCAGTGACTCTTGGAAGTGCGCGTAGATGGGACTACGGCTGACACTGTCCAGTCGCTTCAACTCTCGTGACGTTCTGAGGTAGTATCGCTGTACCCAGTAGTAGATGGCGCTGAGGGGGATGATCAACGCGACGAAGACGGGCGTGCTGACGGAGATGACGATCAGGGTAAACCCAGAGCGCGCTAGGTTTATAAAGAGCATGTTGAAGGTTCTGGCCAGGACTTCGTCTAGTCGATAGACGTCACTCGAGAAACGGTTCAGGATCCTTCCTGCCGGGGTCGTGTCGAAGAAGGACATAGGCGACCTGAAGATGGCCGTCGCCATTCTCTCGTGCAGCTTCCTCGAGGCCTCAATGGAGCAGAATATCCACAAGATCAACGTCTGAACAACAGTCAAGCCAGCCGAGCCGACTCCAAACGCGAAGTAGACGCCGAGATACTTGCCTACATGAGGATTGCCTCCGGCGTCTCCGTTCACCTCTGCCCAATTCTTAAGCCACACACTGCCGCCAATTTGTCCCGTTTGAGCTGCGACCAAGGCGAGAAGATAGACGGCGACTGCCACCAGGTTGCTGGTTTTGGCATATTCGATATACACTGTCGGTCGTTAGCTTCTTGATCTTCTTATAAACACATGGCGCGCAGCGAGGTCATCACGTACCGTCCCATTTAACTTTGCCCTGCTCTGAGTGTTCCTTGGCTTGCTTAGTCTTAGAACTGGGCTCCTCTTCATCGCTAAGTTTTCCTCTCGGGCCTCTGAAGCTAGCCGCGCTCGCTCGCCGTAAAGTCGACATGCTACCTGTTCGTCTCTGCGCGGTTGAACTTGTAGAGGGCCCTGTCTTAATAGGCGCCAACTCAGCAATGCCTTCTTGTGCTTCCTCAATCTCCTCCTTGTCTTGGCCGTTTTCCGGCTCGATATAGGTGGACGTCTCACTTCCCGAACCCTCAGGACTAGCTTCAGAAGACGCCGGTCCGGATTCCTGACCAGAAGACTTCATGAGGTCTGCGATAACTCCCTTCATGGCTATCAACTGGCGGAATGTCCCGTTCTCCACAATCGCACCGTCCTTGATCTGATAGATGTAATCAGCTTCGGGAAGGACGGCAATGGCGTTCGTAGCGAGGATGCGGCACTTGGAGTTAAGCAGACCGTTCGAACCCAATACGTTCTCGATGATGTGCTTGCCGACGTGGGAGTCAACTGCTGATAAGCAGTCGTCGAGCAGGTAAATATCAGCTCGCGCATACACGGCACGCGCAAGAGCTACGCGGGCCTTCTGGCCACCGCTCAAGGAGATTCCCCTCTCGCCGACAAACGTTTCATCCCCGTCAGGCAATTGCGTGAAATCAGAGAGTAGCGCGCACGCCTTGATGGTCTTTTCATAGAAATTCGAGTCGTATCGATGCCCGAAAACGATGTTCTCTTTTACAGTCGCGTTCATAATCCACGGCTGTTGAGCAACATATGCTACAGTGCCCTGAACGCGCACGTTGCCTTCTACTTTCCACAAATCCCCGAGGATGCTTTGGAGAAGAGACGACTTTCCAGATCCGACCCTGCCGACCACACAGGTAAGCTCTCCTTTACGACTTGCGAAATCGATGGCCCTGAGAACCTCCTTAGACTCGTGACGATTCCACGAGAAGGTGCCGTTCTGAATGACGACAGCATCGTCACCTCGCTCTTCCGCGGCGGGGCCAACAGCAATCGCATCAGGCTGGACTTCTTCGGCCGTGAAGAATTCTGTTAGACGTCCAACAGCAACGCTGGCCTCGATGATGGAAGTAATGACCATGGGCAACACTGCAAGCGGAAACGTGAGTAGGTTGAACAATGAAAGGGCAGGGAAGACGATTTCGGTCGTCAACGGAACATCCTTGGTCCACACGAAGATGGCGAAGGTGGAGCAAGACACCAAAAACGGAGTGGTAGTCCAGGTGAAGTTGGCGAACGCTTGACTGGCGCCGATCTTGCGAAGATTCTTCAGCTCGAGGTCATTTCGGACATAGTTGAGCTTGTTCATGAAGGCCGTGCTCCAAGCGTAAAGCTTGATGCTCTTCATGTTGTTGATGATCTCGGCGATCAGCCGGCTCCTTGCGTCCTTGTTCTTCATCTGGTCCTTTTGGAGACGCTTCATTAGCTTTGCGATGAATCCGTTGATAGGAATCATGATGATCATGACCGCGATACCGGCGAGCATAGACCATCCGACAAGCTGGTACAACGACACCATACAGATGGCGATCTGGAACGGAGCGGACCAAAGCTGTTGCGCAAATTGGGTCAGATCCTGAAGACGCTGCGCATCAACGGCCATGTAGTTGACGATATCACCAGTTGTCTTGGTGGACCGTCCTTCGTTAGAGAGCTTCAGTGATTTCTTATAGATGGCCGAAGCTAGACCCGCCTTTATGCGCATTCCCGTCTGGAAAGCGAGCTGGAAGTACTGGTGGATCATGGCGGTCTGTAAGATGGCGACGAAAAACATGGCGATGGCGATGGCAGCTCCCTTGATAGCCGGCTGGGGCGTTCTGCCCTCGTCGTACGAGTCGACGAAACTTATGAGGAAACGTAATAGCTGAGGCTGCGAGAAGGCCGCGAGATCATTGACAACTTTGAAGGCGGTAGCAAGCACGTAAGGTCCACCGTAAGCACGAAATAAAGCTAGCCAAAGGGAAGGACGTTTTCTATGTTTCAGCTCATAATTCCACGCCTCCTCAAACTTGTCGCCCGTCGAAGAAGACTTGTCGCCTGGAGAAAGCCCCCAAAGGTCGTCCTCGGTAAGATACTGCTTGTAGCCATGCCTCATCATCGGCGTCATCCACGAGAAAGTGAGACGGGAGAAGATGGTGGCATATTCCATAGGGCATTCATCGCCTTCCTCGTCCACCACAGCCTCGTACGCGCTCGTTTTCTTAGGCCAGAGCCATTCCAAGGCAAACTCGATAGCCGAGAGGCCGAAGCCGACGGTGTAGGTAACGAAGTACGCGAGGCTCTTCTCGTATATCTGCTGAGAAACCAAGGACCTCAGCTTGACGGCGTAGACGATCAAGAGGAGCAGCCAGTAGAATAGCACGACGCCGTTCGCGTTTCTCGTTCGATCGTGTTCGAGCCATTGGATCGCGAAGACGACGCCAAGAGAGACGAGAGTGAGGACGGTCGTGAGAACTCGAAAGTCGCCATACCATACACCTGGAAAATTAATGATCTGGATAACGAGCTGGGCGACAACATCGGTAATAACTAGACCTAGTAGAGACTACAGGCAGATAGGATGTAATTAGCACAAAGCAACTTTCCTGCTCCCAAAGCACCATCGCATTACATGTCAGAAGCATTTGATCGTACCTGTTTTGTCCAGAAGTGCCAATCTTTGGAGACCTGGGTAGGCTTGTGCTTCTGCACGAGGTACCAGACGGCCAGACTTCCAAAGACGATGCCGAAGACGGCAACGGCAAAGACCCATACGTCGATAAAGCACGGGGTGAAGTCATATCGGAAGGGGCTCAAGGGGCCCCATCCTTCCTTATTGCTGCATAGAGGCTGCTGGAAGTGTTTTGTCGCCGTCAGATAGCCTTGGCCGAGTTCTTGGAGAGACCGGTAGCCGGTGAAGGAGCCGGTCGATTGGAGGACCTGCTGGGCTTGGTCACCGAATCGCATGACCGCTAAGTAGAACGATGGACGACAAATGTCATAGTAAGGTAAGGTGAGGTAAGGTAGGGTAGGGTATGTGATTGCGCAATAGGATGCAGCGTTGACGGAACTTGGGAACAGAAGAAAAATAAGGAAGATGGATGGATGACCGACTTATCGAAATTAGTAATGCAGGTAGGCTGGTAGGCAGGAAGTTTCAGTGACCCCGGTGGTGATGTAGTTTCTAGAAAGGTAGAAGGGATTAAGTGGGGAGCTTGGGAACCACGGAATATTCGGAGCTGGTTTTTTTTTTTTTTTTTTCGTCTTTATTTGTTTTCGTATTCTTCTTTCGCTCTTATCAGGCACTAAGATGCTGAGCTGAGATGCTAGACTGCTAAGCTAACCCAATGCACAATTGTCCAAGCTGCTTGCCAAAGCTTGTTGCCCGCTTGCCCGCCTAAGCCGCATAGCAGCGATGAGCGAAATTCAGATTAGTGAGGCAGGTAAAAGCGGTAGGATGGTAAGCTAGATCCTGGTAGCTTTACGGATGTACCACGAGTTCGGATTCGGGATCTGCTTACATATCTGCATATATAGTATCTACATTTAGGTACGGTCTAGAACCTCATGTATATAGACGGCATTAGCTTGACGACCTGACATTTGATCTGCGTACCTACCTGGTAAGTACATTCAAGCTCAATTTATCTAGCGTGTATATATATTGACATGTTCCTGTTCAAGAGACTCTACATGAAGATTCAATCATGTATTACGCTTAGATTTATATCTCGACAAGATGTAATCATTTGTGTTGGCAAAGTGAATCCGACAGGAGATATCGAGCATGAATGCCCACTTATGTGCATCACCGCCAAAGCGGATTTTAGCCCCGCAGTCCTTAAGCCCGAGCAGCTCGAACTCCGATACAACGACTTAGGTACCTGCTATCCACCGGTCCGCACTAATATGAGCCTATCAAAGCGCCTAACGCGTCCCGCCACATTTCTACCTTTCTACCTTCCGTACCTACAGGTCCTGAACCTGCCGGGGTATCAGCAACTGATGCAAGCTCCCGCGATAACAAGACGCCTGGACAACTCTAACACTAATACCAGCAAACCCCCCCCCCACGATCTACAGCTCCGTATTCACTCCGTCCAAGCCATCGTCTCCTACGTACTACTTACGTTGCACATACTATCGCCAGCGAGCCAGCAAAGCCCATACCCCTACCCCTCTTCGTCTGGCCCGTCTGGCCCGTCTGCCCGTGTGACTATCCATGTAGTTGCAGGGCCTAGCTAGGCTCATGCATTCACCTGCAAGCTCGCCCACCGACGGCCCGTCCCCTTCATTCATGATCCCGTCGAAGCGCAAGTCAGCCGGTACCATTGACTCTCGTCCTCTCCAGCAATCTGTTCCCTCACCATCTGACCCTCACTTCAAGCGCCCCAGATTCGACAGCCAGCCCGACCAAGGCGCCGCCAAAATGAGCACCGTCCTGAGTAAACGACCCGAGATCGTCGACCTGACGAAACCTCCAACCGCCTTCCAACCCCACAAGGGCGCCAAGAAGCTCGTCATCAAGAACCTACGCACCACGTCTCAAGCCGCCGACCTCGCCAGATACTACGATGCCACGAGGCGGGAGTTGGACGAGGCCCTGCAGGCTATCTTCCAGCAGAAGCAGCCTCGTCAACCTCTGGAAAGGCTGTACAGGGGCGTGGAAGATCTCTGTAGACATGGAGCCTCCAAGGAGCTCTACAAGACACTGCAGGACCGATGCGAGGCTCACCTGAAGGGTGATGTCCGCGCCGCCATATCGGCAGAGGCCGGCTCGTCCAATATCGATATGCTGAGGACTACATACAAGCACTGGGTGATATGGAATGCCCAATCGGTAAGTATCTCATGTCCATGACTGCTTCCGGGTCCTAACATACTCTCAGACTACGATCCGTTCTGTCTTCAGCTATCTCGACCGGACGTTTCTCCTCAGCAGTAAGGACTTCCAGCAGATCAATGATATGGCTATAACGCTATTCAGACGAACCGTCTTCGTGTCTTTTCAAGGCTTCAACCCAGGCGTCAAGACGCTCGACGGTATGTGCGATCTCGTGGACTACGACCGGAGAGGGGACGATCGATTCGACTCGACCTTGTTACGAGATTCCATTTCGATGCTTCATGTCCTCAACATCTACGGCAAGTCTTTCGAGCCACGCATATTGAAGGCCTCGACGCAATACTACGAAGAGTTTGCCGAGGAACAAAGTAGCGCATCGTTAAAGAGTTACATTTCTAGCTGCGAGAAGCTATTATCGCGAGAAGATTATCGTTGCAATGCCTACAATTTCGACAGCACGACAAAGAGGCAAATGCTGGTCGATGCGCATCAATTGCTAATCAACAATTATTCCGCGAAGCTCCTCGACGGCGGTAGCATTAATAAGCTTCTCGATGAGAATGCTTTAGAGTCCATGAAGGCGCTGTACGACCTCCTGCTACTGGGAGGTATACAGAAGAGTCTAAAATGCCCTTGGGAAGAGTACATCAAGGAGGCCGGCTCTACGATTGTCAACGATACCTCAAGAGGCGACGAGATGGTGGTTCGCTTACTGGAGTTCAGGAGATCCCTAGACCTCATGATCCGAGATGCGTTCAACAGAGATGACGGGTTCACGTACAGTATGAGACAGGCTTTCGGCAGCTTCATCAACGATAAGAAGGGATTGGCTGCCTGGAAGACTGGAACCTCCAAAGTCGGCGAGATGATTGCCAAATACATTGACATTTTGCTCAGGGGCGGCTTGAAAACATTACCAAAGTCGCTGCTGTCCGATGTCAAAGACCGCATGGACGCCGAGAAGAGTGGACAGGCTGCTACCGGTGACGAAGATGCCGAATTGGACCGCCAGCTAGATCAGGCCCTCGAATTGTTCCGCTTCATAGAAGGCAAAGACGTTTTCGAAGCATTCTACAAACAAGACTTGGCTCGGCGCCTTCTTATGGGACGGAGTGCCAGCGCGGATGCTGAGAGGAGCATGCTCGCGAAGCTGAAGAACGAGTGTGGTTCTAACTTCACCCACAATTTGGAGCAGATGTTTAAGGATCAGCAGGTTGCGCGCGAGGAGATGGCTTCGTACAAGTCTTGGTGCGAAGGCAATGGACACACCAAGAGCAGCTTGGACCTTGGCGTGAGCATCCTATCCGCAGCAGCGTGGCCAAGCTATCCCGATACTCAGCTTTCGTTGCCTGACGACGTCGCGACGCAAATCGAGCGGTTCGAGGCCTACTACGGCAATATGCACACCGGGCGACGTCTTAACTGGAAGCATTCGCTTGCTCACTGCGTTGTCAAAGCTCGGTTCAATAAGGGGCCGAAGGAGCTTCTGGTCAGCGCCTACCAGGCAGTTGTCCTGACCTTGTTCAACCAAATTGAGAGTGACCCGGATGGATTCTTGGCATATCAGCAGATAGCAGATAGCAGCGGCTTGAGCGGGCCGGATCTCGACCGCACTCTGCAGTCTCTGGCGTGTGGGAAAACCCGCGTCCTCACCAAGCATCCAAAGGGCCGAGACGTACGCCAGACCGACACATTCACGGTCAATAAGGCCTTTACGGATCCTAAGTACCGCGTGAAAATCAACCAGATCCAACTCAAGGAGACCAAAGAAGAGAACAAGGAGACGCACGAGCGAATCGCCCAGGACAGGCAGTTCGAGTGCCAGGCTGCCATCGTGAGGATCATGAAGAGTCGTAAGACCATGACCCATGCCAACCTCGTAGCCGAAGTCATCAACCAGACGAAGAGCCGTGGTGCCATCGAACCCTCTGAGATTAAGAAGAACATTGAGAAGTAAGCCATCCCTTTTGGAGCAGTGATCTTGGTGTCGGAGCCGCGCTAACCCCTGATTAGGCTGATCGAAAAGGACTACCTCGAGCGCGAAGCGGGCGCGTATACTTATCTAGCATAAGTTTCGATCATGGCGGTTGTGGTGTGGTCTTGGGGCGTTGGCTACGCTAGGTGCCTATATACCTACCTGTTTTAAGTCTAGGTCTGCAATACATGGATACGGAGCGAGAAGTCTAGGCATTGCGTAGAAACAGCTCTGGTGGCAGGATAGTCACATAGAAATTAGCTCCGCGGCTGAGAAGCCGCCTCGGGAGCGCGAGTTGACGAGCTGCCAGCTATATGCACGGCTACTTCGCTCGACGACGACAGGTACAGTACTTTAGTAGTCGGAGAAGGCTAGCTCAGCACTCCTTGTGGAGAGCTAAAGCTTGGAATGAAATGAACACCATTCAAGCTAGGCGACTTTTCTTCTCACTCGCCGACTAGAACATAACTCGAGCGTCCTCAAATGTGTTGCGATGCCACTGACATGCCTTCACGAAACAGAGCCATAACCATCAGGTTACAGAATAACCAGGTGGCAACGCATTTTCATTAGCAGGGTTTTCGAAGCATATATGATATCCCTTGTCAAAGGTAGGACTACAAGGCCACATATGCACATGCCGTACCTTTTCTTATAGCCAAATTCTACGTCAGATGCCCTGTCGCATACGTACAAGAAATCGTTGTTTTCATTTCCCGCACCCCCAACAGCCCAGCCCTCCACTCCACTCCCTCACTCCCTCTTAACTCAATCAAGGTTCTATAGGCGAGACCGAGTCGTAGAACCCAGTCGCCCAGACGACGATCCTCCCAGCCTTCCTATCGTCGTCGGTGAAAAGGCCGTTCCACGCGCTAGTCCAGACGGGGCGGAGGTCGACCTTGTGGCGTGCGCCGGGGCCGGCGGGGTCGAAGTAGCGGCGGAGCGGCATCTCGAGGCCGTCGTAGGCGACGAGGTAGCGGGGCATGTCCTCGCCGGGGCGGTCGCGGGGCCAGAGCTCCTGGCCCATGAAGTCGACGGGGTCGGCGAAGAAGCGGCGCGTCTCGTCGCGGTAGGCGGCGCGCGCGGGGGACCCGGGGGCCGTGCCGACGGGCGGCTCGCAGGCGAGCGCGCGCGCCCGCAGCGCCGGGTACACGAGGTGCGAGCGCCAGGGCGTCGCGTGGCACGGCGTCAGGAACAGCGCGAACAGCTCCTGCTCGAAGTCGAGGTCGGCCGTCGTGTTGGCCGACCGCGGCAGCGCTAGGTGCGACGGGTGCACGCGCTCGAACTCGGCACGCAGGAAGTTGACCACGTCGATGGGTGCTGAGGAGTGGAAGTAGGATAGGTAGCCGCCGATGACGGCGTTGACGAGCAGCCCGCACGCCAGTAGGGGAACCCGCTTCCATCCTAACGTGGGTGTCGGGCGGGCAGCGCTGGCGGCCTCTGATACGTTCGTGAAGAACGACGTGACGTAGGGCGCAGCCAGGATATGGAATGCGGGTAAGAGAGGCGTGATGAAGCGGACCTCCTTGTGGGAGACGAATGACAGGGACACTATGTTTGTGAGGACCGTAAATGTTAATGCTTTCAGAGTATTGGATGTTGTCACCGGCCAGTTCGACTGTTCTGCGTCCAGAGACTTATACAGGCCTTTTAGGACGAACGGGGTTATGGTGGTGCACAATAGGGGTATGCCCTGAGAGAGGTAGTAGTGCCAGTCATTCTGTCCGTAGAAGGCCGCGAGATCTTGGGCGACATTGAAGTGTAGGAACGTTAAAGGGGGGAACGTCCACTCGCCGTAGTATTGACGATCAGCTAGTAAAGACAAGCCCAGGACGAACGACCTATGAATGTTAGAATGTTGCATATGACAGTATTACAAGATTTACCCACCCGCAAAGAAGCACCTCCCTGTAGATGATGAGTAGGTTGTTTCGTGTAAGAGGTGACTTTCCACCAAGGGTGGCTCTAGTTAGAGCAAGGGTGCCTATCGCCACCCATATAAGAACATTGGTGGGCCGTAGGAGAACAGCAAATGCAGCCAGTACCAGAGAGAGCCGGAGACTGGATACGTCGAAGTTAACGATTGAGTTGACACTATCGTCTCCCAGGGAATTTAAATTACCTATTCACTTGGCCCCAAGTTTGGAAGAGTGGAATAGACGAATATTTGGATGCAGGATTCCCATCGTCTTCGGTGCCCAGTAGTTCCCAAGGCCAATAGTAGAGAGCCATCGCCGTAAGGGTGGTCTCGAAGCAGTTCGAGAACGTCCTCGTTGCAGTATACCATTGCCAAGGATTTAGCAAAGTCATCAACATCTGCATACATGTGGTGTGAGCAATGGGGTTATAAGTCAACATTACGGGAATCTTGGTCAAAGCACTCACCACGGACCAGGCAGCAACACTCGCACGGCCATACAACTTTTCGGAGAGTCTCCAGGAGTACCAATCGCCCAAGGCAGCAAAGCCGGCTTGTAAGAGCTTCGGTGCTGCTACGAGCCAGCTAGCCTTGGCTTTGGAGGCTACTCCGGGCCCCAAGAAGTTTTGAACGAGCCAGTAGCCAAAGGCAAATACGGCGGGGTGGACCGAGGAGCGGATCTGGTGTTGCCATTCCTTTTCCCTCCCTCAGAAATCAGCTTGTCGTTCCAAACACGGTATGGAGTGAGCAGGAAGTGGGATGAAAGGGAATATATGGCAGCCTACGCACCCACGTCAACCAGGCACCACTATCCTCCCCGAAGACCATTCGCCATGCTGGCTCGAGAGCTTGGAAATACTCGTCTGGCTGGAAGAAAGTACGGACGCAAAGAGCATTTACAAGACGGATAGTGAAGATGACAGCTAGCGCATCTCGGGTCTGAACGGCGGGTAGAGCAGCTACATTGTCCTTTAGGGAGCTTGTAGCCGCAGTGGGCGATCTAGTGGTTGGCTTTTTCCTGGAGCTCATTTTCAGTTGCCGTATTACGTATCCATCTCACAGCAGTTGCTTGGGATAGTAAAGGGATATTTGAAAAGTGCAAAGGAAAGAAAACCCAACCAAGAGGATAAACAATAGGTAAAACAAATTGAGGCTACCTGGCATCAGTTTGTGATGATTGGATCAAGCAACTTGTTCAAGCCTGAATTTGGAACAATATCGGAGCTGTCCATATCGAGACGCTTGCATTAATGGGCTGGCATGTTACGACTGCAGCTGCTCACAGCTGACGTAGGCTAGACTAAACTTTTGAGGTTCTGCGGTGAGGCTGACTCGATAGCCAAATGACCCGACAAGTGCATCATTGATCGGCAGCTAATCGCAGACTCGTTATCCCAATAACTTCACATGACCACATCTCCATGTTCGCCGCCAAGCACATGTCTCCCAAGCCGCCAAGCCAAGGTCGGGATACCACCCCCACGATATTATATCATTTGAAATCCTCTTCGAATTCATTGGCTCTCCTGAGAATGTGTCTGCAATGTCCTTGCTGCGATTGGCTAGATATTGAAGATTCTTCGGCTACCGTAACTCACTCCGGGCTCGGCGGACCCTTTCCACTGCAGCCGTCAGTGTCTTCTATCTGCGGTTATCTGTGTGATTTCTGTCGATTCTTCTCGCTCTTTTCCTTCTGCTGCCCTCGCTGTGCTACCCAGGAGGTTCTTCGACTTGGCAAGTCAATGTACTGGTATAGTATCGCCTTGGCCATACCCGTCCAGCCCGTCAACAGACCTGGCAAACATGTTCGTACGAGGAAAGATGGAAATGCACAGGATTCCTTGTCCTTGTCCTGCGCTTTGCTTCGGCACGGCACCGGTGTAGCCCTCGCCGCACCCATGTGACCATTAGTTGGTAGAACGGGCTTCATGTCCGGGGCAAACCTGTCATCTTCGCAGTGTCGCGACTGGACGAGCCGCTTCGACTTGCACTTAGGGGTTTAGTGGCTATCAGTCGCCCTTTTCATATTACGTACCAGCGCTTTCCGGCCTCGAATTCGCCCCTCCCTGTGTTTCCCTTTTATCTTTCCTGATTGCCCTCCTTTTGAACACTTCTTTCTTCCTTCGAGAAAGTCGCGCTCGCAATACTCTCTGTCTCTGCCTCTACCTCTTCTCTTCTCTTGACTCGAGTCCTATTGTAGCAATAGGCTCCCTAGTAATCATTCTCGTTCCGATCCGAGGATCGACTCCACCCCCGCTCAATTGTTCCTTGCCATCTCTTCCGCTGTAAGCTCATCGTCTTCGCAGCCATGGCCCCTCACGCAGATGGTCCGACCCGCGGTGCCGAGAACGGCTCGACGACTTCGTCTCGGTACCATTCCTCGTCGACCGACGGCGCGATTGAGGCCGAGCACAAGTACGCGGCTCACAACTACCACCCGCTTCCCGTTGTCTTCGCGCGCGCGCAGGGCGCCGATGTCTGGGATCCGGAAGGCAAGCACTACATTGACTTCCTCTCCGCCTATAGCGCTGTGAATCAGGGGCACTGCCATCCAGAGCTGGTCAAGGCCCTGACCGAGCAGGCCGGAAGGTTGACCTTGAGCTCTAGGGCGTTTCACAACGACGTCTTTCCCAAATGGGCGGAAAAGGTGCAGAACATGTTTGGATACGACATGGTCCTGCCGATGAACACGGGCGCCGAGGCCGTAGAGACGGCTATAAAGATTGCAAGGAAATGGGCGTACAAGGTCAAGGGGGTTCCTCAAGGCAAGGCCTTGGTGTTTGGTGCCGACGAAAACTTCCACGGCCGAACAGTATGAGACGTTTTTTTCTCTTTTTCTTCCTGCTGATTACTGGAGGTAAAGTCCGTTCTAACGTCAGTGAAAGATGACGGCCATATCCCTATCAACCGACCCAGAGTCGAAAGACAACTACGGTCCATACGTTCCCAACATCGGTGCCGTTTCTCCGTCGACCGGCAAGCCCATTCGATATAACAACGCCGCCGATCTGGAGGAGGTGCTCGAGGCCCACGGACGGGAGACGGCTGCATTTATCGTCGAGCCCATTCAGGGAGAGGCGGGAGTCGTAGTCCCCGATGATGATTACTTGGCTAAGGTGCATGCGCTGTGCAAGAAGCACAACGTGCTCATGATCTGTGATGAGATCCAGACGGGTATTGGTCGCACAGGACGGATGCTATGTTCTGAGTGGTCAGGCATCAAGCCAGACATGATTACGCTGGGGAAGGCCATCTCTGGCGGAATGTATCCAGTCAGCTGCGTTCTTAGCAGTAAAGAGATCATGCTTGTCGTCGAGCCTGGCACGCACGGCTCGACGTACGGCGGAAACCCACTAGGCTGCGCTGTCTCTATACGTGCCCTTGAGCTCATGGAAGAGCAGCAGCTTACCCAGAAGGCCGAGAAGCTTGGTAACACGTTCCGCAGCAGTCTAGCGTCGTTTAATTCGCCCGTCATCAAGACGATCCGCGGAAAGGGGTTACTTAATGCCGTGGTGATCGACGAATCAAAGACGAATGGTCACTCAGCTTGGGACCTATGCCTTCTCTTGAAGGAAAGAGGACTTCTGGTAAGGCCAGGGCACACACGCTCATGTTATTTTCTTTCTTTGCAACATGGTAACAGTTAGCTTACGCGGACATCAGGCTAAACCGACACATGGGAACATTATCCGATTTGCGCCACCACTGGTTATCTCGGAGGCACAGCTTCGGAAGGCCATGGCCATCATTGGCGATGCGTTGCAGGAGCTACCAAAGATGAAGAAGCACGAGGACGTCCACGTCGGATTGGAGAACTGATTCCTCGCAGCGGTACCACACTTGCGAATCGCATGCACACTTGTTGTCTTAAGCTAATGTCCCCCCCCCCCCCCCCCCTCCCCTTTTTTCTCTTCTTCTCTTGAAAGCCCCGCAGCGTCGACTTGTACTTGATGGAATAAATGGGAACAGACGGCACTGATTGGACGTGGACGGGACCCCCTTCGCTGGCCGGGCGTACGAGAGATGGGCTGCTACAAAGTGGAAAAAGGGTGGTAAGAAAGTGCGAGGTTATCTGCCTTTACACTACATCGATAGCTCGTAGTAAACAGCTAATTCCGGGTCTATATCATGCAAATCTGCGACGCTGCAGAGCGCACACGGACGATCCAGATTCATTCTGAACATGAGCACTACGTCCTCACGGTGTTATCACTGCTACACTCCATGGACGCATATAGCATGAATGGACAGCTGCTACGGTACCTAGGTAGCTTAGAAGCGCTGCCTGTGGATAGCTATGCCATAGCTTCCGTTCCTGCTTGGAGCTACCCAGAGTAGAAGCGTCAGGGATTCTGTGGCGACTGAGAAGGCTGGGAGGGTAGCACTGTATATACTACGTATGCTACGTACGCACATAGATAGGTAGCATAGCAGTGTATATTCCTGTCCTCTCATCGATTCGGGATTCCTGGTAGGATTGATTTAGGTTGTCTCGCCTAAGTCTTAAACCGGTAATGCGGCGGCCCTCTCTGCGGCCGCCGTGCACGTCTCTTATTGTGGGTAGCGGTTGGTGCTTAGCTGTTGGCCGTGAGGATTACTGCGAGCGGGCAGGCGGGCTAGCTGATACGATGGATGCTATGCTTCTATAGCCTGGGCATCTCCATACATGCCTAGGTACTGTCTGTACTATGCCGTGGTGCTATGTACGATCTCGTAGTTGCTGTGACTGGCCGAGGCGACAGTCTGGTTCAACTTGGAGTCACAGTTTGTCTCGTCTTATAGGCTGGTCAGCTCGACCGGGTCCCACCCGAGCTCAAGGCAGTTAAACGTGTCTGGCACACAGTCAACACGCGGACACAGGCAGACACACACAGATACACGCAGATACACACACGGATACACACACACACAACTTGGACGAAGCCCGGAGGCCGCATACGGCAGGACTCAGGATAGGGTAGCTGCAGCCCGCATGGGGATCATCGACCGTCTCTAGACAAAGTCCTAGGCCGTCGACACAAGTCTACCTTGTCTACTTACTAAGGAGTGTACGTGGCGAGGTTGGCATCACTCGCGAAGGCGCAATTGGCTGCGGGTGTTTTCTTGTGTCGTGTCCAAGCTTACCCTACCTGTATGCATCGAATAGCACCTCGATAGAATTCGGTATGTTCGTAATGGAATTGATTGTCCTCTTCGGTATCGTCCTCGAATTGACCCGTTACCCGTCGGGTCGGCTAGCATTCAGGAACGAGAAACCTTAAGGAGACGAACCGGATGGGAAAGAATATACGTACAGTACGTCAAGTGTCGACGACAGCATGCATATTAGTTTAGGTACATACCGTAGTCCAAGACACAAGATGGGGGGCCAGGGGGCCAACGAAGACCAAGCTGCCAACCCACTCATTATCGCTCGTCTGCCAGTCTGCCTACCTAATGTGTGCCTAGGCCCCAATGCCTGCCAGCCGCCTGCCGATGCTTGTATGCCTGCTATAATGCCTGCTCCACCTCTCCGATTTGCTCTCGGATCGAGAGAGGTGCATACCGCCAGGGGGGGGGGGGGGGGGGGATCCACCGCAGCCGAGGACGTGTAGCTTCGGTCTGCCTAGAGCTGACACATGCGATGAACGGGTTGCATACAGCTCGTCTGCAAGGAGGTTTTGAGGGCGCCGCGGGTGAGAAAGCCATTGTCTGAATCGGGATCTGTGTGAAACCGTGTTCTATACATGTCTATCTATCTAAGTTTGTAGGTATACTGAGAGAGGAGGCAGACAGGTATAGATGGATGCTCGTGTGATGAGAATGAATAGACAAGTCCTACGTATGTGCAGTAGTCTCCTCGTATGAGATAGGATGAGTTACATAGTTGAAATGGACGAATGTTGTATAGCTATCTCTGACGAATCGAATCGCTCCCTTGGAGGAGACAACACACTGAAATGCCACCGTCAGCAACGGGATATGCATTGGAAAATAGACTACAATGTAATGCGATCACAGATAAGACACGACGGAGGCACCGATCGCGGGGGATAAGGGAGGGTACGAAAGAAGGGGACCTGGGGGAAAGATGGGAAGATAGGGAGAAGACGGGATCGAACGACCTCCAAGGAGCTTGGGAGCCTCCTTTTTCAGGGTCCTACCGCTTTGTCCTACGATACCTCTGTACCTTAAGGGCACCACCACTGGGCCCGAGGTACGAGACGAGACGACATAAGCGCCTACCCCAAAGCAGGCGACTGTTGCAACGAATTGGGGGGACTGGTGACCGGTGACTGGACGGCTTAGAGCGAAGACTTGCTGCGTAGAGCAGGCCTAGGTTATGTCGAGCGACCAAGCGACCAAATGATCAAGCGATCAAGCGATCCCTGAACAGTCGTAACCGTGACAGTAACACAGCCCGGCTTATGTTCTAGGTAGTCTACAACAGTCAGACACGCCCGTCATCACCTCATGATTGTGCTGGATGAGCATCATCTTGGTAGCCAAAGTCAAAGCCCCAAGCCCGAGCTTCGGGTTTTTATGTAATTGAGCAGGCATACGGAATATTCACCGAGAATGACGAACAGGCTCATAATCTCTTAGGTGTGAGGGAGAAAAGAGAAACCGAAAGACGACAGATGATGCAATACGAATGACGGCTTCTACCTGGTTACGATTGGACCTGGGATCGACGGAAGCACAAGACACATGTTGTACACGGAACGGCAGGCTGGACAGAGACGGGATAAAACAGAGAGACAGAATATGTGAATAGACAGACTGAGAGATGGAAGCAGATAACACAGACATCCATAACAGTCGCTTTATCTTGGGCCATCCTGCCCCAGCGAAATCCATGGCGTCTCTCTGGCGATAAGAGACGTAAAGCGGCTAGGAATCGCCTAGGCCGAACTGGCAGACTGGCTGACAGGCTTGACCGCCTTCCTGGACTAGGGGGGGGGGGAATCGAAGGAATGTTTTAAACGATTGATGGGTGATGAAATTGAGGCGATCTGTTGGGGGGGGGGGGGGAGGATAGCTTATTATCAGGGGGGTTTAGGGCGTATGCGCATGGAGAGGAAACAGGAAACATTTCAGGCGTCGGACCTGGCGCACTGGCGCTTTAGCGGGCTCGCAGCTCGGAGGGCGCTGGGGGGTGTTTGTTACCATAGCACCAGCATTAAAGCCCTCTGTACCTAATTCTCCTCTGTGCCCTCTTCGCCTTATCACCCAGTCACCCTGCGCGTTGCTGTGCTGCTGTCAGTCCAAGTCCGCCCTTCAAGGGCCCATTTAGCATTTAGGGGTTCTAGGTCCTAGGCGGGTGCCCAACAAGGTACCTAGTGCGTTACTGCCGGGTCATGTTATTTGCTAAGAGACGCTGTTAGGGGCAGACTGGCAGGGTGGGTGGAAACTGTGGGGTCGGACCTAGCGGAATCGGCTTCTCGATTTGGTGTGGATGCGTGCCCTGTTAGGTACTGTACTTGCTGGTACCTTTGGATGCGTGGGCTGCTGTAGCTGGCTGGCGGGCTAGCTGGGCTGCCTGTAGTGGACTTACAGCTGCGTGGACTGCGTGGGCAGTGGGTTGGCGTCTGCGTGGTCGGCGTGTCAGTCGCCTGGTCGCTCCGGAATTAGTGGGCTTCTGGCGCAGAGAGGTACATGCAGTCCTAGCCTAGCTCCTTATCATCCCGTTATCATGCTGAAGAGTCACGAGTGACGAGTGACGAAGCGAGCACTGATCTTCCATTGTTCGCATCGATTCGACCTAAGCGGATTTCGTTGACAGATACGGTCCCCTTACCAGTATTGTTTCTAGTAACATGTGCTCCTCTTTTGTCCCGTGAGCACACATTGGACATTGCCATTGACTGGTCGACTTGAAGTGCGCTCGCCTCGCCTCGCCTCGTCCGCATCTCCGTTCCTCGTCCGTATCTCAGTCTTCTCTCTCAACTCAACTCAACTCACTTCACCTCGACAAACTTCTCTTTCGTCTCGCCCTTTCTCCTATTTTCTTCATTCCTACCTAATACACACTTGGTTCGCCTGATTCTCCTCACTTCCCTAATTAATCCCTTCCCCAGATATTTAATCGTCCCCCCCCCCCCCAATTTACCATTCTGAGACCCCCAAATCGATACGTCGATACATCAGTACATTGTGTACATACAACTGCCAATCCCGCTCGATAGCATCATCCAACTCCAATCTAACCTCCCCCTGTCAACCGCAAAGAGAGAGTACACGCTACAGACCGAGTCATTCACTTGATTATCGGTCGACCCAGCTTCACCGCCAACTTGCGCACCTTAGCCTGCCGGCCTGTCTACGCAGGACCCTCAGGTGCCTGGGGTAGACAAATAGCGAGGCTACAGACCCAGGGCAGCTTTAACGACCGCCAGCCGCTGTCGGTCGAGGGACTCGCAGCTCGAAACTATCGTTGGCCTGCCGCAACACGACCCCCCTGTCGATATACAAGGGTACCTCTCAGTACATACCTCATACCTACAGCCTACAGCCTACAGCCTACAGCGCCTAGCCTGCTAGCTGCTGGTCCTGTACGTCGACGATCTACGTTCCGCTTCTGCCTTTGGGCTCCCCAGACGACCAGACTCCAGACACGTTCAACCGTCGTCTCTTCTTCCTCCTTCAACATCTGGGAGCGCCCAGCCGTTGCAGGAGACGCACCATCCCCTCTGTCGCCCTACCTTCGCAGCCTAGATACCCTCGTGTGCTGCCTCTATCGAGGTGACCTGGGTGACACAGAGCAATCCCCGCCTTTCAGGGTTCCTGTCCCTAGGGATCGACCCGGCCTATCGGATACCCTGCCTCTACGGAGTATGTTCACATCCACTTGAACGTCCAGGTTCCCATAAACTTGACGCCTTGGTCAAGTCGTCTGGCGACACGCGAACTTTCCCAACCGTCCATCTTCTTCCTCTCCATTCGCGCCCGCCGAGCCCATCCTCATACCCTTCCTCATCGACAGACCGCCGCCACCCTCGTCTATCGACACTCCCCCGGCTTGAATGTGTACATGACGAAATACCCGAGCCGCCGATTCGATCCCGATTCCCTTATAAGCCCCCCGGGCTGCGTTATCCAAACTTCCTGTCATACGTCAACCCACACAGGAAGCCATGGTTGATCCGCGAACGGCCTCAAGCTCGCGACGTGCGAGAGCCGTCGACGATGTCGTTGGCCAGTTCACCATTGGTTCCGAGATAGGCAAAGGTAGCTTTGCCCAGGTATATATGGGCAAGCACAAGGTTCGGGATCCTTATATTTCTTCGTATTTTCCTATTGTGATCTATTGCTTTGTGCCCTTGCGCAGAGGAGTAATCTTGGATGCTTTCCTCGGGCTCTGCACTTCAAATGCGAACGGCGTGTATCGCAGGACCTCTTCAGACACACAGCTATGAGTCATACCTTGGTCGAAGCTTGGTCTAACAGATATGGCACAGGAATCCGGCGCCCTGGTGGCCATCAAATCCGTCGAGCTCGCGAGGCTTAACAAGAAGCTGAAGGAGAACCTGTATAGCGAAATCAAGATCCTCAAGAGGCTCCGACATCCGCACATCGTCGCCCTCCATGACTGCATCGAGTCATCGACCCATATTAACCTTATGATGGAATATTGTGAGCTGGGGGATCTGTCTTTATTCATCAAGAAGAGAGAAAAGCTCATTACGCATCCTGCTACTTGCGATATGGCTCGAAAATATCCGAGCACCCCTGGTGCCGGTCTTAACGAGGTCATAATCCGACATTTTGTCAAGCAGCTAGCCAGTGCTTTGCGCTTCTTGCGGGCGGGCAACTTTGTCCACCGCGACATCAAGCCTCAGAATCTCCTCTTGCTCCCATCGCTCCAATACAGGGAGTCGAATAAGGAATCCCGTCCGGTTCTCGGAGCTAGCCACGATTCGTTAATACCGGCTGTCGGGTTGCAGTCGATGCCGATGCTGAAGCTTGCGGATTTCGGCTTCGCTCGTGTCCTGCCGGCAACGTCTCTCGCCGAGACCTTGTGCGGATCTCCTCTCTACATGGCACCCGAAATCCTCCGCTACGAACGATACGATGCCAAGGCAGACCTGTGGTCTGTCGGAACTGTCGTATATGAGATGATCTCCGGCAAGCCTCCATTCCGAGCAAATAACCATGTTGAGCTTTTGCGAAAGATCGAAAGCTCCGATGCTCAAGTCAAATTCTCACGAGAATGTCAAGTCAGCTCGGATCTCAAGGCCTTGGTCCGGGCCCTCCTAAAGCGCAACGCCGTCGAGAGGCAAAGTTTCGAAGACTTCTTCAAGCACCCCGTCATTGCGGATGATATACCGAATTTGGTTGAGGATGATATACCCAGAATCCAGAGGCCACCAACGAGAGACGTGCGTGCTGCGACCGGAACTGACGAGACTGAACCCCTTACGCGACGCATGTCGACTCATCGTCGCTACGGTACCGATACGGATGCGATGCGTCAAGATGCTACCTCGTCCTCTCCCCGTGGGAGGACATTGAAGCCCTCGCCGCTAGGTTCGCCGATCGAAACCCGGAACCAGAACGCGCAGGTTCAAGCCAGCTCTCGTGCTGCGAATTCGCCTCAAGAAGAGATCTACCCGGGCCTTGGGATTCGACGACCCCAAGCGCCTCTGCCTTCCACATCGGCACCCACCCGAGCAGCGCTTGCTGAGGACCGAAGAATGCGCTGTTCATCCAATGCTTCACTGAATAGGTATACTCGTGACGGTGAGTCGTCACCGTACGAGGTTGTCAGGGATAAAACCATATCGGCTCGTTCTGCTGCGGATGAACGAGAAAGAGCAGCTCAAGAAATTGCCTTCGAGCGTGACTACGTTGTAGTGGAAAAGAAACATGTGGAGGTGAATGCATTCGCAGATGAGCTGGCCGCAAAGGGAGCGCAAGCGCAAGCGTCGTCACCGAGGTCGGGGCAAATTGTCCGCCGTGCTACTCAACAAGGCGTGCCGACGTCGACCACGGGCGCGATTCCTGCTCAGCCATCCAATGCGCTTCAGATTGCGCAAGGCCGGCAAAGACCTGAGCATTACCATCGAGGCTCTTACGACAGGAATCTCTCTGGTAGCCCCGGCTCTACGACGTCTGCTATCTACAACGCAATTTCGGATGCGAGCCTGAGAATATTTGGCTTCAAGTATCCGACGCACTTGCTCGGTAAAGGCGCATCACCTCCGCACCCTTACACCGCATTTCCGGCATATCCTACACCAGCTGCCCCGGCCGGTCTCATCACAGATGGCCGTCCAGGTGGACCGGTGGACGAGGACGTGCGCGTGGCCCAGTACATCGAGGATTATGCTACGCAAAGCGACGTTGTCTGGGGCTTCGCCGAGGTTAAATACAAACAACTGGTACCTTTGGCCCCGTCGATGGATCATGGTCTTGGCGGAGTACCCGCCGACGAGATAGCCTCGGAAGAGGACGATGGCCTCACGGTAGAGGCGATTGTGGCACTATCGGAGGAAGCTCTCGTTCTCTACGTCAAGGCGCTTTCGCTGTTGGCCAAGTCGATGGATATCGCAAACATCTGGTGGACACGCAGGAACCGTATTGATTCTAGTTCAGCGCAGGCCGTCGTCAACCGCGATACGGCAAGCGTCCAGAACCTGATAACGAGGGTTAATTCCGCTGTCCAATGGGTTCGCCGACGATTTAACGAGACGTTAGAAAAAGCCGAGGTAGTACGATTAAAGCTGCTCGAGGCCCAGAAGCTGCTTCCAGAGGACCATCCGAGCCATCCAGCAAACAACCAGCTGGAAACCGTCGCCATGGGCACATCAAGCACCGAAGGCATCGTGTTGACGGCAGGCCTCAGCGCCGAGAAGCTCATGTACGAGAGAGCTCTGGAGATGAGCCGTGCAGCCGCCATCAACGAGATTGCCAACGAAGATCTACCCGGATGCGAGATCTCGTACATGACAGCGATTCGCATGCTGGAGGCGGTGCTGGACAATGACGAAGATCTTCCGAAGCGCAGGCTCTCTTCCTCAAAGATAGATCGAGACGTCGCCCGAGAGGGATCATCAGAAATGAACCAGGACGACCAGCAGTCGGTTCATAAGAGTATGTGCAGCCTCCTCCCCCCCCCCCCCCCCCTTTTTTTTTTTTTTTTTTTTTGATTAGAAGCAGGTGGCTAACTTGGGATTTAGTGATCCAAATGATTAACACCAGACTTCTGACTCTTCGAAAGAAGATGCAGATGATCGCCAACGCCTCCAAGGCAGAACAACAGAATCTATCGCGAAAGCGCAGCGGGGATGTGGCACCTCGAAACCTTCCCATGGGCTCTTCATGATATAAAGGGGCTACAACCATCACGACGTATGACGACACGTAAAAAATGAAAGAAAAAAAAAAGAGGGAGAGACTGCACTATAACCATTTACGCCCCGCGGCCTTCATAATTTGTTTATTAGACCAGTTCGACAACCGTCGCTGGCCACGACTTGTGCTTGTTTTAGCAGAAACTCATCATCAAGGCGTTCCGGGCGGCTACTTGATTACACGGTTGCCAATTTCTCTTCTCATCCTGTCTTCTGTTTCTAGCTTTCCGATGTTGCTTTTACTATGGCCGTCGAATTGGCTCGATTCGTACCGTCTGTTATTTTCAGGAGCTTGCGGCGCATGCTGGTCGGTCAACGAAGGCTTCGCGAAGTCCTCGGCGTAAGTTGATAGGCCAGCCTAGCAATGCTTGTCACAAAATGTGGCTTATGGGCGGCGAAATACGGCATCATGGGTTTTGCGGTGCTGGCTATAGGAAACCTACTCGCGGGTGGTTTCGGGTTTCTTAGGCACACTCTCGATGCTTTTGCCTTGCTTGTGTTTTTGTCTTCCTCTCACGATCCTATACCCCCTTGGCAGAACACGGAATTTGTCCGTGGACTCGGGAAAGGGGTTGGTTGGTTCGTGCCCGGCTTCACGGTACCGGCTGGTGTCAGGTCAGGGTAAACGAATTGCTTTTTTTTTCTTTGGGAGAGCCACACACAGGGGGTTCTTTGGTTGCTTATGGATTGGACCGCGGACACTGTTCTGTAACTAGGTGTATAAGGCAGTGGTGGTCTTGCCATATCTTTCCTTGTTCCTTTCACCTCTTGTCGTTTTTGAATATTATTATCCGTGGCCGAACAACCAACGAGGAAATTGACAACATTTTTGGCTCTTGCTTATGATCGATTCACGATGGCGGCATGTATTGTCTTCTACAGTGTTTGAACAAGGTATCTATTTACCTGGCTGGTAGTTTCCTATAAAGGCTGAGAATAGAAACGTATGTGTGAAAATACGTCGGAGATAGGCATACATCGACGCCTTCCTCCCTGTACAATATCGTGTGTTATGCGGCCCGCGTACGAATGACGTCTCTCAGGGCGAGAGCCTGAGCTACTCGGTTCTCTTGAGAATTGATGACCAATGTATGATGGTTGGTTATCTTGTTGCCACCTAGCTACGTGTATGGACATTGGCTCAGCTCATCTCAGATAATAGCCTCCTCACGCGCGCGCACACACACGAGGTATCGTCAGCTGCATAGCCTCTGATGGTCCATATATAGCAGCTGAGACAAGGTGGAATTGCACTAAGGAGGTGATCTGCGGGGAGAGCTCGTGGGAGCTACTTAGATGTATGTACACGCATACATACATACGAGGCCCAACCGTGACTTGTCGGCCTGTAAACAAGCCTTTGCTCTTCAGCATCGTGGCATATGCTCGGCTACGTAATAGCCGTGCCGATCCTCGAGGGATCGTATTCTATCCGCCAAAGCTGCCTTGCCAGCTTGCCAGTGCCAGCTTTGCGAAGGAAGCAGACATGCAGACATGTTATCCAAGCGATGTGCACGTCCCCTGGATTTTTGTGCCCACTCTTATGCCCACCAGCGTACCTTATTCACTGTATAATAAAACCGGTATATAAGCACAGAGTGTACTAAATTTAGGATCCAGGTGGGTAAACTGTACAGTTTACCTGTACCTAAAAAGCTGCGGGGTTTCAAAATACCGTTATTCTTTTTCTCTCCTAAACTGTACTTCTCTGGGAAAGGCTGCAAAGGTAACAATTTCGTAACCCGAACTATGTAAAAGGGGGAAGACGCGCCGTGACGCAGCAACGGGCCGTAGAGGTCTCTGCCAAGCGAACCAAGGAAGATCAGATTAGGTACCTGTCAGGGGATGTTGCATTCGCCGGCGCGACAAGGAGGGAAAGCAAAAGAGAGAAAAAAAAAAAAAAAAAAAAAAAAAAGAAAGAAAAGGGCTGGCAGAACGACGTCATATGGCCGGCCCTCTGGGAACCCCCGGAAGATGCGAAGCGAAACGGCGCTGCACTGTCAATCGACCCGCTCAGCCCGCCGTTGGTAGCGCTACAGCTAACGGCCTTGGGTACTAGCGGCCCCTTGGGCGCACTAGGGCGGCTGAGCGGGCAGCGGGCAGCGGGCAGCGGGCAGCGGGCAGCGGGCAGCGGGCAAGGCCTCTTGCACGTTTCTTGCAGAGGCCAGCGGGCGGGCTGAGTGGGTTTTTCTTGGGGGTTAGACGGGCAAGAGCAGGCAGACAGTTTAGAAACTCCCCCTCCTTTACCCTATCAAAAACTTGGAAGACAGTAGCATATGACGCTGACGGCAGCATACCTGTCCGGGCACCGTGAGTAGGTAAGTGGTTAGCAGGGTGGCGACGGGTAGCACAGAGTGACGGATATAGGTTGGTTATGCCTCATATCCAGACACTGTCTACAGTATCCGTACATGCATGTCCTATGCTGTGGCTGCGAGCATAGGTGGCGTCTGGAGTTCAGTCGTGCAAGGCAGATGAATACATAGTACCTATCAGAACAGCTGCTGTCCCAAGTTGTGCAACTATGTCGACGTCTAATAATAGCCTCCACTGGGAGAGTACCTAATATATGCGGAATATGTAAAAGAGAGAGAATGGAATGTCCAAATGCAGGTCGAACCATGTTTCAGACAGGAGAACGCCCATCCCGTCTTGGAAGGACACGAGAAGGGCCGCCGTGTAGATTCGAGCTTTCTGGACTCGTCTGATACAATGTCCATCCCAAGCCCCTGGATCTTTGTTGGAAGCGCCGTTAGACATTAAAGAATATGGTCTAGAAGCTGAGTGCCGTCTTCTTGCATTGTTCCCGCTGCTTCCATCCAGCATCGACGACACTCTCTTTTAGGCGAGCGGGCATTCCCTTGGACCAAGGCCGGGCACTACCTAAAGCATCGTTGAAGTTTATCTATCCCTTGGTATACGACGGATACGAGGCCAGCAAGTTTATAGATTATAGATATCGGATTCAATGATGACCTTGGTGAGAGATGTGTAGAATGTCAAAAGTAAACAAAAACAGGTTTCTACCTCGAAGCGGTTTTAGATTTTATATAATCTTGGACAGTGAAATTAAGCTGCCTGCAGGCCGTTGCGCTCCGTCGGAATTACCCGAACCTTC
Source organism: Hypoxylon sp. FL1284 (assembly GCA_022432365.1). Taxonomy (NCBI): domain Eukaryota; kingdom Fungi; phylum Ascomycota; class Sordariomycetes; order Xylariales; family Hypoxylaceae; genus Hypoxylon; species Hypoxylon sp. FL1284. Next base: position 1,909,314 of record JAJJXE010000002.1, read on the forward strand.
GCGGCAACTGTATTGCTATAGCATCATCGTGAAGAGGCTATCTTGGAGGCCAAGGGAAAATCCGGAACAGAGCGCCCATGCTTACGGGTCTGCCTGATAGCCTGACTCGTAGACTGTCAGAGGTATGAAGTAATAGGTAGTCTGAGGGACTGAAGTGAAGCTGCGCAAGTGAGATGCGATACATGTAGGTAGCTGGAGGTACTTACATCATGTACGAAGTACCTCTCAGAGGAATGCCTACCTACATATGTGTCTAGGCTAGGTAGGTACTAGAGCTGGCTGGAATCAGGCGCTAGATGCATATAGATGTCCTATTAAAAAGCAGTTACACTGGTAGGTAGCACTGTAGCAGGCCACAGCCGTATGTCAGCCAGAGGAGAGAGAGTTACAGGGGGGTGGATACGCTGTTAGCGACTTGCGATGCTCTGCGCTTCGCATCCTTTAGGGGGTCTCTACAGTCTCACGCTCACCAGGTCCAGCCAACCAACGAGCCCATTCCCTCCGTTTTCTAAACCTCTTACCTCTTTCTTAATAACTTGCACCTATTGTAATATCAAGGCCACCACACTCACTACTGTCCGTTTTTTGCCGCCAGCTGTCTCTTATACGAGCGATAATACCATCTCGAAAAGCTGCTCAGACTTAATTCGTTGCCAGTTCTCTCTCGTTAGAAACACTGGGCTGCGATAGCCCGCCCGCCGTTCCTCGTGCTATCCCGCCTACCCACCATCACGCATTCGCATCCGCACACAACAACCCGCAACTCGCCCTCTCGCCTTCTCCACCGGCCATAACCACCACGGCGATCCCACAAGTCTCCCGCATCTCACCGCCGACCTGCCTGGTAGAGAATCATCGCTGCAAGAGGCGTACGAGGTCGCGCGCGCCGTAAAACCCGTCGAGACGCACCGCCCCAGCCACGCCGACGGTCGCGGTCACCGTCGCCCGCGCGTCATAGACAGACAATGACGTCCGCCATCACCCCCTCGAAACCGCGACAGTCCCAGCAAATGACTACACCGCAACAGCCTCCGCCTCCCACGAACCCTGCCTCGCCGCCGAGCAGGCGGGACTTGAAGTCGTGGTGGAAGGCTTTCCAAACCCGGGCAAGGCACCAGGAGTCTCAAGGTAAGGGCGAAATCACGACGCCGCGGCGCCGCAACGCAACATCACACCACAACACCACAATTCATCTCACGGGCATGGTAAACCAGGCTCTTTCTGGGAGTGATCCATGAGAGGAAGATAGAGGAAGATAAGGAGGGCTGTGTACACGATAGAGAAGCTGTCGCTAACATGACATCTCCCTGAAATATAGACACACAGCCCAAAGGCATATTCGGCGTACCTCTCCGACAAAGCATCACATACGCGAACGTCGCCATCTCCTTAGTCGACGAGAACGGCAAAAGCTACATCTACGGATACGTACCAATTGTCGTTGCCAAATGTGGTGTTTTCCTCAAGGATAAAGGTAGGTGATCAGCCTGCGGGGGAGGGAGGATTAGTCGTGTGCTGACTGACAACCACGCAGCGACCGGCATCGAGGGCATCTTTCGCCTCAGCGGCTCCGAGAAGCGCATCAAGGAACTAAAGACACAGTTCAACTCACCTGATCGATATGGCAAAGGTCTGGTGTGGGATGGATACACGGTCCACGACGCTGCTAACGTCTTTCGACGATATCTAAATGACCTCCCTGAACCAGTCGTCCCCCTAGATCTCTACGAGCGATTTCGAGATCCCTTGCGTGGCCACACTAAGCAAGCTGTAGGGGACACCGAAGGCAGCCAGCTCGTCGACAATTTCGACGAAGCCGATGCCATAGTCAAGTACCAACAACTGATCACGGAGCTTCCTCCCCTCAACCGGCAGCTACTTCTGTACATCCTAGACCTGCTCGCCGTATTCGCTGCCAAGGCAGAAGAGAACCGCATGACAGCTCAGAACTTGGCTGCCATCTTCCAGCCTGGAATGCTCTCCCACCCACAGCATGCTATGGCACCAGAGGAATACAGACTGAATCAATGTGTTATTATATTCTTGATCGAAAACCAGGACCACTTCCTGATTGGTATGCAAGGCACAGCTACAGATGAGAAGACTAAACAAGAAATTGAAAAGGGTCCGCCGACACTTGTGATGCCCGCGACGCCAAGTCGCAACAACGCCGCCGTCAGAAGATCTGCGTCTAATGCGAGTGCTGGTGCTGAAAGCGTCAGCAGGGACGGAAAGATTAGAAGAAACCGTTCAACGTCATCAAGGCACTCCCTCCAATCCAACGGCGCGTCCACACCGGGAAGCCCGGCACTGACGCCTAATAACGGACTTGGGCGAAGCAACACAGTTCCTTCCAAGAAATCCCCCCATATCCCCTCGGGAAGATTCCCATCTCGACAAAACTCGCCGACTGTTGCTGTGGCCCCGGGCTCCCCTTCGCCTGGATCTACCGTAGCTGCACCTCCGACCGTAGTTGAAGAGGCACCGCTTGTCCCCGAACGTTCTCCAGCAACATCGCAACACCTCACTCCGATGGCGGCAGAGTCGCATCCCGCCGGGAGAAGCCAAGAGAGGCTTCTCGGTCCCACCGATGTCGTTACCCCTGTAAAGGAAAGAAACCTCCAGGGTCTGTTTCAACGATCGCCGGGTTCGGACGGCGAAAGACGGCAGCCAAACAAGCTACGCAAGAAGCGTGTACCGAGCAGCACCAACCCCAGCGCACACAGCTCGACGGCGTCTCTGTCCCATCCAGAATTTGTGTCTCCACTCGAGTCGTTGAATCCGATGGAGCAGAAGCCTACTCATTTAGAGCCCATCAGCTCGGAGACTGGTGCCTCAACTGACACACCTTCCGAGCCGACTCCTCGTGCATCTCAGGTGCCGTCCGCGAACAGTATTCAAGCTGACCTGGAGAACACTACTACAGCTAATACAGTGAAGCCCAAATCCTCACCACCAACTTCGCTACACTCCTCGGTTAATGAAGGATCCGACGGCGACCACGTGGAAGGGAATTTGCCATCTATGTCTTCGGAAAGTGTGGAAAGGGAGAAGAAGCGTCGGTGGCGTATATCTCGGCGCAAGGACGACTTACCGGGGCCACCTGGTCAGAACCTAGGCGTTAACAGCTACGCCGAGACAAGCACATCTTCTGTCGGGAGCGGACATAGGCCGCGAAAGAGTTGGACGGGCGAGTCTTCAGACGTAGCAGCAACACTAGCAGAAAGCGAGTCAGGGAGCAGAGACAAGGACGAACCCAAAGGCCCTCTGGGATGGATCAAGACGAAGTACCGAGAGGTTAAGGAGAATGCGGAGAGCAAGCGGACAAAGTCACCCCCGAGAGAACAAACTATCCAGAGTTTCCTGGCTGGGGGGAAGAGTGTCGACACTATGGGGAGCGCAGAGGAACGGGGATCGCAACAGAGTACAGGACATGCCCAAGCACCTGCTCAAGGTCCCCCTCGAGGCGGTACCCCGGCGCCGGAGCCGAAACCGGCTTCGGTCTCAGGCTCGGTCCCAACTTCGGTCCCGGCTCCGGCTCCACATGATGTTCCTTTACCTAGCTCTCCGCCACCGACTCAGGCGACACACGATGAGAGGCCCTCGAATACCTAGGGGGAGAGGGTTTCGCGCCGAAGAAGTGGCTCATCATGCTGGGGTATGACTGTGCGGCTCGTGAACCAAGGCAGCCCTATCCGTCAGGGATATCGAAGACCGTCTTGATTTTCATTTTATATTACATCTTCCAACGGAGAGCTAGAAGGGGGGTGGGTTAGCCTCCTCTGTTTTTCCAAGATCTCGAGCCTTTTGTTAAATTTCTTGGTTGGGCGAGTTGTTTTTTTTCTTCTTGAACGTGGAAAAGAAAAACGTGTTCAGGACACGGGTCTAGCGAATAGGTGTTAACTCTTTTCTCGAAGGGTGGTGGATTGAATGAATGCCTTTACAAAGTTTAACTCCCCCTTTTCTTTTACGACGACGAAGCCCATGTGCCCGAGAGGAGAAGGAGAGGAGAACAAGATATGACTGTTTTGGAAGGCCCTTTTTTCGGTTGCTGTTTAGTTCCTTTTTCTACCTGATGACGAGCCCGACGATGTTGGAAGAAGCAAAAATACGAAAGGGGAGGAATAATTAGTTCTCTGCCCTTTATGGATACCCCCTTTCCCCCCCCCCCCCCCCCCCCCTTTTTGAACTCTTTTCTCTTGAAAAAAAAAACGTAAAGGATGGTCAAATTTTCGGACTTTCTGCGGAACTTTTTGCTGTCATATGGGAATTCTTCTCTACTTTTTGTCTCCTCTTTCCTCCAAAAGGGGGAGAGAGACGAGAAGACCCTCCAAGTCAACCCTTTCTTCCCTCCTTTTCTCTAGCCGAAAGGGACATATTTAAATATTATTATCCAGTCTTCCTTCTCGTTATTCGCTTTCTTCCGGTCTTTTTGATATCAGTACCTAATTCCCCTCGTAACGTAACGTGGGACGCGCTCTACGATAGATGGATGTATGAGTATGGCGGGACGAGGCGAATGGCTTGGATGATGATGCGGTTCGTATATACATGGGGGGAGCTAATGTGCGCAGGTGTCGGAGGTTTCCCCCGCTATCGCCACCGTGATGGGTGTACGTGTTTACGTCTATCTCAGATAATGGATACAGGTAGTTTATTGTCAGAAGCGGCAGGCAGGAGAAGGAAAGGATCGGGTACAATACCCTCACCGAGACGGGCTCGAAAGAGGCGAGGAAAAAATGAAGAAAGTGTTTGCCTCATTCATGTCTGACCCCTGAACCTCGCATATGCGGCCTGAAATATACTCGCTTGCAAATGGCATCTCGCGTCGTGTAAATGAGATATCTACAAGTTATTATATGCACTGTGTAGGAGGTACTCGTCTACGCTGTCGAGCTAATGTTACTTGTTGTCAAGCTGTGCTGCACGAAACTCGAACAATACTTGACATATGTAGTAAGGGGCAGAGTGGCGATGGCGACAGATCTCGAATTGGGGTAGATAGTTTCGAGCCATATAATCACGAGGCTGGATGGTACATTACTAGCATGCAGGGATGGACAAGAATGAACCACGGCAGGCTATTTTTCTTTTCTCCTTTTTTCACACAGGTTCATCATGCTACGTAGACTACCTTACTTACATTACCAGCCGTGGAGGTTACTTACGAGGATGGGCAAGTAGTCTATGGACGTACGTTTCGACTCACCAGATCTTCCTATATTTCCTCCCCTGCGTAGAATCGTATCTGTGGCTCTTCTTACGTCGTCTGACCTCGTGATCGTAGGCAGCTATCTGTGGTTAAATTAGCCTTATTTGTCAATCCAGCATTTGAGCTTGCGTGTGTAAAGGCATGCGTGCGTGGGTGAGTGCGTGTATGCTCGAAAAGTCCGAGTGAACAATTCCAAATGGAGGAATGGCTTGGTGTGCGTGTGCGAGATGCATCTACTAGATGCTCTTGGGAGTCTTCATGCTAGATTCCGGAGAGGCCACTCGAAAGAGTGCGCCTCACCTCTCCTGCATTACTATACTGGTTGTAACAAGTGTCAAACCAAAGCCCCCTCTGAATTGTTTCCTTCAGCCCTGTTGCGCGGGTATCCTTCCAACTCCAAATAATTCCTCTTCTCGACTGAACAGCGTGTACAAGATGTCCGCTTCCTGTCGCCATGCTCGTTGACCCTTCGGTCCGTGGGTATCTCCAACCATTTATACAAAATATACATGTGGAACGCCTCTAAATGCCGTTACTCGCGCACTGGAACGCGGATCCAACTGTACCCAATGCAAACTCGTCGAGGATACCCTGGACGCTTGCATAGGTCCCGGCAGAAAGGAAGAAAAGTCCCGTCAGGATAATGATGACGTTCAAAATACCCTCGAACCAGCCACGTAAGGACCGGTCCCTAAGCAGAGCAACCGCCCCGTCGGCTTTTCGCATGCGGAAATAAGCAACACCCCAGAAGATGAAACCAAAGAAGGAGTCGAATAAGGACGACATGAGAGACAGCACTGTGTCTATGTTAGCGATGCCCATGAAGAGAAGGAGATTTCGCTATCCTTACATGAGTTGAAGAATGGAATCGAGTTAGCAATCACAAAGGCAACAATCCATGTTGACACTAAAATCTTGTCAGCACCAAGGACAAAAGTGAGAAAACTGCGTGTATGATGTCCTACGTAGTATCGCGGCCCAGCTTGCCCAGCCAACAACAGTATGTTCGCTCTTATGTCGTGAGTGCTGAAAGATGCGGAAAAATATGAATCGAGCCGATACCGAAGCATATAAGACACCTAAGAAGATGATGGTCGGAATCATGAACGAGAAGGATATCTTCTTGTATAGGGGGATCAGAGATCCAAAGGCCGGCGAAGTCATGTACTGGTTGCCGACGAAAGCATACGTGACTGCACCGACGATGCTGAATACGAGGATCTCGAGGATGGTGCACGCCCAAAGAGCCTTGGGGAAGTCCCGAGGTTCCCGCATCTCGGCTATGAAGCTGGGAAGGGTGATCTGCCCGATAAATGTGTAGCTGCAGATTGCTGTCAGTTCTGGACAAAGCTTGTATCCCTGGGCGTGGCATGATACCTGATGTTAAGGAATGCTCCTAGGCCCGAAACGAAGGTGGTCCCCAGAATGGGAACGGCGGTAACAATCGGGTTACCATGATCGGTATCAAAACCTGCCGGGTGATCTTCGATACCGGCGAAGATGGTGGCTAGGATGACCGAGATAAAGGTAAAAGCGGCCGAGGCCGTGCCGAGCTTGGAAAGCATGCTGAATGTTCGGGGCAGAGACGAGAACCAGCAAATGACGGAGACAATGGCGCTAAACGACACTGTCTGGCACGAGATGCTGGCGTTAGGGCCGACCATGGTGTTTAGATACTTGGCCCCGATGAGGATATGTAGGCCCTGCAGAACGAAGTTAGACTTCCGAGCTGCATCAAGGCCACGCGTTACTACCAAACTTACCTGAATGAAGGTGTTATTTAAGATGAACATGACAGCCGTGAAGTACCATGCCCATTTTTGGCCCCAGAAGAGCATCTGGCCAATGTCGCATACGTCTCTGACCTCGGGATGTCGTAAGCAGAACTCCCACAGCACTATAGAGCTGTAGCCGAGATGTTAGCATAATCCAGAGTGCTCTCTGCATGTCTTCATCTTAGGACCACTAACGTGTACAGCACTATGAGCGCTTGGACGACAGTGAGGATGAGGCTAAATCGGGTGTCAGCAACTTGTCCAAGACATGTGCCCAGAAGCCAAGAAAGCTTACCCTGGGACAAGACCGAGGATGCTGTAAGACCAGGGGAAGCTCATGATGGCCTGCGAATCAACTGGTTAGCAGTCATGACGACAAGCCTCACAAAGGAACCCGAGCTAGCTTGTTAGGGAAAGAGAAGGATTGGCATCTCACCAGACAGATGTATTCCGAGAACAACAATGCGGCCGTCTGTGAAACGAGGTTAGCTAATTCCTTGGCTGCCGTCTGGGCTTTGCTTGTTTTTTTTCCTGGGCGCACCTTTTGCCAACTGCAGGTCCGGTACTGAATAGCATTACCGGACTCCTCCTCGAGCTGCTTGTTGAGGATTGCGTCGCTGCTGAGCTCGCTGTTGGAGTCTCGGATCTCTTCGTTGACCGGTACTATCTGAGGCGCGATACGAGGCCCTATCCGCACTCTCGGACCTCCAAACCAGGCCGACCAGCCGTGGGGTATGCTGGTGCCGTCTTCGACATCGTAACGAGACGGCGACTCGGAATATTTCTCTGCCATGTTGATTGAATGGGACAGCAGGTTTGCCACTCAGACGCACCGAGGACCGTTCGGGGTTGGTCTATGGACTATATAGTCGTTAATTGTCGATGATGTTACACATATAGCAGAGGCGCCGTAGATAATATGTGGAGTATTCGGTCGCGGTAAATGCGCTCACTACCTGTGGTCGGCTATGTCGAAAAGGCCAGCAGGGCCAGACTGGAACAAGGACAAGAGAAAGATGCAGAGGAGCGAGGAAGAGAAGAATAGGATTTCGACAGTGCGGGAAGGGAGAAAAATGGAGAGAGGAAGCGAGCTTTTAACAAGCTAGAGCTGCTGTGTCGCAATGATTAAAAAACGCCCAGGTATGGCGGACGCTTAGGTGCTCCAGTCACGATGTACCTATTAGGTAGGTCGATGTAGGTACAAAGACTGATCCGCCGTTATCAGCGACCGAGCAGAGCTGCAAGCCCATTCCTTCCAAAGGGAAAACTCTGCTCTACGTCGGGTCAGGTACATATATGCTCCAATCTATACCTAGACCTACCCGGACATGTAGGATATGTACCTATATGTAGGGACACCTAATTAAGGTATATACATATATGTATGTATGTACATACACATGGCTTGTGACTTGTGAAGGCGTGGGGACTTGTATTGACTTTCGCTTCCCGAGCCCATCGGCAATGTGCAAACTATGGCCTATGTACATGCTCTTCTCTCTACATGTAGCATACCAGGACCTCGGTGCCTGCGTAAGGTTACGTAGTACGTTGATATGATATGACCTAGGTTGATAACTTAGTGCGGTGCTAGGACGGACTGTTTCACCGAATAGGCGTCTCCGATCACCTGAAGTACCTACATAGTACAAGGCATAGCCCGCAGCATGGCGCCCCCCGCGCCCCCTTTTGCCCCCCTAGCTCTTAGCTAGCTGAAAGTAGGCGAGGCGGGTCAATCACGTCTACGATGACGATTATAGTTGCAATGTCAACCAACAATCATCTGAAACTATCTGAGTACCTGTCCGGCTCGCCTGGGCTGTGAAAACTGCCAGCCTGCCAGCCTAAGGCCTGCGTATCCTCCTACTAAGATTTTCACACGACTGACGGGTCATCTTACAGCGAGGCTGCGAGGGTAGCATGCTTCCTACCTGTATGTACAGTTGGCTGTACGTATGGCTAGCTCACCGCGTGCCGGGCCACCTCGGTGTCGCGCATACCGCAAGGTCACATCGACCAGCTCAGCTGACCTGAACTACGTCGCCGATGATTGGACCTCTTGCCATCGCTCGAACCAGACCACCGGGTCGGATCTGTATTGCGTGCTCTCGGTCCGGAGCGTACGTGATATATTGTGATGATAGAAAAACAGTCTGTTTCTTCAGAACATAATGCGCCGCCTTTCCGAGACTTGTATCACGTCCATCTCTGCCTTGTACGATCAGCTTCCAACGACAACAAGATTGCTACGCCTTGCCATTTCCCCGTGCTTATAGTTTACGGACACCACATTATATACTATGCTAGGTGCTACTCTCAAATTCAATCACCGAGACACGTATTTACAACCGCCCTATACCTGATGGTATCGAGCTTCCGTCCTCCGACCATCTCTCAACTCAACTCGCGATGCTCGGCCCAGACCGTGCTTCTAAGGAAGCGTAATATCGAGCGAAGGCATCCCCACAAGTTCAACCATGGTACCTTGCACTTCTGGCGTGGATGTTTAGATTGGCTGTGCCGCGAGGGCGGGTCGCTATCGCTAGCCTCCACCTCCGCGTTGTTTCTTCAGCGAGTCCGGCCGACTGAGTTGCCGAAGACCATGTGTTGACAGCTACTAGTTCTTCTCTGTACCGCTAGCCTTATTGTCACGATGCTGGATAGACACATAGGGACTTGCCGAGGCGTTGCAAGAGTAGCAAACATAACGTCAAAGAGAAAGGATTCAAGACCTTGCTGGTCTTCTGCACTCCTACGCTTCTCCGCAAAATGCTCTAATTTCCCCGCGTAGAAGGCCCTGGACGAAGCCTTACTTACCATTTTCAGCTGACCCTGGTCGGCGATATGTCTTGGACCGCGACATCGGCTCAGGAATTTGATTTTTTTTTTTTCTTGTCTAAGTCTTTAGATACAATACTTGCTCTCATAATAAACTCGTTGGATGAGTCGAATGCGTGTATGCCGCTTATTGTAGCTTACCCGGTTAATGTCCTCGAGTCATTACGATTCGATTCTCCAGTCCCAAGATCGAGATAGCCGAAGAGAAGCTTACAAGACGTCGGGGTTCGTATACTCCAAAAGTAAACGCCGAATACACCGAGACGTCAGCAACCAACCAAACATCGCGCCGTCCTGTTGTTTTTTCCTCGTTAAATAGCTGGATCCCCTCCGTTCAGCCTCGGGAACTGCGCTCTCTTGCTGTCGGTAGTTTGAGTCATTGCGTCCCGTCAAGACTTTCCGGGCTAGCGATCGGGTCGGCCTCGATTAATTCAATTCAAAGATGGCCTTAGGCAAGGGTTCCCGTACGTCGCGACTCAGTCTTCTTATCCCCGCTCCCGGCTTGCTAATCAATAATTGCGCGCTCGCAAATGCCGTGAGAGTCGAGGACGAGGACGTAGAGCGCCAGACTCATCGCAATGGCTGACTTGGATTATCTCGTAGCAGACGTCCCGAGCGACTCGGACAAGGCGGCAGAAATTACGGGGAACAATACTTATCATCCCGGCACCGTCGACGTCGAATACGACGAGCTCCACGTGCAATGTCCGCCTCACACCACAGAGCGGAAGCTCATGACCCGTATAGACTGGCGGCTGCTGCCATTTCTGTGTATCTTGTATCTCCTCGCCTTTCTGGACAGAGTCAACATAGCCAACGCGCGATCTTTCAACCTCACGCAAGATCTGAATCTGAAGAGCAATGAGTACAATACCGGTAAGCACTCACCTCGATCTAGAATAGTCTGCTGTACCGCTGCTTACGACCTGTAGCCCTGACCATGTTCTTTGTTCCGTACGTCGTCGCCGAGATTCCGAGCAATATCTTGCTGAAGAAATTCTCTCCTCGAGTATGGCTGCCTACTTGCATGTTGGGATTCGGTATTGCCTCTGTATGTCAGGGACTCGTCCAAAATTATTCCGGCCTTCTTGCGACGAGATTCTTCCTAGGTAGGGTCATCCACTCACGTCGATCAAGTCGAGAAAGATACACTTACACAGCTCATCAGGTCTCTTTGAAAGCGGAATGTTTCCAGGTATTAACCGTTAAGACCCCCGTATCAAAACAGGTGAACTGACTTTGACCGTAGGATGCTTCTATCTTATTAGTACGTGCTCCGTCCGGATGCTTTACTGTCTCGGTATATAGGCAGCTGCTGACGATACTACTCAACTAGGCATGTGGTATAAGCGGGACGAATCTCAGAAGCGCTACTCGTTATTCTTCTCATCTACCTCGTTAGCTGGAGCTTTTGGTGGTCTTTTGGCTTCTGCTATAGGGAAAAGTATGTCGATTCATTCTTAACCGGTGACGATCACATGAGAAGGGCAACGTGGCCGGAACCGTAGCTAACCTGGGTGATAGTGCAGGGTATTCGCGGATACAACGGCTGGCGATGGATCTTTATACTTGAAGGCTGTCTTACATGCCTAGTCGCCATATTTTTCTTCTTCGTCTTTCCGTCGTTGTGAGTCTTCTCTCCTGACGGCCTCGAGATTAGCATGCCCCTAACCAAGCAACAGCCCCGAGCAGGCCAAGTGGCTCACCGAAGAAGAGCAAAACTACGTGAAAGCTCGGCTGCAGGCGGACCAGGGCCACAACGCGGCCGAGCGAAAGATCACCCTGCGCGACGTGGCGACGGTGATGAAGGACCACCGGGTCTGGCTCGGGGGGTTCATGTACTTCGGGCTGATCATCCCGGCGTACGGGTACGCCTTCTTCGCGCCGACCATCATCTCGACGTACCACTACGACCCGATCCAGACGCAGCTGCACAGCGTGCCGCCGTGGGCGGCCTCGTTCGCCTTCTCGCTGCTGACGGCGGCGCTGTCGGACTGGCTGCGGCACCGGGCGGCGTTCGCGCTGGCGCCGCTGGCGCTGGGGATCGCGGCGTTCGCGACGCTGCTGAGCGTGCACGACGACACGCCGGCGCAGTACGGCATGCTGCACCTCGTGACCATGGCGACGTACAGCGTGCTGCCCATCACGGTCTGCTGGTTCAGCATGAACCTCGGCGGCCACCACCGCCGCGCCGTCGGCACCGCCTGGCAGGTCGGCTTCGGCAACATCGGCGGCATCATCGCCACCTTCATCTTCCTCGACAGCGACGCTCCCTACTTCCGCACCGGCTACGCCATCTCCCTCGGCTTCACCTGCCTCAGCGGAATCGCCTCCTCCCTCTACCTCGTCTCCATCTACCGCGAGAACCAGCGCAGGGCCAGGGCCGTCCGCGACGTCGGTCTCTCCGACTACGAGAAGACGGAGCTCGGCGACCTCAACCCGGAGTTTAGGTATATGTACTAGGAAGTGACCGGATATTTTGTTAGTTAGATGGGCGTATCGAAGAATGGGAACCTAACGAGCAATGGGAATGTTTTTCGCACACCGACTCATACCCTCTTAACTGGCCCTAATTTGAATTATCGAGACTATATAGAATTCCAATATACCATCAGTCGGTAGTCATAACAACTGTTTATTCAGTTGCTACTTGATATGATCATGCTAAATATTATCAACACTTACTTCGTAGCAGACAGTAATACACGCCGTTATACAACGTGCACCCACGCACTTGATTAGTATGTCATGTAGGTGTTCGACAGATGGTCGAGGACCGGAACGAAAATGTATTAAGCCGTAGTCACAAAATACACCATCATCGCACACAATTATATCGTGGTATTAGTCATAAAAGTACCGTCCCAAGCCTCAACCCGGCCTCAGCATCGAACTCCGCATCCCGTTCCGACTGCGGCAAGGACAAGAGCCGCAAGGGCGGGAATCCCGGACCGTCCGGATCACCCATGAGCGGCGCGAGCAGCTCCTCGACCTCGGCGAGCTGGTCCTCGAGGCCAGGGGCCTGCACGTTCCTGAGACGCCGCAGGGTCGACTCGACGACTGCCCTCTCGGCGCGCGTCAGGGGCCGCTCGCGCTCTGTACGCACAGCGGCTGCAGCGCTAGGGCCCCGCCTCCAGGCACGGATCGGGAGATCAGAACCGGGGACCAACAGGCGCTCGTCAGAGTGCGCAACCAGCCCGTCGCGCCGCACCACGACAACCTGATCGAAGGCGTCGGACTTGTCGACGAAAGCAGCCGCCTCGAGCAACCCGTCGTACGAGGCGTCGTGGACGGCGCGCGGCGTGAGGCGTTTCGCAGGCAGCCGTAGCAGCACCATCCCCTCCGCATCCCCTTCCTGCGGTGCGCCGTCATCATCGAGGTAAAACCGCGCCAGGACGCCGAGCCGGCTGAGCGGCGCCGGCACCGCGAGCACCGCGGCCTCGACGCGGTACCCGGCCGCGGCGAAGAGCGCGGCCAGCGCGGCGAAGTCGCCCGGGTGCCGCGCCGCCGACTCGAGGACCACGTCGGCGCGCGCGGACGCCGCCCGCGCCGCGGCCATCGAGAGCCAGCGCCGCGCGTCTGGCGAGGTGGCTGCTGAGGCTAGTGATGACGAAGAGTTGCGCTGTTGCAGGAGGGTCTGGTAGGCCGGGTGGTACGCCTTGTAGGTGTCGGCGATGAAGTGGAGGGGGCGGCCCCGCAGGTGCGAGACGGCGCGCTTGATGGCTGGCGCGGTCCGCGTCTTGCCGGCGCCTGTCTGGCCGACTAGCAGCACGGCGAGCGGCGTCCGGGTGGTGGCAGGGGCATCGGCGTCACCGGTTGATGCCTCGGTCGGCGCGACGAGGGCGCCGAGCTCGGCGGGGACAATGTCCCTCTCAAAGATGGCGGCGGATTCGCTCTCGGAGAGGACATATGATTGCGGGTCGCCGGCATCCGTCATGGTTGCATCTCATGCGGTCGCACGATAGGGTGCGGCCCCGATTTCTGGAATGAGCTGTGCTACCTGACTTGGGGCGAGAAGAAAATAAAGGGGAATATTCTGCCTTGTCTCACATGAGCATATTGCTACCTGACTTGGGGCGAGAAGAAAATAAAGGGGAATATTCTGCCTTGTCTCACATGAGCATATTGCTACCTACCAATCAGTGGTTATGTTTCTATCTGGTGACTGATCCTTCCTCCCGGCAAAATTATTGCCAGCCAATTGGAAAGTGTAGGACTCGGCATGATAACAAACACGAAGCCAATCACTCAGGAAGTCTTGAGTATTATCCTCGCAACTTGTGCTGGCGTCTCTGGTTTCTAGCATAGAGAAGCCTCTCGACGACCGTTCGATTTCAGTGTAGTCAAAGAGGCTCTACTTATAAATATAGCTTGCTGGGTTAGGCTTGGTTAGGTCAGTCTTAAGCAGGGAAAGCCTGTTTCTCCAAGTCTATCATAGACAAACACTACGCCATCATGATCGCACTTGTTTCCTTTCCTGATCAAGTATGCGAAAACCTGAACGAGTAAGGCAGGTTTCATGTAGCTGCTTTTGGAAAGCCAGCCCCATAAGGCTACGGCGGACCGTTCCTTTTCTTTTATGCAGGCCGGAAGTTGGGCTTGTGGCGTTGGACCTAGAGATGCAAGGTCCCGAGGATGATACGTGACAATAATAGGATGGTCTATAAGTAGAAGAGCAGTATCTACGGACTGTCAACTATCATATTTTCCCTCTACTCGTCGAGGACAATCAGTCGTCGTGGAAGTCGTCGAAAGAAGGGGCGCGTGGTGCGGGCGAGCTGTCTCATCCAAGACAACTCATCAACCCCTCTCTAAGGTGCCGGGGTGTTGCCCAGCAACCAGCGCATCACGGTGACGTTACTTTGGTACTTGCACTGTTACGTGTACAGATAAACACACAGTCGTTCGACTGATGGCATAGCTTAATTGACTGCTACAGATAGATTTGTTGAAGAGCCAGTCGCAAGTCTGAGCCAGAGAGTACCGTAACTAGATAGCTCGGTGTGGATGATCACAATGAAGATAAAATGTGCCAAAAAGCAACGTTAGTAGCCATAACGAGTCTACGAGTGTGATGAAAGTCGCTGCTTGCCTAGTTCAGCAGATGAGTGGTCGCACCACGCAGCGGGGAGGCTCTCCGATGCCTGCTAGTTGATGACATGACTTCAAGGGAACACAAGAGTTGAAAACGAACAGGTCGACTCTTTCGCTATTCGCCAGCAGGTGAAGATGTGGGTGGAGAAGCGGGCGCGATGTCAGGATGTCGGTTCAACCTTATCAGACGAAAGAGATTGGACAATTCCGTGTCGCGCGCAGGCAACGGTTGTTGTGCGACGTAAGCCAATTGACCGGTATCTCGAAGCCATGTCTCGAACTGTTGAGGCACGGGACGCGGTTTCATCGTCAGTCAACTTGGAGAAGAACTTTAGAGTACCGAGTTAGGGCATGTGTGGTAGGGAGATCTAAGCGGCAAGCTACAGCTAGACCAGCTCGGTTCTGCAAAACATTTGTTTTTTTGGCCTCGTGGCATCGTGGAGCTATGCACAGTAGGTACACACTCGACCCCTCTTCGATGGGTCTTTCACAAGAAAAATGAATTGAGAAAAAGGTCAGGAAAAGGGGGGTCGAGAGGGTCACGATGAAGGGCTGTGAAGGACATAAAATGACTGAATTACTGTGCCACTGTGCGATGACGGTGCCTAATCTACCTGTAGGTGTTATGTCAGTGCGTGTCTGTGTGCTGAATTGTGTACTGCACACATTGTGCCATGGCAGTGCTGGCGGGGACCAGCCGGTAAGCCGTGCTCTGTATATGGTACGCTAAGCTCAACCAGGTTACGGCGCTACTACTTTGCTTGGCCTCCATTAACGGGCTCTCTTCTCACTGGTCGACCCATAGCTTTCTTCTAGCGCGATGCAACCCTTCTGTCCTTTCACAAATTTGTGACCTGGCGCTGGACCCACGGAGCTCTGCATCAACAAAATTCACAAGTAAACAAGTCCGACCGCCAAGGAAAAAGGAGAGGAAAAAAAAAAAAAAAAAGAGAATGCACAAGCTTGATCCCGTTCATGACCGCCACTATTCCTCGTCAAACCCTTCGACGACCAGCTACGACTAAACTGCCTTCGCATCGTCTCTTGCGCTTCGCTCCGGACATCGCGACTCTTTGCAACAGCTCGCGATCCAGCTAACAACAAGTCGGTCGTTTGCCTCGCATGGACACCCGGCGTTCTGCTGTTTGTTGCTGATTTCCATTCTTTTTCCTTTTTTACACGGTATGTCATTTCGGCCATTATCCTCTCCCCTGTCGCTTAAGATGACTCTCAGACTATCGTAAAATTATTCTCTCGTCTTCCATCTCTTCCCTCTTCTTCCCTTCACTGCCTCACCCATCCCATGTTATGATGAACTAACGACCTGTTCTGTAATAGTACGAGCTGCTTTCACGACGTTACGATCTCTTATGGCCCTTCAAGATACCCTCGATTTTGTTTGACATAGCCGCTTGTAATCCCGACTCTTCCGTTTCGCTTGCTGAATTTGACATTCGCCTCAATTCCTGCTTGGTCGCGCTCGCGACACTTCTTCACCGCGAGGCGGCTAGACCGTCGCAATGGACCAACCTCCGCCGCCGCCGCCTCACGGCCACAACCCTCGCTCGACTAATTCCAACCTCCCGCCCGGCAAGTATGACATATTCATCATACCACCGCACTCGTCCGGGTCCGGCTTCCTATACCTCCCATCCATGAGGCCCAACTTGAACAGCTTCGCCGCAGGTTTCGCTACTGCTTTAATAATAGTCGTCGTGGGTCAGAGCATGGCCCCCGCTTTCCGAGCATGGTGGAGCAACTTTCAAGGAATGGGAAATACGGGCATGATATTCTTGGTCATCGCGGTTGGTATTGGCGCATGGTCCCTTGGGAGAGTACAACAGGACAGCGGCCCTACGCCAGCAGCCGGCGCCGGCAATAATTGGGGAGGATGGAGTGGGTATGGTCCCGGAGCCGGCGGTTATCCCGGTGGCCCTAACCACAACGCTGGACCGCCTCCAAATGCCGATACACCTCCACCACCGCCTTCTCATGGATCGCCTCCGCCTCCTCGCCCGGGCCCGGGCCCAGGCCCAGGAACGCCGCGCGGGGAGGGACATAAGCAGTCGTGGCACCAACCTCCGCCGACTGACCCACCTAGAGACTCATGGGGATCGACACCTGAGGAACCGGCCGAAGAGCCCCCTCCGAAGCGAAAGCCTAAGAACGCCAAACGGGAAGCCCATCGAGACGCTCCTCGAGAAACCCATCGGGACGCTCCTCGAGAAGCCCATCGAGAGGCTCCTCGAGAAGCCCCTAAGGAGTCTCCGAAAAAGAAGGAACGGCCTCATAGTCCTCCCCCCAAGCCACCTCCTAGAGAACCCCCTGACGAACCTCCTAAAGAACCGCCTAAGCAACCTCCTAAAGAGCCACCTAGGGAGCCTCCTAAAGAACCACCCAAGGAGCCCCCTAAGGAACCGCCCAAGGAGCCCCCTAAGGAACCGTCCAAGGAGCCTCCTAAGCCGACCCTTCAACCTGCCCCTAAAGAGCCGCCGAAGGACACCTGGAGCAAGGCTAGAGAGGAAGTGCGACGAAGGGAGGAGGAGCGCAAGGCAAAGGAAGCCGAACAGCGCAAGAGGGACGAAGTGGCTCGGCGCCTGAAGGAGCTTCGTGAGAAGGAAGCTCGAGAGCGTGCTAGGCGCGAACAAGAATCTAAGGACAGACAGGAGCGGGAGATACGCGAACGAGAACAGCGAGAAAGGGAACAACGCGAAAGAGAGGAGAAAGAAAAGGCGCAACGAGAGAGGGAACAGAGGGAAAGTAGGATACGAGAAGCGAGAGAACGAGAACTCCGCGAGAAGCTTGAGCGGGAGAGAGTGCGCAGAGAGAACCTCGAAAAGGAGGTAAAGGAGCAGGAGGAAATGCGAGCGAAGGAAGCAGCGGAGAAAGCCAAGGCGGCCGCCGAGGCTGCCAAAAAGAAGGAAATAGAGGCTGCTAAGCTCAGAGAGATGATAGCTGCCAAGCTAAGAGAGGCGGAAGCTACCAGGAAGAAGCGGGAGGCTGAAGCCGAAGCTGCGAAAGCTGAAACCGCGCGGCAGGCCGAGCTTGCTAGACTGCAAGAAGAAGAAGCTGCCAGACAGAAGGAAGCCGAAGCTGCAAGACAAAGGGACGCCGAAGCTCTCAGACAGAAGGAGGCAGAAGCAGCCAGGCTGAGAGAGATCGAAGCGGCCAAGCTCAAGGAGGCCGAGGCCAGCAACAGGAGGGGCACGTATGCCTACTCTTCGGTGGGAGAAAAGACCAACCCCTGGCCCAATGGGAAGCCACCCGTATCACCTCAGCCTCAACCTTCTCCCAGACCAGCTCCGAGCACAACTTCGACCAGGCAAAGCACTCCTTCTGGCAGACGGCCGCCGGCACCCAGCAGCCACGCCTCCCATACCACTCACGAAGAGGCCTACTCATACCGACCTTATGACACACCCAAGAGCCACAGCCGGAAGAAGTCCAGCGAGACAACCTTCACAGAGTCGTCGTACGCGCCGTCGCAGTCGACATCACGGACAACACCACCTCCGTCCATGCGTGCCCCATACTCGACCAAGGACCCCAAGAAGATTGTCATCAAAGCCGTCTATAATTACCTCAACTCCTTTTCCAAATCCCCGGCTGCCCAACTCATCTCTGGATTCGGATCGGTAACTGACGGTCTGATTCTTCGTATCACTAGTGCTGGTATCTTCATCGACGACGACGTGCGTGGCGTGCCCCAGCGCGACTGGGACTTCAAGGCTTGGACGATCAAGACAATCGAGGTCTGGTGTCCGGCGTACTGCGTTGCTGAGCCCGCCGCGGCACCGAAAGCGCCGCCCAAGAACTTTCGCTTCAGGTCGACGCTCCGCGGGCAGGCGAAGACGCTAACGGGAGACGACGCAGACAACTGCGTAACGGAGCTGCTGCACTCGTGCAAGGACCATTGCCGTTTCGGCCCGCACGGAGGGCACGACAACGGATCATTCTACTCGAGCAGCAAACGAGAGTCTCTGCACCTGCTGCGGGCGACGCTCAAGGACCAGGACGGCAAGCGACACCTGTTCGTGCTGGACGAGGATGAGGGCTGGAAGGTGGCCGTGGGCCTGCACGAGCTCATGCATGGCACCCAGATTAGACAGCTGGGTGTCCAGTGCATGTCCAAGGCCGAGGCTAACAACATCTTCGACATGCTCGGGTGGTGAGGGAAGCACGCTGCTCCGTACGAGAGCAGAGGTGCTTGAGGGCCTTGTTTATAAGGGGGGAGATCGTGGTGGCATGCGTGCGTGCGTGTGTGCGGGCGACGACTGGAATGTGTGGAGGGATGTTTATCAATCACATTCCATACTCGTCGTCGCCCCTACACACACATACGCATTAGGTGCCAAAACATACAACTTGTCCGTTCTTTTTGCATGGCGACGCGAGGTGGCGTACTTTTTTGAGGGGGGAAGCAGTGCACTGCCGAATTGGCACTGCTTTCTCTCCTAGGCGAGCATTTACACCGAAGAAAAAGAAACAAAACCACGCACGTAGAGTGAAAATTGTCACCGACAGGGTACCTACCTCGTAGGTCGGGACCTACCTCGTAGGTCGGGTACTCATGAATGAATATAATGGTTGAGAGTCAAAAGTTTGGTCTTCTACTTGCTTGCATCTGTGAATGTTCTTTTCCTGTTTCGTTTTGAACCGTGGTGATGATTTGCGATGAGACTATGCGTAAGGGAGAGGATAGTCTCAGGGACGATTGCCATGGCTCCCGGGGATAGGGGTAACTAAGACACGGGGATATCAGGTGGTTAACTCCCAGCTTCCATCAAACAAAAGAATATCCATGTATATCCGTGGGTAGGATATGATCTTGTAAAGGCAGATTATCACAGCCGAGGACCTACGATTCCCACTGCAGCTCAGGAGAGTTTAATTTCTACTAATATCTGGATCCGTGTATCGTTAAGGGGCACAGGATCCGCCACGCAGGCAGCACTTCGACATAATCGAGTCTTGCAACTCTTGTACATTACAAATGCCTTATATTATTGAGAGAAATAGCATCATGTATAAGCTACTCTTTTCTTCTTTCGATCATATTACACGTACTTGAAAGATACCTAGCCGGAAGACATTTCGCTCTAGACCTACCGTACGAAACCCACGTGGCAAAAGCATGTTGATGAGCCGACTCATTTTCCCTTCCGAAGCGAGCTGTCTTTTGCCAGCAGCAAGAAGTACCGTTTCTCGATATATTGTTATGGCCTCTGATTTGGAATCATTAGATGACAGAAATAGAAACCTACCTGCTCGAGCAGCGTGCGTCTCTACTGCCGCTACCGCCCGCTCGGGGATGCATTCAGACGGGAACAATATTCCTCTGGGAACATTGTTCTCACGACTCACCCCCTGGCCTTGGGCTAATGCCCTTAATACTGATATATACCCATATGACCGTCTTGGTAGTGGACCTGAGATAGCTCATTCGCTACCTGAATTTGTCACGCTCTGCGATCACAGACAGGCTGAGGTTCTCGGCTCTCTCAGGGGTACCGGGGGTTGGAGAAAGGAGACGAGCAGCGTGATACGCAGCTGCATGCCCTATTCCTCTTGCCTGGGTAGATAGAGACGCCTCCCTCTGCGTGGCGATTTATAATCGCTTATAGGCAGCCGAGGATATTAAAGGCCCATCTACTGCCCTCGCCACGTGCGAGTAGTAGCCGCCCAGTGGCAGCGTTCGAACCGGATAGGCGTTACGGTCTTGGGCGACCTGTTCTGGTGGGATATTAATGTGTGGGCACCGGAAATATACTTCGGCAGTGCTGGAGAGCCACTCGCGTACGCGCTCTCGTTGCCTTGGGTCCAGCCAGGACGGAGAGGGTTGGGTGGAAAGGAGGGAAGGGCGCGTAAACCTATACGATATCAGAGAAAGACGTCTCGTGTGAAATGACGCCTCGACGGCCATATAGACCAGCGGGCCTCATTCGCTTGACGGGCCACTACCGGCCTCTCGCACCCCCGCTTAATATGTCAAGATAGGAAATAGGAAGATTTCCGCTATAGGTAATTTGGACTTCGCGTCAGATTTGCTGCTGAGCCTGCAGAACACCCAGGTCTTGGAATAGATTAACCGGCGAGGCTTCATTGAGCGGCAGTTGCATCGTCATTTGCACGACCAATAGCCGCCGACGTGCACAATTGCATCCGCCTTGGCTTTATCCGGAGAGCCATGATCAGCGCCGCCTCCGAAAGGGATATAGGTAGGGCACGAGGACTTGCCAGTTCTCCCCTGCTGTCTATTTTGGTTCTTCTTCTTCTTTCTCTTTCCCTACGCACCTTTCAGCCTCTCTCCACCTTATCTTGAAGATCACCGAGAAGAGAAGACAGAAGAAAGTCCTAGATGCTGTTGAAATCGCTGTTGCCGGCCGCGGCGGCCCTCCAGGTGGCCTCTGCCCAGGAGCTGATGCGCTTCGGATGCTCGCAGCTCACCATCGACCGAATCGACCCGCTGGTCGAGCCCGGCAACATGCCGTCCTCGCACATGCACCAGATCATCGGCGGTAACTCGCTCAACGCCAGCATGGCGCCCGTCGACCACGACCCCCCGACGGCCTCCACCTGCACGAGTTGCACGTACTCGGAGGACTTCTCCAACTACTGGACCGCCAGCTTGTACTTCCGCGCCCGCAACGGCACCTACAAGCGGGTTCCGCAGTTCGCCAACCTGGGTCTCAACGTCAAGGCCGGCATGACCGTCTACTACATCCGTGGCTACCAGCCCCAAGCCAAGGTCACGGCCTTCCCTCCGGTAAGTTTTGTTGTCGTTAACGTTGGGATTATCCCACGGACATAGGGATGGAGACGCAGAGAAAAAGATGCCGACTAACATTCCTAGGGCTTCCGTATGCTCGTCGGTGACCCGACTAACCGTGCTGCCAACACGATGGCCAAGGGCCTCTGCTACCGCTGCGAGGCCAACATGCAGCAGAACCCCTTCGGTGGCGCGCCCTGCACGGGCCAGGACACCAAGGCGTTCCCCGAGCAGCCGTGCGGCGGTGGCTGGCGCGTGTCGGTCCACTTCCCGACCTGCTGGGACGGCAAGAACCTCGACTCGCCCGACCACCGCGCCCACGTCGCGTACCCGGCCTCTGGCACCTTCGAGAGCGGCGGTGCCTGCCCCTCCACCCACCCCGTCAAGGTCCCGCAGATCATGTACGAGATCATGTTCGACACCCGTGCCTTCAACAACAAGGCTGAGTGGCCCGAGGACGGCTCGCAGCCCTTCGTGTGGGCCATGAACGACACCACCGGATTCGGTCTGCACGGCGACTACCTATTCGGCTGGCAGGACGATGCCCTGCAGCGTGCCATGGACGGCAAGTGCTCCGGTGACCGCTGCGCGCCCCTTAAGAGACAGACGGACCAGGCCGCCATCCAGTGTATCAAGGACCAGAGCGTCGGTGAGGATATTGGTGACAGCGACTGTGAGTCCTTTTCTTCCCTCTTCCTCCTCTCTAGTATTCTTTGTCGCCTTAAGGAAAGAAGAGAAAATAAGCTGACTATTTGTTCCAGGGCTCCCCAACCTTCCCGGTTGGTAGACGCGGTTCGCGGAAGAGGTTCAAAGGGGGATAATGGGGAGGAGAGGGACGCGACTTTGCTGATCGTTACTCTCTTTCACGTAAGGAGTTGAGTAGGAGTAGGCAGATAGAAATTGATAAGACTGTTGCATATTGAGACTGTGCGAGATTGATTATACCATGACGACTTGGCACTTGTCTAATGTATCTAATCAGGTACATCGTAGTGTATATGTCAGTGGTAGGAACTCGTACCGTCTTCCTTAATTGAAGGCGTCGGAGCGGGAGGCCATCATCATGTTGGGACAAATGGCATCGGCTCTGTGCTTAAGGCAGGCTGTCGGCTGTTTGGGTGTCGACATTGCCGACTTCAACGTAAATGTCGGTAGTTGATGGGCAGGACTGAACGAAGCTGTAAGGAAGGATACGAACCATTCCATAGGTTGCTCGAGATGGGAACTCGTTCTTCGGCAATGGGACATCTGTAGATATTCTCCCCCAAAGAAATCATTTTGGATTCGAGTAGGACGAGCCTCGAATTGCTTTCACGCCCTTCGGCTTTCGAATGCAAGGGTTGCATCGGCAGAAGCCGTCGACGAATGGCGGGTTTCGCGATCAAGAGGTCCTTCGATACCGTCAAGATTCTAATGCACAGCAGGCACAGGCAGTCCTGAGACTCTGCGCAATAGGCTAGCTTTGATTTAGGGCTTGAGGTCAAATTCGTCAGAAGTTTCGCTTGCATCCTACGTGGATGCGGAGGCCACCAGTCCAGGAGTAGCCGGCCGTGTATGGTACGGTAGGAACGGCATGCATGATGAAAACGCGGATGCGGACTGCGTCTCCGTATCAGGTATTCTTGTAGAGTAAGAAGCCAGCATTCGAGTTCCCCTACATTCAAGATGCAGCCTCTGTGTAATTGACGTAGAGGGGAACATACTACCCCAAAGGACGGATCGCAGAATCCCAACAGCTTAGACGCGGTCGAAGCTGACAGGATGGTCGAGCAATGGGGTGATTTTGATGCAGCGGCAGTCATGCTGAAACCGAACGGTACCATCGAAAACGAGACAGACGGCTTCGCGGTATGGCTACCAACAGGCCGATGTCCCAGAAGAGCGACTTGCACGGGCGTAAACCCCTGGGGGTTTTCAACGGCTGAAAACTTGGCGAACGTGCACCCGAACGACATGTGCCACAATGCTGTGCAAGGCTCTGCGGGATCTGATGGACAAGTATAGCCGAATTAACGAAGAGCGGTCCGAATTAATAGATCATGGTCCATCTGACGACATTTGCTTTGCCATGAGGCTTGTACTGGATCATTCATAACTTCTTGCGGCCAGCTGCATACCGGCAAGACATGCGTCTCCAGGAAACTACTTTCGCCCAGACTTGCGGTGCTGTCATGATCATTGATGAGACCTTGACCGGCGACCAGAACACGCGTGGAATCCGGAGAGGGTCTACAAAAGAGGCCTTGAAGAGAATATGCTGTGTTTCGTTACACCGACCGAACGGATGACTTCGTGATTCTTACTGGTCGACGACATGTGGGAGCAGAGGAATAGGAACTCTTGTTGGGTCTGAAATATGGCCAAAGGTAGTCCCAAATAATGCCTTTAAGACGAGGAATCGATCAAGGCTGTCTCTTCAGCCGTCGGCGGGCTCGGCCGTTTGGGGCATGGATCGTGATAACGGGGGTCCATGTTGCATTCAGCTGATATTTCCGGCCACAACCCCCGACCAGATAGATACCTAGGTATGATTGGTTTCTTGCAACCAACAGAAGTTTGAAATGCTGCAACCCCTTAAGAACTGTCTTTGGTCGGTCCTTATAGAGCAGCTTTCGACTATGGACGCCGTGGCGTGGCTGTGTTCATAGAAGAACTTTCTTGGAACGGCAAATGCAACATAATGGAGCGTAACAAGTCCATGCCGCCATTGATATTGGTCGTGACCTAGTACCCGAACTGGTCGATGGCCTCTCATGATTCAGGGATGACTTCTAGGCGAGCAGCGGAATGTACCCGGTCAGGCGAGACGTGTGAGAGCTTGCATCCTCATCATACTCCGCCCTCAAGGCTGTGCGCTACGATATCAGGGGAGACCCAAACATAGTAGGAGGCCGCAGTAAGGACCCTTGTAGCCCTCGTTCTCGTTCTAAGTATCCTTAAAGGATGCAGGTCGAAGATGTCGCACGCGCCGGCGAGGCATCGCAAGGAAGCCGACTGGGCAAGTGCCTATAAGAATGCTTCAACAGCCCAAGGTCGCTTTCCTAGTATTCCTGGGTCATCATAGATTCTGCTCAATGCTACTAGCACCGCTTAACAATGCGCTTCAATAGTACTTCTTCGTATACCTCTTCGAAAGCCCTGACGTGGGATCCGAATGCCGTGCTAGAGCTTACCAACCATGCCGCGTACGGTATAACTTGTATCGGCCACGCACCTTCAAAAGGGCGACGGTGCCGGAACCGTGTGGCTCAACACAAGGTCGCGTCTGCGTTGAGTATCCTCAGGACGTTCGGGAGCGCCCCCAAAGCCGCGGCATCGCTCGCCGAACTTCGCCCAGCGGCAGAACTCCTACTATGCTGGCTGCATGGCAACCAAGCTTCGAAAATGCTCAGCAAGTGGGGATATCTGCTCGAAGACTGTATATCCGACCAAAGCGATGAGATCCCATCGTCCATCGGTCTCCGAGTCAAGAAAGAAGACACCGAAGGAGGTTCAGCCAAGAAATGGAGGGCGTGTGAGAATGAGAGGAAAGAAGACGGAGCAAGAAGAAGGACTAGTGAGTCTTATGAACATAAATGGGAACAAGAGCAGAAAGAAAGACAGAAGTGGCAGAAGCAACAGGAGGAGCGGAGGCGAGCAGAGGAAAAGAAACGAGAAGATAAACAGCGACGACGAGAGGAGCAGAGGCGAGAAGAGCAGAGGCGAGAAGAACGGAGGCGAGAGGAACAGAGACGAGAGGAACAGAGGCGCGAGGAACAGAAGCGAGAAGAACAGAGGAGAGAAAAGGCAGCCCGTGAAGAGGCATTCCGTGAGCGGGTCCGCCTTGCCAAAGAGAAGAGGATGCGTGAAGCCCGAGAAAAGCTGCAGAAAGAAGCGGCAGAGTGGCGAGCTGCCTGGGAGCGCTACTCGGACGGGTGGACTAAGGGGAAGACCCTTACGGTAGCGGATATTCCCTGGCCAGTGCGGTCAGGCCTACAGCGAGACGTCAATGAGGCCAGCGTGAAGCTGTTCTTCGAGAAGGCTCCGCCGACGGAGCTGATGAGCTCGGGAGAGAAGGTGTTCAAGCTCATCAACGCGGAGAACAAGAGGTGGCACACGGACAAGGTGATGCAACGCTTCGGGCCGGATGTGGTGAAGGGTGCCGCCAAGCCGACGCTGGATTTGATTGCCAAAGTCATGATCGAGCTGAGGCAGGAGACTCAGAAGAACAGGTGTGCGACGGCATTGGTGTCGTGTGGACGAGGTACATTGCGTCTCCTTTTTCTGTGATATAATCGTAAGGGGCCGCGAGCTGCAGAGTTTCTGGGTGATGTTTTCCTTATTGTATTTCGTCAGGTATGGGGCCGGAACGACTTAGCAAGTCTGATATCAGGGAGACCGGCCAGACGAGAATTATATTGAAATGACCACATGACTTTTGTTTGCCTCACAGGTGCTTAGTTGGTCTCTCTTCGTTTGCATGGGATCACTCATGTCAGTCCATGATAGAATGAATCAATCTTGAGCAGTCAAGGTTCCCCATCAAATGCATAAGCGGCATCAGGTAATCTTACATAAGGTATATGCAAATACCGACGAGAATGCTACCTGTAGTAATGATAGCAATAATTTAGCAGGACTTCAACTCTAGAAGCAGAAGGCAGCAATCCATAACGGTAATCTCTATTATGCTGTGTGACGGGCCTGCGTAATTCGCCCCAGCCATGATGAGGACGATCACTCGATGTTATAATATTGATTGCGCCTATACCTGCACTTAATCATATCTGCGCAAAGACGCCCGACGCCGTGGCACTTGCTAATACTGCCCATCACTATCGAATTCGGTCAAGCGGCACGATATTCCAGAACGAGGCCATTCAGGGAACGCGGCGTGACCATGTCTTCCGACCGTATAGGCGTAATTTAATTTAAAAAAACACCACCAGCCGAGACAAAAAGAAAATAAACATGATGCATAAGCCTTCGGGTTTGGTGCTGCCTTGTTTGCTGCTCCGACTTGCCCTCGTGGGTTTAGATGCCGTTAACGTCGTCTGTCCGATGGTGACGGAAGAACCAGCCCATCGGTAACCTACAGCTCCTGATTTTACGCATGACGTGAGAAACCCTGGCGAGAAGACAAGATGATAACTGACTGTTAGGGTCGTTGCACCGTGATACGGGGTAAACACAGTAGCATGTTTACTCGAGAGGCGCCTGACGAAGTGGCTGGTCTGATGGAAAGCCTTACAGTCAATGAGAAACAAGTTTTCCTGATTCGCGCGACGCCGTCACAGACGCCTTGATGGCCGCCTGCAGATACAGGCAACGCAGATCCCACCAAACGCAACTATCTGGCTACAGTAGTTGCCGGACACGAGCGGCCGTGCAGCTAGAGACTCGGTAATCCTCTGATGGCGGCCAGTCATTTCATCGCTTGCAAGCCAAAATCTCGATTGGAGTCGTGTAGGCGTCACCACAAGGCCATGGCACTTTCAGAACGACTGCAATAACGCCATCACAGGCCGGTACTCGTTCGCTCTATCTACCTGGGTAGGTATATCGACTACCGTTACCTCCCACCTCAGCTGGGCTTAGTCTGGGGTAGCTCCGGTATTTACAATAGTAGTACCTAACCGAGACCATCCGTGACCGTTCTGCCACGCGTTACCAGCGAACGAATACCGAATAGAACTGCGTGTTACCAGGCGTCTTTCGCAACGAGTTACCTCCCATCGGGACAGCGACATGTTTGTGATACAACATGGACAACAGGCTTACTCGCCCAAGCGTCTTGGGCAACCCATCACCATGCGGCTTTGTAGCGGTGACACGTTCTCGCATCGCTCGCATGCACCGTGCGTTACTCATGAGGGGTTGGTGTATCATCGGGCGGTTCAGAGCCAGATGCTCTTCCAAGATCTCAGCCTCGAATACATCATGGTTGCCAATAGACATGGATAGCCCCTGATTCACATCTATCTGGTAACCCCTGGCATGGCAACCAGCCTCTCCCTTGCAGCTGCGATATCGTCTTGGCTTGCATATCCGGGTGACCTAGGCTCTGTCAGACTGCCGTCTACTATAGCAGCCTCCCGATGCCGAATTCCCACTATGGCTTCAATATAGATAGCCCTCGACAGGATACATCCGCACCCTTCAAGGGATCTTGGCCAAGCTGAACGGAGGATCGTCGACGCCCTTCCCAAGTCGAGCTGTCTCTAAGTAACGCTAAGGTGCTAGGGTGAGATCTCTCAATGTCTTTCTTGACCACCACTCTCATAACATGGACATTCGGGCCAGTAATCCTGCTGTACATGGCAAGCTCTTCGGGACAGAGCAATTTGGGCTGCGAGGAGCATGTCATGAAAGTACACTAGCGGCGCTGTGCAGCTTTCTTGCATATCAAGTAGGACGAGCATATAAGGATCCTGCCCATCCCGTCTGTCTTTTTCTGCCTCTTCTATCACCAACCTCCCCAAGCCCTACCCATCTTTCCCATCAAGTAACTCGCTCGTTAAGGTTACTTAAAGACTCTCGTTGACACCAAGATATCCCAAGTCCTCTTAGTTACTCGTCAACTTCAACTTCACACATTCGCTCCAACCTTCACTCGCTCTATCAGAATAACTCGATCCAAAATGAGGGCAGCTATTGCTACTATCTTGGCCTTGGCCTCTTCAGCCATGGCACACAAGAAGCACAAGAGTTCCGTCGTTGCCACTACGTATGAGACAACTACTGTCTGCCCAATCACCAACACGGTCACCCACGGAGGCTCGACCTACGAGGAGACTGCTTACACCACTTCGACCATCACGGTTACTTCCTGCCCCGGAGGTGACTGCAGCAGTGAGGTCACCGTGACCGCCGCTGACACCACCGTCGGCACGACGACTGCCGTGGAGGTGACTTACACCACGGCGTGCCCTGTCACGGAGACCGTCACGGCCGCGGGTAACACGTACGTCACGACCTACACGACCACCAACGTTGCTGTCACGTACGTCGACACGACGCTCATGGAGACCGTGACCGGCGCCGATGTCACCCAGACCACCGAGGACGTCGCGTACGTCACCCTCACCTCGCTGTCCCCCGTCACCGAGACCAAGGAGGTCGAGGGCGAGACCGTCCTCGTCACCTGGACCTCGACCTCGACCATGGTAACGGCCATGCCCACCACCGCCACCGAGTTCGTCTCGTACGCGGTCACGGAGCGCGTCTCCACTGAGGTCGTCGAGACCGTCGCCAGCCAGGTGACGGTCCACACCACCGTGTCGGCGGGCAACACCATCTACGTGACCGAGACGGGCACGGCCACGGCGTACGCGACCAACGAGTACACCGTGACCGAGTCCATGCCCGTCACCGTGACCCAGCAGGCGGGCGTGACCGTCACCTCGCAGGCCAGCGCCGGCGAGACCGTGACGGCGAGCCCCACCGTCTACGTTACGTCCGGCAGCACCACCGTCGTCTCGCAGTCCAAGCCCGCCACGACCGTGCCCTACCCCGTCGGCACCTCGTCCACCCTGGCTGTCTCGGTCGGCACCACCTACGTGCCCTCGTCGACCAGCACCTACGCCCAGGTGCCCTCCGGCCTCGCGCCCCGCGCCACCCCCGCCGCGGCCGTCCTGGCTCTGGCTGGTATGGCTATCCTGCTGTAGATCTGCCCGCCTTGGAATATGGGTGATGAGATCTATGAGCAATGGAAGGGAAATTAACGGACTGATGGGAATTGGATTACAGGGGCTACGGCAAAGCAAGGCAAGGCAAAAGGCATATTAACCTGACGGCGGCAGCATTATTCTACATTTGGCTTTCTTCTTCACAGGACTCTCTTAATTAGAAGCGGCGCGAGCCGAACTTCCCTCCCTCACGATTCTGGTTTTATTAGGGACGAGGGCCCATTTCTACTTGATTATTTGGGGAGCCTTGGGGGGACGGCAACAAATGGGAGGATTGCTAATCTCTATGTCTGGACTATAAGACTCTTCGTGTATATTGTTTGATGTTTCAAGAGCTTTTTATCAAGAATACGCAATAATTCCAAATGTCCGGGAATTCTTTCGATACTCATCGACTTAAATGCCTCTCTTTCGCCCCTGATGCATCGTAGCACGTCTCAGCACATCCCTGCAAAGAAGGGAGTCCTCGTCCGCCGTAGACCTGTTACCGCGTAACGCCGGTCTAATCTTCACACTAGTAAGATCCGGCCGGGTTGGACTAATGGACGGAAAGGGTAGAAATGTTCGAGACGGTCTCACCTTAGAACGCTCCTTAGACCTTGAGTACATATCTCGCGCTACTCGCCTTGTTCTGCCCAGCTAAGCCTGTTAATTCAGGGGTACGGGCACTTCCCCCAGAACAAGACAATTCGCTTCTTTTGCTCAGAATTGGCGTCATAGACATGTAGGCCCTCGAAGAGGGAAGTAATAATATCCCGAGCAGGTACCTTTCCGGCCCAAGCTGGTGATCACGATGGATCCCTACGGTGCCGTGGACAGATGCGGCTGATAGCCCCCCCTGTGAATAGAAACCTGCCCTATTTCGGCAGATATACCCCTTCGGAGGAAATATCTAATTATCACAATGTATCAGACATTTACTGGCAAGGCTTCGGTCAATAGTTCGATACTAGTGGCGCTCTGTCTCTGATTCCCATTTTGACGACCTAGGGGGTAAAAAGGGGGACAATTGTCTCTTCCCCAAAGCTGCCATTTCTTTTGCTGTCTTTCCCCTTCCCTACCGCGCCCTGATTCAGATGCGCCCTACCCTTATTGCGAGCGGCCACGCTAGGAGAATCGTGGCTTGTGAGATCTTGGGGTATCGGGGGTTATGGAGGTGGCTAATCCCGTGTCTTACGTCGCCTGTCTAGATACTAGGGGTATATACCTAGATAGATGTCTTACGGAGATTACGTCGAAACATGGCACAATAACGCTGCAGTGTCCTGTCGGCGAATTTTGCTCTATAGTACCCAAGTACGCATCGTTATATCGCTGCCAGCGAATACACTCAGGGTGGCGATAGAGGACTTTCAAATGTCCACGTCGAATGTGTATTGTCTCTGCCCCTGACTCAAAAGTCTAAGCCGCGAGGCTATACGGTTCGTGCTGCCCAGTATGCGCTTGCGTCCTCTCACTACAAGTAGAGACGGTAGACTAAGATACTTCACTCTAGAAGGTTGAAATAGTAGATAGATGAATGCAACGAGTACTACTTACCAAAGCAGAAGAGCCTTCACCTTGCCTCGGATATCTGAATATTATATGCATATTGCAAGACATGCTTGGAGAAGCTCATAATCTTGACCTACGGACGTTCACTGTTTTCACTGTGCACCAGCATCATCACACGATAGCCGACAGATAATTCATGATCACAGAGCAAAAACGCAAAGACGTATCAGGTTACAAGACGTAGTATTTTCTCGGGGTCGTTTTAGTCGTTGCGTCGTGAGATCTAGTGGTATACCAGCCACGTACATCAACTCTACCCATGGCACACCGGCCGCCTAACCTCCCCCCCTCCTTGACGGGACATGCATTCGTACCAAGCATTTCCACACCTTTTAACACCGTCACGGATGCACACCCTAGATAGATACACGAATTAAGAACAAAAAAGCTGTGTCCACGGGACAAGCAGCGCCATGACGCTGCTTGTACCAGAAGCTACAGTCATAACAAGAATCAGTGTCCTGATTCAGGCTTTCCGCACTGAAGTATCCGTCCTCACCACATGAACGAAATGATCGAAGACTTCGATGAACGTGGCTGAGACTGAGACTGAGATGACTCCTAATCGCTCAGTGCTTGCAGTGCTTGGTTGAGCGGCAAGACCCGCAGACTGCGTGCTCGCTTGAGGCCGGTGCTCACGTTCGTGATCGTTGGGCTGTCGGCGTCGCGCCACTTTCGGAACACGCTCTTCATGTCCCGAGGGATGCCTTCGAGCACGACGGTCGAGAAGGGGACGAATGGCCTGTCTTCCATCCCCGCCGCGAGGATTCCGTACTCTTGCGCAAAGTCCAACGCGTTGTGGAATGACCCGTACTGGGCCTGGGCTCGGGATCCCACGATGATGTAGAGCTCGAAGAATGCGTCGAGCACGTAAATGTTGGTTGGCCGGAGATCCGTCTGCGAGAAGGGAGATATCTCGACGATCTGCGGGGTGATATGCGTCAGCGTGCGTGCTTGTGTAATGAAACGACCCTTTGCCTTGGCTAACTTACTTGTTGCTTGGAGGCTGCATCTGAGCAGAACAGCCTGCTGCAGTATTTATCGTAGTTCGGCTTGAGGCGCCAGTGATCGGCCGACACGGCCTTGGTGTTGGCGTCAAACAGGTTCCAGAAAGCGTCTGGCTCCCGACCATCTTCAATCTCCTCCAGCTCGCCCGATAGCGCGTAGTCCATTCCTATTAGACGTGCACAGCTTAGCTCGTCGACTCCGCTCCCCTTGCCCTTCCAGAGGTAACACCTTCCAGCTGCCGTGACGACGTACGGGAATCCGGAACACAAACTCGCAGGGCTCAGGTCAACTTCGTCGAAGACCACATGGCCGAGATAGCGTCTCCCGCACATCATATGAGGGGCAAGCGAATCAAACTTGTTGCCGGAGCCGCGCTGGACGATCACTATTCCACCGAGCGCTTGAAGGAACTCGGCTGTTTCTTTACCTTGCTCGAGCTTGATTAATTTGCCACCCATAGCTCTGGCTTCGCGCGACACGAATATTGACGCGTCCTCGACAGTTGAACGGGGCACTTCGTCTCCGGCCCAGAAGTAGACTTCTGACAGTTTCTTGCCCGATTCATCCTTGAACATGTGCGAACAGAGATACATCTCGCGTTCAAACAACGTTCGCTCGTGATGGGCTGGAACTGGCACCTTCTTGCCATCCGCCGAGAATTGAAACAACTGTGCACTCAAAGTTTGTATTTTGGCTGGCGTCAAACTTGGTCGGCGCATCAGTAATTCGGCTGCATCCACATTATACTTGGACCTCTGGGCCCGCTCAGGACCAAAAAAATCGCCGAGCAAGGTAGAAGCATCGGCTGACTGTTTAGTAGGCGAGCGAGTAGGCGATGCAGTTGAGGCGGGTGACATTGGCCCAGGAGTCGGTAAAGGCCTCGGCGTCTTCTGAGGTTCCGTCGGCAACGGGCGACTTGGTGAAGCTGTATCTGTTCTAACAGCGTCTGGCACAGCCCCGGGAATAGTGGGTAAGGGACGCTCATCAGAGGTAGGCCTGGGTATCTCAGATGAAGGGCTAGGGGTAACAGCATCATTGTGTGACCGTTCTTTGAGTCCCAACGAAATCGGATCGGGCAGTGGTCTCTTGGGCTTATTCAACGGAGGAGATTGTGGCTTAGCCTTTGGCACATCTGGACTAACTGGTTTATCAAAGCTTGGCTTCGGTCTTGCCTCTGAGGACTTCTCCGGCTTATTCTCAGCGACCTTCGGTTGCTGAGTTTCACCTGTTCTTCCAGCAGCCTGGTTAGAATCATCGAAGAAGCGCGACATTCGCTTCATATCTAACTTCCTCGGAGACGGCGGTTGAGAAGTGCTTTCTTTGGGTTCATCGGCCGCTTTCGTTGGTGATGGCTGCCTCTTCTGAGCGGCAAAAGCAGCTACCTGTTCGTGAATCTTGCTGGATGATGTTGGGGTCTTACTGGGACTAGGGGTTCCCCTCGGCGCAGACTCGAATGACTTCTGAGAAGATTCCGCTAGAGAAATATGCTGTAGTCTTGGTCTTGTTGGTTCGTCGTGTCCTATTCTCGAAGAATCAACCTCTGTAGCTACCTCGACCTTTGACTGAGAAGTAGGAGGCACCTCTGGCTCATCTGGAATTGGGGCTGATGCTGAAGTAGCGGCAGTAGTAGGCGCCTTTCTCTTTGGTCCTCGAGCACGTCCTTTGGTCATGTGCGTCAGTTTGGGGCCAGAGCCTGCCTCGTTGTCGTTGATTTCGGCGGCGCTATTTTGTTGCGAATTTAACGGCGGACTGGTGCTAGAGGATGCGGGTGCCATGCCAGGAGGCCCTCTAGCAAGCAGGCCGGCGAGAGCAGGGTTAAATCGATTTGCCAAAGCATTGCCCCCGGCCTTTCCCTGCAGCCGAACGGGCTCTTTTTGAGCTGCAGACGATTGGTTGCTCTCTCGGGGAACAGGGGAAATGGGAACCGAGTCGCGTTTTGCAATAGCCGGACGCTCTACTTTAGAAGTTAAAGGTTCCCGAGGTGAACCACGATTCTCGTTGCTGTTGAGCCGTTGCGGTTTGTTAGGGGGTGGCTCCTGGGCTGAATCGCGTTTCGATGTTATGCCCAATTTTTGGATATCCGCCGCGATGGCGTCTGACGAAGCAGAGCCTCTCTGTAACGTATTTGATCGTCCAAGCTCACCTCGTCTAAGCAAGCCTTCGGGAACTGGCTGCTCACTTGCCGTGCTGTTGTTACGTGTGATGCCGCGACCTTCCGACTGGACCTTCTGGAAGTCCTTTTTCTTTGCAAGGATAGCTTCTTTGAACTCATCGACGCGCTCGGTCTTCTTAGGGCCACCTGTAAGGTTAAGTGACGCCTTTCCCCTTAGAATATTATTCTTCAGCTCGTCAGGGGCCACATAGTTCTGAGTTGCCGTCTTTCGAAGATTACCAAAAACGTTTTTAAATTCGCTCTCTTCCTTAACTCCAGAACCTGTAGGAGCTTGTCTAGGCTTTAGGCTCGCTCTAAAGTCTTTCTTGGGTGGAGCTTCGGGCTTCGACTTGCTAAAAGGCAGAGACGGATCTGCGGAAGCGGAAAGGCTACCTGTCTCCGAATCAGGGCTCTTCAGGCCCGGCGTCGTCGGGCTCTGTAGACTTCTTGGATTGCTTGCATTATCGGGGCGTATGTTGGTAGTATTAATAGAGGTCCCTGGATTATTAGAAATACCCAATCCAGCCGGCTTTGCTGCAGTGCCAGGAGCAGAAGACCTCATAAGCCCACCGATGCTAACTTGATGTTTATGAGAGACAGTCGATGACCGATTTCTCTCGGCATTGGGGTTGGCAGATTTCTCAGCTCTGGCTTTCTGGAGTTCAGCCATCCAAGCGGGTTGACTAGAGGAAGGATTGTGCTTCGGCTTAGGAGATTCGGGCTTGTTTAGAGCAGACTCGAGCCAGCTGGCCTTTGTGGGACTCCATCTTCTGGGGTCCATGGTCTTTGACGGGCTGACGGGAGGCGTGATCCTACCCGATTCCTGTTCTTGCGGCTCCGTTGGTGTTTGTGTTTCGAGTCTGAGAGACTCACCGGGTTTTTCCAAGCTGGCAGCACTCTCTCCCTGGTGCCCTGAGTCTTGACTTGCTAATAGGCTTGGTGACACGTCCGTGGAAGAACCACGGATTATACTCGCAGGTCTCGATCTGGTGTTTCCGCTTGCTCGGTTCGAAGGATCATGGCCGGTGCGATTTGAAGAAACCGGCTCCACCCGCTGCGAGCCCGCGGGTGATTGAACACTCCACCTCTTGATGCTATCTGAGCGCTTCATCATGGCGCTCTGTACGAATCCACCCATACCCTTAGTTGGCGAGCCTGATCTCTCTATCCTGGTAGGTGAAGTTCGTCCCGACCGGTCTTGACCAATATCCGTCTCCGGTTGGGTGTCGTTACCACGGGGGTCTAATTTCGGAGTACCTGACAAAGGCAGGGGAGAAGCCAGCTTCGTTGATAGAGCAGGTGAGGCCGGCTGAGAACCAGATCTCTCTCTTGATGCCTCGCTGGATGGCATACGCGACATGCCGGGTAACTGAACCGGTGCCAGAGGCATGTCTGCCAGTTGACTGTCTTCGACCTGGCTCCGCCTATACGCAGCGGAGTTCGTTCCCCTATCAGCCGTCTGGCGGAACCACGAGGGGTCCTTAGAGGACAAGGCCGAAGCAATCTGGTCTCTCGAAATATTTTCCGTGGCCGACGTAGGTTCGGAGGGGTTGTTTCGAGCCGCATTTTCAGCAGCAACCATAGAAAGAGGTCGGCTTCGTGAACGTTCGGAGACCTGAGAGGTGGGCCTCTTTTGCCATGATAAACCCCTGGCTACAGATCCCGTTCGTGTGGGAGACGTCTGC
This sequence comes from Hypoxylon sp. FL1284, assembly GCA_022432365.1. Lineage (NCBI taxonomy): Eukaryota > Fungi > Ascomycota > Sordariomycetes > Xylariales > Hypoxylaceae > Hypoxylon > Hypoxylon sp. FL1284. The sequence goes on from JAJJXE010000002.1 coordinate 1,945,068, forward strand.
CCAGGCGGCTTGTGGTCTAAATCGACCGGAAAATCATTCTCCTTGGACGGCGAGGTAGATATACTCCTCGCGGCCGCCATATCTTCGGTGTTGGTAGAGGAATTGGGCTCCAGGCTCGGAGGATCGAAGGTGGGAGGTGAATGCAAGTCGAGGCCAGCAGAGGAGCCGCGAGGGTCAGGACGGTGGGTGGAAGGGGGTGGGGTATTTGCTGGTGACGATTTTTGCGGCGAGATGGACCTGGCGCGTTCTAATAGAGGAAAATTAGTAAAAGAAAAAGGTTATGAGTCGGGATAGTCTGGTTTAGTAGGAACCAGGCCATAGGCGGTAACGAAGGGGCACGATAAGTTGGGATCGATAAGGATGGGGCATATTTCATCATTTTTTTCTCTTCTTAATTTCATACCTGCGCGGCGAGCTTCCCGTTCCTTTCTCTCGCGTAGAATTCTCTCTTCTAGTTCTCGTGAGCGGGCTTCGTCCTCCTCAATTCGTCGGTCGCCGAGTTCCTTGACCTGCAGCAGAAATTTGGATACGTCCTCGGACATTTTAAGGTTTTTTCACCGAACCAAAGATTGTGAAGAATTTTGACGGTGCCGGTGCCGACGCCAATGCCAATGCCAATGCCAATGCCAATTCGACACAGCAACGCGGGGAGGACGGGATTGGTAGGATTTCTGTTTACACCTGCCCTCTCTGCTAATAAGTCGGGCAGTGATGGGTAAATCTTGTTTCTCTTCTTCTGCCGGCGTTCGTGACGGACTTGATAAGTGCCGGCCTAAAAATATCTAAAACAGACCAGCTCGAACTAGAAGACCGAACCAAGACGCAAAGACTCAAAGTACGGGCTGTGAGACGGGTTTTGTGTTTTGTCACCGAGTTATTTGGATTACGGAGATAGTACGAGGTAAACAAATCTTGGATGTAGCAACGGCAGTAGCTGCTGGAGAAGGCAGACCAAGTGGGCTCACTCTTTTTCCGTCTGTCATCATTTTCCACCTGCGTTGCGCAGGTTCGCTATATGCACATAAATTATGACCGCCAGCCAATGACGAAGCTGAACCTGAACCTCAGCTACAGATGACAGCCCCTGAGGGTGCCTGGAAAAGGTGCGCGGCCTGCTGGCGAGCCCGGCATATTTCAGCGCCTTTTCCTCTTCTGGCTTAGCAGTGGCGCTCAGACCACAAGCGAGTCGTATCTCGGCTGCTTACAGGTTATGTGAGACCTGTGTCCTAACCTGCTTGTCAGCCAGCTCAGCTATCTTGCAATTACCCACGCATGATGGTGTCTTGTTAGTGAGCATATCCGTATGATGTATGGCGGGCTTGTCATATTTTCATGCTACAAGCAATGCCCTGGTCTCTCTTCGAAGATCAATACAGAAACAATCTCGCCTTAGCATCCTCAACCACCCAAGCCAACCCTTCTTTGAGGTTTACCCCCGTCATGGCACTACAGCGAAGGATATGCCACTGGTGCGTCCGAATTGCCTTGAGCTGTAGTCCCTCCAGTATCTCGCTCTCATCCATGCATCCTCGTACGTCGGTTTTGTTGGCAAAGACTAGGAGACTCGCGCCGGAGAGACGCTATGGCAGGTTTTCAGCTACCCGCCGGTATACCGCATGGACATAGGAAATAAGGGGGGGTGGTCAAAGCAAACCTCTTCTTGTAGTAGACCGTGAAGCTCTTCGCGGCAATCGTCGATTCTCAATCTGTCCGTGGCGTCTACGACCCAGATGAGAGCGTCCGTCTTCTCGAAATAGTTGCGCCAGTACGACCGCAGCGTCTTCTGGCCGCCGACGTCCCCTATTGTTGATTCGTCCCGCCGATCAGCTCCAGCTCATCTGCCCGCCCACCCGACTTCGTTGCTGAAGCACTCCCTACCAAGGGAACTGAGACAACTCACAGATATTTAATTTATATCTCCACGGAGTCAATCCTAGACGCCTTCTCACGTTACACAAAGCAAGGCTTACTTACCCCTCGTAGTCAATCGTCTTGATGATGAAGCCCAAGGTCGGACTGACGGTATTGACGTCCTCGTTCATGACCTTCTTGACGATGGTGGTCTTGCCCGCATTATCCAGGCCTCTACGTCTTCGGCGTTAGCTACTTGGCCAATTTTTCGCATAAAAATTGCTGAGGCTTAGCAGATGAACGTACAGCATCAATATTCTCATCTCCTTGTCCTTCAATCGCGCTTTTCGAAGGATCGACAACATCTCGCTTAAACCGTCAAAGAGCGGGCGTTGTCAAAAGCCGAGCCTTGCGCATATGTATGCGACCCCTTCTCCAAGTCTTCGGCGGTCAGGCTTACGGGCGAAGATGAAGTTGAAATTCACGATCCGATAAGGAACAACAGGCATCAGTTACCCATTCAACTCGCCTCGCCTTTATTCTTAGTCGTCTAAGCTACCCCTTGCACGTGATACCTTTCTATACACTTACTAAGCATCTCGCTGGACTACACATTGAGCACCAAAGCAGAGTATCCAAGCATCTAATAGTAAGACGAGGTTCGCCATTCTTCAGTATGTTCCATGCCGAGGCTCGAAGCATGCCAGAACACCAAAGTCCGAGAATTGGGTGTGATGGCCGCGTAATCGGCGCTTCGCGATCAGTTTCTGGGGTGTAAAGCCGATGTATAGTCCGTACTATTGGGCTGACGACGATCCTCCGTGGGTGGTAAGCGTTTCCCCCTTTGATAGCAGTAGCTGGCCAGATCTCGGGACGGATCTAAAACAAGTCCTACCCCCAAGTCGTTTTTTATCATGATTCAACCCTGGCGATCCCTCCGACTGGGAGGCCGAGCACACCGCATCCCAGATTGCTACCTGGCTCTCTGCCATTCAAAGGCTCTTATTCAGACGCATATACTGCGCCCCATGATACGTTAATACAGAATTCCATAGCACCCACTACAGGTAGTAAGACTTCCACTGCTATATTACAGCCTTATCCGTCCTCACCAGGCTCTACTGCGTGATGTCCCCCATGACGTTCTGTCCTCTTTGTGTTGCTGGTTCTGCGGATTTCTCATGTAGCCAATATGTTGACGATTGCTCCAAGACAAGATGTACTATCAGTACCCAGCGAGCCCACCTCCACAGCCTCATCCAAGAAGTTTTTTACATGGTCCACAACGATATTGGGACCACTGACTGAAACCTGGACGGTACCGCCGTCTTGTACGGTCGTGTTTGCCAAGTGCAGCACCTGTAAAAATGGCTGGGCAGCTCAGTCTTGCGCGGGAGATACGATAGTGACCGATAACGTAGGCTGTTGGCCACCGCGAACTTCTGGCGCGCACACGCCTCCTCTCAACATTGCTCTGCTTGGCTGGGGCATCTATACCCCAGCAAGTGTATGTCCGGAGGGATACTCGTCGGCCTGTTCATACGATGGCGCGAGTCGAACAGGAGATTTCGAGTTTGACTTCTCTCCACGAGAGACTGAAGCGGCCATCGGTTGCTGCCCGTTGTATGTGAACCCAGAGCATCGCGGAACGCTCCGTGCTAACAAGATACAGGGGTTATACTTGCGCCAGAGCCAGTGCGCAAACTTGTTCCATGATATTAACCACACAGACTCAAGTCATCCGAACTGCGACGTGCGGGTCTGGCTCTAGCACCGACTTCGGCCTCCTCAGCGTACCTTTTGCTTATACTGACCTCGATCTGGGCTATGTGAGTACGGTCGCTGGCTTCCTTGCCAACGCCCCTTTATTCCAGCTTGTTCACGAAATATCTACCTCCACGAGCCAGCCAGCATCTAGCACGTTACCATCGCAAATTACTTCAACGCCACAAGCTTCGTCGGCAGGCTCATCGCAAAGGCAGGGCTTGTCGGCTGGAGCTTCGGCAGGAATAGGCTGCGCCGTCACCCTTATTGTCATCCTGTTAGGAGCCGCGGTTTTCTGTTTTCTGCGGTCCAAAAGACGAAAGAATGCAAGTAGTGGGGCCCAGCCACCAGCTGAGCTTCCAGAATCGAATCTCGTTACCGAGCTTCCAGCGCCTAACGTCAACGTGGAGCTGAGCACGGAAAGAAACCCGGTAGAACTGGAAGCGTACCATGGAAGTCCCGTGTCACCTCCCTATGGCAAGACCCCTCGGACATGGGTTCAAGGCCAATATTACTAAGGAAGATATCAGATCAAGGCCTTTCGGACACAAGCAAAGTTCATGGGTGATAGATCTAGGATAATCTGTTACTAACTGCCAAAGAGAACCGGAGCCGTCACGCATAGGCGTGGCAGCTTGAGACCTGCAGGCAAAGAGGTTTCCAACCATACTCGTCATTGAAAGCATGTATACGCATGCTACCTCTGAAGTTGGCTTGTGGCATTGGTCCAAGTTTTACGGTGGTACCAACACCGGAGATGCCACATTACTCGGTCCGGGGAGGGGGGGGGGGGGGAGGCAGAGGGAAGGGAAGACGGATTCGTTGCAAGTCTCTGCGGTGAATAGTTGCCCTGTCGCAAAAAACAAGGGTGTTCACATCGTGTAATCATATCGTGTACTTAAATCGTGTCTTGATTTGACGGTAGCACAGTACATTGTACTTTGGGGATTTCAATCAAGCTCTGGTTCGAAAGGTGTCCCAGCAACGCCAGTATTTATATACCATGGGCGAATACACCGTTAGAAGAATAAACTGCCCATTAAGATGCAGTTAAGCGATGCCGAAGTGCTACTTGGCGCTGAACCATGACGCGGCTCAGTCGAGCTCGTCTCGTCTCCTAACTCCGTTTCGAAATTAGAAGACTCTTTTATTTGACGAAATCCTTCTTTGCTATCCGGAAATCCTGGCCGGTGAGAGCAGATCAAACAGCATTTGCATAGAAAAATAGCAAGCCCTTCCTCTCACCCCCCTCCTTCGATCCTCCAGGTGGCTTGCACATGCAAAGTACCTCAGCGGAGAGAAAACGAGGGGGGTCGAACCACCACCTTTCTTTTTCAGTACGTAGCATCTCCATCAGTTTACATAACGGTCACAGAGCTGCGTATGCCCTGGTTAAGTAAGATGGGTGTCGCTTATCGGTTACCTGGCTTTACCCCTCATCCAGCTATTCTTCCACATGGGCCCTCGCGGTAGAACATGCCTTCGCGTGTAACTCGGAGCTGAGGGATATATAGGATCCTAGCTTCCGCTTGGGACTAGCTGCATCCATCATGTCCTCGGTGTATCATACCTACTTAGTACCAGTGATATAGCAGCATGACCGACGAACGGAGAGATTCGGGCGTTTCCTTCGCGCAATTCTTCGACCGGTGCAAGCTTCCCGCACGCGTCAAAGAGGACTGCGATGCGTTCGCAAGGTCGCGTTATTCTGCGCCAGTCCGGCCAGTCCCGTTTCAAGGGTACTGCTCGTATACCGTCTTTGTCGGAGAAGACATGCTCGTCCAGTTTAGGCCGCTTGCTCACAAGCTGAACCTCGATATCACAAATGCCGCTTGTCGTGTCTTTGGATCGTTAGCCCCCGAAACCGAGTCTCTCGGGGAGCTGAGGGGCACCGGTCTCTACGCCTTTTCCATGCGGAGGATGCCCGGTGTATCCCTAGCGGATCTTCGCGCCGAAGTCGATGGTCTACGAGCGCAATCCCAAAGAGAAGCGGTGGTACGGGATTTCGCCCGTCTGCAAGTCATGACTTGGGCACATGCGAAGAGTAAGGAGGCCGTAGTAGCCAGAGGGACAGTAGGCGCCTCGCTCCACTGGCGACTGGACCTCATGGCGAATAAACTCCCTGTTCGATTCCGCCGTATCGCAAAATCGATCCTTCTTGATCTTTCAGAAATTGAAAATCTACCCTGGGTACTGAGCCATGGTGATTTCCTTGCTTCAAACATCATGGTACACCCCAAAACAGGGAAGCTCGTGGGTTTAATTGACTGGGCCGAGGGCGAGTTCCTGCCGTTCGGGGTTGGCATGTACGGGTATCAAGAACTGCTTGGGGAAGACAGAGACGGCCACTATGTCTATTATCCTGAAGCGAAATATCTCCGGAAGCTGTTCTGGAAAGAGCTCTTGTCCAACCTCCCGGACCTGGCTCACGATGTAAGACGTGTTACTCTCATTCAAAAGGCGCAGATACTGGGCATATTATTGTGGCACGGGATAGCTTTCGACAACGGCAAGTTGGACCGTGTCGTTGAGGACGGGATAGATGACGGAGAGATTGAAAGGCTGGATGCTTTCCTCTTGTCGTCACCAGGATCTCGAAAGCTGGGTCCCGTGTATTCGCTCAAGGCATCGTCCATCGCGTTTCTACGCCGTGTCACATTTCGAAAGGGATGATCATTCTTCTTTCAAAACCTAAGTATAAACTGTATTTATATATCATATATTTATTACATGTAGGTCTTTAAAGTAAGTCTTCTATATTCATTACCTCTAAACTCAAGAATAAACGATGGCACCGTATAAGGTCAAGGACGAATAGCCGTGCTAACCATGATCCGTTATCCTAACATCAAGTAAGGTGAGTCTGAAAAGAAATTCGGACTGCGCTGATAAATTCATCGTATGTTTCCTTGAGAATGTTAGGTACATGGCCTCTAATGAATATCGACGATCCTGAAAACATCCGGGCCCCCCTTTCTACGAGGATCCATTCACCCCATTTCCATTCACGTGCCCGTTCTGCTGCTGCTGCTGCGCGGCAACGAAGGCCTTCTGCCAGGGCAGCGGCTCCTTAGCAGGCCGGACCGGACCCAGGTCACCTGCGCGGCGGCGCTGCCAGGCCTCGATGTCGTGGTGGTCGACGAAGTTGCCGTGGAAGCCGAGGCGGAGGCGAAGCGGCAGGTGGAGGGTGGCGAGGGGCCCCCCGGCGAGGTCGAGGGCGTCCCAGATGACGACGTCGTTGCGCAGCTCGTCGAGGTTGTTCTTGAGCGCGGCCAGGTAGCCCTCGCCCTCGGCGCCGCCGTCGCGCGGGATGAAGACGGGCTCCTGGAAGGTCGCCGTCGGCCCCGCGAACGACACGTCCTCGGCCCCCGCGCCCCCGTCCGCGCTCCACGTGTAGTGCGCCATGCAGTTGAAGAGCCCGCCCGCCGGCGGCCCGCACCGCGCCGCGTCGTACGGCCGCGAAGGGTCCACCCGCAGCTGCCAGAAGTGCGAGTACTTCTTCGTCACGTACCGGTCGTCGATGCGCGAGAACTCCCCGCTCGTCGGCCACTCGAGCGCGGCCCGCACACGCGTTCCCGTCGGCGCAGACGGGTCCAGCACCCACCGGCACGTCGGGCTGCTCAGACGCGCCCGCTTCGCCATGTCGGGCCGCTCCCCCTCCGGCGGGAACCAGAAGAACACGTTGCCGTCCGCCACCGTCAGGTCGAACACCACGTGCCCGTCCTCGTTCTCGTAGCACCCCGCGACGTGGCCGTGGAACCCTGTTGGTGATTTGTTAGATAACTGCCTGTCTATCTAAACACATCTATTAAGCTCACCATTATCGGCCCGGAACCACTTGACGTCCTCGGGCTTGCCGCCGCGCCGCGGCACGAGGCCGTAGACCTGGTCCTCGTTGGGGTCCCACGCGAACTTGTTGCCGCCGGCCTTGAGGCGGTCGAGGGAAGTCTTGAGGGGCGTGAGGGGGAGGACGAGCCAGTTCTTGGAGATGCCGCAGTCGTGGATCATGCCGGAGAAGGGGGCCTTGAACCAGAGCTCCTCGGTCTTGCGGCCGTCGGCGTCAAAGGTCCAGGCCGCGACGTCGACGCCGCAGTCGGCGCCGTCGGACCCGGCCTCGTACGCGAAGCACACCATCTCGCCCGTGTCCGGGTCGAACTTGGGGTGCGCCGTGAAGGTGGGCGCGTCGATCTGGCCCTCGAAGTCGTACCGCCCGATGGTCTCGAGCGTCGCCGGGTCCATGGCGAACGGCGGCCCGTCCTCCTTGCTCGCCAGCAGCATCCCCCGCCAGAACGTGATGTTGGTGTTGGAAACGGTCCGGATCACCCCCCGCACGCTCTCGTTGTCCGTGTACGGGTTCCGGTACCGCCCGAACAGGCTCCGCCGCGCCGCCTCCTCCTGCACGAACTTGTCCGTCCGCACGTACCGCTGCTTGAAGTCGGCGTGACCGTCCTTGATGCGGATTGCCGTAACGCTGCCTATTTTCCGACCCTGATTAGTTTATCTTATGCTGCTTGCACGGAAAGGATAAGCTATTTCTCCTGACATACCATCTCCATTCTATCAGTAAAGTCAGCGATTGACCCTCGAAAACGGGCTAGAAGGAATAGGTAAAGGGTGGTAAGAATAGCTTACAAAATGAATGTCATCCTCAAACATAGGGGGAAATCGATGATCCTATGCTTCGATTAGCAACCTATTTTTCAATTTTGCACGCAGTCGGGCTTCCTCAACTCACAGGCTGCACCCGGTAGAACGTCCCGTTGATATCTCGTGGTATCTCGCCAGTGACTTCGAGGTCGAATATGTCCCCCTCGAAGCGGGACGGCTTGTTCATCGATGAGAAGGCGGCGGTATCCGGGAACTTGACCCGAGACCCCGTCTTCTTTCCGTTGCTGTACGGATAGGCCGTGACCTCGGGGACGAGGGATTCTAGGTGCGCCATGGCTACGCCGACTTAGTTGGCAATTATGAGGATGCGATGGGATTGCGAAATCTCTCTCAAGAGGGCGCTGTGTCCTCATGTATAATGCAAACTCGGCCTACTCTTGACCATGGAGCCGACACGAGATATCGCTAAAGCTACACACTGGCCACCGCATAGTGTCCAGTATCTATGGTAGTTAAATCACCACATCGGACATGTATCCGGCCCGAGGAGAGGTACTCGTTGGAGACTCCGCTCGGTCGGCAGTTACAAAAGCACATACGACCGTACGATGGGACAGAAGACATTGCGTGTCTACTATAGATACTATAGATCACGTTTACCATTGCATACCTAGGTAGGTACATAGCTCGCTCGGCGTTGGGGAAGTGGAGTAAATCCATCTGCAAGGACTCTTTACCCCGGATTCCATCACGCCCCCTATCCTGCTTTAGGCTATTTATATGTAACCCAACACTACGAGTTCTGGACTAGATCAGGCAGAACCCTCATTGAACCCTCGCTCGTCCACGTATGCCCCGCTCCAGACCGGCTCTGCCCCTCCGGCAGTGCCAAAGTGAGCGGTGCGTCGCCCGTGCTCGCATCCTTGCCGAAGAGGGGTGCTCGCAGGTCGTCGTCGTTGACCTTCTTGCCCGTGACCGGGTGCGGGTAGTGGAAAGGCACGACGCGCGTGTCAGGCCAGAGCATCTTCTGCTCGATGATCTCGTCGGGGCCGAGGGGGTCCTCGGGGTAGGTCTTGGACGGCCACGGGATGTAGTTCTCCTTGGTCAGAGACCAGCCTTTCTCGTGCTCAGCGTGCCAGAAGGGGAAGTACCGGTATCTGAATAGCTTCCAGACGCCGTTCTCCTTGATATACTCGTTCTCGTAGAGACCGCCTTCCCACCACTGGACGTGTCCACGAGGGTGCGTTTCCCGGACGGACTGGTGGGTTCCGGCCTGCATCAGCGCGCGCATGCGGCACCAAGCGTGGGTTCCGGTCGGGTCAACGTCGACAATATCTTGCATCATGATGTGGTCAAGCAGGAACCCGCGAACAGGCCCGTTCCGACCTTTGACGAAGCTCTGCTGGAAACGACCGTTGTAGAGCCGCTTTACGCCCTCCTTTCCTCGATACCGCGATCCGAGGAATTCAACATACGTGTCGGGGTGATCTGCGTACATGTCGACGACCTGAGTGCAGGCCTGTTAGTAACAAGAAGTGTAGACGGCAGCCACCGCATCACCTGCCTCGTTGTATAAGCACTTGTCGAGGTAGTAGCCATATTTGAAGTGGACTTTCCGCACTTCGGCTTCGTCTGAGACGCGTGAGACCTCCTTTCGGAGGAGGGAGACTTGCTCCTTTAAATCTGCAAGCTCAGCTTCCATCGTGTTTAGCGGCGGTTTACGATGAACACTGAGGCGGTCTCAGGAGTTTATCCCAAGTCTTTGTTCTAGCATCGGACTGCGGCAGACAGCTGAGCTAGATATATAGATGACTTGCCTTGAGCCACCTTGAGCCGTGCTCTATAGGCCTCAATTGATGCTATGTCATGGGACGGCCTGAGCTCTACCTACCCAAGCAGGTAGTCACCCAAGTACCTAACCTAGGCAGTGTGTGCCGCTTGGTTCGGCAGATATTCCCAAGGCATTCAATACCAGAAAGAGCATCGTCCAGATGCGGGGAGATCATTGCCCCCGTTGACCCCGCAGTGATACGACGAGAATACGTCTCGCTACGATGTACGGGATAGTGAAGAAGTAATCAAAGAGTGGGAGCGAGTGAAACGAGACGGGCACATCTTACGCCTGCCATCAACTAATCGTCATTACCATGCCAAGGAAGTAGGGGTGGTAGCAGTGAGGCATCTCCTACGACCAGGCGTGCATGCGTCCTCCTGTCGGAGACTGAAGTCGTTTGTGGTTGCAAGCTTAACGATGAAGCCTTGTCTATCCCATATAAGAGTATACTCACGATAGCTGCATAATCATACATGGGCTAGTCAATATTGTATATGTTCATTCAGCTTCGAGCGTGCGATCTTGGCGAATAGACTGTTGTCTTTCTCCTACCTACAATATGTACATGTACCTAGGTACATATATGTACGTCGTCTACCGGCATGTACAAGATGACTACTTGAGTCAAATGGTTTGAGTATCGTGAAGGGGTCTGAATGCAAGAAACGAATATACCCCGAGAAGCCGCTAATCGATTTCTTATCTCTGAAATCGGAAATAGCATTTGAGTGACAGAGGCATGCATCTCCTAAGCATCTACAGGCAGGAGAGAAGGGTCGGTGATCACAACTGGGAAGAGCAATGCTTTAGCCAAGTCATCTACTTAGACACTCCCCATTCTTGACTCCCACTCATCTTATTGAACCCCCGAACTATTTCCAGAGACTTGAGCCTGGGACGGGTCTTGGTTTTGTCGAGTATAATATACTGTATTGTATAAGTCTCTGTTATCAGAAGTCTTTCGTTGTCTGACTGGCCTTGTTTTCCTATTTGCTGCTCCCCGGCCTGCTCGCTCGAGTGCTTCCATCATACACCGACTTAACGATGCGGCCCATCACCTATCTCTGGGGCTTCGCAGCTACGGCTCTGCTGACACTACTCAATCCAGTGGATGCCTCTGAAAGCCAATGTGCCGCTGATTTGATATCGGAGGTACAGTTTCCGGTTGGCTATAGACAAACCATATACTAACAAGCATAGGAGCTGTCTACCCTCATCGAGCCCGACTCCCTTCTAAAGCACTTGGAAGTGATACAGGGCTTCGCCGACAGGGGGAATGGGAGCAGACTGGCAGGCTCCCTGGGCCACCGTTTGACGATCGGAGTACAAGGCATCCATCGTATCCTTACAAGTAACCTCTAACCTGGCTCTTTAGTACATCCAAGATTATCTTCGATCCCTAGGTTATTACGTCGAGACACAACCTGTCGGTAGCGAAGTGCAAGTTCACAGCACAGCCACTTTGGATGTGAAGGGCGAGAATATCAGCATGGACGCGATGGCATGGTCACCAGACTACACTGCCAATAACATACCCGTCGTATTAGTCAATGCTTCGGGATGCGACGTAGTATGTGAACTTTGCACAAGTCCTGTTTCTACATACTGATAGGACCAGGTCGACTACTCTATGGGATTGGATGGAGGCATCGCGTTGGTCACTAGCGGAGTTTGCTCTTTTTCCGACAAGTCGAAGGCCGCGCGTGCAGCTGGAGCTCAGGCACTCCTACTGAATGATCATTTCGAGTTAAGCTCATGCTTGGATGGAAGCACCCCTACCCATATGCCGTCGGCAAGAATATCAGAAAAAGACGCCCGGGAGCTCGAACAACTTCCTTATCGGCTGCTGGCTCACAATATCCATATATCGACGCAGTATGAATATGTTACCAGGTAAACCAAGCCCAGATTATTGTATGCCTGCTGAAGCTAACTGGAGGAGCTACAACGTGTTTGCAACCTAGGAGTATGGCGACAAGGAAAACACGCTGTTGGTTGGCACCCATACAGACTCTGTCAATTCGAGCGCCGGTATAAACGATAACGCCAGTGGCATTGCGAGCCTTTTGGAGGTGGCCACACGGCTTTCCAAGTTCCGTACGAAATCGACGGTCAAATTCGCTTTCTGGACGGCTTCCGAGCCTTGCCAGCTCGGCTCAAAATACTGGCTTGACAGTATCTATCCAGAAGAACTCGACCAAGTCAAGCTTTATTTAGATGTCAACATGGTCGGGTCTCCCAACGGCGCCCTGAAGGTATATCGTGGAGGCGACAAAAAGGACAACAGAGTCGGAAATGTCCTAGAAGATGGGTTTCAGGCTCAAGGTATATCTCCTATGATAGCCGAGATCAGCAAGCGCAGTGACTACACTCCATTTTTGGAAGCTCGAGTCCCCTTTAACGGCCTCTTCAGCGGCGCCGACGGATACAAGTCCAAGGAGGAGGCCGACAGGTTTGGGGGGCAGGCCGATGAACCGTATGACCCCAACTACCACGGGGTAGGGGACAATCTACAAAACATCAACGCTACGACCTTGTTGATGAACACCAAGGCATTGGCACACGCAGTCGGTGTCTATGGAAATAGTTCCGACGTAAAACCTCGACGTGGTGATGGGAGCCGATATGCCGGATCAATAAAGCACGCCTGTTTCATGAGTCTGGCGTCGATTATTTGGCTGCTTTCAAATACTCCTTAGGTCAGCCTTTTGGACTTCTTGCACCGACGTCTAGTTCCTCGGAATGGGCGTCCAAAGGGACATCGGCGAAGATAATAGGATTAACTAGAGACCACTCTACCATCCCTTCTCAACCAGTTTACATACCTTTCATACACATTCTTAATAGAACTTGATATCTATCTTGAGCTCAAAAAGAGAGCGGAGAACTGTTACTTGTGCAATCCTCTATGAGTATAGGTACCTTAGGTAGGTAGGTATGCTTTAACTCTATATGTAAAGTTGGCTTATGGAAATAACCCCAGCGTGGTAAGCTCATAGGTATATGCCTACCTAGGAGGTAGGTACCCAAGGTAGGCAGACAATTTCCTCAGCTTCTTTCCACCTCCCAATGGCCTACATAGAGTTGCGCCTCTTCCAAGCCGCATCGGCGTCGGGATGGATCTGGGGCACCGGGATGTCGCGGCGCAGCTCCTTGTTCCGCTTCCAGTCGGTGCCGAACCGGGCGTCGCGGTCGGCGACGGCGGTGTCGAAATCGATCTGGCCGTCGGCGATGAAGCTGGTCATGAGCTGGGGCGGGCCGATGGGCAAGGGGTCGCCACGGTCCGTCTGCCAAAGGTGGTAGACCTTGCCGTAGAGGCCGACGACGTGCTCCATCTCGCGCGTCTCGGCCGTCTCCCACGCGGTCCGCAGCCCCGGCGCCGACGGCCCGCCCGGCAGCGTCAGCATCCCCGACTTGACCTCGTACACGTGCGAGTGCCACAGCCGCCGCTCCTCCGGCTCCAGCCCCGCGTACAGCCGCTCCGTGATCATGTACTCGACCCCGATCAGCCGCGCGTCCTTGCCCGGGCCGTCGTACAGGATACACTGTCGGACGTCTGGGGAGATGTTGGTGAGTATCGATACGTTGAAGAAAGTGATTCAGTATATCTATCTACCTTCGCTAAGATGAGCGCAGTAGTGGTTCGCCTCCACGAAGCGGCCCGGCTCGTCGGCGTACGTGTGGAAGGCGTTCAGGTGGGCGCACAGCTGCTTGGTCGGGTTGAACTCTTGTACCATGGACGCGCCTGTCTCAAGGACTTTGTCCTCGGTTGAGACTGGCCCGCCCGGGACGTCTGAAGGTGTCGAGTGACATGCCATGGTGTAGATGCTAGCTCCGTAACAGATTCTTAAAACTTTTAAGATGGTCTCAAAATTGCCTGCTGAAGATATCTAGACGAGTGTAGGGATCAAATTTCAGTTCTTCACCTACCCGCACACTAGATATATATACACATTGAGTCACACTCATTCTCGTACATCTTGAACGCTTTGCTTGTTCGATACTCGATGAAATGTGACAATACTGATGTCATGACTCCGTCGTCCCCAACCAGACTATGCACTCGTCTACAGTATCCGTCGAGATCGTGAGACTTGCCGCCCCGACAGCCATTTTGCTATGCTATAACGGCTCACAGCTAGGCGCCGAAGAGGGCAGTAAAGGGCGGGAACGGCGGGATTCTCGTGGGAATAGGTCGGCTCAAGATTAGGTGTCAAAGAGGGTAATAAAGTGCGGCGTCCTCGAGTTGATAGCTGACAATTGCCTCTAATTACCTCTAAGATAATCACGTGTTACCCTTGGCATAAGCTGTCGGGGTGCAACCGTAAACCCTGTAGACCCCGACCCCACGGGCCTGGCCATAGCGTCATTCGGGCACCTTAGCCTTTCATCTTTAGAGCCGTTACAGCACTCTATACCAACACCAACACTACCAGCACGACGACGACCGGCTCATCATCAGTTCCGAGCCCAATCGTATACCTTGCCATACGATGTAGACGCAGTCACATCTGTTCATGCAGATAATACGCTGACGCCACTCAAGCATAGCGATACTCTGACCTGTCGGGGTCCCGACCAATCGCCATGGCGGCATCGCGCCGCGGACAGCCCGAGCTGCAAGTTCGCCTCCCTTCCAACCCGAACCTCGCGACAGCCGTACCGGACCTCCCTCCCATATCCGCACTGTTCCTCATCAACTTCGACGTCAAGGCCGGCTACACCATCTCCTGGAAGGCTGCCAAGCCCGGCGTCGAGCTCGAGGGCGTCGTCGAGTACAAGTCGCTGCCCTCGGGCCTTCATACCGTCTCCGAAGACCTGATATACTTTGTCCATGACGGCTTTGCGGGCCTCAGCGCTTTCGTCAATGCCCCCGTCCAGGATACCGAGTCGCGCAACGCGCGGATGCTAGCTGTCGGCGTCCTAGTCCCGCTAAGTTACGGACGGCTGGGCAGGGCGTGGAAGCATGCCGAGGGCTTGAAGCCCATAGCTTCGGCCCTTGCCAAGAACGGCAAGGATATGAGCATGTTGCAGGTATACTGGAAAAAGTTTCAGGAGCAAGATGAGGCCGACAAAGTAGAGGACTCGGCCATTGACACGCCCTCAGTTGGTCTCCAGACGCCTATTGTCCCAGTCAGGGGCCACGTCAGGAACCGTTCGGCCTCGGACGGAGCAGCTCTATTGCCACCCGGCCACAGATTATCTCCATTCCATCCGGCATGGAGCTTGACCAAACTACTAGATACATTTGGGCCTCTCATATTTCCTATACAGCGTGCTGCGTTGCTGCGAAAGCGTATTCTAGTCTCATGTCACGCGCCCGTACAAGAAGCTTGCAACTTTGGTCAGTCCTCGACTTCTCCTGTATTTTCAAAACGGAATTCCTTGCTAACGGTTGACAGTCTATGATATATCCGTTCTCTCTAATATACCCCAACCGACATTCGACATTTTATCGCCCAGCTCTCCCACTCATCGCTTACGACCCCTATTCTCTATTGGTGTCCACGACATCCCCTTCCTCGTTGAAGACGCCAATGCTAAACGGGACGGCGGCGAGCATTCGGGAAGCGAGCAAGAGGCCGGCACGGGCTGGATAGCATGCACTACCGACAGCATTCTCGCTAAGAAGGACACGTTGTGGGATATGCTGATCACCATGCCAGCACCCCACTCCGCGAGAGCCCAGCAGCATGCCTGGCCGAAGCTGGAATCGCCGCAGGGCGTGCCCGTCAAAGCAACGCAGCGGGACCTGCGTCGCTTCCGCTCCCTGCAGGCCGGCCTAGCCCGCCTACAAGCCAGCCCAAACGCGTCGCCCGTGACGCCGCGGACGCCGCGAACGGCAACGGCCCAGGACACCAACGACCCCTTCCTGAACGAGGCGAAGGAGAGGGAAGTCGTCGAGCCCCTCAGCTGGACGGCGCTGGCGTACAACGGCTTCATGTGGTGGGCCTCGGCCGGCGAGCAGGCGCGTTCGGAGCAGGCCGAGGAGTCGGCCCGCGACGCCGACCTCCTCGCCGACCTGTCGTCGTCGTCCGCGGTGCGCATGGAGGTCCCACGCTCCGCCGACCTATCCACCTCGATCGCCTCGCTCACCCCGCGCCACGCCTCCGCTACCACCGCGACGGGTCTTCCGTCGACCGGCCCGCTCGAACCCGACGAGGCCCGCGTCGAGCTCGCCATCATCGCCTACTTCCACCGCCTCACTACGCAACTCCTGACGACGCTGGCCGACGTCGTCGAGAGCCCCGGCGGTGGCGGGAGCGGCGATACGGAGGAAGACGAAGATGATGACGAGGGGAGCGACTCCGAGGGCCGCAATGCCCTGCTCCCGAGCGACTCTGGCGATGACGACGACAACGAGGACCTAGACGGCCGCGGTATCCGCGTCCGCAGCGAGGCCGTCTCGCACATGGGGCTCGACGTCTGGAGCGCGTCGGACGCGCGGTTCGTCGCGGACGTCGCGGCCGCGTACTTTGGCCGCCGCGCCTACGTCGAGGGCAAGGGCGTCGAGCTCTGCGGCGTTAAGGTCTGCTGACGGAAGCCTGTTGCAAAGGGAGGAAGGAAAAGGGGATGGCTGCGGAGCCGCGGAGACCGGTCAGGTGTAAGATTATTCATACCCACCTCAGTAGCAGGCAAGATAAGGGGTAGAAACAGAGGTCATTTTCGGTGAGGGGTGGCGGCTGTGGAGCGGGGCTTGAATTGGAAGGCCTCGCGGTTATGTATGTGTATACCAATACTTCGTATAAAGGCGAGGAAGAGTGGAGGTTATGAGAGAGACGCACAAAAGAGTGAGAGAGACAGATGTACAAAAACACTTTGAGGACACTACAGCTCGCAATTCCAGGCAAATTATTGTTACTTGGCTCGCAAACATGATCAGAGGAGATTCAGGGGGCTGGGACAACGAATATGGGATTCTGATATACAATACGAAAGAAATATTGAAGAGATATTAAGAACAAGCCCCTTTCTTCCCTATATATATCTCCCAGCAACATAGAGACCAATGTAGAGCACATATTGCTCGAGGCTGACAAGATAAGAGGTAGAAATCTTGGAAATAAGTGACGACCTTTGGTATCTTACCTTCTGCCTCTGTTCTTGATCCGAAAGGTGGTATCTACATAAACATCGACACCGCAATTAACAATACAAGACAAGACAGATATAGGTAAGAGTGGTATAGTATAAACATCGTGATTAGTCTCTTTCTCCTTCAACATCTACGCGACATGAAGGGGCCCTTTCTCAGCTACGGTATTTATATGTATACCTTGTTCTCTCTGCTTTGGCCTCTCCTATAGGCACATAATTCCAGTCTTCCTTCCCAACGCCGCGACGCCGATCCTATGCTTGCTTCTGCTGCCAAAAAAAATCGCGTGACGCGTTTTTTTACTTTGCTTCCGGCAGGAGGACTCTCTAAACTAGTACACGCATCATAACACAATAATAATGTGGCGAGGAAGCTTGAGCATTCCCTCGAGTTGGTTTTTGTTTTTTCACGACTCCGGCTCGGTATCGGTGTTGGTCTCGCTTGTAGAATCTTCCTCCTCCTCGGTGGCGCTCTCGTCGTCCGAGTCCTCGTCTTTCCGCTTCTTCGGCTTGGTAGTGCCGGCGACGCTGCCGCCCTTGAGTGCACTCATCTGGCCAGCAAGTGAATCTACATATCGTCAGTAAAGAATGTACTTGATTTATACGAGAAAAAGGGGGCATAGCTTACCTTCTTCGGGCTCACTAATCTCGTCCTCGGCAGCCATCGCTGCCGCCTTGCTAGCATCCTCGACATTAAGGGTCACTTCCATCTTGGTGTCGAAGCCAACATAGCTGTCGCATACGACGTGTAAGACGAATGTGTAAGTACCGGCTTGCGGTGGGGCGGCAAACTGGGCCCTTAGGGTTTGCATGTTATATGTTGGCTTCCCGTCTTCTGTAAATATGGGCTGGTCAAATGCGGTAAAGGTGAAAGGAGGCACGGCCATCTTTCCCTGCTTGCTGTCCGAGAGGAAGGCATGCCAGCGCGGGGAGTGGTCGCGAGAGTAGTAAGGCGCGAAGGTTAGCGGCGGTGGTACAGGTTTGTTGTCTTCCTTAACGAGCTTCCCGTTCGCATCCTTAACCGTCTTCTTTCGGCCCATCAGCGCATCAAGATCATCTTCGGCTGGATCAACATCCTCCAGGTCGAGTTCATTAATATCCGGAACGCTCTCGCTCCCGGGAGGGATGAATCGACCTTTGACAATCAGAGTAACCAGCGACGACGGAATGATGAAACGCTCGCCAGTGACCTTGAAGAATGCTTTTGCAACTCTGAGGTAAGGGAGCTGTTGTGCGACGGTAACTGCTGTCTTGTATTGTTCTTCACTTAGGAGACCGTTTCCAACAGCAGCGCTTCGGCGTTCTGAGTCGGGTAGATCCATGAACTCCTGGACGGTTAGATGTGTCTTAGAATCACCCTCGACGGCCTTTACCACGGCGGGAGAGAAGTAGGGAATCTGAAAGAGCGGAGACGCCTTGGGTGGTACGGCTTGGACGAGTCTTTGGCTCGTGTAATAGGAAGCTAGGATAGGTCCGATATTTCCGTAGGCAAGCGAAATAGCCCTGAAGGAGCCGCAGAGACTTTGAGCAATAGGTGCGACCAGATACTTGGCGCTATTCAAGGCCTGTTCGTCGAGCTCTACGCGGCCGAGGTAGGCCCAGAGTAGAGCCAAAACCTTTCTCCTCACGCCGCTTTCAAGGTCTTCGAGCTTCTCCTTGTCCTTGACCAATAAGCCACCGGCGAAGGGCGAAATCTTGCCTTCAGCTAATATCCTCGATTCGATTTTTGAGAGACCAGACTCTGCCTTATCCCCCTTTAGCGGCGTATGGAATTCCTTTCCAGCGCTCAGGGCAGTCACAAGGTCTCCCTCATCAATGGACTCGGAGTAATCCCCGAACAGGTTGTTGGCGCTTTCGATGAGTACACCCTCCTTGGTGATGCGCTGAGTGCCATACCACCACGAGCCGACGTAGTACGGTAGCAAGACCCCTAAAAGCAGGGCGTAGACAAGCACCACGTACTTTCCGTTGCCATCCGATATGATAAACTTGGGTAGAGCAATGCCTATGCTGAAGCTTTGCTTGCCGTCGGGGTGTCCATATTGAATGTAGTTCTGGCGAACCTCCTCGTCCGTGAGGGTTTGATACGCCTTTGTGAGCTCGACCCATTTGTCGTTGAGCGACTCGATGGTCTCGTTCTTAGCTGGATCCGGCTTGGCCTTGTCGGGGTGGTACAGGAGACCAAGCTTCCTGTAGTGAGACTTGATCTGCTTCTCGGTCGAAGACTACAATAGAATGTGTCAGAATGCGATACAACCTTGGAAGCGGTGCAGGACTGGAGGCGGAGGGGAACGTACTTCGGAAACACCTAGAATGTCATAGGGGTTCCAGATCTTGTTTACGGTGCGTTGGGTAGTGACGATTAGGTAGAGCATGCCGGCCATGACGGCCCATCCCAGCACGACGGCGATTGCGCGCTTGATCCTGCGTTGCTTTCGCTTCTGCGCCGCGCGCTGCGCTTCTATGAGGTCGGCATGCTGAGGCTTGTAGGAGGTCTTCAGACGGGGTGCGACAGCTGCGGCGTCGTCACTCGGGGCGAGGAGACTGTATGTGAGCGGAAGGGTGACGATGGTGGTCAGGGTGAAGATGAAGAAGGGGTAGAATTGGCCCTGCTCATCGTAGGAGTAGTCCGAACTCATGGCGCAGGCGAGCCCTGTGGCAGGGACTTGGTACTAGAGATCGAAAGAAAAGCCAGAGTAGAATGATCTTGCTATTACTTGGGTGTTGTTAGCTACGGAAG
Organism: Hypoxylon sp. FL1284; assembly: GCA_022432365.1. Lineage (NCBI taxonomy): Eukaryota > Fungi > Ascomycota > Sordariomycetes > Xylariales > Hypoxylaceae > Hypoxylon > Hypoxylon sp. FL1284. The sequence continues at coordinate 1,964,960 of JAJJXE010000002.1, forward strand.
GGTGATGTTGGGCGAGATTATTTTCGAGAAATGAACGGCTGTCTTGCTTCCTTTTGGCCCTTTGGGACAGCTTGTCTCTTAAGGTTGAATCGTGGCCTTCTAAATTTCGAGTGGCCAGGTACGTACCGCTTAGCTGTACTTATCGATAAGGGAGTATGTAATCCGTAGCCAAATGCAAACTGTACACATTACATGGTATCTAGTGCATTATGTAATCCGTATATCTCTTAAAGCAATGCTATGCAGTTGTGCAGCACAGAAGAACTCACTCCCTCACTGATCCAACGCATGAGAACTACGCGGCCTCGACTAATATCTAGGCTATGAAAGAAGCAGGTCTAGTTTCCTAGGCTCGCTCATATATCCTCTCTTCGTCTTCTTCATCGTCATCGCCATCTACTCTCACCCACTTTCCGCTCCTCTTTGTGTGTCTGACAAGCTCGATCTGGTCAATAACGCTGATTCCCGGCTGCACATCGCGCAAATACCCCCTAGAGGCCGAAACCTGAACATTGGCTCGGATATTCCTACCGTAGAGATCATTCCTCATGGCGTCTCTGGCGAGGCCTTCGGAGTGCCCGCGCGAATCATCACGCGAGCGAGAGAACATACGCCGATACAAAGGGCGGTAGGTCGGTACTGATACAGCCAGTATCCCAACAGTGAGCTCGATGAGGTTGATTATGAGACAGGGAGCAGCATCCCCTTAGGGTATGTAAATTAGAGAGGCAGGCAACGATTGGACAGGAATAAGTTAACTTACATGGTCCGTCAACTGCGCTGACTTTAAGAGAATAGAAGAGCCTTATGAAACTAACAACGCACGCACTATTCAATAGTATACATGGTTAAAATGCACGAAGTGACAGACGTATGGAAGGGTCGATATACCTGCTCGCTATGGCGAATGTATTTAGGACGAGCCATTTCTTCTGCTTGGCTATATGTAATTTCCACACAAGCGGAATAACCATGACGACGAGAAAGATGTCCGTGGCGACGTTTGTGATACCGGAAATAAGATTCTGTAAGCCGTAATCGATGCAGAGGCCCCCTAACTCAGGCATCCAGCCGTAAGGTATAGGGGTGCACTGGAAGATGGTAACGAAGGCTGCAGAAATGGCCCATCCGGCTAGGAACGCAGCGACGCCCCAAATCAAGTAGTGAAACCAACGTATAGGGCAAATGAGGTAATATAGACTCAGTAGGCTGGACTTGATACAAGCAACGGCGAGTACGTATCCTACGGCGCCGATAATGGACACCTATAGCATATCAGACAAACTGTATCTACATAGTAAAGACTGAGCAAGGACGTAGGCAAGGGGTATCAGCTCACAATATGGATCATGCGTATGTCGGTGGCAAATAATATGTGTCGCCCTAACCCATACCTTGTCCCAAGCGCCCGGCTGGAGCTCACCACGATTAGCAAGAGCCAGGCAATTATAATGAACCAGTCACTCAGATCGAGACTGAGGCGGCCGAGCATTATCCATCGCGAAACGAAGCGTATCCCTAGTATGATGACAGAGAGAAAAACACAGACTGAGACAGTGGCGATGATATTAGGAACCCAGCTGTCGTTGGCGTGTGCCTCGAAATACGCTATTTGCTCGTTGGTAAGCTGCCCAGGCATTGTATCGCAAGGCCTTGCATCTGGCAAAGGTAGTAAGTAGTAAGCGATGAAAGTAGGTAGATATATCAGTACTCGTCTTCGGCGGGCATCCGTCTTTAGATAAATCCAGAATCACGTCCATTACCTCCTGTCCAGGTTGTTGCAAGGCTTCCTGCGAGTGGCTCAGCTATGCTTCTGACCACATCATACTCAAGACGCCATAGAACAGCCTTGCAGCACACCGATGCAAGTTCCTAGGAGGCTTGTTCGTATATGCTTACTAGTAGTAGTCTTTCGTGGAACGCCCGATACTTCCTATAATGGCGGATAAGCCTTGAAAGGCGGCGCTACCTCACCTTCGTGTGGGTAAGCCACTGATGGAGTAGGTTGCTCAGATGAATCTAGATACCTAGAAGGTTGCCCAATGATGAAGCATGGCCGTGTCTGAATCACTTTTGAGCTGAGAGTCGCTATACGACATGGAGGGTCTGCTCGATACCTATACTTACCCTCGCAAGACATTCCCATCTGTATATATTAACTACAGCCTAGTTCTGCTGATTTACGACGACCTTGTACGCTACTCTGAGCTGCTTAAACGTGGCTTGTCATCCGAGTTTCAGCCAACTACACACAAGAGAGCTATAGTACTTGGTATGTATCCCGCCTGTGCTCCGGAACTCCGAACCGTCCTGGCAAGACACACTGATTCTCTATTCCTAGGAGTTTTACCCAACTGCTTCAACTTCCCATAGCATTGGTAACTAGGGAAGGCTCATTTGAAGACGTTACTAAGAACATGATTTAGATTACATGGTGGTAACAATGCCAGCTCCAGATCCGAGAAAGGGGCCAGGGCTGGTATAACTGGAAGCCATGATACTGTTATAGAGCTATGTCGAGACCGTAACTCGACTATACCTATTGACCTTTAACCAAAATCGAGTGAAGGTGAAAACAAGTAGACCAGATGACAGGTAGGTACTTCCAGATACATCCATAAATTCCGAGGGATACAAGAATGAGAACAGAGAGTTTCCTCAAGAGAAAGCTACTACGAAGCCAATCAAGGAACAAACCTAGCCTGGCAAGTTAGCCACTAAGCCTCGCACCACATGCATGCCCACCCAGTCGCCCATAGCCGTACTATTATCCTTCCCCTTATCGGCGTCTACTTTAGTTTCATCCACGACAACACCGATGAGCGCCAGATCGCGTGGCGCAAAGGCGAAGTGCATAGCGTGGAACGCCGCGCCGGCCAGGTACCAAGCCGCGGCAGCTCCCTGCGTGCCCGCCGCGGCGAGGGCGTCCGAGCTGGAAAGAGCGAGGCCGCCGTCCCGCAGGGCGAGGTTAACGACTGCCGTGCCGATGCTCAGCGAGTATAGCGTCACGGTCAGAGCACTGCTGTACAGGCCGAACGACTTTACATGTGCGCGCAGGAGGCGATTGGCTTGCGGCCGCAAGCCGGTCTGCGGGGAGCCGAAGGGCCGGAAGTACATCTCCTCGCAGATCGCCATTGTGAGCGACGAGGTTGAGGAGAGCAGAGGTGATGCGCGGAGGAGGATGAGACCGGATAAGGCCATTGCGAGTGTGAGATGAGTATGTGTGAAAGGCAGTGAGGCGTAATGATATGCTACCAAGTCTTCTCGAAGCTCTCTTCGGTCGAGGACGTACCAGCAAAGCTTTTCGCCCCCAAGTTAGAACGTATCCTAGTTTACCAGGTAGGTAATAAGCAAGAGGCCAGTCAGGTACCACATGTCAGAAGACAAGAGCAATCAATACCCTTGCTTTCTAGATCTCTCTAAAGCAGTGTAGCTACCGTGTCTTCGGCAATTTACATTTATAGTAACGTTCATCAAGATTTCGACTAGCTTCACATCGCAAAAAATTATATTGATACCTGCGAGATGTTGACCCCTTGATGAATCCTCTTGATAAGCTTTCGGTACTGAGGCACGTTTCATTGTGTCAGCTCTAAACCTCGGCTCAGTGTGTTGAGGTAATATTCACAACCTTACTACTGTCTAGATGGACAATCTTATACACGATCTGCAGTGATGCTCCCGAAGTATCGATCAATGCCTGGCCGGCTCAGATACCAGTCTTGCCTGGCATGTGCCGACACAGCTCTACCATTACTCGGCCTTAGTGTCTCTTAAATACCAACCTAAAACACCATGCTCCATGTCCATTCCCATAGTAGTACACTTGATATTCAGGACCCAACAAATGGTATCAGTGTCCCTACTCTTCTCTTATAATTAATATAGTCATCCCCAAAGAATCGGACGAGCAGCGCTTCTTCGTGCCGGACTCTCCCCGAGAAGAACTGCCATAGGACAATAGTGTAGGCTATAAAGCAGAAGGGGTTTCCCAGCACCATCTGGGTCCCTATCCCCCAGTAGAAGAAGCCAAAGTACGCGGGGTGTCGCATAAGCGAATACAGGCCGGTCGTGACTAGATTATGAGAGTCCTTCTTGCGATGCTGGACCGTGTGGTTGAAAGACTGGCCGGCCTGGATCATGGCCGCACTGCGAGCGAACTGCCCCGAAAACACCATGAGGAAGCCTAGCAGCAAGATTATATGACCACTATATAGGGGCGCCCATGATCGATTCGGGAATAGAACCTTGGTAAGGAGGCATTCGAGCGATGCGGCCATATGCGCAATCGCGTACGCGGGCCAGTTTGCTGTGAGGAGAAACGAGCCGATATGCGCGACGGGCGTGTTGTGCTTGGCCGTAGTCCAAAACTCGAGGAAGTGGAAGGTCGACAGAGTGCCGATGAAGAAGGGCAGGCGCCATAGCGGAGACGAGGTATAGGCCAGCGTCAGGGCCACAGCGACTACGGACAGGGCGAGCGCTATTCCGAGGCAGAAGGAACGGATCGCGATCCCTTCGAGGGACTTCGGCTGGCCCGGCAGGTAGGCCTTGTCGGGAACGGCCTGGGCGCTTTGCGCGATGGGACTGAGGAGAGGAAGCAGGTTGTCAGCACTTCTGTCGCTGGGGCCGGTGTTGATGGAAGCCAGCTTTGCTAGGGAACGGCGGCGGCTGTTGAAGCCTGTCGCCCACGATACATCATCGTCGCGCTGCTCATAAAGAGGAGTCAGCCCGGCGAGGCTGGGCGTGGTGGGTGTTGGCGCCGGTGTAGGGGTGGGTGCCGACGACGTTGACGGCAACTCAGCAGTCCACATGTTGCCCGACTGTACTTTGAGTCCAAGCAGCAACACTGGTGAGAGGCTTTGCCAAGATGTAGGCGACCAACTCAGGAAGACGTCGGGGCGCTGAGTAACGAGTGAAACTGTGAAAGCGAGCTTACCTATCCGGCGGCGACTCCATTGTGCCTCTCTAGAGTCCTTTCTTGTATGTCTAGTGCCTATTCTTTTTGACATCAGGGACAAAGGCCAAATGATCGGGTAGCCCAGTCCATGATTCACGGAGGAGTGATGTTCAACAGGCGAGGCTGTCTTTTGTTTTGTTTCGCAGCTGACAGCCAATACGCCTGATCGGCTCTTGGAATAATTTGGCGGTGTTGGCTGGCAGTAAATACAGTTCTCCACATTGTGAACGGAAATGGAATAGGCGCTTTAGGTACCCTTGTGGGTACCTCTATCATTGTACCTTCATGTTTCTTAAGGGTACGTAGACGAAGAGGCAGTTAGAACTCTCGTGTTTATCATGATATAATTTTATATTCAAATATTAGTGGGAGTATCGGTGAATATTCTCTATGTTCCTCTCTTCACTCATGTAAAATACAAGGTCCTAAACAACCAGGTTAAGAGACATTCGCCTGCTAAGAGTCCCTTAACTCGGCTAGGGTAGCATCATTACTTCTACCAGTTGCTCTGGCAGGATGATCATCCAGGATGATGAATGAGTATAGACCTCGTTTTGAATAACCTATAACTTGCTATCAGTCTTCTGACCTTATAGCTACCTGTCCCGCGCAGTTAAGAATCAATGTGGTACATACTGTTTAAATCGATGTTTAGCTCGCCATCATTGCCCAATCCCCAAGACTACGGCGTATGGTAGCTAGCAGGCGTGCTTCTTCCATGGTGTTGTATCGGTACCATGCTGAGACGTGCTGCAAGTTTAGTCACCTATAGATATTCTTTGTCTGGTCTTTCTAAACTGCCAGGGCAATGTACTTTTATAGACCTCCCTGCATCGTGAAGGATGAGACGATCAAGACGATGACATTTATCCATCCCCATATAAATGGTATCCACGTCGGCATCTGGTAGCAACCGGAAATGTAAACAGCACCGAGTCTAAAGTGAGTGCGATATTAGGCACAAGTCCAAGAAGGGATCGAACAGACTACTTACACTAGGCCGACGATACTCCCGGTAAACAGAGCCTCAGCTCCCGCGACCACGGCGTAGACGATGGGAACTATCCACAAGTACTTCCATCCTGACCTCGGCTTCCCGATCTGCATAGACAAGGCGATTCCCGTGCTGCCCAGGTGGAACAAAGCGAAGAGGATCAAGGTCCAGAGTAATGTGAAGCGCCATGAGTCCCGGACGGTGTATAGAGCGTGGTATTTATCTTGCGGAGGCCAACGGAGAGATGGAAACGGCGGAGTTTGATAGTCGTCGGGAGGGTAGTTGGGACAATCGCGTCTGCGTGTTCAGATTAGCTACCCGTATATACACAGCTTTACGGAATCCATGGGGAATGGCTGTAACTGACGGTGTAGTGGCCATCTGGCCCTTGGCTGTCCGGAGACAACAGCTGTCTGCTACTCTAGAATAGCAAAAACATTGGCTATTCACATGCTGCAATTGAGGTGATGTGAGTTGACGGTGGAGCTTTGGAGCTTGGAAAGCTGAGAAGACAAGGGTCTTGTACCGGCATCACGGGAATGCACACACTAAAAATACAGGAGGCTCAGGGGACGTAGGTACTGTGAGCCTCCCCTGCCAACCTGCGTCACAGTGCAGGGGTTTATCTGGGCTGCTACGAACTTGGGTCGTGCCTCGGCTAGCGATGATTTGTTACCTGCAGCTGAACGCGACAAACTTCAATCGCCTCTCACCTTACAAAGCAGACTCGCACAACTCAGAACAAGCAACAATGTAAGAGGAACCAGTTAAAAGAAGACAAGCTCGATACCGATCCCTATAATGCCGCCCGGTCGATTATTGACGACGGCCCTCCGGGCCTACCAGAACGCCCCCAACCCGGCCGAGACGGACAAGGTCCTCGGCACGACCACGACGCTCCTCACCAGCCTCAACAACCCCCTCAACTTATCACTACTCACTTCCCACTTCCTTACGGCACGCGCGATATGGCAATTCCCGGACGGCCTGCGCACCTGCTTGCGGGTAATAAGCATATATAATACCGCCGCCATCTACGTACACAAGAACGAGCTGGAGAATGCAAGCCTCCCGAGAGGACGACCGCCGGTGGGAAGTGGCGTTCGGAGCGATGAATGGGCACGCGCCATCGCAAAGGGGGCGGATGAGAGGTCGAGCAGGTGGCAACACGCCCTGGTGTTGACGGGTATCTTGATGGGCATGGAGGCCGACAACCGGCAAGCGTTATCCCGCAGCTTGCGATCGACGCTAGAGCAAGCTGTCGTCACAGCCGCGAATCTGTCGCTACAGGACCCCCTACAGACCGGGCCATTGGGTCGAGGTGCTGTTGTGCTAGCCTTGACCTACGCGTTCCCCCTCCTGTCGTACCCGGCCAGGCAGCTGATCCATGCGGACGCTCTCCTGCCGGCTCTCGTCGAGACGATGCTCGGGGACGAGGGTTTCCAGCACGGCGACTTCATCGTGCCGATAGCAGGAGATATACCCCCGGGACAGACGGTATTATGGCGTGCCAACTCGCCGTCCGCAGTCAGGCTACAACAACTCGAGTCTCGGCCCTTGGCACAGAACATGGGTCCTCTATCACGGCTTGCATCATTTACCGTTCAACATGTCTCAGACTCAAACGCTGTCCTGCACGCCCACGAGCAGCTCTTCGGTTTCACAGCAGGACTTCTAGATAAATGGTCGCGTTGCCCCCTCTCGGCCATCGATCTATTCGTCGAGGCCGCAGCCCTCTCCCCCGAAACCTCGCAGGGCCCCCATCCGATGCTATGGCAGCTCCTGAAGAAGATCCTCTACACTGTCGTCGCGACGCTACAGCCCATCGTCGCGCGCTCACTGCTCGACCCAGCCATGCGGAACAGCGCCGTCGCCCCGTCCATCGCGGCCAAGACCCTGCACAGCCTGCGCAACCTATCCTTCGTGTCGACGCGGCAGGGCGCGAGCGCCTTCCAGGTCTACACGTTTACCTACCTGACCTCGCTCGACGTCATCACGCGGCACCCGGACGCCTGCGTCGCCTTCCTGCAATCGACGCAGCCGCCGCCTGCGGCGGCCGGCGGCCCCGCCCCGCCGTCCCCCGTCGTCCAGGCCGCCGCGCTCTTCTACCTCAACACGGCCGAGCACCTGCCGCTGGCGCTGCCGACGGACGCGTGCGAGGCGCTGGTCGTGGCCCCCGCCGCCGCGTACCTGTCGCCGACGTCGTGGCTCGCGGGCGCCGGCAACAGCTCGCGGTCCTCGTCGCTGACGCTCGAGCTCTTCGAGTCGGCGCACGCGGCCGTGCTCGCGGCCCTCTCGTGCCCGCAGCACGGCGCCGTGGCAGCGGCGGCGGTCCCCTTCTACGTCGACGCCCTGCTCGCCTCCTTCCCCGCCCGCATCTCCCCGCGCCAGTTCCGCCTCGCCTTCCGCGCCGTCGTCCAGATCGCCACCCCGCCCTACCCCCTCGCCGCCGCGCACCCCGACCTCGCCGAGACCCTGCTCGAGATGGTCCGCTTCCGCGCCCTCGACCCCGCGGCCGGCACCGCCCCGCTGCCCCCGCCCGCCGGCACCGCGTCGTCGCAGCAAGGGCAACAGCCCGTCGTCTCCGAGCAGACGGCTCTTGTCCTCGCCCTCCTCGACGCCCTGCCGTACCTCGCGCCCCAGGCCCTCGACGAGTGGCTCGCCCGCGCTTCCGACGCCGTCCATGCCGTTCGCGACCCGGCTATGCGCGACGTCGCTCGCGCCCGCCTCTGGGACGTGCTCGCCGGCGCTGAGATGGACGTTGATCGCGCCGCCCGCGCCGTCGCCTGGTGGGGCGGCGCTGCCGCCGGTCGCAACATGGTTCCCCGAGACGACAGCGACTCGAGCTTCCTCATGAGCGGCGCGCTGCCGCCGCCGCCGCAGGGAGAGGGGGAGCAGGTTGGTAGCAAACTGTGAGGACTGGCGGGAGATATCGAAAGCCCAGAGTATAGCGTTTTCTCCTGGTCGTCCTCATTTTTATTTGTTTATTTTGCATGCTTAGGAGCTAGGTCAGGTAGTTTGAATACCCCCCCCCCCCCCCCCCCAAATAGGTTAGCCAGACGGAGAAGACGCTTAGCCGAGTCCTGCGGCTACTAGATATATATGTAGATGCTAGGAAGTCCATTATCATGGTCCATAGGTACAAAAAATGGAATTGTGCCATATTCAAGTCGTGTTATTCTATAAAGTTGACGTGTCGACACTAGTCTTTCGAATCGCATTTATTTTCCCCTGCTGTCCTTGCTCCTTGCTAGAGGAGGGGGAGAGGAAGCTCTACCCCTTTAAAGCGCCACGCTGCAAGCCTGCTACTAAAAGGCGTTGGCTGTACACATGCGATAATTGTACAGATTGAAACACTTACTTTTTCTGACAGTTGTCGTCGCTAGCATCCCTTTTCCATGTATCCGTACAACGAAACAATGCTCACCGGGACTCCGAAGCCCATGATGCCAACATATGCCACTTTTTAACCTGTATCCGATCCAGAGCCATACAAAAACTAGGAGGGTGTAAGAAAAACCGAGCATAGGAACATCAGTTAAGAAATAATCGTAAACCTTCGCAGGCACTATCGCCCTTCCCCCGCGAGAATACGAGGATGGGTAGAGGATGATCAATGCGCGTGCGCCGTAAACGCGTTGCTGACTCCAAGCAGCGTCATGCCTAAGAATGCGAATAGGATGCTCAAGTTCTTATTGTGGTTCAGACTCAGACTCTCGACAAACAGCTGGATGGCTACGCTGGTCGTGATTCCCGCGGTGATGCCGAACAGACAGCCGTACGCTACGGCGTCCGGGGTCATGTTGGTTCCTTGGGCGAGCTTAAACCACAGTACGGCGATACCGGCGCCTAGCGGCTGGCTCAAACCGCCTAATAGCGAGGACCATAGCATCGCCTTAGCCCTGTTGTGGAGGGCCATGTATAAGGGGAGGGCGAGAGCGAAACCCTCGGAGATATTGTGCACAAAGAGTGCCAGGAAGACGTTGAAACCGAGTGACGGGTTTGCGTGATTAGTAGCGTAGGTGATAAAGCCCTCGGGGAATTTATGCAATGCGATGGCAACAGAGGTTTGAAGACCGATAGACAGGAATGCATTCTCGGCGACATGGTGATGATGCTGAGCTTCGACATCAGACACTTCAGACTCGCAAGCCTCCTCGTATTCGCAAGGTACATCGTGTAAATGGGTGCGGCTCATCCGTGATGTAGGGCTTACTGCTGACGAGTCGTCGTGGTCGTGGTCATGGTCATGGCCGTGATCACGGTCGTGGTCACCATTACGCTCCTCGTCCACAGTGCTAATACGCGCCTCGCCGCGCTCTGCGTTAGAAATATATGAAAGATTAGTCGGTACTCGGGATAGGGGACGGCTGGTAACGTGCTTGAAGCACTCTTGGCCGCAAGGGTCCGAATATCCGTAGCACGGGCCGGATTCGTCGCAGTTGGGCTTGGTATCTTTTACGAATGACATAACCCGCTTTCGCAGCATTGAGGGCCGCCTCTCTGTCGTCGCAGTCCGGCTGCGAGTGTTGCGCAGGGGAGAATGTAGGTTCGCATCAGCAGAGTTGACGGTGCCGGTTCTCCGGAGAGCCCGGGAGCGACGTGTCTCGTTGGAGATCTGGTTAGACAGCAGCGGCGTGTTCTCGTCGGTGTGCCCATTCTCGGCCTCATGGGTCTTATGAGTATTAAAATGTGTATGGATAGAATGCCTGGTCATGCTGCGCGTGTGGGAGGACGGCCTCCGGCTGAAGCCGTTTGCGTGGGCGTGGCTATGGCCGTCTGCGGCATGTTCGTCATGGCTGTGGTCGCAATCGACGACGTGCGAGGGCAGAAGTCGGTGGAATAATCTCGAGAGTATCTGGATGCCCACGAAACCACCGACAAAACAGGCCATCAATATGAGGACGGCTGTCTGGTCTGGAAATCCTCCTTTCTTGAGGTAGCTCTCGGACTCGGGCAACATGCTATACAAGGACATGAATAGCTAGAGGGCGCGACATTAGAAGCCGAATCCACCGGACCAGGAGAGGATGAAGAAATAAAGCTATAATGCTTACCATGACGCCGAAGCTGAGACTCAGGGAGCAGGCCAGAAAGGTATTGCTATCCTGTATTCGGAAGTTCTTCTTGCCGGGAAAGAGGCGCACAACTACGTCGACGCAGATGATTGCGGACCCTATCACGCAAGCTACGATAGACGACCCGTTAGTTCAAGTCTCACAGACGCACACATGTACCTTTCGAGGTTACCTACCAACGCCGCTCACCAGGGACATGATCCATCCCCTCGTGTCATTGTCGATCTTGGCGACCTCCATGGTGGGATTCGTTGACTGGGACTTTACAGCACTTGGTCGCCTTGTGCCTGCAGAAGCCCGTCGTCCCTCGAGCGATTCCAACAAAGAGGGGAGATGAGGCCGGATTTACCAAGCATGCAATTCTGAATTGGGGCAGCGTGTTTCGAAATGTTTTGGAGTTTCTTGCTGATCTCTGCACGTACGACGACGGGTTCAGACGCTTTCAGGCGGAACTGCTAACAAAGAGAAAAGGCTGAAGAGAAGTAGAAGCGGCACAAGACTTAGTAAAAAATGGAAGAATTGGAAACGACAGCGTCAATGACTTTGTGGTTTCAACGGAAAGAAAGGAAGGGTTTACGAATGTCGATCAGCAGAGACGACTTCCCGCCTGCCCCGTCTGCCTGTGTTGAATCAAAGAAGGGCAGAAGGGCAGAAGGGATAGAAGCTGTGTTACAGTATATAATAAGCGTGTCTGTGATTGGATGACCGGCCTATGATGCTATGCCAAGCGCCGCCAAGTTATGCACCCGCGGGTACCTTGATGGCCTCGACAGCCTAAAGCCAGCTAAAGCCTGAGTCTCTCAGGCGGTTTAGGGATCTCTTATGTACCTAGGTACCCGGGTGGTAACGAATAGATCCCCACGAGCTTGAATTCCGGGGCTCCCCACAGCCACCCAGATTCCCGACATGATTTTGGTCCTTGGCTGCTTGGTTTCAGACTCGGCAACACTGTCTTCTCACGTCTTGCGATGCTCCGAAAAGAAAGAGATATTGCTTGCAGCGTCTCGTTTCCCTTTCTTTCTCTATCAACAAGGTTTAAGTACCTAGGTACATACTAGGTTACGGTATATTGGGTACTTATCTACAGCTACATTCTCTTCTTCAGCCTTATACCGATGTTCGAAATCTCGGGAGTTATCAACATCCGGCGATCAAGATATACTAGGATCCCTCGCCGGGACATAGCATTGATAAGTGCTACTTCGATATACCTTTCGACAGAAGGCCCACCAAGCGCGGCCGAGTCGGAATACTGGTAGCTTACCGCCTATTTCCATGCCCATCTCCCCTCTTCCGTGAGTGACAAGAGATAGCCATGGTGGCTTGCCAAGTCATTGAATGGCGAGATTGGTATACCTGCAAGTCCGGGGCTGCAAAGAAGTAGACTGAAACAACTTAAGTTGACTCGCCCTGCCAGCCTGCATAGACCTCCGTGAGCCGGATGAGGACCTTGTAGGCTTAGAGAGGAAGCGGTGTGCGGCCACCCATCAAGAATAGCCACGGGCAAGTCCATCATCTTCGACACGGATTTTACTCGTAGCATTTTGCTCGTCTTTATAGTCTATAAAGTCTGAAGATTTTCTCGAGTATGAGCCCTGTCTCACTGGTGTCGAGGCCCTAATATCTATCATGTTCGTCAAAAAAAAAATTACTATGAGGCTTAGGTACTATATAGGATACAGACTGTCTTAATGTAATGCTTCTCACTCAGCTTTGAATTTCATTGTCTCTCTCCAGGTAGTTAGTTATACCTTATCTGCAGCGAACTGAGCCCAAAGGTGCCTCTCATCTATAGACACTAGTCACAAGTTGGAAGAGGTGAAACTTGGTGATACTGAGTTGACTCCGAGGCGTAGATGACTACTCTCATGCCTCCCAAAAATATGACTTAAGAAAAAATGCAGCCATTTTTCAGCCATCCAAAGCCTGGATGCACGTGGATGCTACCTACGGAATACCCATTACATTAGGTATGTGGGTAGGCGGGAGGTTATTAGAGCGTCTTACGTGAACAGTACACACATAGTAGCTTTGCCGATCAGCAGCTACTTTGCAAAGCCCACCTTGTGACACCGCATAGCAGTGCTGCTCACGATATCGTTCAACAAAAAGTCGGCTCCGAAAGTTTAGCTACCTCCGAGTCCTCGGCCGCCTGCCCAGATGAACGGCCTTCATGTGCGTATAACAGCACAGACAAGAATACCTTGGTATGGTTCAGCTACAGGTCTACATATGTAGTATACGCAGGACCCTAATAACTCCGTGTTGTATCTGCGTACCTAGCTGACAGGGGCTCGCATTCGGATCTGCACAACTATAAATGTCATCATCTAGGACTAGGACAACGACGTGGCAGGGCTGAACGGAAAAGCATCCTCCCTCCATCAGACAACATGGGGTGCTTAAATTGGAGACGGAGCTGAACAGACAATAGACAGGGCTGCGCAGCCTCTGGGCCATACTACGGAGTAGAGTGCCATCAGCAAGCCTCAGCCACCACCGCTAGGAGCCAATTTTGCTCTTTTATCGGGACGGTCTATTGGCCCATTCGTTCAAGAAGCGGCACAGCACTGTGGGTATGCGGCGCTGTCTTGATACCGCAAATGATGCTATGCCTCATCGCATCCTAGTCTGTGGATGACCCGCGCAGAGGGATCCGCGTTAAATACCTGACTCGCCTGGTCCGTACGACAGGGCGCTGAACATATATCTCCCGGTAGAACTCCCACCAGCTAGATACCTACTTATCTAGGTAGCTACCTAGGTGGTTGAACAAAGTTCTTCATAGCGCAACACCAAGTTTTTCTCATTGGATTTTGTTTCGTTTTGTTTGTTAAGGCGTTCCCGGTCTACTAATTCTCGTCAAGATGGAGCCGCCCGAGTCAGGAACGCCCGAGTCGCTCGAGGCGCCAACTCAATGCGAGAAAGTGGGCGAGCCCATGCCAGATATCGCCGGCTTTGGTGTATGTTCACTACCTTGCTCTCCGGTTGCTTGCATATCTGACGTGTTGTAGGGTTTATTGGGTCTCAGCGTGCAAGCTTTCATCTCCTTAGCTCTGGCTATCTGGGTTTTCTTCTGGACAAAGCTTGGCCGTCTCGATGTTCAGCACCCTGAAGGAACGGTAGAGCATGCCAGCGAGAAGAAGCGGCTCGGATTTGTATCCGAGATTCTTATGGTCGGAAACGATCTGCAGATGATCACAGGTATCTCCATCACTCTACTTGGTCTACCGGGCTGGCCTTTGACGAACATGACGACTGACGGTTACTATGCAGGAATCGCACTCATTATCACAGCGCTTGCGGACTGGAAGAATGTCGACCTTTATCATTTACGCTTAGTTTTCGAGACGGCGAGTTTCGTCGGGTAAGGCGCTCCGTGCTTCTCTTAGAAACCTGGGATGTATCAGCTTACTGACGCGCCGAGTACCATGCAGTATTTCTAACGCGGCGGCGCTTGTTTGTTGGACCTTCGTGGGTGCGAAATTAAGGACGGCGAAATATCGACACCGTAAATTCATCCCGGCTCATTGGACACCCCGTTTCCGCATCTCGTACGCCTTCGCGGTTTTGTTCCTCGTACTGACCATCTTGCTCGAAATTCGACTCGATGGCTGGTCTTTGACTAGTGAGGAACCCGGGTTCTGTTATGTGACTACTGGCACCGCGGCTCCCGGAGCACGCCACCCCGGCGCAGACAAGCTGTACGTAGCTATTACAGCGGCATGGCTTCTCATCATCCTGCTCGGAGCCTTGTTCTGCTCGGCCAAGTTCCGAAGGCCACTTCTGATCCTTGGAGGCTTGCAATACCCGCTACATCTCTACATGATGATCAGGCTGCGGGCTGATAACCAACCCTTTCTCGAAGGCGAGGAGACAGAAACCGGGTGGGATTTCGGGCAAACGACAGCGACGATACTACTCGGTCTCGCCATCGGCCAGCTGATTCGCCAAGGCTGGAAGTATATCCAATTTGAGAGAGACTGGAAAGCCCACGGGGCTCAATATGCCCTGACTCAACACGACGATAAGTCCGAGTCGACGGTTTCGTTGATTGAGGAGGGCCAGGGACAGAACCAGGAGCTGAGGCAGACTTCGGGGGGGCTTCGCAACGCAAGGGGTACCTCTCCTGACACAGGGGCATATACCGAAGGTTATGAAATGATGAGACACGACGCCGGGGCGTGAAGTCACTCCTGTGTGGGGGATATCACCGTCGAACCACCAACCGGCCAAGGGATACTTGCGCCGCATTACTGATATGAGGACTGATATGCATAGAGCACAAGTCCAGATTGACCAGCGGAAGAGAAGGAACAAAGCTCAGGCCAGTAGCAGCCTTAGAGATGGCATTTCTCGAAACATAAGACTCAAGACGAAAGCAGTGCCGAGATGTATTTCTCAGGCCTGACACCTTAGAGATACCTCAGGTGTCTGCGGATGTACCTGGGGAGGCGCACGCTGGTAAGATGATATGACAATATCCATAGCCCGAATCTAGTTCGAAGCATGATAGCAGCATGCTTTAATAAAATAGGCCATACCGCTCGTATATGATGGCTCGAATCAACTGATGTGCCAGCACGCGGGTACGTGTGAAGAGAGACACGGCTAAGTCGGTTTTGCGTTCTATGTAAAAAATAGGTATGAAAGAAGCCGATGACCAAAGTCGAGCATGTAGCGCCTAAAGGAATCGTGAAATAGTAGGCGTATCGGTACACTCAGTAGGTGACACGCTGCCATGTGATCCAGATAGATCTATCTTTGGTCTTAAGGCTGAAAATGGTGAAAATGTTACGAGTCGACCGAAGCCACGAGGACGGGACTGACTTAAGAGCCGGTACCTTACAGAGTACCTGGGTACCTTACAGGAGGCCAACCCTCCTGCCCTCCTGCTGCCCCCGAGACCCCTGCCCCTCCCCTGCCCCTCCCCCTCTACAGGCGCTATCGATAGGGCCTCTGCTACCTCGAGGCTGAAAACCTCGAAAATTTCCAAGATCTCTGCTAAGACATCTAAGACATTTTCTGCACGCCTCACCACCACGAGGGCGTCCGCAGAACTACCCCGTGAGCCGCATATTGCTCACCTCACCGCGCCTGACTCCTTCACAGCCTATTTTCCCCTTCTTCTCTGACCCTTCGGTCCTCTTCTCGCCCTCTCCTATAAAACCTCCTAGAGCCCACCGCCAGCTCCTCCCATAAGGAGAGCTCCCCCTTCTCTTACAATGTCCAAGACAACGTTAGCAGTAATCGCAGCGGCAAGCGCAGGAGCCGGCGCCGCAATCACAGCTACCATGTATTCTTTACGATCGCAAACCGAGCGCAAGCTCGACAACAAGACCATATCCACAACCACGACGACCGTCTCGAGCGGCCCTTCGACCGCGCCGATCCCCATCCCCGCCAAGCAGATGTTCCCGCCGCCGGGCCAGCAGCAGGCCAACGTACCGCTCTCGACGTCGGCGCCGGCGGCCGTGGACCTGGCGCCCGTCGACCCGGCGGGGCTGTTCGAGTACGGGTTCCCGGGGCCGGTGGCCGACATCGCGACGCGGCAGGCGCTCATCTCGTCGTTCGACCGGCGGCTGCGCAACCCGCACTGGGTGGTGGAGCACATCACGGCGGCGTCGCTGGCGCGGCGCGGCGGCGACCGCAAGCACTCGGTCTTCGTCGAGGACGAGGCCGTGCCCGACCAGTTCCGCGCGCGCCTCAAGGACTACTTCCGCTCCGGCTACGACCGCGGCCACCAGGTGCCCGCCGCCGACGCCCGCTGGAGCCAGCCCGCCATGGACGAGACCTTCTTCCTCACCAACATGTGCCCCCAGGTCGGCGAGGGCTTCAACCGCGACTACTGGGCCCACCTCGAGGACTTCTGCCGCGGCCTCACCGCCCGCTACCCCAGCGTCCGCGTCGTCACCGGGCCCCTCTACCTGCCCTCCCGCAACCCGGCCGACAACAAGTGGTACGTGCGCTACGAGGTCATCGGCAACCCGCCCAACGTCGCCGTGCCCACGCACTTCTACAAGGTCATCTTCGCCGAGGACGGCTCGTCCCCGGCCGCCGGCGGCAACGTCGCCGTCGGCGCCTTCGTCCTCCCCAACGCCCCCATCTCCAACAGCAAGCCCCTCACCGACTTCGAGGTGCCCCTCGAGGCCGTCGAGCGCGCCAGCGGCCTCGAGTTCGCCGCCAAGCTGCCCCCGCAGCGCCGCCGCCGCCTCTGCGCCGACACCACCTGCGCCCTCGTCATCAAGGACTACGCCGACAGGCAGAAGGCCTTTTCCAAGCAGCCGTCTTCGGGCCCGCGGTCCATCCAGCAAAAATGAGAGTATAGCGCCATCTCCGGAATCTGATTTTCGGTTTCCTGGGTTATGCTTCCCCTCTCCTCGGCTCTATGAATGACGAAGTTACGAAATCGGAACCTACCTCGGTACTAGGGAGGTACCCTGCATCTACCAGCGGACAGTTTGGAATCGAGAACGAAAGGGGACGAGAAGGATATATCACGATGTAATGGTAGAAAGATGCGGAGACCAAGGAAAGAGACGGAGAAAGATAGAGAGGGAGAGAAAGAGAACGCCAGGCAGCTCATGACGATATGTAATTCTACCGGAACACGGTTTTTTCAACTTACCGGTTTTCCCCCCTGCATTTGCATTGCGTTTCATCTTTACTTTCAGAATAGGAGAAATAATCAACGAATGGGCCTATTTGCGTTACCTGAACTCGACGTCGATGACCAATCATACACCTTATCAACATCAACGCACGCAGCCACCGACTCCATTTCACTCGACAGCATCATGTACACGTATTTGTTACACTACAGTTATTGGGCATACCGGCATGGCGGGTTTAGCATGGCATAGCATATAGCATAGTACTTAGCTTTAGATTGCATACACATCTTAAATATATATAGCATACCTAGAGGCATCTGCTTGCATTTACTGTCGTGTTAAAAACTTTTCTGTGAATGTCATTACAGGCGCCTGGCAAACGATAACCCGAACGAATCATCTCTGAGTCTCTTTAATATTTTAGATAGCTTAAGAAAAAGTAAGAATAACAGAAACTAGCCCAGCTATGCTGATTTCCATCGACTGCGCCATCAACGCCCGGGGTATCTGCCCTTTTTTTGCCAGAGGGCGTCATCCAATCTCATCGTACAAATTCTGCCTCTCGTTCTCCCTTTTCTGAACTACGCAACGAGGCTAGTAATACATGTAACGTCTTTAGAATGCAGGGGAGGCTCTGCTCTATGTGTTAACGGCCGAGCCCTTTGCTAAGCTTTGCGTGAACAAATAGACATTGCTCGTCATCACTCGCTCGTATGGGGCTATGTATTGGTAATGTTTGACTTCATACGGGGCGAGGGTGACCTCCAGAGTAGATCGTTGGGGGCCAGAGGGCTGTCCTAGCGTACTCGAGTATAGTTTCCCCTTTTTTGTTCCATCCGTAGGCTTTCCTCCTGACTAGGAAGTGGCGCTCTCCTCCTACCCGCGCCGCCACCGTTGGCCTGCATTTCGACGCCTCCTTGCGCAAAGGGGGGCGGAGGTGGGAAACCAGGCGGCACGGCAAAGTTTGGAGGTGGGACAAAGCCTCCTTGCGGTAACATGCCGGGAGGCGGAGGCGGAGGAGGTAGACCGGCTTTCTGCATCATCTCGGCTATCTTGGCAAAGTCGGCTGGGTTGCTCGGATCTAGGCCACCTGGCAGAGGAAGTGGAGCGGCAGCAGCACCGGGCATCGGGAAAGGCAAAGGAGGCGCTCCGGCGGCGGCCGACGCAGCACCAACTCCGGGAATCATAGGCGGTGGTGGAATGCCGTTGGCCGGCACGGAGAGACCAGGAAGACCCGGTAGTGAACTCGCGAGTTGCCTGAGCGGCATCTTCTGGTCGACTAGGCCCTCGGCTTCGTCTTCTAGCTCTTGTTCCTCTTCTTCTTGGCGTTGACGGCGGCCGCCACGTCGATCCCAAGTGCCTTGCGCCTCGGCAGCTGCCTCGCCAATGTGGTACCTGTCTTGGAAAATATCCGTCTCTCCAGGCCTGCCGCGGGACCAGAATCTCGTTATGCGATCATTAGAGCCCGAGGCTAAGATGTGACCTAGCGGATGCCAGTCGAGAGACCAAATTGCAAAGTCATGAGCAAAAGAGAGTTTGTGGGTCGGGTAGATGGACTGTGCGGGCGCCGTTGACGGGTCTGAGCTCTCGTAGACGGCGCCGCCGGTAGCTTGACCAGCCGGCGTGTTTGGTTCGTCTAATACGTAATGGAATAAGGACCCCTCGCTGCCTCCAGTGCTGAGTAGGTTCGAATGGATTGGATGCCAGGCGAGGGTCGAGATGTCCTTCTCGTGTCCTCTCAGGAGGCATATATCTCGCATCATTCGGATGTCGAATATTCTTGCTGTTTGGTCCCGCGCTGACGTTGCGAGACAGTGACCCATAACACGCTCGAAGGATGTTTTGGTAATGGTATTTTTATGACCGTGCAGGGTAGTCAGACACCGCTGGGTCCTCGGGTCCCAAAGCTTCACGAGATGGTCTTTTGACCCCGAGACTATCAAACCCTTGGTCGGGTGCCAGTCGCAACTTTTCGCGTCCCAGCCGTGGCCTTGGAGCGTGGACTCGGCTACGCCGCCAGCAAAATCAAAAATCTTGAGCGAGGAATCGTCGGATGCCGTGACAAACTTGGAGTCGTTGGGGCTGAAAGCAAGATCCCTGATGGGATCGGAATGGCCCTGGATCACCTGGACGTTGTTGAAGTTGGGCTGCCAATATTTGATAATGCCGTCGTGGTCGGCCGAAATTAACCAGTCGTCGCTGTGAGAGTAAGCCAAGGCACGGATAGCAACGTCGTGGGCTTGCATTATAGTCTCAAAGTTGAAGCCGGTGCCGTTCCAAAGCGTAAATTCACCGCTGCTGGATGCTGTTAATAGGCGACGACCTTCGGGAGTCCATCGCACAACATTCACAGGGTGCTTGATCTTGTTAAGAGACGAGTGAAGGTGCTTTGTAGGAACTGATTCCGCGGGATTGGAGACTCTTGCCAGGGGCGGGAGCATCTGGGCATGATTTAGTAGGATAAGCTGAGGACTTCTGGGCTTCACCTTACATCGGTAATGTAGCTGGCGCTTGGCCGCTCAGCTTCACCGTTAAAGGAACCGGCTGATCGCGGCTGGCGATTACGCATCCAGTGTACGAGCGTCGAGCCATAGTCGGTCACAGGGCCTAGGATAACAAAGGGTTAGCATATAAGAAGACACGAGAAAAATGAGAGCGGTAGTAAGTATAGCCATAAGCACAAGAGAGGCCTCGTCGTTTCGTCAACCCTGCCCAAGCTCGTTGCTAGCTTGGGAGTAGCAGATACGGGGCGGTAGTAGATGTCGCAAGCATGAGACCAAGGCATATGGAGTGTTGGTGTACGTACGCCGACCTCTGGCTCTCACAAAGGTACCAAAATTACCACCATCATGTCCTCCACCTGGCGCGCCGTGATCCCCACGCGGATCGTAAGACATGATGTCCTTATGGCTGCATTCGCGAGGGGTCCTGTGGAATATGAATGGATTGACTGCGTAAGTAAGTGGTGAGTGATGTTTGATGGGTATAGCAGAGGATTCGTTGGACGCGTTTGGTATTTAGATGGACTTCAGGATGAGATGCTGCAGATGCGAGGTTGCTGCAAGTAATTTAGGCCAGGGATCGAGCCTTGCCTTTAGGTACCTTCCGAAAGCCACAATAGCTGGCTGAATGGTAAGCTGCGGCTGAAGCTACGGGGCGCCACACGATGGCGGGGGGTGGGGACGGTTAGGTACCTAGGTACTTGTAAGTATTCATCTACACGTACTTTTCTCGTCTGCCCAATCCGCCATCGTTCGATGCACGAGGAAAATTCTGTAGCCAAACGATTCTTCACATGTTAATTAACGTTACATCGGTATTACTCATGCCTTCTGGCCTTGCCCTTCTCTTCCCTACGTCCTAACGTATCGAGTCTTCAACACGAGGTCTTCTAACGAAGAAGGCGAGTGCTCTCCTAGTCACTGTCCTAGCAACTGTCCTACATGTAGTCAATGAGGGCATCTGTTTGGTCGGCGTCTTGGCTAACCTCACAGCCAGAGCCCTCACCATTGAGGGTATTTGCCTACATGTAGCTACTGTATTATATATACATGGGCATACATGCACCATGTACGCAGATAACGTCTTGCGTCGTCTTGGCCCCGCCCGGGACAATGGACCTGTCGAGGCCGTCTTCGAATGCCATGCCAGAGCCAGCTTTTCCATGTCTCTACTGCTACCTACCTGTACTATAGCAGGTCCTAGGCATGTATGTACAATGCCTAGAAGCCCTAAGCCAGGCTGGGGATGCAACCGAGGCGCCCGAACTTCCGTCTCGTCCCCACCAACCTTTGGATCGACAGGGTTCTGTTGTGTCTGATGCAATAATGGCGATACCTTATTGCTGCACTTTCTAGCGACTGTCAGGCAAGGGAATTCCGTCCCTTTTCTTCTGAATTTATTAAGACACTTTATGTCTTTACATTCCTATATTCCGACGTCGAGTCACTTTATACTCGCAACATTCCAATTGACCTAACTGGCAATAGGCAACACGTCGTACCGACTCGATCGCTTGCTGCGGCATAGGAAGGCCGGAGAATTGTCTAGCATATAACCCAAATGTTCGTCTCACCCCTCCCGCTCTTCCTTCCTACTCTTCTCTTCGTGTAGTGCTATCAGGCCAGTCTTGCTTCACTGATTTCTCCTGAGTCGGGGGCTTAGCATGCCATTCCCCAACGGGAAGGTTCATGTAGTGTCTGATGTGTCTCTACACATGTATTGTGTGGCGTTGCGAGCTTGAGCTCCGAGGCTGGCCCCGAGAGGGAGGTGTTTACGACACCTACTGACAAGCCGTAGTAGCTTTCGTCCGAGGCCCTACTTGAATTTTCTAGCTTTCCGCTTTAGGTTCTTGTCCTCCGCCCGATGCATCTTAAAGTCTGGATCCCATTACTTCTGTCGAGGTAATCGTCTCTGTCCACGATACTGCAAGATGGACCCCGCCACTACTACGAGTGTGGAGGTCCCCGCGGGGTCGGTATCGCTGCGCCGAGTCGACGCAGCGAGAGAGTCGAAAGAGCCTCCGAGTATATCGACAGCGCCCAATGGAAACGGACATGGGGTCAAGCCTGGATCTGGGGATAAAAAGGCATTTACCATCAAAAAGTATAGGCATGTCAGTGCCGTTCACTCCCAGTCGAGGCCCTCAACCCTGAGCCACGATGCGACGGCCCCTCCTAGTTTCTTAGGGTTCCGGAACCTGATGGTCATCGTGCTGGGTACGATCCCCTCACCTAATCTGCACTGGGCTTGTTCTTACTGACATTAATGACTTGCCAGTGGTGGGGAACTTGCGATTGGTGATAGAGAACATGCAAAAGGTTGGTTCGGCCGCACGAATACCGGAGCAGGCTGGACAAGACGGCTTACGCGATTGTGTATACAGTACGGCAACTTGATCTGCCTGACGTGCCATGACTTCAGGCGGCAAGATATCATCCTCGGATTCCTCCTATACATTCTGGTGCCCTGCCATCTATTCATCGCCTATTCATTCGAGTGGTACGCAGCCAAGCAAGCGCGCGTCTCGCGTTCCCAGTCCGCCAGCAGGGGGGGTTCGAGCAGCCCGACGGAAGACCAGCAGACCAAGTTTGAGACGACGTGGAGGAGCATCCGAAGGGCCCATCTCTTCAATGCCACCCTGGCTCTCGCCGTCCACAGCTGGGTCGTCTATTTCCACATCCACCATCCTTTGATCGGCACGATAACAGAGCTTCATGTCATCATCGTCTACATGAAGGTTATCTCGTATGCTCTAACAAACAGGGACTTGCGCCATGCCTACCTTCATCCCGTCAAGGGCGAGTTGGATATACTACCCGACCTATATACGCAGTGTCCCTACCCCCAGAATATTACTATGAGCAACCTTACTTACTTCTGGTGGGCGCCGACGCTTGTCTACCAGCCAGTGTATCCTCGATCCGACAATATTAGGTGGGTTTTTGTTCTGAAGCGGGTCGGCGAACTCCTCTGTCTGAGTGTCTTCATCTGGTTCTGCAGCGCGCAGTATGCCGCTCCGGTCCTGTGGAATTCGCTTGACAAGATAGACCACCTGGACCTGGTATCCATCGTCGAGCGCTTGTTGAAGCTTTCCACCATCTCGCTCATCGTCTGGCTCGCCGGGTTCTTCGCGCTGTTCCAGTCCGCGCTGAACGCGCTCGCTGAGATCATGCGGTTCGGTGACCGGGCCTTCTACGACGACTGGTGGAATTCGGCCGGCTTAGGCGACTACTGGCGATTGTGGAACAAGCCCGTCTACCAGTTCATGAAGAGACACATCTTCTCGCCGCTCATAGGCCGCGGCTGGAATATGACATCCGCTACCTTTGCCGTATTTCTCGTGTCCGCCGTGCTGCACGAGCTGCTCGTGGGAATACCCACCAAGAACATCATAGGTATGGATACCTGGGCCCTTACTTCCCTCACTCCGTCACTCTAGGTCCTAGGCATGAACTTACTCGGGCTAGGCGTTGCTTTCATGGGAATGATCATCCAGATCCCCCTCATATGGATCACGAGGACGTTTGAGAAGATGCAGGGCCCTAACAGCCGCCTGATCGGCAACTGCATCTTCTGGGTATCCTTCACGATTCTGGGACAGCCCTTCGCGGCTCTCATCTACTTCTACGCGTGGCAAGCTAAATACGGCTCTGTAGCCAAGAGCATGGCCATGAGCCGGGCGTCCGCGCTTGGCTGATGCGTATCGAGCCGAGCATGGCGGTGTTACGATATAGTATAGACCAAAGTTCTGGGAACTGGGGACCGTTGTGTTCCCGTAATTCTGCACGTGAGGAAACATTTTTCGATACGAAATTAGACATTAATCAATGATATCGAGGCAAACAGCCACTTGGTATGTTTATATTTAGTTTTTTTCTATTCACGAACATTCAGCAAGCCGTTGTCGTGTGTATGTAGCGGCCGCACCTAAGTAGTACATCCAACAAGAGGAGTGTGAACGTTATATCTAGGTTCCTATCCCTGACCATTTTGTCCCCCTTCGAGCTTCTTTAAAAGATATATACTATATACGTTGCCTTTTACTCCCCTTGTTATACACTCTCCTTTCCTTCGTTTCTCTCCTCTTTTACATGCCGCTACCCGCCCTACTCCCGCGAGCGTAGAACCTCGTCCTCCCGAGGCCGATGGCAAGGGTGGCGACGAGCAGGACGGCGTTGAAGGCGGCCATCATGTAGAAGGGGGCGCCGTGGGACGCGGCGTCGAAGAGGTAGCCGCCGAGCTTGGTGAGCAGCAGGATGGCGGCGCCGCCGCACCACGAGTACACGCCCGCGATGGAGCCCTTGAGCTGGACGCGCGACGCGGCGGGCCGCCTCTTCGCCGCCCCTCCTCGTCTCCTCGGCGCGTTGCCGTTGCTGTCACCGGCCTCTCCGCCTCCACTACCTCCTAACAGCGCGTCCGTCTCGCCGGGGACCTCGCTCTCGGCACCTGCTCCTTCCTCTGCTGCGCTGACGCCATTCTCCTCCTCCAGGCCCTCGCCGGGCGCGTCCTCGGCGGCGGCCAGGACGCCGCGGCCCAGGGACCCGAGGCTGCAGACGATGGCGCCGATCTGGCTGACGCCGATGAGGACGGCGACGAGGAAGACGGCGGGGCCGCCGCCGCCGCCGCCCACGTCGGCGTACTCGGGGCTGGCGAGGCGGGGGAACGCGATATAGCCCGCGACGCCAAAGAGGGCGGCAACGACGAGCGGGACGTCTACCGTCCCGCCGCTTCCCCTCCCCTTCCTGCTAGCGCTGCCGCTGAGGTACCCGAAGAGCGGGGCGCACAGGAGCGCGGCGAGCTGTGCGACGCCGGTCAGGATGGAGGCGAGCACGTAGGCGGCGCGGCACTCGCGCTTGAGGTCGGGGGAGGGGTCGGTGGGGGCGCCGCGGCAGAAGCCGCGGTCGATGAAGAAGGCGTTGACGTAGAGCGGCACGAAGAGCGAGATGGCCACCGTGCTCGCGCGCGCCACGAACCCGCCCAGGTACCCCAGCGCGATGTGCGGGTCCGACGCGCCGAGCCGCAGCGACGAGAGCAGGAGCCGGCGGTACGGGACCGGGCCCTGCTTGTGCGCTCCCCCGCTATTGACTCCGTTGGCTCCCGTCTCCGTCGCCGCCGTGCCCTCCTGTTGTTGGTGGTGCTTCCGCAGACCCAGGAGCATGCGCCAGCCCTTGCCCTCCTCGCCGCGCAGCCCGCGCAGGCCGAAGAAGACGAAGACGGCGACGACGAGGGCGACGGCCCCGACGACGTAGAAGCTGCGCGTGATGGCCTGGGCGGGGGTGACGCCGTCGGCGCGCGAGAACTGCGCCGGAAGCGGCAGGAAGAGGGCCAGCGCGAGCAGCGCGCCGCACCCCGTGAACAGGCCCACGTACCCGGCCAGCGCCGACGGCCTGCCGCCGCTCCCGTCCCCGTCGCTGCTGTTGCTGTTGCCACCGTGCGTGTCGGAGTCGCGCCGGCCTTGCGACGACTGGTTCCTCGTGAACCGCTCTGGCGTGATGGTCACGTCGCTCTCGAGGCTCATGGCCACGCTGTCGCGGGGGTTGCGGCCGGATTTCTGGCTTGAACCATCGCTGTTACCGCTTCCAATGCTAAGAGCATCATCATCCGCGTCGCGAGCGCATTCCTCGTCCTCTCCCCCGCGGTCATCTGTCAGCACAGGCAGGATCGCAGTAACCATAGTCGCCGCAGCAGTAGCGCCAAGCGCAAACGCGACGCGTGCGACGACGAGGCCGGGGTACACGTCGCGGGCCTGCACAAAAGCAAAGAGGCTGACGGCGATGACGGCGTAGCCGAGCACGGCGACCCAGCGCACGCCGAGGCGGTCGCTGGCGAGCCCCCAGGCCGGGCACGCGACCAGCGCCACCACCTCGTCGACGAAGCCCAGCGTGCCGACCACGTCGCCGACGCCCTCTTTCACCCCCAGCAGGTCCGTCACCACGAACGACACGGCCGAGTTCAGGAACACCAGGAACGAGATGCTGAAGAGCGCGATGCCCAGCAGGTACGTCACCGCCTGCGCCGCCGTCGCCGAACGCCCGAAGGGCAGCAGCCGCGAGAGGAAGCGGGAGCGCGCCATTGCTGCTGCTGCTGCTGCTGCTGCGGGATGCTAACGGCGCTCTACTGTAGTTGTAGTTGTTATTGTTATTGTTTTGTTGTAGCGACGATGGTACGGTGGGAGGGGTCGGTTTCGTCTACGTAAGATGGCACGGCACGGCACACGGCGACTCGGACAGATCGGACTCGGTCGGTAGCGTCGACAATCGATATGTAACTCAGTATACGATAGTATATACTGACGCAGACAGGATCACATCGTATGTTTACCCAGGGAAAGCTCGCATGATTGGGAGAGATGAAGGGAGAGCTTGCAAGTGTAATAATAGCTTCGTCGTTAAAGGAACCCCCCCCCCCCACCTAAAAGTGGTAGCTTAGGTACGAAACGCCTCTTAGCTCACGGCCCGAGCTACAAATAGTACAACTTGACAGAGTTGACCCATGATATTGTCCATATTACCTACCTCGTACGCACGTATAGTAACAGGGTCATACAGATACCGTGAAACTGCAGCAAGCCTCTTTATAGCCAACAAAATCAAGACATGTTCTAGTTACCACTGGCCTTACTGGTTTCACGACACAAGTGCAAACACCTAAGTGCTGCTGTACTGCCGTGAGGTAACATGAGAGATCGTGTGCGCCCACGCAAAACACATATAGGGAGGATCAACTCGAGTAAGACGTGCTCGGAGAAGTTCATGGCTGTCGTTCACTATCTAACATTATTTCCCTGGGTCTTTTTTTTTTTTTGTACGAGCTCGTTGCTCATTCCTTTAAGTGGTCATCTCACTGTCGCCGTTGTCCAGTGCCAGATGGCTTCCCCCAACGCCGGCAATGAGCAAGTGTCTATGCCCCAAGTCTTTAAGCCTACAAGAGCCCGCCAATGGTGCCCGACGATCGAGCAAAAACGATGCAGATATACAATACAAGTAGCGTCGTGGCAAGCTCAAACGGCAAGAACACAAACGCACCCGCCATTGCCATCAGCCGCCAACGGAATCGAGCAACCATCTCGTCAAGACGGACGTTACGGGATGATCTTTGCTCGAATCGGTCCTGGTACGTCTGCTCTGCTTCAGACCCGGCGTCACCAACATCACCAGAGTCCTCGTCATCTCCGTCTCCATCATGGTCCGAGTCGCCACGGAAATCCTCCTCGTTCGGCTTGGATTGTCAACCGAAGTGATATCCACCGGGGAAGCCCTGAGGGCGTGAGCGACCACCGAATCCACCACCACCAAAGCCTTGGCCGCCGAAGGACGCGCCGCCGTTCATCATGCTGAACAGGATCTCTGGGTCGATTCCGCCGGCCATGCCACCACCCATACCGCCACCACCGAACATGTCTGACGGGTCGATCAAGTCCTCGCCGCTATCATACCGGGCACGCTTCCTGTCACGATGTGTTAGCAAGATCATAGCCATGTAGCAATAATGCGCATATACGTACTGAGGGTCGCTCAAGGTCTCGTAGGCTTCACTAATATCCTTGAATCGCTCGGCGGCCTCCTCGTCGTTAGGGTTCTTGTCCGGGTGGTGGACGATAGCAAGCTTTCGGTAAGCCTTCTTGATCATCACCTCGTCCGCGTCTTTACCGACACCGAGGAGCTTATAATAGTCCTTACGCTGGCTCTTCTTGAGTTCCAGCTCCGCTCTTCGGATTTCCTTGGGGATGGTTCGATCTTCAGGGTCCAAGTCGTGGATCGACTTCCACTCACGAACTGCATCCTCCCATCTTTCAGCCTGTCCCAGCGCATTTGCCTTCGTCTTTCTGGCTTTGATGTAAGAGCCGTCCAGGCTGATAGCTCGGTCACAGTCGCTGATTGCCTCGGCATACTGCCTCAGCTTGAGTCTGCACAGGGCCCGGTTCTGGAAGAGCTTCGAGTTGATGCCTCGGTTGGAGGGGTCGACTTGGAGAGCAGCAGAGTACTTGTCGAAGGCAGATTGCCATCGTCCAGCCTTGTAGTCCGTGTTTCCTTCCTCCTTCATCCTGTCCAGCTTCTGCACCGTCCTCAACCACTTGATACCCTCCTTAAATTCGGGATCACAGCTTAAGGCTTTTCGGAAATGCTGAATGGCCTTCTCATTCTCGCCTTGCGCATATAAGGCACGTCCTCGCAGGACCAATGCTTCCGGGTCTTGACTGTTCTGTCGCAGAAGAGCCATCGCCACGTTCTGTGCCTCTCCAAACGAGTTAACACCTCCCATCTTAAGGTAAGCATTGCCCCTCATCAGCTGCCACTTTCGGGGCTTGCCGGCACCAGGTCCGAGCAGCTTCTCAGCCTGGTCCAAAGCATGCAGAACCATGGAACCGCTCGTGCCACGGTCAAGGGCATCCTGTGCCGCCCGAACATGTTGCTGCATCTCCCTAGCGGCAGCCATGTCCTTAGCGGAAGCAGGTGGATGGATGCGGCTAAAGGTTGTCATAGCCTCATCTGGACGTCCCAAGCTAGTGTAGATTCGAGCTAAACGCAGCAGGAATTTAGCGTTTTGAGGATCCAGGTCCACGGCTCGGCTGCAGTCCTCCAATGCGGATTCATATTGTCCGTCGGACATGTAGGCTGCAGCACGGTTGCTGAGATAAGTAGGCTCGTCGGGCATAAGTTGGATAGCTAGTAGATTTACGTCAGCTTATTTCCGGCACTGAAAGTAGAGTGGCAACGAGCAGCATACCGCTGGTGTATTCAGCAATGGCTCGGGAATAGTCTCTCTGCTTAAAGAACTTGTTCCCATCCGCCTTGTGCGCCTCGGCGGCTTCGGAATCAGTCGGCACCGGACTCGAAGGGTTCGACCGGTGAGCCGGCGGCGGGGGAGCAGGGCCATCTCCCTCTTCTCCGTTCGCGCCCTTCTTCACCCCATTCGTCGGTGTGGAATTAACAGGGACCGAGAAGGAAGCCTGCTGCTGCGGGGGAGGTGGTGAGGAGGGAGGGGCAGGCGTGTCCTTATCGAGATCCATCTTGTCCAACGAACTTCTACTACCCATCTTGAATTGAGCTGACAAACGTTTGAGCTCGTCGGGGGGCAGGTTCAAGGGATGTGTGTTGGGGTCCACCTTGCTGCGTCTCGAGGAAGACGAGGTCTGGTCGGTCGAATGTCTGGCAGAAGGACGAGCGCTTCGCGACTTAGTCTGCTCCCGCAGAGCAGGCGATGCGGGGCGGGCCGACTTCTTGGTAGGAGACCTCGACGTGGTCGGCGAGGGCTTGGCGGGCGAAGAGGGTTCAGAGCGAGAGACTTGCGGCTGCAATTTCTGGGGGATGCTGGTGCTGTGACTCTGGCTGTGGGTATGGTGAGAATCGGCGCTGTCACCGGCTGAGTGCTTCTTTGGGGCTTTTTTGGAGTTGAAAAGGCCCTTCATTTGGAATTTGTTTTCCAAGTGCGGTACGTATCCGTATCCTGAGTTTCCACACCTCTACTATTACCTAAGACAGGTAATAATAGTTGCCTAAGGTAGGCCGTATGCGACTTCGACGGCCTTCTGCTCGACGCTAGATCCCGGTCTGCCGTGGCACGAAGGAAAAAAGAATATTAGCTGGATTTCCCCAAAAGAGTCAAGCCAAACGGCTCGGCTCTGTTTGATTCGTTATCGCCGAAGGTCGGGAGAACTTCAAGATGTATGTTAAAGTCGCCTTTCAACCCATGAAAGATCCGACTTATTTGCATGCTGTTCAATAAAAGAAAAGTGTAGTGGCAAACTTACAGCGAGTGATACTAGCGCCAGTTTGCCTCGTGCCAGCGTTTGGCGGTTCAGCGCTGACAGCTTCGAGAGTCGTGAGCGAGGTCGCGGGATGGGATGACTGCTGTAGTCAGGGCGCCGTCAAGATAGTATCTATCGTCTTATGTTGACGACTGTCGAGTCAGGCTGGTAGCTCGAGGACCTAAAGCAAGGTAGCAGCTGTCGGTGGTGTAACTGGGAGCGGTCCCAGATAGGAACGAGGTGGAACTGCAGTGGCCTTTGCAGAGGCCGTGGGCAGTATAAAGCGCGGGTGGGAGGGAGAAGGGGATTTGAAAGAGATGGAGGGACAAGCGAGCTAAAATGTGTTTAGTCGTGGGAATTGTGAAAAAAGATGACGGACCATAAGAATCGCGAGGACCACAAGAGGAGATAGCGATTTATCAGCCTGACCGTCTTATTGCATGCACAGGGCAAGAATGTGAAGACGAGGACTGTCAAAGCACAGCCAACATGCACCAAAGCAGAGAGTGATATGTTGCTCTTTCGTCGAACTGGAATAAAAAAAAAAAATCGTCAGGCTGGGATTGGAAATTTGTGAAATTTGGAGAAACCCCCAGAAACGCAGAAGTCCCGAGTACCTGGACGCGCAGCGGGTCAACGCCTGGACCGGAGGTTGTTAGTACATGCCTAGCTCCAGCTAACCGCTAGCCCATCCGTCCAGCCCCCGCCACTACGACATGGCTGCTACGTATTACCTCTATATTATCCCCACCCTGCCACTCTGCCACTATCAATCTACCGATTCTGCCACTGAGCTGCCACTGAGCTGCCTGCTGTACGCCGTCCTGCTACAGGCTGCCATCTGCTGTGCATAGCAGCCTGCCAGCCTGCCAAGTCCGCTACCTAACCAACCAGCTAGCCAAGCTGTCAGGCTGCTTGCTTAGCTAGAGTATCTCTCAAGGCTTCGCTCTCCATCGCGATCCTCCATTATCATCACGACTACGGTCTATCTACAGTATCTAGACCCATCTACCTCCCTATTCGATATCCATCCAAGTTGATTAACTCGGTCTGTGCATGTTCGGTCGGCCAATGGCCAGAGTGACGTACCGGGTTTGTTTACAGCTGTCCAGCGTCTACGATAGCTGTGCGGCGCCCTGAGTGGTGGTATGTCTCCGTAACGCTGGGTGAGCCGGGTGAAGGTAGCATCCTACCAGACCAATCCCGTTGCCCTGCTCAGGAATTCGAGAGGCTGACCACGACGTGTGTTGTATCTGCAATGTTTACCCTACCAGCGAAGAACTGGCACGTCTCTCTCTACTCTTGAGTCCCGGCCAGCCAGCCCAGCCTTCTCCTCCAGCGATATGATTCTCATCAAACCTCTAATTGATATCATCGTTCGGACTTGTTTAATGGCGCGGAGCCCTCGAATCCCTGGTACGCCGAGATGAAAAGGCGGGCAGAGTTGCAGGGATGGGTGGTTCCGAGCACGGCAGAGGACCCTGCCAGCGCTGCGAAGCCCAAGGCGCGAGGCCTGTCAATCCTCCAGCCCGCCCTTCTCCAGCCAATCCACGCCTCTCTCCAGCACTGATTCTCGAAGGTTCTATGGGGAAGACACAAAACTGATGTAAGAACCGATCCTTTTTCTGAGGTATTAAGTCTCCAGGACGCTTGGGCCAGCCGCAAGACATGAACTGCCAAGCTGCCAAGTTGTGATTGTAACCAAGTCTTCTCCTTACTGTTACCTATCTCTGTGCGTATATTCTGACACGACAGCTCGAGGCTCGAGTACAATAATAGCATTCATCCTCGTGTGGTTGTGAGGCCCATGTGACCTATCATATCGTCCAATATCGCGGAAATTTTATTGTTCTCAGATCTTCACTCGCTGTTTAATTAGGTGTTTATGATAAAGTCGTGAGTCTTTGGCGATGTCTGTACTACATCAGTTGTCAAGAATAAGCATGTGATTTCTTGTCTACCTCTACGTAGTACACAGTTCCTTGTCAGCCTGTTAGAGGTAGGTATATGAAGGCTGGATTGGAACTTGCCCGCATCTTGGACATTCTCAAGCACAGCACTTGACAGTTCTGAGGTCGCGTATAGGGAGGTAATTCGTTTACTTAACCCTGATATGAGGGAGCCTAAAGTATCTTGTTCAAGTATGCTTCATGTCCACAAGACGTATTAAAATTCAAGTCCATTAGAGGATTTCTCCTCAACTAACAACTCATCGGCAACAACGTCGTGAGTCTAGGTATCTATCCGGAGTCCTAACGTGTTCTGTTTCCCTTTCCCGCATACGCAACATGATATCTCATTCCCAACCCAGGCCCAGGCCTTTATCCCTCAGTGTTCTCATTGGAACTCGGCTCTGATGCTCCGTTCCCGCCCACGATCGAATTCACAAAGTCCTGGTACTTGAAAACCTCGCCACGCTTTCCCAAGCCGCCGGCCATGCTCTTGCTGAAGGCTCTCCTTCCGCTGAAGCCGCTCATGATCTTGTCTACCTCCGTCGCCGTCAGAGCCCTCTCGCCCGGCTCTGGCGCAGTGTGTAGCAGCGCATCACGTAACTCGGCGAGGTCTACCTGACCGCTATCATCGTCATCGAAAGCGGAGAATGCGGATAGGAGCTCTGTGCTAGGCGACATGGCGGCCAGCGTCGTAGCTATAGAGTTGAGGAACACGGCCAGGGTTGTCGTCTGCGGTCCTGCCGGAGGGAAGTACTGAGATACGTCGGAATGGTTTGACGGAAGTCCTATACGGGGTTGCATTAGCGTTTGTCTTTGAGTTGTCCACGGATGGTGTCAGCCATACCAAGTTGGTTGAGCATGTCTGCTACGTCCTCCCTATTTACGACACCGTCGCTATCTCTATCGAGGATCTGGAATCCGTCTCTGAGTATCCGGAGCTGCGCCGGTTGCAACTGCGACAGTGCATTCCCCTGAGCTGCCGGTTGCGATGGCGCTGGCGATGACGCTGGCGCACGAGACGATGATATGTATGCCGGAGAGGCGAGAGAAGATTGGAAAGGCGGCATGTCGCTGGTGGACTGGCCGTACCTGCGAGGAGTCTGGCTGTCTATACTACTCGTCGGCGACTCTGCGGTAGCGGCGAACCTGGAAGGAGTGTGGACGGTGGCTACTTTCGTCGGCGATGGTGTCGGGGTCGAATATCTAGGGGCCGACGGCGAGGCAGGCGATTCCGGTCTGCGGAAGGGGGAGCTTCGAGGAGAGCCGTACCCCAGGGGAGAAGGCTTGTATCCCGTTGGCATGGCCTATATCATGTAAGAATTCGTTTGAACCAGGCGACGATCGATGCCAGGAGCTCCGCTGCCAAGTGGATTCCTTTGCTTACCATTATAACGACTGGGTTACCGAGGCGGTGTCTCGGCTTTTAATGGGTAAACAGAGTAGGGATAGGCCGCGAGAAGAGGTATGTTGGGCGACAGAGACTTGACTTGACGGGGTTTGATCTCTGCAACTCGAACTGTGGTGGCCAGACTGTGATTGAAGAAGAAGATAAGAGAAAAAAAAGGCCAGCTTTTACGCTCCTACATATGCCCTACATATGTGGTCTGGAGATATCTGCGGATGACGGTTGCGATAGCGAGACGTGTATCCGTCGCGTTTGCATCGTAGAAATCTCGATTGATCGATCATTGGTGGGAGCTGACGGTTGCGGAGCAACCACGTAACCCCACTTGCCAAACTAGGTCATCCTGTGAATATTCTGAAATCTTGATCATTTTTCATCCATCTTTACGTCCTTATCTTTATCTATCAGCAAGACGTCATTCTAATCGATCGATTTTATTTTATTTATCCAGGTATCATTTCCTAGGCATCGATCTCAGAGATTTGAAGAATGTCAGACTTCCTACTTGGTATGATCATTTTGTCTACCTCGGTTAGATGTGTATACCACGTCTATCGAGAGAGCCGTGCTTTGGCCTGTTTTCCAAACACGACCTAGACACGAATAGTCCCAAATCGACCGAGAGTGACTTATGGTTAATTCATGTTCGACTTACTATACGACTTCAACAGAGAGACAAGTCAATGGCAGATGGAACACGGATGATGGGTAGTGGTATGCTCTAGAGATGACGGTAACTTCCGTCTCGTCAGCCTTACGTACAGAGAAATGGTCATTCTAAGATGTATGCTCGCGCTTTGCCAGTTGCCTCTCGGAGCCATCTATACTGGACAGCATACCGTGAATACCTGTATAGATATTGACCTACCTCCTGGCTATGAGACTTCGACTTACCATACGACATAGGCCCACCAAACACAGCTTATCGTCAGCCACACATGATGATAGATGGAGCGATTGAGAACCGCGCCTCAAACTAGAGAGCCGGCTCTTTTATCCTGACATGTCCACTCAAAAGTCACCTGTCTGCCCAGGTAGTCTCCGGATAGATTAAGAAAGTCCGGTCGCCGTAGAGCTAACATGTACTACTATCTAATTGAAGAAAGTAGAGGCCAAAGTGTTCAGCATGTTAGGGTGAGAACCACTCTTTACTCGACAAGCGACAGTCACATGGACCCGAAATAACACGATACGTCAAGGTTGTCCAATTTTATGGTCTGCAGTCATAAAGTCCGAAAAGTTTCCTGGTAAAGGGGGTTGGAACTATGGTCAGATCTAATTCAGGAGGCGACAGACTCTTCACCTAAACTACATGTAGATCATCCGGCGCAACTGTGTGTCAGATATAAAGGTGTCCCTAAGCGACGCTACATTTAGAAGTTGGTGACCTCACGTTGTTTCAAAACGAGCTTCCATTATTATGATTGCTTACCGCTGGGCTAATGATACCTACAAGAGGTAGGCAGAAAATTACGTGACACAGGTAAAGATGGAGGTATGTTTGTATGCTTGAACCATCTTGTTTGTGAAGAGACGAAAAGTATAGTATAGTATTATCAGCCTAGCCATTGAGTCTGAGTCTGATAAAAAGCAACTCACGGGCCGCCGATGTCGTACAGACGATTACCCCTATTCTGGGTTTGATCGGATCATGATGGTTCTTGCTAGCGGAGAGGGGTCGGCAAGCCACAGGGGTCGCCTCAGCGTCAAAAGCAGTAAAAGAAGCACTAAAAAGGGAAAAGGCCCCCCAGCGGCGCCAAGTTGGCTACCAGGCTACCAGGAAGACACCTACTGGAGAAGCGCTAGTCAGGGCTGCTCTGCTAACTGATTGGCTACCCTCAGCAAACCAGGGGTCTTGCTCCCCCCAAGACGACCCCAAGAACAGGCAAGACAAGGGTTCTGATTTGATACGGCGACATCCATTGCACGCTTTCGGTCTCGTACCTTTTTATTTTTTATCCTTCACTACCACCCCCCCTTGCTCAGGGAGAAGCCAAGTTCAGGTTCAGACAATACCGAGCAAGATGGCCATGTAGCAGATCATGTCTCGGCCATTGTCCTCCTTCCATCCTCCACCTACACTGCCGCCCGGGCACCGTCGAGATATCGAGATATCGAGATACCGAGATACCGTCGAGATATCCACAAGCCTTGCCTGTGCCTGTGCCTGTGCATGGCCCTGCACCGTTGAATCGCATCGCCCCGCAACGGGATAACGAGTTGCGATAGACTTTCGAAACACCCTAATTGAGCGCTCGGCGTGCGCAAGTTAAGGTGCTCTGCAAAGGCAGTTCTCGGGCCACGCGTTGTCACTTGGCCCTCTCTGCCTCTTCATCCGTTCGAGGCCTGCCCATTACGAAGTCCGGTCACGAAGATCATTGTCCCGAGCGAGCCTGCGAACACACGAGCCCACGAGCCCTTGGCAGTTAAGCCTTGCACCCACGAGCCCACCCGCGTCGGAATCCGACTACCCGTTTATCGCGACGATCATACAACGCACAAGAAATAACCTAGAGCCGTCCAACTGCTAATGGTCCCCGGCGCCAACGCAGATGGCGTTCCCCTATCTTTCGCGAACCAACACTAACCAGTCCGTCACCAATGGCGCAACTGCGAACCACCGCGCATCTCTCACTTCCTTTCTGTCCTCGCGCTCTGCCTCCCAGATGTCTTACGCCTCGCGCCCGCCTCGTTCCCCACAACCTCCCATGATGAATAACGATCGCACCTCCGACCCCAGCTCCCAATCCAAGACCTCGTCGCTGGGAAGTCAGACTGCCACCTCTTCTTCTCAGCACTCTTCTCTCTCCCCGCCGAAGCGACCTAATGCGAATGGCAAGTCTCCCAGGAAACTGCGCTCGCAGTATCCTCGCGAGTCCGAGAACCATGTCGAGTATATTCTGGTTGCGTCTTTCGACATCGATCGGGGCCCTGTCATGGAGCATCAGTACCCCGTAGCTATAACCGGCGACGAACACATGTTGGCCGAGCTCATGTTGCCCGACCAGGTCCACTCGCGTACCCAGGACTGGACTATCTTCTTCTTGCACAAGGATACGAGCCAAGAGGAGGACGACGAGGAGACAAAAGAGAAGGAAGAAAGGCGGCGACGGAGGAAACGGAGGAGAGACAGGGCCGCCGGCATCATCAACGAAAGCGACGATGCGATTGACGAGGAAGAGGAAGATGGAGAAGACGAAGAGGACGACTGGGACGACGCTTCGACCGATTCGGAGCCCGAAGGGGGAGAAGGCCCACCGTTGATATATGTCTTGAATCTGGTCTACACGCGACATGATAAGAGCGTAAAGAGAGGCGCCGTGGTCAAGGCCATGGCCATATGTACCCGGCATCCATTCCTACATATATACAAGGTTCGTCACCGTGTCGTTTGCGTAGCGCCCAGCCATCCCGCTAACTTCTGCAGCCTCTTTTACTACTCGCGCTCGAAGAATACTACAAGTCTCCCGTTCCGGAGACGTTGGCGCTGCTCTATGATGCCGTCAACAACATGGACCTCTCTCTAATGCCGAGGCTCAGTCTCCTGGAACGATACCTGCTGCAGTCTAGCAACAACCAGGATCTCTTCGTCGAGAAATTCGAACGAATGATAGAGATGCGGATTGCCGAGGATAAGAGCGACGGAGTTGGCGAGCCGTTCGACGCGAGCAAAAGTCCTCCCAAGGCACAGGGTATATCTCGAGTAGGGACGAGGGCTCATCTTCAGGGCCCGTCTGCGTATTCAGTCCCACGAGATACGCACGAATTCGAGAGCAAGGTCATGTACAAGGGTATCCCGATTCCCGTCAAGATCCCGACGGCCGTCATGCCGGAGACGGTCGGAGATTTCTCCCTCATCAAGCTGATCCAGACATTCTCGGAACCACACGCCAAGTCGGCGCAACAGTTTACCATGCATACTCACTTGACTACGAACGGTCCGGGGACTCATCCGATCATTGTTCTGGCCAATGCGCTTCTGACTCAGAAGAGGGTCATCTTCCTCGGACACAACATGCCATCAAGCGAGGTGGCAGAGGCCGTGCTGGCGGCTTGCGCTCTTGCATCCGGCGGTTTACTGCGAGGATTCACTAGACATGCTTTCCCGTACACAGATCTCACCAAGGTGGACGATTTGCTGAAAGTACCCGGCTTCATTGCCGGAGTCACGAATCCTACCTTTGAGCTGCACCCTGAGTGGTGGGACCTCTTGTGTGACCTTCAGACGGGACGGATGAAAATTAGCGACAAGATGGAGACGGCGCCCATTACGGAGGGGCTGGTCTACTTCCAGCAGCAGAACCCGTCGTTTGCAAGCATGCTTAATGGTTCGTCCAATCCGTCTACGGACTTTACCGGGGACGTAGTGTTCATGAACGACATCCTTAAGAGCATAACGGCAAGACGTGGAGAGCGAGTCATCAGAGCGAAGTGGCGAGACTGGATCGTCAGGTTTACGCGAATAGCTGCCGCCTTCGAGGAGACCGTGTACGGAGCCAGTGCTCTATATATCGGAGGCGACGAGTACGAAACCGTCACGGGCGGGCACGGCTACGTATGGGCGGACGATAACGCCAAACAGAAGGAGCTCGCCGGTAACGTATGCAGAATTGAGGGCTGGCGAAACACTCGAAGTTACTACAGTTACATACAGGTAAGTCGAAGAAGCGTCGCTAGGAGCTCGAGCTTTTTTCAGCTAACATGATGACATTAGGACCTTGCCAAATTATACACCATCCGACCCCTGAAAGGGCTCGACCTACACCATATGCACGACCGGCTCAGATCACAGCGGTTGAGTCCGGCACAGAGCCGGGAGATATACCTGGCGTTTTCCAAGTACGTCCACTCGTACGACGAAATATGCCTGCTTCTGTCGGTCGCCCCCGAGTCCCACGCGGGACTCTTCTACATCGCCCTGGGGCTATTTCACAGGGACAAGGACGTACGCACTAAGACAGCCGAACTTATCGAGCGCATCAACGAGCACGAGGCCGGCCTGCATTGGTGGAAGAGCATGAGCCGGTTCGAAAAACTTGCCTTCGACCGCATTCGACGAGAGGTGGATTCAGAGACCAGGAGCAAGTTAGAGAAGGAGGGACTCGCCCCCGACGTAGAGAAGAGGAATAGCTAGAGAGACGAGCAAATTTCGAAGAGAAGACAGGGAGAGAGAATCGAAGAGACGACAGGGAGAGAGAGAAAGACAGACTATCTTTCTTGTCCATAGATATCCACGACCTCCGTCTGTTAATATATACCATGTGATTTGCACAAAGCATCATGATATATATGGTTTTCTGCTCGTTGACTACAGATTATATCGCTAACTTGGGAACCCCAGTGCTCTTCCATGTTGACTATTTGTTGATTGTATGTGTTCCATGTCCTAGCTAATTGAAAATTTAATGGCAACTACAATAGTGTAGGATTAACTACCATACCATTTTGCCTCTTTTTGATTACTGAACGAGCTTCTGTCCCGCAGGAGAGCCGCATATAGTAGAACCATGGTTCTTCCCCGCATCCATATGCTTCACTGCGAGCAACGAACGAAGAGCTACGTAACATGGCCACGTCTAAGCAAACAGGTACTTGGCGGCGTGGTCGACGTGGTCGCCAGCGAACGTGGACATGAAGAAGTAAGAGTGATCGTAGTCCTAACAACTTGACGTTAGCACGGGGCACATCTCACAACTTGGCACAAAAGAAAAGAAAAAGAAACATACCGGCTGGTACCGCAGCTCAAGCCCCTTGACGCCAGTCTCCTCGACAGCCTTGGCGAAGTTCTCAGGGAGCAGCTGGCCCTGCTTGTAGAAGTTATCACCAGTACCCACGTCGACGAGGGCGCGGAGGTCGTCGCCCTTGGGCCAAGCCGCCTTGAGCAGCTCCGTCGCGTCGTGCTTCTTCCAGAGCTCGGCGTTCTCGGCCTCGGGCCCGAAGTAGCCCTCGAAGGCCTTGCGGCCCCAGGGGCAGCGTGAGGGGTTCGCGATGGGCGCGAAGGCGCTGACGCTGCGGTAGCGCCCCGGGTTCCGCAGGTACAACGTCAGCGCGCCGTGGCCGCCCATGCTGTGGCCCGTGATGCTGACGCGGGACGCGTCGAGGCGGTCGCCGAAGGCGTCGGCGGCGAAGAGGGCGGCGGGAAGCTCGGCCGACACGTACGAGTCCATGCGGTAGCGCGCGCGCCAGGGCTCCGCCGTCGCGTCCACGTAGAACCCGGCGCCGGCGCCGAAGTCGTAGCTGTCGGCCTCGCCGGGGAACTTGTCGCCGGCGCGCGGAGAGGTGTCGGGCCACACCATGGCGATGCCGCGCCGCGAGGCGTGCGCCTGGAAGAAGCCCTTCTCCGTGCAGTTGTCGGGCGTGCACGTCAGCCCCGACAGGTAGATGAGCACCGGCACCTTGTTGCCCTCCTGCGATGCGGCCGGCGGCAGGTACAGGTTCACGTTCATGGGCGTGCCCGTGCTCGAAGACTGGTGCGTCAGCTTCAGCAGCTTGCCCCCGAAGGAGGCGATGGTGGCCTTGGTCTCGAACGGCATCCTCGCCGACGTGGACAGGAGGCGGGAGAGTAGATACAGTTTTTGGAGAAGGGGAAAATTGGAAAGGGTCCGACGGTGTTACGAGTACCTTGGGCACCTGAGATAGAGCTGGCTCGAGATAGAGAGAAGTAGAGTACGAAGAGTGGTTTGATGCTGATTAGGTGTATTATCGAGCAAAATGCCTACTTGCAATATGTACAGGTGAATGTGTAGTACAGGAGGTATGTAATGCTCATAGCAAAGTGATGGAATTTCCTTCTTGCCCCAGCCCCTCCGACTCCTCACGGCAGTTTTTTTTTTCTTCTTTCCATCGACTTGTCTACCGCGAGAGAGCTGGAGAGCTTCCATGAACCCCGCCATCGGTCGACGTTATCTCGTCTCTTCCCCACATACCAAGCGGTACCAAGTGGCCTGGAGCGACGTCATGGTCCGTTGTTGCGACTGGGACCAACCCCGAATACCGACCGGCTCCGCCATTGGCACGTTTTGGCTAATAAAGCAGCCTAACTCCCTAACTCCCCTCATTATATGACTTTGTCGAAACCCGCGCTGGAGATGGTGCCGTCATCCAACGCCGAAGAAAACATGAAAGGGTCTTTATGCCGAGCCCGTCTCGTTCAAGGCGCACTCGAACGACTGGATCAGACCATCCCACTGTATCGTCGACAGGTCCCATTTGACGGGGTTGTAGAAGGACACGGCGCCGAAAGTGCAGCCGGTAGGCGACGTGCAGATGTCGTCGCAGTGGCCTCTGTACGGTTGGTTAGATACTTGAACTTGTGTTGAAAGCTGACAGCAGGCTCAGAGGAGAGCTGCGACGACTACTTACACCTTGGGCCAGCAGTAGAATGCGTCACCGTCGGGAGCAAAGGTCTTGGTGTTCTCGGAAAAGCCGTCGGGCATGTCGTGGCAGTCTCTCATGGAGTAGACCTCGTAATGGCAAGTACCCGTGGCGTTGGCACCGTTGCACATCAGAACCTGAGGAATGAAGTCAGTCATCATGGTAGCTTAAGAGAAGATCTATATGTCTGCACTGCCTGCATGCGAGGAAGATAGAGACAAAAAGAAGAAGAAAAACTTGCACCTCCGATCTCCCTCTTGGCCAGAGCCGGTCTTCCTCGGGCAGAGACGCAAGTCGCAGCAGCGACAAGGCTAGTGATGGTCGTGAAAAGCTGCATGACTGCGACTAGTACTTCTAAGGTAGGAGACTTGGAAGGGTGAAGATGGGAGTATGGAGAAGATGTCGTTGCTCTAGCTTCTTGTTGGGAGTGAAGGGTGTCGGGCACAGGTGTTACCTAGTAAACAAAGGACGGAAGTGCGGGTATGTGGTTTGCCTTAGGTACGGAAGTCGATCTTGACAGCCACGGACGAAGCAGAGATCAAGGCGGAAGAGGAGGGTTATATGTAATATGGATCGACAATTCACGAGCTGCGTTGGGATTCGGATCCCGAGTCCTAGATATAAGAGATTCCGACTTATTTATTAGTGGAGTATCGTTGCCCGGCAGGGCTGTTGGATCTGACGATAGCAGAGCTACCGGGACTTTTTGTTTTTTCCCTTTTTTTCCCTTTTTTTCCCTCCCAGTTTGCCATCCACGGATACAAACAGTTATGCACTACCTCCTTGCTCGCTGCCGTCATCTTTCAGTCTCTCAAACAGCTAATTAAGTGGCAAGTGCCTAGTCGCTACGTTGGTAGCAGCTAATTGATCATTATAGATGGCACCTCGAATCTGCATTAGATACTGCACATCGTATCTGCTAAGGGCCCGGGATCCCTTCCGCGTCCTCGGAAGGGGGTCTACTATGTAATAGCCAAGCAGATTAGCAACCATGCACCTTGCTGACGCTTTGTAGGTATCCGTAATTTTAGACTAGATACAAAGGATCTTAGGAGAAGAACACATCGGCTCAGGTGATGTGCTGTCGATTGTCGAACAACGGTACTCGAGCCGGTGTGATCGCATACGAAAAAATTCAGCCCCGAAATCTTCGTATAAGAACTCCACTCCTCTTGGCCCTACGACGAATGACACGGGGAGGGCCTAGTAAGAATACGGAAATGCGGCTGCAGGAGCTAATAAGCCTCCTCCACAGGCTGTGCGACGTCATAGGCCCATTCCGCTGGTAAGCTGCCTACGTAGCTGCCGCCAGAGCGATTCATGATTGGTCTGCTAGCTTGGCGGGCATTTCGTCGTCGCGAATCCGTCCGTGGCCCTGCGCCGGCTATCTGCGTATTGCACGGTCCCGGACATGCACATGGCAGCGTGGGAATCGTCTCACCACATCGCATCTCTTCTAATACGAACTTGATCACCGCCACGTGATATTTGGCTCGTGACAAGGAACGTCCGTGTGTTGGCACTTCTTTGACAAGAATGAAAGACTTTCAATATGCGATTTTATGGATATCTCATCTAGGGATACAAGCATGATAGCCTATCTGTATATCAACAGATCATCAATATATACGAGCACATCGAGTCTCCCTAGAAAGGGTCAAACAAAGGCGTCTTTCTCTCGTCAAGTCAAGTCGTGATAACCACATAGCCTACCTAGTTCAGGTTCCTAGGTAAACTATCAAGTCCTTTGCTATGCTGACAGCTGAACCGGGGCTTCTAGGTCATCTTCCAGGAAACTCGGTGAAAGATACATACCAGGTAGGACTTGGCCCAATGCAGAGATATCTATCGGTGTCAGCACCAGTAGCTGTTGTTTGTGTGTTCAGCCCTATCAGGTGAGGCTGACGAGGTTTGCTCCCTACATCATAACCTCAGCTGCGGTCGCCACGAGGTACTTGGATGTTGCATCATTGGCCAAGTAGATGCTGGCTTTATCATGCCCAATGGCCGGAGGTGGTAATCACACTTTGGAAGTAAAAAACTGGTATATTCCGAAAAGCAACCACTAACTCCAGGCTGATGCACACTTCCCTTTTATGCCGACTGCCGGCATCGTTTTTTCATGCTCGTTGGCCAGCTCTTCTTTGCGACCAGAGAGGATTACAAGGCGGTGCCAAGAACGATCCAATCTGTAGACTACCTCTTGTGACAAAGAAAGTTCTGTCATGGACCTTGGTTCACTACTGGAGCAGCTCTTCGACGGACCAGTCCTCGTAGCTATTTGTGTGTTAGTATTAACTTGAACAGCCAATGTATAGGCAAATGAGAAAGGCCGGAGACATACTATCCATCGGGAAGATAACGGCGCACGATGAGGGGAATCTTCTTAGCTCGCAGCTCCTTGATAGCTATCTGGAGCGGATCGGATTCTCCTTCGATGTCGACAAGGACGGGGGCGTTCATGCTTTTGCGACAGTCAGTAACCCGTCTCCCAGTGCTCACGCAGTAGAACCTACCTGATCTGGAGTGCTCGAGTGCCCAAGATACGGGCTCGCTCGTACTTGGTCATGTACGGGGTTGTGATGCGATCTTCGTTGGCGATCTTCATGTCCTTCTCCGTCTTGGTCGTGGTCTTGGTTCGGTTTGCGGAAGCAGAGGGATCACCCGAGATGATGACATTCTCCTCCTCTTCCTCGCCACGTCGGTTGACCTCTTCATCGTCGTCAGGTACTTCGGGGTCGAGGTCGCCCTCAAAGGGCTCCTCGTCCTCGTACATAGGCTCATCACTGCGATCGCGTCAGGAGGCTGTTTTTATTTTGAATGCTGTGACTAGCAGACACGTAAACTTACTCGCCAACGTCTCTATCGTCGCCGAAGTCAGACATTTTCGGTAGTAATGGTTACTGCAAGACTCGATATCGAAAGCTTGTACGTCGAAGGGCTGATAGAAGAAAGGTGGCAGTTGTGTGCAGAATGCGGAATGCGACGCAGAAGAGTGAAAAAAAATGAGGGAAGGCTGAAAGAACTAATGTCAAAGAATGTCAAGGATTTGCAGCTGCACGCTAATACTGTAGCTGCAGGGATATTTTGACCAGTCATAACTCAGCACTCAGGCACCGCTAGCCCAGTTTGATCTAGCCGAGCTCATTGTCTGTGAGATCTTATCGGCAATCGTTTATCGATATTTACTTGCACCCACCTGATATCTACATGATGCAGGTTGCCTAGGTACATATATATATGTACTGCGTTTATCGATACTTGACTTTCTCTTTTTTTTTTTTTTATCGATAGAGCTCGGCACAACATTTTCCTCGATTGCGATCAGCTTGCCAGCTCTTTACCCTTCCTCGAGTCACTCTTCCATCCCCAGACAGTCACAATCAATTACGTCCATATCATGGTCGCAGACTGTCAAGTTCAATATGAAGAGAAAGGCTAACAGCGAGGTTGATGACCTCGACCCGCCTCCGGCTAGAAAAAGCCGAGCGGACGCCAATGCTTTGGCGCAAGGTATGCCACGATCTAGTTTT
This sequence comes from Hypoxylon sp. FL1284, assembly GCA_022432365.1. Classification (NCBI taxonomy): domain Eukaryota; kingdom Fungi; phylum Ascomycota; class Sordariomycetes; order Xylariales; family Hypoxylaceae; genus Hypoxylon; species Hypoxylon sp. FL1284. The sequence continues at coordinate 2,009,117 of JAJJXE010000002.1, forward strand.
CGCAATGCAACCAGCTAACCGGTTTCGCTCTACAGGCGACATCGAGTACGATCCAGGTATGGATAACATCGAATCCGATGATGGCCTCTATCCCATTGGCATGCCACCGGCTGCTGCAACGCAGAACGGCCCGTTGACCCCGTTGTCTCCCGCCCACAAGTTTCCATCCGATTTCAAGACCATCAGGTGCACGCACCCAGGCTGCACCAAGACCTTCAATCGCCCGGCCCGTCTCGCCGCACACTTGCGATCGCACAACAACGAACGCCCTTATAAGTGTACCGTCCCTGGATGCGACAAAGATTACATGGAGGAGAAGCACCTGCGCCAACACATGAAGGGCTCGCATTCCGCCGAGCGCGAATATGTCTGCGCTGAACCCGACTGTGGCAAGAGCTTTACCACTGCCACTCGTCTCCGCCGCCACCAGGCTGTCCACGAAGGCCAAGACCGCTTCCGGTGCCGCGACTATCCTCCCTGCAACCAGAGCTTCCGCAAGCACCAGACTCTAGAGCGCCATATTCGCGCCGAGCATCTCCACGTTTCCCCCTTCACCTGCGAATTCCAAGATGGCGAGACAGGCGCTGTCTGCGGTGCTGGCTTCGACAATGCAGGAGCCCTCAGAAAGCACCAAGAACGCGAGCACGGCGAAGTCCGCTTCTGGTGCATAGAGTGCGGCGCAGGTGAGGATGATGACGGCGAGCAGCAGAGAGTCGGATTCACGACCATGGCTCTGCTTCAGGCACATATCAAAGCATGCCATTTCCGTTGCATGTTTTGTGGCGCTCACTTCAACGGCCGCACGGATCTGGAGGAGCACATCGAGTCGCAGCACGCCAGCCCCCCTAAGAGCATCGAAGAGCGAAAGACTGTCGCGTGTACCTGGCCTGATTGTGACAAGACATTCACCAAGGTCTCCAACATGAATGTGCACGTTCGAAGCGTCCACGAGGGTCGCCGATTCGTCTGCGGGCAAGTTAACCTCACCGGCGCCGAGGGTCTGGCGGCTTGGGAACAGTCGGACGGATGCGGAGAGAGCTTCGTCACCAAAGCCAACTTGGAGAACCACGTACGCTACGTGCATTTGGGCATGGAGCGTCCGGAGGCCAACAAGGCCAACAAGCCCAAGCCGAAAGCTCCGCTCACATTCCTCGAGTCGTTAACTGCAGGAAAGGGTACCCGACGAACCCTTCCCTGCACCATGCCCGGCTGCAAGAGAAAATTTGTCGACGCGGGCCAGCTGGAAGCTCATGTCCAGAGCGAGCACGGCATCTTACAAGCGCTCATGCCGCAGGGCACAGCAGACCCCGTACTCTCGCAACCCATGGCGCTCGACCAGGTGATGCAAGAGATGACAAACTCGAACGCGTACAACAACGAAGGCGACCAGCCCTGGATCGGCGCCAACGATGTCGGCGCTGGTATGCCCGCAGCTGAAAGAGCTGACGAGACTGAGTCGCGCCGTGACGAGATGAGACGCCTCATCCCGGAGGCGCCCTACGACTTGACGGGCTTGGTCGACCCGGCCTTGGAGAATTTCCAACAGTAGGGTGGGAATGGAGTGATTACGGAGTTCGGAAAAAGTCCATGATACCCATTTGCTTTTAGTCACGAGTGATGAGATACTCTACGAGCCGGCGATGCTCTGGGACTACGAATGATACAGTGTTTTAACACAGAACTTCCTTGTATCTACCGTGCTTCGTGACTTGGTGACTGTGACTCCCATCCCTTGGCATGTTTAATATCGAAAGCTTGTCAGTAGGCTTTCTACGCTCATCTTACCCATCGAGGAGCCTCATCTTTGGTTCCCAATACCGAGTATGCGCCGGTAAGCTACTTACAAGCCTTTAACGGCATTCGTTGGGTAGGATTATATACCGAAATAGCCCATACGATGCCCCCAAGGTATCATAGTCTACGGATAGAGGGTGCGAGCACCGCTGATCTCTCCATGTTAACACCTCAAAGCACGTTCCGGTTCTAGGTAATACCGTTACTGGTTCTCATTCATCTAACAAGTCTTATCTATCTCGAATATTAGGACACTATGAAAATATCTATGGACAAGTGTTGGATGCAATGCTCTACCGTCTACAACGTGCGCTATAGCATAGTCACTCGCTTACTAGCACCCATAAAGAAGAAGTGAGCACAGCCTTTCCTCGCACAACAGCGCTTGTAGCGAGTTCCCCCTCACTCTCCCCCTTAACCCTGGCTTCCCGCGCCTCCCCGGGAACCTCCACGACGCGGCGTCGGCGGGGGAATCAAGTACGGCAGCCGACGCTGGAGCCCTGCAGCAGTCGGGTCGAACGGAGGCAGAGGGCCAAAGCCAAAGGGGCCCATGCGGCGAGTGCGGGGGCCGGCGGCGTCGAACGCATCGACGGGCAGGGGCAGGTCGACGGGGACGGTGGCGGCGGGGGACCGCGGGTCGCGGAGCCAAGCGGGCGCGTCGTCGCCGCTGCCGAGGCCCTCGAGGATGTTGCCCTCGGCGTCGAGCTTCCAGTCTGTCGGGTCGCGCGCCGCGTCGTCGTACAGCGCGGCGAACCGCAGGTCCTCGCGCGCCTCGCGCACCTGCCGCTGCCAGTCGAGGTCCTCGAAGTCGCGCCGCAGCTGCGCCAGCACCTGCCGCTCCTCGGCCGCGTCCGTGTCGTTGTCGACGCCGGCGGCGGCGGCGTACGCGGGGTAGTCGTACTGCTGCGCCGCGCGCTGCACCGGCGACCCCGTCTTGAACTGTGGCGGCAGCACCAGCGGCGGGAACCGCGCCTGCTGCTCCGCCCGCCGCGCCTCCTCCTCGCGTGCATCGGCCTCCGCCAGCGCCGCGTCGTCCGGGTCGTCGTCGTCGGGCGCCGGCGCCGTCCTGCCGCCGCTGCTGCGGCTCTTCATGCGCTTGACGGCCTGCGCCCGGTGCCACTGCTCGGCCATGACGGCTAGCTCCTCGGGCCCGACGTCCGGCCGCCCGAAGCACAGCGGGTACTCGCGCGTCGGGTTCTCGGCCAGCGCGAAGTGCCGGAACGGCGCCGCCTCGGGCTCCACGATGATGGTCACGGGCATGCCCCAGAGGCCGTCCACGTTCTCATCCGCCTTGATGTTCACCCGCCAGATGCATCGGATGCAGCTGTGGTACCCCCCAGGTATGTCGGGAATCGGGATCGGCATCAAGTCCCGCCGCGGCGGCGCTCTCTCCCCCGTCAGTTCCTCGTAGCATTCCTCGCAGAGGAACGAAGGGAACGTGCGGCGAGCCGGAGGCATTTTCAATAGGACTATGTGTCAGTACTGTGTGAGTGTGTGAAAAGGTAGGATGAGAAGAATTCAAGGTTTGTGGAGTGCAAATATCGTGGCGAGGACAAGGCCATCTGGAAAGACACGCCTTATATAGAGGCAAATACCCAAGACAACTGCTTGTCAAACAACAATCATGGAGCAAACGATCGACTGTCGCCTGAAGCAGGCACTTGAATGCATAAAGCAGTTGTTACGAAATGCCTAAAGCCCGTGAGAGCCGCGGTCAACAAAGGACTTCACTTACCTCTTATCCATCCTAGCCCGAATACTGTAATACTTACGTATAGCAAACTTCCTGTATACTGACAGCAAGCTAAGCTTCAGGCCCAGGAGCGGCCGGCACAAGAAAACAGAAAAGTTTCAACACAAGACTCAACTGCTTGAGAAATTGACCAATCACGGAGCGGTCTCGTTTGGGAAAGAAACTTTTGTTGATTCAGTAGAGAAAAATTATCTGCTTGTTGCGATGTTCATAGCCAGAAGGGTTCCAGCTAGCTGATGAGTCTCATCAGCTATCGGATCCCCCGAGAATGTCCGTATCATCGGAAAATCTAACGTGCGTAACAGAGACATAGTGTACCTTCTGGCAGGTAGCTCACGGAAACATGTTCCGAGTTTAAGAGTCGCCGAGGCTCGGGAAGGCCTCCTTGTTGAGGGCGAAGGATGAGTTGTCGCGGGTCTCGCGGGCGCCGCCACGTCCGCCACGGAAGTCGCCGCGGGACTCACCACCTCGGCCACGACCGCCGCGGCCGCGTCCCTCGCCTCGAGGAGCACCACCACGAGGTCCTCCGCGTCCGCCACGTCCACCTCGGGTACGCTCGGGCTCAATGTATCGTTGGTCGATGTCCACGAGCTGCTTGGACTTGCGCTCACGCTCGCGCTTCACCTTGCCTCCAGTGCCCTGAACGTAGTTGTCGTCTTCCTCCTTGGTGAGAGCCTTAGCATTGGCCCACTTCTTGTCCACCTTGCTGCCCTCGTTGGGCTTGCGGATTTCGAGGGACTCGCCGAGAGCGAGCTTCTTCTCGGCCTGTTGAGCAAGGTAGTCGGCGTATGACACATGCTTGTCTTCGGGTTCAGCGGGGGTAGCGGGCGCGTCAGCGTCCTCGGCGGTGGCTTCCTTCAGCTCCGACTGCGCCATCTCCTCTCCCGCCTGTTCGTCCTTCTGTTCGGCGGCACCTTCGGCGGCACCCCAGGACTGGGCGGCTTGCTTCTCGGAGCCACTGTGGTGGAATTAGCAGACGAAAATGGGCAGCCAAGTTTTGAAAAAGACTAACCTTGCGACACCTCTGGGATGTCGGTCATCGCGATCGCGAGGGAATCGACCACCGCGGCCTAATAGCCTAGTTAGCTCATCCCCCACCCATATATGGCCAGTCTTGTCGTCTTACCTCCACGCACGCGGGCATCGCGGCCGCCTCGGGGGCCCGAACGAGCACCCTCGTCAGTGGGCTTGCGCTGGTTGCTCGCAGAGCCGGCATTGCGGTCGCGGAATGCTAATTCAGGCACCAGGTTAGCGGACGTGCTTAACGATATAGGGAGATAAAGATAAGGGCAGACTGGCGCCCGCCAATGTCTCAACTCACCACCCTCGTTGCCGCCAGGACCAGTACGACGAGCTCCGGTGCTGTCAGCGGGCTTCGTAGGAGCTTGGGGCTCGACGTTGCGCTTCGTGGTGCGCATCGTGGTCTTGTCCACCGTCTTCACAGGGCCGGACGGTGCTTCATCTCCCTCGACATCGTTACCTGCAGTTTGATATGGGTTAGCATGGAGAAATCTCGGCAGTACAAAAAATTTTTCGTGCTGAGGCAATCGGCGGGGTTGCGTACCGAGGAGGTCGAACAGGTTCTAATGATTCGAGCTGTTAGCTTCGACGTCGCAAGAAAAGCAAGACAAAAAGAGTTCAATTGGCATCCGGTCGCAGTAACAAGATGCGACGGGCCGTAACAGCTCGAAGGCAAGCTCGAAAAGGACTATATAGACAGACAGGAGGGTGAGGGGGGTGGACATACCTTTGAGGCGACCGACATGGTGTCGCCAGATTGAGTCGCCTTTCAGCAAGGCGGAGCTGTAGAAACGGCAGTCGAATCAATAGGAGAGAATGCAACGAGGGAGTAAAAAGGATACGGCCTAGCAGGTCATATCCTTGAACCAGTACTGTTCGTCACTTTCGGCGTTGAGGTGAGGATTGGGTGAGGTTAGGTTAGGTTGAGAAGGTTCAAGAGCGGTGCGAAAGTTGCAGGATAAGGTGGGATGTGGGATTTATTGGGTGGGAGGTTTAGGCAGGTCTAGGTCGTGGTCTTGTAGGGTCTTGTAGGGTCTTGTGCCACTGAAAGCCTTCTGAAAAGTTGTGGGCTCTGCCTGAAAAGCTTGGAACTCGTACTCTTTCGCAGGCGCTAAGAACCGCCTAACGCCTCTTTTTCACTTCTTTTTTCCCCTTGACTGACGCCAAGACTCGCTTAGGTGGAGCGGCAGAACGGGGCTCTTGAATTCTTATTTCAGCGAATATTTTTTATTATTTGTCAATTGTCGGTGTCTTTAGTGCGCCGCTGAGTCACTCATGCAATACATGGGTAGGGTTTAGGAATCTATGCAATTATGCCTTCTATCTGATATATAGACGAGATATACTTGGATCTGTCTCCTTGCTTCCCGCAATTGAAGGCAGGGCAAGGCTGGGGTCCAGGGAGACATACGACATCTCGCTTACCTGTACATGATACGAATCGTAGGTATGCATGTACGCAGGCACCCGGCAGACAGAGGTAAACCCCCCCAAGACCAGCTATTTGTTATTTGCAATTCACGAAATCAGAGCAGGAGCAGGCACGGAGCAAGCTGGAAGGCAGGTAAGCAGCAAGGAAAGCCAAGGATCTTCCCCAGATCCCACAATTGCATCACCTGCATATGTCAGAGCCTGTCACAGCCTGCCCAGCCCGTCTCAACTCCTTTATCTTTTATCAGCAGAAACCTACCTAATCTCCGCCGTAACTCCTTTTATATCATGTCACGATAGCTGCCTGCCCTGCCTGCCTACCTCTTGAGCCCGATGCTAGCCACAGTGTCTTGATTATCTATGTAGCGAGCTGGTCATCGTACGATAATTTCACTTCTTCCTTCTTTATGGCCTCAAGAGACAAGACTGTCCTACCCATGTTCTCTGTGCTCATGTCGTACTTTCAACGTCACAAATCTTATATACTTGAGCCCAGGTAAATATTCTTGTTGCCTCTGGTCGAAGCTTGATCCAGGCAGCTGAAAAGTCAACCCAAATTTCGGGAGCGAGAAAGGCCCGGTCCTCGTTCACCACATGGTCCTTCATTCAAATGTGACTTTCCTACTGTCCCAAGAACTATCAGACTTCCAGAAGCCATGACTAGCTTCGATACCTACCAGGAGCAGACGAGCATCGCGCTTTCGGGACTTCGAGCCCTATAACGAGACTGGGTCTTTGAACTCTACCTAGAGGCGTGTCGTGCCGTCTAAGTGTAGAGGAAGATAACTTCTCCCTCTCATTATAACGAGGCTTATATCCACGTATGTACTTGCCGTAGTTAGCGACGTAATAGCAGTGTTTGACGCTCGATGGTTACATATTGATGTCCGACGGAACCTCTTGGCCGCGCTGTATCAAAGCGGTTGGGATGGACGTCGATAAGACGTAAAATCCGAAGTCTTTCGGACGTCATGATATCGGCAGGGACCCTGGGTAGGTGTTATCAGCGAGCCTTGCGAAACCCGCAGGGTCTTAACACCGAGTCCGCTATCGCCAATAGACGTGCTCTGCAAGGTAGCAGGACTGCGCTCTGATAGGCACAGGAACGAGCTGCCACCTGGGTTCGGGGCAGGGAAGCTAGAAGCAGAGAGAAAGGGAGAGATATATGAATATCTTACTTAACCTTTAGGTAACCGAATGCCCATCTCGTAGCTCGCCAGCTCGCCAGCTCGTGGCATTCGGTAGCGGGATGACGTACATTGGACGGACCGTGCCCGCGAAGGAGACGTCCCTTCCAATCTTCAAATCTCCTGCAGGTCTGAAAATAGAAAAGAGAGAAGGTGTGTCCGTGTGTGAGTGAGATATCTCGTGCCTACGTCAAGGTTCGTGGGGTATCGCGGGAGGGATTTCGGTTCCTGTTAATAATGGCTTCCTTATCTCTCGTATCATTTTCCTCTCAATAACACGGGCACACCAGAGATAAGCCCGCCCACGCTGTCACCACCCATATCTCTCTCAAATAAATACTCTGCGACGGAACCCCAGACGAGCTCCAGCCTTGTCCTTGCTTCTTAGTTCTGTGAGCTATTCTCCAAAATAAAGGGTCTTACCTTTATCCTCTTACGTATCTACTAAAGCAGAAGAGGTTCGAGACATGTTCTCTGCTTATATCCCAAACTGCTCGGTTCTATTGTGTCGAACTGCAGCAAAGGGAGGAAAAAAAAAACAGCAAGCGCCGCTGACATATTCACCTACTCTCCTATTGTTTGTCGCCCATATGACCATATGACCATGACAAGGACAAGTGTCCCTTGATGGCTACTATGATTTACTGGTGATCTCATCTTCCTATCGAGGCTAAGTGTTCGGCAAGACGGCAATGTCCTGACCTGCCCGAGACCTCAAAAGTGATCTATCTCATGCCTTAAGTGAGGCTACTCCTCGTCGCTTGGATACCTCACACTCACCGGGAAAGACCTCGGACCGAAGCGTTATACGAGACCACTATCAACTATACGAGGGCACCAGCCGACAGAGGGGAGTCCGGGACGGATACTGTCCAGAGCGAGCCCTCATTGTGACGCGGAAATGATCGAGTATCATATCAGCAGCGGGAATAAGTGCTGGAAAGAGAAAGGTGCACGATCCGACGGCGGGAGGAGAACCTTGGCCGGATACGCATAAGACCAGTTGGAGATGCGGTACCAGAGCCAGTAGGATGTCGACGCGGCAGAATCGTGATTCTCATGATCACAGACGCGCCAATACTTCGGCACTAAGCTGCCAAGCTGACTCTTACTCTCGCGCTCGGTAACGTTCAACTTGATGATCCTTGGCAGTCCCAAGGCGTGCACTATGTCCAACGGATGTCTGTCTGCATCAGCGAAGGATGGGGTGGCCACCGCCGTCGACCTAGGCCGTGTTCTTTCGAGTCGGGTGCGTCCTCCTGGAAGCCCATTTCCGGAAGCCAGGCGAACAAACACGAGCTGATTACAGGGTATCGCTAAGGAGCTATATGTCGGATGCTGCTTCTCTACTCTGTCGCTCTCCCGCCCGAAAGCTTTGTCGGTAATTTGGGATCGGCTTGCTTTCCCTACCTCGAACTTATTAGGCGGAACTCGGTCGCTGTAACGTTTGCGCAAATTAGGATGTCCTGAGGTCTGGGCAGGTCTACGGCTCTATTGGGGTGGTGAGATGGGTCGAAAATATGCCGGCTGCCCCATCGTCGACTCCGCATCAATACGCGGTGCAACGAAGCACCAGCGGCCGCCACCCACCATAGCTCTTCACCGATCGAACACCCCTACCGACGACAGGTCTATCGCGAACCCTTCACTCAGGCCTCATCGATGCTCTCGTGTTGTCACAGCACGACGGCACAGTACGGTGGTGAGAATTGGTTTGTGATCGGGAGTTTACGCGGAGACTATCTGGCATAGCAGTGTGACCTACTAGCAGGATGAAACTACGAACTGCAGTTCTACGACTAGCAAGCAGAGACACATCCGTGACCCGCGAGGATTGTTCTGGCCCAGGGGGGTGAGGATGTGGTGCGATCTAATCTGATTTGGCCCCCGAACTGGTAGACCGAAGGGGCAAACAGGAATAGCACCGGTACGAAGGCAGCGGGGGTGTAGCGGAACCGACCGTCCTCAACGTCTTGGCTCAGAGAGAGAGACCCTCACATGCCCTCAACCATTCATCATCCGCACATCCATCGATCCATTAGCCCCATCGAGAAAAAAAAAGACACGTCCATACAGTGCGTACGGATCGAACTTCCTGGGTTGGCAATCTTAGGCGCGTTCCCAAGCCTTCCAGGTGGAGTAGGGACGTATTCTCCCCTCATACAGACGAGAACTTCTTCCATGAGGAACCCCTCCTTTTCCCCTCACGTGGGAATTACCGTTTGAAACGGAAAATGGTTCGACATGGAAAGTTGAGAAGAGAGAACAGAGAGAGAGGAGCTCGGGAGGGCGGAAGAGTTTTCTGGGGGATAAGAAAAAAAAAACTTTTTTCACGTTTTCCACCTTTGGAGTCCACCTCTTAGGCACGCTTCCTCCGATTGCGGATACACCTCGATACCTGGAAGATACATCGGGGTTTGCCCGGGATTTGATGCTGCATACAGCTACAGCACAAGAGACGTGTAATAAAATATGCATTTTACCAGGTATGTACCAAGAAGTATCGTTTACTGACTCCTGATTCTTGTATCGAGTTTCTGGGCTTTTTCTTTTTCTGTCTTGGATGCTAGGCTGGTAGAAAACGAGAAGGGAAAGGAGAGGGAGTTATGCTTACTATGTCAACATATATATATTTCCCAAATGCAAGTCAGATCAGTAATGTGTGATAATTGATATCGTACCCATACAATACTAGAACCGTTACGGACCTGGCCTGTCTGTCAACGGCCTGCTGTAAGACTTGAAGAGTTGCACCGAACCCATCATGTTCAACCATGCCTAACCTAGGTCAGACTGCTCCGTCAACCCAACGTCACCATCTCGTTTGGGATGAACAAGGGAGCAATCCTCAGCTCAGCTCCGAGGAGATGTATCCAGCCAACTGGTCTGTTCTCTGTGCATATAGCACGTAATGCAAAAGCACGTAAGGACATGGATAGATACACCTTATTCACTACCAAGTCTTCAGTTTCTCCAGTCCAGATATACTAGGGCTTCCCTTGTAACCAAGGCACGGGGCAGCCCACCCATCTGCCTACTTACCTGTATGTACTTTCATATATCAGTAATATATACATGAGTGACCGTGACTTCGTTGCCGCATACTCAACTGTAAAACACATTTCGAGTTGAGTTGAGTTGAGAAGATAGCTGCCGGTTGAAAGGAAAAGGATCGCTCGAAAGTCACGCAACCGCCTTGAAAACCTCTGTGATAACATCAAGACTTTTAAACACCAAACTCCTGCTGTCGTAGAAGTGACTTGCGTCCAAGCATCCTCCCGCCGAATCATAACTTCTTTTTCCCCGAGTCCGCCGAAATGCTGCAATTGCTATAATGGCTCGAAAATTTCGGTTTATCGAGCTCGGTTGGAAGCCGACCGCCTGCTATGGGTATAATGCCGGTTGCCTTCGTCATACTTCGAAAAGCATCTTCCCCGAAAAGAATATAATATCTGCTCGTACGAAAATCCGACTCGCTCGACGTCGACAAATACCGGCTGCGGCTTCGTTTCTTGACTTCGACCAGCAGCTTGCTTCGACATCTCGACCATCGCCTTCAGTGCTAATGTCCCACCGATTTTCTCTTTTCCTCTCTCGCTTCTCTTGTGTCACCAGTTCCGTCGAATATCACATCTAAGACCAGGATGCCGGTTTTCTCCTTCCAGCTACTACCTCATATTGCTTGTGTCGAAGGAGAACTGTGTCGGGAAGGCCATTGATGCGCTGAGGCCGAACGGGTCCCAGTCCAAGGCCGGATCGAGCAGTTGCGTCATACTTGGATACCCCTGGCCTTGCGTTTGGCCTTGAGGTGGGTTACCCTGTCCTCCCGGTGCCATTGCTGCTTGCCCGTGTGGCCCCGTAGTCGCTGGCTGGACAGGCACGCCATGTTGTTGTTGGGAAACTTGGAAAGTCGAAGGGTAGGGACCCGGGCCCGGCGTGTCCGGGTCAGGCTCGTCCATCATATCGGTCGGTGCATCGTACTCTTGTTCTGTACTCACGAGTTAATCATAGGACGACAAAGTTCCATTAGACACAAAGAAGACGGGTCAGCTTGCCGAGTTGTTGGAAATGGTTCTCGAATGCCGCCGGGTAGAAGGCTGGTGGCCGGGGGCCGCCGGCTTGTTGCATCATATGCTGGCGTGCTGCGGCAGCCATCCCGGGCATCGGCGCAAGTTGCTGCTTCATCTGCGGAGGAACCGTCGGGCGTATGCTTCTAGGATCTGGAGGTGCAGTGGGGGATGCTGCCTGACCGCCAAAGGGTGGTGTAGGGTTAGTGGGAGAAGCTGCGTGCGGAGGAGTCGGCCGGTTCTTAGGTGATGCCATGGGCTGCTGCACGCCGGTAGGCTGAGGCAGAGAGGCAACGCCAGGCTCGAGCTTGGGGGCTATGCTGGAAGCAGATCTGCGCGAGTGGTTGTGCCTGTTGAGGATCGCCCGAGGCATTGGTGGCGGCTGTACCATGTTCTGGGGCATATGAGTTGGACCAAGGTTTGGACTGCCAGTTTTGGCATGAAGCTCGGCTTGGACATCAATACCTGTGTATTCAGTATAAGCCAATGTTCCCTGAGAGACAACGCAGGTGTCCGAGGGGCTGTTTAGTTTACCTTTCTCTAAGAGAATTCGTTCGAGGAGGGAATTCTTATACCGAAGCATCAAGCATTCGTCTGCGGCACTGCGGTGGGCAGCTTGGAGGCTGGCCAAGTTGGATTCATGAGCCTTGATCGTTTCCTCGAGCTGCTTTATGTACTCTGTTCGACGTTCCCGGAATGCCGCCTGTGCCTGGCGGTTGCGCTGCTTGCGCTCCTCTGACGTAGCATAGATCTTTGCTCGTCCCGTTAGCTTCCAAACCTGATACTGCCATGCACAAGACAATGGCTATGGCGTACAAAGGTAGAATCAAGCAGGGCGGTTCAAATGCATAGTTAGAAATATGGATATGAACAACAGACTTACCGGTTTACGTCCACCTTTGCGCTTTGCCGGCTGGTTTTCTGGTGGAATTAACGGGCCAGTCTCGTTCTCGGGGCTCGAGCCAATGGATTCGTCTGATTCGTCTTTCGAGTGGTCTTTCTTGTCGATGGACATCTTGTCTGACATGACAATGTCAAATACAGGAGACGATTGCCGCTCGGCGGCAAACGCCTCTTAGTCGACGTCGTTGTAGGCGAAGAGTATTTGTATATGCGTTGATTCCCGGTCTGTCCTGGTAGTTTGTTGGTTGTGAGAGCCTGTGGCCAGCGTAATGGGGATGAAGGATATTTAGTATGTGTGGCTCTTGAGATATTGCCGGATGTCTTGGGGTATGGAAACGGGGAATAGCAAGGTAGCTCGGCAGTGAGGCGCGCATGCAGCGCTAATCAGCACATAATCTGGGGAACGTGATGTGACAAATGGGGATAAGAGATTCAGTCGACGACTCCGGATGTGGGAGGATGATCTAAGCGGCTCTAGAAGAAGTGGTCAGGTACAGTAACAACAAAAGTATACCGAGATAACGTGTAGTATTGGGGGGGGGGGGGGGGGGGGGGGGTTGGTGACGAGTTATGGTGTAGTGAAGGGAAAGAGAGAAAATATGTCGTCTAGTTTTTTTATGTAATTGAAATCGTAACGAGCGGCGGGGACCAGGTAGCTTGTGGCCTTGGGCGAGGAAGCTCAGCTGTGGTATAGACACACCAAAGCCCTCGTAGCCCTCGGGAGGTGGGTAATACCTTTTTTCTTTCTTTTTTTCTTGCCTGGTTTCCGTGGGTATGGGAATCGACGGACCGGAGTCCAGTCTCACTAGCAGATGCTAGCCGTGATTTGATGAAGGACTGATGACCGTTACTCAGTCCAATTGCTGTCGACCTCTACTGAGGATGGCTCCCTATTTAGTCGTTGTGCGTTTCCCAGTCTCGATGTGCTACCACCCACGTAGTTCCCTTGCTACCCTTGTCGTATTGTTCCTCTTGGTTGGGACGTGGTCGGCTCAGGATTTTCAGACTACCAGGTAAGAGGGGCGGTACCAAGTATAGACATCGAACTGTAACCCTGGGGCGGCTTGTAGGATGTCTGCACAATACTCCAAGTAAACAATAGAGAGGATAACAAAGCAGGTCGGCTCAGTCGAGCATAGGTCCGGTACAACTCGTAAGAGAACTACGCAGCAGAGGCTGGTGACCAAATAATCAGCTTCCAAGAAAAAGCTAACCTGATATGAGAGAGAGGGTCACAGAGAGGAGAGAGAAAGAGGAAGAGAAGATAGTGTGAGGTTGGGAGGTTCCTTACTGTGTTAGACTGTGAGGAGGGAAACGGAACTGCAACGTATAGCGTGTGTAGCGTGTATAGGTAGCGTGTAGCATACGGGGTGGTGTGGCAGATAGCGTACGGCTATACGTACAGCTATAGCCTCATACGGCAACTGACGGTCTCGCGGTGGATCACGACGATTTTAGCTGCGGTAAAACAGGCAATGCCGCAAAAGGAAGATAGCATAGTGCTATGTAACCTTGCAGATTCAAACAAGTTCTTCCCAAGATTGGTTCCGGATCTGAGGGCAAGGAGATGGGGGGGAAGAAGGAGGGAAGTGGAGTATCAGTGATGAAGATGGAGATAAATATCATTATCAGAATAGGCGTAGATACATTATGATATACTAGTACGTATATCTACATAGTATGTATTCGCAGCTAAGGCGTGACGTGGTTTAGCTCTTGACTCTTTCCCAATTTCGGGATCCGCCCATCGCCCCTCTGGCTTCTATCCCAGATGTACATAATATCCCAGATGCATCATACGTACGTGTGTGGTGTAAGTGGTCTAGTTGGAGACCGAACGTGATTCCTTTCACGGTACCTGTGAAGTACATATGCCTACGCTTAAGCGAGTCGTAGGCTATAAGTACATACATATGCACGTACAAGGTGCTAAGAATTAGCTACGTGCATGCGCAGTCCGTACTCGCATAACTGTACCCAGTATACATGCATAGAATGAACATCTCCTAGCGCGCTCTCGTTAGGCTTCCTTGTACGGCTGTCCACCTACATATATTATAATAACATTGAACATACATGTAGGTATTGTACATATATTCATGCATATACTTTGTATGGAGGAGGTAATTCCAGGAGAAAGCAGAAATAGAAACTGTAGGATTCATAGAATCGGACCCTGCCGACCATCGACCCGGTCCGCGGGGCGTGAACCGGGACCTTTCCATCACTCTTACGAACACACGACATAATTCTTCCCAACTCCAGACGCAAGGCAGACTATCCTAGCTATTGTATCTTGAATGTTGGTCCATGTCTATGAAACTAGGAGGATGCGGATGCCAGCAATACATCTGCGAGCTCAGTACCAATATGAGCAGGGCAGGCGAGGCAGCACAAGGCATCTTACGTCGGGCCTGTAGATGTATATTGAAGGGCTACTTGCATAGTACAAACTGGATAGCCTACCTGGGTACGGTGGGAGCATGGTTGACAGAACAGGAACAAGATTGAATATAGGTACTTGATGGATTTGACGAACTGGGTGTGTAAGGCTGGTTAACGTAGGTAGCCTTGTCACTCGCCATCCCTTCCCCCTCCTTCACCGAGCACTGATCGGTAACAGTCTTGCCAGAACCCCGGTATGTGCGTGACTGATGTGTCCCTGACACTTTGCATGAGGTAGGTGTCTGACAACCAGGGGGGTAGTTAGTAGTGCTACGCCGTGGCGAGCTAGGGCAACATGGCGGCGGGAGATGTCGTGACAGAAGCTGGAGGAGGCAAATAGTCGGGATTTTCTCGTCACTCGTAATTTTTCGGACATGAGCTGAGATCTTGTGGCAGAACATACATCAGCCATGTGTGAAGAAGTCTACGAAGACGTCGGGATTCATCGAGCGCAATGTATATGGAAATGTCGGTGATCCCGTTGGAGGCTGTCCAGGATATTGTTATGAAGGCCGTTCTCGGCCTCCCTCCCGCCGGTCTTGGTTGGTCCCGACCAGTGGCACTACTATGTAGCACGTCGAAACGAAAGAGGAAGGGTGCTATGCGAGCTGGGTAGGCTGCCAGGCTCGCCAGGAACTTGCAGAATTGAGAGGCCCATACCGATAAATTTCCCGAGACGAACCACCTGGCTCCGCCCGTGTATGAATTTTCTTCTTGGTCATATGAGTGCCTGCTTGAAATGAGCATCTCCTCCTCGCCCACCTCGTTGATTCGTCACCGGGATAGCTTCACATCCCAGCAGCCCAGCTGACATCAAGCAGAGTAGGGGAGGCTGTGACACCACAGGGAGCTGATAATCCCAGGAATCACGATGGTTCATGCGGGACGTCCCTAGTTGAATAGGACGATGCTCTCCAGCTTCCAATACGTACCAGGTTTCGTACGTGTCCCCGGGTACTGTTGGCACAGAGGAATACTCGTCGTGTTTCCTTCGTATCCTTCGTTTACTACTGTAGCCTCATCACCGGTGGTTGGCAGACAGACGAGGCGCGATCTTTGGACGCTGACACGACCGGCACGACGTGCTGTGACCTGCGTGAAGGCAGAGACACATGGCGTCACGAATATGCATTGGATGCTCTCTATTGTGCAAGTTCCCATCGTACTACGTTGGTAGGTAGCAGTGCATGTCGGCCGGCAGACCTTTTAGGAGGCGGACCCCAGCAGCGAATGGTGAAGATGGTGTAGATCATCGACCCTTTTCTCCTTGCTCTCGAGGCCGAAAGGAGCACGGTTGCAAATGTGGGGAGATGGGAAAGATCTATAATTCGATTGTTGCATCTCCGAGGAGAACAGGGGATCTTCTAGAAGCTAGATGGAAGAAAAGTGGGAAGCTTCAGCAGCTCTCTTCAGGGACCACCCGAGCCCACCTGGCCTGCCTGCCTGCCTGGCCGCCTGGCCACCACCACCTGAGCTGCTCATGTTAGCGGCCTAGCGGTGCTGGCTGGCACTGGGTACATACTTCAGCAGTACCGCTCAGGGCGAACAGGCGAATTGCGGGCGGTGTTCAGTTGCTCGCCATGCCTGCCCATGCGGAAGGTTCCGCATTTCCCTCTCCTCGCCCCTCACCACACGTGCCATCTCCGACACCAGCTTATTCTAAATCGATCTATATACAATATGTGCATATCTCGTTCTATTCTTCCAGTTGCTATTCTTGTGTCTTTCACTCCTTCGACTTGGCCTTGTCCAGTATAACGGCCTGAATTATATGCTGGGTTATGTACGTACTTCGTACATACATACCTAATGTACATGTATAGTAACGAATCCAGTCATCATGTTCAAACCGCTTCTACGTCTGCATAGTGAGGCTCTCGGCGCTCTCTACCGCTCAATCAAGTTACCTGGTCTGACGTGGTAACAGAGAAGGCTAGCATCTGGTCTGCTTTCTTACCACCGTAACCTCACAAGAATTTTCTATTGGTCGCGCCAGGAACAGGTCAGCCAGCACACACAATTTCCAGACGTCGATTAACACCTTCTAGAAACCTTCTAGCGCCCTTCCAGATCGTCGTCTCGGTCAGCTTGTCAGCCAAGCGAGCCCAAGCTGCAGGAGCAGAACCAGACATGGCCAGCTCTTGCTGTCTCACTGACGTGTTGCACCGTCATGTGCGAGGCGCGCCACCATTAGTCAGTCTAGCACCGATCTCGTCGTCCTACTCGCTCGCCCGGGCTTTATAGAGAGGACATTATAGGCTGGGCTCGTGCCATCAAGATTATCTCCGGTGTCTTACTCGCAATCATTGCCTCTTAGAGCACCATCAAGATTGTGGCGTTTTATATTACTAAGGTAGTTATTCGACATCAAGCTAAGAGGTAGCTACATCTCCGCGCGAACTTCGACCGGCGAGCAGCGCACCCATCGCGCCAGGCATGATCGAACGCCATACAACACATCAGGAGAAAGGGTTAATAAGCGGCAGTAATTCGCGCACTTATTATACAACGCCATAACCTAAGCGTCAACTACTATGGCGTAACTTGGAATGATCATCTACCTGCTCCTGGTTGCATGGGCAGACCAATGGGAAATCCCAAAAAAAGTCTGCGATCTGCCAATATCTTCGAAAAGGCCGGGATCATGTTGCAAGAGACCCTCAGCTGCTACCGAAGAAGAGAAACCACCCCCACGCCCAGAGCGTCGGTATAGGGGTCTAAGAGACTAATCCACCCCGGCCCTTCTACAAGCTACAACCTTATTGGAAGAAAATTTATCAGCCTTCACTTGTTATACTGCTGAGCTCTGTGCCGCGTTGCCGCAGACCGATGGCGTTTTCTGCTTGAAAATATTCTTGTTAAAGAGTCATCTTATGGCCCAAATGCTGTGTAACGTCTATCAACACTACATCGCAGAGGTACGGTGGCATCACGAGGCAGAAAGGTTGCCAACTGATGCATAACCGCATGCTATATCGCGTTCGATTATCACCGACCCCCCTGGTGCCCTAGCCGAGAAGCTCCGAGTAAGATTTCGGTTCAACATGATGGTGTGCCTGGTGCTACACAGTACCTGTAGATGGTAAGCTGAATTCAAGAGGTGTATCCTGTGGCACCTTTAACGACATTGAAGGCGCCACCTCCTTTTCCGAACATTTCCCTGACGTCGGTGACGATTTCGTTCGGCCTCTCCCAGGCAGCGAAATGGCCACCGCTTTCATGGTCTTTCTCAAAGACCACATCGCCTAGGGTGCGCACCCATGTGCTCGGTAGGACATGTATGTCCATGGGGAAGTGGCTGAAGCCAAGCTTGACGCCGGGTGTCCACGACCGCAGCTTGTCTCGGCCGATCTTGCCTTTCCTGCCGTCCACGTTGTGGATGGTCTCGTAGTAGATGCGGAGGCTGGCGGCGGGACCCGCCGTGCTGAACCAGTAGACGCTGACCCAGGTCAGGATCTCGTCGTCGGTCCACGGGTACGCGTCCGACCAGTCGTGGAGCTTCTCGTAAATCCAGGACAGGCAAGCCACGGGGCTATCCGTCAGGCCGTACCCGAGGGTCTGCGGCTTCGTGGACTGCTCTAGGTTGTAGCCGTAGCCTTCCTCGTCAAACCACCTGGAGCGCTCCATGCCATGCCGCTCTCGTCGGCTGTAGGGCATCACCGCGTGCTGCAGAGCAAGGATAGGATTCTTCCAGTACTTTGGCGGGTACGCAGAGTCCATGTTGAGGTGCGTTGCCCTGCAGTATGTCGGATAGAGATGAGCAAGGGATCTGCTGATATTACATCCCCAGTCACCTGCCACATATTGTCAGTGACTTGACTCCAGCTTGTCTAAGCTCACGAACACGAGGCGTACCTCCTTGTGTAACATATTCCTTGTATCCCAGCTTCTGCATGAGCTTGTGCACGGTTTCGGCATACTGCTCCAGTGCGAAGCCTCTCTTCTTGGTGCCCTGAGAGAAGCCATAGTTTGGCAGCGAAGGCGCAACGACGTCGAAGGCTGGCTGATTTACGCCGTCGCCTTCGGTCAGGGGCTTCAGTATTTTGGTGACTTCTTGGATGTGCTACAACGATGGGTCAGCAACACCTTTTCTAGGGGCCAATTATAGGAAGTCCAAAAAGATTATCTGATAATTGGCCCTTGGTGAGATTGAAATGACCGGAAAGGGGTCAGTCAGGGGGATGGAGAATCTGATGGTGAATTCACATACACCTGGCCATCCGTGGAGGAAGAGTAAGGGAATTGCACCCTGAACTTTGCTGCGAACATGAACAAAGTGAATGGCGAGAGACTCAAACCCGTCGCACTGAATATTCGTAATAAACTGTGGTAGCTTATTCAACTCTGCTTCTGCCTTTCTCCAGTTATACGACTCTTTCCAAAGCTTGGTCAGTCTCTTGACATCGGCAAGAGGCGATCCCACTGCGAACGGACAATATTAGCCATTGTACCGAGTAACTCCCATGCTGTTGAATAATGCATAATAGAGTCAAGGTTAGTGGCTGACGATGCGAGGTGATAACTCACTATCCCAGCCGGCTTCGTCAAGTTCATCGGGAAATTTGGCTAGAGACAGCCGAGTCTTCAGATCCTCGATACGCTCGTCATCGACTGCGATGGTGTATGGCTTGATGTCCCCCATGGTTGCTGATAGGGTGATTATACGTAGCTCCGGTTAAATATTGGACAGGTGATTGGCAAAGGCCTAGGCATTGACGAGGTGCGATTCTTTATAGAGGATCAATTACACATAAAAGCTGGCGATGAAGACGAGTGTGCCTTGGCAATTAAATAGGTAGAATTGATCCGTATTGAACTCAGACAAACTATGACTCAATAAGCGTGTTAATCTTGATATCACGCGAGCTCGTGAAGCTTTATACATCTACAGCGAAGCCGGGACTGTGTTAGATATCACGAAAGCATGTGTTGGTTTGGGGATAAAGAGCTGCAGAGAAGCCGGGTAGATATGCAGATTCGACAAGTAGGGCGCGTGAATGACGTTGCAAAGGGCGTACGGCCATGCCTCAAGCGGCTCGCTACCAGGCAACCTACAGGTGTGCTATCGCTGAAGAGCTTGGCTGCAACCTCCAAGTGCCCTGCTGCATGCTTGGCTCACGATGCACGTCGGACATGATGGTAGTCTGGTCAACCGGGTTGCAGTGGTCGATGAAAATCACTCGAGGTAGACTGGCCTGGACGACTGGGCGATCTACATATTTCACTTCGACAAGAAGGTTGGCAACCTGTACGCTGCCGTGCCCTGTGCTACCGTGTTATGTCATAGCATGCCGTATCTCGGGTTACGTCAAGTATGCCGTTACCCGCGAGCTAGCTGGTTAGCTACCCGTACTTGGGTACCTTAGGTGGGCCGAGTGCACGCTGTAGACGGCGCGTGGACCACTGAGCGCCACCTGAGGCAGGCCGCGCAAAGCCCGAAACGCAGCTGGTCCGTGCCGCGACCAATGGAGCGAACCCGCTAACGAGATAATTTTTTGTTGACTTTCCTAAGTAAACACTGATGTCAGTTTCATTTCCCCCCACAGATCCCTTTCCATTCCATCATTCCATTAACACTTCAACACTTAACACGTTCAGCCACGTCGCTTTATCGGTTCTAATCTCCTTCGCGACACCCCTCACCCTTAATTGAATCAACTTGAAGATAATATCCAAAGCTTCATCTGATTGTACTCAAGCTACTGCTGATCGACCATGGCGCGTCGCTCAGCTCGCATTGCGAGCGCTACCAAGGTAAGTAAACATTGCCCAACCCACACCGCCTCTCGACTTGCCTCGTCTTGCGTCGACGCATCGCCGCTCGACTCGACTCGAGTCTCTCTCTAAGCCACTACACTACCTACCATGATTCATTTAGATGTCTATGATACTAATCGGGCGCTTTTAATGTTAGCGCACTACGGCTTCGCCTGCACCCGGTCTGGGCGCTCTCGATGAACGCGATGAACATCCCGAGATTCGCACTGAGACTACTCGAACCCTTAACACGATTCAGTCTTCTCCTATGCCTCATCCCGCTACCCCGTCCGTAGCTACACCCGTCAAGCTTCCCATGTCCGAGATGCATCCCAGCAAGGTCCACGCTACCACTGCTGCCCCCTCATCCGGCCTGAAGCTCGGTTTTGTCGATATCGACTACACCAAGGACCCTGCCCAGCGCGCAGCTGGCGTCTACCAGTCCACCCCTTCCAAGTCACGAGTGCCGTCTTCTGACTTCACCTTCCGCATTCCCCAACCCAATGGCAACACCGGCCTAGGCCCCGAGGCCCAGAAGATGATGGATGCGCTTCGTAGCGACTCTAACACCTTGAAGATCAAGGCCCAGCTCAAGGCCGAGCGTGAGAAGGAGAAGCTAGAAGAGGCTCTAGCTAGCGACGGACGAAAGATTCGTCAGCCCAAAGGCAAGGCTGGTCGCTACAGTGCTATTCACATGGCCGAATTCAAGAAGATGGATTCTATCGAGAATCACCCTTCGGCATTCCGTGCTACTCCCGGTCGCGTCACTCCTGGCAAGCAAGGCCTCAAACGTACTCAGTCTAAGGCCAATCTCGACGAGACCGGCTCGGTTCGCTCTAAGAAGTCCTCTAACCGTGCAATGCCTGCTTCTCCCGAGAAGCACCAGGGTCGATCCGAATCACCTGCCAAGCGAGCCAAGGAGTCTCTTGACGACGATGTATCTCTTCTCCGCCCCGTCTCACGCGATGGTAGCTTCATCCCTCGTCCCAAGAGCAGCGGCAATGACTCGGCTCAGACCGCCGCTCCTCGCACGCAGACTGTCAGTCATCTGATGACTCCGACCAAATCATCGCTTGCGCGCGTAAACAGCAGTGCCAAGGCTTCCACCGTGTCGTTGGTCAAGACCCCGAGCCGTCCTGAGCTTCGCAAGCCCAACCCTGTTGGCCACAAGACCGAAGGTGGCACGAAGCTCCCCCACGACGGTAACCTAGGTGTTCCTGCCCACGTTCAGACTCCTGGTCGGTTTGATAGAGTCAAGTCGATCCTGAAGAGACAGATCAGTGGATCCAAGTCGCGATTCAAGTCGCACATTCCTCAGATACCCGCGTCTCCTTCGAAGACGTCTCTTCACCTGGACGCCGACAAGGAGCTGCCTCCTCCGCCCCTTACCACTCCTGGACGTAAGCTCCAGCGACATGTGGGCTTCACTCCCATGGCTAAACAAGCTGCACTGTCTCAGAACTCCCCTTCGCCCGTCAAGTCGGGCATTCCGCGTGCCAAGGCCGTACCTCGACTTCAGCTTGGCAGCCCTGCGAAGGGTAAGTCTACCGATGGCAAGACTCCCGAGGGTGAGGTTGCGTATCCCGACCTTTCGGCTTACTGCCGCGATATCGATGAGCAGACCGAGAAGTCTTCGGACGGCCAGCAGCCGCAGTCAGTTCCTGGCACATTCACGTTCCGCAGCGATCACACCATCAGTTTTGACGCCGTCTCCCCCAAGGGTTTTGGTGGTGCTTCTGGCCAGGCTAGCGTGCGACAGGTTCGTGAGTCGTCGATGATGCCCACGGCCAAGATGCCCGGTAGCTTCCCTCGCGCGTCTGAAGCGTCTCCCAACAAGGAGAACCAGGAGCCTGCCGTCGAACTTGGCATTCCTCACGGCATGTCTAACAAGAAGAGACACAGAGCCAGCTGGGATGAAGAGGAAGACGTCGCCGATCAGCATGCGGTGAAGAAGTTCCGAACCGGCACTTCGGTTGAGGGACACGCCCTGGTTGCTCCTCGACTGGTGGGCGCCGACTCTCCTACCAAGAAGCTCAGCGGTTCCCAGACTCCGAGCCCCAAGAAGAAGAGCGGCATCAGCCTCAGCCGACTGAACATGCTTGCTCGACCCAAGGCCCGAAAGTAATCATTGCCACACTGGTCGCTAATTTGGTACCTTGACATACTGGCATAACGGAACAGATTACGGTACTGGGTGTAATTCTACAACCCTTGGCCATCCATTGTTTTTCTTTTTTTTTCTTTTTTTCTCGGCAGGCTCATTGCATTGGGCTGTTCCTGGAAGCATCACGGCGTAACGGACTTGCATCTCTGTCTTGAGCAGCGTGTGGTTCGTGATGTCAGTGTGGTATCTCTTCGGAGAACCTAGCTGGCATCTCACCTGCGCTAGCTGGCCTCCATTGCATGAGGAGGCCGTGAGTGATTTTGTACGATAGGAAAACACGGGGAGTTTGACTACAGGTCGGGTGGCTACTCTGGCCAAGGCGGCGTTGGCACGGATCGGAAAGGGTACAGGTTCCGGGGTTCATGACGATAATGACGGCTCGTAATCACCAAAAAGGAGGAAGATGTGTGGAAAGAAGTCCCCAGGAAGTGTATATCAATGGCCTAATTGACAACTCTTGCCTTCCTAGTAGCTGAGAAAGCATTTTGCTGATTCCGTGCCGTCTTAGTCGTATTCCGAAGGCTCGAGGAATAGCTGTCACTGCTAGACCTAATGTCCCCTTACATATCCCCTTAATTCGTGAACCTACAACATCTTCTGAGAACTCGAGTAAGAAACTTGCTACTAGGTTACTCACAGCATTTCATTATATCATTATTATAGCAATCAGGCGAGCCTTCGAAGTGGTTACATCTCATTCGTTCAAGTAGCTCGATATCACCAACCGAGATCCCTACATTTAGCATTATCATTTTCCACCTTTCCCAAGTCCTCTCTTCTATCCTTGGCGCTATTTCGACCCCTCCAGATGACCGACATGTCGGCGCCGTCGCCCCGGCCGGCGCAGCACCCGCAGCTCTTCACGTGCACCTTCTGCTGGCACCTGTCGCGAGGCGCGCCGCACGTGCTGGGGCGGTCGGCGCGGCTGACGTGCGAGCCGTGCTACCGCAGCCTGATCGACCTGGCCGTCTGCTAGGCGTGCGGCGAGGTCGTCGTGCGCGGCGACGAGTGCGTCAGCCTCGGCTGGTGCTTCTGGCACCGCGCCTGCTACGGCTGCCTGCTCTGCGGCAGCCGCCGCGTCGTCGCCGGGCCCAGCGTCGTCGACTTGTTCTTCCCCGTCGCCGCTGCGACCTCCCGACGTGATGGGGATGGCGGGCTTGGGCTTGGGCTCGGGTCCGCCAGGGAGATCGCGGAGATCCCGACGTGCGCCAATTGCATGGTCGGCTGCGAGATGGACGCGGCGAGCCAGCAGGCTGTTGTGCAGAATGTGCTGCGCAGGGTGGATAGGATAGATGGGGGTATGTCTAGGCAGAGGTGGGAGAGGGGCGATGGGCAGGTTGGCAGACATGCCGTGGGGGAGATCAGGAGGGTGCCAGGTAGACAGGCTACAGCCACTCAGGTAAGAGCCGGTTGGGTCGATGTATAAATATATCACCCATGTACCAAGGGCTTACATATACAGAGCCCCAGGTCCTCGAGTCGCCCGCAGCGGTCGCCACAGGCGAGAGCACATACGTCCCATACTTCCCACCCAGATGGTGATGGCGCGCTGAGCAGTTCAGACGACGAAGGCGGAGATTGCGTCGTCCCTCTAGACTCTACCATATACGTGTCTATCCTAGACCCCATCAGCAAGCCTGCTTTCAAGCCCAGCCCGACAAAACCGATCCCTCAGTGGATGCAGTGGCTCCCGAGCCAGCGGAACTATGGCCAGAAGGACCAAGCTCGACCTTATTCTATTCTCGATGAACACTTTCCTCCTCCTCAAAGACCACCTCCGAATGATGAGCTTACGCCGGAGCCCAGCACCGTTTGTCCAACAACACCACCACCGCAGGCTAAGCGTCGACCTGCGTTTCTGCATATGCCCGACCATATCCAAGAGCCTGGCGAGCCAGAATCTGGTCGCCTAGCTGAATCAACAATTCAGGCGCTGAAAGGCCGATCCTTCGTCCTAGACGAGCCGCTAAAACGTCCCTCCTCGCGAATGGCTGCGTCTCCGACCAGTATTCCCGCGACCGCCAAAGAGGAGCCGACCCTTTCGCCGGCAGGACTACCGGATACAACCCTGTCGCCTCGCAGCCTGTCGCCGTTCGTCCCATCCCGACGATCTCCACTGAGCAAACACGAGGCCGATGCGCGCCACAGCGGACGACGGCGGCCGTCGTCGCCGCTGACCGAGCAGGTGGCAGGGCACCTCCAGCGGTACATGAGGCGGACGCCGCCGGCGCAGTCGCGGGAGTTCCTCAACCGGTACGGGCCAGCGACCCTACATCCATCAGCAGCTGCCACCGGCGCCGCCAGAGCGACGAAGCCCGGCATCGCGGTTCCCGGCCGCGCGGGGGGTGCGAGGGAACTGGACGGCGGACGTCAAGTTCGGGCCATCCTTGAGAGGGACCGCACGCCGTCGCCGTTGGGGGTCGACAAGCTAGGCGTGACGGACGGCGGCGACGTGGTGGACCTGCGTAGCGCCAGGAAGCGGTCTAGCCTCCAGGTCGAGCTGAAGAGGCTGCTCGGCGGCGGGAGAGGGCAGAGCAGGGAGCGGGGGTGAGCTTGTGGGTTGGTTGCTTTGGATTGTTGCTTGGAGTGTATACTTATAGAAGATAGCAAACTAGTCTTTGGTATATTTAATGGCAAATACAGTAATTATGGCCATTTTCATGAGCGTATACTGGGTTTGTACCCATGGCTATCTGGGATACTCTCAGGCGATTTCTTGGTGGTTTGGAAGTGTCTTTCGTACGGAGAACATAATGCAGGGCTTCGGATAGGATGCCAGAACTATTATCATAAGATACGGTACTTGTGCTTTATAGGCCCTATTGTAATGCAACCGTTGCTCATCCTTGTGTGATTGAGAAACTAAAGGTCCAAGACAAGCTCTGAAGAAAAGAGACAAAATAGTGACGTCAGTTAGCCATTTTAGGAATCTCGTCCAAGCTGATTGGTTCCGTTCTCTCTGTCAGCATGACAAGCTCACGTTGTACAGACTCACAGTGCCGTTTGTGTCTTGCTCGCTGGAGGCCAGTTTAGGGAGTGGTAGTTGCAGCATAACAGACTCGACCCAAGCCATGATGTTACAATCAGGTTTGATGATGGGTGAATTCGTTATCTTGGATGTTTCTCGTTCGAAGATGACATCCGTTGCTTTTTCCATAACCATGGTTTCTAGACAGGTATTAATGTGAACTGGGAGACAATACCGAGTCAGAGACAAAAATACGAGTGATACAAATAGACTAACACCATGAGCCCTCATGCCTCGATGTTCTAGAAGGTTGGTAATCCGGCGTGCCCTTACACTTGAAGAACCCCGAGGATTCTGCATAATGCAATTGGTTTGCCATTGAATATGCATGTACCCGATGCATGGATGGGTATGAGCTCTGAAAATCTGGGGTAAAGTCTAGGCCGCTGATTGGCAGGACCTCAGTGCCTGAAGAGCTTAGGAGGGGTTAATACAAGGCACAGACCACCTGAGCCAGTCCCTTGTTCCTGTAACTCTCCATCTCAACTCAGCATGCCAATCTTTCCTTCACGTACCCAGTATTCTAACAATTCATACTCTAGCTTAACAGCTTCCTACTGGCGTTTCTTAGGGCGTAAAGACTACATAATCCATTGACGACCATTAGTCGCGGCCTTCGGACTCTGGTCTTCTCATTTTCCATCCCACTACTTCGTATTACTCCTAGGAATCACTTTCGCATACGCAACCATGGCTCCGGTGACTCGCGCGGATCACGATGCTCTTGAGCGTAAGTCTTGCCTCTCGTCTCTCGTCTCCCGTACTATTTGAGCACTCCCAAATCCTCACCGGAGAAGAGAAACCATATGCTAAACCCTCCCAGAGCAGCTCAAGGACGTGATCCAGACCCTGACGAACCTGATGGTGCAGGTGACCAACTACGACGCGACGGCGACGGGCGGCGCGACGCCGGGCGGCAACAGCACCAGCAGCAACGGCGCGGGCGCGCGGCCGTCGCGGGAGGTGATCGCGCACGAGCTGCGGACGCTGTCGGGCCACCTGCAGGCGGTGCACGGGCTGGGCACGTCGCCGTCGGCGCCCACGTCGCTGCCCCAGGTCCCGCCCGAGCTCGTCCAGTACGTCGACAACGGCCGCAACCCCGACATCTACACCCGCGAGTTCGTCGAGCTGCTCCGCCGCAGCAACCAGCTCATGCGCGGCAAGCGCTCCGCCTTCGCCTCCTTCCGCGACCTCCTCGCCGGCGAGATGGACAAGGCCCTCCCCGAGCTCCGCCCCGACGTCGCCGCCGTCCTTGCCAACGTCGATGCCCCTGCCCACGCCGGCTCCTCCGCTTCTCGATGATTGGTTCCTTTTCCTTTCTCTGAATTAGTGGTTGGGAGTAGTTCATTCTACGGCTGTGGAGATGTGAAGAAGAAAGGTCCTGCCTTAAGAAGAAGAGAAGAAAGAAAACACAAAGCACTACAAGTAGAGGAATGGGTATGGAAAATATCATGGACGGCCGGAGTTGGGTATACCCAGGGATAAGGTACTAATAATACCAGCAATGCTACGGTGGCTTGGTCTGCTGCTCAACTACGATTTGGGGCATCCATCATCTGATTTGCAAAATCTAGCATTTTCATTTGAACTTTTTTTTTTTTTATATTTCTTCAAATCGGTCGCAGTACAACACGCTGCTATGAGCTTGCGTGGGCGGTTTTCTCTTCCAAGCCATGTTCTAGGTCCCGATAACGGAAATGCTCTCTTTCAGATGCAGAATTTCTCCCTCCAGATCCTTTTCGTTATTTCGAAGACCGATATAAGCCCCCCTTAGCTCTTGAGGATCTTAGATAACTCGGCTACAACGGCCTCGCCCACCTCCTTGGTGCCGGCGGAGCCGCCCATGTCCTTCGTCCTCACGCCGTTGTCAATGACGTTCTTGACGGCCGCCTCGATTGCATCAGCCTCCTTGGGCAGCGCGAACGAGTATCGGAACATCATAGCGACGGACAGAATGGTGCCGATGGGGTTGACGATGCCCTTGCCTGAGATGTCAGGGGCGGAACCTAAAAGACGCCAGCCTCGTTAGTATCTGTCCTACTCGCACGAACGATATACCTCGAACGCGGGGAGGGCAGCTAAGGGGGCTTAGAGTAGGAACTAACCGTGGATGGGCTCGTAGATGCCGTTGCACTTGGACTTCCCATCGGGGATGCCGCTAAGGCTGGCACTGGGGCTTAGGCCGATGCTGCCGGGGATGACACTGGCCTCGTCGCTAACAATGTCTCCAAAGAGGTTGCTGGTGACGACGATACCGTTGAGGCCGCGAGGGTTCTTGACCATGATCATGGCGGCGCTATCGATGAGCTGGTGCTGGATCTTGAGCTGCGGGAACTCGGCCGCCATGGTCTCGGTCACGACCTTGCGCCAGAGCCGGCTCGTGGCCAGCACGTTGGCCTTGTCGAGACTCCACACGGGGGCGGGCGGGTCGCTGGCGAGGGCCAGGTGGGCGGCGAGGCGGGTGATGCGCTGGATCTCGGCGCGCGAGTAGAGCTCGGTGTCCCAGGCGACCTCGTCGCCGGCGGCGAGGTCGGCCTCCTTGCGCTCGCCGAAGTAGATGCCGCCGGTGAGCTCGCGGACGACGGTGAAGTTGGTGCCGCGGCAGACGTCGGCCTTGAGGGGCGAGAACTCGACGAGCGAGTCGGAAGGGAAGAAGCACGGCCGCAGGTTGCCGTACGTCTGCATCTCCTTGCGCAGCCGTAGGATGCCCTGCTCGGGCCGCACCGCGCCCGTGCCCCATTCCGGGCCCCCGATGGCCCCCAGCAGCACCGCGTCCGCCGCCTGCGCCGCCTTCAGCGCCTCGTCCGTCAGCGGCGTGCCGTGCGCGTTGATCGAGCACTGTTACCCCGGGAGCCCGTCTGTCAGCTGGGGTATATATATGTGTGTACGACATCGCGCTCTAGCTAGAAGAGGGGTGCTCCGGAAGTCGGGGAAGGGCAGATGGGGAACGTACGCCGCCTAGGAGGTGCTCCTGTAGGTTGAACTTGCCGGCCGAGGGGCTGCTGGACTCGACTGCCTTGATGACCTAGAGGGCGAGGACATGGTACGTATTAGCACACAATTGCTCAATGGAGCTGTCACGAGACGTCCTGCCGCCTCTCCGGGAGCAAGCTCACCTTGACGGCTTCGGCCACCACCTCCGGACCGCAGTGGTCACCTCCGAAGACTACAATGTTGTGTGTAGCCATTGTGAATAGACAAGGTTTAGGGAGCGTAGTTCTACCAAGACAATACGGGAAAGAGTGAGCTGGAAGACTGAATTAAGAATATACTAATAGAACGACGACTGAAGGGCATATGTACCTTTATCTTCGTGCCTCCCTTCTGTTCTCCCCGTTATAATTGGGGGAAAAATAGAAAAAAGAAAAAAAAAGAGATCGGCAAAGGCATGTATATGCCCCGCGTTTCCGTTCGTCGTTCTTGCTAAGCTAAGTGGAAGCTCCGAAAAAAAAAAACAAGAGAGTCCCCGCGGTTGCCGAGATCGGCCACCCGACGGTTCGGTTGGAAGTCGCTTTTTTAATATATGAATGTTGCATACATATGCATACCTAGGTGTGAGTGCATGCTGTGTTACTTGATATCAGATTGGTTCTATGCTCCTATTCGCAGAATATTCAGGTACGCATTTCAGATGAACCGTGAGCACGTTGTGATGTGTAGATTGCATGTACACATTAGGTACGTGTATACTGCTCACCCTTGAGGCTTCGTGTAGGTTGAGCAGTTTCAGGTGTAGCTGGTCAGCAAATACAATAGTACGGTGATAGACTGACTACACGAGATGCTTCGTCACATAATACCTGCACGGTTATCACATCAAAACAGCACCAGCCCCCTTGAATTACACAAATCAGCGTTTTCTCATTGTTACTCATCACCTTGTTGGTCAGCGGAGGTAGATGAGGGTATCTTATGTACCTAAGGGGTCCCCGAGCTCGTATACGCTACGAGTCTCTCTTTGTTCTTGTTCCTGGTTCTACTACCCCCCTTCTCCGGTCTATATCCAGAGACGCCATGCACGTATATCCCTATACGACGGTCGGAAGAAAAAAAGAATAGTATTACCATATAGGTCCTCGTCTCTCCCCACGCAAAGATATGTACCGGGTTCGTCGTCATAGCCCTCACCGAAACGACTTGAAAGACTTGTGTGCCAGCGGAGACGTCATCGCCATACGTGGGTTCTGCCCTCCTGTAGTCCTGCGTATCTCTCGTCCTCGCATCCCGTGGGCGTTAGGTGTGTTGGCACAGAACGCGCATATATAAACCCGAGGAAGTGTTTGGCGGGTAATGTTGATACATTTCCCATGAAGCCACATCTCGCATGATTCACTAGTAGAGTGAGTTAGCTACGATGTTCCGGAAAGCATTTCCCTTCTAGTACTCTCACTATGTGGAGGGGGGAGATGGTGAGCATACCATTGAACCATATAATCGTTGCCACTGACGTGATTGCTAGTTGTGTTGCAAACACATCGAATTCGACTGCCTCGATCACTGGACGGGGTACGATGGTTACTGGTCTTAACAGATGCAGGCGTTACCGTTGAGCTAGCACTGCCATATGTGGGCCGTGGTGCGAGGCTCTTTGTGTTCGAAGTCCGTTTATGTCTACTTTCGACCAGTTTCCTGAGCTCGCTTGCGGCGTCGCCAACGTTGCTGCTGCCTGGCAGGTTCATTACCGTCTCGGCTTCGCTCTCGGGGTCCTCGACAGCATGCTCGGGTCCATTATAGTAGATGCCCAGACTACTGGTGCTCTGATCGCTGACACTGCGTTGTGAGGAGTGGAAGGTATAGGCGCTCGGGTTTTGAGGTTGTGGCAATACGAATGAGGTGTTCCTGCTAGGAATGATGATGGGTTCGTCATCCGTCGACGAATCGTCATTTTCAGAAGATGCCCAGCTTCTCTCTTTACCATGATGTTCCCTCCGACGCCTCACGGTTGGCATCTCGTCCTCGTCATCCTCATCTACGACTACGGTCGTTGTCTCCGCGCGAGCTCGGCCTTTCGAGTCAATAGTGAACTTGACTGATGTTTGAGTTCGGGGTCGCGGTGTCTCGGGGATGGAGCTCAAGCTAGACAATCGGTGATTATGATTCTTCAGGGGCGATATTCTTCCGTTCGATCTGGCGGACCCTTGAGACACTGATCTTGCACTGCTCTGCGATACCGGTCGTGTGGCTGGTGTGAGATTCGGCAAGTTAGCCCCTCCGGCAGGCTTCCGGCTTATTTTCTCACTAAAACTGCGCGACAGCCCCGGGCGGCCAGACGGTTTGATGGGCGAGCTTGCAGATGCTCGATTTACTGCCTTCTTTCCGGCGGCAGTCTGCTTGGCGCTGCCTGTGCGACGAACTGCCCCGCGCTTTGTTGGTTTGGCAGCTAGTGTGATAGGTTCCGGCTGGGAGAAAGACTGCATCAAGGGAGGCTGCGACATGGGATCGAAGGGAGCGGGTTCCATGCCCGAAGATGGCGGTCTGGTAAACAAAAGACCGGGATCGACACCGCCATTCTGGTTCATGTTGAAAGGTTCGTCGGCCGAAGCAGGGAAACTAGAGGCAAACATGGACGTGTCCGCGGCGCTCGTATCCATGCTTTGAGCCGGGGGTTTAGGGGCAAGTACCCTTTCTTTCCTCGCCGGCGCATTGCTTTCCTGGCTTTGCTGCGGTGGAACGGTACCGGTCTCTTGAAATAGTTCGTTCGACTTGGCCCAGTCGAGGGAATTCACGGGCCGGTGACCGGGAGTCTGGAACATGTGGCCACCACCAGCGGTGAAGTCGATGTCCATCCCGTTCATGTCAGGATCCCAGAACACGTGCGAATCCCCAAAGCCGCCAGGGGCAGTAGCAGGCGCAGACATGGGGTACCCGAAAAGATCGGTCGGAGTTGACATGGAGTTGTGCACATGCTGCTGCTGGGGGGTGCCAGCTATGAATTCCTGCTCGAATCCCTCATTTTGCATGGTTCCTGTCTGTAGCTTTGGCGCAAGCCGTCGCTGCCCCTTGTGAGTGGACGGGGGAGGTGTCGCCGTCTGCGTCTTGGCCCCTTGCGCGCTATCTTGGTATTGCTTCTTGGGCAGCTGCTGAGAGCCAGCGCCGAAGCCTGGTTCGGTTGGGCTCTGACCGGTCACTAAGGAGCCCGGGGACGATTGCAATCGCCTGGTTGGGTCGACAGGCGGTAGAGGTAGGTTTGGGTTCGGCGAGAAGTGAGTAACATGAGTCGCAATCTCGGCGGCGATATTCTCGGCGGACAGAGGTCTCTTGTGATTCGAGGACTGATACGGTGTAGAGACGGAGAAGTCAGCAAAGGGAGCTTGGGAGCCTCTCAGGTTGCCGGGTGTCGAGTTGAAGACGGAGTATTCTTCGGCGAAGCGAGGTGTCCAGCCTGACGAGTCTTCGAACGAGGCTCGGTGGTTCTTGGGGGTTTCGAATACGGAGGTTGGAAAGCCAGCAGACGTCGGGGTCTGTTTAGGAGTGGAAGGCTGAGCGTTTGGATCACCAAAGCTGTAGAGGGCCCAGTATCAGCGCCGAGACAAGATGGAAGGGAGAGATGAGAGGTGTCTTGCCTGGGAGTCAGCTGGTCCCCACTCATAGCAATGTCTCTCGAAGTAGAGCGGCTTGGGTTCCCTTAGGTAGACGATATCCTTTGATCTCGTATCTCATTGCACATCATCAATCATGTCTACGGTCGTGTATCGCGCAAGTGGTAAGTGGTTCGCAGCTCTGTACGTTACAGCTAGGACTCGGGGGTCGCCATGGTCAGTCAGCCTCCTGTGAATGCGAATTCGGTAATGCACACGAACCAGAGAAGAAAAGAAATCGTTAGCGGCGTTAGCGACGATTAGGTCATTAATTGCTGTTCGTGAAGGTGAGGAAAAAATTAGTAAAATAAAGGGTCGGGGTCAATGGCGGTTGTCGTGGTGAAGGCAGTTGGTGGATAAGATATTTGGATCTAGGTAGAAGCCGGGTGCCGTGCCTTTGAGGGTGGGAATGTCGGGTAAATTTTGTAATTCTTTTTTTCCCTTCTTTTTTTTTTTTTAAGTTGAGCAAAAGGACGAGTCCTCGGGTCTGTGCTGTGCGAGATTCGATAGTCGCAAACTCGCTTCTTCAGCCGCGCTTCTGACGAGATAAAGATAGCAGAGGCACGACAGTTGTATGAGGGTTTTCGACGAACCCCTAAAAGTGTCCAAGCTATAGGCTACTGAGGAGGTGTTCGTGCAATATGATATGCATAGCAGGCTCCGAGAAATAGTCAATTGGCTGTGAGCTTGTGGGCGACGGAGACTGGCTAAAGATGGGCGAGCGGGCGCCTACGACTGGATGAGAGAATCGGTCTCGTAGCCTGGCTTCAGAAGTCGTCCCATACCTTAGGTAGGTAGCCAGGGTTTATCCCCGCAAGCTACGACTATATACGGCTGTGGATATAGAGCTCTACAGGTAGCTGCTACTGCACCAAAGATATGTACCTGGGTATGCATATACTGTATGTATGTATGTACATACTATAGTAGCTAGCTCTTATTCACACACACACAGTATTATGCTGCTCGGACTTTTCTGGAGTCGTCCCTTGCAGCCGGACCCCTTTTTTTCCTCTCAATTATTTGTTAAATACGATCCTCCTCTCTTGCTACTTGCTACCTGCCTTTGCCATACAGCAAATACGACGGTTGCTTGCAGCTTGAATGGATTCGGACCTGCAGAGCATGCACATGCTCCATATCCTCGGCCAGGAGCGCGGTACCGGCTCGGGCCAAGTTTCCAATAATTGTCACTGCTGCCGGGTGTGAGTTGTCAAAGTCGTATGCACGAGTAAATTAGATGGCTGATGCCATGACATAATGGTCGGAAAGGAGAATATGTCCCGTCAGCCGTACAGGTACCTAACCTCCCTGCCTCCCTATGCTCATACCTACCTGTACTGTAGGCAGTTGGCAAGCTCGCATGTTCGCTCGAAGCTGCCGAGTCACAGGTGGATCTTGCTACCTGGCTTGTGGGCGACGGGCTTGTCAAGCTGGACAAGCTGGCCTATGAGAAGAGGATGGGAAGAATTCCACTCGAGACGAATCGGGTAATGGGCCGTACTATGGACATTCTGAGATTTAGGACCTGCATTAGAATGCCTCGAGATGGAGAGGTGAGTCAACAGACGGACGAACAGGCTCCACATCCATCCTGTTCTAGACGTATGTCCACCTAACCTACAGGAAGCTGGTGGTTGGTAAAAGGTTGCATATCGCCGACAGGCGTTGTGGTTTGTGGCCCGTCCCGCCACGCACCTACATATGTACCTGTAGGCAGCCTTCAACACAAGGCAGTACAGGAGTGTGATTACAGTAGGGACTCGAGGTGTTGAATTAGGTATCGACAAAGACTGAATAATTCGCTCACGCAAAACCACTTGAATCTGCTTGGTGCTAGTCGTCTGTCTTGTGTGATATCTACAGACTAACAGGTCAATGGCTGATAGGCTGACAATTAATGGCTGGTGGCTTGCTTTAGCTCCTTAGCGCCACTGCAATCGCCTGCCTCGACACGCGCCATAGTCAACCATTGAAATCTGCATTCCGCACAACTTCAGGCCCTCCTGCATATCCCGAAATAAATAGTCGCTCGTCGGCACCGAGGCTGAAGTCTAGCGCTTGCGGATCGAATTCAGCCGTCTCTTGACTTCTTGCTATTCCACCAAACGACGTTGTGAAACGACAGCAAGAAAAAGGACGGGCGCCTACCTGCGTCGTCTTCTATCCTGCCATCCTACATTCATCAGAAGATTGCCGCTCAACTTTGCGTACACTCGACTGTAGACTCGGCATGTCTGTAGGACGAGTGACGTCGGATATGCAATAAAACCCCCCTGTGTGCGCGGCCCTACGGCCATCTACAGATATTAAATAAAATGACCACTTGCAGAACATTAGTCGCTTGGCTCGCTGTCGGCTCTTTGCCGTAACACAGAGCTATCAACTCCGGCAAGAGAATGCCCAGGTGTCGGCATGTCTACCTACGTTACACATGACGACGAGCGGCAGGATAAAAATAGAAGGGCCAGAGACGATAATTATCTCGTGCCGTTTCGTCCATGAAACCTCAACATCTTCGTTGATACGGTTTTATCATCAGAGAATGCACGGTTTAGATGCCAGAAAGGTCCTCTTCGCTCACCTAACCATGCCTGGTGCGTATCTTGAAACAATACTCTTTGTCTAAACTGTTTTGCTGACTTCAAAGATTGTTTCTAGCCTCTTTATCATGCTCAGATCACGCAGAACCATGATTCTGTGCCATTCGCCATGAGGTTGAAGGTAGCATTATCGAGTGGCTTGGCTTGGCTTGGCTCGTCTCGGAACCGCTTCCCTCGTTGGACATCTAAACGATACTTCTACGTGGCATACAGCGCAAAGAGACTCGCCCATATCTGGTCTATTCTCGGTGTAAATGCTGGCTTGAAAAGGGGCAAGCGATGCTTTGCCCAAGTGCCCCTATCTTCGTCTGCTGAAGTACGCAGAAGTTGCCAGAAACTGTAGGAAGCGACAGAAAGCAGAAGCCCTCCGCTTCGAACATGTATGCGCGACCTGTTTCTCCCGAGTTTCGAGGTCGATATCACGTCACAGGTTAGTCCTTCTCGAGCGGCAATCTCAATTGTCCCTTATGTTCAACGTTGTCTTCGTCCTCCTGTACAGCCCAATACTTAGGGTTTCCTATATGATTTGCCTCTCCTTTCGGTGGCCAAAAGTGTTGGGGGCTTCAGCTGCCTTGATCCCACCGATGCTCTTGAGGATGCCACCCGGTAAATGGATATTTACTTCGCGGACGAGATACCGTGACACTCGAATATCGCAGATCGAAAGAACACGGTTTCGATCTCACGGCACTCTCATTGGCTACATGTGAATCGGATCATCTCTCCTCATAACATTCAGGTCATTGGCCGCACTCGGCTTGGCAATCCAGTTTCTATCATCCTGCGCTCACAGATCCGAGCAACTCAGACATGACGAGATAGGCAGCCTCGGGGCAATATTGAGGAGTGCTCGGAACAGAGGTATCGCTTTGGTCTAACAAGCTGCCAATGCCTTGGTTCAAATTCCCCTTCTCCTATTTAGTAGGTTTAAGGCCCGAAGTCGTTTCTCCGTAAAGGGTAAGTAGATCTCGGTTGCTCTACAGCGCTGCCTCCCTTGATAATTCATGAGGATGTTATAGACCACTTCTTTGACGTACTCATCAGATTTGACTAGGCAGGGGCGTGCCCGTAAGGTCATTGACATTTTCATTAGTATAGAAAGCACATCGAAGTGAGATATCGCAATATCTCATTCAATGGATCGTCGTTGGGGCAGAATAGAGTAGAGGTGAGGCTGAGCAGGTCTTTCATGCCTTGTGCGAATCTCGTCATAATACATCGCTAGACAATACATACATTGAGACCTAGAATATACCATGATGAGACTCAGTTCGGAAATTCAAACAATTTAATATTATAAAAGGCCTTTTGCTTAGAGACGGCAAAGTTGTTGGCATTGGAAGCTCAAGTATGCAGTCACGATACAGCTTTCTTGTGAAAAGGGGACATGCACAATCGGCATGTAACCCCGAGCTGCCTCTCCTTTTGATGACTTCACGTAGTGCCAGGTCTACGGAGGACGCCGACCTAGGTTACGACTACGGTGTTTGATGGGAAATGTTATTGCATGTGACTGTCCAGTCCCCACGCCGCAAGACGAGAGCTGCAAAATGGCAACAGTGGCAGTGCTCGTTGACTATACGTTGCCGGGTTTCATCCAATGCTACTACTTACGCACACCCACAACACCCTCTCGAAGAAGGCTGCCTTCCTTCCACTTCGCAATAGCCTAGTTCACTCCGTCTGTTCCTTGGAAGAAACGTCGTGACGAGACCCACTATACACCGCCGGCAGTCTCGAATTCCACTGACGCCTTGCCCTGCCTCACTGCGTATTCACGGATTCAATAAAGGTGAGCCATCGGAGAGGGAGGGACTGCTATGCGGTGGTGGACTGGTTATTCTTGTTCGAGTATTAGGGGTTTGCGTAGACCTTGATACGGCGAATTAAGGGGTTCAAGTAGAGAGGATGGATGACAAATGATCGCAACGTCAGTTACATGCGCCAGACTGTGAAGCAAGCGACGATATCGACGCTTACAAGGGCGAGGCAGTAGGAGATATGTGTCATGTCTATTGAGACCTACCTACCAGACACTGACCTCGGATGTCAGACTAGGGGGTCGTAATCGCAAACTTGAGCCTCGGTATGAACAAAGGTCTATTTACAATCTTTCCAACAGCATATATGCGCTGCTTATTACCAAGTTATTCTAAACCGCCCCTCTAAAGTCTACGGCAAGGCATCTCCTGTCGCCGAACCTTTCGTGTTTGGATTCCAAGCCGCGATTGCGTACACATGTATGTAGGAGGTAGGTATGGAGGTAGTTACATACATGTGCAACTAGACAAGTACTTTATATCTCTCCCTATTTCATGTGTGTAAGCCACCGTCGCACACATAACCAGTAGGATTGCGCCAGTATGTTGTACGCTCCCGGCCTTGGAAACGCCTAGAACTATTTATATAAGGGGCAAACTCACTGTTACAGGATCACCATTGATTGCAGGTGTTACTGTAGTCAAGAAGTAACCCCCCTCGGCCACTTGTGTGCCTGTCAGCCCGGTATTGTGGTATAAACACCAAAATGTAGATACTCGAACAGCCCAAGATAGGTAGCCAATATCAAGACATCTGCGTATACGTGCTATACGTTTCAATAAGTACCTAGGTACTTAAGCACCTGCCTACACAGGTAGGTAATGTCGAGCGTTCCGACCTTGCGGACGGCGAATTCGAGTCCTCGATCGACATAGCCCTGCGCCATGTAACCTATAAGCCGAAGGCCAGGTTCGCTCCCGAACGTCGATTCCATGGTTCGTGCGAGGACGCCTACCTGCGCAGATCGTCTCGACCCGTCCCTGGCCGTCCAATGAGTATAGCAAAGGATTCCGAGCCATACCCCTGTGCGGCCTGTCCAAGCGGCACAATCTTACACGATGGATCAGGTTAGGCGGACGGCCTCCATAGCCCGCACGTAAGAGTTCTCTTTGCTTAGCACCCGACGGCAAAGTAAGGCGAACATCGGGCATCCGTGCGCTCCGGTAGAAGGTATTTACACCCTCCTTGCCTTTGGTCGTAGACTGGGATACCGCGGTAAGCCAAGTGGGAGGTAGGAAGAAGAGGAACATCATATCAGTGATGCTATAGTAGGTCGAGTTACCTGTGCTTACCTAGGTGCCTAACCTACCCCAATGACAGTCCCAAGTGATCCAAGGCGGCCCCCATCCCGCAAGAAGCGGGCTTCAGAGAGAAGAGCGAAGAAGGAGGGGGAAGGGACGGGAAGGAAGCAGATGGCGTCGTGGAGGGGCCAATAGCCGAGTCGTGTCTCTCCTCGCCATCCTTCCCACGCGGCAGAAGGATCTCGGGAACAACCACGAACCAAAACCACCATCCTGCGACTGCTTACCACCCATCTGCTTCAGCAGCGCGTGCCGTGTGTGTGATAGAACAGAGGAGGATCGCAGACACACCGTCTTACCTACATACAGCACGTAGCGAAAAAACCCAGTCCACACCCTCGCCTTCTGACAAGAGGCCTCTCGCCCAATCCTGCAAGGACGCCCGTGGGAAGCCGTCCCCACGCTCGCCAAACCGGCTAAGTCGCTAGAGCGAGCACCGACGAAGTCCGGGGGCCGCTGCGGCACGTGCAGACACGCGCGTACATGCCCCCACATAGGATATAGGGCATCTACTGTATTATGAGTTTTCTCCAACTGCTCTGTCGTCCCGACGGAGGGGGAGGAAAAGGCACAGGGATGTTTTGTTAGATGCGAGGCGCGGGAAGGTGAGGATGGATGCCCAGTAAAACCCGTCACCTTCTCAGCTCGTCTCACAAGGCAGACAGCAGTAGCGTTGTGTTCGTTCGTTACCCCCAGGCTGTCAAAGTAGGTCCCGGTGGGAGGGGAGCAGAGGAGGAAATTCTCCGAATTCTATTCATAGACCCTTAAACGATACAAAAAAGAAAAAAAAACTTTCCGAGAATGCCTCGGCGGGGTACCGCAGTTAGATCTCAGAGAGACGGAGGGTCCTCAAGATTGAAGACACCGGAGCGAGCTGTCAGTGTATACATAACACACTCGGCACGTCCCAGGTCGGCGGGCTGTCCTGGGCTCGTGTGCTGTGCGCTCGAGATCGTGTTGATTTGGGAGCCGGGGTCATGGTGGTTGGGATGCAAGGGCCAAGTTCATGCGTTTCGACTCGGCGGCCTCGGCACCCCCGTTTAGACACAAAACAAAACAGAGGCACAAACCACCTATCCTTCTCCTACTCCCGGTCCGTCTGAGAGGCGGCGTGTTTCCAGCGGCCCAGCGAGGGCTGTCCTCCAATGAGGCCGCTGCCGAGCCAAGATGCCGCACCTAGCTTTATACTTAGATTCCGACTTGTCCTTGACCTGGCCATCTACCGAGACGTTTCCGAACTATAATTACTAACTTTTTATTCTCCGTCGAGGGTCTTAGGGTCTTTTGTCCGGGAAGTTCGGCATGTCCATTCTCTCGGTACCCGGTAGATACCCAGGTAGCCTATACGACACCTCGTCTCCTGTCTGAATGGGATAGACTGTAGTCTCTACAATGGTGATACTCCCACTCTGGAGTAGACGATGTATTGTTTGTAGTTAGATTTGCACAAGCACGCCGTCAGACAGGAGATGAATGTTCGTCGTCAAGACTGAGAAATCATTGATCATCATCTAACTAGCTAACTCTACGGATATCGCAATGGGAAACCATCCCGTGGTATCATACTTTCCTCCCAGTTTCCTACCACTGCCCAGCAGGGCTTTGTTTGTTTGACCCAGAAATATCATTCCCCCAGACAGTAAAAGGAAAGAAAAGCAGCCTCCCTTTCTCCCCCTCCCCCTTATTCAAACCCCAGGTTTTTTTCGGCAGAGGGTATCGCGCCTATTGAACTATCTACATTACTTGGTAAGAAAAAAAGCAAAGAAAAAACTGGTATGGAGCATATGGACAACGAAGTGTGAAAAAAAATAGACTAGGCAGAGCCGTGTATGTACACGAGATAATCAGGAAAATCAGAAGTGATTCGTGTGTGAGATAGGCATGTGGAAAAAGAAAAACGATGGCAGAAGCAATCTTTTCGTAGTCGTAAATCGCAGCAGTGTACTCCTTCGGTCCCAATCTATATCACCCGTCGTAAAATCCCAACCAAGTAGCGCTCGACTCATCATAGCACTTGATGGTTGGGTCAGAATTTTGTCGTATGGGTATAGCAGTAGTAAAGGAAATGGTAGTTTTTTGTTTTCTCGGAAAGTCGTCAAAGAGGGGAGAGACGGATCAGCCGGGATGGCACGAAGGCGTAGCCACCAGCCGTGTCTATATACCCTGTCAAATTGTACCGTGGACAATATGATGGGAATCCAAAGAAATGTGTCGCTGCTCGTCCAAGATTTATATCCAGACAAAAAGAACATACGATCGTCCCAAGAAGTTGTCGCGTCGTGAGAGGCGAGACAGTGAGATCTTAGATCATGTTCGTGAACCCGTCGTGAGGAGGGAATGTGGTTTGTGATGGTTGAATGTGCTCTAGCTGATGAGGCACGGATGTGGTTGAAGGCATCGGAGTCGGCGTCGAGGCTAGAGACACTGCGGTAGACCTTGCTAGAGGTGTCGCCGGCCGTTCCGCCTCGAGTTTGGGCTTCGCGGCGTGAGCGTTGGCCACAGCTCTCGAATTGCTGCTCTCACGACGCCTCTTGGGTGCGTCTTTGACCTTGGGATGCACGTGGCACTATCATCTATTAGTATGCCGAATATGAGAATTCTCGAGTTGTCGCTTCTTACCTTGTATGCGTGCCTGAACCAAGTGGTGCCCTTCTTCTTACTGCTCACCAATGCGATCCAATCGTTGCAGCTTCCGCAGAGACCTTCCCAGACGTCTGGGTTGCCATCCATTCGCCTGGTTTCTTGAGGTTCTTGGAACGGGTTGCCGGTAGCCGCGCTGATACCGTGCGTGAAGCTCTTGTCGTACCAGAAAGCCGAGTTCTTTAATACCAGCCATCGGCCAGGCTTGCAGATGCCGCACCATCCTTCCCGCTTGTTTCCGTGACCCCGAACCCATCTTGGAGTGTACAAATCGCCCTCGAATCGCAGCTCTTGCTCGTGGGGCACGAGGTCCGGGTCCGAAGGGTTCATATCTTCCGGCGGTGGCGGGATTTGTTCCTCCTGCAGAGACGCGTATAGATCAGGCGGGTCGGACAAGTCCGTGTAGTGGCCGTGAAGTGAGTGCGGGTCTGCGTTGCTTTGCAGCATCTTGAACAGTCCGTGGGATAGCAGCGGAGGAGGATTCTCAAACCGATGCTGTTCCGGGTGGAATGCCTGGGACGGCACCTGAGATGGCAGCTGTGTCGGTAGAAGCATGCTATTCCGGAAAGCCGGCGGATGAGACATCATGAATGGATGTTGTTGAACAGCTTGAAGGTTACCGAAGTTCAAGGGAAGTGGGTTGTTCGGTATCGTAGGCGACGAGTGCCTAGACGGCATCCGAGGGCCGAACCCGTCGTGCGTGTGATGGTAGGCAAATGGCGGCTGTCGGCGGTTACTAGCAGTCCCATACGATCCGGTAGACCACCTCTTGTTTCTTGCACTGCTGTCGGCACTGTAAGGAGCGGATCTCACACCCGGTCGAGGGGAAGGTGAGGCACCACGGCCGCGGCTCTGGGTTCGGACGAGGTCTGTGCGGCTCTGGGGCGTCATTCGAGGAGAGGCAACAGGCGAGAGTTGCGTGGAAGACATGAGCGAGTTTCGGTTCGAAGGCGGGGGGTAGTCCGAAGTGAAAGAAGGAGCCTCAGACAAAGCCGCAGAGAAGTCCTCATACGAATGAATATCGGAGAAACCGCCCGTGGTCGACACGGTGAAGGACGAGCCCGACATGCGACGCGGGTCTAAGGCTGACTCAAATCCCAACGTCTCGTTTTCCATCTGCGACCCGGGGTATCTCAAATCTATGATGGGAATTGCTTCGTCAGAAGTAAAGGCTTGGCCAATGCCCATGTCGACGTCAAGGCCAGGCATATCTAGACGGTCGTCACACGACTTTGCTCCCCACGGACCTACACTGCTGATTAGCGGTAATCTTAAGAGCTTACTGGAGCAGAACTCACTGCTATCTATCGTTGTCATCGGGTAGTAGTCCTGGTGCATCGAGACAGGTCGTGACATGGTGTCGCTTGGTGTGTGAATCGTCAAGCCAGAGGGCGTTTCCCAGGAGGGCAGGGTTCCGAACTCATCTCCAGCACAGAATGAGAACCCCTCGTGAATGGTGGCGGGCCTTTGTCGTCCTTCTCGGGATGTCGGTGTTGTCCACACTCCTGATGGTGCTACCTGACTCTCCACCTTTAGAGACATGTCGT
The DNA here is from genome assembly GCA_022432365.1 of Hypoxylon sp. FL1284. NCBI lineage: Eukaryota > Fungi > Ascomycota > Sordariomycetes > Xylariales > Hypoxylaceae > Hypoxylon > Hypoxylon sp. FL1284. The sequence continues at coordinate 2,051,156 of JAJJXE010000002.1, forward strand.
TCCCACTCATCGTATGAGGTGGGGGAGCTTCGCTTAGATACTTGTCGTTGGAGTTGAGGGTAAAAGCAGGTGTCTGGATCTGCTGTTGCCTATCATCTTGTGAGCTCGTGCTTGAATAGGGCCGGGTCTTATTCCGCATACAGGTGTGCCTGGCTCGAGTCCATGGCTACTTGGTTCGTGTCGAGACACTGAAAAGAGATAAGAGACTTATGTGATTATAGACAGTATACTGGACACAGGAGCAGGATGGTTAGTGTCGGTTGACGGAGGAGGGTGGTAGGAGGATGATACCCCTCCATGACTTACATGACGGATGGCAATGATGGAACGAATTCTAGTTGGTCTTATAATATATCTCTGATGAGATCACTGAGAGCTGGGCTGGCGACTGTAAGGAGCGCGGAGAATTTGGAAGTCGATGTCCTGTGAGAGGATGAAGAAAGCTCGACGTCTCAGGTCGAGTAGATAAAAGAATGTGGTTGATTGTATAGCGTTGGGCCAAGGATCGAATACCTAGGTGGGTTCGTAAGGAACGTGATGAGTTGTTCGGGAAGGGAACAGCTCGTTAGATAAATCTAGATGGTGCTTGCTCGCATATAGACTAGTCACGTCTAAGTGGGAAAGAGAACCAGCTCCCAGTGTTATAGACCAGGTGGGCGATATAATATATGTGTTAAGAGTTGGAAATAAAGGAGCGACTGGTAGTGGGTGGGATACTTGGAGTCAACAGTGGGTGATGTAAAGCAGCGAGGCGAGAAGAGGAGTAAAAGAGTAGGTCAGTGGAGGGGCGGTGCAGCACATGAAGAGATATAAAGGATGGGTGATAGGTAGCAACAGGCACAAACCCAGGGGACAGACCGAGAGCGAGTATACAAGTTCGAGCTTGTAGGTACTATAGTACGTACACGTCCGCTGCCATGTAACTCGCAGGCGGGCACGTAGGCCAGTATGGTACAAAGTAGGGCCAGGTTCGGACGGGTCAGGGCTCGGAACATCGGTAGGAGCTAAGCCGGACTGTCTTGACACAAACCTGGCTACGTCTGTGAGCTCGACAGGAGATAGTTGGTGTGCGAGGTTGTGCTTGGCTTTGCAAGAAAGGCGACGGGCACGACGGGGGGGGGGGGGGGGGGGGGGGGGGGGCACACAGGCGAGACAGGGACCGGCGGACAGGCTCGAGCAAGGATTTGCGATACAGGGTTCGTAGGGTTACATCTGGTCGTCGATGATGTGTTGCGAGGAACGGCAGGGTAGCGCGGTCGAGTGGCCGGCCATATGGGGGAGCGACGGAGAGCTGGATGGGTCTCGGGTACCTAGCATGTAAGAGATGGCCAGAAACCGATTAGACTAGAGACTGGGGACTGTCCCGGTCAGAACACCCGTTGACGCTTTTGGAATGGTCCGACTAGGGTTGGGATATAACAGGACGGACGTAATTTGGTCTTTTCGAGCCAAAAGAGCAGTCCAAATCTCATTAGACTCGGTCGACTAGGTCAACCGGGCCTAATGGCATCTAAAAAAAAAAAAAAAATGGGGAAAAAAGACGTAGAAAAAAAGAAGACGAGAATTCCGCTTCACTTACTATTTTTAGCCCGTCCCATTGAGCCTCATGGCCGTCTAAGTCGCCTTGGTCTCATCTTCTACCCTCGACCATGTGTCGAGCTGCCGGAGGCCATCTAATCTTAGAGTACGGTCATGTAGGCCGACTAAAAAAAACCTCCGATTTTGACGTGATGGGACGAACTTGCGAACTCAACTACTCAAAGAGGAGCCGCCATGAAAAAACGGGATAATTCCTCGCCTATCTCGGTGCTTTAGATTGCACGGACACGACTCGGACTGCCAGCCGTAGGGTCGTATGACACAACCATGACACTTTCGTCGGCCGGATACGTCGATCTGGAGTACAGACAGGTTTTCCGAGGGACAATTAAAAGAAAATATTATTAATATACCACAATACCGGCCAGGGTCATACTCTTGGAAACACGTCCTAGGGTCTTGTGGAGTACCCAAGCCTGCCTTGCCTCGTACATCGAACATGTCAAACCTACCTCGCCTACCCGAGTACATCATAGACCATACTGCAGAGACCGGAGAAGACTTCTTTTACTTTATAAGGCTGCCTAGTCGAGCCAGCCGGTGTAGCGCCGTGGACGACGTGCTTTCCAAATGCGCTGTCGAGGGGGTCCGTCACAATCAACGGCACCGAAAGTAGGTGATAATTGTCGAAAGCGACACGAGACATGCATAGGAGTGCTGGACAACTCTACGTCGACGGCAGCCAGTCAAGTTGTCGAGTTTAGCCGACATGGCTCTGGGTTACCTCGGTGGCTGGAGGCTGAGGTGGTGAGAGGACGGGCTCGTTAAAAGGGGATCGGTACCTAAGTTAAGCTCAACTGGAGACGGAATGGCCGTGGTGTAGGCATACAACGATTGCACGATGCGGATGAGAGCGGGATCTGGACAGCAGCCAATCGCGATCAGAGCGGATAGATGAGAAGGCGGAGCAACATGGTAAGTGGAGGAGAGAATGTGGTGGGCTGCGCAGTCTTGGACCTTTCTGGCATCGTGGTAGGGCGTAGTAGCCGGGAAGCAGAGATAAAGCCCTGACAGGGCCGAGGAGGGTATATTGGAGAAGATGGTGCTATAGTCGACGAACTCGTAGCGTCTCGATTGTGGGGGGGGGGGGGGGGGGGGGGCAACAGGCACAATCAGGCACAAGACGGGCCGTAGACTATAAACAGAGCACGTTGGTGGCGTCGGCGCTGGCGTGAGGATTGGTGCCGGGAGTGGGATGATTGGACTGGGACGGGGCACAAGTGAGCGAGATGTCGTCTCCAAGGCTCGACCTAAGTCAGCTCCGGACTGGAAAGACTGAAGAGTTGTCGTCTCGTTCGTCAGCGGCGCGCGTTTGATGTTGAATTTTAGTTGGTTTGGGCAGTTTTGTCATTGGCCCGACGGAATAATAGCATGCAGGCAGGGCAGGACAGGGCAAGGCAGGGGGCCATAAAGGTGGTAGGGGTCAGGGGTGTAATTCCCCTGATGCGTCTCAGGATCTGTAACAGCTCCATCTGGCCCCACTTTACCCAGTCCCGACGGTCGTCGGTACGCGAGTACATGCACCTTAATGTGGAGCCTGCAAGTATCTTGGTCTGATTCCATTCCTGTTTTTTGTCCCTTTTGCCTCTCTCTCGGTGCCAGCGAATGTTGAACTATAGGAGCCACGATAAGAAGTGAAAAAGGGAAAAGAGGACGATCGATTGCTCACCTTGGTAAACAACTTTTAAAAAGTCACCAAGTTGTTTATTCGACACTTTGACCGATCGTAGGGCTACCAGCTCAGCGGCGGGATGTATATACTGTACTCTCGATAAACTGTACCGATACCGATACCCTCCCACACCTTCTCCCACTCTCCCACCTCTATTCATTTTTAGAAACACTCGATACATGTACACATGTAGTACGTATAGTGGGATCCCCCGTAAGAGCGTGCCTGTGCCCGTGTCTGTGCCTTTGCCCGTGCCTTTTGCTCGTGCTCGTGCTCGTCGTGTCCACTGCCGGCTAGACTACCAGACTGCCCAGTGCGCCCAGCGTTGTCCGTGTTTTTTCTAGATTATCTAAGGACCGGTAGAGCCCGTGGGATCCATGGCACAACCCCCCCCCCCCCCCCCCCCCCCCCCCCCCCCCCTCTACGACGGCGAAATCTGCTGAGCTGCCACGTTCCATTCCATCCTCGACCGTCTAGTGGCTTTTCCGCATGTTTGTCTCTCGACCCCTCATTGTTTCGACGGGCCTTCGAGAAACATGTTCCTAGCGGCATTGCGCGTGGCCCGCCGGTACCATACGACGCTCGAGAGCCCTTCATCTCGCCCGCGGCTGCGCGGTCGCTGTGTCAAATCGCGGCCGCTAATTAAGCTCACATGGTTTCCGAGGAGACGACGGGAGACGTCTGACCATCTGGATGCTATTTTAGAATCTCGATTCTTCTTTTCCTACCGTAGTAGCGGCTTTACCGAGTGGCACGCTGGGCCGTTCAACGCACGTTATTATGTTGCGCAGTTTCATACATAGTCGTAGACCACTCGCCAGCAGAAGCAGTGCGCGATGACACCTTGGCAGCTTGGGCTCCGGTAAATCTAACTATGTACTGCTATGTAACTCGGGGAAAATATCCAACTAGCCAGCTAGCCAACTCGAGCGGCCTTGCCGGCTGCAATAACAATCGTCATGTTATTACGCGGGGTGGCGATCTTTTCAGATCCTTGATCTGATGTCGGTCCAAACAGGGCTTCGTTCGCAAGATTCTCAAGATTCTTATCGATATAGGAAAATGTCCGTCCTTCAAGGATATTGCTAGTTACTCGACTGAGTTGTACAATATCTTAGTCTTAGTTTGACGATCTATTATAGCAGCCGAGTAGTCTGGCAGTTCAGTTCCATACCTACCCTACGGCACGGAACTGTCTACCTAATAGGCATAGAGCGCTCTATATGTGTACCCAAGTATTCACGTTATAGTGCTTACATATCCTTACGTGTTCTTACACACATACAGACTGCCAGAGCATGAAGCTCTCTAGGCCGCGCACTACTCTCAGTAGTCCCTCTAGTCTGCTAGTCCAACAGCTCATGTGGGTTATGTCCGCCATCTCGGTATCACCTTGGCAAGCAGTCCGTAGTAAGACGGTACGGGAGTTGGGGAGGACGCAGACCGGGAGCACCGTGGCTCTACTAGCAGACATCTGATCAGATGCTCGAGATGTGATGTACCTGCATGAGGCTTCGCCACCGCGGGGGTCACCACCTTGGTGTGGACCTGCACAGAAGACGTCCATCGTAGCGAATACGTATCGTAGGGTAGACTTAGCTTGTCCCCCGGAACGGTCGGACTTAGAGGAGCCCGCTTGCACGGCATTATTCCACCTGCCACGTATTCCAAGCCCGCTTCTCGAGGTAGACGCAGGTGGGCGGGCGTGCGTGTACAATACCTTACATGCCTAACCTGTCTGCCTGTCAGGCCTATGTAGGGACCTAGATATGGATAAGGCGTGTGCGAGTCGAGCGAGCCCAACAGCAATCCCCGATTTTCCAGGGGTTTCATTGTCACGGACGGTACCTGTCCTGACCTGCTGTATGGATTGACCTACATGTAGGTACGGACATAGGTCTATGGAGTCAAGTACTGTAGGTACGAGGGCGAGGAATGGCGTAATGGTCAGCTTCCCACGCTTAACACCGACGATCTGATGTGCTACGTGCCTGATCTCGGACGACGCCGCCCATGAGCCGTCCCGCCACCGCACAGCGTCATTTTTAATTACACGCTCTGGTTCCGTGCGCGTCGTGTAAAGTGGCTCGAGGGGGGAGTGCGACGGAAGGTGGGCGTCTTTCGACATGTTCTTCGAATCGTTCTATGGGGCCGCAGCTCCCACGCAACCCACGCAGCCCACGCCCGGCCCAGGCTCTTCCCCCGGGATAGGCCCGGTCCTTTTGCATAAGGTTAGTGGCCCCTTTGGGAAATTATTCAATGCTCGCCTTTTTACCCGCCAGCCCTGCGCCCTTAAATTTAGCAACCACCATACCGTCGCTTGCTTATCGTGGGAAAGATCGCGGCCATCAAATGACGAGTCTGCGAGATCTGTTTCCCCAGATGCCTAGAGCAGGCCCCCATTCGGCCATCACTTTATGCGTTCTCGTATGCGAATCTTCCGAATCGCGTATCAAAACGGAAGTCTGCGCCGGTTTACGAGCACCTGCGTCATTCAAATAAGGGTATGCCGGCATTAATCACCGTTCCCAAGCCTTCTATCACAGTCTTTCTCCTATTTTCTCCCCTCCCTATTCTTCTACGTAGAAAGCCTATTTTATCACCTATCGCCATGACTATAGTACAGGGAGTCTCCGAGACGACCTGCTCTTGGGCCGGCGTGATGTACATAGTCGACCCGTCGAGACCCAGAGCAGCTGAAGTAGTAAATCCCATTGCACCTTGCACCCCTCGACCAGTTCCGGGACACAGCAACTCCCCGGCACAAGTGACTCGTATCGTATACCCTAATGGAGGAATCCCATGTAAGTGTAAGATCTGGGAATAGCTGAATTCGCACCAAGTCGGGAAGGATGAAGGAGGTCAGCTCTGACTAAGAATGGCCACCAACGTCCCGTGCGAGTCTAAGTCCGAGTCCTTTGCTGAGATATAGGACTCATTCCTTATTAATCTTCTTCCATACTTCGTTTTCGGCCGCCGCGAGCTTCTCCCCCGTCTGCTGAGCCCACTTTCTAGCCGTATCCCAAACTCCGCCGGCATCCTCTCTCCGCTGCCCCTCCAGCTCATTCAGTTCCGTGGCCGCTCTCTGATGGTTGTCCAGCTCGGAAGCGTTGGTGTTCTGGTGATATCCCGGAGGGTGCATCAGACTATTCGGCCCCGGACCGGCTGAAGCAGCGGGTCCTTGGCTGCTGCGTATAGCAGGCACCGAGGCCGAGGCCGTTCCATGCTGCTGGGCTGGGTAGGGTGCAGCAGGCGTCGGAATAGACATCTGTTGAGGGTACGGCATGCTCACAGGTTGGGGTGCCGCCGTCTGCTGAGGCGGCTGGTACTTCTCACCGGCCTTTGGCGGTGGCGGGATGCTGGTGCTTGCGGCCCCGGGCGAGACAGGACTAGCACCTGGTTGTGGTGCCGGTGGACCGTCATAACTGTACGCCTGGGCTGTGGCCGTAGGGACGGGCAACGACGGCGCGGCCCCCGGCTGCGCAGGCGGATGAGAAGCCGGGCCAGACGACGTAGGCGATGCAGTAGTCTTGGTGGGCTTCGGAGCAGACCGAGGCTGATCAGTCTGAGGTGTTACTCCTGAAGCCTTGGACGCAGCAATAGGGCTATTGGTGTAGACTGGAATAGGAGCCATGACGAGCGTACGCCGCGATGGCTGGCAATGAGGACGGGGTAGAAGTAAAGGCTGGTGGCTCTCTTTGTCGTGGCTCAAGGTTTGGCGGCGCTCAAGCCCTTCTTGTGATTACTATAACGTGTCCTGTTTATGTTTGCTAGGCAGCCGTGCTACAACAAGACAGAGGAAATGGGAGTCGTGATACAAAAGCTCAACAAGTTAAGAGGAGGTTTAGGTCACCGTTTGAGCCCCTAGAAGCCCCTAAGTTACAGAGGCGACGTCATCGGACATCTGGCTGTCAGGTGACTCAGTATATAAAGATTTAGCCTTTACGCAAATCGTGGAAAACATATCTTGAAATATGTTGAACGAAGGACTGGTAAAAGAGTAGAGGAGCAATTACGAGTTCCATTTACGAGTATTCTTTGTGGTCTTGTGAAAGAAAGGCCATATGTGTCATGCCTTCTGAGCTACAGTATAGCGATAGGATCTGTTCCCTACAAGATCGGTAGTCGTCTACCTGTAGTGGAGTATAGAGGCGGTTAAGCCACCACCTCGAGCAGCTCGGGACATCGACTTCGAAAATTCCAGCATCGTGAAAGCAGTACGGAAGCTTTGCATGAGAGTACCAGCGAGAGCGTCGCTGTTTGTGAGATGCCCCTAATTTCTTCCAGTCAATGACTGTAAGTTGATAAGATCCCGCAAGCAAACCTGGAGCACCCAATCGGTATCGCGATAGAAGCTGTCTTAGGTACCTCCTTGGCGGTCGCGGGTTAGTCTAGATAGGGCTTAGCGCACGCAGTTACAGCGCGGTAGCCTACCTGGGCCTGCTGGGGTAGCGAGGTAGGGAGCTAAGCTGAGAATATTATCGGTGCAGCAAAAAGGCGATTGATAGGAAGATGCAAAACTCGAAATCGACACGGGCAAACCAGCAAAAATAAATAAGACAAAATTCACAGCAGCACTTAGCCCTCCTCTTCTTTCTTCCCGCACAACCACAAATGCGCGAGCAGAGCATCTACCTAGATGCAGCCATCATAACACCCTCACCCAATCTACGTCGCGAACATGGTTGGTAAAGTTAGCGAGAAGGTCCTCCTAAGGGAAGGTCAGTATATTTCACCACAGGCCATTGATTCCTTGTGCGCGTCTTGCTGGGGTGGTCCGCTAACGCGCTGTCGCCCACAGGACTTGAACGGACCGACAATGGCATGAAGCAGACGAGCTGGCCTGATGTCACGCCCATCAACCAGAAGAACTACTATACGTATGCACCCATCGCGACAAACCACACGACCTACTAGCGAGCTGGCGAGGCTGATGTCTTTATCCTAGTGATTACATGAAACGAGATGACCAAGTCCTAGCACTCCGACTGCAAGCCGAGGCGAATCGAGATCGTCTCGTCCAGTCTGCGAAGGACCGCGATCGAGCCCTGGCGCGCAACGGCCAAGCCGAGGTACCGCTCCCGATCGCCGACATCCAGCAGGACGATGCCGCCCCTGCTGCCAACGAGGGCTTGGACCCCTCCAAGGTCATCGTCATACATCCCGGAAGCCAGAATCTGCGAATAGGCTTTGCTAGTGATGCCCTGCCCAAGACGATACCCATGGCCCTCGCCACCAAGTTCCCCCAGACCGAGTCGGAGATGTACGAGGCCCTACCCCGGCGCCAGTTCGAGGCCAAGACCACAGACCAGCAGTACGGCGAGGAGTGGACAAAGAAGTTCCAGAAGCAGTGCAATGACCTCAAGGTCGAGATGCGCGCCAACAAGCACAAGGTCCTGCCTAATTCCAAGGAGCTGGTTGTCAACTTCAACAGACGGACAGAGTCCGAAGAGATTCCGTTGCACAACGACCCTCTACAGATCGAGTGGACCGACATGAAGGATTTGGAAGATCCGAATTCGGTAGCATCGTGCTTCATAGGCCAAGCTGCCCTACGCGTCCCTGACGACTCGAACCCCAAATTCAAGCTATGGTGGCCCATGCAGAGTGGCTGGCTCAACGAAGACGAGTACACCACCGCTGAACACTTGTACGACGACTTCGAGACGCTCCTAGACAAAGCTATAAGACAAGAGCTAGGTCTTACTAGGAATAGTACCTGGAAGAACTATAGCTGCGTCTTCGTCATCCCGGATCTGTACGATAAGAAATATGTCGAACAGATACTCAAGTCCTGCATGACCTGGTTCGAGTTCAGCAGGATATGCTTCATCCAAGAGAGCATAGCAGCTACTTTCGGTGCTGGCTATACGCAGGCGTGCGTGGTGGACGTGGGAGCCCAGAAGACCTCGATCGCGTGCGTGGAAGACGGACTGTGCATAGAGGACTCTCGCATCAACCTCAAGTACGGTGGTTACGATGTTACCGAGACCTTCATCAAGATGATGCTTTACGATCATTTCCCTTACGAAGATATCAACCTCAGGCGACGGTATGATTTCCTGCTAGCCGAGGAACTCAAGACGAAGTATTGCACGATGTCTCAGAAGGATATCTCAGTGCAAACATTTAACTTCCACCTCCGTGCCCCGAACCAGCCTACCCGCAAGTACCAGTTCAAGACTTACGATGAGGTTATCCTGGCTCCCATGGGCTTCTACGATCCCTCGATATTCGACAACTCGGTCAAGCTACGTGGCCGGAGGAAGCTGATCGACCGTTCGTACAACGCATACGATGTCGACGTCCCCGACGACCCGGTGTCCGCGGCCCAGACCGCCATTCTCGCCCTCATCAAGCCCTCGATAGTCTCTAACGCAAATGGTTTTCAGCAGCCCCTACCCTCGGACCAGGGCAGCTTCGCGACCCCTGCTAAGGAGAAATCCCAGCCCTTCTCGAGCTTCTTGCGGGGCGACCTTAACAACGGCACCCCCGGCGGTTCGGCGGCGGCCTCGCCCGCGCCCGAGGGCATGTCGACACCGGTGCCGCCGGCGTTCCAGTTCGGCGCCAACGGTACGGGCAGCCCAGCGCCCAACGGGGCATCTACGGCGCGAAACGGGGCGTCGCCCGCGCCGCCGCCGCCGGGCATGTTCGTGGACTCGGCGGCGCGGACGGGCAAGGCGCTGGCGGCGGAGAGGGACGCGGTGCTGCCGGTGGTGCCGCTGGACATCGCGATCCTGACGAGCATCCAGAACGCGGCCAAGGGCGACGACAAGAAGCTGCGGGACTACCTCGGCAGCATCATGGTGGTGGGCGGCGGGTCCAAGACGCCGTCGTTCGCCGGCGTGCTCGAGGCCCGGCTCAAGAGCCGCCGCCCCGAGCTCGCCGAGCGCATCCTCATCACCCACTCGGCCCGCGACATGGACGAGCAGGTGGTCGTCTGGAAGGGCGCCTCCGTCTTCGCAAAGCTCCCCGCAAACGACTCCTGGATCTCCCCCTTCGAGTTCGAGCGCCTCGGCCCCAGGGCCCTGCACCACAAGGTCCTCTGGGCTTGGTAGTCTGCCTTCCCAGATTTATATCTAGGTTGATATAGACATCTGGTCAGCTCAGAGAAGGGATTTGCTTGGTTGGCTGGGACGTCTCGGCATCTCAGGGGTCATTGATATTATCTGTCGATGGCCAGGGAGGAAAGAAAAGAAGGATCCTTCCTCTTGAGAAACTAAAACCAGGGCATGGATGGGCCGAGGGATTGCAGAAGGGCTGGTGTTTTAACAAGGGGCGTCCACTTTACGGAGATCTGTCTATCTAACCGGGGACCGCGAGGCGTTGGTGGTGGCTTCATTATTATTCTGGTCTTTAATCAAGTTCGTTCGGAAGGATAAACGACGTTCGGGGAACGGACGATCGTTGCAAGGGTAGAAGGAAATAAATAAAATACCTACCTAGCCTAGGTAGGTAGGTAATATTCGTATGATCTTTAAATTGTAGGATGTGATGCTGCCGTGCTCTTTTGTTGTCACTGTCAAGAAGCAATGTCGGTTGCTCGTAGGTTTGCTCGTAGGTACCTATAGCTTGATATTAACTCCTAAGTATGTTAACTTGTGAAAAGGAGGCGGATACGGGTGTGCTTTCTTTTATGTCGGCAATTAGTAGATCAGGCAGGACATGTCACTTGCGGTCACGACTCTAAAGGCGTTCATGGTGAAATCAACGATTATTTTCATTCCAATACACATTGACCAAAGCCAGCAAGAGGGGGAGCCAAGGGCCAGACTACCTATCCACTCTTGACGAGCGATATACACGAGAGACCCTTCCTCCCAGCACTAGCAACCAGTTTTCTGACAAACGCCTCTGCTTTTGGCCAACTCCTTCGTCAGTTCCGTTCCGTTCCGTTCCATATCCTCGTCAACACGAGGTGCAAATCATTCCGCCGTTTTATCGTTTTGTCCTTGGGGTATCTCGTTCGTTACTTTTTTTTGTTCTTTTTTTTTGTTTAGTTTTTAGTCTTTGTACAACTATGTGGGAGGAGGAGGGTGATGGACGTATTGTCCAGAACTGTACAGGGCGACCAAAAAACCAGTCGAGTCGGTGCAAGAGAAAATCTACGACGACGCGCGAAAAGGAGGAGAGAGAAGAGAAGAACCTGATCGCGAGAGGTTCGATGAGAAAGCGCCGCCTAGCGAGAGGGAGGCATGGGCGATCGCGAGGAGGTCGTGGGAGGTGCGGTAGAGGGTAGGGTAGACGCCGAACGGTCGAGAGCTTTCTTAGCCCAGTCAGGCAGACGAGGGTTCTTGTCACGAGAGGATTGCTTAGCTTCTCTCGGACCAATGAAGGCTTCTAAGGCCTCCATGTCTTCTAGACGATGAGAGTTAGGCTGCCGGGGCTTGCGATCTTCCCTGCGAGTGAAAGTTTTGTCGGGGAGGGCATCTTGTGGATGCTAGCCACCAGCATCGTTAGTCTAGTTTTGTCTGTGCTGGGCGGGTGACGGGTGTCCTACGTCAGCTCTCGGTTGGCCCGCGAGCCTCCCTTGGGCGTGAAAGGGAGGAGCCCTTTCGAAGTGAGCCTTATAAGCATCTGCTGAAAGTAGATTGAATCCCATTATCTGCTTCATGACCTGCTCAGGTGTGTATGAAACAAGTACTTCCACAGAAAGCTTGTCGTGGACGGTCATGTGCACCAACCGCGGACATTTTCTTGCGGCCTCAAGCAGGATGTCTTGAACTTCAAATTCATGGTATCCTCGCAGCTGTCGCATATGAAGAAACGCTATGATATTGACCACGGTACGTCGTGCTTGATCGACAGGTATGTCGTAAAGGCGAGGGTCAGGCTGTGTAAAAGCCTGCATCAAATCTCTCTCAAAGGTTACGCCCCTTGCATACTGTTCTGCAGGACTTGGGGATCCAGCGCCCGGAGAAGAGTAGTAAGGATTGCTGTAGCCCGGTCTGGGGTTGTTCGGATTGGCGGGGCCGTTGCCCATCGGGTAGGCCAAAGTTGGAGAGGGCCCGAAGTATGGTCCTGCCGCCGAGGGCACTCCCACCGGGGCCGGCAACGGTTCTCTCATCGGGGCCGTCGGATCCGGCAACGGCTCTCTCGTCAGGGCCGGCCATGGTTCCCTTACTGGGGCTGGCAATGGTTCTCTCACCGGGGCCGCCAATGGTTCGCTCACCGGAGCCGGCCATGGTTCTCTTGTCGGGATCGGCGGGGAGTTCTGGATTCTATCATCAGAGACACTATTAGCTCGATCTGCCGCTCGACTTGTTGCACGACTTGCCGGACGACTTGTCCTACGACTTGCTGCACGAGAACGGCTCTTGTCACGTTCAGGCTGCGTGCCTGGTGTTCGTGAGCCGGCTGCATGCCTTGAAGGTTCGACAGGTCCCGCCATTCGGCGAGCCTCTTTCTCGGCAATCAACTTATCAGCTTCGGCGCGGTCTGCGCTCGTCATGGCTGCGCCTTCCAGCTCCTCCAGCCCGAAAGTATTAATCGTGGCAATAGCCCGAATGCCGGAGCCATGCTTCTCCACGATCTTGTCGAGAACGCTGTCTTTGCCGGTGTGCTGGCCAAGATCCTGCTGCTCTGCTTCGGTCGGCATCTCGATGGTCTGGCTCAGCTGTATTGACTCGGTTATGAGGTTCTTCTTGTCGACGATGCGAGATGCTAGCTGCATCTTGAACATCTGCAATTTCATGGCTTCTTCCTCGACAGTGCCGCCACAAACAAAGCGGTAAACGAACACTGGCTTCGTCTGACCAAGACGATACGCACGTCCAACCGCCTGTGCCTCGTCCTGGGGATTGAACCTAGAATCGAAGACAACGACCCTGTTGGCACTCGTGATGTTGAATCCCTGGCCGCCAGCTTTGGTAGAGATGAGCAATACGTCGGTCGATCCTTTGTTGAACTCCTTGACTAGGTCCTGCCGACTATTCATCCTGGTCAAGCCGTCGAGTCGCATCAAGGAAAACTTCTTCTTCCGGAATGTTTGCTCGAGGTAGTCGAGCGTCCGCACCGAATGACTGAAGATGATCATCTTGTCGTCTCGCAACTTGCATTCCTCGACGATCGACATGAGTAGGACGATCTTCCAAGACAACGAGATCTCGCTAAGGTCTCGTTCCTTGTTCAATATTTTCAGCTCTTCAACGAGGAGCTCTGGGGGGAAAAGAGCGTTCTGCCTCTTCGTAGCCTTCGCACGCGCTCCATGCTCCTCTTGCTCTTTCTGGTCCCATTGCTCGGACAAGTGCTCTTGCTCATCCAACGTCTCCTCTTCTTCCTGCGCCACCTCTTTCTCCCTTTGCTTCTGTATTTCCTTTAGTTTGGCGGCGAAGACGGACGGGTGGGCGGTTAGGAGGCTTAGGCTCTGCGCAGACATCAGAGTGCCCGAGAGCATTTTGCGGCCCTGATGGTGACTGACAAAGGCTTCATATCCCTCTTTCTGGATCGGGTGGAGCGGCACAGTCAGAACGAACTCTTGTTTGGGGGGTATCTCGTCCTTCAGCGCCGAGATGGTTACACGCTGCAGCAATGGTGATACTTCGTGCTTGAGAACCCGTAGCATCTTCAGTGCGCCACTGAGATCTGCTGGAGTAGCATCGGCCCTGAACCCCTTATGAATGGGATTGCTATACTGCACTCTGAAGTCGTGTAGCGTCGATAGGTAACCAGGGGCGACCCAGTCGATCATGGAGTAATACTCGGTGGCCCCATTGGAAAGAGGAGTGCCGGTTAATGCGATCCGGCTCCGGGTCTTGATCTGCGACACGGCTATGTGGCTTTCGGTCTTCGGGTTCTTCAGCTCGTGAGCTTCGTCTGCTATCGCAAGATTTGGGCCTTCGACCAGAATGTTGTACATCTCCTCGTCTTTCACGGCTTGCTTGAACAGACTATAACCGATGAGGAGAACGCCACCTGTCCTGTTCCACACCGTCATATTCTTCTTACGCAAGGTCGGAGTGCTTGACGCGTCTATCTTGAAAAAGGTGCCAAGCTTGTGGTCGTCGGTCGTCCAGCGCCACAGCTCATCCAGCCAGTTATCAAGTAGTGAAGCAGGACAGACGATCAGCGTTTTGGATTGCCTCAAATTATAGGGTATCTGGGAGAAGATGGCCCGGTCGTCAGAGTTTGCGGCTTCGGAAATGGCCAACAAGAGCGTAACAATCTGCATTGTCTTTCCAAGACCCATGGTGTGGGCTAGCAGACAGCCCTGCTGCGTGCCCGAGCTCACAATCTGATCCCACATGAATCTGACGCCATCCAGTTGGTAATCCTTCATACTTGGCGCGATATTTGGGTGGACGTAGATGAACTCTTGTTCGTCGTCTTTGCTTTCGTTGATAATCTTTTGCGAGTTGCTGTCCAGTTTAATCAAGCCCGATTTGATAAGATTTTCAAGCTTTGCACGCTGCAGGTCTCGTCGGCGATGACTCTCCGCCAGTTGCCGCCTTGTCTCCTGTCTCGTCGACTCTGCTGCCCTGATCCGACGCTCTCGTGCCCTGGACACCTTAATCCGGCTAGGAGAGCCTGAAGGGATGAGCCGGCCATCGGTAGAGCCGCTTAGATCGATTTCGACATCACTGTCAGCAGGGTTCTCGTCCTCTCCTCCCTGATCCAGGATGCCGTCCATTGATGGTTGTCGTGGTCGCCAATCAAAGCGGTCGGACAAGCGGTCGAGAAAAGCGACAAACTTCTTAAACTGGTCCAGAGATTTCTCTGCTGCTGTTTTCTTCGCCATTCCCTCGCCAGGGCTCAATTTCTTATAACAACTGAGCGGGTATGAGGTGTCACCCTGATAGATATCAAAGAGTTGCAGCATGATGGCCCCAAGGGTCTCTCGCTCGAGCTGCTTGAGGGAAATGTACAATGCTCTTGAGATGACTCCTGACTTGTCCAGCATAGGAACCATCGCAAGCTGCCAGATGTCCGTGGGCGGCATGTTTTTAGCCAGCGTAAAGACGAGGGAAAGGTAGTAGCTATCGTACTCGGCCAGCTTGGTGGCTATTTGCTGCTCCGTTGGGTCCAGGTCGTCGATATTGTGTACGAGAGTGCTTGGCAGGCTTCCTGTGCCCTGTAGCCCTCCCTCGGCACCTTCTGCCGCACCTGGAGAAACGCTAGGCGCCGTTGTGGGAGAGCTACTCAGAACGATAACCTCATTGTCGCAAGACTTCGCTGGCTTATTTCGAAGTACCAAGGTGGTGCTTCTACTCGGCTGCGATGGTAGACTAGTATCATCATCAATGTCCATACGTGCCGTATTATCGTCGACGTCCATAGGGAACGACATAGAAGTTGCGACAGGTGATGAAGGCTCGTCGTCAATGATGAAATCGCCAAGACCGTCTTCGGATTCACTCGTCAATATCTCCTCATCCGCCAGGGCTGGCTTCGGCCGTCTAGTCTGTTTGGCCACTCCTCGAGGCAGAGACGAGGGTTTCTCAGGTTCGTCGGGGCCAGTAATTACACCGAGAACCCATGAAAAATACTCGCGGTCCTCGACAGACTGTTGAAGAACTTCGGTGCGCTCTCTCAGTTCCCCCTCAGTAGGCCAATTCTGGAGGATAATTCCCTCGGAGAACTTGGCAATGCGAGCATCACGAAGCTTGAGATCGTTGCGATTGTTGTCGATCGACTTTCTGAGTCCGGTCTGTCGAGCATTAACCCAGAGCTGGTAAGCCTTTTTGACTAGCTTGGGAAGCTTGTGCTGTTCCCAGTCCGATGCAAATTGCTGAATAGAACTGTCGATTATGGCCCTCACTTCATCCTGGCTTAGACCGGGTTGACTTTGTTCCATCTCGCGCTCTGCTCGCTCAGCCTCTACTTCATTCCACGTCTCTGAATCGTACTCTTCGTCGGAGCCTCCATACACGGGCAGAATCTCGTCGTGATCTGGATTGTTGGATCCCGGTACCATATCTGCCTTCAGACGATAGAGCTTTCGGGGTCCCTGGCCATTCATGAGCTGGCGCTGCATGAGTCGATGGACCTGCAGACAGCGTCCGGTCGATGCCAAGGGCCCTGTAATGGTGAACTCATGTGAATCTCCTCCACCTGAGACGGCTTCGTCATCGGCGGTATCGTCAAAGATATCAAACCTGGTGAACGCATCGTCTCCAAGATAGTGAAAGGCCGGATCGGTTAGAACATCGCCCGTTTCATCAAGACTCATTTGATCGAAATCCGTCTCGGTACCTAGTGATCTGGATGCAAGGATCGGATCAGCTTCAGTCGGAATGTTACGGATCACGTTGACGTCGACATCAGTCGAAATGAGTCGAGGAACCACGCGTTCCTTTTCGGCGGAATCTGAAGACGTTCCAAGCGTGTGTTGCACTATCTTCGAACCTTGGTTGGGACTCTGGTTTATCGGGGCTAAGGCGGTGGAAACGGCGGGGGCAAACTTAGCCCCTGCGTCTTTGCCAACCTGCTGGTCATCGTTATCGGCATTGAACGCTGAGAAGTCGCGTTTCTGTTGCAGTCTATACCGTTTGCTACGGGAGCGGAACACGGCAATGGCGTGTTGGAGTGTAGCTTTGTGTCTCAGGATCCTGAAGCCAAGGGCGTCGCAGAGTTCTTCTTGGTCATATGTGATGAGGGTATGACCGTCAACTTCCTCGTGTCGCAATGCAACTTGGACCTGCTCTAGGGGTGGGAACTTGAGCTGTGCCGAAGGGGGCTCCCAGGATCGATTGGTGGAACAGAGCTCTTGCACCACCCTGTCGATGTCCCAGTACCACGGATCATCCATTGCGGTTGCTAGATTGCTTCGAGATCCACCATCTGTGAGAGAATCAGGTGCTGGGAAGAGTCAGTCAGTAAACATGGCACATTGCGCTTGCCTTTGTATGGAACAGAGAGAGGGGGGGGTGGGTAGGCGAGTTTAGCAGTAGATAAATTGAGGGGAGTGCTCGTGATGAATACGTGAGTTGGATAGACCCAAAGCGACAAGGTGACTAGCAACGGCTCATCGGATCGCCTTATCTGCATCGAGTGTTGAGGTTCTGAGGGCCGAGGACGACTAGATTGTCAAAGAAAGTAGGCGACGACTTACCACAAGGTGACAGGTGAGCAACCAATTGGATGATGCGCCAGCTAGTCAACACCTTTGGTGAGACTAGAGTGAAGGTACGAGTGAAGGTAAGAGATTGGAAAATATTGGAGGGTTGGTGGTCAAGTTTGATACTGTTGGAATTGCGTATTGCAAGTCGCGATATTCAACCAACAAGGAAGCTGCGGCTTAGAGGCCGCCGAGGATATCGGCTTATCCGGGGGGAAGGAGCCGTGCGACACGGCACCTAGATACCGCTCACGAGGTGGCCGATGGCACCGCGTGGGCGCTATGCGGCTTAGTTAGCATTGGAAGGCGACGTGAGAAAGGAAGACACTGCCTGAGATAGGCGACGGCCTGTAAAAGATTGGTGGGCAGTTGGATAGATTAGGTAGATCTCTTACCAGAGTGTAGAACACCAAGCGCCAAGTGCTATTGTTGAACGCCTTGCAATTGTAGTACTACTATCGCGGGTATTGAATCGAGAAACTGAGACCTGATTGATTAATGATTGAACACCAGATTTAAAAAAGAAAAGAAGAAAACGTTGGAGTGGTGGGTTGTGAGGAGCTGGAATTGGGATGTTAACGGGTGTGCAGAATACCTACGTTGTGTGGACTGGAAAGGGTTGAAGATGGAGATGGGAAGATTGAATCTAGGCACCTAGCGCGTCAGATACAAGCAAAGATGCGCCTCGAGTTGCCTCGGCGAGTAGGAAAACAATAAGAAGTCCCAATATGGCAACGCCAACTCGGTTGCTCAGGAGAACGAGACGCTCGCGCACCTTTTCTCATATGTTTGTTGGACGTGGTAAAGCACCTGGGCAACGAGTTAACACCTAAGCCCATATTCTAGACCGACTCTTGGACATTCGAGACAAAACCATTCGAGTCGTCGAGATAAACCATACATGAACAACAATACATGTATTTCAGAACACCTTGGGCCGAAATCCATACATGCTACATGTATGTAAGTGATCAAGATATATCAAAGTATACACATGTATACACATATGAGACAGTATACACGCACACGCACATATGTATCCGTATATACCTTAGGTAGGTAGTCTCTTCCAGAGTACATGTAGGCAGACTGAGAGCCTTCCTTGGGTGGCCTACTACCACCGGTGGTAGGTTAGGTACCCAACGTACAGGCCAGAAGGACACCTCTTACTGGCGACGCGCATCTTGGTGTCCCGCACTTTTGACGTCTCGCTGTCGCGACGCGGAGTCGCCACGCCAATGCTCGATGCCACGTGACTCTGCCGCACTATACCACATACCGTCTATATGCATACCCAGTTGTCTGACGCATACGGATTACTAGGTAGCTGTATATGCCGATATGACATATGTAGCACACCCGCTTTGCTTCTATATATGGTAGGTCAATGTTGAAGAAATGCGCTACCGAAGAACATTCAAAGCTCGTAACAGCTTCGCCTGCTGTAGCCGCGTTCTAGACAAAATATCATATATATTTCCCGTCTAGTCCCCAGGGGTAATTTGTCTGTAAGTACGGCTTGACAATTCCGTGCCGAAATCTAGACCACGCTTCGTTATTCATCACATCTCTAGACGATATAAGCGCCTTTTACTTATTCAAGCGTACCTAAGACACCTAGTCATCGCGCTGTGAACATGACTGGCTACCCGCCCGAGATCACCTCTAGGGAGGGCGAGCGGATAACCGAAGTCATCAAGGACTGGGCTCTGGCCCATGGCTTGACCGTCCGGCCGCCTCCGGCCGTCGTCGCGGCTGAGGCCGATCCAAAGGGGATACTCGCAACTGCCGTCCCCGTGACGCTATTCCCGAGTCCCTTTCCCCAGGTGTGCTTCGACCAAGGCGTTGCAGTCCAGACGACTTACAATGAGCTCTACGCATCCATAAGCCAAGACGAGGCTTTCCTCGCCCAGGTCGTGAAGGAGTAAGTCCGAGAGGCGCAAGGGGCCCACAGCAACGCCTCAGCAAAGTAGCTAACGAAGGATAGGATTGGCGACAGCGACGACTTCATAACGGAGCTGTGGAAAGTTCATCTCAGGGTCAAGGAGGAGGGCTACGTCCAGGTGAGCAATCAAGACGAACGTCCCTTTGGTCTCAGATTTGTCATGATTGCTTACCTAGGTTCACACGTCCCCCGCAGCGCAAAAGCCTCGGTCTCTTCAGATCTGATTACATGGTTCACCAAGACGGCGCCTCGTCCACTCCGCAGATCAAGCAGGTTGAGTTTAATACCATCGCATCTTCCTTTGGCGGTCTTTCATCTCAGACCTCGCTCCTTCACAAGTCGGTATCCGTCATCATGCGTAAATCTCCCACTAATAATCATCCAGGTATCTATCGACGACAGAGTATCCTCTGCTGGAAAAGAGCATAGAGAGGGGAGCTCTGAACTTACCCCGGAATGAAAGCGCTTCCGGGCTAGCTGCAGGTATACGGCATGCGTTTGTCGAATACGGACCCCCTACCACCAACTACCAAAAGTGCGTCGTCTTCCTCGTCCAGGGGGGCGAGAGGAACATATTCGACCAGCGCCACCTCGAGTACGAGCTCCAGAAGTCCCAAGACCCTCAGGTCCCCGTCTTCCGGCTCCCGTTTTCTGAAATCTTGCGGCACACAAGCATCGCTGAAGGTTCGGGACGCCAGCTGCTGTATCGGCCGCCCCAGCTGCCCTCTCATACATTCGAAGTGGCCGTGATATACATGCGCTCGGGCTACGGACCCTCGGACTACCCCGACCAGTCCGCGTGGGAAGCTCGCTACCACCTGGAGAGGTCAGCAGCCATCAAGTGCCCGACGGTGCTGACCCAGGTTGCCGGCACGAAAAAGGTGCAGCAGGTCCTGGCGACGCCCGAGACACCTTCGAACCCGTCCATACTAACCCGCTACGTTGCCAAGGACTCGGCGTCCGTGTCGAGCCTGCTGGACACCTTCACCAACATCTACCCCCTGGACGAGACGGAGGCCGGTCTCAAGGCTCGGAAGATCGCCGTCGACCCCGAGCTCTGCAAGGGTTACGTCCTCAAGCCGCAGAGGGAGGGGGGCGGCAACAACGTCTACCGCTCCGCGATCCCGTCGTTTCTCAAGTCCGTCCCCGAGTCGCACTGGCTGTCGTACATCCTGATGGAGCTCATCACGCCGCCGCCCGTCGAGAACACCATCCTGCGCAACGGGACGCTGGAGCACGGCGGCGTCATCTGCGAGCTCGGCATCTACGGCACCTGCATCTGGGACCAGCAGTCCAAGGCGATAGTGCGCAACGAGCAAGCGGGCTATCTTCTGCGCACCAAGGGAGACCAGAGCGAAGAGGGTGGCGTCGCTGCTGGCTTCGGTTGTATGGACAGTTGTCGCTTGGTCTGAATCTGGCAGTGTGTCAATATTAGATATACTTGGGAAGTCGTGCATTACGCGCGTATAGCATTGATAGACGAGATTCATATAGGCGTCCATCTCATACCATGCCCAATTCACGAATAACCTACATGTCTTAGGTACCTTTTATCCTTTTGCATCGATATCGACGACGATGGTGAAGTATGTCTTTTACTGAGTCATCGGTACTCGCTCCTGACGGAATTGAGAACCATCACGTACAAAATAGAACAGACGCAAAATCCATAGGCGTCGGCTAGGGCGCGGCCCTTCAGGAAGTGTTGCTCGTCACATTTGGTATCAAGACCTGGCATGGCATTATAGTACAGCGGCGTCCGTCAAGCAGTAGTCCCATTATCATACATAAGAAAGTCGTAGTGGAGATCTCATCCAAGAGCACGTCAACCGTGATCATGGCAGCTCTGCATTAACCGCGCTCTTCTCCCCGGAGCTCCGCACACACGCGACGTGTCTACTCGGTGGGGGCGGCTGGTCGGCGGAGGACCTCGATGTTTCCTAGACGCGCCCGGTTAGAAGCAATCGGCCAAGACGTACAGAGGCGGCTGATATGTGCTTACTTTGTAAGATCCTCAGCGAACTCTTCGGCTTTCCCTCGGCGTCGGTGTAGGTGTTCATAGAGGCGTCTCCCTCGACGAAGACGGTGGACCTATAGACGTTTCGACATTAGCTCTCGTCCGTAAGGTTGGATTCGGGTTTACGCAGATAGATATACGCCTCTCCAAGCCTGCCACTAGCAGAATCTGGGCGCAAAGCAAGATCTACGAGGCCCGACACGGAGGGTGTACACGTACCCTTTAGGCAGGCTGGTCAGGAAGTCGCGGCGGGGGCCCTCCTCGAGGAAGGCGGCGACGCGGAACCAGCTGGTCTGGCGGTTCTCGCCCCGGCCGGTGTTGCTGGCGACGGCGTACTCGATGAGCTCGCGGCCGGTGCTGGTGGCGCGCAGCTCGGGCGTCGCCGCCAGGTTGCCGACGATGGTCATCTTGGCGATGTCGCGGCGCGCCGAGGCGCTGAAGGCTCGCGAGAGGCGGGGGGCGGCCGTGGCCACCGCGCGGCGGCTGAAGAACGACATGGCGGCGAGTCTGATCTGATTCTGGGAGGCTTTGCGAATGATCGAGATTTACACGTCGGGTTGTTGAAACGATGGGATGGGCCGGTAACCGAGCTGCGGAATTGACGAGTTGTGGAGATTCCGTTTTTTTTTTTTTCTTTTGACCTGACGGCCCGCTTGAGGTCGCGATTGTGTGCGCATGAAGCTTAACGCGACGGTTTAATTAGGTCGATCGATTCTCGGTTCTGATTGGCCCATCCTGTTATCTTTACGCATATCGATAGAGATAGGTATCAATGCAAACATCTCCCCTTTAAGTGCATACTCAGACAGTAGCGGGGCTCTGGTAGATACCTAGGTATCTAGGTACTTACATGACATTGTCCTGCGTCTTTTGCAAACCGGGCCCAAGAGATAGAACAGTTGAAGGAGGTTACCATTAAGGCGAAATTTGGAGACTTTGACTCTCTCTTATGTGGTTTTCTCTTATCATTCAGCACTTTGGAAGTACTGGCAGTTCTACAATGATAAATGATCAGTAGGTCGTGCCTCATATCCTCGTATCTAAACCGAACAGTCGAGTCCTTGAAAAGTCCCTCGGGACAGGAACAGGGTGAAATAAATATTGGATGATCCAAGTGGCATTCTCATAGGGTATATACTGAGTGTATTCTACACCCGGCGCGGGAGAGTATCTTATCTCACATGTCTCCCAGCCTTGCCCGTATAATCATCCAAGCGGAATGGCTCGTGGCAACGTGAGTCTGACCAACTTGATATCCCTCTTATATGCTTTCTAAAACGAACAAGTAAGAAGTCTTCTTGGTAAAATACCGGGTGTGTAGTACAAGTACCTACCTGGTATGTGCCTCTTTGCTTCGATTCCCCGGGGTTATATACATGTTTCACAAATGGAGATAGTTAGCTGGAGGAACGTATCTATCTAGAAACAGATTTGACATATAGTTCCACCTGTTGTCATGTAGCTTTAAAATGAGTAACATACATAAGTATATAAGAAGGAGAAAAGGTAAAGATATCCAGTAATAATCCCAGATAGCAGTGATCCAGGAGAACATGCCTATTTGGCGTACGCCTCCTGCGTACCAGGCTAGTCTTCTCTTTACAATAAAGCCACAGCTCGAATCCTCAATTTCGAATCACAAAATATAGTTAAAGAAGAGGAGGTATTCCAGCATGTCAACTCAGACCAGTTTTTTGTCTACCAACCTAAGTAAGCGTACGGGTAGTTTAGAGTTACCCCTTTATATCTAGAATCTTACTCCTACTCCCAAGGTGCTCACGTCAACGTGAACCCAGCACTCAGAGGTAATGTTAACGTAGTCCGAGACTTTCAGCACACTGGTCTATCGTAGAGTCACGCCTAGCTATTGTTGTAGCACAAGTAACCTGATGCCTGCCCAGATAGAGACAAAGGAGGTGACACGCAGGCTGATGCCTTGAGTTGTTATCCATTCACTTCATGATATCCCCTGAGCTGCATTCTACCCATTGTCTATCTGTAGGTACACGTCCGTGAAGCATACTCTGGCGGGTCCGGTCCATCACCTTACGTCCATCGCCTTACGTCCATCGCCTTACGTCCATCGCCATGACGGCGGTCCATCGCCTCGACGGCGGCTCCGCAGTATCGCCCGTCATACTAGAGAAGCCTCACGATGGTCACCCGCAGCATCAGGTCTGCTCCCCGGGCGAGTCTGATATTTGTGTACATGTTTTCCTGTTGACACCTCTTCTTGTTTATTCGCTCCAACCTGCATCTCGGAAATCTTCTGCCCCAAGAACCATTTCCTCTGGTATACTTGGATTTGCTCCCAACCATCCAACCCAAGTATTTCCAACATCCCCTTCATCATTGCAACCATCAGCTTCAGATCCTAAGGCATAAGCCACTGGATCTTAGTTGATGATCAACTTGGCTTCTACTCAGCACTCCAGTGACGACGAAGGACCTTGGTGCTTGTGACGACACTTCTCGCGATTCTTCAACTGCTCGACTACCCGAACTTCGACACCACACAGCCAATATACACCACGCTACCGACTCGACTCAGCAACCATGTCAGCCCTAGCTTTGATGCAGGCGGCCAACGCCCTCTCGGACGCGTCCTCGTCGTCGTCATCATCGTCGTCGGCGGCGGCAGCAGCGCTCCTAGACCAGCGCCTGGCCCCTAACCCAGGCCTGCAGGCGAACCTGGCCCTGCGCGTGATCCTGGCGGCGATCAGCACGGTGCTGTGCTGGGTGCCGCTCCGGCTGCTCCTGCGCAACGGGGACACCTCCGCGGTGGCGCTGCTGGGCGTCACGGCGGTGCTGAACCTATTCGCAGTCATCAACGCGCTAGCCTGGCGCTCCGACGCCTGGGACGGGTGGTGGGACGGCGCGGGGCTCTGCGACGTCGAGGTGTACCTGCAGGCGCCGCTGTACACGGCGTACGCTGCGTCCGTCTTCTCCGTCGTGTACCGCCTCGCGGCCCGCCTCCGCCTGCGTCCCGCGTCGCCGGTGGCGGGGGGCCCGCGCCGCGCCCGCGCCCGCGCCGCCCTCCTCCAGGCCGCCGTCATCGTCCCCGTCCCCGTCTTCCAGCTGCTCTTCACCTACTTCGGCATCTCCCAGCGCTACAAGGTCGGCACCCTCGTCGGCTGCATGCCCGTCTACGACGTCAGCTGGCCCCGCGTCCTCGTCTACGAGATCCCGAACCCGCTCTTCGTCTTCGCCTCAATTCCCTATGCTTGTAAGTCTCGCACGAATCCCCTAAAATGTAAATGTAGGCTGGTAGAGAGTTTGCTAATTTCTGTTTTTTTTTTCGCTTGCAAGATATGGCTTGGAAGCGTTACAGAGCCATCGTGAAGAGCACCAGGGATCTCCTGACTGGCAACAGCACCGCTTCGGCGCGTGCTAGAGAGGCCAGATGCCGACTGTACAACATGTCGCTGCTGATCTTGATCGTGTACATGCCCGTGTCGATCTACTACATGGCGGAGAACATCAAGGGGGCGGCCGCCGCGTCCTTCAAGCCGTACAGCTACGACCGCATCCACCACGGCAACAACCCGTACCCCTGGGACGCGATCCTGTTCGTGCCCTCGTGGAAGCTGCCCTCGGCCGTCATCAACCAGGCGTGGATCGCCATCTCCACCAACGTGGTCATTATCGCCTTCTACGGCACGACCCGAGACGGCCTCGACATGTACCGCCGCTACGCCGTGGCCCTGGGCCTCGCGCGTTGCTTTCCGCGGCTCAAAAAGTCGGGCAACGCAGCTACCAACACCGACGGCACGCAGCAGAGCTGGATAGAACTGGAAAGCCGCGAGTACGATGGTATTCAAGGCGCTGCTCGACGGTAAGTATCTTTCTCTCACCCCTGATATTCAAGCGTCCCCAAAAGCAGGGGAAGAAAAACGTAACTAACCCCTGACCCACAGCGCCCGACGACCCGCCGACCCCTACCCGCTCCTCGACACCGGCACCGACACGAGCTTCAGCCCGGAGCCGCTGCTGATCCCGGGCCGACCGCTGCCGAAGCCCCCACAATCGCCAATGGAGCCGCCGCCGTCGCCGCTGACGGCGCACTTCCACATCCCGCCGGGCAGCCCGCTGGGCGCGAGCCAGGTGATCGAGTCGCTGATCCCGGAGCGCAAGTCGTCGCTGAGCCAGTCGCCCGAGCGCGGCCACGGGCAGCAGGTCCAGTCGGCGCTGCGCGCGCCCGCCAGCGACCTGCCGCGTATCACCGAGTTCCCGGACCTGGGCGTGAATACCCGCAAAGGCGCCCGCAGCGGCGGTCGTGATATCATCTCGCCCTGGGTCAGCGGCGGTGGTCGCCGGGGCGGCCCCTCCTCCCGCTCGCCCACGAGCCCCGCGGCGGGCGGCAGCAGCAGCAGCGGCCATGTGCAGTGGCTGCCGTCCCGCGCCGGAACCGAGGGCGGCGCCTGCTCGCCGCGCACGGTCGACTCGGCCCTGCACAAGACGTCGCGAGACGTCGTGCAGCCGCGCAACATGATCGGCGGCTGGAGCCCTCCGACATCGACGGCGCCCGCCCCTGTGCCCGAGGTCAACTGGCCGTTCCTAGCCGGCACCGCGCTGACCTCGGGCACGCCGTCGCCGCCGCTCATGGAGGAGAGAGTCGCCGCGACGGGTAACAGCAGCAGCAAGGGCAAGAAGAAGCAGGCTTCGAAGAAGGACGAGGACGAAGAGGATGACGACGATAGCTTCATCCGCCACCGCGACGACCCGCCCGAGGCGGACCCCTGGGACAGCGCGCCGACGCGGCTCGCGCCGGGCCTCGAGGCCATACGCCGCCACCCCGGCCGACGCACGCGCATCCCCCGCACCGTCAACGTCCAGTTCGACCAGTACGTCAAGCCCAAGGCGGGCAAGAAGCCCGGATCTGACTAGAGAGGTGGAAGAGGGGACACGATAAAGCCCCGCGCTTTGCTAGGTCGTTAACGGTCCTAATTCGACTGCAAGTCAATACTGTACACTTCTTTTTTTCTTTTTTTCTCTTTTAAGCTGGAGTGGTGCGCTGAGACCACTGAAGACTGCCGGCCGTATCGGTGCGACGGAGAGCTGCCCAAGACGTAAGAAAGAAAAACGATCCGGCAATGACGCTCTCCTAGGCGGGCAAGAGGTTGCGTGGCTCGTGTTTGTTGAAGTAATGTATTGCCTCGACGGCGTATCGAGGCATATCGGCAGATTGTATGAGTGAACCAACCGCCTCTAATACTACAAGTCAACAAGGTGGTAATAGCAAAGGGGTCCAATAGGGGTCCTCCTAGATCAGCCTGTAGAACAGATTAATAAGACCCAAACTGAGCACTAGCCGAACAGTTTACACCAAGTGAAATTATTATTGATAGCTGGAAATTTTCTATCTGAGAGATCCTGCCATTCGCTACGATGCCTTCGCAGGCTCAACGTCTTACTACTTGCTCCTTGTAAAAGACGACACACCGGCGATGCTTCGCTCTGGGGATGATCTCACGAGGCTGATTGGAACTCGGCCAAGTCAGCCACAAAGGACGCATGCAAGAATTGCATCCGACAACGCTATTGTCACGCCCCGTGAAATTAACATAAAAAAATTCAATAAAAATGGCAATAGTTCAAACGAAGAACAGAGGCTAAGCTCCAAGAAACATAGGAGTTGCAAGCAAGGATTGTGATAATATGTAAGCTATGCTGGGGTATCTTCGTAATTCGTACAGCCCGTGACGACGGCCGAGTCCGATTAAAATGAAGTATGAAGTGAATAAAGCAGAAAATTTATACAATGGACGAATATGGGACGGCGGACAGGGGACGGGTGTTTTCGTGTCTATGTCTCGATGGGCGGTCCAGTCAACACTGCTGGATTTGGTTCCGCCGGCGCGCCTAGGCCTGCTCTCGAGCCCGTTGGCTCGCTGGTGGGCGCTATTTCTGGATCTGGAATTTGAAAGTCGAGCTGGAGGGTCTGGTTAGCGAAGATCGAGAGCGTTATCAGGCCGGAGGTAGACTTACATTCATGTAGCCGGTACGCCGCAGTGAGACAATTCTAGGAGCAACTGTTCCTTCTTCCGAGCCCGTAGCCTTCTCCATTTCGGCGTTCCATTTGTCGATCCAGGCCTCCAGACCACGCAGCTTGATCTTGGCGTATGTAAGACCTATATCATCCCATATCCATCCGGTGAGGAGACCCAGTACGCTATCCAGGACGTTTCTCCAGTTATACGGGTTGAAAATGGGTATTAGGTCGCCGTTCAGCTTCTCGATGACTCGCCGAAACTCTTGCTCGGATACTCCCGCTGGATCTAATATTTCTGGGTACAAGTTGGAAAATGTGGGTGCCAGGTCTCCCTCTATCAGCCAATCCCTCCGAATACGTATTATACGTGTGTTCGTGTACTCGGGCGAGTCAAGAGGCACATGCGGGTTCAGATGTGGATAGCACGGGTGCTGCGGTCCCCATTCCTCGCCTAGCTCTGGCTGATCAGGATCGCCTAAGATAGACGAGTCGCTTGAAGATGCGGCTGAGCCGATTCCGCCTGGGAGCGACGTATTCGATCCATTATGCCCATGGCCTAGGACAGACGGGCCTCGTTCAAGGTCCTTGGAAAACGACCTTGTCGGGTCATCGTTCTCCGCTGGTGACATGACGGCCTTTCCCTTCCCCTTGTCAAGCTTCTTGGGCGAGCTTTCAGAGGTCTCGGGTCGAACAAGTCCAAAACTAATGGCGCGTGCCCGTTTGGTGACGCTTTGACTGTGCTTTCTTAGCCCGGCGATTCTTGACCGCTCGGGTTTGGGTCTCGGCTCTGACGGGCCAGCCTCTGCCTCGTGCGGAGGCGGGGGATTCGAAATGCGTTTATCGTCGTAGGAATGCCTGACGGAAGCAGGGAGACTTATCCTCTTGTCGCCGCTTGTCCTCTCGGCGTGTAAGCTGCCTCTGGCAGTATGCTCGTACAGTGGAAGAAGTGGGAAATCGCCGGCTCCAAATCCTGCGGCTTCGGTCGGATCGGATGAAATTTGGATAGCAGGGTGATTAACAGGTACAGAAGGGGGCGGCGGTGTGGATGGACGACGTTTGCGAGATGGCTGGGGGGCCCGCGAATTTCGAGATGGCGGAGGTCTCGGCGTCGAATTAGTTGGATTCCACAGGCGACCGGGACCGAATCGACGGGTTTGATTGTAAAAAGAAGTGGAAGCGGTACCAGCACTGCGGTTACGGAAAGGTGATAGAGGATTATAATCGCGGTGTGCGGGTGTCCTTGTGGCTAGTAGGTTTGCTCTGGCGCCAGGGGTTTGCCGTGGGATGACGACTGCGGCTAGCTCTGGGAACGTGGCGCCCGGGTAGCTGGGCTGTTGAGAAGGTGAATGCACCGACGGATTCGCGTATTTCACGTATTGTGCTTCTGGCGCATCTGCGTTTGCACCTACGGCGGACGATGGCAAGTTCGGGGGACGGTTGTGCGCGTGCGAAGCCGTTTGAAATAGGAGTCGGAAATGGCCGCCTTGACGGCCGGACGAGGAGTGGCTGGCGACGCGAAAACGAACGAAATGTCTTCCCTTTTTACCTCCAAACGGACCCTACTCTCATTCGAACGTGTTCCCTGCGATGGAGATTGGCGATGGCCTCGACGGCGACGTCGGCGTTGGCGCTGGATTGGTTGGATATGACGAAGACTGACGCGACGGAATGAATAAAAGGGTGAGGATTCTGCAGGTGCAGGTGCTGCAGGCGATGAGAAGGCGGTCTCTAGCGCTAAAGACAGTGGGATGTTCATGCTGGTCTAGGCCTGGCTAAGGCCTGAAGGGAAAGTGGAAGTGCTCAGCCAGCTGGTCAATGGCTGGATGTAGCTGCTTGGCGGGTGCGCCCAAGTGCCGGAGGGTCGTATTATTTGCGTTAAGGTTGGGTATAATATAATGCAAATAATCTAATTGCATGGATACCCAGTGAATTATATTCACTTTCTTGTTATTTCCTTAGCAACCGACAAACATAAGAAAAAAAAAAAATGATATCGAGATTCGAAGTTGTCGACAGCAAATGTCCTTTCTCGGCTCTGCACTGCCCCAAGTCTGATTCGGCTTGATCTGACGTTTTATACTTCCGGCAGCGAACAGGTTGTGGGGGCTATTTCTTTTTTCTTTTCTCCTGTCGTATGCTCTTTTAATATCTTGGAAGGCGTGTCATCGGTCTGACTGATGTTAATTTTGGTCGTCGAAACACCGATTCGCTGCCATTGCCGTGTTTGGCTGGCTTGGCTGGGAGACAGAGGCCGATCAGGAAAATCTGCCTCGTACCTAGGCCAGTCGACAGTCTGGCGTCTGGCCTAGATTGCAGCTGGGAAGCAGAAGCAACTCGAGACGGCGTCGAGACGCGCGGCGATGTCGTTAGGCGGTGGCAACTGAGACTTCAGGTAGATTATTATGGACGAAGGGAGAGCTTGCAACGCTCATGACATATATGTTTTTGTGGCAGACAAGACAGATAATGCTTCTTTTTCGTCATGGTGCTCGTCCCAATCATCGTCGAGGAGCTGGCGGGTCAGCTGCTAAGAAAAGGTCAAGGCTTTAAATTGCTTTATTTTGCGGAATATTTTTCTTCTTTCTCGAGTGTGTCATTGCCTATCAGGCGCTGCTCAGCTTGCTCAGCAGTTCTCCAGGGGCATCCTCGTCACCTATCGTGCCACCCGCGCTCGAGCGGAGTGTCACATTGGCGTTGGACCTTGCAGCCCTGGCTGCCCTGGCTTGGCCGGGCTGGCCGGGGGCTATTCAGGACCCGAGCGTGTGGACAAGATGGGCCAGGAAATATTCCTCCTTTTTTTCATCCGCCTCTTACATCAGCGCCGCGCCGTCTGAGCCCATTCAACTAACATATCGACTAATAACATAGTACACTTGTTAAGAGGCGTAATTCCGTTGATAAAAACCCAGCAGCGAGACGTATACGACCATGTACTAATGTCGTTAAGAAGAAGGTGCCTCATGATCTACCAATCTTCTGTTACGAGATACGTCGGAATTGCTACATCACCGTTACATCTAGTGTATTATGTTGGCGGTCATTGCTGAAGATTATGTTGCTCGAGAAACAAAGTACGACGACATTTGATAGCGGCATAAGGAATAATCTCTCTAACC
Organism: Hypoxylon sp. FL1284; assembly: GCA_022432365.1. Taxonomy (NCBI): domain Eukaryota; kingdom Fungi; phylum Ascomycota; class Sordariomycetes; order Xylariales; family Hypoxylaceae; genus Hypoxylon; species Hypoxylon sp. FL1284. Next base: position 2,081,553 of record JAJJXE010000002.1, read on the forward strand.
CCAGCCAGAGACCCTTTCGTCGCGGTATATTAGGTACCCAGATATATGACCCTTGGCATCCATCACCTTGAATTAGCATTATCATCGGGCTACTAATGCCTGTTCTCAGCACCGAGACATTATTCATCATTCCATCTAGAATACCTACTCATCGTCTTTAGAACCCGCTTTGACTCTCTTCTTATGTATCTCTGATATACTTTAATAATGTCTATTTCTCACATTCTTGTTCTTTTCCTGTCTTTTCGCAACGAGCCTCTACATATGTCATCCTCTAAGTATGTTACTTAAAATAGGAACCCGTGGATCTGGGACTGGGTCTAATTAGCTTGGCTTCGAGCATCTCCCCTTTCGGCATCGTACTACGTGCCTGTCTGCGATTATGTACAATCAAAGGACATAACTGTTTGGATGCTACGAGGACAGTAATGGTATGCTTCTTTTATCTTTTATAAGTTTGAGTTTGTCGACTTTACCTAGTCCGAGTTTGTCTCCAAGTGATCTGATAAGACTGGAAACGAGACCTGTCCTCAATTTGTGTATAGAGGTTCATGGGCAAGCCTCTGTTTCCCGTTACCATTATGTCCTGTACCTAAGCTATGATACTTCAAGTTTCGGCATGCTTAACCTCCGATTCATCTTGTAAGAGAGGTTGGTTTTGGATGGCACGCATGAGCGACTCGGTGTGATGACAGATGCTCATCATTGACGAGCAGGCCCAGACATATCCACGACCGATATGGCTACCATACATGCAAGTATACTGCAAAATGTATATCCATAGTCGACAATTGGATAGACGGGCTATGGGGAATGCTACTTTTGCTGTCACGATGAAGGAAATCGGGCAGTCGGAGTCGGGTAGGAAGAGTGCCGTGGTAATGCAGTAGATCTAACGTAACTCTTGACGTAATTGGTACGATGCGGACGAGTGGAGAGCTGAACAGCTGGGAAAGCTCCAGTGGACCTGAGCCCACCTAAGGCAGCCCAGCCCGCCAGCCCGCCCAGCTGCCAGGCCAGCATACCCGCGTTCCCCCTGCACCCCTACAGCTCGGTGACTTCATCTCTGGCTTCCAGCACTGGGCTGACTGCTGGCTGCCTGGCTGGGTACAATCTTCCTATCCCTGCTGTCGGATGCCGTTCCCATGGATTCAGTCACGCTTACGCTTCATCTTCCGTCGTATCTCATTTTGCGACCCGAGCACTCGTCGCGTAGCCCTACGTGCCGACAAACACCCATTTCATCTCACCGGATCTAGGCAACTCTACGAAGACCTGCTACCGGGGTTAGTGATGCCCATGTAGGACCCGTCATGGCCGATGATAGCAACGCGCCCGCCTCGACGCCGGCTGCCCACGCAACCGGCCGCGTGTCATCCCCCGCCGGCAACGCGCCTCCGGGCTTTGGCCTGCGCCGAGCTGCAACCGTCGGCCAGACCACACCTATACGTCGCCGTCCCACTCTAAATCCCGGATCACCGACGGGCGAGGATGGCTTTTCCGGTATTCGAAGGCGTAGCTCCGCTTACTCCGACTACAGCCTGAACGATGCCAGGAAAGACTTGGAAACGAGCGCGGACGGCATCCTCAACCCGAGCAGCTCGGGCTCCAAGACGACTGATAAATCCCCCTTCGTCTACCTCCCGCTTACGCTAGCTCTGTTGCCTGCCGTGGCCGGCATCTTCTTCGAGAACGGAAGCGCATTCTTTACCGACTTGATACTGCTCAGTCTGGCGGCTGTCTTTCTACACTGGTCGGTCACGCAGCCATGGGATTGGTACCAGTCGGCGCAGCAATTACGAGTCATGCGAGACGAGATTATGACCGAGTCCGTCTTCGAGTCCGATAGCGATTTCGAGCCTCCCGCCGCCGCAGACTCCCCAGCTCTCGACAAAGTGCCCGAGGAGACGGAGGGGCAGAAGGAGTCGGATGAGCCCGTCCAAGACCCACTAGATCGACGGGGCAAGCAGCGGATGGAAAGGCGAGCCGCAGCACTGCATGAATTATATCTTCACGAGCTGGCTGCCTTAGCGTGGTGCTTCGTCTTCCCCATGCTCGGCGCCTATCTCCTACATACAATCCGAGGACAGCTATCGAGACCTTCTGAAGGCTTGGTGTCTGACTATAACCTCACCATCTTCCTCTGCGCTGCAGAAATCCGCCCCGTCTCACACCTGATCAAGATGCTACAAATCCGAACGTTACGTGTACAACGAGTCGTGGCGAATAACCCATACGAGAAAGAAGCCGTCACAGTGGAGCAATTCGAGGCACTTTCAAGTAGACTAGATGAGCTGGCGGCGCAAGGTGCCCCTAGCGATATCGTAACAGATACCAACACACGCCTTGACGTTCTTCAGTCAAAATCGGTTGAGACAGCCGTGGCTAAGGAGATTCGCAGCAGCATACAGCCAGAGCTAGACGCTCTGAACCGTGCCATGCGCCGGTACGAGAAGAAGCTCACGTTGCTAGCGTGTCAAACCGACAACCGGATCGAGTACGTGGATTATAGACTGAACGATGCTATCGCCCTTGCCGCCGTGGCGGCGAAGAACAGCAGAACGCAATGGGGTCTGGGGACTTGGCTGATCGAAAAGACGGTCGCCGTGGTTCTGCTCCCCGTCCAGGCCGCAGTGGCCGTATTCACCTTTCCGTTCCGAACGGTGTCGGCGTTGCTCAGTCGTAAAAGTAGGTCCTCGCCCGAGAAGAATCAGAGGGCAACGAGAAATGGCAAGGCGCCGGCTCAGGGCCGCGCCGGCTCTAATCGTGTACCTACGCGCGTGTCCAAGAGGTAGTTTAATATGTATTATGATGTTACGGTTACGGGATAGGGATAAGGACGGGAATACCAGGTAGACATCTACCACGGATCGGCTTATAAGGGTGGGAGGACGAAGGATAGTAGGAAGTGGGCAGCGACGGCAAGCATCAAAATGGAGTTTTGGTTACGGGTTGCTTTCGCACGGCAGTTTGGGAGATCTCGTGTCCTAACATTCGTATTCATTAAATATGAATTCCATTCCTCGAGAATTGGCAGATGTATACACATATAAACGACCACATGTGTGAATCGACACTCGAGGCCCCCTGAGCTAAATCGTACCTCAGGCATTCACACTTACATGAGCGTGAAATTACGAAGATCATGATTATGACATGTTGCCCTCAACCGCTCAGAAAGAGATATATCGACATGACAAAGCATGTCAAATACCTGGCCAGCTATTTCAATAGTTGTCACGATGCGGAGGATAAGAACTGACCATGGCCAATATTCCCTAACCTCAATAATGTGTGTGGCCATGGCCATGCTGCCGCGGGCGGAGTCAGCTCTCCCGCATGCGGCAGCCATTAGGGCTTACGTCGTACCAGCTTTAGTTGTAAACAGGTCCACGGGTTGGCTTCCGTCAGGAACCTGGGCAGCCTGGACCCCAAGGGCGCTCTCTCTCATGGGTTCGGCAGAGCGGCAGAGGGAGTCGACGATGCCAGGGGCTCGCCAGGGTGTGTTTTCATATGTACCGTGTACAGTATATGCAGATATTGTATGTAGATGCCTTACTCATGGCCACTCGCGTCTGCAAGGTACAAGGCCTACCTGACCCAACTTCCTGGCAAGCAAACACACCTATATCTGATATATCATATGAGCGATATACTCCCTCCTAATACCCGCATGCATCAACGAGCGCACTTGTTTTTCTTTGCTCTTTATGATACCTTCCAGAAAGGGGAGGTAGAGGCCGAAGGACCCTCGAAAATCTCGTCCGACTTAGAAAGTGGTTCGACAGAAACGGGTCGAGCGTAGGGGACGAATACCACGTTATCGTGCCTCCTCCTGCTCCTCCTCGCACGTGCGACTCGGCGTACGACTTTTCCTTTTCCTTTTCTTTTTCTTTTTCTGCGCTAAGAGATATCGACGCATGCGCGCTTCCGGCGTCATACTAGCTTAAGTCGTGATCGTTCTTGGGAAGAAGCAAACATAACTCAGACCTGAGACATACATAAGCCAAAGCTGGATATCGACTCCAAGGTAGGACGCAGTAAAACGGCAGACAATTAATCTCGTGTTGGGGGTGCGGGCGCCAGATCCCGCCACTGCCACCCTCCTTTACTATGAATGTACAATATGTATAGGAGAGTTATGTGTATGTACATACATATAGGAGGGTTATATGGGCGGGAACAGATCGCCAAGGCGGACGAGGCGTCTCGCTACTGCACTACTGCACTAGGTAAACTGATCGTTAAATAGTGCTGGCTTAGACCCTTGCATGTAATTTAACTACCGACACCTCTCGCCTCTCGTTCGCGTCATCTTGATATAGGAAGCTCTGTTGTCTTCTTGTTACGCGTTCGTGACAGAGTTCCACATCCGTAGGAGGGAGGGATCCCGCTGACTGACTGATGGACTGACAGAAAACTGAAAATCTAGTATGTACTTCTCCTCGACAGGCCACGAGCAGACATATCGCTAGTCCGTCTGTACGGCGCAGCTGCATGGCAAACGGCGGTAGTCGGTGCGAGGTGGTGACCGTCAATTGGGCGACCGTTCAATAATATGTGCGTCGTCGTGTTCGAACATGTGTGACACGCCTGCTGGCTGCGCTGGCCCGTTGGATGGGACAGCTCGAACATGTCGCTGCCGCCGTAGCGTCGCACGCAGTGGCCGGGCTAGACTGCGGGATCGGCAACCAATGCCAGATGACCGATCGCAAAAAATATGTCAGACTGGAAAGTGGCTTTCTCTGCCTGTGGAGATGGGGGGGGCGGATTTCGCCGACTATTGAACTTGTCTTCTCTCGCTGAGAGGTCCGGGATCTTCTCTCACCTCACCTTAACTAACATAGTAAGAGCCGTGGCTGAGAAGGAAAGACAACTCTTGAAACGCTCGTGTCGTGGTCTAGGGAGAAGGGAAGAATATTCTCTTAATCTCTCGAGTCTAAAGATATATCTCGTTGCCTTATAACCTAGTTGTCTAGGGTATTATGTACTGCTTCACGGTGAGGCGAGGCGAGTAGTCTGCTCTTAGTCGCGGACCCAAATCTGGTCCCTGTTTGAAATTTGCAAGGACTTCGAGAAGAGAAAGGGAATCGTTGAAGCTGGCTTAGCTCCCAGAGCCTTTCTCCCGTCCTCGACTAGCAGGGCTGGGCCGCCAATCACATTTCCCACCGGCCAATCGGTGTGCTACCCATCTCGCCCACCTCCCAGAAACGTTGCATGCCAGATTGGGGTTAAGCTCCCGTCTCCGTTCCTGGATAACTGGATCTTGGGGCGTCTGCTTGTCAGTCCAAGCTAAGCTCGACAAGTCTGCTTCGAAAGCTGCTAAGCTTCAGGTCGTTTTCTTCCGGCCTGAGCCCGTCCGAACTGAACGCCCCGCCAGCCCGCGATCTGCCTCCCTGCGCACTCGATCCGGCCTCGCGTCTCTCCTATCCACTCATGTGCGCTCGTCTGAGCTAATCTCCCACGGCCAGCCTTCCGTGAACATCATTGGAGGGCTAGATGCTCATATCGTCGTCATCCGCGCATCAATCACACACCATGCGTGCTAGACCTCCCCCAGCCCCCGGCAGCCCAGTAGCCCTGGCCATCTCTTACAACGGACGGCCCTGGACGCCCTGGACGCCCTGGACGCCCCGGACGCCTCCAGAGGCGGCCTTTTGGGCGCGAAAAAGCAAATTGAGACTGCGTACGGGTGTACCTCTGGTACCTCTCCCGGGTCGGCCTGGCTGGCCGGTCCCAAGATGCAGCCAAGGTTTAGATAGCTCGGTCGATGGGCAGATCCCAAGTACATAGGTGGTAGCAAGAAAAGTGACAAGTCCGAGTTGATTTTTCTCGTCTCTTATTTTTGCTTCTTTTCCTCTTCTCGTTCCCTGCCGTCGGGATCCTTGGTATCCTATTATCCTGTCTATCGCTTATGGTTCCTGCTGGCTGCCGTTGCATGAACGAGAAACGAGGCTCAGGGTCTTCTCAGCTCCTCGACACGTTTGATCTCCTGGTACCCCGTGCCCCTCCTCATACCCGGCCGCTTGCGGTTTGAACCCTGGTTTATGAACCACGTCTGAGCTCCCGTCTCCATTCCTGGAATCAGTTCACTTCAGTTCAGCCTGTCGAGCATCGTCGCTCGCGGCCTCCTACGCTCGTTACTTTGGATCTTGTCTGGGAATTTCTGGCTTCTCCGAATCCCTTCTCGTCGCTTTCGTTAAATCTCGGCCGTCCTCAGGGCTTGGGTTTGACATCACACTTGGAATTCCGACCTTTGTGGGCACTCTTGTCTCAGACTGTCGCTTCTCCCCGCGTACCCTAGGTAGTCATGCCTCTTGAAAGGTAGCGAGACTGGATAAGAGAAGAGCTTTTCAGAGCACCAAGTGGACTACACTGATAATATAGAAAGTCGATATCTGGGCACGTCCCCAAGCTGCCGTCATGCTTTTCAGGTTGTCGAGCGTTTGCACTCTGTTCTATGTCGTCGTCTGTTTTAGATATGTGGCTGCCAGCCACCCAGGACTGTATCGAAGACAGGATGCCTCGCCAACGACCGCGGTGACTTCGACGGCGACGCAGGATGGGGACCAGGAGGCGACCACGACAGCTCAAGCAGACAGTTCGGATACGACCACGAACCTACCCGAGTCAACTAAGTCTATCGAAATCACGACTAGCTCCGCCAGCAGCAGTCCGGCAGAGACAGCTATCTCCTCTGCTATCAATGGGAACAACCCTAGTAACGAAAGTTACGCCCAGGACCGTGAGTAGGCTGTGATTTTGTTCAATGTCACCGGCCAAGCTGAATCTCTAACTCTGAATCGTAGCAATTATCGCAAAGGGTGAATTGCCTCTGCAGCCTCGGCTCACGCCAGGATGGGGTGTCTCTGGTGCGATTCTCCTCATCACTGGTGTTGTCTACACCTTGATCGGCATCAAGAACACGTGGCTGCATACCTTCTTTTCTTCGGCGTATCTGGCAAGCCTCTGCGTTACGGTCTTGATCGTATACGTCATGAACCCGCCCGTATCGGACGCCATCCAAGGAGCATACGTCGTGGGAGTTGTGTGCTCTGGTCTGATTCTGGGTGGAGCGGCGACAATATTCAAGGAACTTACAGAAGGCCTCGGATGTCTCCTCGGCGGCTTCTGCTTCGCAATGTGGCTGCTCACTCTACACGACGGAGGGCTACTCCCCTCGACAGTCGGGAAGGTAATCTTCATTACCGCCTTCACAGTTGCGGGTTTCGCACTATACTTCAGCCGTTATACTAGGGCGTACTCGTTAATCGTGCTGATGTCTTTCGCTGGCGCAACCGTCACGGTTTTGGGAATCGACTGTTTCAGCAGAGCCGGCCTGAAGGAGTTCTGGGTTTATATCTGGAACTTGAACGACAACCTCTTTCCACTGGCAGCAGACACGTACCCGCTTACTAAAGGCGTGAGGGTGGAAATTGCGGTGATAGTCGTGCTGACCATTCTGGGTATAATATCACAGCTCAGACTGTGGCGTGTGATCCAGCAACATCGCGAGAAGCGAGCCGAAGAGCAAGCCGAGTTTGAAAGGATGCGAGACGAAGAAGAGGCAAGTGTTGGACGACGAGTGGAGGAGGACAACGAGCGGGAAAGGAGGCAGTGGGAGATGACATATGGTGATGCGCCGCCACCGACGAGCCCTACTGCCACTTCACCAGACTCGGGTGTTGGAGAAATAGAGAGTGAAAAGAAGGGCCGCTTCAGCCAGACTACCGTTCAACAAGTTTCACCGAGCGAGACCGACAACGAGAACACCATCGAAATGACCGACTTCTCGGCATCGAACAGTACGACGTCCCCCGAGGTAACGAAGCAGATGGATGATCTTGGCATTGTCAGACAAGATGAAGATAAGCGAATAACCATCAGGGTTTCGCGAGACGATCGTCCTGACCACGACGGCGAACTTTCCCCGATTCCTGAACCCGACGAGAAGTCCTGGATGGCTGGGGCCAATGGTGATACGCCGCACTCGCCTGTCACGTCACCCCGGAACTCGCATAGAATCTCGAGTGCGACAGGCCCCGAGATCGTACCGTTGCCGTTTATTATCCCTGGAACGTATGAGGAAGACGTCGACGACGAAGATCGCTCTTCGTTTGCAACATTCGCAGACGAGGACGAAAGATCCATGACGATGAGCAAGAGAGCATCAAGGGCTTCCTTGTCAAATAGGTTATCCGTAGGCTCGGGGAACCTGTTGCGAAGCCTGTCCCAACGATCCCAGAAATCCAAGCGGCATACCGGGGAGTTCGAACTCCCGCAGCAATTTGGTGAGAGTGGCGAAGACCTGGTTGACCATAACCAGAAACGTACAGACGACACCGGCTCCATCGCCGCTACCGTGGACGGCATGAGCTTAAACGACGATGAGAAAATAGAGCCGGCGGAAGATGGAGCATCGAGGTGGACGATGGAAATAAAGGCAGAACTTGGGGGAAGACTGCCAGAGGATCAGTTGGCGCCTAAAGATACGAAGCCTACTGTAGAATCAAAACCAGACGAGTCGAAGGGACGTCTCGGCGATCGACCTAAGTCAACAGCGGACACTGTTGCGACGGATATCCTGAACCCGTCGTTTCTCGGAGAGCCTGCTGGCGGCAGGTCGAAACGGAGCAGCGCAACACATGCGACAGCAATTACAGAGGAAACGAACGAGACAAGCAATCCCGACAACGCGCCAGGATCAAAGGCGCCCTCTGAAACATCAAAAGTTGCCAAATCTTTATCGCCATCAGCTAAATCCTCAGCAAGTCTGACGAAGGAGGCTCTGCCTTCCAGCTTGTCTCGTGTGGCATTGTCGTATCGCACGAACGAGTGGGCAAAACATCTGAGCTTGGCAGAGAAGCCTGGGCTTGAGACATTGCAGCTAAACGAATATCTGGAGGGCGAGGAGACAAACAAGCAAAAGCAGGAGACTCCTGCGCCCCTTTACGTCGAGGAGCTCCAACAGACACCCGAGGGCGGTATTCCTGCTGCCCCTATCACGAGATCTCCTTCTTCCGTGTCGAACGTACATGTCCACCGCTCTCCATCAAGAACGTCTGCGGCTGGAATGTCGACCATTGCGCAGACCATACCGTTATCTACGCCCTCGACAGGTCAAATGCCAGAGGCCAGCGGTAATCGCTCAAGCATGAGCCTTGTGAATGGCCTGCAGCAGCATGCTCTCCATGCAAGCCATAGCGTGCGAATGAAGGGCCGACGACAGTCTGGTGACGTTGTGATCCAGCCGATCTTGGAAGAGAATGGCGACGAACATCTAAGCGTCAAGACTGTCGCAGCGCAAGAAGACGGTGTTGCTCCCAACAGGGTTTCCGCTTCTCCTGTAGAGTTTGAATCGCCCGAGTCGCATCGTGCCCCGGTTCCAGGAGTCGTCTCGTATTCTAGCCCGCAGACACTGCTTGGCAAGCGAGACATGTTCTTACGCTCCAAATCCCAATCTACCTTGTTGCTATCAGCGCCAATCCAAGAAGCTGGCCAATACGGTCTCAGGCCCTCAAGTCAGATGGAGCCTGCTCGCAACTTCTCTACGCCTTCACCCCTTGCCGTTCAAGATGCCGACGATCTTCCGCTCAGCCAGCGAAAAGAGCTGATTCGTCAAAGCAGCATGCTTTCTGCCAGATCCATGGCTGTTAACCCTAGACCGAATAGCGTTTTGCGGGTAGCCTCTAATCCCACTCTTAACGTTCCACCCGTCACGTCTGACAACTCACATTTCGACTCTCACCAGCCTCAACGACGGTCCACGGTCCAACCTTATGCACAGCGTGAAGCTCAACTTGCCAGCTTCAGGCAGTCGGTCGCCGCGGAGCTTCGAGCTAGTACGCTTATGGCTCCTGCCGTTAACAACGGCCGGGAGACGCCTCTAGTCTCGGGGTCGAACACCCTACTGGGAGGCATAGGACCGCAGACGGAAAATCACGACGTACAATACCAGATGGAACAGCAGAGAAGCATGCTGCTATCGCAACGAGAAGAAGAGGCGCAGAGAAAGGAGTACCAGCGGATGGAGAAGGAACGCAACGATCGCGCGTTCGAGGAGATGATGCGCCGGGGCGACCTGATGGACGCCCATCGCGAAGCCCTGCGGAGGATGCAGAAGACGGTCAAAGACCAGTGATGAGACGAGATATTATACACGGGAAACCCTCCCAAGAGTCCACGGACATATACACGCGCTAAGTTTAGGCGCGGTGAGGCGCAACCGGATTTTTCCTTTTATTGTCTTTTATACGCACATGTTCGGGTCAGGATGGGGGACCGGCGGAGCTTGATACCCTTCGTTTTTTTTTTTTTTTTTTTTTTTTTTTTTTTTTTTTTTTTTTTTGAATTTATTCGGAAGTTTTCTTCCAATGCTCTCAGCAGGCGGCATCAGCAACACACACGGCCAATGTTCCGGTTCCTCGTCAACCTTCTAGCTAGGTTTTCTATTCTAATCCTTAATGTGCTGCAAACAAAAAACCAACAGGGCGGACAAAGGAAGGGCGGCTTCGATGGGGGCCAGGCGGGAGCGTAAAAAAAGTATCAGGCAATATTCCGCAATATAGAAGAGATAGAGATGTGCCCTGGGTGTCGACCCGGGTTGTTAGGAAATTGATAGGAAAAACTGAGAGGTGAAATATGAGATGCCTCGTAAAATGACATATATCCGACTTGGTACTGTGTATGTGACTGCGGGCTATTCCCATACAAACCTCCGGGACTGATACTGCTTTCTTCTGGTCTTAAGTAAGTGCATATTCTGATGTTTGTCGTCGGGCGCGTCTCTGAGGTCAGCGCGTATTACAGTGTGAGAACTGTGACTCAGCTTAGGCACCTGAGGTGTACCTGAATGGCCGCGATAGCCACCAGCAACGTGAATAAGGAAGTTTGCCTGAGGGCCCTGCGGGTTTAATGTACCTTAACATACCTGTAGGCAGCTGCCTTATATCTTGGGAGCTCTATTGTCCGTGGGTACGGTGGTTGCACAGGTAAGTCCATGAAGGTGCCTACCGCGCCTTCCCTAAGGTTCATATATTTTATTTAGGTATATATACCTAGTCCCATCCACCATCCACACCTCACCTCACCTCACCTCACCTCACCGCAACCTTCACTTTTCACATCGAACAAGTCACACGGCAAGCTCTCCATCCTCAACCCTTTCGGCATAGCCTATTTCTTTCTCACTCAACGAGCCGTGAGGATTTGTTACTTCTTCCTCCAACATCTACGATCGATACCAATACTTTCAGGTACGTGGTTCACTACATCATTCACCAGCCATCACACATCTCCTTTGGTTACGTACATGTACATGCACATGTACATTTCAGCACACCTGGCGGAGGCGTAAGGCGTGCCATTCTTTGGTATCGCCTCCCCCCGGCTCCCCCAGTACCCACCTGCGCCTACCTACGTCGCTGCTAGACCAGTGGACCTGCCTTTTTGCCCCTCCAAAACCTCCCATTCTTAGACCCCAAACCCAACCTGCCAAAACAACATCCGCAAATCCGATCTCTACTCTACTCTTCCCCATCCAAGTCGCCCCCGTTGTACAAAGCACGCAGTCTTATTCACTATTCAACGTTGGCTTGCATCGTCTACAACCACCGCGATCAAGATTTTGCATCGGCATTCTCATTCTGTTCCTAGATAATCGACATCACTTCAATCCGCCAACATGGTCGAGTCCGATGCTCCCCCCGCTGGCTACATCCGCCTCCAGTCCAACGATAACATCAGGATGGATGTCGGTAAGTTGGCGATAGCTCTGAACACTACGCGATAGGCTACTGACGTCTGCTGCAGAGAAGGCTGTCGCTGAGCGCTCTCTGCTCATCAAGAACATGCTGGAGGACCTTGGCCCCAACGCTGAGGGACAGGTTATTCCCATTCCCAACGTAAGTCACTACCCTCCTCGGTAGTAGTTCTATTCCTAGTTGAATGCTACTGCTACTCACGCCGCCCAGGATTACTTGACTGATTCTAATCTATCTTTTGCATAGGTGACCGAGCCCGTCCTGCGCAAGGTTATCGAGTGGTGCGAGCACCACCGTAACGACCCTCCCGCCACTAATGAAGACGAGTCGGATAATCGCAAGAAGACGACGGACATCGACGAGTGGGATCAGAAGTTCATGCAGGTGGACCAGGAGATGCTCTTCGAGATCATCCTCGTACGTTTATTGGCACATCTATTATACTCCCCGTTTGTCTCACGAATCACTAATTTTGTTTTTGTTTCTAGGCCTCCAACTACTTGGACATCAAGGCTCTGCTTGACGTTGGCTGCAAGACGGTTGCCAACATGATCAAGGGCAAGTCTCCCGAGGAGATCCGAAAGACGTTCAACATCACGAACGACTTCACTCCCGAGGAGGAAGAGCAGATCCGCCGGGAGAATGAGTGGGCCGAGGACCGATAGGGGACCCATTCAAGAAGTTACAATGTGTTTTCGCCTTCAAGCAAATCGGAGTTTGGTAATTGCAGCTGAGGAGACGGTTTTCTAGCAGTCATACCACGATCATGGTTTAGTACGAATGAAGACGTTTTCCACTGGCATTTGCACAGATTAGGTTACAGGTGATGACCGGCCGTGCGTGTCGGGAATAGGGACACTGAGTGTGCTCAGTAAACGTGGTCTATTAACGATGGCTGCTCTACACTACGCAAACATTGCTTTTCATAAGCGACATAGCACTGGTAGCGGTAGAGAATTTTCAGGGTTACCCAAGACAACGACTTGCCGATAATCATAGCCTCTCTCCTTTGAAGTATCTTGTGACCATTTCACCTTCTCCCACGACTTTCACTGCACCAACGAACGCTGGCTACTCTCTCCGTCTCCCCCCAAAAGGTGTGTCATATCCAAACCAAATAGTGTCGGCACTAGAAGGCAAACACTGTCTACCTGCCTCTTAGGTTTACACATACCTCGTCTGCTAACCCTCCGGAATTGGTTAATGCAGCTCTTACATCCTTAATCCACTGTCCAGAGGCCCGAGTCCAAGAACGCAACAGAACGCAGCCCAAGGAGACATCCACTACCTACAACATCTCAAAGCAATCTGCCCCCCTTCCTCGTCTTCTACAAACACTCGCATCAACTTGTCGAATCCATCTATCCACCCATCCAAGCACCATCCGCGACAAACTCGCGTCCGCCAAGATGAACGCAGCCAACATCAGCGAAGCCGGCGCCATCCAGGCCCGCGGCACCGTGCTGTTCCCCAAGAACCCGATCAGCGACGCCCTGGCCGCGGCCCTCGCCGCCATGGTCGTCATCTACGTGGCCGCCTGGCTGTTCATCGTGTACGCCTGGACGCGATGGACCAGCCGCTGGGTCCCGCCCGACGTCTGGCCGGTGGTGGAGGAAGGCCAGGCGGACGAGGCACACGAAAGACGCTCTACGGGTAAGGATATTGATACTGCCTCTCTTGGCGACCCTGGCGGCTACAGTTAGCTAATGACGATTATCTCTAGAGACTGTGGAGTCCGCCACGACTTTCCCGACGGGGCAAAGAGAGTAAGGGAGTTGGCACTGGTTTGTGGTTAGATGGAATACGGTATGGCCCATAGGCATGGGAGGCGTGAGGCGTTTGTTGGCGTTTGACAAGATACCCGAGGTGTGAATCGACTGTTCTGATCTGGCCAAGTTCTTCCACATCGTCTCGCTGGCGGTTGCCGTAAAGTATCACGATGTGAATCAAGGCATCCTTCCTCAGACAGATGTGTATACTCCCTACGTTAATCACACCGCACGCAATCTGCATAGCAAGACGAGGCCCGTCATAGTCAATAGTTGTCTTCGCAAGTGTTTGTTTCATTCCCTATGACCGAATACCATGCAAATCATGAACGAGAAGCCCTGAAAACAAAGCCGAATCGACCAAAGCATCAGATGCTTTCCCCTCCCATGCCACGTAAACCTCGTTCCTTTTTTGTTCCAGCCGGAAGGAAGTCCATCGAGAAGTGTTGCCAGATGTTAATACCATCCACTGCTAGACTTCGTCCGTGCTAAGAAACCCCTCCCATTCGTCTGAGTTCGTGACAGTGACATATCGCATTCGGTGAGGCCATCGCGGGGCAGAGGTAGCCGGCATGAAAGAGGATGAAGAGAGGCATCTAGATGCCGAGACGGGTCTTGCGCCAGTGTCTTCGCTTGGCGTTGTATCTGTATCGCCGGTTAGTCTCCTTGTCACTGCTTCTATTTCCGCTCTCGACGTTGGAGGCCTTGAATATAGATCCTTCCGCCTTCCGAGTCGAGCCGGAGGAAATTCGCAATCGTACCTGATGGTGTTACCAGTCCGGAGACGGATCCATTGAGGGATAGGGCGGTTCTGCTTCTGCGCCTTGGCGAGCTTCTGCTTCGTACGGAAAGACTTGTGGCTCTATAGTTGGCAGGTATTGTTAGCTATCCAATCGTCAAGTGGTACGTCTGTTCATTCTCGGGTAGGAGGGTAGGCCGAGATGCCGTCGCATTTCTATTTCCCTTTCTACTTGGAAGCGAGAAAGCAAGAAAGCGGAATAAATCCATGGTGTTTTGAGTGATAACTCCAATCAATCAACCAAGATTCAAGAACTGGATATACATACCGGCATCTTGACGGTGGTGTCGCAAATGTCGAGTAAATTGATGATGGTTGTCTTTTGGTTTGAAGGAGGTGGAATAGTAAGTCAAGTGTAAATTTTTGGCTTGGATGCGAGGGTTTTGCAGCCCCAAACCGAATTGTGCGCAGGTGGAGGAAGTACCTAGCTTTGTACCCCTTCCACGTGACCTCGGGTACTGCCGATAAGATAGGCTGCCGCAACTTATCAGCCTACAAGTGGCAGCTTTGCCTGCCGCCTGGCAAATGTCACTGCAGACGGCACGTACATGTACGGTGGAGCGCCAAGGCGGTTTAGCGCATCCCTACCATCCTTACAGGGCAGCAACGGGCCTTCGCTGCGCATGGCGGCCTCCTGTCGCGCCTGTCGCCTGTCTCCCCTAAATCTGCAAGATCCTTGCCTTGCTTGCTTAACTGCTTAGAAAGCTAATCTCTTCGATCAAATGCCTGCTTTGGCCCTGCGAGAGAGAAGCTCGACACGTTAGGAGTCCATATTATACAAGGGAAAAAGACAACAAAAACTACTATTTACTAATCTCTCCTTTTCCTTTCTTTTCTCTTTTCCCCCTTTTCTTTCTCTTTACCCACAGGCTCTTACGAAAACTCTCTCTTGAACGACCGGAGAAGTAGGCATCGTATTTATAGCTACGGATCCGCTGGGGGTTTACTCGACAGTCCTTGTTTTAGACGAGCTATAGAGTCGCGCGGCACTTCGATCGCGTAGTCATTTCCACTTACTCCCACCAACGAAGAAGCGCCAGACATCCCCGAAGCTTCCAATACTCCTTACGTACGGCAACATGGGTCAGAGCGTGTCGTGGCTGTCCGGCCTGCTATGGGCAAAGAAAGAGATACGCATATTGATCCTGGGTCTTGTACGAGCATACGGCCCCCCTGTTGGAGCTTCACTTGGCGGAACGAGCCGAGCTGACTTGTCTTCTCATACAGGATAACGCAGGAAAGACAACACTACTCTACAGATTAAAGGTCGGTTGTTACGTCTATACCTTCTCCACATACCCTTCGCTGGTGCCATCCCATCCGCCCCGTCTCTCTCCCCCGTTTACACACTCCCGAACCATAAAGAGGCTCGAGGACTGACAACCCGGCGCACAGATAGGCGAAGTTGTAACAACGATTCCCACGATTGGCTTCAACGTCGAGTCCGTAACATATAAGAACCTAAACTTTAACGTATGGGATCTGGGCGGACAGACGTCGATCCGCCCGTACTGGCGGTGCTACTACGCCAACACGGCCGCCGTCATCTTCGTCGTCGACAGCACAGATATCGAGCGCCTGCAGACGGCGGCCGATGAGCTGGCCGCCATGCTCAACGAGGACGAGCTGCGGGACGCGGCCCTGCTCGTCTTCGCCAACAAGCAGGACCAGCCCGGAGCCAAGGGCGCCGGCGAGATATCCGAGGCCCTCCGGCTTGGCGAGCTCAGGGATCGCAATTGGAGCATCATGGCCTGTTCAGCCGTTGACGGGAGCGGCGTCAGCGAGGGAATGGACTGGCTGGTGGTAAGTTGCGACTCTGTTTCCCTTACTTAGTCTCCTGATCGAAGAAGATGAGAGAGGAACCCCACGTTCGACACCCACGACTTGGCATGCATTTCAGGGGTAATGTGGTCGATCCAGGCTAACGCGTGATGCACAGCAAACCGTTTCGCAGGAATAGACTCTCTCGTAACCTCGCACAAGGGCGTCATGTATAACCGAAACGTCACCGACATCAACAATAATACAGCCCAGCGTGTCCGACTATTTCCTCCCTCTATTTTCGTTTCTCTCTTTTTCCTTGATATCGCATCCGTACCGGCTTGGGTAGACAGACGGCTCCGGCAAGGCGGGCTCGCTTATGGTGTCAGCGGCTGCTGTGATTCAGAGCATACGGCGTTCTAGGGGGAAACATTTTGGCAAGGAGCCAAAGGAGGCGAGGAGAGGGCAGCGTGGGCAAAGAACAAATGAGAATCGAGTTTGATGAAGAATTTACAGATGCGCGCGTATCGTGTCTTTTTCTTTCACCATCTGACGTGGATTCCTCCCGGCCCGGCCCGGCTTGAAAGTATGCCAGGCCATATATATAAGGTACATACGTATGACAAACCTCTTTCCCCCCTCTCGTCTTTCATCCTAGCAGATGGGACAGGGAGACGGGGATCATCTGATCTAGCAGTGCGGATCATTTAATGCTAGAGAGGGGGTGAAGGAGGATCGATCCCGTTCAGTCGTTACCTTAAGACATTGTAATATCAGATACGCGTCGTTCAAGTACTCAAAGCCTGAAGTTGCTACTGTCTCTATCTCTTTTCAGGGCATGACTCTTGGGGGGATGTGATTATCATTATGCATGTTTACGTATATGGGAAATACGCAACGACTTTGATCTACATAAGAGCGCCTGTCACGTTCTGGGTATAAGCTACAAGATCAAAGAGTGAGCGTTCCGGTTTTCGGATTTGGGTGCCCCAAGAAGGTACTCAAGATAGTCTCGTCCAGTAGGGAAAGTATCCGACAGCTGGAAAGCTTCCTCCGGGGCAAGGAGTGCGTAGAGTGGCAAGGGGTAGTGTGTATAGCTCTGTAGCTCTGTTACCAAGTTTCGACTTTGTGAGCCGAAGTCGATGTTGTAGAGAGGTCTTTGCCGATATAGGAGTGTTAGAGGTGGGGGTCTTCGTACTTTTGGTTCTATCTACATGAAACTACTGCTCGATACACCAAACTTCAAACCATCACATGGGAGAGAAGGTGAGTGGCGGGAATATCACGTCGCATCTCTCTCTCTATTTTTCCCGGCGAGTCTGCCAGTTTACCTAAGATGGTTTGCCGCATTTCTCGGCCCCACCTGAGGGTAATCGCCCGACCACGACTTTCCGCTTTCCGCAGAACCCGATTCTAGGGATGGGAGTGTGGGGGAAAGGGGGGAAAGGAAAGGAAGAAAGTCTACCCAGAGTTGGCCCCCCTTTTTGCGACTGTTCTTCCCAAGCGGAAATATGACATGCTTCGTTCGGAGTACGAAAACGGAAGTGACGGTGAGCGACTTTAGGTGAAGGGAGAGTATTAGGGGGCGAAAAAAGAAGACAAGTACATAAGTGAAAAGGAGGATGGCATAGTATTCCTCCGAAGTTTGATATTTGGAATTTTTATACTCTTCCCATAGATCGGTCATTTTCCACCCGTTAAATCACTGATTTGTTGGGTGAGCTCAGCCCAACCGATACCGAGACGCGGTGAAGACACGTCGAGGTACAAGAGCGTAGGCATCGCCGAATAGTATGGGCATCGCCTGTCTGTATCGACGACCCTCCTCTTCCGGAAACCCAAGAAAAAAAAGCAACGGTCATGTGCGTACGTAAGGTGAAGAACCAGGCGAAGAAGAAAGGGAATCTATGATGTTACGGAGGCGCTGAGCGGTCCTTTTTTAATGGGTTCCTACGCAATTTCATGTAGAAGGAGGAAGGTATCAAATAGTAAGCCATATGCACTTCGTAGCGAGGCGAGCGGATTTACGTTGGGAGATAGTAGGATAGGCACCCAGACTGGCCAGACGAGCCCGACGAGCCAGAGGTAGGCAGACGGGAAGCAGTAGGATTGCCGAAGCGCGCCATGCAACATCCTCCTAGCGTCCTACTTTTCTGTTACATGAGATGAGGAGGGGTTGCTGGACATATTAGTGAATGGGTCGATTGATGGTCATGGTTACTGACAAGTCACTGATGAACTGCCGGCAAAATGTACACTACCTAAGCTATACATAGTACCTGTAGAAGCACCTGGGAAAGCTGATTCTACAACGGTAGATGATGAGATGCTCTACGTACTTTCAGAGTTTGCCACCAGGATCACCGGGGATGCTTGGCCGAAATGGTGAGAAAGACGAGGCTCTTGGTCAGACGGATGTCGAGTTCCAGCCCTTGATTAATAAAGGAGAACAAGGGGCTCGTGGGCCTGCGTAACCAACCTTGATGTAAGAAATCTGACGGTGGCGTTGAGGATGATATCCGTTGCCTTAGCTAAGTTTATACCACGCGTCGCGTACCACAAAGGGACGCAGCCGTTGGCTAACGCCGGGTCGGACGGAAAAGGGACCTCAGTCCCTTGGGAAATGCCATTGCCCATTGCCAAGCCCGAGATAGTCCGAGCTCCTCTTGAAGATTCCAATGGGCATATCAGCAACTAGCCAGTATTCTCGTGTGAAGATGGTATCGTTGTCTAATAGCTTCTTGACATAGAGATAATGTCGAGCGGCCTTGACCGTTACCGTCGGAGGGATGCCGGTAAATGGCGGGCTTGCGGGGCTCGCGGGGGAAGCAGCAAAAGCTCGCAATTACCAATTATCTAATTGGCTCCCTTTGGTCTCAAAGGGCTCTACCCCACCTTCTGCACGGCCTTCCAGCTTTCTGCAGTTCAATGTCTTGGTGTACCTTGTACATCATGTAATCTGACGGTACCGAAGCAAGACGAAGCGAGTATCAAGCAGGCGAACAACTAGCTCGCTCTGGCTCTGGTTCTGGCTCAGGCTGGCTGGCCCGTTGTTGGCTGGCTAGCTGGCAATGTTTAGCGGGCTTACCAGACCGGAAAGGAGCTGGTCACGTCGTCTGCTCACTTATCACTTTCTCGCTGCTCGCCCTAACGCTTTCCCAGCTTCTGCATCTTCCTTCCTCGCCTCCACTCGAAGCCGGCCACCGGCTACGGGTACCCTCTTTCTCTCCTACCCCTCGGCTCCCCCTTGGCTGATCAATCCCTGCCTCACCCTGCCCGGATCGAAGCTCCCATTCGCGGCCATGCAGCAGAGCGAAACACGACAGCCACGGTGCCCGTGTGTAAGTGGTCAGATGCGTAGTTGGAGGCGCCGTAACCCCTCCTACTCTCCTGTGCGCTCTCCTCACCATGTACCCATTCACGTCTATACTTGTCCCAGGTAGGTAGCAGGTACAGGCAGGTAGATCAAGGTGGGATACCTGCGTACGGCCAGGTCAAAGGTATTTATATCTGCCCTCTCCCTCTTTCCGAGCCACAGCTGCCTCCCTGCTTCCGTTTCCCCTCTTGTTACACCATCTCAGCTGCCAATCCTCCCACCTACCTGCACATATAGAGGCACCATCTTCCTGTACAGAAGGGCCTCTTTGTCTAGGTAGTATCCGAGCTTTCTTTCTTCAAGCCCGGGTCGCCCCTCACTCCGTGCAAGCCTTTGCCTTCTGAGATATCCAGGGGTAGATATCGTCTATATCTATCCTCCTGTCTGCGTCCTTCTCGTCTCCTGTTCCTTGCAAAGACACACAGTCGCAATCATGGTGGCCGACGACAAGCCCGCGTCTACCTACAAGTACAACGAGAAGCCCGTGTACACCACCTCCAATGGCTTCCCCATCGAGCACCCCTCCATGTGGCAGCGGGTGGGCACCCACGGGCCCCTCCTGCTTCAGGACTTCCACCTGATTGACCTGCTCGCCCACTTTGACCGCGAGAGAATCCCCGAGCGTGTCGTCCACGCCAAGGGTGCCGGCGCCTATGGCGAGTTCGAGGTTACCGACGACATCAGCGATATCACGTCGATTGATATGTTGACTGGCGTTGGCAAGAAGACTCCCTGCGTCACCCGCTTCTCCACTGTCGGTGGTGAGAAGGGCTCGGCCGACAGTGCCAGAGATCCTCGAGGTATGCAGTACACAACTGAAAGTAGAGTCGGGCAGCTGTATGCTAACCTGGCGTCTCAGGATTCGCCATCAAGTTCTACACACAGGAGGGTAACTGGGATTGGGTCTACAACAACACTCCCATCTTCTTCCTCCGAGACCCCTCCAACTTCCCATTGTTCATCCACACCCAGAAGCGCAACCCTCAGACCAACCTGAAGGATGCTACCATGTTCTGGGACTACCTGGTAAGTCTGCTTCTATCCGTCTAAATCTGCTTTTGTCTATCTACCCACTCTAGGCCGTGAACTGGCACTAGGGGGGTTGGCACAATGCTTCTGTATTATGTATTAGAGATGATACGTCTCTTAGCTATCTATCCTTCCTTACATCTGAGATCTAGCCTAGAAAATACATTCTAACAAAATGTGCTATATAGTCAACCCACCAGGAGTCAGTCCACCAGGTCATGCACCTCTTCTCTGACCGAGGAACTCCTTACTCGTACCGGTTCATGAACGGCTACTCGGGCCACACCCACAAATTCACGAAGCCTGATGGCTCGTACGTCTACGTCCAGATCCATCTGAAGACGGACCAGGGAAGCAAGACGTTTAACAATGCCGAGGCTGGCAAGATGGCGTCTGACAACCCCGACTTTGCCACGCAGGACCTGTTCGAGGCCATCCAGAAGGGCGAGTACCCGAGCTGGACGGTCTACATACAGACCCTGACGCCGGAGCAGGCCGAGAAGTTCAAGTGGAACATCTTCGACCTGACCAAGGTGTGGCCCCAGGCTGAGGTACCTCTGCGACGATTCGGCAAGATGACTCTCAACAAGAACGTGGAGAACTACTTTGCCGAGATCGAGCAGGTGGCCTTCTCCCCCTCACATCTCGTCCCCGGCGTCGAGCCGTCGGCGGACCCGGT
Organism: Hypoxylon sp. FL1284; assembly: GCA_022432365.1. Classification (NCBI taxonomy): domain Eukaryota; kingdom Fungi; phylum Ascomycota; class Sordariomycetes; order Xylariales; family Hypoxylaceae; genus Hypoxylon; species Hypoxylon sp. FL1284. Next base: position 2,102,728 of record JAJJXE010000002.1, read on the forward strand.
GCTGCAGTCGCGTCTGTTCTCGTACCCGGACACGCACCGGCACAGGCTGGGCGTCAACTACCAGCAGATACCGGTGAACGCGCCGCTGAGGGCCTTCAACCCCTTTCAGCGCGACGGCGCCATGTCGGTGAACGGCAACTACGGCGCGAACCCCAACTACCCGAGCAGCTACCGGCCGCTGACGTACCAGGCCATCAAGCCGACGAACCAGCACGAGAAGTGGTCGGGCGTCGCCGTCAGCGACCTGTTCGACGAGATGAAGCCCCACGACTACGAGCAGGCCAACGGCCTCTGGAACGTGCTCGGCCGCACCCCCGGCCAGCAGGACAACTTCGTCACCAACGTCTCGGTCCACCTCTGCGACGCCCACCAGGACACGCGCGCCCGCACCTACGACATGTTCACCAAGGTCAACCCCGACCTCGGCGCCGCCATCAAGGCCGCCACCGAGAAGAACGTCAAGGCGTAGATGTAGATGGATAGCCTGCTATTAGGTAGATGAAAATATCTATAATCCAAACCTCAACTCAACGTAAATTGGGTCCCTGTGATATTTTGCCACAGTATATGACTCAAGATTACAAAGAGAAAATAAGAACTCGATTCTACTTGTATTAAGTGATTGCACATAGTCAATACATAATAGGCATGCACTGATTACCAATCAAGAAGCCTTGGCCTCATCCGAATTTCGTACTGTCGCGGGAATAGCCACGCTTTCGTGTTATAGTACTCCGTCTTTCATCTGCGAGATGCTACTTGGATCAACTCAAGCATTCACTTCCCGACGACATGTCCTACAATAGATTTGTACAAACATTAGGAAACAATTCACCTCCAGCCTAGAGATCTGTAGCACGAGAAGTAATTAGGTATACAGAATCACGACGTCGGCAACCTTCCCCTAATCATTCCGATACGCAAGGGGAACCCTAGCGGGCCAAGATTTGATTTCCTAATTATAATCTCAATGCACGCAAGCAACCAAAACCCACAGAACGCCGGTAACAAAAATATATACGTTAACCGCCGTAGCAAGGATTTCTTCAATGATTCATTAGAAAAGGAAAAAGAGAGAGAAAAGATATAACTATCCTGGAACCCCTGTGAAATCCGGATTTGTTGGTGACAGAAGCCCAGAAAACGCACCCAGAAAACCGGACCTTGTAGTGATAGTTCCTCAAGAACCCGAGTTAAGAATCATCTATAGAGACCTCCCGATGCTGTCGTCTATAAAGAGCGACGGTAAGCAGGGCCGCCCGTGTTGAACCCTTCACCCCTTTTAAGCACCGCGCTTTAGCTCTATCCTACTCAGTCCTGCCTGGGCATCTGGTTGGCCAGGTTCATGTGCATGAGGGCGTCGCGCTGCCACTCGTCGTCGTCGGGAGCCAGGGCCTGGCCCACGGTCTGGTCCGAGAGCCACATACTCTCGCGTCCGTCGACGCTCGGGAGCCGGATCTGTGGGGGCCGGGCTTGCGGTGGCAGCCGCTTCGGTGGTGATGGCGTCGTGCTGCCTATCGTCTCGCCGAAGCTGAGACCGCTGCTCGCGACTCCCACTGTCTGGTTCATGGAGCTGCCGACGCTGGGCACGGTCCCGATGGGCTTGTCGTTGCCGGCGGACAGCTCGACGGGTCGAGGCAGGGCCGACATCTTGTTCATCTGGTGGTCCAGCTCCTCCTGCTCCAGGATCTGCGGCGCGTGCTCCATGTTCCGCAGCGAGCTGGCGCCGGGCACGTTGTTGCTCCGGATGCTGCCCACGCTGGCGCGGTGGTCTATGGTCCCGTCACCGCCTTCCACGCTACCGGCGTCCGGGTCGCGAATCGCGAATTGGGCAACCGTGCGCATCTTTCGGGTAACCCAGCCCGCCAAGATCTTGCCCCGTTGCTTCTCACCGAGACGGCTACGGGGAAAGTCACCCTTGCCGACAAAAGCGATGATGTCAACCACGATCTGGTGCTCGTTCAGGATGGAGTTTACGATGACCGGGACGATCGACGCGAGGTATGCCTTGCGAGATACCTCAACAAGAACGACCACGAGGCCACCTGCTTGGAAGATGGCGCTTGGTTGTTCATGTTAGCTTAATTCACGTGTTTGATAGGATAGAACTTACCAGCCACCAGGCACAATATTCCGATGAGATCTCTCAACCGAGGCCTCGATATCCATTGGGAAGTGACTCAGTCCGTTAATCTCGAAGGTCTCACCGATATTTCCCAGCACGAAGAGGACTTGCATATCTACCTGAGCTCCGCCGGGCCCGATAGGTCGACTGACGCTATGCAGGAAACCTAGATCGCCAGTCCGGACGTAGCTGATGTTAGGGTCACCGTCGATGGTATGCCCATCGAAACGCTCGGCATCAAAGGGATCCCTAGACCCGTAGAAAGCCTTCACGCAAGCTTCTGAATCGACCCAGATCTCGCCGTACTCTCCGTCGGTGCAAAGTAGCCGACTCTCCGGATTGACAATGGCTATCTGTGTCGATACCGGCACCATGCCAGAGTCTTGAAGCAAGAGCGCCTTTGGGTCCGTGTCGGGGTCCAATGGGACGATTAAGCCTCTGCGAAGGGCTCGTTGGTCAAGCCAGAGCTCGATCGGTTCGATGCACATGTACGACCGTGACGCGACCATGGGGTTCAAGACATGCGAATACACCGTATTTATGGCCGTCCTATCGAGGCCAGTGGCGGCGAAATGGAGCCGAACCTTTTGGAAGACGTCGACGCGAGGTCGTGAATCCGCTGAAATCATCATGTTCTTGAGTTCATGCATAGTGAAACCCTTGCCCGGCATGGTGTTCATAGCGTGATCGAGCATCTGAGGCGTCGCGTACGTGTCCTTAATCTTATATCGGCTGAGCGTCAAGAAGAGCGAGATGGGATTTTGCGCAAATTCCACGGGCGAGAGCATATACGTAGGTGTACCGATATAGATGCCCATCAGACACGAATGGATGAAGCCTAAGCCCGTCGTGCTTCTGACACAACCAAGTACCGGCCTGGAGCTTGTCATCTGACACGTCTCCTTCTGAACCTTGCACATCCCTAAGATGGTATCGTGGCCCAGCTGCACTGAGATTCTGCGCTGGTCTGGTGTCCAGTATGCCCAGATGATGACGGGATATCCCGGCTGTATCCAGGCAGGGTCAATGGTGATACCGAGGTCACGGAGCCCGCTGTTCTGCTTTGGCGGCTTGGAGGTGTTATACACGCTCGGGACGCCTATTTTGAGGACTTGTGCCGATTGCTTGACGTGTTGGGAGACGGTCTTCGACTTGAGAAGATGATCGACCTCGTTGTTCACAAGAACTGCCTTGACACCATAGTCGTTGATGAGATGGAGGAAGGCCGGCACATCTTCGTTCAACCGACGCTCGTCCATCGGCGCCGTCGGGATGATGACGGCGCCCAGGTTAATACATGCGTGGACTGCGAAGACATAATCCTCCGAGTGCGTATACATAAGCATGACATGGTCGCGCGGCCGTATCTTAGCCTTGTTGCGGAGATACAAGGCGACCGCAGCGACTTTAGTATCGAACTTCTTCCACGTAACACCTTTCCCTTCCTTGCCTCTGCCGTCGATGGTGCAATAAGACAATTCTTCTGGTTGACGTGCCACTCGCCATTGAATGAGATCCGTGATGCTGGAGAAGTTGTTGAGCGGAGTCGAAGTGCGATCGTCAATGACGACCTCTCGCCTATCGATGCCAGAGTACTGCTTGTCGGCGGGCCCAAGGAAGTCGGCTCGGGCGTCAGAGGCCATAAGAGACCAGATGCCACCCATGGGGTCCACGCCGATAGGCAAGTTCAGCACAGCATGTTCGACGCCAAACTTGACGTGAACGCAAGGTAGGTTTCCGAGATCAAATTCTCTGCGGCACAGCATATTCCCAATATCTCGCCGGCCATTCTTGGTCACTCGGGGTAAGGAGTTCGGAGCAGTAATCATAACGCAATAGACCCTCAAGTGATGTTCTTGCATCAGGACATCCATACATCTTTCCGAAAGCGTGTCCAACAACGCCGTGTCCAGCTGTCTAGGTGGAGCACCTGATGTTGCTGGAGCCGTCGAAGCTGCTGACGATTCTAGCACCACTATCGGTAGGTGCTCCTCGTTGACGAAGACATCAAACGCCGAGCAGTCAAAGACCTGCTTGTTCAGATTCCGAAGGATACTGACGACGATATGCTGCACGAAGAAGTACCGGTGCTCGGCAATCTCATGACCATGCTCGACCCACTCAACCTTTTGTCGGATACGGTCCTCGTATAGTCCGAGCACAAATATCTTGCCCTCGATAACCGTGCCAAGGAGACCGGTCCTGAGAAACTCGGGCTCTATGGGGGTAGGCGTCGGGTCTCCCGGCTCGAACTTGTAGGGTCTGGCATGGAAGATTTGCTCCGTGTGCTTGGGCAGCGCCCAGAAACCTCCAGATAAGGATGGCGAATCTACCCAGATCTCGCCCACGGATTGTGGCGAAGAGAGCAGTCCCGTCTCAGGGTCAACAACCGCAAGAGTCGCATCGGGAATCGGATAACCAAAGGCGCCAACCCGAACGGTGCCTGGCTCGATGGCTGCCCTTTTCCGTGCGTCTTCTCCTATTGCGAGAACTACCACTTCGTTTGTCTTCAGAGCCTCTCTGTCTAGTAAGACCTCGCTGGGGTCATTCTTCGCATCGTGTTCTTTTGTGGTAGTCGTGCCGCCGCCAAGGAGACTGCCAAAACCATTTGACGGTTTTTCTTTCTCCTTATCCTTATCCTTCTCTTCTTCCTTGTCGGTCTCCGAGTCCGATTCGGCGTCGTCGATGTCCAACTTCAGCGCACAGCCCATGCGTTCTTCGCCGCCAAGCCAATCTCGGATGCTGATGACCATGCCTCCGTGTTCTGGTAGGCACAGCATCGGAGAAACGACTTCTCTGGCCCTCGGGTTTCGTAGAGGTCGCAACCACCGATCAGCCAAAACTTCGTGGAATTCGCTATCCACCGTCAAGGTATCGATTAAGCAGAGTTTCACATGCTGAAAATTTGGCTCCATGCCCTTCTTGAAATTCCTAGTCGTCATCGGATCCTGTTGATAGTTGAAGGCCGCGGTCCTCAAGCCAGGGTAGTCGGAAGCCATGAGCGTAGCCTTGTACTTGGTTATGAGATGGGCGTAGAGACCAGGCGCATTCACAGCCTTGTTTTCTACCCACACAGTAGTATGGCCGCTGTAGACGTTCAGAAGCACACCGAGGATCATTCCAATCCCCTGACGCGGGTCAAGGTACGAAAGAAGAATCTCACTGCTGGCCCCTCCCCCTATAAGACGTCCGTTCTTGTCGCGAAGCGCACGGCTGAAGGTATCGCCAGGTCCGGAGCTAGGGACGGCCTGGATTATAGCGCTGAGGCAAGCCATCTGGTGCATAATGGTTCGGTGGCTCAATACCACACCTCGAACGTCTCCCGTCGGGGCTCTGGAGAACTCGATGTACGCGAGATCGGGAACGGATAAGGGGGGGACGTCGTCCTTCTTCTTTGGGTGATAGCTTCCGAACTCATTGGTCTTCCACCACTCGACTCCCTTCGGCCAGTTTAATTTCTGTGTGGTGATGTCACGTTGGAAGGATTTCAAATTGTTGTCGGTAGTCAAAGCCAGATGAGCTTGGGTTGACGTTAAAATGAGGTTTAATTTCGGATAGTCTTGCAAGTCGTTAATGGGAACAGCTACGACGCCGGCAATGAAGCAGCCTAGGAGTGCTATTGCAAAGTCGATAACTTCCGAATCCCTATATATGAGAGCAACACGATCTCCGCGATATAAAGAACTCTTGTCTCGGATTACCTGTGCCACCTTCTCGGCTCGTGATGCCAGCTTGTCCCAGGTAATAGACGCTATCTCCTTCCCCTTGCTGTCGAGGACCCAGTAGGCTGGGAGCTTCCCAGTCGTGCGTCCCCTGTGCCTCAGAACGGCAGCAATGTTATCAAAATCAGACATGGCCGTGTTTTCATCGTGCGGGTCGTAGATAGCAAACGGTACTTCTCGCGGCTCGAGGGGCAGCTGATATTCTAGTGCCTCTGGGGGAGGTAGGTCATTCGCCGTAAGCATAGGCGGAGCGACGGCGGCCGTGGGCGAGAAGGCATCGCTAGACGAATATCTGTGGACGCCACCACCATACTCGCCGCCGGGACCTTGCTCGTAAGACTGTTGGCCCGCAAAGTCGGAAAAGTAGGTTTGAGAGTCGACCATGGTTCCGGTTCGACTACCGTAAGGATTCGGAGGCTGCTGCCCGTATCCTCCCTGATATTCTGGCTTGAAGGCATAGTCTCCGGAAACCATGGTTCCTGACCTCGTGGGAGGATCAGAATCTATGGCTTGCCCATAGCCAGCAGCGGGATTCAGGAAGAGAGAATCGCGCTGAGTCAAGGCTGGTCGGTGTTCGGCCATGGCTCCCCCAGGCCGTAGCAGGCCGACTGGGTGTTCGGCGCCATGGGAGAAGCTGGACTGGGGCCGCCAGTCGACGGGAGACGTGATAGTTGGAGAATATGTGTCGATAGGGTCGGGGTTGGTGGTGTTTAGAGCGGCGTACGCTGTGTTCCTGTGTTCTTCGCTCGTAGCGGGAGGTTCGTCATCGGGCGAGTGTATTCGTAGGCCTCCGGTGGCATCGGCTAGAGCGTTTGGTCCAAGATATTGGGAGAGTAGTTGGGTTCGTCGTTTTTGAAAGCTATGGGTGCCGATTATTGGTTAGTACAGCTAAGCGTGATAGTCGATGGCCGTGGCGGGCCTAGGTAGGAACGTGTAATATATATGAGACACGGCTAGAAACGAAGGCTTACCCCTTCTCTGTGATATCGCCTTCCTACATCAAGAATTGTGGTTAGTTTCGCCAGTTTGCTAGTTGGTGAAGGTGAAGGTATCTCGGTAGGTTGATATATTTTGAAATGCTGGGTCCTGTACCCCGCGCTTCCTGGATAGCGTCGCGATACGAGGAAAATGAAAATAGTAAGGGCTTACCTCGAGCTCCCTTTCCAGCTCACCCAGCCTCTCTTGGAGGTCGGAACTCAATTGCGCCATGTCGACTAGCGATGGAACGGGCACACGAAAGAGAGAGGGGAGGAGAGAGGCGCGCAGGACGACGACAAGCAACCGTCCAGCAGATGACCAGATTTCCAAATTAAACAGACCAAGCCCTATCCAGACAAGGCCGTGACGTCAAACGAGCTCGGGGGGGAATATTAGGACCTGTCGCAGCAAACTAATAGCTCGAAGGGATACGGAAATAGGAATAGGGTATCATGACAATGCAGAAAAGAAAAGCAATCATGGGCTGCAGGTCGTGGAAAAGACTCATTTGGGGAGAGGCTGGATATAAAACATGGGAAACGACTTGATTCTCGATCTTCAAGAGCGAACCCCGACTGCCCGACCAAGTTTCCAGTTTACGTTTACCGTTTACGGTGCTAGCAGGTTACCACAGCTTGGTTACCTGCATATGTAGATGTGCTTGTTCTTGATACGTGCATGTAAATGCGTGCATGTAGGATAGGATATGTGCATGTACATAGTAGGCTGAACAAGGTTAAGCTGACGACAAGGTGCGACGGGGGAACTGGGGAAAATACGAGCAAAAATGGAAGCCGTATCATGTGGCACTGTTGGCTGTCAACTGCAGATGCTAAACCCCCTGATCCTGGCTCCATAGTGGCTTGCGGAAGACGGCGTAAATGCATTAAGCGGTAAGAGTTTTTTTTTTCTGCTCTCCCCAACACCTGTCGCACTAAAAAAAAAAAATCCAACCGCAACTCTTCTCCCTTTCACCCAACAAACGTCGCCAGCATTGTTTCCTTCTCCTTTGAGCAAACATTGACCATACTCACCCGCAGTCTCTTTGATCTATCTACCCAAGGTATCAAGATTGGCTCTAAGCGATATCTTTATTCCGTCCGAACGATGGCATTCCCGTCGCTCGTACATAAGATCCTGCCCACCCTCGAGAGGATACGATATATATCATATATACGTAGATAACAGTATAGTACATCTACTGCTGTCAGTACTTGGGTCATCTGTAAGTTGATTGCCCCCCTTCTAAATAGCTTCATCTATTTCTTGATGAAATCAACGCATTCACAGACCTGTTCTGAAATCTCCTGTTGAGAAAATGCATTGAGCTCTACTGATCTATACCCCATCTCTCTACCTCTCTTGAATATCATCACAGATCATCTGGGCTAACTGGTGACTTGGTCAGGATTTACGACACGGCTCTTTTAAAGGTAATAAGATTCCATTGCATGCCACAGCTACCAGATTGTTGAGAATCAGTTTCTTTCGTGCCTGTCACATTGTTTCTTGCCTTTGAGTAGATAGACTTCCTTGATATGGGACAATGCTGTTGTCATACAATAGTTCAAAGAACCGAACGAACAATATATTCTGTTGAACAATAGAGATCGATCCGCTGTACCACTGTAGTCTGTATATAGTGTATTAGTTCCGCGTCAGCCAACAGATTGCCCCAGTCTTCGTCACTACTCGTAACAATACGATTGCTTTGTCCATCGCTGAACAGTCTACGCTCGACACCCTCGAAACAACAACTACTTTGAGCCAAGTCACGAAAGAGATTGTGACCGGACTTGTTCAGTAACAGGATCACGCAGCCCGGGATGGATCACCAGGCAGAATTTAAGCCGCACGGTGAACTGGAGCCTTCTGACCCTTTCGCGGACACGGCAGACATCTTTGCTGACATCGATTTCAACTTTGACGCATCAAATCTCGATACACAGTTCCTCGGGTTCCCTGATGACGTCTCAGCCAACGAGGTTCAGGCGCGGGGTCCCGGAGAGCCCGTGCCTGAACGTGATGTTAAGCGTGATGTTGAGGTGGTGCCTCAGCCAACGCCTGCGCCTGCTCCAGTGCCTCGGCCTGGACATGTAGCTCCTCAGAGGTATATAGATCCCAGGGCACTGAGTGGCGTTCCAAACACCACCACCAGTACCACGGTTCAGCCGCGGAATTATGGTCCAAATCATTATTCTGGTAGCAATGGTAGCCACGTAGCCAACCCTCCTAAGACTACGCTCGGCTTCCCCGGCTCAGCTGCAGCTGGCTACGTTGGAGCTCCTGCTTCGTATCAGCAGTACCATCCGCAGCAGGCAGCGCAGAATCATCAATGGTACCTGCAGTACGCCCAGCAGCAGTATCACCCGGGCCATCTTCCACAGCACCCTCCGCCACAGTATCATCCGCAACAGTATATCCCCCAACAACATCTTTCTCAGCAGCACCCTCTTCAGCAGTACCCTCCTCAGTATCTCCCACCGCAGGGCTCTCTGCCACAACAGGGACCGCAGCTCCTGAACCCTATGCCCCAGAGCCAGCAACCGGTTCTGGACGCACGTCGGGGTAGCGAGGACGATTCCAGGCTGAGCCAGGCGGTATCGGGCCTCTCGGCGACGAGGAGGATAAAAAATCCATCCTCGAAGCTGCCTGAACCTGTGCTGATATTTCACGAGCCTCCCGTAAAGCGGGCCAAGATTGGGCCCAGCGGGGAAACCTTGAAATCCGGCAGGATACCGAGGGTCACGCGCAAGCACCAGGACCGGCCCGATCCGCGAGAGTGGTATGGGCCGCCGCCGCCTAAGCCTGAGAACTGGGGCCCGAAGGAGAAGAGCGGCCGTCCCCTCTTCAAGTACACCGAATGCGGCGAGCTTGAGAGGGGCAAGATGTATGCAGGAAAGGAGATGCGTCAGTACATCTTCGGTCCTAAGGGTAGCGACGGCTATCCACCTCCCCCAAGGTTCCCGGGGGCGCCGGAGATTAAGGGCAAGAGTCGTCAGGGTCTCACCATGTGGATTGGCTGGGTGCCAGCTCAGTCTAACGAGCGTTACCCCTACGGCGCCTTGTCTCAGAAGTGTCGGTTCGCGGATTGTCCCGAGGCCAGGAACACCATCCGCGCGGGGTTTCCGCGCGTCATATTCGACGAGCGGCACAATGCCGACGGCGAAGCTGTTGACCCGTTCCATAACGCCGGTTACGCTCACCTGTACTGCGTCGAAAAGCACTTTGATCTTATCGGGGCTATGCAGGTTGCGGACATCCGTCTCGACCAAAGAGACTTTAAGCGCGAGGAAAACCTCAGCAAGCTGTCAAGACAGTTTCCCGACATCCAAGACACTGCCGAGGCGTGGTACGTCGCGCAACAACCGAGGTATATGCAACAGCAGCTACTCGGGGGATCTAGGAAATGGAAATACTCGGACACCTTAAGCTATTGTCTCGTCAAGCACGCACTTGACAACCTTCCTGAGATTCGGGCCAAGGTCCGCGAAGACAGGGCGGGTGCTGATATTTCAAAACACATGGGAGATCTTATGGTGCAGAGATTTCTTGCCGACTGCAGACAGAACAACCTGCTGGACGAAGCGGGCAACCCGGTCCCGAACGCCAGAGAACAAATGTTGCAGATATCCGCACGTAAGAGGTTCCGGTCAAAACGGCCCATATCTAGGGCTCCTTCGACGAATTCAGGAGTTGCAAGCAGTTATTCTTTGGCTTCGTCTGCAGCCCAAGATTACGACAAGATGCTGGCGTTGGCGGCGTCGGCATCGGCATCGGCATCATCGTTGCAGCCGCAGTGGCCTGGCTTGCAGTTCCAGCCGGCGTACTTCTATCCTCAGGAACAAATGCCATGTCCTGTTGTAGAAATCCCGCCGCAGATTCCGCAGCCTGCTATGGGAAACACGGCGCAGAAGCGAACCATTGACACTATGCTAGCCGATGATTGGGAGGTCGACAACCAGGCAACGGCTGAAGAGAAGCCAGCCAAGATGCCTAGGATTGAGGAATCTGTGGAGATAGACAGGAATCCATCGACTGTCGTAGATCCACCAGTGAAGGATGCTGATGAGTTGCAGGTCACAAAAGACCCGGAAGCGTCATCGCCCGTGGTGAACGTCTACAACAGCGTCGAGGCAGGAGAGCCAAGCCCAGGTCTCGAACCCGAGCCCGGACTCGATCTCGACGCTGGTCTTGATATGATCGATAACGAGATGTTTGGTGAGCCACCGAGCGAGGGACGGGAGCCATCAGTAGGTACCCTAGATGATTTACCTGTAGCTGACGAAGACGATCTCTTCGGTGATGGTAAGGAGCCGACGACGACTGGAGACGAGGCGTCTCCGAACGTAAGTAGTCGTCCAGATGAGTGATGCGAGCTACCTATGAGGCTACCTATGAGGTAGGTTCTGACACGGTGGCGTCTTTAGCATGCGTTGTCTGCATGTAATGCTGCCCAGTCCATCTGTTTATATCAGTTTAGCGTCATAGCGCAAGTCTTTCTTTCATTCTATAGCATAATGAAGATTGAATCTTATCAATGAGAATTGGACGATTCTGGTGAAATGTGGCGGCGATTTCGATTTAAATAGTGTCGTGATGTAAACACGCCTCCCCCACCCCCCCGGTCAGGTTTGAACAGTTACGAATGTTCAGGCAAAGGAATGCAAGGCGGAACGCGGTAACAAGGGCAATTACGGGGAAAACAGGTAGTCGAGTTTATCGAATCATTCCAACATGAATGGGCAATGTTTACAGTTTAGATGTGATAGGTGATAGATGACAAACGGTCGCCAGCCCGCTACTTAGTAAAGTACCGTACGCGTACGCGATAAGGAACCGGCATGGCCGAGCCTTTTTTTTTTTACTTTTCTTAGCTGAACGCCGAACACGGGCGCGACGGGCTCTCCTGAGTCCTAAGGCCTAAGGATTTGCGCCAGGGAAGCCCTGCAGAAGCCGACGCACCTCAGTGGAGATGCCCGATTAGCTGTAAGCGTTTATAGACTAGAGCCAAACCGGCAAAGCTCCGTTGTAAAACCCAGGGGCGACTTTGAAAGCCTGAGAGGACTGAGGACTGAGGAGCATCGACCAGGCGACCCGGCTCGACCTCTGTTAGGTACCTCTGTTACTATGTAGGTACGGGTGCGAACAACCCCCCCCCCCCCCCCCGCCCCCCTGCTTCCAACGGCTTGGCCCTCAGGCCAACCTTAAAGACAAGTTCCCCAGGTTCCTGGAACGGGGGATCCGTTAGCAATCAGAAGATAAAACCTATATCCTACCTATCTCAAACCTATTTTTATTTCGTCGTCCTTCTTCTTTTCCTTATTCCTCGCTTCCTCGTCCGCTCATCAACGCTCATCCAGAGTTCCGAAGGTGTACGAGAGAGACAAGGAAAGGAGAAGGTATCAGGACGTGTCAGGGGCTTGTGGCTATGGCGCTGGAGAGAGGGTACTAAACATCGTAGAGCCCGGCACATCACATCACGTGGATCCCGAAAGGGTGATGTGTACCCAAGTAACCTAAAGCAAGGAGTCCGAGTCGCAGCGCGCTCTCGCAAAGGACGGGGGGAAAAAACGAAAATAACGGCGTCAACACTTACGCATTCCATCCGATCCCTTCTTATCCCTTCCTGGAAATCCCATCTCCCTCACTACTTATTTTTATACCTTATATCATTTCTATACTCGAAGCGACCGCGAACCTCCTCGACCTCGTCGCTCCCGGATGAAGCGAAAACGTGCCTGGCGTTACGACCAACCGTCGCCAAAGATGGCCAAACAGAACGGCACGGAAAATGCAAGTCAGCCTGCCCTACAGGTTATTGTGCTCGTAAGTTAGATTTTGTTTCATTCCAAGAGAAAGATGCTGTTTCACAAACCTCGACTGCTCTGGCCCACGTCCTTTGATTCGTCGCGCCAAATACCAAGGTCAGCTTCGATGCCCTGATGTCGTGGTCTCGACCACTCTGTCACATATGCACGTGAGATCTCCGATCTTGGTTTCCGGGTTCCTGTTGCATCAAGGATGGCCGAGGTCCTCTTACTTTGCAACTCAGCACGCGCCAAACGATTGGCGATTGGCCAGTTCACCACGTCGTCCCGCTAAGGCCGGCAAAAGAGGCCAAGTCGATTATCGAGCATCGAAATATGGGAACACGGGCTATCCATTAGTTTCCAGTACCGAGCTGAAGCCAAGGATAAAAAAAGATTGGTCATGCATCCACCTGGCCTCGCGTACTCGACTCCCATTGCCAGACAAAGGGAAGCCTCACTGCCGTACGCCCTGGACCACAAGCCGTGCAACAAAGAGAAGGCGAATCACGTGTGCGTCGCTTGTTACATCTTCTGCTCTTGGAGGAAAACAATGACGTCACCGAAGCTCGTCTTTTATCCGATGAGGCGCTTTGCATCTTTGGCGTTGCCGAGGTGAAGCTGTACTCCGGGCAATGATAGGTGACGCCGGACGCCGGCCCAACGTCACCTCAGGCCCTCATCCCTCATACTTCAGTGCTGTCTCGGGCATTATTTGTGCGATGGCTATTCTATGCTGCCTCCAGTCTCGATTATGGTGCAGATGCTAACACTTCATCGCGCATTCTAGGGCTCAGGAGGGGGTCCGCAAGAACACAATGTCACTGCTTTTCTTGTGAGGCCGGTCAAGTCGGGGTGGACTAAAGGTTCAATCATTGCTATCGATGCCGGCGTCCACCTTTCCGCCATCGCGCGGATTCTCGAAGAGACACAGCCGCAGGGACTCGGTACTGATGTCCCCTTACCGCATGTGCTCGAGTCAGGCCCCTTCGCCGGCTTGGAGATTCACTCGTCCTCTGCGCCGACAAATGCAGCTTACGTGACGAGGCATCTCGTCGATTCATACTTAATTACTCATCCTCACCTTGATCATATTAGTGGATTCGTCATCAACACCGCCAGCTTCCCAGGGGCAAGGCCGAAGCGACTTGCTGGGCTACCCTCTACCATCTCGGCATTCAAGACGCATATATTCAACAATGTTATCTGGCCAAATCTATCAGACGAGAATAACGGGGCCGGACTCGTCACTTACACGCGACTCGTCGAGGGAGGAAGTCCGGCCCTGGGCGAGGGGGCGGGCAAAGGCTATTTGGAAATCAGCGATGACCTCACAGTCAAAGTCTTCGGCGTCAGTCACGGCCATTGCATAGAAAGACACACACATCGAGGATCTACGTCTTCCTCACGCCTTGGCAGTGCGGATGTCTCGTGTCTAGCGTCGCCAAGGTTGGCCCAAGTCAGCAATACTACTCCAGGGGCGACGTCATATTTCAGGGCGTCTGCTTCCGGTCATCCCTCGGCAGTGCAGGACCGGGAATCGGTGTGCGTCTACGATTCGAGCGCATATTTCATACGGGACCCGGTCAGCGGTCGTGAAGTGCTCATGTTTGGCGACGTGGAGCCTGATAGCATCTCGCTTTCGCCGAGGAACCTCGGGATATGGCAAGAAGCGGCTCCTAGAATAGCGAACAAGAGCCTCGCAGCTATCTTTATCGAATGCTCGTACGACGATAGCCAAACGGACGACCGGCTCTTCGGCCATCTCACCCCACGTTATATCATTCAGGAATTGAAGACGCTCGCCAGCGAGGTCGAGCTGGTTCGCCACAACCAAGCCAAACTCGAGCCGAATAAGAAACGCAAGAGGGAGCTGGACGAGGTAAGCAGGAGAACAAACCGCTCCGTGCCGAGATCCAACGGAGACGACGGGCCAGTGTCGCCAAAGTCGATACGGCCATCGGGTTCGCCCAGAATAACGAGCGAGCACGGCTACGAATCTCCGCGCATATCAACGCCAACGGCTGAGTTGAGCTTGAAGGACTTGGAAGCAAACGTTCTCCCGCCGTTATTCCCCCGGCGAACGCTCAACCCTCTTGAGGGGCTCTCGGTTGTCATTATCCACGTCAAGGAGAAGCTTCAAGACGGCGAGTCAGTACGGGACACGATCTTCAATGAACTAATGGAGCACGAGAGTGAGGCCAAGCTGGGCTGTAAATTTATTGTTTCTAAGTCGGGACAGAGCCTCGTATTCTGAGGGTCTCTGTTAACAACTACGGCGAAAGGTTGGGTGCCTATTTACAAACGCGGTCAGGGACGCAGGGCGTTAGAGGAGTTGTAGAGCCGAAGTGCATGGGGTTGATATCTAGAATATCTACCTAGATACCTAGGGCGGTATATCCCTTCTGTACTCTAGCGTACCCAGAGTTTTAGTGTTGGCGCTTGGTGGTTGATCGGAGTTAGGCGATACGTCTTGCTTTGCTGTCAGAAGGGGGGAGCGTGGTAAGACGCTCAGCATAAAGATCCCTTGGCATAGGAAATACCATGTGAACTCAGCATATAAGACAACGAACACGACTGTCTATATGAGCCATCTCAACGGTATAGGAGGTACCTGATTCTAATATTGACTGTAGTGCGAGTAGTGCGATGTAGATACATGTAGCTACAACATGTGCAAGCCGCTGATTAAATAGATATGTTACGTCACCATCTGGATTGGTGTCGTTTAAGTACATGCAGGTATCTCAAGCCCGTTATTCGCAATCGGTCTTACCGTCCACACAGTATTTGACCCCTCAGCACTTGACCCCGTCCGCGTATAACCGCTTCGAGCCTTGATAAGCCAGGAAATATAAGAAATCCCCGGGCCGCATCCGAGATCTTCATGTTTCTTCTCCGGTCTACCCCAAACCCACCAATTCGCGCACTGAGGAGACCCCGCACCCGCATCGTCATCGCCGGCGCCCCACGCACCTTCATCTCGTCGCCCTCCTCTCTCACCAGATCGCCCAGCATGTCCGTGTCGACCAAGCAGGAGGCCGAGATCAAGCGGAACCCGCACCCGGACTTCAAGAAGGTCGAGGCGTCGCGGCCGGCGTGGGACGCGCAGGCGGCGTTCCGGTACACGCAGACGGCGTCGCCGTCGTGGGCGTTCGGCGACGGCGCCAACGGGACGCGGGAGGCGGGCGCGGCGGACAGGAAGCACGTGTGCATCGACCCGTACGCGCCGGGGCGGCCGGCGGCCTTCAACTACAAGCTGCTGATCAGCGGGATCGTGCCGCGGCCCATCGGCTTCGTGTCGTCGCGGTCGGCGGACGGGGCCAAGCGCAACCTCGCGCCCTTCTCGTACTTCAACATGGTGAACCACGACCCGCCGCTGTTCGTGCTGGGGTTCGCGGGCAGCGCGGCCGCGCCCAAGGACACGCTGCGCAACGTGCTCGAGACGCGCGAGTGCGTCGTCAGCGTCGTCTCGGAGGCCTTCGTCGAGGCCGCCAACGCGACCAGCGTCGACGCGCCGTACGGCGCCTCCGAGTGGGACGTCAGCGGGCTGACGCCGGCCGACGACTGCGTCGACGTGCGCGCGCCGCGCGTCCGCGAGGCCGTCTTCAGCGTCGAGTGCCGCCTCGACAGCCACCGCGAGTACGAGAGCCGCGCGACCCCCGGCAAGACCACCGGCTGCCTCGTCGTCCTCGAGGGCACCCGCTTCTGGGTCCGCGAGGACGCGCTCGACGAGGACCGCTGCCTCGTCGCCCCCGAGGTCCTGCGCCCCGTCAGCAGGCTCGGCGGTATTACGTACGGCCGCCTTACTGAGGCTATCGAGATCCCACGCCCCAGCTTCGAGAAGGATCTTGGTGGTGCCGAGGGCTACGAGAAGCTGAAGAAGAGTCGCGAGGAATCGTCCAAGTAATACCAAGGGCGCCTTTTCAAGGTTTTAGACACCGAGTGAGGATATGTGCTTAGCCAACGAACGGAGTCGTCTTCGCTTCCGAGCTCGCTGTCAGTACTTAGAATTTTAGATGGGGGACCAAGATAATGGAGTCTAAGTCGAGCGCTACGTCGGCTTACTCAAGCCAACGTTATATAGAGGCAGTAGAATGTAAAGGTAAATTCTAGATACATATACCACGCTAAACTATTCGCGTTGTTTAGGTGCTTTGTCTTACAAGAGACCAATATAACTTGACCAGATAATTACCCCTATTCTCTTAGTCACCTACCTGTAGACGTTAACAGCGGTCAAACTAGGTGCCCTAGACTAGATCAAGGAGAAGATAGCGTTCTTCATGCTATGGGATATTACTCACATTGATATTTCAGCCGCCAACGTCACCCTAAAGACGACTATTGAAGTCCGCTCCAAGCTTGAGCGCTGATATGACCAAACGAGTTATACTCTTATAGAGGTAATACCCTAAGCCAAGGATGGATCGGAACTCTGGCCCCGGCCTCCATCCCCCGGATCATGCGGGCAGGCGGGGGAACCGACATCCGGGGCAGTGGTAGCCGGCTGTGGGGGAATGGGGTTGGAGGTCAGGAATTGCGTATAGAGGTAGCATTGGCTCCTGCATTCAGACAGCTTACAGAAGATTAATACTTTCGTTATCGCTATAATATTGACCGACTAACCGAGATTTCTAGGAATCCTATAGCGAACCCCATGAATTGTCCATCTATCATGGTGTCTATAGCTCCCAGTATCTTGGATCACATTTCTTGGCCCCCTACTCCTCCTGTCACTCTTAGTTCAAGGATTTATATTTAAAACAGGGCCCGTTTTCTTAGACACATGCGAATGCTACCCTTTTCCCATTCAGCTGATGGACGGATATCTTACAACTCGAGTCTAGTGTGCAATCTCTAACTCTTGCTAAACTAGAGCCAAAATGCGACTTGACACTGGTGGCTTGATCGCGGCCACCCTAGCCTTCGCCTCGCTGGCGTACGCTACGGGGCACTCCAAGATTCCACCTCGTCCCCATGTGGTCCCCGGTCCGTACGATGCCGGCAGGGTCATGCCGCCCTCCCCGCCGCGCGACACGGGCCGCCTCTGCTATGTAAACCAGGGGCACCAGAAAGACCGAGACGACGCGCCATATATCATGCAAGCTCTCCAGGAATGTAACAACGGCGGCATGGTCGTGTTTGACAAGTCGTACGTGATCGGGTCGCCTCTTGACCTCACGTTCCTCGAGCACGTCGACATAGTCATCACTGGAAATATCGCCTTTGACGACTCCGATGTGTACTACGTATGTGATGACGGGAACTCTCCCCCTTTTCCTCTGTTCTGTCTTTACCTGGGTGCGAGTGTCTTATATCATAATTAGCCTCCCAAAGACATGCTACCAAGCCTCAGACACCTCACCTCGAGCGATAATCACTAACTCCTGTTACTATAGTGGCAAGATAACAGCTTCAAGTACGCATTCCAGAACCAGAGCGTTTTCTGGAAGCTAGGCGGCGAGGATGTGAATATCTACGGCGATCTCAACTTGGATGAGGGTAAGAGCGTTATCGACGGGAGAGGCCAGGCTTACTGGGAAGCACTCCAGAATGACAGCGCGGTAAGTTGACTTCCGAGAGAATTCATCTCCCCAGCCCGAGTCGATTACCGACGCTGACATTCCGAGCCTTGTAGCTGTATCGACCCATGCTCTTCGCCTTCGACGGCATGAAAGGGGCTACCATGTCGAATCTGAGGATGCGCAATCCGCCAAACGTATGTAACGCCTCTCAGAGCTCTTAACAATATTCTAGAGATTGCTAATAAATACGGCTGCAGTGGTTTAACATCATTGCGAACAGTTCTGACATTATTATCAGCGATATGAATCTCCGAGCGGAGGTAAGCATGTTCTATCCACAAAGCCTTCTAGCTGTTAATGTTGATATAGTCACTTAACAACGTAAAAATCTCCAACTCGGACGGCTGGGACACGTATCGTTCGGACCGCGTGGTAATACAGGACTCCGTCATCAACAACACTGATGGTAAGTGAACTCAACTATTTGGACAGTCAGACTTCTAACGCCCGAAGATTGCGTGGCCTTCAAGCCGAATAGCACCAACGTGGTAGTGCAGAATCTGCAGTGTGTTGGCTCCCACGGCATCAGCATAGGCTCTCTGGGGCAGTATGAAAATGAGACGGATATTGTAGAAAGTCTTTACATCTACAACATCTCCATGACCAATGCCAGCGACTTTGCCAGGATCAAAGTCTGGCCGGGCGTTCAGACCGACTTCGAGACACATCTAAAGGGAGGTGGAGGGTCAGGTTACGTCCGAAATGTCACATACGACCTCCTGTACAGCAACAACAACGACAGGGCTATCACGATTACGCAGTGTTATGGACAGAGCAACGAGACCCTGTGCAACGAATTTCCGGTGAGTTTTAGTTGAATGCCTACTTGACTGAGCATCTACCAACAATCACCCCTACTGACACTACCTCGCTCGACCTTGCTCGACGCGTAGGCCAACCTGACCATCGAAGACATCACCATGAAAAACTTTTATGGAATCACATCGGCGGATCTCGATCCCCAGGCAGGCACGCTGGTATGCAGCGCACCGGATGTAAGTCTCTCGTCAATAACTCCTAACGACCTTGACAATATCATACTAAGAGCGTTCTGAAACTAGCGATGCAGCAATATTCGGGTGGAAAATATCACGGTCACGGTGCCTAGTGGACAGGCGCCGGTGTACGAGTGTAGAAACATGGACGACACCTTGCTGCAGCTCAACTGTGTTGAGGAGTCTGACGGGGAGCGCGATACTTCTCAAGGCTAAGTGGATAAGTTACGAGGATTATCTCTTAGCTCAATATGACGGCACGATGCCGACGGCGTCCCTGGGCCGACGTTGCAAGCCGGTCGACCCGTATTCGCGGTGGGTCTATTCCGAAAAGTTATAGGTGAAACCCGTCAAGTCGTCAACTCTACATCGCGGCATAATAGGACTTCAACTATAGGCACGGATACTGTACCTGGCGCTTGATCGTTCGAGATATGCAAAAAAGGGACTTCCCATATTAGAGCTATATCCGGGGCAGCTCTAGCCGCACCAATACGGCGCCTAATGATTAAGCCGAGACCACACGTACAGCCAGCGTTACTAGCCGCATCCAGCTCTGTTCGTTGCCTTGCTATCAGGTGGGTGTCTGCACGTAGCATCGGGGACCATGGGTACCGCTACCGTGCATGAGTAGCTCCCCTGGAATTTACATCGTAAGGTGACAATGAAACATCCCACCGCGCTTGACCTATTGGGAAGCTCGAAGAAGCATTTAGCCGGATGAAAGTCAAGCCTGGCAATTCAGATCCAGGGCTATACAGTGGGCATATTGGCATGGCACCGATATGTCCATATAAAGGGGGAGGGGCATATATAATCTACGGCTTTGCCCTTGACTAGCACATCTGATGTCTAGAAGCGGACGAACGCATCTCTTCCTACCAGGTACATTCGCTTCGTTAGCTATTCCACCATGCGTCTGGTCGAAGCAAGCGCACTGCTGCTCGCCGCGGCGGCGTGCGCGGAGGCGGTCCGAACGATGATTCCGACGACGAGCTTCGACTCGCAGTCCGACTTCGACACCGACTGGGACTACAACTACCCGTGGGGCACGGACCACAACGGGGGCGCGCGCATGGACCCGGGCCAGGTGCAGTTCTCGGACGGGATGCTGACGCTGACGGCCAAGAAGGTGTCGGGGCAGCCGGACGCGAACCACGGCGGGCAGAGCATCAAGATCAACTACCTGTCGGGGGCGATCGCGGCCAAGGAGCACTTCAACGTCTCGCGCGGCGGCGGCTACGACTTCTCGGGCGAGTTCCGGGCGACGACGGCCAAGGGCACGTGGCCGGCCTTCTGGCTCACCGCCGTCGACGGCTGGCCGCCCGAGATCGACATGGCCGAGTGGAAGGGCTCGGGCAAGATCTCCTTCAACACCTTCAACACCTCGTCCGTCCTGTCCTGGAAGGACGTCACGTATCCGAGCCCCGACCAGTTCCACTCCATCAAGTGCGAGATCCGCGACGTCAACCAGAAGGACGTGTCCGTCAAGTTCTACATGGACGGCTCCCTCGTCACGACCCAGGTTGGCGGCGACTTCTTCGGCAAGCCCATGTATCTGTATGTCGTCTCTCATTCTGTCGCCTATTTGGTCCCCCCGTATACAAGTTCTCTGAGTGCGGTTACTGATACATTGTGTTGCAGCATTATCAACTTGCAGATGGAGGGCTCATCCGGATCGCCAGGTCCCAGCAGCGGTATGCGTGATCCATAAAACCCCTTTGCTACTCAACTGACAATGAACGAATTAGATACGCTATATCAGGTACGCAACTTGGAGGTCCTTAGCTACAACCCATAGAAGAAGGCAAGATGGTGACATGAATGAATAATTTACGCGTATCTTCTCCTATGCAAACGTGCCTCTCGCGCCCTTGTTAGATGCTCTGCGTATAACAGAAATGTTCATACTCTAGAGCAGGTATCGGGAAGAAGGGTCAAAAGTGTTGATGTTCTGTTGAAGTTCACAGAAAAAAGACATCGATAGATGTACAGGTACATAGGTACCTCAGTGCGTAAAGAATCGATAAGGAAGGGGGAGGGGTGACAAGCCTTGTAGCTGGCAGCCACATTCCAGCAGCTGACTTCTCTGGTCCGACAGCTGACAGAGCGCTTGCCTTAGAGCATGTACCTAAAGAAAGCTACGGATTGTATACTGTAGATACCGATAAGATAAAAAAGTTGAATCTTTTGCGATTTCTTCACATTCAGTCATCGGGCGACCAGCTGCCGGGCTCTTTCAATGGAACGCTCATGAAAAGCCATAATGCGTCTCGAAGAATTCTGGGCCGGCAATCCGTAGGGTCCAAAGCGAACAGCCGCCTCCCACACAAGCCTAAGCGTACAGGACCACAACCTCCGCAACCTAGCCCGCCCCCTCGCAAGACCTTCTTTGACGGTACGCGACTCCCGACTCGTCTTTTCAGAGACAGCCCTGTCACGGCAGTACTAGGGAGATCTACTTTCGAGCAATTCCTCAATCCGAAAGTCAAATTTCTGCTGTTCAAGGCCAACCTGCCCCAGCCCGCCAAATTGAGCACTCCATTCTCCCTCAAGATGTTGAGCTATGTCCAGCTCATCACGACGCCGACTGCCGACACCTCGGGCACCTGCTTGTTCCTCCATTTCGACAACAAGCGATATATTTTCGGGAATATCAGCGAAGGTACTCAGCGCGCCATTGTCCAGCGGAGTATCGCCATACAGAAAGTAGAAGATGTCTTCGTGTCCGGGTTGGTCAACTGGCATAACGCTGGCGGCCTCCCTGGCCTTATCATCACTCTTGCCGATACTATGGCCACCAAGATAGCATCTTTGAAGGCCAAAAATGAGGAGCGAGCACAGAACGGAAAGGGGAAGCGCCCGGCTGAGATTGCAACGCCGAAACTTGGGCTCCATGGAGGGAAGAACATCTCCTATCTCCTAGCCACCGCCCGTCGCTTCATTTTCCGCAAAGGCCTTCCTTTGGTACCCCACGAGATCTGCGACGACCCTCGCTCGACCGAGAAGGGGGGCTCTGGGCCGGATTGGCAAGATTCCAACATCAACGTATGGTATATGCCCATCCAATCAGACGCCCGCTCTCCAGTGAGTCCCAGGAAGCGAACACACGAAGAATTCACCCAAGGATCCGACGTGGAAGCACAATCTACGTCTTCGAATGAATACTCGCCGGAAGACGCCAGGAGAACATTGATCGACACGGTAATTACTTCCATGTTCTCCTCGGACTGGAAAATGGACGCACTTGTCGAGACAAAGCTACATGATGTGAAAATGCCTGCGAAAATATTCGTTCGAGAAAAAGGGAGCCAACTTGAGCCTTATACAGGCCCCTTGCCAGGTAGCGGAGAATCTGTACCTAACATACCCGTATTGGTACGCAAACCGTGGCCCGGGGCTTTGGTACCAACACTACCGAAGACCGAACCCTCGAGCCAGTCCATGTGCTACATGGTAAAGAGCTATGAAAGGAGAGGAAAATTCAACCCCAAAGTGGCTCAGGAACTTGGCGTTGATCGCCGTGACTACAAGCTTCTCACGGATGGGAAGAACGCCGTCGGAAAGGATGGCATGGTTGTCACTCCAGCGATGGTTTTGGGAGAATCTGTTCCGGGAACTGGATTTGCCCTTCTCGACCTGCCCGACGTCTCGTACATTGATAGCCTCGTGAGCCGTAAGGAGTGGTCGGACGATAGGTTGATGGAAGGCATCCATGTCATATTTTGGAACTTGGGCAACGGAGTCAAGGACGACTCCCGGCTACAAGGCTTCATGCAGAGGCTTTCTTCGGTTAAGCACATTGTCTCCTCGCCAGATAGCTGCCCAAACATGATCTCGCTGGAATCGGTAGCTACTCAAGCCTTCAAGCTCCATTGCATCGACCCTGACCGGTTCCCCTTGCCGGCCTACGATAACGAAGTTTCGCTCTCCAATACGCCAGTAACAAACACCTCGTCTATTTGCGAGCTTGCTCGCACTGGTAAAATAGTCCAGCTGGCACCTACTATTTTACACCAAGATAACAAGATCGTACCGTTCCCGAACCTCGAAAAGTTGGCGCGTAAAAACCTAAGCGAGGAAGTGTTAGAGATGGCCAGCCAGGCACGAGCAAAAATATCAGATCCCGAATTTCTTGCCGAGGTCAAAAAGGCAGAATCGGATATCCCACACCCAGACGCAGAGGTAATCGCCCTAGGAACTGGCTCTGCCATACCGTCCAAGTATCGCAACGTCGCAGGCACGCTCATCCGTGTCCCGGGCATCGGAAACTATCTGCTAGACTGTGGCGAAAATACGCTTGGACAGCTGCGTAGAGTATTCGGTAACGAGTTGCCGGAAGTCCTGAGGGACCTCAAATGCGTCTGGATCAGCCACCTACACGCAGATCATCACCTAGGCATGGCTTCCGTCATCAAAGCCTGGCACGAAGAGACGAGAAGCTCGCGACCGTCGGCCAAGCTTCTCGTCGCGTCCCACCGTCACATGATATACTGGCTGGAGGAATACGCGAACGTCGAGGACTTCGGCATCGACCGACTCGAGATGGTGTCGTTCAAGGAGATGGATCCGTCAAGGCCCAGCGCGCGGATCTTCAAGCCGCGCATCTTCGACCGGAGGGAGAGGGCGGAGTTCGGGCTGGCGCGGATCGACGCTTGTTTCGTGACCCACTGTTACGGCGCGCTCGCGACGTCGCTCACGTTCCCGACGGGCCTCAAGGTGGCGTACTCGGGCGACTGCCGGCCGTCGTACAAGGACTTCACGGTCATCGGGCAGGGCGCCACGCTGCTGGTGCACGAGAGCACGTTCGACGACGAGCGGCGGCTCGACGCCATCGCCAAGAAGCACTCGACGACGTCCGAGGCCGTCGTCGTCGGCCGCCTCATGCGCGCGCGCCGCATCTTCCTCACGCACTTCTCCCAGCGCTACCAGAACATCCCGCTCGTCGGGGACAGCCTCGTGGTGCGGACCGACGACGACATCGCCGCCAACGCCAGCGACAAGGTGCTCGCCGACGAGGTCGTCCTCGTCGCCTTCGACTACATGCGCGTCCGCCTCGGCGACTTCAGGAAGGCCCAGGCCTTCCTGCCCGCCCTGCAGAAGCTGTTCCAGGAGGATGACGTGGTCGACGACGGCGACGTGGTGGCGATCAACAATGATGTGGTCGATGGCGGTGACGTGGTGGCGATCAATGATGAATAGGTTTGCCTACCTAGGTAAGGGAAGGTATAAAAGGGAAGATACCACAGGCATTGAGATGGTAGATAGGTCCTATGAGGAAATGCATCATCGATGTCATGTCTGGCATTCGCCTCTCCATCCAAGAAATAGTCACTGCAAGCCTTTTCATCGTGTTGCCCGTCAGAGTGAAGTGATACCCTGATATTTCCAAGTGCTATGCTACTGCATTCATGTTTCTCTTGGATACTAGGCATGGAGTCGAGATTCTTGTGCTATATCGGAATTCCGTCACAGGCAATACTGCTCAACATGTCCACTCTAGGCTTGACACCTCTATACTGTGAGATGCGTAGCGAGGCAAAAAGACGTTTAATTCAGTTGTCATTGACATACATCGCACAGCACAATAGTAAAAGGAGAGAGATATATAAGTTCTCATCCTATGATAGTTGTCTAGAACAGCGAAGATCCGTGCTTCCTGTGATTAGTGCAGCTTCCAGAGACCGCGTGTTCCCGAATGTTTGGATAGACAAAGACAACATTCCCAGAAACAGCACACACAGCATGCTGATCCTACACAGGTAAAACCTAGCACATCTGCTATTCATGCAGAACGGCCTCTGTTGCGATCTCTGGCACGCCCTGGAAAACAGCAACGTCCAAAAGGGCCATAACAGTTGTTTTGTCTCCATGCCAAAGGCAAAGCGGGAAGCCGAAACAGAAGCGCGTCGATGGAAGGGAGACAAAGAAGGCAGAGAAAACATTGGCAGCGGGGCGGGTAGGAGCGGTATTCTTATAGCTCCTGATCGTCGTCTGACGACGCGGATCACGACGTGAGCTGGGATGCTGCTATCTGTGCGACATGTCCTCTGTGCTCTTCTTTCAGATCTTCAAAGGACCAGGAACAAGTCCATCGAAACCGCACAGCCCTGACAGCTTGAGTAGCAAACCAACGGAAGAGCACACAGCCGACGCAACGAACATACAAACGAGCATACACGTCAGAAATCATCAGTACACGAGCTTTTCAGCTACTTCATGTTCAAGTATTAAGTGTATATGTACAATATGTTAACCCGGCAGATATCTACCTAGTCATACACCACGCCAACCTCATCTCACCTCGCCTCACTTCTCCTCTTCCTCACATCCCGTCCTACTTCTCCGGCGGTCTATAAAAGCTGACCCAAGGCGTAATATCGCCAACCTCCTCATCCTCATCCTCATCCCCACGATCGAACCGCCGCCACGCCCCATCCGCGCCCGACATCCTGGGCGTCGGGGGATCGTCCCCGACGCTCCTGCCGACGGACCTTGACAGCGAAGGCGGGCCCGCGGCGCTTCTGCGGCTGCTGCTGCCGGCGGCGTACGGGTTGTGGCCCTCGGCCGCGTACATGCGCATCCACTCGGCCGGCGACTGGTAGCTCGGGGAGCGCTGCTGGTAGGGGCTGCTGCCGCCGCCGAAGCCCGGCGTCGAGGGCAGCGACGAGGCGCGTGAGCGCGAGCGCGATTGGGACTGGGACATGTGTCTCCTGATGTGGCGGTTCAGCATCGACGGCGGCGGGCCGTGCGGCGACCTTTGGCCGACGGACCGCGGCGACGTCAGCTGGTCCGACGAGTAGACCGACGAGACGGGGCGCACGTGGTGGGACCTGCGCGTGGACGAGCGCGATGCCGTCCCCTGGCCACCGCCGCTGCTGCTCTCGTGTCGACGGTACACCGAAGAGATCCTCGGCACCGGAGGCGCGTCCCTCGCGGTCGGGCTCGCCACGCTGCCGGCTTCGGTCTCGGTGTGCACCGTGACGTCGGTCCACGCCGAGGCCCGGCTGAGGCTGGGGCCGCGGTCGTCGGCTGTGGGTAGGTGTTCCCGATTGAGCCCCAGCGGCGCGGGCACGGCCGATGCGCGGGTGAATCGCCGGCCGTCGTCTCCTGTCTGGAAGGCCGGGTGGACCATGGACAAGACCGACTGCGCGTCGTCCGGCGTCAGGTCCGCCCGAGATGCTGCTAGGCGCTCGGCGTACCAGCCTCCCACTTGGCTGCGAGCTTCTTCGTCCTCCCTGAAACCGTGGTCATCCGGCTCCTCACCGACTTGCGTTTCGTCATAGTCGAAGTATGAATCGATACTGCCAGGAGTCTGGGGATGTCGGGCCCGTTCGGCTGTCGAGAGACGACCAAATCCCGGGAAGGCAGCCTCCCCGAAGGGATTTATGCTGTCCGGCCGATAGATGCTCTCGCCGTCTACGAACTCATTCGTCGCCGCCCTCTGTTCTTCGACATCCTCGTGGCTGACCATGGCTACCGGGATCCCGTCCCTCGTCCGCCTCTTGCGATACACGTCGGCGGGAACGGTGCTTAGTCGATGCCCGGAGCTGGTTCGCCTGAGCTCCGTGTACATTGGTAGGCCGGAGGCTCTGAAGTCCTTATGTTCCGCTCTGCGCTGATTCCGCCACTCCGTAAGTTGAGGCCGAACGGCCCTAAGCTCTGCGAGCGCGGTTTCGCTTTTCTCAATACACTTGGCCGCACTCTCCTCCTTGAAATGTTTGATCCAGCTCTCGAGATATCGTAAAAACCTGGGCCGCCTAGGCCGGCGTCCATCTGGGCGAGGCTTGCGTCTCTCGACGCGGTCGGTCATGACGGTCCTTAGATCCGCAAGCGCACGGGCATTGGCGCCTAGCGCACCCAGAATACAAGCCTCGCAGCCCGACTTGACAAACACCATGTGACTTTGAAAAGGTGGTGCTCCGTAACATTGTCGGTATAACTCGGGCTCTGTCCAGAGGGCGGCGATGGCATCTATTCGTCCAACGAGGGCAGAGAGCGCTGGGACATCTTTCCTTCCCTTCCATGAGCGTAGTGTATCACTGTAGACCGTGACTTCGTACGCCACAGCTAAGAATAGACGGCGAATGAGCCAAGGGTTAAGGGCCGAATGCACTTTGCACAGAACGGCTCTCGGGTCTATTGCACTCGGGTTGATGTGGTCTGCGAGTTTGACAACAAGACGCTTCAGCAGGCTAGCTGGACGGAGCAACTCGTTCGGGAAAGACTTGATTCGGAGATCCTGCCTTTGTAACCATCTTCTCGACGGTCTCGCAATTCCGTACTCGGGTCGTCGGGAAAGAAGCTTCGTGACAAGGTCGACGTTGGCATCCGACAAGTCTCGGATGTCGATACTCATGGTCCTTTCTTTGTGATCAGATGGGTAATCTTCCTATTAGTAAAAACCGTAATTTTGAAATAACTTGAGAATATGGTAGAACTGATGGCTGCTGGCGAGCGCCGTCCTATGTATGTCTCCGCGTCATCAGCCATTGTTCCGTAATCTAGCAAAACAAGGACCTGGAACCGGAAAGCTCAGTTGATTCGTGCAGTACTGTCTTGCAGTCAGGGACAGCTTAAGATCGGCAACTTTCTTTGTTGTTTTGCTCTTAGAGTTGACGACGGGGCTTCCACGCAATGAAGACATTGTTCTCGAAGCTGCTCGGCCTTGGACGAACCTAAAACGGAAAGACATAGATGATGTTGCCCTTGGTTAGACCTAGCAGAATTAATAGTAGAATATCGAAAGCTTTTTGAGTGCGAAGACCAGGAGACATAAGTACCAGTTCGCTGCTTGTTGCACATTAGGTTGACAGTCGTGTTCCTTCAAGTATCCCAAACATCACCTCACGTCATTCAGGGGCGGTCAGGGCGCAACCGATTCAATAGTCATAACGTCCTCCGGCATGGGATGCTCCCCAAGACGGCGGGTTCTATATTGAGAAAGCGTCGCAAGTCGTCCCGTCTACGTCGGAGTAGGGGCTGTGGACATTTTTATGTAACGTATGCTCAATGCCATGAAACTAATCGCACAATGCTGCCCAAACGCCGGGTACCCCTTATCCTTCGCTTGAGCAGCAGACATAACAAAGCCGAAGCCATAACGTCTGCGCGCTCGGCACGGCCCATATCCATTTCAAATATACAGAGTACTTGGGGTTAACGCTTAGGCTTTCGAATCAGCCAGCTATAGAGCCGCGAGCGGAGTGATAGTCGTGTTCCCTCATACGTTCCACTCGGATCTTGGCAGCCTCGGTGCCGTCGTCGGGGATGGCGGGCTCTCGAAACCACTGGTGATCGAGGGCTTGCCGAGCAGTAATTCGTTTCGCGGGGTCGTAGACAAATATCTTCTGCAGAAGATCCAGGAACGATCTCAAGAATGGGCTCGAGGATGGAATGATATCCTGTTTGCTTTCGTTAAGCCTTGGAAACCGGTTAAGTAGGGGGTCAGAGATAAATACACTTAGCCGCTTCATGTTCTTGACGAAGCGCTTCGAAGCGCGGGTCGTATCGGTGCCGGGATAATCCAATCTCAAGCGCTTGAAGTACCTGTAAACTTAGCGTCAGTAAAGGAAAGAGTATACAGATAGAGCAAGGACGGCGTACTTAGAGGCGGCGTTGCCAGAACTCCGTTGAGCCATCTTGTTGACAGTTTGCACGAGATAGGTGTCTATCCGGCCGTCGCAAACATTCTCCATCATAGCCAGGTGCTCGAGATTGTCGTGAGTCTGGAAGAGGGCATCGCCAGTGAAAAATTCAACTAGGATGCATCCAATACTCCAGATATCGCAGGGAAAAGACCATCCGAGGCCAAGTATGATTTCAGGGGCGCGGTAATGCCGCGTAGACACTACGGAAGAATGATATTCGTCCTGAAAGGTCGCGGAACCGAAATCGATCAGTCGGATCTCGGTGTCGAGGAGAACCTTGCGCTGCGTGGCCTGTCTATTAACACCGGCTGACGAGGAGGGGATTCGGCGGTTATATGTAAATGTCTGGTAAGCACTGTCACACAGGAGAATGTTCTCCGGCTTGAGATCAGTGTGGATGAGGTTGAGATCGTGGAGGACTGTTAAGAAAAAGTTAGAAGTATCCAAACGTATGTCATGGACATTGTTACTCACAGGCTACGCTTGTGAAGAGCTGGCGAGCAAAGCTCTGAATCTGGCTGTTGGGGAAGGGCACGAAGTTGTTATTTTTCAAAAAGTCGAACACGCTCGATCCCAAGAGGTCCATGACGATACATATGTGACCACGGAAATCGAAACAGTCTCGGAGGTGGATGCACCTATTTCGGTTCTTTTCGTCGTTGAGTTTCAGTGTCTGCAGCACGCGTAATTCGATCCTGGAGGCATCGCGATATTTCTGTACGGCTCGAATGATCTTGATGGCAACAAGTTTGTTATGTCTGCGATCGCGGGCTTGAACAACCTTGCCAAACGTGCCTTGCCCGAGAAGCTTGATCATTTGATCTAATGAAGTGTCAGTAGCGAAGACAAAAAACAGTGTAGTCATTACAGGCGGCGTGGGTTGCAACATACATTGGGGAGTTAGTTCCGCGTCGGGAACGACGATGTAATGGCCGTCGTCATCGTCGACTCTTACACCACTTTGATGGGATCGCTGCAGTATACTCGTTAATAACGGCTTCGCCACAACTTGATAGGATCCACTCACGTCGCTAACGACCCGAACGGAAACATCACTGGCCTTCTTCACGGGTTTCTGTGGCGGTTGGTAACTTGCGAGAGCGTCGCTAAGGACCTCGACTTCCCGTCTCTTTGCTTCTTGGGCTACCTGATTTCTCGTCCTCTTCCTCTTCTGGCCGACGTTCTGGGCCTCGTACTCGTACTGACCGTTTGACGAGAGAGATCCCAACGACGTGGCGGCAGTGGTGTTGTGAGCCGAGGTAGTGCGGTCCGTAGATATCGAGCCGCTGTGTGAAGTTTGCTGGTATGAACCATTCACACTGGCTTCGTATACGTCTTCTTCTTTTCTTCGCCTCTTTGCGGGAGGACGAGCGGCAGAGGTTTTGGTGGTGGTGGTGCTTGCGTATGTTCTCGCGGGCGAAGCGACGGAATAACTCGGCTGGTCAGGTTCAGGATCGGGCGTGTCGTGTATAACAATGACCTCTTTGGGCAGGCCGTTCTTGTAGAAGGTACTCCAGTCGGGTTCTTTGGACCTTCGACGCTTTCTCGGCAGGCTGTCGCTCTGGCTGACGGAGGCGGTAGACGGAGGCATCTTGGCTTGGTGTGAATCTACTCTCGGTGTAGAATTGGCGTGTGAGGAATTTCGATGGGGTCTCGCAGATGCTACGGACGCGGCTACTCCATTTGGAGAATGTTGCGGTGGCTGGTTCGAGAGGTAGTTTGGATTGAGGGCATATGACGACGACGACGACGACGACGAGGCAGCGTGTCGATTGGAGCCGGTGGCTGTAGAGGCAGTCGTCGAAGTGGGGAGGATAGGGTTGGGACCGACACCAGCGACGGCCCGGTAAGACGAGCTGCCGGTCGAGTAAGGCGGGAAATGCGAAGCGGGATGATGATGATGATGGCGATATTGGGGAGGAAGTGTTGCAGTGGCAGTAGTCGGAGTTGACATTTTACTGCAGTGCAATGTTGACGAGACTTGGAGAGAAGAGAGACGGGAGAGGTGAGCAAATCGTGTAGGTTAGCAGCGAGTGAGAAATGGCCCTGATAGGGATGGATATATGGACACGGGCACTTTTTGCTCTTGGGATTTGTTTCTTTCTGCCCAGGCCAGTGCGCTCAACAGCTGGGCGACCGCTAATCTCGGCAGCTTTAGGTGCTTATCCCCCTCCCAAACTAATCCGTTAGGTACCTAGGAGGTAGGTAAGGTTGACGGGCCGTTGTCAGATCTAGGTCGTTGTGCAGGCGACCGGACGCAGCAGTGGTAAAGTAAAAGCGCCAATTGCCCTGCGCTTTGCCTTAAAACAGGGCCTGCAGCCGAGTAAAATCCGCCCAATATTAAGGGATTAATTAAGCCTTTGGAATTAGGACGAAAGCCCTGACGGGACGGCGGAGGGAGCAGTCCTTAGCCGGCAGCCTAGCGCTCAAGCTGCAGCGCTATGACAGTAGCAGGTGACGAGGTTAGGGGGGGTGTTCGGCAGAGCGGTAGCGGGCAGATTAGCAGTGGCAGCGCCTAATCAGCACAGCAATAGCGTACGTACTCCGCAGCAAAGCTGCTTCAGAGACGTTGAATAATAAAGCGTCGACTTCGGTAAATCAGATTGAGAGTTGTCGAAGTGGTCGAAGAGATTCCGAGGGTCTTCTTTACTATTTCCATATGCAGTTTTCTTCTTCTTTTTTTCTAACTCGGTGGCTGTTCAGCTGGAGAGAGAACAATCGCCGTGTTGTGATGTGTCTTGTGCTTGAGGACCGTTCGAAAAGGCAGGAGGGATGATGTATGTGGTTGGTAAGACACTGGTATTTTGGATATCGGCCGCTCTCGAGTTGGGAGTTGGCAAACAAAAGGACGTGTGGGTGGGTAATTTCGGCGATGATATATAATGGACGCAATTGTATGAGATCGTCTTCGTCTCGTAGAAAGGTAGACGTTGCTCGATCGAAGGTCTGGCAATTTCGTGACAAAACGTGCCTGGCCTGTAACGAAAGCGCCACGGGCCGTTCTAGCAGGACAAGAACTGGGTATCCGACCGCGGCAATGTAGGTACGCTTGCAGTGTTTCCCGAGGGAGAAGAAGAACTGCAGAGTCGAGGCCAGAACCAAAGAAGGAGGACAAGATTCTATTCAGCTTCTGCGCGCAACAGACGCTCGTCGGTTCTCACAATGCACAGAAGGCAACACACAATACACAGCACACTGTGACTCTGAGGTGGTGGGCCGTGGGCTGTGTCATGACAGCTGTGAACAGGCAGGGCAGGCAATAACTCGACGGATTCATGGTTCTACTGCTTCGTTTCGGACTTTGTACGTTACGCTACCAAGCCAGCTAGGGCGACCTCCTAGGTTAGGTAGGTCCCTAGGTGGGCTGTAGGCTGTAGGCTGTAGGCTGTAGGCTGTAGGCTGAGAATGAAGTAATCGGTGGGCCGTCTTCTTGTCCTGTGCCTGGTCACCCAGTCCAGTCTGCCAGTCTCCCAGCTCGCCCAGTCTCCCCCAGTCTTACCTATTCCTACTAGTAATCCAGGCAAATAAAAATATCGACTCTCTACCTTAGGTACCTACCTAGGTAACCAATGACTCCTCGCACGGTCGGTATCCTGAGGGCCAAGGGAATATGAGGTCTGAGCTTGTGCCGAGTCTGTCAGTTGTATATAAGCAGTGCTACAGTGCCAGATCCAAGTCTCAACCCCAGACCGCACCGTGTCCTTGTCCGGTTCCGAGTTGGAACTTTGGAACTTCCCTAAGAAGGCACTAAAAACAAATCTCACGTATCATGGCAACCGATATTATCCCCAGCATCTGCTATCGCCATTATCGCTAGCTTAACATGCCGACCTTGTCGATATGGCAACACTCTTCTCTTGTCTTTTTTTTTTTTCCCTTCTTACACACGTAACGTATCCAACAAGCCCACCCGCCGTCGTATCTTCAGCCGAGCGAGAGTGACATGATCTGGAGCCCACTTGGCCTGGCACAATGAAGATACGTTTGTTTATATCCTTGAGCTTGGTCTCTTGGTCAGTCCCATAAAGACTAGGCTGCTAGAGAAATAACTAAATAAAATGCGGCTTGTGTTGACACCGTTCGATACCAAGCAAGCGTTTTCCCCCTCGAACCTCATCTCGTCTGCCTTTTACATCAACAAATACATACACACATACCATGTAATCAAGACCCCTCTCGCATACAGGCGGGTGATGCTAAATAGACGGTTGGCTGGTCAAGGGGGGCTTACAGAAAAATACGACATGGCACCCGTAAGAATTCGAAAAGAAAGAAAATTAAGTTTAAAAAAAAAAAAGGGAACCCCTAAACTTTCCGCCAGCAACTAGGTAACGCTGTCGTCGAACGAAATACTTCCGGGGGCGCAGACGGCAAATATTGCCACTTACTGCCATTGGCACAGTACTAAAACAGACTCGGCTTTCTCCCCCCCAAATCTGCCTCACCTCGAGTCTTTTCCTCTTATTGCTATCTGCCGCCTTATGCATCTCTTGCAGCACTAGCTTTCCCCTCACCTCAGTACGACCCGGCCGCCAGCCTAGCATCTGCATTGCTATCACAAAATTTCTTGCTTGCAGCCTCATCAGTCTTCGACCTGTTGAACTAGTCGACGACCGAGTCTCTAACCTTTTGGTCGGCTGCTGGTAGCCGTTGGTCCCTCTGCTAGGAGGTTAGGAGGAAGAGATAGAATTCTCCCTATAACCCTTTTTTTTAACCCAATAACAGCCTACCACTTTGAAGAGATGTGCCTCTTTCAATTTCAGTCAAAGCCCCCCCAGGAATTTTCGGCTCCTCCTTGTTGGAGCAAGCCGAAGATCCAACCGTCAGCAAGTTAAAACCCGTTCAGTCCCGGTACGATCCCGTAGAAGCAACGTCCTCGCCGCTCTCGTTGGCCGTGGCTATTCGTATAGTTACATGATCGCAGTAAAGACATGACATGGGTACATGCGAGGTAAGCCCAGAGACGGCTACATATGTAAGAATTCACACATATCATATTCTGCATACGTTCGGCTGTAAATTCGAGTAGGTATATGTAACACCTAACCCATCTCGTATACGTACACGGCGGCATACAAGTTTTAAATTGGCATACCTTAGGCATATAAGAAGTTGGGCTACTCGACGACATTTATCGGCGGCCCTTTTCCGGCCTTGCCGCAAGGGAGCCCGGGACAGCGGGCCAGTATTTTCAGTATTATACCTGCCCTTCTAGCCTAACATACGTGGACAATGAACAACAAACACATTGGGCCTCGTCGCTGCTGACATTCTCTCGCAGCTCTCGGGTCTATCAGGTATGAGGTATGTACAAGAATTTAATCTGACCTTGCCCCTTTGCTTCAGTCTTGAAAGCAGTCCTCATGTCTCTCCTATATATACCTTGAGTAGGCATGTATGTTTCTCCTGAAGCTGCTGAGACATCCAAGACACTGAAAACATATAAAGAATGCAACCAGGACGGTGGGCAAAAATCACGTCCAGATGACGAGGTCATTGGGGTGGCGAAAAGCACCCAGAAACGGTCATGTAGCGCTGTGGCATGGCTCCGCGCCCTCAGGATCGGGTCCGTATTTGAACTGTATTCGGTATGTCGAGGCATAATTACGTCGCCCCCCCCCCCCCCCCCCCCCTTTTCGAACGCTCTCATGTTTCCCTTCTTCCCCTCCTGCCCTCCAGAACATGCGCGCAGCTTAAGTAACGCCCACGTTGGTATGAAATCATACCCTGCCAGATACTACACAGATCGAGGGGTTCTTGACACCAAGTCCTCGCTACCAAATCTGCGACTTGTAGATATCAGTCAGCCAACATCTGGGTCACCCACGGTTCACTTCTCTTCCGTGCGCTTTCGCCTGGGTAAATTCGCTTATAACCCTCAGGTTCCCGGCCGCGGATATATCGCACATAACTGCCCGAGCTGCCCCAGGTAAGCCAAGGTAGAGATAGGTAACAATGGATAGGAGTGACGGTGTAGAATCCTGTCAAGCGTCGAGATTACCGGCTCCCATGCACCCAGGCAGCCAGGGCACCTCTGTATGCAGATAGGCCTTATCTTACCGACGGACACAGGCATAAGCAGCGCCTCTACCAGCCCTTTGCTGATCAACACATCCTTCACGATACCCTAGACCCCTTGGCTCCAGCAAAGGCTTCTTCACCTCTTTTTTTTTTTTTCCTTCTCGGATCCCGTCTGGCGATCCCATGTAGATCTGACGTACGCACGCTTACACATGTCAAGCTTGCCAAAAATTGATTTCACGGACCGTAGGAGGATCATACGTGCCTGGTAGAAACTGCATGTCGGTGTAACAGTGTTCGTCTTACGGGGTTATTTTGTACCTGGCACAGAAAAAAAGGGAAGGGAAAAATGACTTTTTTTTTTACCCCTCCAAAACTTTTATTTCTTAACCCGACCCCGGACCAAATCTAGCCGGATAGATACCCGTCACGGCTTCGACCGAATGTATCTCAGACACGAGTGAGGCAGAGTGAAGATGTAATTTAGCGCCGGCAAAGCTGAGACTGCTCTCTTGCAATTGATGAAAGGAGGACGGAGCAGCCAGGGGCCGTAATAGATCTTACTTGTTCATCTTTCATCCTAATCCTGTAGTGCTCCTTGTTTCCTGGAATTCATGAAACCGTCATGGCTCGACTCTTCCCCTGTCCGATACGCGATACGCAGTACCCATGACCCAGATAAGATGGGTACAACGGGCATCCTAAGATGTTCTATATCTTGTCTTTATAAAATACATCGCTCCCGGAACTGGTCTAACAAAGACCAACCAATGATGGCATCGTCATTATCACCACGGTTCATCTCATAATATCTACCCCTGGAAACGCCGAGCGTCAAGTCGATCTATCCATCTATATCCCGCGGTTGAACACGACCAAGCCGCCGTCGCCGCCGCCGCCGTGGAACTCGTCCTCGAGGCTGTCGGCGCTGATCTTCTGGCGCTGGGGGAAGGCGGCGAGGGCGAGGGGGAGGGCGAGGTAGCTCATGCCGAGGATGAGTGCGAGGTTGACGGGGGTGGTGTAGCGGGGGTTGCGGCGGAGCCAGTCGGTGCGCTGGAGGCGGACGAGCAGCAGCGGCGGCACCACCATGATGGGGCTGCTGTTGAAGACGCGGCTGGCGGCCGTCTCGCTGACGGCCAGCGTCGCCGCCTTGCGGCTCTTGCCGAGGCTCTGCGCCTCGTCCTCGGGCCGCCCCTCCTTGGCCCGCTGCGCCCGGTCCGCCGCCGACAGCACCGGGAACACGTCGATGCCCGTCCGCATCTCCTCGCCCCGCATCAGGAACACGTTGAGCGCTCCCGCCGACGCCACCGCCGCGAACGGTACCAGCCGCCCCAGCACCAGCCGCGTCGACGGCGAGAACCGCTTCAGGTGCGACACCGCCGCGTTGAGCCCCACCGCCACCGAGCACGACGCGCCCACGGCCAGGACGTACGACTGCGCGATCTTGGAGTACGAGAGCGGCTGCGACTTGTTCGCGTTCGAGTAGTTGATGGCGACGTTGAGGGACTGGTTCGTGATCTGCCAGAGGACGGTGCCCGTCGTCTGTTGTTTGCCAGCGAGGTCAGTAAGCCGTCCATGAGATGCTCTATGAATGGAGCTATAAGGCGAGAGGTGATACCTTTAGACCTGGTGTGAGCATGCCCGCCGTAACGACCAGGTTCGACAGCACGAAGCAGGACATGCGGAAGGGCAAGAGAACGGGCTCTCCGGTATCTAGCGGGCCAAGTTAGCTTGGCCGGCCAGATCAAGAGCCATAGGTCAAGTTTCTCATGCCACCATACCGGGATGTAATGTCGAGTCGACAACCTTCTTGGCCTGCCATAGCTGCGGAGTCATGTCCTTGATTTCGCCTTGCTTGTACCGCACCAACAGCTTCTTAGCTTCCTCGAGGCCATGCTTTCCTACGAAGAGGGTCCTATCATTTGGTTGTTCGCGTTAGAGAAGCTCGACAGTGACCGAAAGAGAATGCGATAGTAGCATAGCATCATTACCTTGGATCTGTGATCCCAGCCGTTTGCCTCACGCGGCCCCAGTACGTGCTGAGGTCGTACTGCGACTCGGGCAGCTGTCGATTTCCCGGCAAAGAGGCGGACATGGCGAACGACACAGTTTCTTATGGTATCTCGAGTCTTCGGGCTTTTCACTCGACTACGTCCACTGCCTGCAACAATGGTAAGGAATGGACGGCTGGTCCTACCAGCCTAAGTAGGAGACTGTCTAGCAGAAGCACGCCAACCACGCGGTTGCCCTAAGACCTGACTCAGAATGGACAGGAAATCTTTGTCTGCCGCGAGTGTAAATCAAAAGCAGTTGTAAGCAGATAGCTTGTCAGTGGGCCGATCTCGGTCATCCTCGATAACACAACAGGTGGGGGTTCTGACTTGGGAAGGGAAGAGAGAAAAAATTAGAAAAAGAAAATATTTAATAGGTCCAAATAATGGGATGACAACGGAAGTTGGAGCTCAGAGAAATAAAAAGGAAAGTAGAAAAAGGAAGTCAATCGAGCACAGCAGGGATCGAACCTGCAATCTTTAGAGATTGATGTAGAACCGAAATCTAACGCCTTACCATTAGGCCATGCGCCCTTAGCGCGGTGTCGGGCCGCTTTGATTAGAGGACTGCTATTATACACTATAGCCTACCTAGATGACCACCGCCCATCCAATTACGTGACCGATGACTTCCTACTGCACATTAGCACTGGCAAAGAATGTGCATATATCAAGTATTGAGCATGGTTATGTTTGGAATTGTCTAAAGGTCTTGCAGCTTGTGTGTTTTCGAGCCTCTCATATAGTACGATCTGACTCGACCTGCTAGAGAGCAATATGCTCACCACTCAAGCAACATGGCGTAGATTCAACAAGGAAAAAAAGAGACCAACAGTATCTCATATCGTTAATGGATTTTACGCAAGGTGTAAGACATACTGCCTTGCATGTAAGTTGAAGCACTACTAGAGTGCCGCAATGCCTAGACTCACATCAATTCACGGCACTTCGTGTCCCCCTATCCTAGTTCTAAGATGTGGAGGGTATGCCATATACCATGGTAGAGCATATAGCGTTAGGGCGGAA
This sequence comes from Hypoxylon sp. FL1284, assembly GCA_022432365.1. Classification (NCBI taxonomy): domain Eukaryota; kingdom Fungi; phylum Ascomycota; class Sordariomycetes; order Xylariales; family Hypoxylaceae; genus Hypoxylon; species Hypoxylon sp. FL1284. Next base: position 2,140,694 of record JAJJXE010000002.1, read on the forward strand.
GTTGGCGGTATTCACATGGCTGAAATATGGAAAACTTGCCGGCAGGAAATGCCGCATTACGGGATCTTGCTAAGCTGGACTTGTTGAGAAGCATGGCAAAGCGCAAGCGTAAGTCTCTACCCAAGGCAAGCAGGTAATCATAATAGTAAAAGACCGTCGTCATTATCCAACTATGCTTGCTTCTAGACCTGACATCTATATACCTTGCCAGCGGTCAGGTGGCGTCTATCAATCGTGACGTCGGACCTCCCAGGTCACAAGCCGTCTACGGCGTCTTCGACTTCTTCCAGTCGTCGAAGCCCCTCAGCCACTTCTGGACGGTCCGGATCTGCCACAGGTGGGCCTCGCGGATGAACTGGGGCTCGGCCTCGACGTCGAGGATGCCGTACGAGTCCCAGTGGTGGCCCGAGCCGGTGATGAGGTACTGCGGGTGCAGGTCCGTCGACTCGGTCCGCGGCGGCGCGAAGTTTGAGTGGTAGCACAGGTCGTTCCACACGTCCTGGTCCCCGTCGATGAACGCCAGCCGGTCGGCGCTGAAGTTGAACCCGCCGAAGCTGTTGTACGCCGTCGGGTCCGGGCTCGGCGGGATCGAGTTGGTCTGACCGGCCGGGAACGCCCAGGTACACCACTGCTGCTCGTAGCTCGTGTCTATCACGCGGGATAGCAGAGCTGGGCCTTCCTTTGGCGAGTCGATATACGCCCCCTGCGGAGTTTATAGGTGAGTTCATGTCCAAGTACAGTAGCATTCTCAGGGGAACCTTACCTGCTCTATGCAGCTTGTGTAGATGTATGAGCGCCTGAGGCTGTTTGTTGTATCAGCCCAGGCTGATGCGTTCTGAGTTCCCTAGTGAACGGGTCAGTTGATAGTTGGCTTAAAGGAACTCAATAGCTAAATCGGAATTCAACCATATACGTCAAACGACGTGAAATGTCACTCACCCAACAATCAAGACTGTTATAGTCCCCCGAAGCACAGTTTGGAAGAGTATAAGTCTTGACGTAATTAGCATAGCTACCGAGACCACTGTATACAAGGGCGTTAGCAAGTGGCTCGAGCTCAAAGATAGAGGAGAATGAAAGTTTAGGTCAGAAGTCGTTGGCTCTATCATTAGCCATAAGCCTGTAGACCTAAAGGCATAGAAAGCTTGAAAGGGGATCTGTAAACGTACACCCAAGGAACCCCATTGGTATAGTTCGCAAACATATAGTCAACCTCGGTTATCTCCTCCGGTGCGTTAATGTCGGTGACGTTTCCACAAAAGTAGAAGAAGTCCCTGGATCCGTAGGCAGGGTCCCAATTCAGCTCTTGCCAGGTAGAAGATAGGTAGAACCCTGGGTTTCCGATAGGATCCTGAGATCGGGATTAGTAAAGCAAGGAGAGAGCTTCAAGGTACAACTCACCGCCATGGCAGCAGCAAAGTCGCGGTCATCTGTTAGAACTTCAAGCCCGAAGAGAGCTTTGAACTCCTTGACTGCTGAGGTCAGGTTGCTGGCAAGGAGAAGATCGTAATTGTCGACGATGCCATTAATTTTTGTAACACAGTCCTGAGGGGCGTATTTCTGGATGGGATTGTACCACTCGGGATAGCCAACGGGCACATTGATCGGAGCCGATGCGGCGATGCCGGCATAGAGTACGTCTCCGTGGGCCTTGACGGAAAAGGCAGTCTGAGCTCCGGCTAGACTGCCCCCGTACAATATCCAAGGAGTGCCGGGAGCCGTAAGATCTCCATCGATCCCTGGAAACACGGCGTTCTGAGCGAAGTAGGCATTGTCAGCTATCGTCTGATTCGTGGTGAGAAACAGAAGCTCGTCCGTGGTGCTGGAGTTGAAAGGGTATGATTCCCCATAGTAACGGTTCTCGAGAATGACACCTTCAAAGTTCATCAGTTCGGGTTCCATCATTTTTCGGTTTCTCTATCCGCCTCTCCCTCCTCCTTCACTTTATTTGCCCATTCGTCACTGGTGTCATACCTAGCCCGTTGGTAGCTTCCATCAGGATCTGAATGTTGCCGGTCTGCAGATTAGAGAACCTGCTCGGGGCGCTGGTCTCTCCTCCAATATAGAGGTATACTGGCCCGCCTATGAGACATGTTAGTGTGGTCATGTATGACGCGCGGGGACTTGTGATGGTTGACCTGGCTTATAATACGTGTCGTCGAAGTAATACCGCTGGGTGAAAGTGCCATGGCTCAGGTTGGACTTGGCGTATATTTCCGAGTCGGGAAAATGGTTGATCTTCTGCTGGAAGTAGTTGGCATCGTACTGAAGCTGGTCTCGAGGCACGTCTTGTCTTGTTTGCAGTGCTTCGATGCCGCGGGAAAGGCCGGCTACGAGGCCAACCGACTGCCAACACAGCTTCATGGCTCGAGATGGGACAGCGCAGGGCTAGCTGAGGTGAGAGCAACGAGTCAAGGCTGCGAGCTGTCTACGTATTATAAGACGAGCGATGACTCTGAGAGTGCGGTGAGATCTGGGAATAAGCATCATGATGCTCGATCTAGTCGCAGAGCCCGCTGAATAGGGTAAAGGCCAGCGCAGGTACTGACCAAGTTAGGAAGGTAGCGATAGTAGAGAACCACTTTGCCGACGATGTCGACATGCTATCGGGAGATCAGATAGGCTCGATAGGGTATAAAAGACGCGATGTCGTACAAAATAGCCAATTATTCCCGCGGCGTACATAAATGTATGTCCTTTTCCTTCTTTTTTTTCCTTGCCTCACCGCAGTCCGTTCTTTTTTGTCCGCGAATCAGCGGGGTTATTGCGTAATATCAGCATTTGATTTCTTCACCAGTCTGGGATCCGGCTCGAGATAAATACCTCTGCCTCTCCGGCAGTTATTTCAGCAACTTCACGATGTATACTACTTGAAATTGACAATGTTATACGATGCTTACCTAGCCCCCTGGCCTGACTACCATATTGCCAAGAGACTCGAGTCCAAGTGCCTCATAGTCCTGGTGCAGTTGTCTCATCGTTCGTTCGAGTTACCGTGTCTACTACCGCCTTCCCATGTCGTCCAAGTCCAGGAGACGTACACTTCGCTTGCGGGAATCAGGATTGATATGCTTCATATTGGAATATGGAAGCCAAAGATAAGCTGCGGCCAGAAAGTGAACTCTTTACGACATGTCCTGCCCCGTCTAGAATCTACCTCTACACAGATACAGATAGTAAACTGGGCCGTGATGACGGAGTTTGCGGGGCCTTCATTTCGAATTACTCGAACGGGACTGGAATTGGGGTTTGGGGTTGGGGGCGGAAAGAGTCTAAACTGCATCCTGCAAGCCTAATAAGCGAGAAGTGAGCGAGAAGCGCGCGAGGGCAAGGCAGACCGGGTGGCCCTGCAAGTTACTGCTGCACGATACGTATAGGTAGGTAGTAGCTGCCGGTGGCTTACAAGTCACAGCCCACCATCCACCCCGTCTGCCCGTGATTTCGACATCTTGTTCTCTCTTCGCTTCTTCGCTTCTTCGCCCCGCAGGACGTTGGAGAATGCTACCCCGAGTCGTGACTCGTGTAACACGAACGCGACAGCGTCATCAAACCTTCCGACTTCACAGCTGATGCCCTATCACCGACAGAGTACACGCGGTCCTGTCGCCACATGCGTGGCCTTGCTCCCCGGCAGCCTCAAGATTGCGCGGCGGGCCCGACGGCAGCACGGACGCTCGGCGGTGTGCAGGGAAGCGTGCGATTTGGAATTCTGATGCTACCTCACAAGACGCTATGTGGCCCATGTGGCCTGTGCGTGTATAGCCCCATACCGCAGCAGCGGCGGCGCTAGAGCGCCGGAGAGTGGCATCGTCTGAGCTCGTGGCGGTTAGACAGCAAGGCTGGCGATAGTCAAGACGATGTTCACATCCTATGAGGCTCACTACGGTATGTTTATTCCTTCCAGCGTTCTTGGCACGGTAGGGTGGTGAGTAGTTAGATTGGTTGAGCAAAAGTTCCCCTCAGCTTTGTCGCGCACATTTAGTAAACCCGCGCTGTCAGCCTGCCCAATTCTGCGGCTACGAGCCCGTCCAGTAAAGCTCCGATCTGAGTCCTACCCGATCGACGGGATCTAAGAAAGGATCTCTGACGCACACTGCCGAGCTCGCAATCTTCTTCCTAGATAGGCAACCCACGCGGAATTATTTCCACCGGCGCGGTACCGAGCAAGACGCGGCCCTCCGAAGACACACAACCACGAGGGACCTCATGCCTTTAGGCCTTGATACGATTCTCTGGCCTATCTATCTACCTACGTAGGTTGGGTGCTTGTAGCCTTTTGAAACTGTCAGCACTTGAGCAGTCAAAGGATACTAAGAATGGTCTAGCAGCCAAGGGATAACAAGAACGGTATGCGCTTGAGCCGAGAATTGCATCCGCTATAACTTCAAGTACCTCGCTGCTCAAGCAGCATTCAAGCGCTCGGAAGGCTGAATCTAGGACGAAGGAATGGCCCATGGAAGAACGATAGCAAAGTTCTATGAGGAGTTGGCTGTGGAAGACTAACAGCAACAGTTCTATTACACCAAGCAGTTGACAAGTTCAACCTGAAACAAGCCAGACCAAAGGGTATGGCTATACTGCTCTTAACACATGGCGCTATACTGAGCCCACGAGGTTCAGCCCTACCAAGGAGGTCGAGCGATACTACACTATCCGTTGGGGGCGGCCCTCATCGAGCAGGGTGTCCACCGCAGCGGCGGCTCCTCATTGGCGACAGCCGTATTAACGCCTAGGTTATCTTCCTCCTACCCAGTTTCGAGCGAATAATCATCCCATGTCTCCATACCCATGGCCTACCCATGGTAAGCTTAGAGGATCCAAGCACGGCTTGCACGTGGCGCGGCACTTTGGATTGTAAATTCGAATCCACGTCATGTCAACTACTCCTAAGGGCATATTGGTCTATCAGGAGACGCGAATAGTACTATAATACGCACAGCACGCCCCCAACGTAACACACGGCCCTTGCTATAGTCGGATCATCGTCGCTGAATGCATTCGATACCTTACACAGCTCTTCTCATACTGATACTGAAACATGACGGCCCCGTCTGTGCCCCGCGTGCGAGCCCGTAGGCCCAAAGTTCGGACCGGTAAGTCTATATACTCGCCCCTTATCTCTGGCATGGTCTTCGCTCACACACGCTGCAGGCTGTTCGACATGCAAGTCGCGAAGAATCAAGTGCGACGAAGCTCGGCCTGTGTGTGGTCGTTGCCAGAGGAGTCGGCTGCCGTGCCAGTATCACGACTCTGAAGCGGCCCCAGACAGCCCCAAGGGTCGACACAACACTCTGCCGTCGTCTCAGCAGCTGCTCAGACAGAGAGAGTCGGTCGGCATGCGGATACCTCCGCGAGTGAAGATCGAAGACTTCAAAGACCCCGAGGTCTACTACTTCGATGTGTTCCGACATACCATCGTGGAAAACCTGTGCCAGAACGGCTACATCAGCCTCTGGTCTTGCATCATCCTCCGCGAGAGCTTCCGAGACGAATGCGTGCGCGACGCCGTCCTCGGCATCGGCGCTCTGTGTCGCGCCCTGATGGAAGATAACCAGCACGTCAACGTGAAGCTGACCAAGCCGCTCTGGGCCGTGCCGACGATCGCTGTCACCTGCCCGAGGACCAAGGTTCACCAAGACGCCATCAAGTACTACATCAAGTCGATCGGGCGGTTTAGCAACCGAATATCGCGCGAGGGGAGCTCGACCCCGCCGCGGATCATCGTCATCCTGAGCATCCTCTTCATCCTGTTCGAGACGATACAAGGCGACACCGACTCCATCGACCGCATCATGCTCTCCGCCATAGCGGCACTGAAGGGCCACCCGCGGCAGGGCGTAGAGCCCCGGCGGCGGCGTCGGGTGTCGCCCACGCTAGACGACGAGGACGTCCGGGAGGCCGACTCGTTCCTCACGCGGCTGTCCGGGTTCAGCCCGCTATTGTCGCCGTTCTACCCGTCGCTGCTGAAGAACAAGGAGCACGAGGCCAGCGCGGTGGTCAAGGTCGGGGTGCCCAGCCCGAACCTGACGCTGGTGCAGGTGGAGCAGGGGTTCGAGGAGTTCGCGACGTCGGCGCTGATCTGGTGCTTCCGGACGGTGCAGGGCAACACGTTCGGGCACTCGCTGGACGCGGCGCAGCACCGGGCGGAGCAGCTGTTGGTGTCGGCGCAGGCGGAGGCGTGGTGCGACTTCATCGCGCGCAAGCTGGCGGGCGAGGAGGACGGGTGGCGCCGGCGGACATGGAAGATCATGCTGGTCGAGGCCAAGATGTTCAGCATCTACACGACGCCGTGCCAGGACGCCGACGACTACCGGCGGGTGTGGGACGAGCGTCTCGACGACTGCCGCGAGGCCGTGGCGCTCGCCGAGTCGGTGCTCGACGAGCCGACGCCCTTCAGCAGCCTGCCGCCGCTGTTCGAGGACAAGCTGCTGCCGACGCTGCGGTGCTTCATCTGCAAGTGCCGCGACGCCGAGACGCGCGCGCGCGCCCTCAAGCTGTGCGTGCGGCTCGCGGGGCCCTGGTTCGAGAACCGCGCCATCCTCGTCGGCCTGCAGATCATGATCGCCATGGAGGAGAAGGAGGACGAGGAGCAGTGCGACGGCGGCGACCCCAGCGGCTTCATCCCCATCCGCCTCCAGTACCGCTGGAACGAGTCGTCGTGGAACGACGACCGCACCGAGCTGCGCATGGTCCTCACCCGCATCCTCACCGGCGCCCGCAAAGAGTTCACCATCCACTCCAACAGCGACGTCGAGGACATGATCATGAGGCTCGGCAACACTACCATCAGCTAGCTACAGGCAGATGGTTATTTTTCACAGGCGCAGGGGAGTTTAGATAGGAAGCGCGGATGGCGAGGAATGTGTGTCCGAGTAAACTACGAGGTTAGACGAGAGGCGAAAATCGGCGTTTGATGTAAGACGGACAGGGGCAACAAAGCAGGGCGTTGGGATAAGCGGAATCTTGCTTGCATCCTTCATGCATACACATGTACATATAGAGGCACATAATACTACCCCGTTCCCAAGACGTACATAGGACTCGCACGGCCGATTAAAGTTCCACCTTGCGTGACGTGTAACAATGTGGGATGTGGGATTCGGCACATCTGCTTGGCTTGGTGAGAGGTGCTGTGTCACTTTATCTGCCCGCCTGATCAGGCGGTCTGTAGACTGTGTATATGTGCTAGTAGAAACGGCAAAGATGGCGATGAAGATTGGATTGTGGAAAGACAGAACAGGTTCTGTGTACCTAGCCTAGGTACATGTAGGTAATATTACGCAGAAACAGGCTCGCGCCGCTCACTCGCAACAAGGCTCTGCAGCTCCCGGAAGCCCCAGTCTAACTTGCAGCTCCCTTGCTCCCGATTGCTGACGATGTTCTCGTCGTCGTCGCCATCCTCGTCCGACTCGTCGTCCGGGGATCCGTCGTCGTCGGCGCTCTCGTCGCCCTGGCCCTCGTCGCTCGTCTCCTCGGCCTCGAACACGACCTCGAACTCATCCCCCTCCTCGTCATTGGGGCCGTCGAAGTTCCGGCTGTCGTTATCGACCACGATCCTGTCGTGCTCGAATTCCCTTCTGCCCCTCCACTCCCCCCACTCTTCCCCCTCCTCCTCCTCTTCGTCGTCGTCGTCGTCGTCGTCGTCGTCGTCGCTGCTATCAGACGACGAGTCGCCGTCGATTTCCTCTTCTTCTGCCTCTTCTTCTTCTTCTTCGTCGTCGTCGTCGTCGTTATCTCCGCCCCCTAGCTCCGCGGCGAGGCGACCATTATCGTCGTCGTGGAGGGCGCGGAAGAGCGCGATCATGCGCGCGGACCGCTGCTGCTCGGCGTCGGCGACGAACTCGGCGCGCGACCGGCTCGTCGGCGGCACGCGCTCGCCCGTCTCGAGGTCGACCGCGACGTCGCTGAAGGCCACCGAGCAGCGCTCGGGGCGGCGATGCTGCTGCTGCTGCTGCGCTTCTTCTTCATCACTGCTGCTGATGTCATCGTCGTGGCGTCTAGTTATCACCGTCGTCGACAGCGACGACGATGGCCTTCTCTCCTTCAAGATGGGCCTGGGTCCGGAGAGGGGAAGCGCCGCGGCGCCGCGGAAATTCATCGCGCGCTTCCTTCTTTCTGCGGCGCGCCGGTTGGCTGGAACGCGGTTATCGGTTATCATCGTGGTCCTCTTTGGGGTGCGATATGCTTCTAACAAGTGGAAGGGACGAAAAAAGAATTTACCTCATCCGAACCGTCAAAATCGCTCCTGGTACTGCTACGGCCAATCTTTTTCGGCTAGAGATAATGCTTATTCGAACTCTGAAATCGCTGCGCGTGAATTCGGTAGCGGTGCATAGTTGGTTTTTTTTTTTTTCTGCTGAAGGTGGAAGAATCAGGCGCCAAAAAAGAGAGAAAAGGTGAGCTACTTTTGTAAATGGCTTCCTTTGGGCATCACAGGAACAAGACGTATTGTGCGCATTGTTGATTGGCGCTATGCTGCGTCGCTCGTCATATTGTTCGTTATTGGCCTTGCTGCAAGTATGAAGTGTCCTGGTTGTTTCTTGTTTCTTGTCTCTTCAGCCGTGCGATTGTCAAATGCGATGAATGAGGACAAAGGCCACAAAGGATGAAATCATAGCCGCTTTTCGCCAATAAGACGGACTTTCACTCCACCGACCCCCCAATCTGTGCCGTCATGGCCCTGAATAGCGCCCCTCACATCATCTTCACTGCAATTCATCACGTTGAAGCCAGTGCAATCGGTAAAAACATATGCGGAATACTCGATTCCAATTCCTTTTACCTACATTCTTTCCGTTTACTGCTCTCCTTCTCCCCCCCCCCCCCCCCCCCCCCCCTTCGGTCTCGAGACCGCCCAACACCAAAGCACCAACGCCTTCTCACTATTAGCGGGGTGCGACGACAGATATAGACCTCAATAGGTTCCTGTCCAACCAAGACAACTGGTATCACTTTTTCTTACAGAGGTGAACAGACAAAAAGAAAAGAGAATTTTCTCCACAAGTGTAGTATTTCAGAAGACATTGCTGAAGAAGTGTGTAGATAAAGAAGCAAGCCTTTCTCTTGGCCTGTAACGAGACACCAGAGTAATAAGAAATCGGTGCGACTCTGGTCGGCTGGTCGAATAGTCGACGGGTCGAAATAGAAAAGAGAGACAGAATAGTCGTCAGACTTGTACAAATTTAAAGACACAAGGAAATACTGATGATGCGTCTTGCTTGCGCAATTGTGATGGAGGCGAGAGAAGAAAAGACTTGGGTATCTGTCGTAATCAAGAAAATTTTCGAGTCAATTATGATAACAGAACAGGCGTCAAGAGCCTAGTGTCCGACATGCGTTTGGTGCGCATCTTGGAGAGCTGCGTTGAAATGGTAAGCGACTAATCACGGACAATAGGAGCAGAGGGGAAGAGACTGCTTGACTTACTGTGCAATATGTTTAGTTGACCTGCTCGGTCTTCGCAGGCGATCTGTAGACAGGAGCCTTCCACGAGGTCTAGCACAACGCTGTTGGGCAGTTCTTGCACCTCAACATCGGGGACGTACGGCGTCCGGAAGTCGCCTAGATGGTAACGCTTGACACCTGCGCCGAGAGTCTTGTCTTTTCCGTTAGGAGCGGCACCTTGGATGGCGCTTAGGAAAAGGAATCCTTGAGCATCGAGGCACATGCTTCGGCGCTTCCACAGCAGATTGTCAGGGAACTGCACGTTGACATCCCCCATGTATGCCACCACAGCGGGCTGAGAAGAGGCCTCGCTGGTCATGGATGCGGCAGCAAGCTGAATCGGATCTTCCTCGGCCACCGTCGGAGATATGCTGGGGCTTGGGTTTTTACGGCTCGCACCCAGCGAGTTAGATAAGCGCCTGATAAACCGAGACGCTCGCTTAGACTTCTTGTTACTCTTGTCATCCTCTCCGGAGCCACTATCGCTCAAGACGGTAGGGGACCTGAAAGGAGGCGAGGTTGTGTTGTCCCGCTCGCGATTGAATGACGAGCGACGGCTTGAAATCGACAAACGACGCGTCAACGAGCCCGAGGTTGGTTGCCTCGTGGGCGATCTGCTCGGCGACTTGGCCCCAGTCGTGTTTGGGGATAGTATCGCCAGGTTGTCACTTGACTTGTTACCCATAGGTCGATGGTCTTTGATGAAGCCCCTGACTACGCTCAGTGAAGATCGGCGCCGCCTCTTCTCGCCGTCATCAGATATCGACTTCCTGTCGCGCCTCTCTTGAATTGTCTCTTTCGCGGGCTCCGCTTCGGCCTGGTCCAATCCAGGCGTAGCTTGCGAATGCTCCGCTCTTTGCAGATCAACAATGAGGGGCGACTGCTTCAATTCTAATTGGGAATACTCCCCAGGATTGCTGGTAACTTCGACTTTGCTCGGCAGGCTCTCGCTAGGATCACGAACGATCCTGGCGGTAACCTGTATCGACTCAGGCCGTCCACGGGGCGCGTTCGACGGCTGGAGTTCGAACATGCTGAGCCTGTTGGCTACCGAGTTAGACCTCTCGCGATTAATTCTGCCAGTCGCTTCGGGTGTCCCCTCTCTAGACAGCTCCGGCGTCGGCGTGTTGCGTGTAAGCGAGCTAGCGCGCTCCGTCATAGACGGTGATCTAGACGTGTCTCTGAAGCTCTGTTTGCGGACGCCGAAAAAAGCTGAGGAAGGCGCCGCGGTTCTCGGTCGGGCATCTTCGGCACCGGTGGTGCTCTGAAGCTTCTCCAGGGCTTTGATCCTCTGCGAAATGCTCGACCCAATGCTGTTCTTGGCCTGCAGGCCAGCGCTGGACGACTGGCGAGTGATTGTGTGTAGATATGCGGCACCGCCCGCAGACACGCTTCTGGCGCTGCTTTGCGACACATCGCCGGGTGCTAGAAGAGGTCCGCGCATCGGGCTGGATACCGTACGAGACAGCTGAGGAGCGGCCTTCGCAGGGCTCGTACTAGGAAAGACAGGATTAATGGGCGACTTCGAAACAGTTATCGGTTTAGCTTCCTGCAATGTTGCCGATTGTAACTCATCCATTAAAGCATCGTCGAGAAGCGGATCGGAAGCTTCGGAGTGAGGAGTCGACTTTGGTAGGTCCGTCCGAATAGCTTCGATAGCAGTCTTACGCTTGGAAGGTCGGACCTCTGGGGCAGTTGCAGAGGGCGAGTCGTCTCTGGCCGGCTCGGTCTCCTCCACGGCGAGCACGGGGTTTGTGCTGGCAGGCAGAGCAGGAACAGGCTCGAGGGGATTGGCAAGGTCTGGTATGGAAAACTTGGATTTTAGGCTGGGGGCCTTTGTCGAGTTTGGTGACGTAGGATCCTTCGGCTCGTTGGACGAAAACTTCGAGACAGGCAGTCCCCAAGGCGACTTGGGCGAATCCTCTTCGGTAGCAGGCTGTCCGACACCTTCTCCGCGAGTCTGCAAGGTTAGCTCGGTTGGGTCGTCCACCTCTATTGATTCTTGGATCGGACGATCCTCTGTTGTCCGTGGTGGGCTTGACGCTGGAATTTTATCAGATTCCTTAGGAGTCGTGGCATCGCTTACGTCTGAGACATCAGTGTCCCGCGTCAGAGATGGGGGCGCCTCGTCCTGTTCTGATATGTGTGCCACGGTAATCTCCGCAGCGCTCTTCCTCGAATCTTCTATTCTTGACGCATGTTCAGGTTCGTTCTGGACCAATGCGTCTTCGGCCTCCTCACCTTCGTCTTTGGGGGCTTGAACCGTCTCATCAGTAGACTCAGATAAGGAGGATGCCTTTGTCGACACTCCGACTTCTGACGATGTTGCCGCTGTAGGAGAATTTGGGTGCGAGTCAGACACGGTATCTTCGGTGTTGGCAGTCATCGGCGTAGGAGGGTCGATTGCAATTCCGGAATCTGCATGAGACACGGACCGATCGTTGCTGTCCTTTTCAATATGGGAAGAATTTTGAGGCTCAGTATCACCACCTTCTTCCTTCTCATTTACTGGCACAGTCTCTGGTACTGGAGTCTGCTCTAGCATAGTAGAATCTCTCATCTTCTTCTCCCTCAGCTTCATGGCCTTCATGAGCCGCATCTTCTCAGGCGACATTTTCGCTTCCTTTGCTGGCTGGGCCACTGAAGGCGCGCGAGTCGATTTCGTTGAAGCTCCTGAGCTTGTTGCAGGTCGTGGCAGAACCTGACGGTCAGCAGTTTCTTGGGGGAGCTCGAGAGTAGATGCAGCCGTTGTGAGAGTAATATCAGCGGTGTCGTGTTCGACTTCCTCGATCTTGTCGGTGTGGTCTGTGTCTTGTGAACGTCCCTTTTTAGACCCTTTGGAAAATAACTTGAAACCTGCAGGCAGGGCCGCGATGGGACGGAAGTTTCCAGCCGTCGCAGGTCTCTTGTTGGTGTCCAAGGAGGGTCGAGGACCAAGTTTTACCTTCGGTTTGCTACTGTATGAGTACGTCGCGTAGCTATGCAACTCGGGACGCGCAGATTGAGAGGATAAACGTGGAGCACTTTCGGATTTAGTAGGCGACGTCGGTCTATCAGCTCCAGTAAATTCTGGAATGTTGGCGGTCGAGGCAAAGTCGGTGCTAGGCGGTGAAGAGATCTGCTGGCCGTCGATCACTGTAGCACCTTCAGGAGACCAGGTGGAATGGCCAGGTGTCGAGGACACGGACGACGCACGTCTTTCTTCCTCGTTGCCAGTAGACTGCCTTTTTCTTTCCCTCTCTTCTTCCTCCTCTTCTTCAGCAATCTCGTTCAGCCTCCGTCGCCTCAGTGAGCTCGTGGATGATGATGCGGAACCCGAGGCGGCGTGCAGAGAACAAGCAGCAGACAGTTTACTATCCTTGAGATCTTTGGCTACCGGAATTTCGAAGGTTATATCGTATGGCGCAAACCGTTCGCAGAATGCGTTGAAGTGCACGGCCGCACGAGCTATACATGGCAAGATGATTATTAGACAAGCGTGCTCGAACCTTTTTTTTTTTTTTTTTTTTTTTTTGCCGCACCTAAAGCAGGGCGAGTCATGACAAAATAACAGTGGAAAGGAGAAGTAAATTCTAGTTACCCACCTTGAACCAACCTCGAGCAGTCCTCGGGCTGATACTTTAACAAAACAGTTCTCCGTCTATACCGGAGGAGGCCATAAAGGGGTGACGTCTCGTCGTATTTTGCAATTGCTCCACGGATATCCACGATACCGCCGCTTCCACGATCGAGGAGCTCGACTTCATCACGGCTGGCGTACTTAAGAAGGAACCTATTCGAGCCAGACCCAGGTTAGCGGTGCGCAAGCGCAAAGGTGAAGAGGGGAGTTGTCAATTGCCAACGATCTGACCAACGGCGCAACCATCTTCACGACATGAAAGGAAATCGGGCAGGCGGGAAAAGGAGACACAGGGGACCGCATACCATCCACCAGGTTCGGCAATAGCGAATGCGTGGGCCTCTACAACTTTGGCATCGTCCAGTCCATTCAACGACATTCTTCTGGGACAAGGTCGTCCTCGGCGACGGCTGACCTGACAGAAGCTGCGGTGTCGCGCCGCTGAGCAGAATTTTTCTTCTTCTTTTCAGAAATTATCTTATCCCCCTCTCTATGCTCTCCCCCGTTCGAGAATCGTCGGGAATTCTTATTGGTGTGATATAGGAAGGATCGGAATGGTTGTCGAGGACCAGAACCAGAGCCAATTCAATGGACTGGCGATCTGGTTCGACATTGAGACAACACCATTAGTCGGCGACGAACGGCGTGTTACAAGGTGTCACCAGCGAGCAGTGGCCGGAGAAGAATGCGCATAGCACGAGATCTGTACGACGGGCAGATGAAGGAGAGTTGAAGCGAAAGATGGCTGGCTGGATAGCAAGTACGGGGTCTGACCAAGGGGCGGGAAATTTCGATAAGGGGTTGAAGGTTACCGTAATTGCTAATTGTACCAATACTTGTACTATGGGCTGGGCTAGCAGGTACCTAGCAGGCGCTGCAGACCCTGCAAGCCTAGCAGGCGAGGCGGGCCAGGTAGAGCTTGGGCCAGGGATCAGGGGGGCGGCTTAGTGCCCGGTGCGGAAGCCCGAGCGTTAACAAAGTCAAGTTGCAGATGTGCTATGTACAAGTCTGAGACAAACCTGAAAAGGAGTAAAGCCGAGATGGAAAGGGCTGGAAAAAAGAGGAGAAATCAGAGACCTATGAGGTATGCATCCAAGTATATGATGTATTGTGTGTCTATGTCTACGTACATATTGCACTACAGTATGATAACCTGAAGTGACGGGAAGCAAAAGAAAAAAAAAAGAATCTGTTAAAAGGAGTGACATGGAAAAGGGTGATGGACATTCTACCTGTACCAATTTGCCTAGCCTAATCTTGTCACTCGTTACTTACATCCATACATAATATTAGTCCCAAGAACAGGAACATCCTGGTCCAACGGCGGTTGACGAGAGAAGAAGAAAAAAGAAAAGAAAAAAAAGGGATACCGAGAAGATAGTGTACCGGAGTCGAGAAAATAGCCAAAGAGATTAATAGGCCGGAGGAAGCTATTGAATATGATTCAGGAGGCGGATGAAGCTACGAGGTTAGCACGTGTAAGTGAATGATAAATGATAGATAGAATGCTTCTAGAATTGCGATCCAGCTCATATTAAGCCGAGTGGTTATAGCAAAGGAGAAGAGAAAATAGTCCGCGATATAAGTGATCTGAAGATGGTCGGGACAAAAGACAGATGATCTACGACAAGAGGCTGGTGTAACAGGGGAGAGGTATTTTATCACCTGCATCAAACTACTTATTTTGTACATATCGTACGCATCCAATTCAGGGGAAGAATCTCGAGAATTTCCGCGTCGGCCTGGGCTGCGTCGATCGACAGCACTTCGTCGCCATTGGGCCTAGGCTGGCTTATTACAGAAAACAGAAACATCCATCCATCGACACCCAAGATACGTCTACGTAGTATGTATTGGGTGTATTGGACGGCCGGGAACTCTCCAATGTGGTATGTGATACGTCTGCAGGTCATCGACGCAGAGAACGCCCAGCCGAGAAAAAGAAATCAACACGTATCAATTCAAGATGACGAGGTCTTGTGACGCGCCACCGCGAGGCCTATCAACACGTCCTCTTGGAGGGAGAGAGCGCTTGTACGAATGCGGCGGCGCCAATTAGCCCCGAGAAAAACCGTGAGGCCATTCGCGATCTCACTGGGCAGAGCGAGATCCCTTCTCCTGCATGCGGCATATGCAGCTCCGGCACATATCAAAGAAATATATTGCAACCCTCCCATGTGGCTGCGGAAGTTGGGCATGCAAGAAACGCTGAAGACGTTTTTCCCCCCCAAGAACTGTCATCTATGATCACGATATTGCGAAATGCATTACCTATTTGAACAGAAAGTTCCAGTTCCCCTCGCGCCAGGGGGAAAAAATGCAGTGAGAACCTTATACCCTCGGTCCTGAATGAATCTCAAGAGAGTCAACTCGTCAATCAACTCGTCAATCAACTCGTCACCCGAGTCACCCTCTTCTACCGAGGCAGGTTACCTACTGGACGAACACCCCACGCTTTGACCCCTCTGCCCCTTTGCCCGCTACACCCTCCTTGATTAGGGACGGGCCAGATCCGGTAGGACGACGCGTATTCGCTTGACTGATTGGGTGTCGTACTTTATCCAGCATCTCATCTACATCTTCCACTTTTGATACCTGCCTTGGGGTACCTCTGCTCTACCTGTGACCATCTTATGTGATGTCGTCTAGCCACATCACTTCAAATATCCACGCAGGTACCCGAGATATTATTCAGAACATCAGCTCGGATACACTTTTATTGATCAGTCACCGATGAAATCAGGTAAATACATGAATGCCTGACCTACGCGTGTTAGGTAAATTCTGCATACTAGCATACCGGGGGCTTCCTCGTAAATCCCGCACATGGCCCGGTGTGCGTTCGAGCCGCCAGTAAACCTTGAGACGATCACTCGGAGTGGCCCTTTCATGCATTGCTTTAGAGCAAGGCTATCCTAGGAACAAGGTCTTGAACGCTACAGCTTGCAGGCAAAAATCTAGACAGGAGAATGCAAAGTTCGGGACAGTGTCGAGCTTCTTCTGGCTGGACTCGAGCAAGACAATGCCATTGTCCAGGCCCGTCGATGGAACTGCCATGTTACCACTAGCCCCAGGTACTTCCTTAACGTACACCACGTCATAAAATCATGCAAGAATGTATCGTCGACGATATCACCAGCATAAAACTTCACTGGTCCTTTTGTCATGTCCATGTTCATCCCTCCGTCCATCCCCTAACCCCCTTCCCGTCCCGAGTGTATCTGAATGTCCTTCTGTCTATGCCTACGATGCCCTTCCCCCCTTCTCAAATCTGAGATGAGCTTGCAATGGGCCGCCTGAAACGGTCAACACATCTGATCCCTACCAGCTCCTAGCCAAGCTTTGCCTCCTGGATATGAGCTGGGAAATACCAAGAACGTGACACATCGTTCTTCGCTCTCCATACGATCCGATACCAATACGTCGTGCACCTTTGAAATGCAGACGGACCTGTCATGACAGGAGAGAAGAAACTGGGCGAGTATAGTTCTGGCTTTATCACCAAGACGGGCGGCATCAGGAATTTGACGAGGGACCAGTAGATTTCGGCGACGTCGCTTCCGGCGTGGCTAAACCACCTGGGTTCGGTATCGCATCTGAGTTGACCTCGGGCGCGTCGCTTTCTTCCATGGAAGCAGGTTCTTCTTCGACGGGTCCTTGGATGATAGTCGGTTTGAACGTGTCTCCATCGTCAATCGGGATGGGATCGTGACCTCTGCCGCTGTTACTAGCTGATATTCCTATGGCTGGCGTGTCGCCGTCGGCAATCTTTTGCATGGTAGAGCTCACGATCTTGTCTGCTTCGCTTACTTTACCTCCTGCGCTGGTGCTGTCTCCCTCCACGCCAATCGGACTCTCGTTATTGTGGTGATGTTCCAGCAATGCGGCCCTGTCGAATCGAACAATCATGCATGACAAGTTGTCTGTGCTGAAGCGAGCTAGAGCATGGTCGACGAGCTTCTTGGAAGCAGCTACGGGGTCCTGTTCATCACGAACCAGATCCACCGCGTCTTGGTCGCTGCAGACGTCCCAGAGCTAGACACCGTGTCAGTAATGCGGTGTCCGGGTAGTTAAGCAGAGTCACTTACCCCATCGCAAGCAATAATGATGAACTCGTCTACTTCTGGCTGGACAACAGTCTCGGTGGTATAAGGGTGGCCCGTTACAAGGTCTTTCATATACGTGTCTCCCAGGGCTCGCGTCACGGCCAGCACTCCGTTCACGCGGTTGTTGAGTATCAAGCCTCCGGCATTGGCGATGCGCTTTCCTTCGTTCTCGTCGCTGCCCTTGTGGTCATATGAGAGGCGCAGGGCCTTACCAGCTCTACAGAGGATGATGCGCGCATCGCCCACGTTGGCCGTGTAGAGAACCCGTTGACGTACCGCAGCGCCTTTCAACTTCGCGTGAGCAGACTCGGGAATTGCATTGTTGGCACCATCATTTTCGGGCTTACTGTCTTTGAGCTTCGCCGCTTCGGCAGCCTTCGAAGCGGCAGCGGCTGCTGGGGCAATGGCCTGAGAACCAGTCGCCGAGTTGGAGCTGGGGACCCTGTCTTCCCAACGCAATACCGCAATTGCCGCGGTACAACCGCTGTTCTTAAGAGGGAGCTTCTCCAGCTGCGCGTCGACGGTGGTGAAGGTTGAGTCGAGAAGTTCAGGGACGGGAATGTTGGGGTTTTGTCGTATCATGTCCTCGAGAATAAGGTGAAGCTTCTTACCACACCAGTCCGCAGCAAAAGTGCCAGCGTGTCCATCAAAGATGGCAAAGTAGCCGTTGTCAGTTTCCATCATATCATGCGAAGTGGAATCGGGAAGGGGATCGCTGTCCTCTGTCGCGGACTTCTGGGATTTCAGACTCTTGTTACCCGAGTCTGGAACAAGGAGAGGGGCGGGTGTGTGGAGGAAATTGTAGAGAAATGCGTGAGTGTCTTCCATAGTGCGACGGCACTTCTTGTTCCTGTCCTCCCAGACGCCGACACGGAAGGTAGATCGTGGCCCGGGAATAGACTCGCCAGCCGAGTTGTTGTGCTGGCCCTGAGGTACCGCAAGCGTCTGGTCTTGCTTTCCTAGCTTCTGTAGGGGAGACTGCGAATTCACGTCGTTGTTTGCTCTGCTAACTTGGCCAAAGTTCAAGGTGTTCTTGGCGCTAGCTATAAGACTGCTCGCTTTACTTCCGACGCCTGAACTTCTGCGCTTCTTCTCTGAATTGCCCGTATCGGGGTTCTGCCGTCCCGGGGGGCTGCCATTCCCACTGCGCTTCTCGCCACTAGCGGCCTGGTCTGGGGATTTCGTTGGCGTTCCGGCGGGAGGAGAGTCGTGTTTTCGGTCCGGCGACGGGGACTTCTTGTCTGATTTGGTCGTGTCGGTAGCTGCAGGATCGGGCTTCGCCGTCGTCGAGTTAGACCCGCCCCCAAACATTCTATTAAGCAGTCCTCCCTGAGAAGAGAGACTGCGACGCTTGTTCCCTGCCAGGTTTTCGAAGGTGATGGCTGTCGGGGCGGTGGAAGGGAGCGATTCCGGGTCGGTATGCACAGATGCGCCGAAGTTGTTTAAGGTTGCGGAGAAGTGCGCCGATCGGTCGGTGTGTTGTTATTGGAGGTATTGAGAGACAGATATCGAAGGAAGCAGTATGAGATGCTGTCAAAGAACCGAACGAGATCAAATGGTTGACCGAGTACAGGCTTGTCGTCATACGAAATGTTTTGGCTTGAGCAGGTGTCTCGTAGCTGGTGGGACGCTAGGAAGTGTTGGGTTAGGGGCTCTTGATCAATTTGGCGTCCAGTGCGAAGAAGCGTCTCTGCTTCGCCTTTGGGCTTCGGCTTGGGCTTAGACTAAGACTTAAGGCTTTAGCCGTAAAAAAGGTGACGGCACTAAAAGGGAATCCCGACAGAGTCAGTACTACCTTACGTAGTTGAGAGAGATATGAGGTGTGTAATAGCCAGATTGAGATATCAAAAGGGGGTCGGAAAGCCAGCAGGGCTTGCAAACGGGTCCCAAGGGAAGACAGGAACAGGTGCAAGATAGATACATCAGATGAACTAACTTGGAGTCATGGAGACGAGGCGGAGCAAGGCAGGGCAGGGCAGGGCAAGTTGGAGCAAGGGTAGAAAATAAGGTAGACTAGGTAGACGGTATGTATGTAGATAGTAGGTAAGGTAGAGATAGAGACGGGGAAGCTCGACATAGGAACAAAGAGGTCTCTGTTCATTGTTGTCGAGTAGAGGATAGATAGGATTGTTATTGGCGAGACCATGTAAGTGAGAGGAAGGGAGGAGAGACACAGCAATATTTACCAAAGTACGTCGACGTCTATCTCGTCAAGTCAAAGCCGCGATCTGAGATGCTTCACGTTCCCAAGTTGAGATGTTACAAGAGTTGTCGCGAAACTTGGGCAAGTTTTTGGCCTGAGGTGGTCGACTTGGCGTGATTGGTGCAGGCGCAGGCTCGCGGTTTGCCCGCAGTGGGAGGAATGATGCAACTGAACGAGGGGGGGATTTCGCTTGCAGGCCCCTCTACTGCCTATGTCCCCCTCTCGTCTGCTACTGTGCGGCCCTGATTGACCTGCCTGACTGGCCTGGTAATTGCTGTAGTGGCTGCAGTGGTGTGCACAGGGCGCTAAAGCTAGCGTAAACGCGCAGAACACGGTGGGGAAGTGGAGATCTACGGAGACTAGCGATAGGCTAGCTCCTACGTACATACCTGTACCTACGAATCGGCGCTTCGGAAATGGCCGGTGGGATATGCATATCATTGGCCAGATCCGAGGATACACCCACCAGATTTCTACCTGGAGGTACTTCTGCTCAACCTCTTAACATATAACATAACATCATATTAAAATACAGACCGAGGTAGTATAAAGAGATTTTTCACCTCATTTCAAAAAATCTGCAAATTAATTTGAAAATTCTCTAGAATGGAATACCGTACGTATTTGTAATCCATCTATATACATGTATATATACACATATATGTGTACGTACAGACGATGGGGTCAGGTACGACGTATATGACATCAAGATCGCATACGCAAAAGCCCCTTATCATGCGTAGCCTTCTTTACTGGCACGTCAGACTAGATTGAAGCAATAGAACTCCATCACTGCTCCAACTTCTCATATCTGCTAAGACCTGAGGTATTTAGAGACCTACCTAGAAGTTATATCATTTGAAATGCCGGAATCTTTCGGCCCAGCTTTCGTCGGCCGTAGCCGGCCACTGCTCAGCTACGGGCTACGCTTCTCAGAGTCTGTCCTGAAGCATGCGGATGGGACATTTCACGCATCCAGAATCTATGTCATCTGTTCCACGTCTCTTGCGAACAACACGACATGTCTCGACGAGCTGAAGAATACTCTGGGTGACGAGATTGCCGGTGTTAGGGTGGGCATGAAACCTCACTCACTATGGTCTGAGATCCTCCAGATTGTTGCCGACGCAAGGAAATGCGAGGCAGATTTGATTGTGACGCTAGGCGCAGGGAGCCTCACAGACGCGGCCAAGACGGTATCATTTGTATGTACAACCGCCGCCAATAACCCGGGTCGGAGTCATGGTGCTAAGTCAGGGTATGCCTATCCCACATAGGCGCTAGCAAACGACGTCTTAACTCCCGAGGAACTGGATACGCTCTGCCCCACAAGTCCCCAGAGACGCGACGAGATTAGGCCGTCAAGAGTGCCAGTCGTCTGTATACCTACGTCACTCTCGGGCGGCGAATACTCGGCCACCGCCGGCGCGACAAACGACGAGACCGGGAGGAAACACTCCTTCTCGGGAGCTTTACAGGGCCCTGCGCTGGTCATCCTCGATCCGGAGCTAAGTACGACGACGCCCGAGCGAGTCTGGCTAAGCACTGGCGTCAAGGCTGTGGATCACTGCGTCGAAGCCCTCTGTTCCTTGCAGAGCAACGATGCCGCGGATGAGGATGCCAAACGTGGCCTGGCAAAGCTTATACCGGGCCTGATCAAGAGCAAGCAGAATCCCAAGGACCTGGAAGCTCGGCTGGCGTGTCAGCTCGGCGCCAGAGATGCTATGAGCGCGTGCTCTTCGGGTGTTCCGCTAGGAGCAAGCCGTACGTATAATTCGGTCTATTCTAACTACCCCTTTTCTTATCCCTCCTCACTATAGTCTTGTCAAATTTGCATCTACTACCCTAGTTAGCATCACAGCAGTTATATGACATGGACATCGGTAACCGCTAACTGGATATAACACAGACGGAATTGGCCACCAACTCGGACCGGCTGGGGTCAGTCACGGCGAGACCAGCTGCATCCTGAACCCAGCTGTATGTAAGTACAACTACAAGAAGGGTGCAAATGTCGAGAGACAGAACACCATCATCCATATCCTGTGGGAAGACCCCAATGCTAGAGAAGTCTTTCAACAACAGCAGTTGGAAAAAGAGACAGCCGACCTGGGCGACCTGATGGACGCAATCATCCGCGTTCTCGGACTACCCAGGTCACTCAAGGACTTTGGCATCGGAGAAGATAAACTTGGCGGCATCGCTGAGCATAGCTTGAAGGATCGGTGGGTTCAAAGCAATCCAGCCCCCCTAGATAAAGAGGGCGTGCTCGAGATTTTGAGAATGGTACTCTAATGAGCTATATCCGTAAATCGCGTGACCTCGCCTGAGCCAGGTCAATATTAATAAAGCAAAACCTCAAGCCTCCGCACTCCATGCTCGAAATCATGTGTCATCTCCATAACAAGTTCGATATCGACGAATTCCTCGTCAGCACGAGCATATCCTGATACCTAACTAACTCATCCAAGTCTTACTTTCGCAAGCTGTCGAGTCGTGCTTGGAGATCATCATCACCAGGGTCTCCTCCGCCGCCACTGGGAGCACCAATGGCCTGGGCAACCCGACCGTCGGAAACCTTGTCGGACTGAAGGCCCGTCGGGGTCTCGCCGAACTATACAAGCATTAAACAAGGAGGCTCGTGATATATGTCAAGTGGTCTACTTACGGCTTGGTTGAGGTCGACACCGATCTCCTCCAAAACTTGCTCTACGACTTCGTCACCCTCCTCTTCTATTCCTGTATCCATAGCGTCGTCGATGGCATCGTCCATCATCTCCTGCCTCTCGTCCATGATGGACGTCTCTCGCTCGAATTCCATGGCTATACGCTGCAATGCGGGAAGGTTCATAGATCGATTCATGCTACCGAGGGCCATCGTGGCTCCTTTCATGGACTGCATCATCTGCTCGTTCGTTCGATGGGTCTATAGTAGCGTGTCAACGGGGTCTACTGGTGGTGTGCCGAGACGGAAACAACTGACCTGCAACCGCAAAGATATCTTCTGTAACTGGCTCCTCATTCCGTAGAACTTCTCAACGTATCTGCCAAACGTTTATCAGCCATCGAGCGCGATATATCGTTAATCCCGGATGACAATAAAGAAGTTCATACCGCCTCGTACGCACAAGATCCTTTGCTTGGATCTTGGCTGCTCCCATCTGCCCCTTCTGTGCGCTTGTCTTGATCTGGCCGACGAGCGTCTTCTCCTGTTTCTCTAGCTTGACTCGTACCTGATCCAGCTCTCGGATTGCCTTGTCGAGCATGCGCTGATTCTTGCGCAGCCTCTCCTGAGGCGTGATGCGCTTGCCGAACGCCCACTCGAGAATCTAGTCGCGCATAGTTAGACTCCTGTAACATACCACTACTTGGCAGAATAGGGCGATTCTAGCCTACATTCATCGTGGCGAGAGTCGGATGGATGGATTTGCACTAGGAAGTCCCGAGAATCGTTCGAGGCACAGTGACGGAGGTCTTTTGTATTATCGACTAACTCGTAGGTGGCTTCGTTTCGCTGGTGGCTGGGTATAGAGGATCGTGGACTCGTGGATCTGGTGGAAGTGACGGAAGCCTTGTGACTATAGCTACAACAAATCTCGCTCGCCTCCTACTGCTCTAGATGTAGGCAGTGTATCGCCTACAAGTAGACAAGCAGCCGCAAGGTAACAGGAGATGGGAGTGCGGATTGACGGGAAGCGATCGACAGAGACTCTAATTCGCAAGCATTGGAGATGATACCTAGGAGATGATAAGGTGGTCCGGGTACGTATTATTGCTATCAGTAAGAGATCAATCGCTGTACAGCTTAGCAGCAGCAGGAGCGGCAGGAACAGCCGCGTAGGTAGCCGCGCATTGGGTGGGGACAACGTCCTTAACTTCCCGAGCTTCTTCATGCCTTATGCCCTTATGCATTATCTTGCAGCTGGTAGGTACATATATGTATAGATCCTGTAATTATGCAACTATGCCGTCTATGCCAGCTCCTCCGTTCCCGCGGGGAATGACATAGTATGCACGTAACTGGTTGACTGATACGGATAAGTGAGCTGTGAGTTATCCGTTGGACGGCCAATCAGTCGGCGCCGTCGATTATCCAGCACAGCGCAACTAGCGTAAATTTCGCCTCACCCACCTAATCTAAACTCTTCAAAGCAAAAAAGGTCGGTCTAGAAAAGAAAAGAAAAGAAGGAAAAAAAAAAAACAATATCACCACCTATCAATCATACCACCGCTACCACACTTACAACACATCGCCAGCTCACCCAACGACACTCGAATCGTACGAACCCTATCCCACACCTCCCCAGCACGGTGATGTGCACACGTCTGAGATCGACGATTTAACGACCGCGATGAGCCAAGGCTATTTCTCCAAAGGCAAGTCTGCTGCCCAACCCAGCGACGAGGAGCCCGACACACCACCCAGATCCACTTCCTCGAGGCCAGGTTATATGACCGTTGGCAGCGGCTCAACATCGCAACATGCCTCGCACCTCCGATCACTCCTCGACGACGACTCGGGCTACGGCGGTAGCATCGCAGGAGACGAGTCTAGTTCATCCAAACGACCTGTAGGCTCACCTCGGGCTCATCCCACCATATCCGGAGACATGCCGCTGCAACGCCAATCCACCGGCAGCCCCGACACCGAACACCGAAACCAAGTCGCAGCTGTTCACCAGCTCTGGTATAATTCCCATCGGGCCGCCCTCAACCGCTCCATCAGCAA
This sequence comes from Hypoxylon sp. FL1284, assembly GCA_022432365.1. Lineage (NCBI taxonomy): Eukaryota > Fungi > Ascomycota > Sordariomycetes > Xylariales > Hypoxylaceae > Hypoxylon > Hypoxylon sp. FL1284. Next base: position 2,164,795 of record JAJJXE010000002.1, read on the forward strand.
GGTTGTCGAGCTACTCAAGTCCCTCCAAGAGACGAACGTGACTTGGCCTGCCCACTACCCTTCGGTTCAGCGAGCGAATACCTCACCCGAACGACCCTCGTCGCGACCCGGTTTGCAACATGCCTTCTCCATGGCGGGGGAGCCGGCTTCCCCTCACCATTCGCGATCATTGCGCCGATCGCTGACGGCCGTCGAAGACTACGAGGCTTCGGGGTCTAGCAAAGACGCCGACAACAAGAGCGCAGGCGAATCGCCGAGACTGGTCACGCCGCAGATTGCTCAGGAGTTCTCGGTCTTGAAGCTAGATCTCAAATTGGGCGCCCTCCATCAGGCTGAACTCGTACACTCTCTCGAAAAGGGCTCCGTCGCTGCACTGCTCGACGGCAAGATCAGCTCCAGCATTAAACACCTACTCCTCCTTCGCGAAAGAATCGAAGATACTTCCAGTAAAGTTCTAGTAACTGGTGACCTCAATGCAGGAAAGTCTACATTCTGCAATGCGCTGCTGCGACGCAAGGTCTTACCAGAAGACCAACAGCCCTGCACTAGCATCTTCTGTGAGGTCTTGGATGCGAGAGACAACGCCGGCATCGAGGAGGTCCACGCGGTACACAGGAATGCGGTTTACAACCGACACGACGAGTCGACGTACGATGTCTTTTCTCTACACGAGCTAGAAAAGATTGTCCTGGACAACGAAGCCTACATCCAATGCAAAGTCTACGTCAAGGATGTACGAACAATTGACGAGTCGCTGCTCAACAACGGCGTAGTGGACATTGCTTTGATCGATGCTCCGGGACTTAACTCGGACACGACAAAGACGACGGCCGTGTTCGCGCGACAGGAAGAGATAGATGTAGTTGTCTTTGTGGTCTCTGCTGCTAATCACTTCACCCAGTCCGCCAAAGAATTCATCTGGGCGGCGGCAGCGGAGAAGGCCTACATATTCATGGTTGTCAATGGATATGACCTGATCAGAGACAAGGAACGATGCCAGAAGTTGATCTTGGATCAGGTGTACGGTCTAAGCCCCCGTACATTCAAGGAGTCGAGCGAGCTTGTGCACTTCGTTTCTAGCAATGCCATCCCGATGGCACCGTCGCCCCCCGGCGGTCCAGACGGAGGAGGCAGCGGCAGCGGCAGCTCGAGTGGAGGCGGAGACGATCCCAGCGACGACCCCAAGGGAAAGGGCAAGGAGAAGGAGAAGATGAGGGACTTCGAGCAATTAGAGCAGTCGTTGAGGCGATTCGTCTTGGAGAAGAGAGCACGCTCTAAGCTTGCGCCGGCCAGGACTTATCTCTTGAACATCCTCAACGATGTCAATGTCCTGGCCACGGTCAACTCCGAAGTAGCTCAGTGTGAGCTTGACCGAGTGACGAGAGAACTGGAGGAGCTCGAACCCCAATTGGAATCGTCCAGAAAAGCCAAGGCTGAAATCGGCGATGAGGTCGATTTAACTATCGACGAGACCTGCAAGGAGATCTACGACCGTACTCGGACCAATCTCAACTCGGTGATTGCCCGTGCGGGTGAGAGTAATCTGGGGGTGCCTTATCCCGGGTTATTTCATGCATTTGACTACGCGGAAGAAATCAAGGAAGCACTGCTGTCGGAGATATCGGCGTCGGTCACGTCCTGCGAGGACTATGCACGAACCAAGACAGTTGGCGGGGTGAACGTCATTAAGCAGCTGGGCTTGAGACATCTCGGCAACGAATATCAGGATCTCGCGTTCCGGCCCGATGTCATGTTCCGAAGACGGCGGGATGTGCTGGCGAAACAGGTTGACGTGCCTACAGAATTATGGGACTTTGTCGACTGGTCGACGCTTATGCAACGCCAGGAGAAGGTTGCCGGGACGGGTATGGCCTTAACCGTCGCCACCGCTCTTGGTGGACGTCTAGTTGGGGGTATGGGATGGATGGACCACACGATGAATTTAGTCAAGATCATCGGAAACGACAACCTGCGGAGGCTGATTGTTCCTGGTCTAGTTCTAGCGGGTATGTGTTGCTATTTTGTGCCTCTTTTTTTTCCGGGTTGAAGCTAACTATGGCTGTTCCTAGTCGTCTCCGCTGCAGCCTACGTTGTCCAGCAAATACCGCACTCGCTGCCTCACCGCCTGTCCGAGAAGATCTCGACGCAGCTTGCGACAATCGACTACGTCCACACCAACAGCACACGCATCTCTAGCTCCGTTGGCAAGGTCCTCCGCTTCCCTGCTGACAACCTTCGTGTTGGCTTGGCTCGCTCCGTGGATCAGCTGGGCGCACGCCGCGAGGAGACGCTCAAGGTGCGCGGCGAGAGCGAGGTGGCGCTCAAGTACTTCGGGAACCTGGTGCGAGAGAGCGGTCACCAGCGCAGTCTGGTCGAGGACATCGACCTCGACGCACACCCGCAGGCTCATGGGGCTCCCGGCATGAGCATTGCATGAAGCAAATTTCTTATGTGTGTGCATGGGATGGCGCAAGGGAAAGCAAGCACGGATCCAGACAGTATACCAAATTTGTTCATTCCGGGGCTTGCCTGTGTTTTTTGATGATATCGAGTGTCGACGACGGATGATGAAAAAAGAAAGAGACCAACGTAGAATGGCAAAATCGGTTTATTCTCTGGCGTCCAGGTCGAGTTCAAGGGCTTACATGCGTTTTCCGAGCTTCTCCTCTTCCCGATGACTATGATCGATCCATCCTCTCCTCCGTTCAATTCTTTACCCTGCGTTTCATAGGTAGCTAAACATGAATAAAAAGAACTTATATCAACCTGAGCTCGATTGTATAAGGAATCCCCAATCACTGAGTCTAAGTCAGCGAGGAACGGCATGTGGTAGAAACTGCTATGACTTTACATATGTAAATAGATAATGTGCTGTCCATGTTCCCGACTTCTTGTAAATTTCCAAGTCGTGGTCAACTGCTTGAAGCTCCTTAATTTCTACCCTAGGAGACTTCAACATATTATGCTGTCTTGATTTCTACCCCACGAGACTTGTACATGCAACGTTGTCACAGCATGATGCGTACCAAATACCTATCTAATTTTAGAAGTAAGTAATTCTACTGCGTAGTACGTACATACATACAGAGCAGATCATGCCGAGGAGATACGCGATATTGGCATACCAGCATACCAGGTAGGAACCTCCCTGGGTCGGTGGCGTACAGACTAACCATGCCCTTGTTTTCTTATCTTCACACCCCTCGAGACCATGTAGGCAACTTGACCTCTCGACCGACGATGATAGCCGTGTAGGCTGCCGGGCCGTCCGTGCTAAGCGAGGCTCGAGAGTGCTCTGATCATTGCCCCCTTCCCACTACTTCAGACGACCGTGATATTTCACGATGTTATGCAAACTGGACTTGACAGCGGTAGAGGCAGGCTGACTATGGTACCGAGGTGCGGGTAGGTAGACCTTGATCGACGTCTATATGTTAGACTATTGAGGCCGCTCCTTGCTACTATCGTCGCCACGGCTGCGCCGGGTTTGGTTCTGAGTGGGCGGCACGGTTGTATGTAAGTCAAAGCTACCTGGCGGCCTCTTATTTGAAGCTATATGCAGTGCCGTCTATAGGGTCCCTGATGCAACGCCAGCAGGCTTGCACTCTTGCATCTCGGCGTAGATATCCCTGGCTCGTCTGGCTAGCGCCGGTAACTTCCTACACACCTCCCAGGTAGACGACGTCCGATGGCACCTCAGCTAGCCACGCGATGTCCATGTTGTATGTCCCACGTCGACGGTCTGTTCCGTGATGATAAGAGACGGGAGCAAACACACCCAGGCTGATCAGGACAGGACCCCCACCGGAACCGCATAATATTGGTATTATGTGAAATATAGACCGAGCCGCTTTGGCCTCCCCGGGACCAACAGTTGCTCGCTTACCTCTATCTTAGAAAGCACGTGGCGAAATTTGTACCTTGTCCATCACTTATAATTCGAGTCTGCTATTATGGAGGCCATCCCGCCTGCCCGCATCGGTACACACCCACATGTTCCTCGATAAGGTGATGTTTTGTATTACCGTACCAACATGCCTCGAAGCCGATGCGTCCTGTACGCGTGTTGGTTACATCTGCAGACTTCCTCGCAGCGTCCCACCGCATGAATGTTCTTAGAAGGGGTACACCGCATCTGGCACTGCAACGCCGCCCTTGGACGCAACCTTCTCGTCCACGTTTCTTCGTCCCCGCTCCCCTCCCTCGTCCTAGTCTAGTCGAGTGCGCGAACTCGGTAGCGGGTCTGATACGTGCGCGCGCGTTGCAGCGGACGTGTTGCTGTCAGTGTAGCTCCCTTTCCCCCGGTTCGGGCCGCCCCTAGCGAACCTCCAAGTCGGGGCTAACTGACAGACGTCGGTAACCCTTTTCTGCACATTTCGGCAATAGGCAAACAAACCGGAGGAAAAAAGAAAGGAAAATAGGAAAAATTAGAGACTACTGCGACGCGACGCCACCTCAAGCGGGGGATCGGAGGATGGATGTACTTGGATACAGTTTACCTCCGAAAGGCTTCGATGTTGGTAGCGACAAAACGATGATCCTTACCTCTCGGCCGAGTTTGTCTTCTTTTTTTTTTTTTTTTTGCCTGTTATCCTGTCCCGTGATGATTCATCTGAACGTCTATCTCTTCCTTCTCTTTTAAGTCACCGGCAGACCCGGGCTACCGCAAGAGGCGCATCTCCGTCCGAGTCCCTAGCAGAGCATGCAGCGTTCGATGACGAGACCAGGTAGGGACGCTGGGATGCGAGATGTGTGTGAGCTGATGCCCTGGGCCGCGTATGGCAACCCCAACCCCAGGCCGCGGGAGGGGATCACGGAACCCCTGCAAGACTGGCGCGGAACAATGCAAATGCAAATTCAAGTTTCAATGCTGCCATGCCATGGGCTGGCCTGCCCCCCCTGGTGGCTTGAACGATAGTCTTCGGGTGGTGCAAAAGAGGCAAAGCTGGGGTGATGAGCGGACGCGCAAGAGAACCCCTGGCCATGATCACCTCACATCGGCTAACCAGCTGGGGAGCTTCCTGCATGTCTTACCATGTGGAGATAAGACGGCTGACGGTCAGACGTCCGGGCCAAGCAAGAGAGAGCCATCTCTCCCCTCTCCTCTTCTCTACATGGTAGCCAGGCTACCTTGTATCTCTATCTCTACTATGTAATCACTTCGACGTTGGAGGAACCATCAGAAGGGTCAGGGTCAGGGTCATATCACGATCTGTAAGACAGGCATATGTATCCAGGTAGGCATGTTATATTCCAAAAGAGGTCATTATTGATCGAAGCCCGCCCCATAACCCAACCCCGGTCCCAGAACTCCTTATCATGGGTCGTATATGTCGTAAGCAAGACTACCCCAAGCTTAAGCCTATACCTAGCGTGTTCGTACTACGTAGGACTTATGTGAACGGATGCGGGAAACCCGGCTCTAGAGCACTATGTTGAGCGAGCCGTCCTCCTGTAAGCACTCTGCCATGCCGTATCGCCGCGACTCGAGACTCCACTGCAGCACTCCGGTGATGAAATGGCGACACCAATTGACGAATGATTGCACCTCCTTGCTCAGCTTTGCGTCGTCCGATGTCGTCTCACCCAGACTCGTCGCCGCCTCCTCGAATCGCCTTACAGACTCTCGTAGAGCGACCTCGACGTCATGAGACACGGCGTCGAGGCTCTGCTTCCCGCTGTTCTTGAACATGACCGGGACGATGTTGAACAGAGATCCTTGTGCCTAGTGAAAAAAAAAAAAAAAAGAGGCGTTGGTTAGTGTGCACTTCATTCTAGACCGTGCCACAAAACGTTGTAGGCGGCTGGGGGTAGGCTAGGCTCGGCTTGGCTTACAATTTCCTTCTGCACCGAGTAGATATCGTTCAGTATGAGACATATGATGACCGTTTCCTTCCAGAGCGCCTTCATGGCTGCGCACTCCATGATGGACTCGGGGAGCCTGACTTTCAGCATGTAACTAGATAGCGTAAGCACTAAGATAGATCGTAGAAGACGAGAACTAGACTCACTCGGTAAGGGCGATCTGGGGCGCGCAGCCGACGGAGCCGGAGCGGATCACCATGTACTTGTCGAGCGTGGGGATGGTGCCGCGCATGCGGTGGCCGTGCTCGACGCCGACCTGGACCATGAAGTTCTCGAGCTCGCGGAAGAAGCGCTCGCGCTGGATCCGGTCAGTGGCCGCGCGCATGCCGCAGCCGACGTCGGAGAAGAGGGCCATGTTGGTCAGCAGCGCGCGGTCGTCGTTGTCCGTCTTGGAGCAGTCGAGGTCCAGGAGCCGGCGCACCGTGCTCAGCGACGTCTGGTAGTACGCCCGCGCGAGCGCCTCGTCGTTGGACACGTCAGTGTCGCCCGCGTCGACCTCGTCGTCCCACACAAAGATCCACACCGAGTAGGCCGTGGCTATCTCGAGCTCGGGCCATTCGGCGTCGGGATACCAGCTACAACGTTTGGGCCGCTCAGTCAGAAAAGATACGTGTTCTCTCAATAAGATTGCGAGGCAGAATACGAAGAGAGGCGGGGTGATAGAGGCCGGAATGGAGACGGAAAGGAGGCTAAGCTAGGGTGAAAGAGACGTACAGAGAGATGAGGCGAGCAAAGTCTGCCTGCTTCAGGGCCTTTAGCTTCCTCTCATTGGTGATGATCCTCTCCAGCAGCGTGTCGACGAGGCTCTCGAGCCGCTTCGCGTGCCGATTCGCGGCCAGCGGCCATTCTGAGAAGACTTTCCACACATTTGGCAGACGGAGCGTCTCGCCGTGGAGCTGAGAGGCTAAAAGTAGGGCTTCACCGCAGAGCCCCTGCTGAGCACTGTTCTTCTCGCATGGGCCCCGCGGATCCGATTCTTTTGTCCGCGGCAGCGGGCAAGGAAATAGCGTAGATAATAGCTTTACCCGCAGCTTTTCTATGAGCTGTGGTATGCTCGACATCTTGCTCGACTTCATTGGGAGAGATATCTTGAGGGATCTTTGTTGCTTTGTGGCTTTTGATGAGAAAAGGGCAGAGGCAGAGGATGAAAAATTCAGAAGAGAAAAGAGGAACAAGTCCGTGGGCACTTGGCTAACGTCGACACGTCGGGGTCCCTCCGGACGTGCCTTAGCCTATAAATGGTCTGGCAAACAGGCGGACCGCTCAGTCGGGACGTCGTAGCAGGAGCACGACTAGGTTGAAGGAGCCTCTTTGGATTGGCATACGGCAATATAGCAACGATAAAAGACGAAGGCGCACGCCCAGGGCCGCTAATCTTGCAGTTCTAAGTAAGAGATCTCACCCGTCACAACAACCTAATGCGGCGTGATGACCGGAATTGGCAACATGATATGGTACCAACCCGAATTCGACAGACGAGAGGACTGGTCAGGTGCGCTATGTATATCCCAAAAGTACGCATGAAGTAAAGGTATCCGTGGCGAGGGACCCGCGTGACCAGGCCTGGGTCGGGAGCTTAGCGTTACTTGGACCACGGCGTAGCTAGCGAGCGAGCCATGTATGTGTGTAAGGTACGTATGTATGTTGTATGTGCTTGACGTCGTCGTCTACCTAATGTCGGCCTGCATGTCGTATTACAGCCGTTTCCATTGCCTCGGGTGTGGGTGGCCAGGTGGGAAGGGAAGGGTGTGCTGATAATGCTACCGAGGCGAGGATGGAGATACCACTGTAAATGTCGATGAACCCAGACTATCTCATCCAGCTCATCCTACTCTATACCGTGGTAGTGCGTAGCGCATACTACTATTAGCAGTAGGCTTCTCTCCCGACCAGGGGGTGCCGCTACATCATGTGTAATCAGAGCCGCCGTTCTCGCTTCCTGTCCAGTGCCAGTCCGTACGTGCGGTACAGTAGCATCAAGAAGACAGGAAGGTAACCGAATCCCCTTGCCCTCGTCGCCATTCTTTACAACGGGGTCCTGGGTCCCGCTAGGCTGTTCTCGAGAGCGCGGTGATGGTGTGTCAGAAGTTGCCAGGCCCGGCTAATGCAGCAAGACGGGCGGTATTTCTGGTCTAGGAACGGCGGGCGGGAGATGGCAAGACTTGTCTTGGGTAGATGTCTAGAGGGAGAGGCTCTTTTTACCAAGTTTATAGACAGGACTGGTTGTGATTGGCCAGACTAATTCTGTATATCTGCGCACTGATAACTGGCTAAACTTTCGAGCCGTGTGAAGATTGAGACAAGCCTATGAGAGCCCGTTGGTATGGCAATTCTCTCCGATGGTTCGCAATTACATTGCCCGCCATGTGCTACGCCGCATAGGTGATAGTCATGTTAAGGACCGAATGGGCGCTCAAGGGGCTCAAGGGGGCCTGCTGGGCCCTCACTGGGGCTCCCGGGATGTCTTGCAACACCAGCGGCATCCCCAGCCTCAAAGGAGCCAACAGGCAGAGCATGGGTGCCGGCCATGTCCCCATGCTGACATGGCTGCGTGGTCGTACATATAAAAGTTTGATGATAATCGGGGCGCCAACAGGGGTAAAAACCAGTTCTGTGTCTCGTCAGTCCCGAGGGTCGACTCCACAAATCCCAGAGGCTCGCGTGGCGACCGTGGAGACAAAGGACGACGAGATCCGACACAGGAGAGATGAGAGATGGGAGATACAGTACGGCACGGTTCACGCCATCTGTGCTCCGGCCTGTCAGGCGAGTCAGGTCAGTCAGGGAGCCCTTGGTCTCGTAGAAATTAGAGTGCTACACCGCAGCAGATCTCGTGGGGGATTGGACGTTTCTGTCATACCATTTATAGACATGCCAATTGGATATACGCTAGGTTAGGTTCGATTGGCCTCGCATCGCTGCTCAGCATCTCGACTGAAGGTGGTCAGCAGCGGTGCCGTAGCGCTGACAGGCGGGACGGGTGAGACAGGCACGGCGAATTCGAGGCACACAGGAGCAAGAGGAGCTGAGGATGAGGACCTGAGGGCGCACATAGTACGAGGACGCCGGATACAGTATGCCCAGGGCTCCGCAGAATATTACGGAGCCGTTCCAAGACCCAACGGAGATGCTACATCGTAATGGTTAGGGTTGCGAGGCTTCTGTTGTACTGCATCAGGAAAGTATGTACAGCATGCCTCGCCCCGGTATGTGCTAACATATGTGCTAACACACTCCTGGCTGCCTAGGCCGGTCAGCATTGGCTATATGCAAGTGCTTGCATTCATTACATACTCGCATACGAGTTCCTTGGATACAAGAGAGGCCCCTGTTTTCGTGATGCAATCCGCTAAAGCAATGTTTGCGGCTATTCATATGCGGTTATTTCATACGGGGCTAAGAATCGCATCATGACATGTAAGATATCACTTTTCTGTCCGCCGGGCTACTGCAAATGTAACGTTTTATACTGATGGCTGCTGACTGCTGACTGCCAAACTGTCAGAAAACGAAAAAGGGACGCATGAGAAAAAGAGAGAGCAAAAGGCGGACATCGACTCATCACTTCATAAAGTCGATTAGTGATCCAGAGAGCGGAATATTGGCTGACTGGCAGGACTGGATGGCACATACTATATACTACTATCTATGTATGTAAGGCAAGTTGTGATAGCTAACGGATGGATTACTTAAGACCAGCGGCGATTCACCAGCGATCTTCGCCTCTTCTTCTCTTTGGGTCCTTAGTGCTGTAAGCCAGAAATGAACCATGTACTGGACGGGCGACGGGTAGAATATGGCATGCAGTGGGAAGGACGTGCGCTACGCTACGCTACCACTCTATCTCTGCCGCTCTGCTCCAGCTGACGGCCACAAGCTCAGCATAGGCACGGCACGGGCACAGGCGGCACGAGCAAGCACGAAAGCGCGAGCACGAGCACGAGCACAAGCACAAGCTGACAAAAGCACATGTCGAGTGGATGTATGCCAGGCAAGAAGAGGCGGAGGGGGAAGAAGGACGACGCCAAGGGGGAGGGTCCCGCTCTTGAGAGATGAGAGAGAATCGTAAACGACTTGATGATGGGCTGATGATAGGCAGGGATCCTGTCCGATACGGTCGGTATCAGTTTTTTTTTAGTTTTTTTTTCTGCCCTTTTCCCTCCCCAGCTCCGCAGGGCCACACATGACTTTTGCGTGGCTCGCATGGTTTTGCTGAGCAGACAGTGCTCTAGTCGACGGCTCCAACGGCAGGCTTCCGTCAGCCGTTGATGGGAGGCGTGACCCCCCCCCTTTTGCCTATATCCCGGCACGGATCGATGTTGTCTGCCTTCTCCTTCCCCTGCCTCTCTTTCTACCCCAGGTAGGCAAGTGGGCTTAAGGCAGGAAAGCGGTCTATCTTTTGCCAGAAGTGAGAGGGAGAGGAAAAAATCCCGACCGTTTCAAAACACCAAAATTTTGAAGGACCCAAGCATTGATTTTTTTCCCTTTATTTTTTAATCCTATACTCTTCCTCCCCCTCCTTTCCCCCTCCCCTCCTGCTTACCTTTGAATAATCACTTGCGACGATGCTGAGAGCAGAGAGCGGGAACGGCGCCTCATGAAAAATGAACAGGATCAAGGAGACGCTGGCTAGGCTGACTCGCGCGGCGCGCGGTCCGCGGGACTCGTCATCGTCGACGTCTAATAGTCTGCGCCTAGACCGTGTGGGCCGCTCTAGCAGCTCGACGATAGAATCCCGGGAAAGGGCCCTAGGCCGCGCCGATGGCCGAGGGCCCGTCCTTCTCTTCGACGGGACCCACAGCGGAGAGGAGGGCATCGACATCGTCTTCGTCCACGGCCTGTTTGAGTCCAACGTCAGCGCATGGACCAAGGGGGGGGTGTGCTATCCCCGCGATCTCCTCGGGCACGATATCCCGGGCAATAGGATCGTCGCATGGGGCTGGGCCGGCCTCCTGAGCGGGAGCGGTACCTTCTCCGATCAGGCTGAGAACCTCCTGGCCGACATCGCCCGCATCCGCAACGGCACAAGCCGGCCCATCGTCTTCATCGGCCATGGCCTGGGCGGCCTGGTCATCAAGGAAGCCCTGAACATAGCCGCCATGTCGCGCATCTACGGCGCCCACATCGAGCTTGGCAACGTCTACCCCCGGACCATCGGCTGTATCTTCTTGGGCACGCCTCACATGAGGAGCGGAAAGCGATCCTTGGGCGACTGTCTCGCCGCCACGGCCCTCTTGGCGCCTATTATGCCCAGCCCCCAACTCTTGCGAGCGCTGAGAGAAAACGACAAGACTTTTGAGAACCAGCACAGCACGTTCCTCATGATATCGAGAGACATTAGGGTGGTGTGCGTCAGAGAAAAGCTGCCGTCCATGGTACCGGTTACCTCTGAGCTGGCAAGGGACTTGAACGGAATGGAAGTGGGAAAGGGAGCAACCATACAGGCCATGGTTCCGAGGGACTCGTCAGCCTACGAAGGATTCAACGTGACGAGGCACGAGATGGCTGTAAACCATTCAGACCTTGCGCGGTTCAGGAGCAAAGACGACCCGGGTTATTCGCAGATGATCTCGTACATAGCCAAGGCGTCATCCGGCCCAACGCCCGAGGAAGCGGAAGCAAGGGAGCCCCGAAACCAAGGTACGTTCCTACGGAGTTTTCATGCACAACTGTTGCTTTTTTTTCTCCTTTTTTTTTTCTTCTTGGGTCTTCCAACCGTTAACGTTGATTGTTTAGAAATTCTGAATGCCCTATACTTCGACACCATGACCGAGCGTGAATCTCGGATAGACCCAGCCTACGGTCAGACTTGCGAATGGATTCTCAACCCTAGTCTTTCTCCCTTCCCCAAGTTCCTCCACTCCTCGGATCCTGTCCTAGTAAGTAATCTAAGTCGTTCGCAGCTCTCCGTGCTTCTTCCCGGGATGGTCGGTTTTTCTTTTAGATATTTTGTCATGTCTGCGTGTACGATTTGTAACCGACTCTTACGGGTTTGTTTGGTCAGTCTATGGATGAGTATCATTAACATGAGGGTGTCGTAGTGGATTAGTGGTAATGCCGGCTCTGGCAAGTCAACGCTCATTAAGCACATCTATCATTCTCAGAAGACGAGGCAACAGGTCCTCGAAGGTTGGGCGAGCGAAGGGGACTTGCACATGGCCTGTTTTTACATGTTCGAGGGGGGAAATCGGATACAAAAGTCGTACGAGGGTTTTCTGCGCAGCGTCCTGTACCAGATTCTCTCTTCGAGGAGGGACCTCATCAAGGTCGCCTTCCCTAGTTTCTTCGACGGTCCTTGGCCGCCAGCCGTATTGTTCACGAGCATCAGCAACCTGAACCAGGGCTTCTACTCCCTCTTCGCTCACATGTCCGAGACTCTGCGGCTGTTCGTTTTCATCGACGGACTTGATGAATACCGAATCATGGAACGAAAGGACCACTACGAGCCACAGCAGCTCGACGTTACGTTTGAGAAGGATACCGGTGACGAGTCGTGGGGCGTGAGCAAATGGGCGACGGATTCACACATAGAGATGTCAAAACTTGTCACCAGCATGGCTAACAAGGATAATGCGAAATTTGTCGTCACTACGCGCGAGCTCCCCACGTTTGAGGAGTCTTTTAGTGAATTTCCCCGAGTCCGACTCCAGGATCACACGGAGCGGTCCATTGCGCAATATGTCGCAGGACGACTGGAAGATGAAGCCCCCGGTCTGCCTGATACCAAGAATCTATGTCAGGAAGTGGCTCAGAAGAGCCACGGCGATATACTCTGGGCCAGGTTGGCGATCGATATGGTCGTCGGTTGCAGTCTCCGTACGCTGAGAGGCACGCTAGATTCTCTCCCGACGCATCTGGGAGGACCTGACGGCCTATACATGCGCATGTTGGAGAACCTCAGCAACCAGCAGCAGCGGACCGCATCTAGGGTCTTCCACCTCGTTATCAAGGCGCAGCAGCCACCCAGCCTGATCACGCTTGCGTTGGCCGAAGAAGGCCATCTGACCCCTACGTCAAATGAGCTTATGATCACTCACGACAACAAAAACCCTTTCGACATGACCTCAATCCAGCGCCTTTCCGACCGCATGCAGAGAGGCCTGGCCGTCTGCTGCGCCGGTCTTCTCGTAGCCGAGACGGGGCCGTCCGCGGCGACGAGCTCTACGGAGACGGGCCGGCGCGTAGTCTTCGTCCACCAGACCGCCAAGGAGTGGGTGCGGCGCAAGGACATCTGGGAGCGGCTGCCGGGGTGCAGGCCCGAGGATGACATCGAGCTGGACTTCTCGCTGGTGAGCGGGTGCGTGCGGCACATCAAGGCGTTCGACATCCTGCGGCCGCCGGTGTTGGCGTGGCCGAACTGGCGATTCCGGCCGGACGCATGGCTGCTGATCGCGAACGCGCTGCGGTATGCCGAGAAGATCGACGACAAGGTGCCAGACCTGCCCAAGTACTGCGAGCTGCTGGATGAGCTGGACGCCACGTGCCAGCGTGCCTGGGTCGCGGCGCTGCAGCGCCACAAGCCGCTGCACGAGGATCCCGACTGGTACGATGTGAGGCTTCCCAGCTTTTGCCGCAAGCACTGGGCGAGTTTCGAGCCGATGGACGCGGGCAAGCCGCCCAAGCGGCGCGACTTCCTGTCGCTGGCCGTGCAGGCTAACCTGGTGCGGTACGTGCGGGCGAAGCTGAACGAACTGGGGCTCGAGGAGCGGCGCAAGAAGGCGCAGGAGCTGCTGCCGTACGTGGTCAGCCCCAAGGCCGAGGGCTTCAGCGCCTGCGCCGGGCTCAGCGGCGACTACTGGGACTTCCATCACGACATGCCCGACTCGCGCTTGCTTGGCCTCCTATTCGACGCCGGGGCCAGCGCGCGCGATGACGAGAGGTTGTTCGGCAAGGCGCTGAAGACCGGGCGCCACTACTTCTCGCGCGGTAGTATCACCATGACGCACCTACTCGAGACGTCATCCAGCGCACGGCTCATGGAGAACCGCCAGCGCTGGGTCGCCGCCGTCAAGTCGATGCTCCAGCACGGTGCCGATCCCCAGGCCGAGATCCAGGTCACGACCGGCTCGTCCGAGAACCAGTCCAACGCCACCGTCACTGCCGTCGACCTCATCCGCGAGACCCTCGAGGGCGAGCCCGAGTACGCCATCGAGCTCGTCGAGCTCGAGATGATCATGGGCAGGAGGGGGAGCGTCGGTATCGCGAGATGAAGGACATCTTGAAGAGAGCCGTGGAAGAAGAGAAGAAAGAAGAAAAGAGCAACGAAGCCGGCGAGCAAGATGTTTTTTTTGCTCTTCCTTTTAATGAGGTAGTAAGGTTCCCCCCGGGTTTTTAATGATTGGACGGAGGAATGCGGTTGGTACATTGCAAACAACGAAAGGGAAAATGGGAACGGGAGGAATGGAGGTGGAATATATCAACGGGCGTTTACAACATACCTCTCATCATACCGACTTACCAACGACAGCACCCAAAGCATCAACGGAGCATGACCAGTTCAACACGAACTAAGGGGGGATGGGGACGGGACCGGGAAGATCGAAAACTGACGAGGTAGAGAAAAGAGAAAGAGAGAAGTCAAGGGAGGAGGAATTTATGAGGGAGAGAGGCGCTCGGCGCTTAGAAAAGAGAAGGTTCTGCATTGCGTACCTCGTACCTAATTGTTTGTTTTTTTCCCTTCTTCTGCGCGAGGCCGACACGTTTTACGATCGCTTGCTTTCCCCATACCCTTTGGCTTTTCAGCACTGGAAACAAAAAAGAGACCAGCAGACAGATACCTACCTTAGCTGCGGCAGTTGCTATTTCGCTGATGATGAAGACAAGTTTGATATGATACCAAGAGTCGTGGCATTGTGGTAATGATATATAACTTGATAAATACCTTGATATATACCTAGGTACCTAGCATATAGTAACGCAGCATACATGACCATCCATCCGTTACAGTGACTACTATGTTCACACAGTCGGTGAGAACAGTTTGGGTCGATGAGACTCTGCGTACGGTTAACCCGTTGCATACAACGCCAGGATACCTAGATTTCCCCATCAGACTCGAACAAACCCTGGAAGCAAGGGGACGGACGCCCTTCCAAGGGTGAAGTGTACATATATATCGTCGCAAATAAAATGCAAGCCGTCTTAGCAATCATCAGGGCTCTCTTTGATCAGCATCAAACCCCCACTGGGGTCGGCTCAGGCCGCCTTCTCGCAAGGGTCGAGCCACGGTTATTATACCCAGGGAATCCGAGTGAAAAAAACGCAGAAAAGCCCGGCCCAAGCGAGAATACGTTATAAGATTTCGTCATCTGATTGCTACGAGGTTGATTTTGAGACGAGGGGAAGAGAGATAAGACTTAATCACTTACGTGTAGAGGTTTATAGGACGCTTCTCACCCTGGATTTAATTAGACTGAATATGTGTTGGCCGAGAGCTGAGAAGGGCCAAAAACGCTACATGTATTAATTCCATCATTCATGCCGCGCGTGGAAAGAATCGGGAGAGAAGTTATTTCATTCCGGACCCGAAACTATTTTCTTCTAGACGTTGTAGCGATTAGGCGCTTCTTGAGATGCTTCGGCATCTTCTCCTTTCGCTTCTCTGCCTTTGCTTCCTTGACAGCATGCTTGCGTTGCTAGATCACCGTCAGTACACGTGCGTAATTTAAGGGACGCATTATTTGTGCGTTCAGTAATAACTCACCCTCTTGTCCTCCTTGTCCTCGAACCGCTTTCCTCTGGGAGCGCCTTTCGAGAACTTGCTCTCATCGTCGCTTCCGTCGTTGCTGTCGAGGGCCGCTCCCTCGTCCGATTCATCATCCCCCGAACTTCGCTCTTCCGCGGCCGTCTTCGACACCACTTGGTCCGCGAGCAGGTTTCGGTACACAAGCTTGTCGCCCTCGCCCTCTCCGATGGCCTGGGCGTCCTTTTCGATGTCGTATACCTGCTCTAGCGTTTGCGGGATGTACTGATTTCGGAAGACCTCGTTCTCGACCTCAAGCTCGGCTGCTGCCGTTTCGTCGTCAGCGGATGATGTCCTCGACGCATACAGCTGCTCGATTGCTTCTAATAGGCCGGGCTCTTCCACAGGACCCTGTGAGCGGGTGATGAAGTCAAAGATGATGCGATCAGTCAACGTATCGACCCCTTGCCTACGGAAGAAGTCGCCCGTGTTCTTGATATCCATCCGTAGAAACTCCAGCGACCGAGGATGGTCATGCTCAACGCTCTGTGATACGTCTATGATGTATAATTTCTTGTTGTTGTACAGAATATTGTATTCGCTAAGATCTGCGTGGACCAGTCGACATACTTGGTACATTCGCCGCATGATCCCCAGGAGTTGAATGTAAAGCTGTCTCCACTGGTGGTCGGCTTCGTCGCCCACGATGGCGGCGTCTCGTAACCGCGGATAGGCGTACCCCTTTCGGTCTCCGAGGAAGCTCATGACGAGGACGTGGAGCTTGAGCTGGATTGGCTCGGGGCAAGGAATAGCAGCCGAGTGAATTCTCCTCAAGTTGCGAAACTCCTTTTCGGCCCACAGCTTGACCATCTTCCGGTTGTTGCCCTTGTCGGCGCCAGACTTGAAACGATGCTCGCCAGTAATGTATCGTTCGCGGTCCTTGAAGCTCAGGATAGCCGTCTTGTAGACTTTGACTGCGTGTTGAACTGGCGGCCCATGTAAATCTGGGTACGCGACAGCGCCGTAGACGTTAGCCTCCTTTCCGGTACTGATGGCGCCATGTATTTCGCTAAGTACACCCCGATTGATCATCTGATAGAGGATCATGCGTGTCCGTTGATCGAGGACCTGCTCGCTTGTCGCTCTGTTGGCCTTATCCTTCTCGCGATCTTGGCCCTCCTTCACATCGTCTAGTCGTATTTTGCCAGCGTGTTTGGAAAGCGCGGCTATCTGGTCGTCTACGCTAGCAAAGGTATTGGCGGCGGGTTTCTGCTGATTGGAGTGCAGTGGTCTTTGTCGGTTGTAATTTCGTGTGATATCTGCCTCTCCGTCTGATCCAAGGTTGTCAAGATCATCGTCACGCTCGTCGAAAACAGATTCCAAGTCGGATTCATCGCGCTCAGCTCCTTCTTGGCCCTTAGGCACGGTATCGGTATCGACTGGATCGCGGGACGCTTCCTGGCCTGCTGGCTGTGACAGCGGCGCTGGAGCCTCGGCGATGGAGATGGCCTCCATGATGGTGTATTTACTAGGGGACAGCGAGTTTGGGTATATGTGACCGGAAGGGCTTGCAGCGTAGGTAAAGTCGTTGGCCACGGTATGTATACGATTTGAGAATAGTTGGCTTTTAGTATTGAAGATGGTGAAATTATTGAGCTTTTCGCATTTCTTACAAGACCCCGCCACCAGCCCACTATGAATCACTATGAATGGAATTTACGGCCTAACAGCCTGGATGCCTTATCTTATCGCGAATTAGGGCATAACGCCCAAAACGCCACAGCGCCAAATCGCCAAGACGCTTCGACTTGTTCCGTTCACGGTAACCTCTCAGCCTCCTCATCTCACCAAGCTGTTTACCTCTGACGAAAGCTCACATGTACATAGTACATGCATTCTCTGGATCGGTAGCATTCTCATCTCCATGTCCAAACAAGATTGGGAAATAGATAGTCCTCTCATTGCTACCCTGCCGACCTACCTCCCTCCTCTACAGCTTGACGACAGCAGGCACAGGATATAGACTAGACTGAGAGCTTTCTGCAGCCCTTATCATCCCCGCTCCCAGGGTTACAGCGGACTTCAAGCCATGGCTTGGCCAGGATAGCTCTAGCAAGCTGTAAGGCAAGATGATGTGACCGGCCTCCAAGATGGCCAAGATGGGTGACGATCATGGCAGCAGATTTGCCTGCATGCTATGCTGTAGCTGCAGCCGTGTGAATCGTATATAATGGCAATCAATCCTACCATTACACTGGGCCCGTCTGGACACATCTCGTCTTCTCATCCCGAAATGTCTGCTTGCTTGCATCGAGTTGCTGTATAGATGCTCAACCAGCGTTGATTCACAAGAGTGACAATGGTGGTTCTTCGCACCACTTGTGTATTGTTGACCGCTCTGTCTAGAGGTATGTTGATCACCACTAACGGCGCCAGCTACCTCATAAATTAATACTATTGAAAGCGGCTTCTGTGACTTCAAGGCTCGTCGGAATACCAACTGTTCCTTTCACTACGTCCGGGGATGGGGCATATTCTGTCACGTCCCTGAAGGCGCTGGTGGTGGACTCGAATTTTGCCGAGAGTCGTGATGAGACAGGCGAGACTCTAATTCCGCCGACTCTACAAGATTTCGCCAAAACATTTGCGGCAGACCTGAGTAGCGTATTAGACCTTGATATCAGTCTCTCGAATGCCAACGAGGCCACCCAAGACTCGATATTCCTCACGCTAGGAGAGCCAAGCAAGTATGTTGACGTAACTGGCGCTCCCACCGCAGAAGGCTACACTCTTTCGGTCAACTCCTCGGGAATTGTCATATCCGGGGCCAGTCCTTTGGGTGCGTGGTGGGGAACGCGGACTATCTTGCAGCAAGCTCTCCTGTCCAACTCTTCGATACCGTATGGAGAGGGAGATGATGCCCCCGGATGGCGGACTCGAGGAATGATGCTCGACGCAGGCCGGCATTATTACCCACCAGAGGTGAGTATCTGGTCAGGAATTTGTTCGTCTAGGAGAAGCGTAGCAAGATTATAATGGTCCCGTAAATAGTAGGCCTGAGAACGAAAGCTAACAAGATGGGCTGAATAGTTTGTTATCGAGCTGTGCGCCTATATGAGCTTTTTCAAGCAGAACATTTTCCAGCTACATCTCAGTGATAATCTATACAACAACGTCAATCTCTATTCGAGGGAGCAGTCTCTGCAATTGGGTGCTTGGTTTCGGCTATGGTCAGAGTCTGAGGATCTTGCCGGACTGGCCAAGTATAAGAACGAGTCTTACACCAAGGATCAGTTCGACGAGATGCAGTCGGCATGTGCCTCCCGCGGTGTAACCGTGATCCCGGAGATCGAGGCGCCGGGACATTCGCTGTCAATAGTGCAGTGGAAACCAGAGCTGGCACTGAGCTCTGATTTGTCACAGCTCAACATCTCGTACCCCGATACCATACCAACGATGAAGACCATCTGGAGCACGTTCCTGCCGTGGTTCCAGTCCAAGACCGTCCACATCGGCGCGGACGAGTATACCGGCGACGTCAACGAGTACAACCGGTTCGTCAACGTGATGGCGGGCTACATACACCAGGAATCCGGCAAGGCGATCCGCATCTGGGGCACGTTCCCCCCGAAGCCCGAGTACGACAACGTGTACCGCAACGTCTCGATCCAGCACTGGGAGTTCTTCGAGGACGACCCGTACCACGACTACATCCTGAACAACTACTCGGTCCTCAACTCGGACGACACCTTCTACACGGTCGCCAAGTGGTCCGGCAGCTACCCGCAGGTGGTGGACGTGGCGCGCACCTTCGACGGCGACCCGGCGGACGGCGGCCTGTGGCAGCCCTTCGTCTTCGACACGCGGACGGCGGCCAACAACCCGGAGCGCGCGGACCCGCGCGTCCTCGGCGCCGTGACGCCGCTGTGGAACGACTACGGCCCCAACGCCACCGTCTACTCCGAGGCCTTCTACACCTGGCGCGACGGCATCCCCGCGCTCGCCGACAAGCAGTGGGGCGGCGACCTGTCCGCGTCCGAGTTCGCGGCTGCCTCCGCGCCCCTGCTGCCGCGCGCCCCCAGCCAGAACCTCGCGCGCGCCGTCGCTTCGGTAAGCCCCACCGTCCTCGACTACCGCGCTGCCGAGGCGACGCGGCGCCGCTACTTCGGCGCGCTGGGCAGCGGCTGGCGCGACGCGGCGGTGCCCGACCGCTCCGGTAACGGCTACGACGCCTCCACCGACTGCGCGGTCGCCGACGCCGCCGTGCGGCTGACGCCCTCCTGCGCGTTCCGCACCCCGCTGTCGTCCAAGGGCCGCGACTACGCGCTGTCGCTGCGGCTGCGCGTCGACGAGGTCGCTGACGGCACCCGCGACGCTGTCCTCGCCTCCGGCGCCGACTCGGAGTTGCGGCTGACGCCCGCCCTAAGCTTCCTCGCGTCGGGAAATTACTACCGCCTCAACGCGACGACCGTGCCGCTCGGCCGCTGGGTCGATCTGACGGTCGTCGGCCGCGGCAACCAGACGTTTGCGCGCGTGACCGAGACGGCGCTTGACGCGGCCTTGCCCGAGCTTGGGGGTAGCGACGGCGACGATGGAGAGGAGTTCTTCGCTGTTCTTGGCGTCAACGGGCAGTCGCTCGTCTGGGCACCAATTGCTATCGAGGCCCCCATCGGCCAGATTGGCGGCGCCGATTCCAACTGGTCCGGCCAGCTCGCGGCGATGAGGTTGAGCTCGGAGGCTTGAGTAGGAGGTAGGTTGGAAGTACCATGTGCTTAGGATATGTGCGTAATGCTTGGCTAGACCTACCCAGGTATATATATTTACCCATGCTGCTTGGTTAGCTGAGAGCTCATGACTTGGAGATTCATGCTATGTGTCGCGTAGTATCTTCATCATATCAGGATCACAGCGCATCTTAAAACGTCGTATCCCCTAATGGTCTTGAGAATCACTCCAAGCAAACTTTCATTAAGCTTCTTGAATAGCAAGCGAGGGGGTGTATCATCGTACAACCGCCGCCTAGGTTCTCCCCTCCCCCCTTATTGGTATTACATATGCACATGACGATATCATAAACCGCTCCCAAAAAGAAAAAAAAAAGACTTCAGACAGACAGCCACTCGACGGACAAAGCTGTACCAGTTCCTCGGGCTTCGCCCCTATTTTAGCAACAAATTTATCTCGGTGCCTGGCCTTCGACAAAGTCCAGCGCCTGTTCGGTGCTGACGCAGTTGATGGTGCTGTTCTTGTTACGGAACAAGACACCGTAGCACCGGTCGGCGACGTGGACGATTTCGGGCCTGAACGTGGTACAGATGAACTGCGTGCCGGCCTCGGACGAGATGGACTGGAGGAGCCCGGCCACGGCCGTCCGGTACTGCGCGTCCAGGTTGGCGTCGACCTCGTCGAAGATGACCATGGGACTCGACTCGGTCTGCTGGAGGGCGAAGATGAGACAGAGAGCGCACAGACCTGGCGACGTATGTTAGCACGAAAATAGAAGAGAGGAATTTGTGGGTAATAGGGGTTCTCGGAGACTGACTCTTCTGGCCACCGGACAGTTGTTGAATGCGCTGCTGCTCGTCCGCCGTCTTGGAGTTGAAAGATACGCTGATCCCGACGCCCGTGTAGTTCTCCACGCTGCTGCGCTGTTCCTCATCCGAGTCGTCGGCGGGATCGACGCGTCGATCGGCACGGCGTTGGATTACCAGACGTCCGTGGCCGGCAGGCACCAGGCGTTGGAATATGGTGGCGAACTCCTTGGACACCTGCTTGAACGTGCGCTCGATGGCCTCGTCCTTGCGCTGGTCAAGGTGAGCAACAAGTTCCTCGATCGACGCTTGCGACTGGTCGAGTTCCTTGCGGCGCTTGAGGAGATGGTCTTGTTGGTTGGTAAAGCTGTTGTACTGCTCGAACGCCTTCTTGTTCACGTGTTTGTACTTCTTCAGGGCGTCGTTGACTTTCTTCAGGCGCGAAACGACCTGTGATGCCGAGTTAGCGGGTCCTCGACGCTGTATTAAGCTCTATAGTTGGTCTTACCGTCTTGTGCTCTAGTCTTTCGTACTTCTCAAAGGCTTCCTCGGGTAGAACGCCCAGGTCGCGGATATTCTTGGCCAACTCCGTTGCCCTTGTTGTCAACAGTGCCTTCATCTGTCGATTCTTATCCATCCTCTTCTCCTGCTTCTTAATCTCTCTTGCCACCTCCTGCTGCTGTGTTTCCTTGTCGGCCTTCTGCTTCTCTAGATTTGTGATATTGGACTCGGCAGAGTCGATTTCTTGGTCGTTAGACTGTATCTTTTCGCGGACTGAAGTTGATGTCGCTTTGGCCTTCTTAAGCTCTCTCCTGGCTTCCTTCAGGCTACTGCTGCCGCTAGAAGCAGTCTCAAACCCTTGGCTAGTGAGCTGGTCAAGCTTAAGCTGAAGGTTCGTCCGCAGGTCGAGCTCAAGTTTCCGTTTGCGACTTTCAAGCTCTCTACGCCTGTTACTGATCTCATTCCACTCTTTCTGCAGCTCCTGCACAGTGGCGCCGAGCTTCTCGAGTTGCTTTTCCTCGTTAGCTGTCAGGACCTTCTTAAAGTCTGAAGCTAGCTCGGCCTCGTGAGCACTCAACACGTCCTGGAACTGCTTCATGTTTGTTTCCACGATATCTCGGCGCTTGGTCGCCGCCTCAAGTCGGTCCCTCTCGCGGTCCGCCTGGCTGTTCTTGCCATTTAATTCTGACCGTAGTGGTCCGTAGCCGTCCTCCATCTGTCGGAGCCTCTGCGCCAGTCTGCGCTCTTCGCCCAACGCGTTTGTAATCTCCTGGTCCTTCTGCTCTATCTGCCTGCGTATGCCGGCTGCTCTAGACCTCAGCTGCTCATACTCTTCTCTCCACTTGTTCACGGCACGGACAGCTTCCAGACGAGATTTCCGAGTATCAATATAACCACCCGTCATCGCACCGCGCTTGTTCGTCGTGTCTCCGTCTGGAGTGACACCATTTACGCCGTGACTTCGTGCGTATTGACCGGCAATGGTTAGATTGGGGCAGATAATGGTGTTGCCGAAAACTTGCTGAAATGCTTTGTCGTACTCGGCGTTGTATTGGATCTTACTGAGCAACGGTACAGCGTCGTTGGCTCGGGGGAGATTCGCGTTTCGCGGCTTCAATCTGGAGAGCGGCATGAACGTGATTCTGCCTCCGTAGTTCCTCTGAAGTGCGTTGGCCAGATATGTCGCGGTATCATCGTTATCAACCACGTAATGGAACAAGCTAGCACCGGCAACTTGCTCTACGGGCAGTCGGTACGCCTCGCTCACGTCCAAGAGTTCCGCCAGTGTACCGTACGCGCCGGGAATATTGTTGTCGCGTTTCATCCGCTGTATGGTTGCTAGACCGCGGGATGTGACTCTATCCATAGTGTGAGACAGTTCTCGCTCAGAGCCGTCTAATTCGCCCCTCGCATTCGCTATGATGGTTTCTAGCTTATCATCCTCGCGGCGAAGCAGCTTTCGCTCATCATTAAGCTTGTCGAGCACATCCTTGGCGCTGGTAACCTCTTCGGCGAGAGCAAGCCGATCGCCACCGAATGCTTCGTTCTTCTGTCGCAGCACCGATATTTCGTTCTCGAGCTGTTGGATGCCGGTCTGGACAGCCTTGACTTCTTCGTCGCCGTCCAGACGGTTCGCTCTTTGCTGGCTCAGTGTGACGTTGAGGTCGTTGATCTCTTTCCTTAACCACGTATCTCGTTCGCCCTTGCTTTTAAACTGACTTCCTCGTGTCTGTTTCGTGAAGAGTCGCTGTCGGCCAGCTTCCGCCGAGTCGAGCGCTTGCTTGGTTTCCATCTCCTTCTGTCTCGCCTTCTCGAAGTCGGGGGCTAAATTTGTGAGCTCAGTCTGCCTCTGCGCGATAGCGGCCTTCACCTGGTCTAGCTCCGCGTCATGCTGCTGCTTGGCTTGCTCCTGACTCGACATGCTCTCCGAGAGACTCTTGACTGCCAACTCGGCGTTCGCTATGGCCTTGGCGCTTTCTCGACGGTCTTCGTCGAGCTGTCGGCGGTCTATACGGAGGAGTTCCATCTGCTGCTGCAGCTTGTGGATTTCGGCATCTAGAGTAGCGATTACCTTTACGCCCGTGTTATAAGCATCGCGGTTCTCGTCCGTGTCCTCGATTCCACCCTGACGCGACTCCTCCAGTTCATCGAGGGCCTCTTGGGTTGCGACCTGGTCCTTGTGATAGTATGCGTACTCTAGACATCGTCGCTCACGATCCTTGTCTTGGTAGCCGCGAAGTTCCTCTTTCTCTTCCTCTAGCTCGCTCAGACGTTCCTTGATGTAATCGAGCAGTTCGTCAATCTTTTCCCTCTTGTTGTTGGTCTCGGTCATGATCTTCAGGGACTCGGCGCGGCGGGACTCGTACACTTGAGTTCCGGCCACCTCCTTGAGCAGATTTAATCGCTCCGACTCTTTCATGTTGGTGAGCGCGGTGACACGTCCCTGGGGCACGATATAGTAGGGATTCGATCTCGAGAATCCGGCAGCTTCCAGAAGGTTGGCAACATCTGCTTTGGTGGAGACTTTCTTATCGACCGAATACTCGTCCTTCTTGAGCCCAATCGTGCGGCGCAAGATGACCTCCTTGTTTCCGGTGGGAAATCGGTCGTCGCTGTTGTCGAATATGACTTCGACATAGGCAGACATGACTGCAGAGCCGGAGCCTTCGTGGAGCAGCGCCTGTCGTTCTTCGCGACTCATTTGGGTATAGGCATCGCTCAAGACGAATCGTATGGCGGCGAAGAAGTTGCTCTTCCCGGAACCATTGCGGCCGACGATGACGTTGGTACCGGGCGAAAAGGGCTCCATGACCGTCTGGTCCTTGTAGCTGTCTGGACGTTAGCAGGTCGCGACGGGGAAATGTGCTGATCGGGGCCTCGACGTGTCGACACGCACCTCTTGAAGCCCTGGATGATAATCTGTTTGATATACATGATGGCGACGGGCGCTGCCAACGAGGCAGCTCGAGTTGGGTATCAGAACGGTTGTCGCGCAGCGGTGATTGATTCAAAAACGGGTCTTGGGAGTGTCGCGCCACGAGAGTGACAAGAACTGGATCGGATCGTTGGGAACAGTCACGCAGTCACGTAAATTGCCGACGCGTTTTGGAAGCGCGATGGGGCGTGGGGAAGCGGAATCTGATATGTAGGAAGTACAAGGTACAGGTAGAAGCCAGCAGCGTCGGAGGTCCCCTAAGCAGTCCCGACTGCCCGACTCTTTACTCTTTAGTGCACCTGGATGCTGTGGCTTAGGTACATATCCCATGTGGCTTTATCATCACATGGCTAAGATCCCCGAAACCAACATTGAATCAGCTTTAGGTGGTAAGGTGTCCTGTATTCATCAGCCTCATTTTTATCCCGTCTCTTCTGCTCGATGCTCAATTTCATCCCTCGAGTGTCTATCTACATACAAGATATGGGTGAGAGATAATATGACATTTTACATACTACTATACAGAAGCAATGAGGAGCGAAATTAATAAAGCCTCTCAACCATGACCGCTCGCTGTGCTACACAATATGCGATAATTACCGGAGCTCAGGGCTTCAAATATCACATGCGCATCTGATTGCTGGAAAAGCTCCGATCACAGCATCAGGCATATTAGGACGCCTTGTACGCCATGCATAGGCGCTTTATCTGCCTACCTGCGCTGCGCTGTGCCGAACCAGTCGCCGTTCGTTGTCTACAACTCCTGCTTGACAGTCTCATTCACGGCCTAGGCAGCCAGTTAGGGTGAGATGGCTGGAAGGCAGACGGGTATCGTGAACTGCGTGATTACTGACCCGGCTCTTGTTTGGGTAAATTTCCCAATTGGTGTACTGATCGGCGCTTTGCTAGTTTCCCCGGCGTAGTGGTCGATCACGCCAAGCCTGCGGCACAGAAGCCGCAAGATGTCTACGTACGGGGCCAGAAGATTACCTACATGGTGCAGATGGCTACCATGAAGATAGCTGCCTAGCTACATGTATGTATGTATGCAAGTTCAAGTAGGAAGTGCAGTATATGCTGTAGACGTCGCTTCACTGCGCTCATTGTTGGTGTTTGTAGGGGAAGCTAGAAAAGAGTCGTCATTCCAACAAAGCCACCATACCTTCTCGGGTGGGTACTTGTCGTATACCTCAGGTATACTGCAGTACAGGTAGAGCATCGAATACATGTATCAAGAGAGGGAGCAGAGAGACAGGAAAGGGTAAGCGAGAGAATGCGCACTTGGACGAGCTAGGAAGTATCAGGCGTAAAGTTGTTGAGTGCGAGAGGTGACCTCACTTTGGAGAAATGCACAAGCACGCCTGAGCTTAATATTCCAAACCAAAACCAAAGTCTAACTGCGCCGACACGGGCACGACTGCCAGGGCTGTCGGCCGCTTCTGCCAGGACTTGTCGCGCCTGACTCGAGTCCTTTTCGTGGCTCTCGCAGCTGACGGCAGCTGCTGGTGTCGTCCCAGATAGGAAAGGCACGGCTCTCGCAGGTGTGACGCTCAGACCAACAGGAGCCTTGTAAGGGTGGGCGAAGGTGGGCGAGGCGGGACTCAAGCGTGTATAAAAGTATCCATACGTACAGGAATATTAAGGGCGGCTGCCCTCGTCGACTTTTTCCAGCTGCTCGCTGCCCCGACACTCCGCCGTATCATTTTTCTCTTTGACAGGCCCCCAGGCACAGGCACAGGCACAGGCCCAGGCCCAGGCACAGCCAAAGCACCCGGGAAGAGCCACCCAGACGCCCCGACCAGCCAATGGGCCTTCTCCAATACATAAAGCCATTCTGCTAACCGCCACTCGGTCCCTTTGAGGTTTACCCCCAAGCCCATAACCATAACATATCAACTCTCTCCAATCCCTTTTAGGCGCCCCTTGGTAAAAGAAAAGAAAAAAATAATCCACACATAACCGCAGCGCCATCCATCTTATCATATCACATCTCTGCTTACGGCAAACAAGACGATTCACGCGGCTGCATCTCTGATCAATCGCATCGCGATATTACTTGCAGGGTATGTTGCTATCTTTTTTACTCCATTTATTCACTTGTTATTGTATTGCCTATATTGCCTACCTGTCCACTTCATGCCCATCGCACAGCCGTAGCCCTGTTGCGCATGGCCTTGCAACACACAGCCTTACATATCCTAGCTGTCGCATCCGGCCCTCAGCTAGGCTAGGCTAGGCTCGGGCCACACATCGCTCATCATGCTTAGTCCTAACCACTCCTACCTCACACCTACATCCTATTCTGTCGACGGTTGCTAGTGGATGTGAGAAGGCCGAGATATGGCTCAACCAAGGCGTCTTCGCTCGCTGAAAGCAGCCATCTACTTCAGTATGAAGGCTCTGAGAGGTTTGGTCACAGTTGAGGATAACTGATGTTGGCCTTGCTGGCTAAAGGTCCATTAACTGTACTGTAGCTTGTTGTAATCAAGATACTCGTTCAAGGGCATCGAATCCCGCCATCCCAATCATCAACCACCCTTTCGTGTATTAACCGCGTGCATTTCCCCCCCTTTCTCTCGTTTCTCTTCTTTTCCTTTTCCTCTTTTTCTTCTAGCATAGATCAAGGGACATCGTCGCAAATGCTGACCAAACCTCTAGATTATAAGATGAATTTCTGCCAGGTATCGGCCCTACAGCCCCGGTGTGACTTGTGAGAATGGCATCCAGGTGAGTATTGCTCCATCGCGACCCGAGCTGAGAATTCAAAACTGACGCATCTGATGTATTATAGGCTTGATCGTCTCGTCACGTAAGTTACTCTCCTTGTAGCTTGCTCTCATCTCCTCTGCGTCCTAGTTCGATGGCACGCCTTTCATACCAGGGTTTGAGGAGGGCCGCGTCTTATCACCGACTCCCACCACTTCGTCCTCTACTTTGATTACTTACTCCTTTCTAGGATCCTTGAGACGGGTAGCACCAAGCTAATCAAGGACACCGCCGTCAACCAACTAGCGGACTGGCAGAAACAGCACCCGGAAGAATTATTCAACTTGTTGTCTAGAGTCGTCCCCTACCTACGTCACAAAGAATGGGATACTCGAGCCACTGCAGCCAAGGCCCTTGGAAAGATCAGTGAGAACGCTGCCTCGTACGACCCCAACGATGATGAAGACCCTTCGACAGCGAAGAATGAAGAGCCCGTCGGGGAGAACGAGTTCGTCAAGAAGGAAGAAGATGACGGACTGCCGTTGTCTTCAGATGAGCGGTTCAAACTCGAGACATTAGATGTCTCGACCATCCTGAGATATGGTAGGGAACTGCTGAGAAGTAGTCAGGTGGTAGACTATGCGCTTGCCAGCCTCGAGCCTCAGGCTCGACTTGCCCACCAAAAGAAGACACTCATCGGACGGCTTGGCCTACTTGGCAGAGAATTCAAAGATGACGAGATCTCAATCCCTGCCGAAAAATCAGCTAGCCCCTTCACGCCGCAAGATCCCAATCACGGCAGTAGCTTGGCCCGGCAGGACAGCATTAACAGCTCCCAGCCTAGTCAGCCAACTGAGGAGCCCGGCTTAAGTGCTCGGCAGCTTAACCAGCTGAAACGAAAACGGAAGAAGAATGCGCAGAAAGCCGCGCATGGAAAGAGCGACTTTGGCGATCTCTCTGTGCGTCGGTCTTATATCGCCGGGTCCGAGGGGCTGGAGGATACACCTATGCCTGATACCGATGCTAAGAAAAACGGGAAAACCGACTACTTCAACCTCGATCGACCGGTCGACGTGAATGAGGATGCCAAGATCGTTTCCGAGTTCAAGGGCGCCGTCGTCCCCATCAAGTCGGAAATCGAAGCCGAAGACGAGTTGGAAGGCTCCGAGTGGCCCTATGAACGTTTGTGCGAATTCCTCAAGATCGCCCTTTTCGACGCACAGTGGGAGAGCCGGCACGGGGCTGCGCTGGGACTTAGAGAGATCCTACGAGTCCACGGCGCCGGGGCCGGCCGGCTGAGGGGAAAGTCGAGGGCTGAGAACGACGTCCTCAACAGGAGATGGCTGGATGACATGGCTTGCCGTCTCTGTTGCGTGCTCATGCTGGACAGGTTTACTGACTATGCAGCCGATACGTCTGTTGCCCCGATCAGGGAGACGGTTGGCCAAACCCTAGGTTCATTCCTGAAACACCTGCCGCCACAGTCTGTCTACAGCATCTATCGAATCCTATTCAGGATGGTGATGCAGCAAGACCTTGGACTAGACATGCCCGTCTGGGCGGTCTGTCACGGCGGCATGGTTGGCTTACGATACGTGGTTGCCGTGAGAAAGGATCTGCTGCTGCAGCACAATGACATGATCGATGGCATCGTTCAAGCCGTTATGAAAGGGCTTGCTGATGAGGATGACGACGTCCGATCGGTCAGCGCGGCAACACTGATTCCCATGGCCCAGGAGTTTGTCAATCTTCGACCTGGAGCCCTCACCGGATTGATCAACATCGTTTGGGAGAGTCTGTCTAGCTTGGGCGACGACCTAAGTGCTAGCACCGGTAAGATCATGGATCTCTTAGCGACACTCTGTGGCTTCCCACAAGTCCTCGAGGCCATGAAAGCTTCGGCCGAGCAAGACGACGAGAGGTCTTTCACACTCTTGGTGCCGCGGCTTTACCCGTTCCTTCGACATACCATTACTTCGGTCCGGCTTGCCGTTCTGAAAGCGCTGATGACATTTGTCAACCTCGGTGCGGAGTCGCAAGGCTGGTTGGATGGCAGAATACTCAGACTCATATTTCAAAACATACTCGTGGAACGTGATCAGGATACTCTGAAAATGTCCACAGAGCTATGGGGTGCTTTAGTACGGTGTTTGGCGAAGAACCCAGAACACCTCGCACATGAGTTTGCCTTCCACATTGACGCTCTTATGCAGCTTACTCTACACCCCATAGGAGTTTCTCGGCATCCTATACCTATGAACGGCAGTCTATTCATTAAGCCCTCGGGGGGTACCTATTCGGTGCCGGGCTTCGCTCAACCGGTCGCCCGCAAAGGCTCCGAGCCAGACGGTGAGCGAGCTACGAAGAGGCGGAAGAAGTCCACCAAGAATGACGAGCCGGTCCCCGCAGCCCACTCTCATGACCTCGACGGCCATATGATGCAAGGCGATGTGGATCTAGTCGGCATGGACACTCTCGTCCGTTCCCGTGCTTCGGCCGCTGCTGCGATGGGCCTGATCATGTCGCTCGTGCCTATGCAGTACCTCATGTCATACGATGCTATACTCATGCCGGCGCTCACATCATCGTACTCATCTACCCAGCTCTCCGGATGTATAGTGATTGACGAGTATGCCCGGAACAGTGTTGCTTCCCATGCCCAGGCATCGAGATATGTCGACGAGCTGCAAAAGATGATAGATTCCGATCGACCCTCTCACTACCGCGATCTTGTCAGCTACGTCCAACGTGCACGGTCACAATGTCAGCAACTTCTTAACCTCTTCAGAGATCATGGAAAAGTGGCCCCGCAAAAGCTTCCAACCATTGCTGTCGTTGTGCAAGGCGAGGCAGAGGCTGGACCAGGGGCCTTCTCTCTCGCCACGGCCGAGAAGTGCGTCAATGAGGATTTTGAGCGATTAAAGAAGGCTATGGCACCAGCGCAACGCTTGCTCGCCAGTCAGCAGCTTCAGGATTCTCGAGAAACGACAATGACGGCGATCGAGGATGCCAAGTCCATCAAGGACACGCGCGACGTCCGCATCAAGGCCGCAGCAGCGTGCGCCCTCATCGCCATGAAGGTCCTTCCTAAGAAGCCAAGTCCTTTAATCAAAGCTGTCATGGATAGCATAAAGCTCGAGGAAAACCAGCAGCTACAAACCCGCTCGGCAGACACGATTGGTCGCCTAGTCCAGCTGTTTACCGAGAAAAACCGCCGAGGTCCTGCGGACAAGGTAGTTCTCAACCTCGTCAAGTTCTCGTGCGTTGAAGTAGCCGAGACGCCCGAGTTCCCAGTCCACGCGCACAAGACCGACGTCATCCTATCGATGCAGAAGGAAGAAGATCGAGTCGACCACGGCTCCGATGCGGCCAAGTTCGCTCGAGAGGCCAAGGGTGCTCGCATAACTCGTCGGGGAGCCAAAGAGGCCCTCGAGATCCTCGCCCGCACGTTCGGTGCGGAACTCTTCACCATAGTCCCAAGTTTGAGGACTTTCATGGAAGAGCCCTTGGTGAAAGCTTTCTCGGCCGAGCTACCTGCTGAAGCGAGGGACCCGGAGCAGACTTTCGGCCAAGAAGTCGTGGACGCTATGTCAGTTATTAGAACCTTGGCTCCGACCCTCAACACGGCGCTCTATCCATTTGTTATGCAACAGGTGCCGTTGGTCATCAAGTCGCTCCACTCTGAGCTATCTGTGTTCCGTTACATGGCTGCAAAGTGCCTGGCGACTATATGCAGCGTCATTACTGTCGAGGGCATGACAGCGCTCGTAGAAAAGGTGCTTCCCTCTATCAACAACCCCGTCGATCTACACTTCCGTCAAGGTGCGATAGAGGCCATCTACCATTTGATTGCCGTCATGGGCGACGGCATTCTTCCCTATGTCATCTTCCTCATCGTACCCGTTCTGGGTCGTATGAGTGACTCGGACAACGACATTCGCCTCATCGCGACCACATCCTTTGCCACGTTGGTTAAACTCGTACCCCTCGAGGCTGGTATACCCGACCCCCCGGGCCTCTCTGAGGAACTGCTAAAGGGAAGAGACCGCGAGCGGACATTTATCGCGCAGCTTCTTGATCCCAAGAAAGTCGAACAATTCAAAATCCCCGTCGCGATCAATGCCGATCTGCGTTCCTACCAGCAAGAAGGTGTCAACTGGCTTCATTTCCTGAACAAGTACCATCTCCATGGTATTCTCTGTGACGACATGGGACTCGGGAAAACCCTCCAAACGCTTTGCATCGTTGCAAGTGACCACTACAACAGAGCTGAAGAGTTCAAGAGAACTGGCGCCCCGGATGTCCGCAAGCTTCCCTCGCTTATCGTGTGCCCGCCAACGCTTTCCGGACATTGGCAGCAAGAGCTCAAGACGTTCGCGCCGTTCTTAAGTGTCACGGCCTTCGTGGGACCGCCGGCAGAGAGAAGAGTGAAGGCGTCTCAGTTTGCAACGACGGACATCGTCATCACGTCGTACGAAGTCTGCCGCAACGACACCGAGTATCTCGAGAAGCAAAGCTGGAATTACATCGTGCTCGACGAGGGTCACTTGATCAAGAATCCAAAAGCAAAGATTACGCTTGCTGTCAAGAGACTGATGAGCAATCATCGCTTAATCTTAACCGGCACGCCCATCCAGAATAATGTCCTAGAGCTCTGGTCACTCTTCGACTTCTTGATGCCGGGATTCCTTGGTGCCGAGAAGGTGTTCTTGGACCGATTTGCCAAACCGATTGCCGCCAGTCGCTTCAGCAAGGCTTCGTCAAAGGAACAAGAGGCTGGCGCGTTGGCGATCGAAGCACTACACAAGCAGGTTCTTCCATTCTTGCTCCGCCGTCTCAAAGAAGAGGTTCTTGACGATCTTCCCCCCAAGATTCTCCAGAACTACTACTGTGACCCCAGCGATCTGCAGAAGAAGCTGTTTGAGGATTTCAGCAAGAGACAAGGCAAGAAGCTGGCGGAGGAAGCAGGTCAGGGGGATAACGAGGCCAAGAAACACATCTTCCAAGCTCTGCAGTACATGCGAAAGCTATGCAACTCTCCTGCGCTCGTGATGACGCCGAAGAACAAGCAGTTCGAGGACACGCAGCGATTCCTTGCCAAGCAAGGAACCAGCGTAGAAGATCCGGTTCACGCTCCCAAGTTGACCGCCCTCAAGGACTTACTAGTTGACTGCGGCATCGGGGTCGAGGACACCGACTCCAATGACCCGCTCTATCAGCCGATCAAGCCGCACCGCGCCCTGATCTTCTGTCAGATGAAAGAGATGCTGGACATGGTGCAGAACACGGTGCTGAAGAGCATGCTTCCGTCGGTTTCGTACCTGCGGCTGGACGGCTCAGTCGAGGCCAACAAGAGACAGGACATCGTGAACAAATTCAACAAGGATCCGTCATATGACTGTCTCCTCCTTACCACCAACGTTGGCGGCCTGGGACTCAACCTGACGGGAGCAGACACTGTTATCTTCGTAGAGCACGACTGGAACCCACAGCGCGACCTCCAGGCGATGGACCGTGTTCATCGCATCGGGCAGAAGAAAGTGGTCAATGTATACCGACTGATTACGAGGGGCACATTAGAGGAGAAGATCCTAAGGTAAGCCCCAATCCCCGCCGTCGTCTCAGCACTTGCTAACGTTGGAATCTAGCCTCCAAGCATTCAAGATGGACGTGGCTTCCACAGTCGTGAACCAGCAGAATGCAGGACTGGTAAGCAGTTCCCTTCTTTTCTTTCCTCTTCCTCTTCTTTCATATCGTAGAGATAAGCGACTAATCGACCATCTATTTAGGGGACCATGGACACCGATCAAATATTAGACCTCTTCAATCTAGGCGATTCCGGACCGAACCTGATATCGGATAAACCTCAAAGCGGTATAGAGGGACGAGAGGAGGACATGGTAGATGTCGAGACGGGCGACGTGCGAGCGCCGGGCAAGAAGGCGTGGGCAGACGATCTGGGAGAGCTCTGGGACAACCGCCAATACGAGGAGAGCTTCGACCTGGATGGCTTCCTCAAGTCGATGCAGTAACGGATAAACCCGTCTTGGTCAAGAGGGTTGGCCGACTAGCCGAGTGACGTAAGGGAGAATTTGCGCCGATGGTCGCCGTACTAATACCATCATGTATGCTAGGGTCAGGGGAAAAAGGGAGACAAACGCTTAATACTCTGTATAATTGTATTATAGAGGGAGGCTAGCAAATCGATGCATTTCCCTGCCGGAGGGAGAGCTCCGGTTGCACTTCAGACGTACAGCCTCAAGTTCCGGAGTGTAAATGTGAAGACGTGTCTACGTCGGCAAATTGCTGTGCCAAGTATAAACGAAGAGTCGATGGTAGGATGTTGGGTCTTTTTTTTTTCGGTTTTGTTTCTGGAGTGCAAGAAGAAAAACACTGGGCTGAAATGAGTCTAGCTACGATGCATGCTGCTCAGCAAGAGTCGACGGCAGAGAAATGTCTGATAATAAATAGGTGCGTGCAGGAACGTCTCCACTTATCCGGCATCACGGCCGCCCAAAGCCGCTTGCATTTCCAAATGGGGTAAGGAGAACCCGGCTTGTACTACGCCGGGCCGCGGGCACACCTCCGGAGCTTGTGCAACGTGAGCTCATCAAAGTGCATCCGATTGATCAACCATACGTTCGCGGTCCGACACAGAGCAGCTTGTACTGAGTTGCATACTGTCATTAAAGAAGAGCTACGATTACCTAGGTAGGTATGGTCTCATTTTTTTCGGGAGTCTACGAATTAAATACGGTTGCATTTGATAGTGGCGGGAAGCTTGATAGGGGCATCATATCATAATATTGCATATTGCACGTTGAAGCATCACTTTTCTTCTCTCGGTTTGGGAATAGCTTCACTTAGGATAACGAACGCTTCGATATTCATGGTAACCTAGCCTAACGTAGAAACGCAGGTGGTCTAGTAATAACAGCAAACTCATTCGTGGCAGGTAACAAGGCATCGCATTCGTTAGCAATAGAGCGCACCGCAATCTCTCTAACTCGTCCCGAAAATTCATCGCGAAAATCGTTCATCCCCCTCATCTCCGGGCTACATGGATTGGAGATCTTAGGGTATTACGAAGGTAGGTAGGCAGGTAGGCAGGCAGTAGGCAAGGTTACGTATGTGACAACCCGGGGTGGGGGGAAGAGTATCACAGCCCTTTTTTAAGGGAGATAGATGGATAGGGTTAGATATTCAGCGGGCCCTCGACGTCGTCGATAGCGTAGACAGCGACGCGGATCCAGTCGAAGCCGAGGCGGGTGCGCATGTCGAAGGTGTAGAGCTCAGCGGCGTAGAGGGCGCCGCTGGCGCTGCTAGCCTGCTTAGCGGCGCTCTCGTGGACCGGCACCGCGTTGCGCGACCACCAGAACTCGTCGAGGGGCCCGCGGACGGCGCCGTCGACGGCCGAGTGCCGCAGGAACAGGGCGCCCGCGTGGTCGTTGGCGAGCCGGCGGTCCGTGAAGGTGACGAGCGGCAGCCTGTTGAGCTCCATGTCGCCGCTGAAGGAGCCCGCCGTCTCGCGCCGCCTCTCTACGTCTGCTACGTCTTCCTCCTCTACGTGCCGCAGCAGCAGCGACGACGACGTCGGCTCCGCCGGCTTGCGCGTCATGAACTCGCACTCTACGATGTAATGTCTAAGCTTAGGCCGTGCGGCTGACCATTTCTTTAGGCGCCGCTCGCGCTTCGTAAGGTCGCGCTCCAGGTCCACGAGGCGGCGGTCCACCCACAGGACGCGCTCCTCGCCTGTATTTAGAGTGAGCTCGACTCGGAGGAGTCTGAAGGGAGTGTCTTGGTAGACGTGTCTAC
Organism: Hypoxylon sp. FL1284; assembly: GCA_022432365.1. Classification (NCBI taxonomy): domain Eukaryota; kingdom Fungi; phylum Ascomycota; class Sordariomycetes; order Xylariales; family Hypoxylaceae; genus Hypoxylon; species Hypoxylon sp. FL1284. The sequence continues at coordinate 2,199,830 of JAJJXE010000002.1, forward strand.
GCGAGACGGCAGCCATGCCGCCCTCGAACTGGTCGTACTGCGTCACTTGGTTAAGTCGGGCATTGGCTTCCTCACGCTTTACAAAGTATTCGGGTAGCTGTGTTCCATTCTCTCGTATCTGGTCGAGCGACGACAGCCTCTCGGCGTGACTAGTGCAGAAAAGCAAGTATGCGTACTTGAATTTACCTTGTCCGGTTCCAGTAGCTGCCTCCTCATTCTCTTCCAAACCGTCCAATTCGCCTAGAGACGTGTCATCATCGTCCTCTACTTGTTCTTGCCTGGGTACGTTAGCATATGGGCAGTCTTGTGTGCTGTCGTTCGTTGTAATCTTACTAGAACCATCAGCGGAGACGTTCTTCTTAAGCTGCTTGAGCTTCTCGAAAGCGTCCATGAATTCGAACGACGGCTGAGCATGGTGAGTAATGAAGTACTCCTCCATGGCCGCGGGGTCGTCGGCATTCTTCATGAACTCTCGCATGCCAGCAGAGTACAGAGCCTTGGCCTTGGTAGTGATCTCCTTTCGGAGAGCTTCGTTCTTCAGGGCGGAAGCGATAGACTGCTTGAAGACTTCTACCTTCAGGTCGTTGGCGTGATTCTCGAGCTTTGTCACACATTTGACCAGCTGGTACAATGGTACAATGTTGATTAGTTGAAGTGGCACTGAAAAATCTGCTTCGCGTTGAAGGGCTTACCTGATTGACCTGGGTCTGCACGGAACCCTTGGCGGCCGGCTTGGAGGCGCCGGTCGAAGTAGAGACCTGCTTCTTCGAGGTGGCAGCAGGAACAGAAGTAGGCGTGGCTGTCTTGTTGGAAGAGCCCGGCTTAGACGAAGGGGTTTCGTTGATAACGAGGCGAAGATTACCTTTTTTCTTGGCAATCGACTGAGCTGGGCTGCCCACGACCTTCTTGCCTTGGGTGGAGTGAGTTGACTTGGCGGCGACAGTCGACTTGCCAGCGACGGTCGACTTGCCGGCGACGGTCGACTTGCCGGCGGCAGTCGGCTTGGCTGCGCCGCTCGGGGTCTGAACACTCTTCATGGGCGTAGCCGACTTAGAGGGACTGGCTGTCTCCTTGCCCTTCGTGGACGTAACCGGCTTAGAGGGACCGGCTACCTCCTTGCCCTTCGTGGACGGGACCTGCTTAGAGGGACCTGCTGTCTCCTTGCCCTTCGTGGACGTAGCCGGCTTAGAAGGGCCGGCTGTCTCCTTTCTCTTCATGACAGTAGTGGAGTCGGAGATAGTATCCATAGGCATGGCAGCCAGTTCAGAAGCGTCGGTGTCCATAGCCGTGGACGCGGTGGCCTGCTCAGAAGCGCTACCCTTGGGGGTGGAGGCGGCTTGAGTGTCTTAGTCTTATTAGCTCACATCCGACCACGAAGTGAAATAAAATGTAGACATTTAGGTGTAGGATATAGGGTATGCTTACGCTTGGCCTTCTTGGGAGCGGGGGGCTTGTAATAATCCTCGCCACTGCTGCTGCCTTCATCGGAAGAGCCCTTGTAGATGAAGGTATTGTTAGGTCGCTTTCGCCCTGCAAGGGGGCGACCAGTGGGCTTTCGAGGAGCCATTGCGATTGTATCCTGTGTGCGAGGCTTGAAGTCAATGGGTGGTCTACTCTGTATTTGAAAAACGATGCTGTAGTTCTCACCGGTTGATGTACTAGATCTTGCTGTTGTTTTGGAGAGGGACAGGGGCATGCAACAGTCAGAATGATTGTTGCATGAAGAATCAGTTTGAAATCCTGGAATTTCCCTGAGTGGGCTGCGAGAAACAGAAGAGGAAAAGTTAAGGCTGTGGGACATAGAAGAGCTAGGGCCTCGAGTGCGGCCGGGTGATGCCTCCAGAGACTGCGGCTCGACTACACCAGCTGCGGCTTGAGAGGGTTGCCCTCGCGTCCTTGGGCCCGCATCGTCTACGTCCTGTCTCCGTGTTTCCGGATGTGAGCGTCTGGGACTACAGTTACCTTCAGGGCCCCGCGTACCTCCATGGCCCCAGGTACCCTTGAGGTCATGTTCTGCTTGGTTGTCATTGTCCTGCTCTATGTCAGGCGCCCCTTTATTGTCAGCGTCAACTCTGTGCCTGTCATTTGCGGCCTTGTTCTCGACGGCGTGAACAGAATGGTCCAGGCCTTGGACAGACGTCTCTGTTGAGTTTGTACCACAGTCCTTGTTCAGCCCCTCTGGCCTTTCAGCCGACTGGTTGGATCCCATTATAGGCTTCTTTCAGGACGGAAGCCAGTATACAATGCTTGTATTATCAGGAGCTGGTATGAGTGCCCCGAATGGTCACCAGGAGCAAAGAAGAGGCAATGTAGCTGAACCAGATAGTAAGACGTACTTGTAGTTGAAGAAGATGCCCTATCATCACAATGTTAACATCCGAGATGTGAGCATGAAAGCTCCACAAAGCTAACGTGGCACTTAAAAGAGCTGGTAAATGAAAAAGATGAAATGGAAATGAATAAAGAGCCGGTGGGTAAGCATGCTAGGAATAGGATGGAGAGACGACATACCGTTGCTATAACCTGGCCACAGCTCTCCTTGGTGAACTTATCGCAGAGAAAGCTGCACACACGAGAGGAGCACCAGAAACCGATTTCTTCAGGTAGGACTATGGTTTGGCGGATCAAGGTCGAGGGTCTAAGTATCTGACCGTCGTCAAGGCTTATTACCCCGTGCCAGCCGTGTAGGCAACAGGAAAGCACCAGCCTAGCCAGTACCGATTCGTACAGAGAGGTTGTCGAACTCTGGGTGGACTAGATATCCACCGTGGAGGCGGCTCAAGATTCGCAACCACCTCGAAATAACGTAGTAGCACGGGAGTGGAGGGGCTTTCGTGCTCACTCGCATCAGGTGTCAGTTGACTAAGGCAACGATTTTATAACGAGAAAGTTTGGATGTCTCTCGGGCGAATGGTGGCAGCCGGTATGTTCGCTGGTATACGTGGTCTCATCTAGAGCTGGACGAGGGCATGGAGGGTCTGCTGGTATCCGTTGATGCTGTCCTGCGAAGAAGCCTTGATGAGGCTGCCCAGGTAGAATAAAAGGATGTCGGGCGAAGAAAGTAGGAGAAGGTAGTGTATTGCTATAGAAGAGGCGATAAATAGGCGGGCGAGAAGTGTAGGTTGCGCCCTTCCTCATAACAGGTTTGCTACTTCCCAAAGAGTCATGTATCCCTGTTGCTAATTCCTAGGTACCTTCCCAAGGTAATTCACACAGCCTACCTAGCTGCCTACATTTACGAGGTAGGTAGATATACCCGTAGGTGAGTGTGAGTACTAATAACTGGGCAAGATGTGAGATCTGGTCAAGTTGAACCAGAGAGAAGCCTTCTTGTTCCGGCCAGGGCAGTACGTAAAAGAATCTTAATCACCTATGACCTCGTCGGGCTGCCGAAGGAAAGGGATGAAGAGTCTTATGTGTAGCTGTCCTGGGGTTACCAACCATGGATTTTCGTGTAAGTCATGGTGAGACGGAATGGGAAGTCATACGACGTCAACTCTGTAATGACTCTCCTGAACCGAAACCTCCTCGTCAATACTTGGGTAGACAGCACTTAGTTGAAAACAGATACCAAATGCAAACAGGATATACATGTACATAATATGTGTACCAAGACATGACTGCATAGGTACCTCAAGTACAGAACATACGTGCAAGTAGTGCTTTACTCTATTATCATAGATGGAGCGTCAAGAACTAAGCTCCGTTGCCAAGTATTTCCCAGGCATATACTTACATAGGAAACGTAGTTAGGCTAAAGCGGGACGTTCTTTGGTGTCATGGGTATCTTATTATTGCACCTATCTGCGAAGATCTAGTCAATGAATCAATTCCCATCTGGCCCGAGCTATTGCTAGGCTATTCATTTCTTAGACCTTGCCTTGAACGATCGCAGCGGATCGCTCTTACGGCCGCCCGTCCTCCCGCCCCTTTTCTTGAAGACCTTGGCTCTCCTACCCTTCCCATCCAGTACCTTCTTGAACGGCACGAACCCGACATCCTTTGGAGTAATTCCCTTCTTCCCATCCTTCGGCAGCAGATAGTCGGGCACGTGCTTAAGATGAGGCTGGCTTCTCGTCGTCCGCAGCTCGGCGTCGTGCCGAAGATGGCGCACTTCTAGAGGATTCTCTTCAAAGTGCCGCTTTAGGCTTTCGCTCTTGAGCAACTCCTGTTTGAGCTCTCGCAATCGAGCTTCTCTGACCGCGACTTTCGTGACGGCCCTTAGAGCGTCATTCATTCGGTAACGGAAGGCTTCCACTGCCTTCATGTCAAAGTTGTAAGGTTTGACTTCATGGCCCTTCTTGGCCTGCTGCTTTACGATCCTGGCCAACACCTTCTCGTCGTTTTCCGCAGTGTCGATGCTGGTGGGTATGTGCTTCCGGAACTTCTCCTTCGGAATGACGAACGACAAGGCCATGCCTGTTTGTCCGGCGCGCGCGGTTCGGCCAATCCTATGCAGATAGGAGCGGGACGATAGGGGAAGGTCGAAATTGATGACAATCGCAACATTCTGAAAATCAATCCCTCGAGATACGCCGTAGTTCTTGTCACGTCGTGACGACTTGTGCTTCTTCCCTGACCGTACGGCGGCCTTGTCCTGGGCCTTGGCTTCTGATACCTCGGTGGCGTCCTCATCACCCAAATCGGTCTGGTCTTTCTCGTCGCCTACTATTTCGTTCTCATCAGACGCGATGATGATATTGTAGACTCCTCGGTTAAACTCCTCGACAGCGTGAACTCGACAGTTGACCGGCAGTTCAGAGTTCAAGAGGCAACTCCTTATTCCGAATTGCTCGAAGAATAGCTTCAGCCGGTAGCATCGGTCAACGTCGCTGACAAATATGATGGCCTTCCCTTTAATGAGTTCGAGCTTGACCATGCAATAGATAAGGAGGAATTTTTCATCTTCGCCGCACCTAGCCACCTGTTAGCATTGTGATCGCGCTCGAGTGACGCAGAGTCTTACTTGACCACGTATTGTGAAACGCCTCCTTCATCGTCCTCGGGCTCTGCTAGGTCTAGGATGGTCGGATTCCTACAGAAGAGCCCCTTTAGGCTGTCGACTTCCGCAGTTAGGGTCGCGCTCATGAGAGTTGTCTGTAATCCCTTAGGAAGCGCCGAAGCCACGCTCTGTAGATCTTCGTCGTAGCCGTATGACAACACCAGGTCGGCCTCGTCTAGGACAAGGTGCGTAAGTTGGTCTAATGACAAGGCGGAGGTCTTGATGTTATACCAGGCTCTCGCAGGCGTTGCGACGACTATATCTGGGGAATCGGAGAGGACGGCGCGTTGCGCAGCATCGGAGAGTTTATCGGAGAGCTTGGAGACCTTGACCTCTCGAGAGCAGAAGGAGGTGAGCGATTCGAGGACCTTGGTTACTTGATTGACGAGCTCGTTGGTCGGGACTAGGATAAGAGCTGCCGTGTAGGAGTCCGGGGATGTCTGGCATTGGGTTAACACTGGATTCGCGATTCTGAAGCAGAGCCGACACGTACCTGCTTGCGTTTGAGTATAGCTTGTAGGATAGGTAGACCATAGGCGGCGGTCTTTCCCGAGCCCGTCTTGGCCTTTGCTAGTATGTCACAGCCATCAATGGCCAGCGGTATGGCCTTGCTCTGCACGAGAGTAGGAGTTTGCCAATTCTGGCTGGCTGTAGCTTGGAGAAGTCTACTATCGAGGCCAAGATGCGCGAATGTGGAAGTCATCTTTTCACTCGATGCTTCTGCGTCGGTGCTTGGGACCGGCTCGTCATTTGGGCCTAGCTTGCGCTTCATGATGTGATGGCGGTAGGGCCTGGTAAGGTACGAGGTCGGTAGAGTGTTAATTCTTTGAATGCGCCGTGATAGCCTCTATCGAAGGTGGTCCAGAAAATAAAATAATTCCTTATCTTTATCTTATCGTACGGATTCTGGAAGAACAGTTTCACCCCAGCTCCCCACCTGAGCTAGGTACGTACCAAGCCTACACGACGAGGTAGGTGCATATTCGTATATTTCTGTTATACGCATAAATCCCACCTCACTTCTCTTCATTCTCCAACTCCTCCACTTCGTCTGTTTCATTCTTCCCGAGTCGCAGAGAGATCCATTTTGCACTGGCGATACACGTTACTCGCGCGCTGCTCCGGGTCTTCAGGTCCAAGACATGCTCGGATACGTTTCTGCTAACACCTCCTTACCGCTGACCGCCTATTGATGGCAAGGCAGGGCAGGGCAGAGTCTATTAATCAAACACCCTACGTATTATCGATGACCGGCAGTTGGGATCGATAGAAACAGAAACGAATACGCTATCAATGGAAGTGGACGTGCAATCCCGCACAGCTCATGGCATAATATACTACATACGACATTGGGATACCCACCCCCACAATCTCGCTTTGGAGGCGAATCCCTACCTTGTGTTTATGGGCGAAATTGGATCATCGACTGCAACGCGGCTGCTCAGCCAAGCTCTTGTCGACGAGGGCCGGGAGGCTGGGAGCGCTGTCGACATGCCTGCGCGTGCTGTCGGCATGCCTGCGCGCCCTGACGCCCAAGACTCTTGGCTTCGGCAACGGCTAGCTCAAGCTATCGAAGACGCCCGGGACGCCGCACTACTATAGCCAAGAGTTTTAGCCAAGAGTACCCCTAAACGTCTTCTCTCATAACTGGTGCCGCGATCTCTTTTTCCCCTAGCCTGCTGATAGCACAGATATCTATGAAGCCCAGCATTGGCTTCCTGCATAGCTTTCGCTGCCGCGCGAGGTCGTAGAGTAGCTGTCCATGTCATATCTGTTGGTTTCATCAACTTATGTCACCCCGTTTCATCAACCTAGCCGAAGAGACCTAAGAAGAGGAAAAGGAGGAAGAAGAACAAGAAGAGACAGAAGAGACAGAAGAGACAGAAGAGGCAGTAGAGGCAGAAGAGACAGAAGCTCTCTGTCGCCTCTGCGCCTCGCCAGCTCGCGTACCTTTCCCTTATCTCGGGCTTCATAGTACTCATATTATATAGCAAGGTTGCTGTTATAACTGGTTCTTACGAAGCTCTTAGCTGCATCATCACAATCTTCGTCCACGGTGACATTGTCGCTGGGGTCGCAATTTCGAGCTATCTCGTCTGCTCGCCTCGCGGTCGCGGGAACCACAGAAATCTCTCGGACACGATGTCGCGGCTTAGGGCGAGCTTAGACCCTCGGAAAGCTTTATTGCGGAGAAGCTGCTGGCTAGACCTAGCTCGTCTATGGTCGACCCTTGCCTTCAAAGGTCGCAGCCGAACAGTAGAGACCTCGACAGTACTTGCTCGCCAGCGTTTGACACGTACCGAACCGCCTTCTCTCTGTCCAGTTCAAGGTGAGCTTAGACGCCTCTTGACATTGTAAAACATCGGATGCAAACACTGATAGGGATCTATTAATAACATGCTGGTTGTTGTTTCTGTATCGTCTTGGTGGATGCTGGGCGCGATCATCGCTGATGGCATTCCTCTTGGCATTCACGTTTTCCCCAGTGCCGAGACGGACGAGTCAGGCTCCAGGTCGTACTCTGAGAGATCCCGGAACAGCTTGGCGACGACTTGTTTCTGTTTATTTTGGTCTCTGCGGTTGTGAATAGCTGACCCGGTCACGTGCCTTGCTTTCCAGTTTAATGGACGGCGGTTTCATATTGCACGAGCGCTGAAACCACAGCCGGGGGAGGTTAAGAGAATGGAGAGACGCCCCGAGTCCAACTTGAGCAGAAATCGCCGCCGCTGAGGCATTTTCGCAGCCGCGGTCTTCGGGCGTATCTTGGCTAAATACCACCATCGGGGCCTCTCCAAGGAGCCGCAATGGTCGACCCGAAACGGATCTACATTATATCACGGGCCTTTTTGTCTGAGAGACCCCTACCGCCGATACCACACTTCCCTGCCCTGTGATAGGTCAACTCGTCCTATATCGACGCTTCGTTTATGGTCGAAAATTTTAGTAGCTTCGTAGCAAGCTTCAGATTGCCACTTTGACGAAAAAAAGGGTAACTCTGCTCCTGAGCTAGCTTGTGGGGTTATCTTCCCTTGCAGCACGGGCTTCTCCCGGGGTGCTTCAGAGTAGCTGGTCCAGGGTTTCGCGATGGCGGCATCACATATTCGCTCACTTTGCCTGCGTGTGTTTTCTATAAGTACGGACTGCTTCCTCCCAGTCTCATAGTCGAGGTTCGCTTTGTCGTGTCACTTCCGCCGCCGTCCCATCCTCCTCCCTCACGTCCCATTCTTCTCTTTCCTTACTTCTCTTAATCTATTTATTTCTCTTTAACAGCTGTGCTGTGTCTCTTTTATACAGCTGGGCTGTAGTGTATAAGGGTCAATATGGCACCCAACTTTAAGAAAGTAAATATGTTCAGCAGCCACAAGAAAGGCACGACTCCTGGCTATATCGACACCTCGATCGACGAGGTAGCCGACCATGACCTCGAAGCTGGCAGCTTTCTATCGGAGAACCAAAGGAATAATGGAGTCGACACCAACAACCATGGCGACAACCCGTACCTGGACGAGTACAAAGCGTAAGTTCCCCACAGGAGCCGAGGAATCAGCGCCAGCTAACCGCAAGCAATAGCTTGGTTCGTTACGTCGATACGTACAGAGATCCAAATGCGGAGATGGGGGAGGAGGACTTCTCCGAGCAAGAACAGGGGAGGCCATGGTGGGCGTTCTGGCGCGGTGGCAAGAGTGGCTACGCCCGAGCCTCTCTGAGTGACTTCGAGACTCCGAGTGACTGGCTGAATACAGACATCAGGGATGGTCTGTCGTCGATGGAGGTGGAGCGGAGACGAAAATTCTCTGGCTGGAACGAGCTGTCAACTGAGAAGGAGAACATGTTCCTCAAGTTTGTCGGTTTCTTCCGTGGACCCGTCCTCTATGGTTTGTTCTACGTTCCGGTGTCGTCCTGCTACTGTCTCTAACAAGCATCATAGTCATGGAAGTCGCAGTTATCATTGCTTTCGCCCTGCGAGACTGGCTTGACGCTGGCATTATCATCGGTATTCTGATGCTTAACGCTGTCGTTGGTTGGTATCAGGAAAAGCAAGCTGCCGACGTCGTTGCCAGCTTGAAGGGTGATATCGCCATGAAGGCGCGTGTCGTTCGGGACGGTCAAGAGAAGGAGATCAAGGCTAGGGAGCTTGTGCCTGGTGACATCGTAAGCCACACCCCGTGAAATTTTACTGCACCGAATACATGCTGACTCCCACAGATTATTATCGAAGAGGGTTATGTCGTTGCCGGTGATGCTCGCCTCATCTGCGAGTATGGCAATACTGAAGGCCAGGCTCAATACCAGGCTGAGCTTACGGCCCAGGATGTCACCTCACCGCGCGAAGACAAGAAGTTCGAGGAGGCCGATGAGGAGGGCAACACTCACTTCGGACACGCCATTGTTGCTATCGACCAGAGTGCCATCACCGGTGAATCCCTTGCGGTTGATAAGTACATGACCGACACTGTTTTCTACACCACTGGCTGCAAGCGAGGCAAGGCTTACGGTGTTGTTACTGCTGGCGCGCAGGCTTCTTTCGTTGGAAAGACAGCCAGTCTCGTGCAAGGCGCTAAGGACTCGGGTCACTTCAAAGCTATCATGGACTCTATCGGCACTACTCTTCTGGTCCTTGTCGTCTTCTGGATCCTGGCCGCCTGGATCGGCGGCTTCTACCGCAACCTCAGCATCGCATACCCCGAGGAGAGCTCGAACAACCTGCTTACATACGCACTTATCCTCCTGATCATTGGTGTTCCCGTCGGTCTTCCGGTCGTCACTACTACTACTCTGGCTGTTGGCGCGGCGTACCTTGCGAAGGAGAAGGCTATCGTGCAAAAGCTTACAGCCATCGAATCGCTCGCTGGTGTTGACATTCTCTGCTCCGACAAGACTGGTACTCTGACGGCCAACCAGCTCTCCGTCCGTGAACCTTTCGTCATGGAAGGTGTCGACATCAACTGGATGATGGCTGTTGCTGCTCTGGCTTCATCTCACAACATCAAGTCCCTTGATCCCATTGACAAGATCACTATCCTAACCCTCAAGCGTTTTCCCAAGGCCAAGGAGATGATAAGCGAGGGTTGGCATACCGAGAAGTTCACTCCTTTCGACCCCGTTTCTAAGAGGATCACCGCCGTCTGTACTCACCAAGGCGTGCGCTACACCTGCGCCAAGGGTGCCCCCAAGGCTGTCCTCGCTCTCACCAACTGCAGCGAGGAACAAAGTGCCCTCTTCAGGGAGAAGGCCACCGAATTTGCTCGCCGTGGATTCCGTTCTCTTGCCGTTGCCGTCCAAGAAGAAGATGGCCCTTGGGAAATGCTTGGCATGATCTCTCTTTTCGACCCCCCTCGCAACGACACTGCTCAAACCATTGCTGAAGCCCAGGCTCTCGGTCTCTCCGTCAAGATGCTTACTGGTGACGCCATTGCCATTGCCAAGGAAACTTGCAGGATGCTTGCTCTCGGTACTAAGGTATACAACTCGGACAAGCTGCTCCACAGTGACATGGCCGGCACTGCCATCCACGACCTGTGCGAAAGAGCTGATGGCTTCGCCGAGGTGTTCCCGGAACACAAGTACCAGGTTGTTGAGATGCTCCAGCAACGTGGCCATCTGACGGCCATGACCGGTGACGGTGTTAACGATGCCCCCTCGTTGAAGAAGTCGGACTGTGGTATCGCCGTCGAAGGCGCTACCGAAGCTGCTCAAGCAGCCGCCGACATCGTGTTCCTCGCTCCCGGTCTCAGCACTATCGTCTCGGCTATCAAGATCTCGCGCCAGATCTTCCAGCGTATGAAGGCATACATTCAGTACCGTATTGCTCTCTGCCTCCACCTTGAAATCTACCTTGTCACCTCTATGATCATCATCAACGAAACCATCCGCGCCGACTTGATTGTGTTCCTCGCCCTATTCGCCGACTTGGCTACCATCGCAGTGGCTTACGATACCGCACACTACGAGAAGCGACCCGTAGAGTGGCAGCTCCCCAAGATCTGGATCATCAGTATCGTGCTCGGTAGTCTGCTTGCTGTTGGAACCTGGGTCCTCCGCGGTACGCTCTGGCTCACGGACGGTGGTGTGATCCAGGACTACGGCTCAGTGCAGGAGATCATCTTCCTTCAGGTGTCACTTACGGAGAACTGGCTCATCTTCGTCACTCGTGGATTCGAGACGGCGCCTTCGTGGCAGCTGGTCAGCGCTATCTTCGGAGTGGACATTCTGGCGTCGCTGTTCGCCGGGTTCGGGTGGTTCGCGGACGGACTTGGAGAGCCGTCGAGCCCGGCGTCGCTGTCTACGAAGCTGTCGGATAACGGGGCGACGGATATTCTGACGATCGTGGTGGTGTGGATCTACTCGATCGCCTGTGTTATTGTGATTGCCATCATCTACCAGATCATGACGCGCATGCGCAGCCTCAACGACCTCGGCCGCAAGAAGCGGTCCGCCCAGGACACGATGATGGAGAACATCCTCACGCACCTCAGCAAGGTGGCGCTCGAGCACGAGCGCGACGAGAAGGGCGGAGAGCGGTTCTACATCGCGCAGAAGCAGGTGGTCGAAGAGGAGGAGTAGTAGTTTGGTACTGTTACTGCTGCTACCTTCTGCTACTTTACAGGTCAAGGCTTAAGGGATGGGTGCATCGGAAAAGCATAACGGGGTTTCGGAGTCTCAAAAAAATATGGTTTTAAGTGTTTGATATACTTATATGTGTGTTTATTATTCTAATTTGGGTGGTGGCGTCCGCCGGGTGCATCAGATACCATACAAACAAACCAGTCTCTACGGCACGATGGGCTCGAGGTTGCTCGCCCTACACAATACAAACTGGCTTCTTTTGTTCATATTCAATATTTTGGCACAAGTGATACTTCTTTGGATGGACGTGATACTTGAATTAATTGCCTGAGCCGATGTTCCGTGCTCTGGGACACTTGGGCCGGGATCGGTATCTATATGTGTGAAGATATGTTGGGCATTTTGGGCCTTCGCAACTCTACAAGGCGGGACCTTGCATGATGATGTTCTACATAGTAGGGCCACTCCGCCGGCCCGTACGAGGCTAGCTAGCTAAATCGTACATCCGACTCCTCACATATCCTTATCTAGTGATCCTCGATATAGTCGGGGCCATCGAGCTCGGCTCGTCTGCTACCCTTAGATGTATGCACGATCGATTGCAGCTATCTGCGTACGTACATGCATCTACCTGTAAGAGACTGGCTGACTGGGAGCCTATGCCTGAGGGATACGCATATGCCTGAGGATACGGCCCGTGGACCATCACTTGCACCCAGCAGGTAGCGAATAGAGGAGTGAGTAGAGCCTTAGGTACATGAGCCCGCGCATTAGGCAAACCATCATCCGATGCAGGTTTTTTTTTATTACCCTCTTTGCTGCATGATCATGCAGAATTATCTTGGTTCCTCATTCAACCTCTGACAACAGCGCAGATCCCTGACGACTGAGTGGGCTTGTGCGACGGCCGGTTGGCTAGGCAACGATAAGATCTGAATCCCGGCTCGATAGCTGCAATAGGCCTAATCGCTCTGGATGGGCCTTGCTTAGCGGCGGGAACTTGTAACTTGGGTGGAGACGGCGCATACACAGACAGGGCATCTACAGCACGCCCGGCACGCTTACAGGGCCTCACAGGGCTTGGTTGCTTTCCCCCACTTTCCCCATCGCCCGTCTTGTTTACATCCAAACTCATCCAAATATCTGACTCTGCCGTACCTCGACGCACCACACTGCCAGCATCAACATCGCCTTCACTCTTCTTTTTTTTTTTTTTTTTTTTTTCCTCGAGGAAAACTACATCTCTTGATCGTGATTGTGTTTGGCATCCTTTTCTCTTCTTGCCTCGAGCTATTCTTGACCTTGAATCCCTCGATCGAGTCCCAAGTCTCGAGTCTCAAGTCTCTGGTCTCACAGCTGCGTGCCTGTAAACATTGCAGCCGTGATCGACCTCCCCATTCCGTTGGTTGCTTTTACCAACCGAGCAAGTCATATCAAAACATTCCTTGAGCAACAGCTTTTTCTTTTCCCAAGCGGAAAACTGCCACTGTCAAGTACTGCATCGCGCACCTACATTGCATAATCTGCAAGCTGCGCGCCGCTGTCACAGACCCTACATATCTTCTCTGTACTCTTTTCCTCCTTTGGGAGACATGATCCGGCAATAATCAGAAGTCCATCTCCAAGTTGACCTCAGCCGACATGGCTTCTGAAGAGCAGCCCGTAAGTCCACCATTCCAGAAGAGATCCGAGCTGTCAGGAACTAACCCGTTCGATCCCAAGGTAACGCAGCCACTGCGCATTTCCAAGAACACCACTCCCGCGTCGTCGCCCACTAAAAGCGGCATTCCGCGACCTCTGTCTGAGATCTCAGCCACTGAGCAGCGGCGCAACTCGCCCAGCTACAACCAATCCCCTACTAAAGTAAGTCTGAAGACCAGCACACACCTGAGATTTGACTCAGTCCCTCTCTTTGCTGACCCTCGTGGCGCAGAAGATGGCCCTAAACACCGACTCGTCCCCATTCCAGTCATCCCCTTTGGATGGCACTAGCTCACCACGCCTGTTCTGGCAGAACCGCCACGCCAACAATCGCACCGAGAATGAGCTGTATGGCGGCCATACCACTTCGCCATCGCCCAACAGGCGCTCCTCCATCGAGCGCTTGCAGAAGGCCTCCCGAGTCAAGAACAGTACCATGTTTGCTCGTGAGCAGAAGCAAGAGTACGATCCGGCACGTCTACCCAAGATTGAGCGCCCTCTATCCAAGATCCAGGGCAACGCCTACGCCGGCACTGGCGCTGCTGGCTTCCGATCGGCCCACAATCGCACGGAAAGCCAGACAAATATCCCTCTCTACTCGCCGACCAAGTCTGCTACTCTCCCTACTCTGAGCCCTGCCAGACCTCAGACGCCCAGCAAAGGTCAAGCTTCTCCGATCAAGTCGTCGCTGTCCACGGCCCGTTTCAAGAGCAGCCAGGATTCGCAGAGCGCTGACATTTTCACGGATCAATCATTCGATGACGATGACCTTCCAAGCGGCAGATTCCTGCACCGCAATGCTAAGTCTGTTACATTTGACGCCGCGCCGCCTCAGGTCAACGAATACGAGATGGCGACACCTGATTTGTCCTCTATCGGCACCAACTCGCGAGAGGGTAGCTATGATGACGAGGAGGACGATGAATACGTCTATGGCCACTACCCTGGCGAGGATGGGGAGGAGCAAGATGATAGCTTTGACGCGACCCTAGAGGACACGGATAAGACTCCTGTTGTGGGGCCTGATGACTGGCGTCAAGACCGGGATGCGCGCTTCGACAGCAGCCCAATGCCCGAGAGCCTCCCCTCTCAGCCTTCTCCTACCCGCCCGCAGCATTCTCGCAATGACTCGTCCACCTCTAGCGCTGACCACAGACCGCTCCCTCCCCTTCCTGGCATGGGCCACACGCGATCTCAGTCTGGATCTTCGACTGGATTGTCCGCTACGGCAGAACGTATGCTAGGCTCGCCACTAGGCTCACCGCGAAGCCTCCCTTCGCCTCCCCCGGCTTCTGTTAGCAAATCAGAAATCCACAACATCGGCAATGGCAACATGTCTTTAGAGGAACGCCTCAAGCTTATGATGCTTTCTGACGAGACAAGCCCCAAGGCCGCCGATGGCAAGGTCAAGACTTTCGCGGAGCAGCAACGCGAGCGTCGTATGAGACGAGCTGGTGCCCGTGATAGAGTCACAAGCCCCACTCCGGAGCGAGAAGACGCAGATGCTGCCGCCAACGAAGAGGACGACACCATTGGTGACATATCTGCGCTTGAAATGGACTATCAGCTACCCAGCATTTCTCGGCAATCCATCTTGCGACGTGTTAATGGCAACAGCGCCGTCGACCGAGAAGCCGACTTCCACTTCAGCTCGCCTGGTCCAGACTCGAGCCCCGTCCATAGCACTTCTTACAACCCCGATGTTCCCATCGCTAGTATCGAGGACTCGGTTCTTGAGGATGTCACAGAGCAAACTGAAGAGAGCGTCATCATCCACGAAAGTGAAGATGACAAGGGCGACGTATACGATCTGTACCAGCGTTCTGAAGACGAGGATACGGCGTCCCAAGGAGATGATCATGATGAGGATGATGACCTAGACAGCCACTACTCTGACGAAGCTGAGAAGCCGCAGCTTGCAAGCTCGCAGCTCGAAGAAGACTCAGTCATGACCCCTCGAGCATCTAGCCCTGCCCCTGCATCTGACAGTGTCACCAACTTCAGTGCTACTCTTCCTCAGGTGAACAACGCCTCCAAGGAGACGGAATTCACTCGTAGCTTGCAGTCACACATGCTGCCGAAGCCCAAAGATGCGGATGTCCTCACCCATTCCGAGACGCATAGAATGTCTGATGCGCAGGCTTACTTGCAACGACCTTACACACCGGAAGCTAAGCACATGTCAAAGCCTGTGTACGATGGCTCCGGATGGGGTGAGCCGGAGGAAGAAGAGGATGATGAGCCTGGCACTCCAGAATCAGTCATCCACCATCCCATCTCGGACGACGAAGAGGATGAAGAGGAGGAGCTGGAAGAGCTGGAAGAAGAAATCGAAGAGCAGTTGATCGAAACACCAGCCATTCCAGAGCGCGAAGCCACTATCAAGGCTTCCGGCTCTAACAAGCTAAAGACTCGTGCTTCGGCCACGCCGTCAGACATCATGGCGATGCGCGAAGCTCGTAGACAAGTCAGCCGGGAAGTGGTACCGGCGGTGCCGCACATCCCCGACCGACATCGTAACCGGCTCTCCCGGGACTTGGCGCCCGAGCAAGGGGAGGAAGTGACCGGGGATGACTTCCTCGAGAGACACCCGAGTTTCAAGCAGCGGAGCCTGACACTGGACCTGGACTTGGGCCTTAGTCTGGATCAGGACCTTGAGCGGGTCATTGAAGCACAAAAGGTTGCGCCCCAAACTCTTTCTTATGAATACGAATTCCCCGGTGCAAGTGCCACCCCAACCCAGCTATCCAGCTTTTCTCGACAGCCTTCCCGGCGACAGCTCGCTCCTTCACAACCTTTGTCCCAGAAATCATCAGCTGCTAACTGCAATGCTCCCAAACAGCGCGGCTACCTTATGCGCCAGAACACCAAGGTAGTGACCGCAACCGACAAAGAAACAGAGGAACCTCGATCTGGTACTCGCTCTGCCGGCAACTCGCCCGTCAAGCAGCAACGCCCTCAGTCTTGGACCGTTGAGCCCTGGAATGGTAAGCACAGGCGCAGCATTAAGAAGCGACACGCTCCAAGCATGAGTGGCCCCGTCCCTCCCATGCCCGGACAGGAGAGCAATGCAATGGCAGCCACCATGGATCCTCTTCACGAGGAGGACACTCCCGAGCTAGCTACCGAGGAGTGTGGCGAGAGAGGTAGACTGTTCGTCAAAGTCATGGGTGCGAAGGATCTTGACCTTCCCCTACCTAAGAGTACGTTTCTGCCTCCTCGACTAAGATATCTTTGCTTCTCCTGTGGATGCTAACCTACCATAGATGAACAAGTTTGGTTTGCCTTAACCCTAGATAATGGCGTACACTGCGTCACTACAGCCTGGCTTGAGCTGGCCCGAAATGCGCCCATCGGCCAGGAGTTTGAACTCGTTGTCCCCAACGACTTAGAGTTCCAACTTACTCTCAATGTTAAGCTTGATCGCCCTGCTCCCCAGAAGTCGCTATCTTCGAAGCCGGCCAAGGTACCGAAACCCAAGACTTCTGCTTTCTCCCGCGTATTCGCTAGTCCGAAGAAGCGCAAGGAGATGGAGGCTCGTCAACGTGCCGAAGAAGAGGCATACGCTCTGGCGCAGCGAGAGGCGGCTGCCGCTAAGCAGCGACATGCCGCCCCTACTGCGTGGGACCTGCTCTCCCCAATCGCAGCGGAGGATGGAACGTTTGCGCGCTCGTACGTTTCCCTCAAGGAGCATGAATCGCGCTGCTACGGAAGGCCGTACATGACGGAGATCGCTGCTTTCAACGAGTGGGCTACCGAGGACGCAGCCTTCGCCAGCAGTGTCAAGAGCAAGCGTGCGGGAGTTCCCAGCGACTCGGTCGTGCGACGAGCACCTTACAAGGTTGGCAAGCTGGAGGTACAGCTACTCTTTGTGCCCCGACCCAAGGGCTCTACAGATGAGGACATGCCTAAGAGCATGACGATGTGTGTTCGCGACCTTAAGATTGCCGAGGAGAGACTGAGCAGAAATTGGGAGGGCCACTTGAGCCAGCAGGGTGGTGACTGTCCTGTAAGTTTTTCCAACGTGATACATGTTTCTAAGGTTATCAGATGGCTAACTCGGAGATTAAACAGTACTGGCGTCGACGTTACTTCAAGCTCGTCGGTACGAAGCTCACTGCTTACCACGAGACTACCCGCCAGCCTCGCGCTACCATCAACCTGTCTAACGCCAAGCGTCTCATCGATGACCGTAGGCAGCTGACAGACCCGGAGACGACGGGCCGCAATGGCAAGAGACGTCGGTCCGCCTTCGCGGAAGAAGAGGAAGGTTACATGTTCGTTGAAGAGGGATTCCGCATCCGCTTCAACAACGGCGAGATCATCGACTTCTATGCCGACACGCGCGATGACAAGCACGGCTGGATGAAGGCTCTGGGCGACGTCATCGGCCGCGCTGGCGAGGATGACGACGGTACCGGCTCATCCAACGGCCGCCGCAAGTGGTGCGACCTCGTCCTTAAGCGCGAGGAGGTTCTCCGAAAGCGTGCTGCCGATCCTAGACGAGTTCATTCGAGAACTAAGAGCATGATCGTCTAGACTAGTGCAAGCCACGCGCTCTATTCGGCTCGCGCGCATCTGGTCAAGGGGGAAACGAGGAAATGATAATTAATGCCCTGGTACGAGCTTGGGTCTGCGATCCAAGCTACGAGTTCACGACTACTATTGCCACACTTCTGGAGCTCGCTCCCACTCTTCTTCTACACAAAGGTTGCTCTCGTCATACTAGTTCCATGCCCTGGGACAACAAGCCCTTCGTCGGTATTCTCGACAACTTGGCTCATAGAAACCAGTTTCTCTTCAGTCTACCATCCCGTCCCCTCCAGTCAGGTTACAAGAAAGCCCAGGCCGTACTTCTTCATACGAGAAGGGAAGAGGTCTGGTTATTGATACTTACGAGTCTTAATTTTTCACGGTTACACATTGCGAATGGGAGAGACAAGCAAGCTCGCAGGGAGATTGGTAGCAAGAGCCAGACAAGGGCAGAGATGATGGATGAAAATCCACCACAGGAAAAGAAGGACAAATTGGCAAATCTCTACACTACACCCAGGAAAGGGGGAGCCTGGAGCTCGGAAGTTTTCGGTGGATGCTCGAGGGCGTGAGCAAGGTGAAGACGGCAGGCAATTGCATGATGTTTTCTAACGGATCGGGAGTTCCGGGCAAAGGGGGAAGAGAGTCGCGGGTGCGAGTGTGTCGTGTTTTTTTTTTTTTTTCCTTCGGGGCATCGCGAACCTAATGCCTTTGTTGCTTTTCTTGTAATTCTATTACAATAAAAAGAATTCATTCCGACCTTACATGTCTGTCTGTCAACTGCGAGTGACCTTGTCCTGTCATGCATGTCTCGTCTGCCTCGAATAATACGACGTCGAGTCAGTGCAAGTAATTCAAGTGCCGATGAACGGGTGATGAGGTAATTTATCAAGTAGATTCTGGTATCATTGGTATTTTGGAACTAGAAAAAAAGGCAAGCTACGTAGCTTTTTTTTGCTTTCCTCTCTTCTTTTCTTCTTTTTACGCGCCGTTCGTCCTCGTCATCATTCGTCCATCTCGTACTTTACGCACTGCACGCAGTCCTAGATACCGAAGTCTCGCTCCGTCCCCAACTCCAAACGAACCACGTCCTCTCCCCTCCCCCTCCTAATAACGACGACTCCGACATCCGGGATATCTCTTTCCTGGTCGTTCGACTTTTCGCGCGGAAGGATATGAGGAAGGGAAGAACAAAAGTCGCACGTGCTAAGGACTTATAATCGCCTCTCGTCCCTCTCCTTGTCTTCTTCCTTTACTCCAAACCTCAACCCAGGGTCCATACCGGCGCCTTTACCAACACCTGTCGCCCTCTGACCTCGACGGCTACGAAGCCTGCGAATCGGACCTTGGTCGGATCCTTGGGGGGCGGTGGGTTGGCCGGCGGCGCTACTGTCCCTGCTGCTGCTCCTGCTGCTGTCGAGGTTGTCGCGTCAGTAAGGACCGAAGCCGTGCTGCCTTTTCTGCTTCCGGGATACGAGGCCCCGCTGAGCATGTTCAACATACCGGTTTTTGGCTTGTCGCGCTTTGCTGCTGCTGCTGCTGCTGCTGCTGTTGCCGCCGCGGCCTTGTCGGCCTCCTTGTCGGTGCCCTCGTCCGTGTCGTCCGTCGCGTCTGGTAGCGGCGGTAGGCCCGTCTTCTCCGGCTCCATGATGTCGGGTTGTATCGAATCCTCGGGCAACGGGTACGTGACGGCCACGTCTCGGCTTTCCAGGGGCAGGTTGGCCGCGATGCCTACCGCCAGCTCCACGATCATCGATGCGCTGCCGTCTACTCCGGCCGGGGGCGGGTCCGTCAGGTATTGGTACAGCGCCGCCGTAAGATTACTGGTGGCCATTTTGGTGAACTCTGCCCGGTACTCGGCGCTCTCGGGTGACTGAAGCAAGTGCTGAAGACCTTCCAGGGTAGCCATCCGCCAGTTCACCACCTTTGCCGTTAACGCGTCGTACTCTTCCTGGCTATTCAGCGTATACGAAAACCTGCGAATGTTCTGCTCTATTTGCTTCAGGTGAGAGCTTATGTGCATGTCTAGGGCAGGGTGGAAGCATTTGTTGAAGATTTCTTCCACTATCCACCGCACGATCACGGCTCGGCCGACGGCAGTCATCTCCTGCTTGCCCGTCTTGATCGCTTCCGAGCTGACATACCTCTCGATCCAGCCGGGCAGCGTCCGCCAATCCTTACGAATGTTGAATGCCAGGTTGTTCACTGCGCCGTTAAGCCGGTTAAAACGCGTCGAGTACTCGTTGTCGTCAAGCGCAGTCCGCGACTGCGACATTCTTTGGTTGGCCACCGCATTTTGCAGCTGCTCGACCTGAGACGTCAACTGCTCGATTTGCGCCTTGCCGTCAAAATAGAGCCTCTTGACGTTTTTGTATTTGGTCACTAGAATATATAGTAAGCAATCAGCCAAGTTAGTTCCTGGACAGTTGGCCTTACACAAGTCCTTGAATTGCTTGTCTTGCTCCGCCTCCCGTTCTGGGTTCGTCGGCGGCGGAGGGCTATTTCTGCTACTCTCAGGAGGCCCGTCAAAGGGCGCTCGATCTTGTACGCCACTGGTGCGATAGCTCTGCGGCGTGCCAGACACACCGGGGGTAGGCGGAAGCGGGCCCAGGGAGGTGAGAGCCCCTTGACTGTGCCTATAGCCAGGCGGCGGGCCCGGGGGAGGCTCAACAGAACGCATCTGCTTGTCGTGGTCCCCCGATCTACGGCTCTGTCCCGGTCCTGCAGGAGGTGGCGCCATAGTCTGAGCCTGTGCTGCTGCCGGTGAAGACTGTTGTTGTTGATTCTGCAGACTCTGCTGGTCCTGAGGTGCTAAGTTCACGGCGGATGGATCCTGCGCAGACTGCGAGTTGACCGACGTGTGATGTTGCTGCTCCGAATCGGAATCAGGTGACTCATGTGACACCTGCGAAACGGTTTCCGGGTTGGACAGTTGCGAACTGGCTGTGCCGAGATGTTCAACGAAGACGGACGGTCGACGATCTCCTGCCGGGTATGGCTCGTAGGAAGGAGCGTATTGATACTGGGTTTGTGCGGGATCGACGACGATCTGACCTCCGTACAGCTGCTGCTCCGCTTGAGCTTGAGCTTGAGCTTGTGCCTGGGCCTGGGCCTGCAGTTGGGCTTGGTGTTGAGCGTGCTGAGCGATAGCCTGCTGCTGGTGAAAGGCCAATTCTTCGTGGCCGTAGGTGGAGGTGTCGGTGTCGATGTCCGAGTCGGCAGGGACTTGTCTTATGGTGTTCTGGGACAGGTCGGGGAGGTTCTGTGAGAGCATATCTTGGTTAGAAAGGGCGGCACGGGAGGGGTCATCAAGGTCGCGTACGGGTTGGATTGGTGAGTGGTGGCTGCGCGGCCCGGAGCTCTGGGGCGGGACCCAGTCGGGGTGGTCGATTGGTCTCGACAACAAGGGATTTCCTTTGACGAGAGGCGTGTTGCTCGCGCGCTTGGAAGGTCGGCGAGTCAGGACCGGTACGTTGTCGTAGGAGGTGTCCTGGTAGTGGTCCGACGTGGGCCTGCTGGAAGAGCCAGAGAGGATGTTCTTAATGAGCTTCCTCGTAGATCGCTTTGTCTCGGTGGGGGCGGTTTGGGTATGCGGTACGGCTGGCTGGCCGGGGGGAACAATGGGAGAGGAGACGACGGACTGGGTGTGGGTGTGGGTGTGAGACAGGGTCTGGGGCAGGTTGTCGACCGAGCTCGAAGCGAGGCCGAGGGCAAAGGGCGGCTGGGTCTGAATTGGGTTTAATTGCGAGTATCGTGCAGATTGGGAGCGCGAGACTAGTTCGGCGAAATTGTCGTGGGGTTGCTGTCGCGCCGCGTAAGCGGTGGCTTGGGCCTGGGCTTGAGCTTGAGCTTGGTTGAGGGGTATTGTATTAGTGGGTAAATTATTTGGCGTGTTTCCAAACCCTTCCAGAGGTTGGGCCGCCTGGCTCTGCTGCTGGCCGCTTAGCTGGTGATGCAGGTGCGGGTGCTGGTGCTGGTGCTGATGCTGGTGCTGGTGCTGCTGGTGCTGCTGATGTTGCTGATGCGGATGCTGATGAGGTGACGAGTGCGGAGTCTGCTGCTGTGATTGTGCATGCGCTTGAGCCCTGCCGTCCTGTTGTTGTGCTGCCTGTTGCTGAAAGGACTCGCTTGAGCCCAGGCCGATTGACGAGGCTGGAGGCGTCGTGTTGGATTCGGGCACTGTGACTGGCACAGAGGCAGATAAAGGCACGAGGCCGTTCGCGGGAATGGGAATACCAGCTGCAGATGGTCGACGGCCAGCGTTAGGCCCGGCACCGGTTTGTGAGGCAGATCCAGGTGCAGAGGCAAAGTTAGGCGTACCGCTGGTGGTAGCAGCAGTAGTAGCAGCGCCAGCAGTGGGAGGAGCAGTGCCGACCTGCTGCTGATGAGGATGGCGGGGTGGTGCAGCAGCTTCAGCGACCTGTTGCTGTAGTTGTTGTTGACGAAGCTGCTGCTGCTGTTGCTGCTGCTGTTGTTGCTGCTGCTGTTGCTGTTGTTGATGATGATGTTGTTGCTGCTGCTGCTCGACCAGGTTATGCTGGGAACGATTGCTGAGCTTTGCAAGGCGACCGAAGGAGGGCATAATGTTATTATTCCTCTATCGGTCTACCTCTAGGTACTGTTTTACTGTGTTTCCTTAGCGGGTATTGGGCCTTTTTTTTTTTTTTTTCTCTTCCTCTTGTCAGCTTCTCCCGTCTTAATTCTGTGCCAATCCGCGTGCAGAGACGAGCAGGGCAGAGCACGGCCACAAGACTGGAAACAAGCCAGCTAGCCCACCGTTTCGGTGCAAATAGGATCTGTTAGATCCTGTCGTATGTCTGTGTCCGTCTGTACCTGACTGAACATGCGGCCTGAACTATGGGCGGGTTGGATTTGCACATGCACCTCTCTACAGGGGGTTTCCGGGCTGTGTCTGCGAATATTTCCTCTTTGCGCGCTTTGCTTTGTCAATTCGTCCTCGAGCTCCCGACTTGCGCGCGCCGTCTCTGATTGACTTGGGCTTGCGATCGGATTGATTCGTACGCAAAACAGGTTAGGATTTTCTTTGTTTCTTTCTTGAACAAAAAATAAAAATAAAAATAAAATAAAAAATCTACCGAATCCTCTCCTCTCGTCCCTTTCCCAGCTCAGTCTAGGACTAGGGGGACCACGTAGATGACGGAGCCACTCGAGTTCGAGTTCAAGTCCCCAATAGGTCGAGCAAATCGTGATCGGCGTCCAAGGTCTGCGAGTTAAGGAGACGGTTCAGAGTGACAGGAGCTTGGACGTCCAGATGTTGGCGGGATAAAACAAAGAGCATGACAAGTCATTGGACGAGGAGACTGGGAGCAGTGCTAGCTCTACGTATGTACAATAGACGGCCGGACATATACAGAGCGCCAAGAGAGTCCAGGAACGACAGAAAGCCGGGAAAATCCTGATGACGAAAGAGGAGTTGAGTCGAAGGTTGGAGGAGGGAAAGATGTTTACAGTCTAGTCCGTTATCAAGCTACAGTCAGACGAGAGAGAGGCGACAGGTTGCATCCCCAGACGCCCAAACCCCCCAAAGACCCCGAAGTATAGTGCTATAGCCTACCGCCTACTGACCTACGCACCTCCTTACAGCACCTAGCTGCCCCCCTCTGCCCCTGTGCCCCCCGCCAGTCAGCCCAGCCAGCCCAGCAGGCCCCAGCTAGCTGTGCCTGGGAGACAGCTATCCACCGCTTCATCTAACTGAAAACGGAAGCTGTAAGAAGAAGGAAAACGTGTAAATGCGTAGTACGGTACCAAGTAAAAGTCGTGAAATCAGAATGCCAAATTCGCAGCACCATCAGTCATCTTATATCCGCCGGCCATATATAGGTACAGTATTTTACATGGTATTTGGAATTTCCTCACTTTTGCTGATTTTGCAAAACGAAAGAGTCAACTCGCTTCAGGAGGTCATCGCCTACCTCGCAAGCTGCTAAGCTTCCTCCCGCCTCCCTGGCAGACAAAGATTACACCCCCCCCAGCCATTGCAATCCTTTCTACCCCTCTCTGCCAATCTTTCCACCTCGAGGAAAGACCGCAGGCCAAGCGGAGATACTTTCAGCCCCCATCACTGGTCCTCTTGGGACTTTTTGATAAGAGCAGAGAGTAGTGCGCCTTTAAGACGAAGAGGTGAGACGAACGAGCTTGAACATCTGCTCACATCAGACTGCATTCGCAGATCGCTTCATCTCCACAACGGCTTACCTGTACCTAGGAGGAGGAGGTAGGTACCTGGGTACCTGGGTACTTTAGTCGTATCGGGCCACCACTGGAGAGACGCTGCGCTCTTGGACGCGAAGCAGCATCGTAGCAATGCCCAGGAAGATACGCCGAGTCGATGTCAGCTTCAGCTTACCCTCTGCATATGCTCAACGTTCCCCCGACCTGCTATCTCTTCAACCTTCTGCACATACCTAGCACTCCGTCACCTCGACACCTGGCAGCTAAGGTAACCCTAAGCCTTGGAACTGCGCTGCAGCCGTACACCATAGCGCGCGGTGTGGGTGGGCCCCTAGTCCTAGCCTCCTGCAGCGCGCTATATATAGACCTGGCTCAAGACTCGCTAAGAAGTGGTGATACGTCATTGGCTTTTGTCCAAGATGACAGAACGGGCATCAAGGCACATCAAAGACATTCTTCGGGCCTATAACGGTCCGCCCCAACACGAAAGCCATATAACGTTGCTTGACCTTCACCGACGCTATGCATCACCAGCCTTATTTCATGCGACCTCGCCGTTCGCCAGGGTCGAGATTAAGCCAAGTTCGGTACCTTCAGGTAGGCAGATGCCTACCAAGTAGAAACTCCACGTTTCGAATGGTTTTTATTTTATTATTAGTATAGCATAGTCTCGAAAGCTATCATGTTATGTCAGGATTCGGAAGTGTCGTTGCCCCTGGATATTCCCCCCTTGAAAGAATTCAATGCCCCTAGTGACCCAAATGTTACCGGCGTGTACTTACATCTCGGTATATGTCTGCGTGCTCATATTCGCAAGACTGCCTTGGCTTTCTCCTGGAGGTATACTTGTCAATTAGCCCGTTGGGGTCAGGACCAGCTCATGCCGGGAAAGGAGGCCGGGAAATGATCAGTTGAAACCCATCATGATACTCTATAAGAATGAGCATGGGCGCCACGGGGGCCAAATAATCATGGTACATTTGACAGTGTCACGCACAGAAAAGTGAAGGCGCACTAGCTCTAGATGTTCGTATTAAGTATTGTTTCATAGTGTTACTACCTGATCCTTAGGATACGAGTGTTCGACATAGGTATGAGGAGGCAGAGCAGAGTCTTCATACTGAGAGCTGATTTACACCTGATTTTGGTCAACAATAAGCCATCAAGTTTGTGTCAGATGCCTCGCATGCCCGTAGTGAGTTCCTCTTTCTATCAACAGATATACAATGATATCCGGCTAAGAAAGGGCGCCAGGAATAATCTTGAAGCCCATATACTTGGTATGTCTTGTAGTCTTGTAATACCGCCCATTTCTCTAACCGCTGATCTCTAGAGAATCTTAATACTGAGTAGGAGCCATTGTAGTAAACAGGGCACCACGAAGCCAACTTCCAGCAAGAATGCTTGTCTCGGGCTGTGGAAGACAAGCAACCTCCCTGCCAGCAGCTAGCCGATTCTTTGTACTACATGGCCACGAGGGAGGCTGCAGAACTAGAATCTATCCTCACGAGTTCACTCTGTTTGGTCACCTTGTACATTATAGTTGCCAGCGAGCCCGGTAACTTTCCGATTCGCATAAGTAGCGGTCTGGCACTTTGAGTAACGTAACGACCGGTGCTCTATTCATGCATAGACAACTCACGCCGGTTGCTTGCATGCCACCATCGCGGTTTTCTAAGACATGGAACTTTGTACAAGGCTGGCAACCACTTGAAGTATCTCAATAATTGGGAAATTATCAGCTTTGTGGCGAGTGGTGAAGTTGTGTGGGAACATGCTCGGTGGTATAAATGCTCGTTAATTGACGCAGCCAAGTCCAGCCATCCTTCGCTATCATGTTTTCTTGAAAAAGAAATAAAAATAAACTCGATATACATAGCAAATTGGTCATAAGAACGCTTACAATGAACCTCCTACTGGTTGTTTGTCTGATCCTGGAGTCTGCAGTCGCTCTGCCACGATCCCTTCGAACTGTTCATTACGAGTCAGGATCTTCAACCCAGAAACCCTGGGAGTTGGCTCAGTTCGAACTCGCCCCTTTCGAGCTCAGGCACATGTGCGTGGAATGTACTAAAGAAGGCGTTGGTTCCATCTATGCATGCTCAATCAAGTGTAAGTTGACTAGGACCATTGCTAACGGTGTGTCGTGTTGCCCCTGAACCTAACACTGTCCTCTCTAGTCGACTGGGATGACCCGAACGCCAACCAGTCGTGTACATGCAACGAAAGCTGGCAATGGAACGGCAATTCCCAAACTCGGGGCTTTCTAGGGCGCAGTTATGACAGCAGCACCGAATACACCACTTGCAGAAAAGGCGCTGTCGAGCTCTTTCAATTCAAGTTCGTGGACATATTTGACTTGTCCAACTTCAGCCTCTCGCTCTCACACATGTACAGAGATACCAAGTACGATGGAAACATTCCCTCCGCACTCCCGCAGGCTAACATCTTTCCCTGTCTTAGTAACTTTCCCGAGCCTACGGTAGTCAACATGTTTGCTCAGCCGAATATTTCCCTCCGGATGATGGGGAAGTCAAACACATCAATCACATATTCACCCGCCCGCGATTCTCCGATCAATGCAAACATCACCGGTATGACGATTTAGGGAGGCCCAAACCAGGCTGACAGATGCCCAGGCATGGATTGTTATACTAAAGCCGTAGCGATAAGCGCTACGATGAGACGTTTTTATGGCAATATCTGCCTATGTATCTGGATGCTTTGTTTGATCTAGACTTTCATATGGACTGTGGCAGACATTTACATTAATAGACATGTATGAACCCTGGCTGAAAGGCTAGAGGAATTACATACATACCTCCCTCTTGATTAAATTTAATTCATCAGCATATTAGCCACCATGGTTGGAAAGAAGAATCATCAATGGGCTAGAAAATCCAACATAGGTATATTTGTCTTATGTAATGGCCATGGCTCTATCCACGGCATTTAGAATAGGTAAAATATCAGGTTACCTAGAGACAGCGGTCCTCGATCATATCATATATTACGCTGCGCGGCTCTCCAATCCATGTTCATGCAGTCGGCGGCTATAGCCTTTACTTTCAACATGAGGCCGCAGAATTTACTTAGCCAAATATCCTAGATTGAAACCTTCATGTACGGAAGCTTGGCTCGGCTAGCTACCCGCGGAAACAAACCCTGCGACGGGCATAGCCGAGGACCTAGGTAGGTATATATATGATTCATCTTCGAATAGGGACTTTGGATGTATACGTCTTACCTCATTGCTGAAGCCATTCGTCCTTAGTGGCCGGGATGATTGCAGATCAACCTCGGACGTACGACGTTGGCCGTCTCGCTGTGCTGTTCTTCTATATTGTACGTAATGGCAGTACTGACAAGAATTTTGATCCCATTATCCTCCGCTTTCCAACGTAGACGGCTGAGGTTCCTCCAGTGCGATACTGTTATCTGGTAGTCTGTGTATATTGCCTCAGAAGCGCACCTTGCCGGGGTGTGCCGCGTCTATAGGCTGGTTGATGATAATATCGGGAACACAAGCGCGCTTGCAACGCATTAAATGAAACAAGCGCACTACGGTAGATTAACAGTACATTAATTCATGACTCGTAGATGAGTTTTGTGGGTGAAGGTGATGTGTAAGCGCGTTGGCTTCGTCTATCTCATCCTGTCCCCTTTCTCAACCAGATTCATATAACCCTCTCGCTTACAAGCGTCTCGGCAGAATTACCCAACTGATTACACCACTAACGGATAGCATTATCTCAGTGCTCGAGCAGATGGGAGGAGTCCGTGTGATGCCATCACAATGCCTAGATACCGTGCTTCTCGAAACGACATTTGATGTGACGTTGGTTTATCACGACGAGAATGCGGACGCTACTTGAGCATCGTGTGGATATGGCCCTTTGAGTCAACCAGCAACCCACGAGAATATGGCTGATGGCCCACTTGCTTAAACCTAGATAAGACATAGAGACAGAGTTCGATCATGCCATCGCCCACTGGTTTTCCAGAACAAGCAAATTGCCCCTTTCGACCAACGACTAAGGCAGCACGAAGTACGAGCCAATGGGCTTGATTCCGACGGCTCTTGGGACGGCAGCTTCGAGACGGGCCGCGGGTAGTGGTTCGGAATGCCAAACTGGGCGGTCTCCGGGACCTCGTACCTCTTCGCGAGCCGTGATGCACGCGGTCCAACCTCACCCGCCAAGCGTGTGCGACCACGCGAGTCGGAAATCTGAGAGATCGTCCGTAGGGATCGATCGATGCAACGGGAGCGTAGGAGAAAATTTTGGGATGCGAGGTCGGCGTGGGTTGCCGGAACGGGAACGGTGACATCGAGAGAGCCTGTGCGGCTAGAATGTGATCCGGTGGGTGGGTGCGACTTTGCAGCGGGCGGAAGCGGTGAGGCATCACACTGCCGGCAGGGGTCGCAGGTGAGAGCCGGATAATGTTGCAGCCAGAGGCTGAATGGCACCCTCTCCCCCCAAACAAGCATACAAGAAGATAAGCCTCGGCGAATAGCCGGGGAGAGGAAAAATGATACCTGCGGAAATGGGAGCGGAACCGGGTAGGGAGAGAATCAGTCTTCAAGACTTCCTAGGAGAGTCCTAGCTACCCCTGACCGGTGCCAAGCGGCATATTAACGTTCCCGCTGCCGCCCAAACGTGCTTCCGAGCACGACTTAGAATTTACCTAGTCCTGCATACTATGTACAAGCAATTCGTGCATGGCCAACTCGGCCCATCACGGCCCCGAAATGCGAGTTCCCAACGAGCTGCGTATACGTGTGACCGACAAGTTAGGCTGCACACCCATGCCTCTACCTCAAATGCCTGGGCACACGACTGAGGCTGATATTAATTGTCGAATGAACAGGTGCAGCCGGCGAGCTATTGCTCTCTGCCTTGCCTAGAAACGAATCCGTAAACCCTGGCACACTACAGGTGCATCCCCGTCTCAGACCATTTCGATTGGAAAATGGATCTGGTATCATTCGAATAGTCTTTATCATGTCTGCTAAGCTCCATCCCAATAAAGGTTCGGGTATGGCGTCGAACACGGAATGCGGAGTCAGTTGCTTTATGAAGGCACCAAGAAAAAGACACCGACAGAAATAAGAGCAACCTAGGGCGTCAGCTTGCAGCCCGGCCTTGACAGTACGAAGCCCCTCCACAATCTTGGTCGCTTCTTCTCTCCTGTCCTTGTTTACCTGATCTGTTTATCGTTAGTTAGCCAATAGGGCGTGGTAATGTCCATTGTCCTGTATGCTACGCGGGAATTATAACTTACCGATGATGCGTTCCGGAATTGGAAGCCCCAGATCCTGTATTGGCGCCGGGCTTTGTTGGATCGCAGTGGAGATGGTAGTCTTGAGGGTATTTGAGTCGTTGAACACATGGGCGATCCATATCCACAGGATGAGGTCCCGGCAATACGATATTGGAATGGAACTCCGTAGGTGCTCCATCCACGACTTGCTGAACACTTCGACAGCCTCGTGGAATTCAAAGTAGTCGACTATGACGGCAAGTTTCGCCAGCATATCTATAGATACGTGGGAGGGCACAAGTCTGTTTCGAAGATGGATGATGTTCATAATAATCAGGAGTGCCTCAGTATCCCAGTCTTCGAGGGGAAGATGAACATATCCGTCAGATTCCTTGGTCTGTTCCCATCTGTGCCGCATTTTCTCGGTTCTTCCCGAAGCCAGAGATATGTGTCGCGAGGAGACACGAACTAGCGCATAGCAGAGAGGGTTGTGTCAATAAGTCTTTTGAAGTCCCGATCTCTTTCGCCAGTCTAGTGATATATAAGGGAAACATGGTATAACGGCGTAACTCACTATATGAGATTAGCAGTGCAAACAGGGAAAATTCGGTGATACTTTTTGATCAGAGGTTTGTGTCTACCACTGATCAGTCTTGTACATACCACTTGACCGGGTCCAGCGTTGGGCGTTCGATCTCGCTCTCCTGAGACACCTGGCTGCTTGATTCTTGACTTGTCGGCGGGGTTGTTGATTCGTTGTCGTCGTGCCATACGGCAAATGGGGCATTTGGATTTGTTAAGGTGAGGATCATGTCCCCTTCTGGATCTATTTCGGTCATAGTCATGCTGGTCGAGTATGTCCTCTCTGTTGAAAGGGGCGTGAGAATGGATAAAAGACGGAAATGTAGTGGGAGTGGCTGACGGCTTATCAACCTAATCATGTACGGCTACCTAACCGCCGCGAAGGCTTGTTGGTGCAGTGCGATGTCAGCAGCGTATCATATCTTTCTTGCTTGCATGTCATTAGATCGGGGGGTGTCTTGAGTCTGCTCGATTCTTCGATTGACTCGAATGACGCATCGATTCGACAAGACAAGCAGATGCCTGTTTTGTTTCATGTGCCAATGAAACAGATGGAAATAGCATCGTTTTGTTAACATGGTAAATTCAGCTACTTGTAGCCTGCTCTGGGTCATCTGAGTGAAGGCTGCCAATGTCAAGACATTTATACTGAAAGGTTCGCAAAACTGAGCTACGATTAGTCATATACCTTAGATACCTACAAGGAAGGTAGGTGATCTATATCAATTTATATCGCGTCAATTAGTCTCGATATTCCGTTTCACATCGCCTCGGCCGACTTCGCGCTGCCGGCTGGGCTTGGCGGGTGGAGTCGCCCTGAAAGGCGACATCGGGGATAGAGATAACCTGATGGAAATAACTTCGAAAAGGGAACCGGGAATAACCGCCCGGGGATACCTCTACCTGTAGGTACCTAGGTACTTAACCGCATCAGCGACCTCTTCTACCGCACCGAGTGTCTGGATCTAATGGTCGTTCTATTCAAGTCATGATTGGTCTTGCGTGAAGCCAGCAGCTATGATAACTTGGGCGGAAGCGACCGGGTAATCATGAGCGAGACTCCTGATAAACATGGGAGTCGGGGGAGCGTTCGCGTGGTCAAGAAAATCTTGGGTTTCGTCTGGAGCAACTGGCTGGTCCTGGGGTTTGGCATCGCTTGTGTCCTGGGCTACTTCTTCCCTCGTATGTCTCGTGAATGCGTTTTCAGTACCGAGTTGCTGACCTGTGCCCAGATGTTGCTGCCCGCGGGGGCATGATTCGATCAGAATACTCGATCCTGTACGGTGGCATTGGCCTGATATTTTTTATTAATGGAATGCAACTTAGCTCCGAGAAGCTCAAGGAACACGCGACAAACTGGCGCTTGCATATCGTCGTGCAAGGAATAAGCCTTGTTCTCATACCTGTCATCCAACTCGGTACGTAGCCCTTCTCTTGGGTTGCAGTGCTTCTGCTGATCTTGCCCTAGTCATAGTGCGCATCGTGATAGCCGCGGGCGGAGTGAGCTCGGGGACGGTCGACGCGAGCATCCTCGTTGGCATGGTCGTCGTCAGCTGCATCCCGACTACCATCGCCTCCAATGTGGTCATGACAAGAAACACGGGCGGCGACGAGGCGGCTGCTATTATCGAGGTCGTCATTGGCAACGTCGTGGGCTCCTTTATCTCACCGTGGCTGATCTACGCATTCCTGCCCGGTGGCGGCGAGTTCGAGTCGCTTCGCCCGGCGGAAGCAGACACCTTGGGGCCCATGTATGCGAACGTCATGCAACAGTTAGGCCTCAGTGCTTTGGTTCCGCTGGCCGTCGGACAGGCTCTGCGATGGACTGTTCCTAAGCAAGTGGCCTGGACCCTGAAGACATTCTATCTAGCCCAGTTCTGCTCCGTGCTGATGATGCTGGTAGCGTGGTAAGCGAAGACTTGGACAAGACTACAGCGCTGTAGCTAACTTGCGGTGCGAGGTCGACATTCTCGGGAGCATTCCAGACTGGCGCACTTACTGCTCTGCCCAAGACGTCTGTGATATTCAACGTCTTCCTGAACGTAGCAGAGTACATCTTGTTTACCGCCGTGTGTTATTGGATAGCTTCGCCTCCGGAGTTCTTGGCCAGGCTTGTTAACAGCTACGTTGCTGATTCCCGGCTCTGTCCACGTCTACCTAGCATCGTCAAGAGGGCTGTAACGATTAAAAAGATGCCCAAAGAGCTCGTTGTGGCGGTCTGCTTCTGCGGAGCAGCAAAGACGACGGGTGTGGGAATCCCGTTAGCTGGCGCTATGTGGTCTCAGCTTGACAACTTTACTATAGCATCTATCCAGGTTCCGGTGCTCCTGTATACGGTGGAACAGGTATTTGTGGCACAATTCTTTACCATATTCTTCAGGTGGTGGCTCCGTCGGGCCGAAAAGGGGATCTCGGACGCCGAATCCAATACATCTAGAGAGCAGACGGATAACATTGCTGGGAGAGACGGAGCCCACTCAAAGCAGGAGAACGGAGAGCACGATGTCGAAGTCCCAGTCGAACTGATTGACGCAAACGCATCAGGCGAGAAGCACATATCATGATGGATGAGCTTGATGCGAGGGGACGGGTTGGTATTACTGATAGTCTGATGCCATTTATCCTCATGAACTACAGGTAGATGACAAGTTGGGCTCCTTTAGATGATCCTTTACGACGAGAAACGAGCATTGTTGTGGCGTTTTTCTCATCCGCCTTTTCCATGAAGCTCTACAGGTAACATGCAGATATCTGATATATGTACTTCGTTTCTCCGGCTAATTGCAAATATTTGTTACATACAGTAAGGCAGGTAGAGGTTCTTAAGCTGCTAAGGTCATTCATTCTGTTAAGGTTGTTACGCAGAGCGGAGCATTATCGGCCCACTCTAATGACGTTTCTTCGAGGTCAGTGCCTGGCGCAAGGACAGGCTGAGAGGTACCTGTGCGAGGATTATTTTGCAGCGATCGTCAGCTTCTCACGAATCTGGTCGCCTCCCGGTAGAAAGCTCTCGAATTAACTAGAACTGGAACTGGATGCGCTGCGCAGACAGACTCCAATGTCGAGAATTTCAAATCAATTAATTGACACGCTCTAGAGTCCCCTCCGTCTTCGTTAATCAAGTTGTCTACGGATCTACACATTTTATATTAGGGAGATTTAACAAGCGCGATAGCTCGACAGCTCGACAGCGCGACAAGATGACCACCAATCTCGGAAGAGTCTTGAAGGGTAGCTGTCACTGCGGTAGGAATCAATACGTAGTGCAGATCCCACGCGACACATATCAAGCTGCTCAGGTTCTCTTCGACTCAACCGTGGATCACAGTAAGTCGTTTACTGGAGCTCTACCAACTATCGTTTTTCCTACATATGCCCGGCTTCACTCTGAGATATACGTACCTCGAACTGATTTTTCGACTCTACTTAGGAATATCTTCTGCGACACCTCTCTCTGCCTTTCTCAGAGTTCCGCTCTCTTGGTATCACAGCCAGACATTCCCATTCTTCCCCGACGAGTCTCGAGCCAGCATTCGACGCGTCTACTCGCACCCCGCCGAGCAAAACGCTATTCGACAATTCTGCGGGTTCTGCGGGACTCCCCTCTCGTATTGGTCGGAGGATCCGAGAAGTGAAGCTGACTACATTCAAGTAACGGTCGGAAGCCTCCTTACCGAGGATTTGCATGACCTGGAGGAGTTGGGTCTGCTTCCCGAAGAACCGGCACAGGAAGATACGGACCTCATACCTACTGCCCGCAGCTCTGTCCGTGGGCCGCAATTGGTAGGCCGAGAAATAACTAGTATTCCCTGGTTCGAGAGTATGATTCTAGGTAGCCGTTTAGGAAACGTACACACCACGAGAGGCGTAAGGGAGAGCCGAGACCAAGGGGTTCGCGTCGAGTTGGAAATCACCGAGTGGGCAGGAGATGACGCGGTAGACGGCGAGGCAGGGGAGAGGTCGGGCTCGCCCACGTCCGTGACGGGTAAGAGAAAACGCGGAGAGGCTGAAGACGGCGGCAATATCGCTTTGAGAAGCACCTAAATCAACCGGCCACCGTTTCTGCGGCCGACTAATCTTTTGCCTGCTTCATGACGATACATATACGACGCATTAGCGAGTCGTGAGGAACTCGCTAGGAATAAGTGCTATATCAGGAAGTTCGCGCACGTTTTCCCGCGAGCTCCCGTCGGCGGCAGGCTATTCGTCGTGTTCCTTGCAGGAACTAGCTTGGTATGAATGGCGCATCGACACCTCCTTGACAGCAAGATTGTAAACTGGTAGCGATCTGTTAAAAATAAGACACCCGAATTTCCGCCTAGGAAGAAATATTCTTGCATGAAGCAAAGTAGCTGCGAGCGATTCCATCAGGAAACCGGGGAGACACCGAGGCCGAGTGTGCCAGATTTCGGAAATATCGAGTGGTCGTCGGCGAGATAATCTGCAGCGACCGAGCTGGCCATCGGTGAATGGAGGCCAAGGACGTAGATTCCGCAGAAAGCGACATATAAGACAGTCAGTTAAGGATGTACGGCGGCATTAGTCGAGTGGAATCCGGAATACGCCAAGCATCGACAGCGCGATTGATGTCAAAGCCCAATCCTTATAGGTTGTGATTTCGACTCTAACTCGCACGTCGGAATGCTCGCCGCTCGTGGATTTCTTTCCGGCGATCTGCCCTCGGGCTCGTGTGCTTCAGGTACATCATAGGTACCTACATATGCATGCGTGCAGCGCCGCATCCCGTTCGGACCAAGTAGGTGGCCTGTCTCTGCCAGGTCTGGAGGGTGAGCGAGGACCTAGGACGAGACGGGACCGGTACTGCGAGAGAAAAAGGGAAGATCGATCTTCTGAATCGCTAGCGCCGCCCACTCATCAATTCGTGACCATCCCGAATCCAAGGAACTACAGCGCTCACACAGATGCGACCAGGGGCATCATTCGGCTGTACCGCCGAGGTTCTGGCGAGCTTCCCCTGGGCCTCGCCTGGGTCCTGGGTCCCGGTCGCAGGAGAGGCCACTGCGAAGGCTGGAAGGGTGCTGATACCCACCCGGCGACGCTAGCTCTGTGTCTCGACATGTGCTGATGTGGCCGCTGCCGTCGACGAGTTGGTGAGTCGGAGAGACGGGCCGTCGCTGGGATCTAATATGCTTCCGGCACATGACGCCTCTCGTTTGTGGGGGGACGAGGGGGCCGAAGGGGGGAAACATCCAAATCAAAAAGAGGGACCCGAAAGGACCCTGTTCGCCTGTCGAGCCCCCCAGACCCCGTTCGTCTCTGCCTGCCACAGCTCCAATTACCCCGCGGCGGAGGGGGTTGCTGGGCGTGAATGGCTGGAACAGGTATGAATGGGCCTGATGGGTTGGAGATACAGCCATCATCGCACAAGCCTGTTGTTCTCGGTCGTCACGGTCCGATACGGGAGAATGGGGAAAGTACCGAGAGCCTACACTATATGTGACTTGATATGTCCGGACACAGCAGAGAGACGCCTCGACTGTGAAGCTTCGCCAGGGTATAAGAAGATGCTGGCCTCCGTTCTGGACGAGGGCAGACCCTCTGCTCGGTCCTTGGACTCGACTTGGAAACCATCCTCTCATCGCCTCCTCGTCTTCGCTGCTCTCCATCCCTCCTCGCGGTCATCGTCTCGTCTCTTCTCGTCTCGCCTCAAAGTCTTGGCTAGCTTCAGAGCAAATATCCGTTTTTCCCGGGCGAGATCGAAGCGCTAGAATTAGTGGACAACCTTCCAACAAGCTAGGCGTCACCTTCTTATCGTACTTGAGCCACCTGTCCAAAGATGTCTTTGCCCTCCGACTTTCTCTGGGGCTTCGCCACAGCTGCGTGAGTACCTGACTATGCCGCTTTCACTCCCGTCTTGCAGTCCCGTGTAGATCCCTAAGGGGCCTAGAGCTTTTCTCGCTAACCTCGACCCCTCATCCGCATGTAGCTACCAGGTCGAGGGCGCAACAGACAAGGATGGCCGCGGCCCGACCATCTGGGATACCTTCTGCAAGGTACCAGGCAAGATCGCAGATGGGACTGATGGATCCGTTGCCTGCGACTCATACAACAGGACCGCTGATGACATTGCGCTTCTGAAGAGACTGGGGTCCACCTGCTACCGCTTCTCCCTCTCCTGGTCGAGAATCATCCCCCTCGGCGGTCGAAATGACCCCGTCAACCAGGCTGGCATTGACCACTACGTCAAGTTCGTCGACGACCTGCTCGAGGCCGGCATCGTGCCCTTCATCACACTGCTGCACTGGGATGTCCCGGACGAGCTCGACAAGCGATACGGCGGCCTCCTGAACAGGCAAGAGTTCCCGCTCGACTTTGAACGCTACGCCCGAGTTGTCTACCAGGCGATTCCCAAGTGCAAGAACTGGATCACGTTCAACGAGCCCTGGTGCAGCTCTATCCTGGGATACAGCACCGGCTTCTTCGCCCCCGGCCACACCTCCAACCGGGCCAAGTCCGCCATCGGCGACTCGAGCCGAGAGCCCTGGATCGTCGGCCACAACCTGCTCGTCGCCCACGGCCGGGCGGTGAAGGTGTACCGCGACGAGTTCAAGGCGAAGGACAAGGGGCAGATCGGCATTACCCTGAACGGCGACTACACGTACCCGTGGGACCCCGAGGACCCGCGGGACCTGGAGGCGGCGAACCGGAAGATCGAGTTCGCCATCTCGTGGTTCGCGGACCCGATCTACCTGGGCAAGTACCCGGACTCGATGCGGAAGCAGCTCGGGGACCGGCTGCCCGAGTTCACGCCGGAGGAGCTGGCGCTGGTGCACGGGTCCAACGACTTCTACGGCATGAACCACTACACGGCCGACTACGTCAAGCACGGGGACGGCAACCCGGCGCCGGAGGACTTCCTGGGGGACCTGTCGACGCACCCGTACAGCAAGAGCGGGGAGTGCATCGGGCCGGAGACGCAGTCGTTCTGGCTGCGGCCGAACGCGGAGGGGTTCCGGGGCCTGCTCAACTGGCTGAGCAAGCGGTACGGGTACCCGGCCATCTACGTGACGGAGAACGGGACGAGCATCCTGGGGGAGAACGACCTGGGGGAGCCCGAGATCCTTGAGGACGTGTTCCGGTACGAGTACTTCCGCGACTACGTCAACGCCATGGCCAAGGCCGTATCCGAGGACGGCTGCAACGTGCGCGGCTACATGGCCTGGTCCCTCATGGACAACTTCGAGTGGGCCGAGGGCTACGAGACCCGCTTCGGCGTCACCTACGTCAACTACGCCGACGGCCAGCAGCGCAAGGAGAAGTACAGCGCCCGCAAGATGAAGGAGATCTTCGACAACGTCATGGAGAAGAAGTGAAAGAGGAAAAGGGGGTTGGGGTCAAGGGGAAGGGGGAGCATAGGGTTCGTCAACCTCCCCTTCCCTCCAAGAAAGGATATATATTGCTGTCCATCTTTCCATCTGCTATGTCATGAGTCCTCGATACCTAGGTAATGGAGTATAATTAGGGTCATTGTGATTTTGGGGAGGGTTCTTACGAGTCTCGTCAGATACTATCCTGACGGTCTAGGGAGTCTTAAGAGGCAGAAGCTCCCATTCACTAGCCCAATTGAAGTGTGTTGATGATGATTCTTATGGTACGGTGGATGATGAACGGCAACCTATTCATGAGGGTAGCGTCAGGAGCTATCATATATCACTATGACAGAGAATCCGTCATTACCAATATGAGTACTGTGATTAAGATCTTATTCTCATCAACTTGAATTGAACAGAACTGGTAGTTTGCGTTATATTAATCCCTACTGTTCGTTGTCACATCTGTGTATCTTCTCTTCATCGATTCCTGTTCCTCATCAATGATAGTTGTGTAACACGAAGACGAGACACCGCGCTTGTCTGAATTCGTGTCAACCAAAATTCGTATTCTCATGCCAAGCTAACCCCATGAACTGATAATCCCACATACATCCCTTTAACATTACAAGTACAGGCCGCGGGGCCGGCCGTCAGTTCTTCTCCGGTGGGAGAGTAACAGGAAAGAAGGACGGCCATCTAGGGCTGTCTCTTGGCAGCGAGCTCGTGCAGGTCGCCCGTCTCGCCGACCTGGACCCTGCCGCCCGAGGTCTCGTCGGCCTTCTTGGGCCCGCTCCGCACTGCGCCGTCGACTTTGTCCTTGAGCGCCTCGTCGTGCACGTCGATGTTGGAGCCCACGTCCGCCTGCGTGGTCTTGCCGTGCGTCGACGCCGTCTCGTCGATGATGTTCCTGTTTCGTGGTGAGGATGGTCAGCAGCTCACTTGATATTTACTTAGGAAGAAGCATACATAGCCCGAGTACCAAAGGCGTATATCTAAAGTGAACGTGGTCGCTTGACTCATGGATACCTCGATTAAGGAAAGGGGGGGTGTCTTACTGTGCTTGGCCGTTCTGGTTCGCGTCGAGAGGCGTCTGCTCGATCTCGGACGCGTGTCCTCCTCGTGAGTCGGTCATCTTGGATAGACTGGTGAGGCTAAAGCTCTTGACTATTTTGGAAGTGTATAGCTAAGGAGACGGCTTGTTGATTATTGCTAATTTAGGTACATATAGATTTCTGGTCGAGTAGCAGAATTCAGAAGCAGTCAGTAAATCGAAACGGGCTGGCCAATTTTTATGTGGAGAGGCTGCAATGACGTAGGTTGAGGTCATAGGTCCTACCCACGCCTTGATTACCAAGATGCAAGCCACATCCTGAATCTTGTCGGCGCCAGTTATGCCACAAAAGAGTATGGCAATACGCAGGGTCTTGTCATTCCTTAAGATGTATGTTGACTTTAGGTAAAAGCAGGTTGGTGCTAGTGGTTGCCACGCACCCTGCGGAATAATATAAGGAGGCTCTCAGGATGGAATATATAGAGGCAAAGCACCGATTTACCTCGTAAGCCAACCTTAGCTCTCCTGTGGCCTAAAACGAAAGATGGGAACGGGAGCCGAGCTGAGCTTAATATCATCCTTTCCCTGCACAGGCATGGCAGTAGAATAAAACCGTTTGACTTCTGCTACTTGCATACCACAAGTCCGATATTTGAGTCGGCCCAACAATGCTTGTGTGAAAAAGCCGCAAACCATCATAAGATGTGCCCAACTCTATATGGGTAGAACTGTATCTTGGTCAAGCCCGGTTACGAGAGGTCTACCAAAGGTGCCGTCCGTAAATCAGGCGCCTTAGGTATATTCTTTCACTTGCTGTCTTGTCCGCTTGGCTTAGACGATTTGCTCCCCGATGCTCGAAGGGCGGCAATGTTTTCGTCAATAATGGCGATTTCAGCATTTATTCGGAGTATCTTCTCCTCGAGCTTCTCCTCATACTCCTCATCAGATAGTCGTTTCATGGGGCTCCATTTTGAATCCAGCCATCCCGTCTTGGCTTTGGCTTTGGGCTCGCTCTCGTTGGAGCCCCTCTTGAGACGCTCAGATAGGTATGTGCTTGAAGTTGCAAGCGTGCCGAAAAACAGGATTCCCGGTATGATGTTGCTTGGTCCTCCTGCGCCCGAGTTAGTCCTGTTTCAGAGGCGCGTTTCTACATCGTGTGGGAAATACTCACGAAACATACCACCGACCATTCCCGACACACCACCCGCCGCGCCGCTGGCCTTGACCAGATCTGACGAGCTCATGTTCTCTCGACCACCCCACGCATGCCATAGGAGGCCCCTTGAAGCTGTATACTGTTACCAGCTGAAAGCGGGAAAAAAAAAAGGAGCCGGAGACCAGGGGCCATACCTATATAAGTAGACCCCAGACCGAACCATTGGAGGCCGGCAAACAGCGCAAACAGCGTCGGCGGTGCTGATCGAAGAATACCAGCACCGGCTCCGACCAACATACCAATGCCGCCTGGCCCGGGTTAGCAAGGCTGCACGAGTATTCTACAAGCTGAGCAGCGGTCTTACCGGCAGCGGCCCCGATTTGCACGGACTCAGTTAATATATCCTTGAGCTGGTTGGTGGAAGGCATCTCGTTGTCGTACATCTGGTCTGCCCCAGCTGGGGCCGACGGCCGCTGAGGCGTTGGCTGCTGGGGTGAGGGAGCCATGGCTGTGTGCTGCTAGAAGAAAGAGAGACTTTTTTTCTCATATAGATTTGGTTTCAGTTTGAGTGTGACAGGGCAAATTCAGCCGCTACATCAGATTATGTCGCAGCCGGTGCCGAGATGTTGGTCAGAATTACAGATCAGATCTTGTTCAACTTGACTAGCCACTGAATAATTCGGATACCAGGAACTGACAAATCCTGCGGCGACGCGATGCTATGCGAACATGAAGGGGTGATTGGGCGCTGTGCCTGAGCTGAGATTTGCGAATCAGTTCAGTTTGTCAGGGCGGGTGACAAAACCCCTGCGCCCCTGTCGACTGTTTCGATCTGCTGAGATGCAGGTACTTGGCCGCTAGGTACCCGTCTAGGTATCCGTCTAACAAGTCTCAGCGAAGCGGGCCAATGGGTGACGGTTAGCAGCAAGTTATCTGCATCTCGATAATTTCACTTGGCATCAGCTGGACCCCGAATTTCCATTCCTTCCTATTATCGAGTACAGGTCATTGCGTGTGTGCCGCGAGAAGATACACGTATGATATAGAAGATGTATGCGTCGCTGTCTTATTTCTCAGAGAGGCGTTCTTGGGCGATATGAGGAAGGTTTACAAGAGGGTCTTCCGTCGATACATGCATGCAGACATGTCCCTATGCAGGCAGACCCGGAGTATACCTGACCTCCAACCTAATTCCTATTTAAGGTAGAGAACTAGACCAAGGGCATGGCATTACAGTTC
The DNA here is from genome assembly GCA_022432365.1 of Hypoxylon sp. FL1284. Lineage (NCBI taxonomy): Eukaryota > Fungi > Ascomycota > Sordariomycetes > Xylariales > Hypoxylaceae > Hypoxylon > Hypoxylon sp. FL1284. The sequence goes on from JAJJXE010000002.1 coordinate 2,240,449, forward strand.
TCACACTTGTCTACCGACCTATATGGTTCTATCATGAGCTGATGGCGCGCAACGAGGTAGATAAGGTACCTACCTACATGTAGCTCTAGGTGGTAAATTCAGCAGGCTCGCACGGACCTCTTGGCTGTACTAAGCTCACTGGCAAGACTGCCCCAAAACTCGCCAGAGGCCAGAAGGTTTTAGTGCCGGGCTAGATGGCCAGAGTGCACTGAGTGAATAACCCCGCCATCGCACTCAAATAGCGGGGCTTCCACCTAAGGGAAAAAGGATACGGGGGAAAAAGATACTTGTTAGTGGTGTATCTCCCGCTATAGTCCCTCATACCATCCGCGAAGGAAAAGGGAAAAAAAAAAAATTGAGCTAGCCCTCCCGGCCATTTTTTTCACACATGCAGCAATCAATTTTTCCTTCAGATATTCGACAGGAAAGTTTTCTGTCACCTTGTCCATTTCTTCGGCAAACCTGAACTGCACTCTCGACAAGTCGACCACCGGGCACCCACTTCCCTCTGTGCCACTTCTGACCTCTAACCTCAATCCACTCCTCATCCTTTTTTTTTCCCTTATTTATCTAAATTCATCCTCTCCATCCCCCCAGACCGAAGAACTACTCCCTAGTTTCTTCGGCACTTTTATCTACTGACCGCGCGCGACTGCTTTTGCGAAGCCTCGAGCCTTGCGCGTGTTAAACACCGCAATCATGGGTATGTCGTTGTTCTCATCTACCGCCCCAGAGCCTCATCTCTGTCCTCCCGCCCCTCCATCTGACGCCGCTTCTCGAGACTCCGATGCTAACGATTGACGTACTACAGCGCCTAAGAAGAAGGACCAGCAGAAGATGTCCCTCGGGGCTTTCTTGCAGGAAGAGAGTCAGTCCACCCCCTCTCGTCCTTTTCCCACTTCGCCGTCATTTAGCGAATGAACGACAAACCGTTCCATCACCACGAGATATACGAAATAGGCGACCAGTGCTAACATTGAGGTAGAGTATGGCGGTTCTTGGGCCGATGAAGTCGAGGACTCTTTTGGTATGCTCCCTCCTCTCTCATTTACTCCCCAACCCCCCGCTAAAGCAGATCTCGTCGATATTTTATACCTTGACTTAGACTAATGTATCATCTTCTAGGCTCCCAGCCTTTGCCTCTCCCGACCACCGAGCGACGAGGTGGATATTCCAGCTACGGTGCTAACAACGATCGAGGTAGGCCAAAAAATGCATCCTCAGGATACCCCGTTGATAACTGACCTATGTCAAACAAGGCTATTCTATGCGTGATTCTTATTCGACTCAGGCTCCCGCCCAGCTCCCTACCAAGCCCCCGTACACCGCTCATCTAGGAAACCTGTCCTACGAAGCCACCCAGGAGTCCGTTACCGACTTTTTCCTCGACTGCGAGATTACTAGCGTTCGAATCATCGAGGATCGGATCGAACAACGCCCGAAAGGGTTTGCCTACGCTGAGTTTGCGAGCATCGAAGGTCTAAAGAAGGCCTTGACCTTGGACGGAACTAGCTTCCAAGGTCGAACCATCAGGGTCAAGATCGCTGATCCCCGTAAGTACACGTGTCCATGTTCCTTTGCTGTCTTGAAGATATTGACAAATTCTTAGCCAAAGACCGTGATAACCGCGGCGACTCAGCCCGTGATCTCAGCAGCTGGGAACGAAAGGGCCCTCTAGCGGACCTGCCTGGTCGTAGCAACGATAGGCGTCCTCAGGAGTTTGCCGAGCGTCGTACTGCTAGCTTCCGAGATGGCCCCCCCGCCGACGACGGCAAAGTACGTGATTTCGGTAACTGGGAGCGCAAGGGACCGCTGTCACCACTGCCTCAAACCGAACGCGCCGAGGGATCACGGGATAGCAGCCGTCCTCGCACCAACGACGCAAACCGAGGCGATAACTTCCGAAAGGATCGCAGAGCGTCCCCTGCCACGTGGGGCGAAGGTCGTCAAGAGGGCTCCCGACCTCCCAGGGAGTTCAAGGAGAGACCCGAGCGTCCAGAGCGTGTTCCTACTGCCGCTGAACTCGACAACAAATGGCGCAGCAACATGAAGCCTGATCGTCCGGTCAAATCCCCCGAACCTTCTCAGGAAGGAAGCGAGGCACCGCCATCGCCTGCTCCCAGTGCCGCCGCCGCCGCCGCCGCCGCCGCCGCTCCTGGTGGTCGTCCCAGGCTGAACCTTCAGAAGCGAACAGTTTCCGGCTCCCCGGATCTTCTCTCCCCCGGCCAGGCGTCTACGGGTGGTGATTCTAAAGCGAGCCCGTTCGGCGCTGCTCGTCCTATTGATACGGCAGCAAAAGAGCGTGAAATCGCAGAGAAGCGAGAGCAGCAGGTTAAGGAAAAGAAAGAAGCCGACGACAAGGCGAAGGAAGAGCGTCGTCTTGCTAAGGAGGCTGCCACAAAGGAAGCGGCAGAGAAGGCCGCCGCCGATGCAGAGAAGGCAAAGGCCGAAGCCGTTGAAGAGAAGGCCGAACCAGTAGCCGAGGCAAAGGAGGAACAGGGAGATGAAGGCGCCCAGAACACTGGAGCTACAGAGCAGAAAGTGCCGGTCAGACCTAAGGAGAATGTTCAGAACCCCAAGCCCAGGGCCTCGGATAGCGGTAACTGGAGAACGTCATCGGGAGAGCAGCGGCAAGGCCGTGGCGGATACGTCAATGCCCAACGAGGCCGCGGCGACCCTCGCGGACGCGGCGGTGCCCCGCGTGGACCGCGAAACGGCAACTATGAGGCAAGATCTCCGCGTGCGAACGGAAACCCGCCTGCTTCTCCGCAGCAACCCACTGAGACACCATCGTCACCCGCCGCGGAAGCCGAGGCTGCTCCGGCCCAGGACCAAGGTGGTTGGACGACGGTATCCAAGGGCAGCCGTCGCAATCAGGGCACGCGTGCTTGAATGCGTCGCCAGCACTGTATAAAACCAGATCTTTCACGCTCAGGCTTGTAAAGGGGAGTTGATCGGGGTCCATGCTACAGTGGAATTGCAATACGAAAAGCGTTCTGATAATCCCTTTGCCCCTTTTGTTGTGACGGTTTCCTCGAGCGGCCATGAGACTTGATATACGACCACGTCCCCATCCCGCTAAACCAAGGTATATACAGATGCTCTCCCGGGAATCCGCTGGGTATGATTGCAGCACGCCCGCATCTTCGCTACACGCACCTGCTTCTGGACCACTAAAGCGTTTGGGGGTCCTTGACGTGCCGTTAGACCCCGTCGTCGACATCACCGTCAATAGCCGACATACCTGTATTCGGTTCGACAGCGAATAATCGCACTCGTGCAAACAAGATGGCTACCTCTCTGGATTCTTTGGCCTCTTGGCTTGCATCACCAGGGACTATCGGTACAGGCGAGGGGGGAAGGTCATCAAGCGGAAAAAGCGAGCAAGGAATTTGCTACCAAGAAAGATCTTTCTGTCACTTCTTTTTTCTCTCCCCGGTTGCAAAAAAAGGGTCCAGTAAGGAGTTTGTGGACGGGTTTAGGGAATCAAGTCTTGCTGCCTCTTTTCTCTTTTTCGTTTCCTCTTTTTCAACACGCCTCTTCGGTTTTTTTCTGAGTCTGCGGAATCAAGGGAGGGAGAAGGGGGGTGTCATATCATACCAGTTCAGCTGTAACTAGCTAGTTCTTGTTTTCTCCCCCCTTCGATAGGCAGCAACCTCGTCGTTATAGACATCAATAAAAGAAATGTAACACATTCTGTCGGGTATCTGGCCTAAATGAATTTTCTCAATACTTGACATTATTAAGTCTACCTAATGGTGTCGTCACTATCTCTCGATTTAGGGTGGTCTAAACTTCTCTCCGGGGTGATATCACACATCTCAACAAACCTCCACGAGCCGAACCAATCTGACGAAAACATGCCCCTATCTACTTCTTGAAAATCTGGGCCCCCAGCCGCTCGATTTCGCGTCCCTCCGTGGTGCCCTTGCCGGCAGCCTCGAGCAGGCGAGTCCACGCGTCCGCGTCCCGGATCTTGACGGCCTCCTCGGCCGCCTTGACGCGCATCCCGCACTTCTCGTACATGGTGACGGCCACGCCGGGCTCCAGGTTGGTGCACTTGGGGACGAAGGTGGCGGCTAGGCGGGCGTTGCCTGCTTGCAGGATCTGGTTGAAGAAGGGCTGGGGACGGACGAGAGTTAGTAAGGATGGTGTCGTTTGAGGAAGAGGTGCCGCGGAGAGCGGAAGGGAAAACAATAAGGGGCAGTGAATAAGGAGGGAAGAAAATCAGGGTAAAGAACAAAAAGGTTGCTCACCTCCCAGCCGATCGGGCTCTTTCTGCTCTTAGCAATATCTTCAATCTCGTTCCAGTCTCGCTTAGCAACTAGCGCCCGTAATCTTGAGAGCGACGGAAAACTTGCGTATTAGCCATCCATTACTTCGTTGAATAGAAAAAAACACAATGCACAGCTATGAATACGCAGGGGCAGGACGAGAAACTCACCGGATCCACCAGGCCACCTTCTCGGGGACCTTGAACTCGCTCTGGATCTTCTTGGCCTTGTTCTGGTAGCCGAGGCGGACGAGCTTGAAGAGGGTCTGGTTGACGCTGAGGCCGGAGAAGGAGTCGGTGAGGTCGCGGTCGAGGGCCTCCTGGGTGCGGAGGAGGGCGGCGGCCTCCTTGAGGCTCGCGAGCTCGAGCTGGTGCTCGCGCGAGTCCGACAGCAGCTTGGCGGCGAGCGCGAGCTTGTCGGCGGCGGCGCGCGCGCCGGGCTGCCGCAGCGCCTCGCGCACGAAGACGCCCGCGCCGTCGATGCGCCGGTCGTCCTGGTAGTACAGATCCTTGAGCAGCGCGCCGTCGCCCTCGAGCGCCGCGCCCGCCTCGACCAGCGCCGTCGCCGCGGGCCGCGTCCCGATCGCCCGGAAGAAGGACGCCAGCGGCAGCTTCCTCTTGAGCTGCAGCAGCACGAACAGCGTCAGGTCCGAGTCCCCGCTCTCGATCGCCTTGTCCAGCGCGATCTCGTCCTCCTCCATGCTCAGCAGCAGCGGCACTTGCCGCCCCGCCCGCGGCTCGTGGTTCAGCAGCTCCGTCGCCAAACGCCCGCGCCCCTCGTCGTACGCCGCCCGCGCGATCGCCTCGAACGAGATGCCCGGCTTGCCCGACAGCTTTTGCACTACCAGTTGGCAGATCGAGTCGTCGTCTTCTGACCCGATCCGCACCTTGGCAGAGGCCCAGTGGACATATATACGGTCCGTCGGTAGACGTAGATACCCGGCGACGCGAAGCGCAAGTAGATATCCGTGACGGTTGATAAGTCTTTGAATCAGCCCTTCGGGCGTAAGGCGTTGGTATTGTTCGTAGGATAGGGGTAGGCCGATCTCGTAGTATCGCACGGCGTTTATTACGCGCAGCGTTTCGCACATATCAACGAAATCGTCGCTATTGTATATATCTAGCACTGATTTCCCAAAGGACGCAGCTTTGAGTAACTGCTTCTGCCAGTGGATATCAAACTCGTGTCCAGCAGCAGCGACGCAGGTATCGACTGCTTCGACGAGATTCGGTCTAATTAGCTGAATATTATCATCGGCTTTTGGTGACTGGTTCTCGAGCTGCTCCACAGCGTCAAGTAGAATAGAAGCTGGCGACTGGGTGCCGAAGCGAAATACTTCGTCGGTGACATCGGGTACTTTTTGAAGAAAATCGCAAACATCATTTGTAATTAGCCTAACTCCATCGTGGTCTGTCCCAGGGTTAGCTAGTTCCCTTACAGATAACAAGGCACTCTGCAGCTTACCGGCGATTGCATGAACACGGCCTTCATAAACGTAGCTGGCGACAGCCTTATCCGGTCCGACTACGTTGACCTCATCCTCCCACACGATGACGACGGCATCGTTGCCACACCATTCCAGATATTTGGGAACGAGTTGAGATCTGGAATCGTGCTCGCTGAGTCGGTTCTGGAAGTCAGAAGTGATTACATGAGCCTTTCCATCCGCGGCGTAGAGCGCGGCGAATTTTCCGTTTGGCGACACGCTGATATGCGAGAAGGGGCCAATATCGAGAAATCGGTCTTCGCATTCAGCTGCGTCTACTACGTAGATGGTCGAACCGATGCTTAGAAGCACTTCCACCGATCTTGACAAGGTGAAGCTCGGGGAGATGATAGCCCAGGAGTAGACCTCTCCCTCGGGCGGCATGGCAAGCGCCTTTGGCCGTGGTTCATCGTACGAGGACACGTAGATGAGGGCGTTGTTGGTGAGTAGAACGACCATGCCGTGGTCGTAGAATCGGCAGGAATGAACGCCGAAGTCTTCAGCCTCGCGGCCGAGGGAGAAGTGCGTGAAGTCTCCCTGCAGGTTGTAATAGCATCTCACGGAGCCGTCGTAGCTCACGACGAGAAGCTTCTCATCTTCGGACCAGCCGAGGCCCTTTATAGAGCCCTTGTCCCAGCCGATGCTCTTCAGCAGCTTGCCAGCGCAGCTATATATGTCAATACTGGGCTTGGAGGATTTGGTGGGCTGGTAGGAGACGATCTTGGTGTCATCTCGACATATCGCTGTTGGGCGGTTAGTGATATATGTGCATTGGTATACCTAGGCAGATACGAAGCTGGTATCAAAGCTATAATAACTTTGAAAAAAGGAGTAAGTGTGGCTCACCAACGGCGCCGCCATAGGGAGCTCCGGCAACGATGTATTCGTTCAAGTCGACATCCTGGTCGAATATGGCCGTGTACAGCTGAGTCTTGCGGTAGAACTTATCGCCCACCCTCTCCCATCCGGCAGTGGGATGCGTCGCTTCCATGTTGGATTCACCTCGCTATCATCCTGGTAACACTCTGAGCTTCGATATTAGAAGAGAGGCATGTCCGTCGACGACTCGAACAACATTTGGGTGGAAAGGTCACACTCAGTCCTGAGCTTGAGCTTCAATGTGGGCCTGGTGGGAAATGGGTACCCAATCGGGCAAAGTCCGGGGCGATAGGTGCATTAGGTTAGGTAGGTACCCAGGTACATCCGTAAGCCTAAAACTCCATGTCGTTAACAGCTCGAGCTGCAGCTCAGATGAAAGAATAACAGTCTCACCTCCAAAGGCCTGACGAGCTACATGTAAAGTATTCAGAATCAAACTACGGTGATGTGTATCAGGAGAAACTCAAAACCTAGATGGGCTATAACTTGCCTTTAACCTGTCCAACGTGACCACAAGACAGCATGCGCACAAGCAAAAGACTTGAGCAAAACATTCAGCATAATATTACAGTATTGTATTCATCTATCTTGGAGTGATCTTAACTCCAGCAATGCCGAAACCTTGCCTTGGGCAAATTCACGTTCAACTTCCTCCATGCCCAAGTTCTAGACGTATATGTGGCAGGACATCAAGAAGACATCACTTGCCTCTGGTCGTTGGCTAACGGACTTGGTAAGTTATGGTTTATTGAAACCATAAAGGAGGCAAACTTACTTGTATGCCTCCTTTGGCTGGCTCTTATGACTCTTCTTTACGAAGACAGTCCAGTCATGTAGCAACAGGTCAAGGTGGGGAATACCCGACACCAAGGCAGATCAAGCCCATGAGAGCCTGGATGCGAGTGTGTTGCGCGTAGTCCGCAACTTGCAGCAGAAATGTCGATTTGTAGTGGCCGGACCTAAGCCTCAGCCCTTTCGACCGTACCGCCTCTCCATCATTTTCTTGTAATGGCCCTTCTTGCCGCTCGTTTTGGCAGCTTGAATCTCGCCGTACTTGCTCTTGAATTTACGAGTCGTATCTTCTGTCTCTAGAACCTCTTCGAGGAGCGTTCGCTTTCTCTCCTTCTTGGTCAATCTGGCATTGTAGAAGTCGGTCGGGCCCTCTACTATTGTGCCGACAGAGGAGAACTCGGGTACCAAGGGCCTCGAGTTGTCCTTACGATAAAAGCGTTTCGGATCTAGCACGTCGCGCATACGGAGTAGTTGCAAATCCTTCTTGAGTTGGGGAGTGAGGTCGGTCCGCGGAAGATTGTACCACGAGGATCCGGCGTCTGTCTTGGTAGTCTAAGCATTTGTTAGCCAGAGGCTCTTGGATTGAGCTGCAGCAGAGAACCGGGTTGAGTAAAGTCAGAGTAACTATGATAATTAATCTATCATTCTGGCGCAGCAGTGCTACCCATAACGGGAGCAGTTGCCACTTCAATTAAATTGGGATATTGTTTTCATCATTAAAGGATGTTGCTGAGAGCATAGATTGTGGTGAACACGAGGATTACGTACCATTTCTTTCCTTGACCGCCGAGCCTCGGGCACTCTTACCGATAGTTCTTCTGACTTGCCATTGCCCTTTGCGGAGGACAACGTGATGGCCTTCGGTGCTGACGCCTCTGGGTTGGACTTCACCATGCCCGACTTGGGCGGAACTGAGACGGTCGTGTCACTTTGGTCTTGCTGCTTTGCCTGTAGCCTTACTTCAGCTTCCCTAAGAAGCTGATCGATCTGATCATCTGACAGACTAGTTGAGTTGGCGATGTCTGCCATGGTGGATGGCGGCTGGGCTTGGCGACGGGGGCAGCATTTGGAAGGGAAGCAAAAAAAAAATAAAAAATTTGGAGCTTGTAGAAATTTTGCCGGAGCTCGATGTGGCGTAGCGCATGGTCCGCATTAGGTATGCGGCTGTCTGTGGCTGCAGTCGTCCTGCGGGGTTGATTGGCAAATGATGCGACGATGCGCTGTACGCCCTATCGATAGCTTGGTTGCATTGTCTTGTAAGCAGGCTTACAGCACAGGTAGCACACCACCTGGGCAGCACCAGCACACTCGGACAGGTCGAGTCGACGAGCCCCCGAGGCCCCCGAAACAAGCCTTGTAACCCATGCACAGGCGGACAAGTAACCGTGATTACGCAGTGTCTTTCCCTGGCACACCAGGTACCTTAGGTACCGCAGGTACATACAGCCTGCAGCCCAGGCGCCTACAGGCCTAGACTTGCAGACTTGTAGGTGCACTGTAGGTGATATTTGCCCTACATTTTTTCAATGGTCGCTGATGCCCAACCAGGTTGCCAGCGCATTCGCCCATCGCCCATCGCCCATCGCCCATCCCGTCCGAGGTGCGAGGCTGCCCAGCTGCCCAGTAACCCAGTTTTCCTCGGCCAGCCCTACAAATGTCGGACCAGGGCGTGGCTGGCAAAAACGCATCGAAGATCTATAAAATCCCTTCACGTCATTGCCCAATCCCGAACCAACGCGTACGTAGAATTAATAAATGTCTATTATCTTGAGCTGTTAATCAGATCATCAAGAGACACAAGGTATGCATACGTCCAGACCTCATCACATAAATCTGTCTGTCTAGGCAAATTGTGAGCATTTTGTTGCAGTATATCCCTCTTGTCGCAATTTTTCTTCTTTTTTATTCGCTTTACGAAGCAACAGTGAGAGAATACATCTAGTATATATATCTACAGATAGGTATATATATATATATTTGTGTATACACTGTTGCTTCACTGTTAATGTCCATCGATCACCTTGGTGGCAGAGACATTTGACTGATTTCTGACTGGACAGAAAGGTCTCGAGTCAGGCACGAGAGACGAGTGAGCTCAGAGCATTCCAAGGTGAGCAAGCTTCTGACTAAGGAAAGAAGGGAAAAAAGGACGAATAATAACATCTTACCCATTCCAGGGTCACTCGCCACGCGTAACGTCTATCAATTCACTCAACTCGCTCTTGCGACGCACAAATAAGAGAAAACCAGCTAAACACCGCCCAATCATCCTCTCCCGAGCTTGGCCACTGCCGCCCCAACCTCCTCGACCAATCAATCTTACCAATCCAAGGCTGACTCGACTGCCCGGACCAAGAAGCTCATTTGTTACATCACCACGCGCACCAGAGCTGATCCGAAGCTCTGTGTAAACAATACAAACAGTCCTTCTTTTTTTTTTCTCCGCCGTCGGGAAATCTGACCACGTACCGTGATACTCTGCCATAGTCCTCGGCAATCGAGAAAACGGCCGCTCTGTCGAATTCGCTAGCTGCCTACCCCCGGTAGTATCGTGCGCGCCTGTGCGATCCCATCGCGCCAGAGTCTCGTTTGCCCATCATCCCGGCCGAGTCGTGTCTTTTGCGCGGCTTCTGATATACTCGGCGCATTTCCCATCCTGCGCTGCCCCCCAGACCTGTACAATTGGTGCGCCGACCTTCAATCGGAATCATGGACCAGTCCTCGTCAAGTCACCCCCAGTCGTCTCGAGGAGGTGGAGGAGCTGCCGCCGGTGTATATGACATTACACACGGAGGGCACTACGGTGAGTGCCTATTGTTTGCCTCTCTCTTGCAAGCTGCCTCCCTTGGTGCGACGTCGCTAATCATCTCTCCATCCAGGTGCCAGTGCAGCAGTGAGTCCCACCGCTCTGCCCCCTCTTCTCTCACCCGTCTCTACCCCTCCACTTCTACCGACTTCGACTTCTATTCTTCCCAGCCCTACTTCGCATCTCCCTCTCTCGCTCTCTGCCACTTCCTCTCCTTGATCTTGTACTGATGTGACTCCATGTAGCTTGCGAATTCCGGTTTCGCCCCCGCCGAGCTCTACACGGGGCCCTGGGCCAATGTGCATCAGGGTCTGCACGGCCAATATAAGGACATCCTGACCACCTACTGGCAGAACACAATCAACCACCTCGAATCGGATCAGCATGATTACAAGCTGCACCAGCTGCCCCTTGCACGGATCAAGAAGGTGATGAAGGCGGACCCAGAGGTTAAGATGATCTCTGCCGAAGCACCCATCCTGTTCGCCAAGGGCTGCGACATATTCATCACGGAGCTCACGATGCGTGCTTGGATCCACGCCGAGGAGAACAAGCGACGGACTTTACAGCGATCCGACATCGCCTCGGCCCTTTCCAAGAGCGACATGTTCGATTTCCTCATCGACATCGTACCGCGAGAAGAGGCGAGCCATGCTAAGCGCGCGAACCCGGCTCAGGCGCAGTCAGCTCCGGGCGGCGTGCCGTCGGCGGCGCCCGGCAGCCAATTACCCGGCGCGCACGGATTACCCGGGGCCGCGAACCACATGGGACCGGGCGACTACGGCATGGGCGGCCACGGTATGGGCTCCGACCAGGAATACCGCGGCCCGCCCATCTACAACCAGGTACAGGCCGGCCCCGGAGGTCCGTATAGCCAGCAGCCCCCGCAAGCCATGTATGGCGACATGGAGGGTATGTATGGCTACCCGGGCATGCCGCAGCAGCAGTAGGACTTGCAAGACATCAGACGTTCCTATACCCCTATCCTACCTAAACCTAGGGGTTGATGTGGGTAGTATGCTTAACCCAGATCACGGTGGTAGCCAAGGCCACGACGATGTCAATCCAGGCCACGACGATATCCATCCAGGCGAGCATTATCGGTATCCACCCCTTTAACTCACTGGGAGGAAGCAGTCCGTCTGAGACGAAGGACAGGTTCAGCCAGAGGTTCGGGGAACAGTACATGCAAAAAAAAAAAACGACTCCAATGAATATTTTAAGGCGACCCTTTTTTCCTCTTTTATTTCTCTCTTTTCTTTTCCATTGTATGGCGTAGGGGTTATAGGATATTGAAACGCTAGCATTGCTGCGGGCTATGTACCTAAGCATGGTACAACAAATGCGATTGACTCTACATACAGTCTCTATAGGCCTGCTATAAGAACACGAATGTGATGCCCATCATATCCCTCTTACTTTGTGCCGAACCGCGACGATAGGTTCGACGAGAAGTTGGCAAAGCGCTGCGCAGTCTGGCCTGAGCTCGAGATCTGCTGCGTAACTCTGAGAAAGATGTGTTAGTCTTGTCTCCTGTCTCTCGGGTAGGGAGTAATTCGGGAGCGCAACTTACTTGTCCAGTAGGAGGGGGCCGTTCATGGCGTCCACGCGTCCGTACTTCTTGTTGCGGGTCGAGATGTCGAAGAATTCGTCCGTGTTCTCGGACTGGAGCAGCTGAATGGTCTGTTCCAGCTCGTCCAGGTTCGACCGGAGCATGAACCCGTTCTCGAGACCGTCGACGAATCCTGTCAGGTGTTGGACGTCCATCGAGAGCGCGGCGACGCCGTTCGGGTTGATCTTCTTGACGTCCGGCGAAAGGGGGAGAGCCTGAATTTTTAGTTTCCAATTAGTACCATTTTCTCTTGCGAGGAACAATAACAGAAAAACAAAGGGACTCACGAGAATCTTGTTTGCGGCGTGGCTGAGCGCATCAAAGTAGATAAGCTCCTTGATCTCTCTCGGCAGGCCCAGCAGCGTCGAATTCATTATATTCGAGAGATACGTAGTCAGGGTCTGCATGTAGCTGCTCGGCTCCATGGGTCGGTTGAGCGCCATCCAGTCGTACTCGGCCGTCTCCACCAGGTCGTCGATCTTGGAGTTGACGAGCTCGAAGATGCGCTTCTCGGCCGTCTTCTTGTTCTCCCGGAACTGCTCCGTGGCCACCAAGGACAGGGGACCGCCGGCGGACGCGGAAGACCGGGCCCTGATCAGCAGCTGCTCTAGCTCTTGGCAGGCGATCTCGAAATGCTCTAGATTAATCAGGATCTGTACTATCTGACCCAGATACTGCGAGCTGAGTCTCTCTACCAGAGATTTGCAGACCTTCTCCGTCAGAAGCTCGTCGAGCGACTAAACACACGGCTTTAGCGACATGGGAGTCGACGAGTGCTGGCGAGGCTTACCTTGCGTAGAGTATCGTCGATCTTATTCGGATGCTGGAAGTGATCGTCTGAGAAGAAGTAGAATTGGTTGAGGAAATTCCTAATATCGATGCAACACAGGGGGTACATCTGAGAAAATGGCAAGACGCATGGGAATCTGTAACGGTCAGACTAGAAGACGAGAAAGGGGGGAATATCAAAGGCTCACGTCATTTCCTCAGCAGGCTTCTCTGGGACGAACCAGCTAACATTGGCCACCTTCTCATACTCTTCCTTGGTGTTAATGGCCATAGGCATATAGTCATCGGTCGAGACGATCTTTAGCAACAGTCAGCTCCATCGACTACACTGGAAATCAGAACTGGTCCTATCTCACCTCTTGGAAATCGTCGCTAAACCTTCTCTTCAACACGTCGGCATATCTGTCGAAGAGGTCGACCACAAACTCATCAAGTCTCGAGACAGAGTATCCCCATCCCTGAGAAATTAGTAAGAAAATGGTTCACCAGAAGGATGTTAGCCTACCTACCTCCATCGTGAGTATGAAGAGGTCGATTCGGCCTTTAATATTCAGGAGAACCTGGGCGTCGCCGACATTACTCAAGGCCTTTGATGTAAGTGATATAGCGGTAGAGCACATCGAGTCCCACAACTCTTCGACCTAGAGGAGTTAACATCGTAAGCTTTGGGGTGACCAACGCGTCTTACATCGATAGCCGTGCGTAATTGAGGAGCCTGCCGCATCGTCGCCTTTTCGATGATAGCAAACCCCGTGATGCCTTCGAGTAAACTACTCAGCGAGGATTCGTCGTCTGTAGTGAGGGTCACGGAGCTCGGCAGGAGTAATTCCTTCTGCCGTCTTCTCGTAGCAGCATACTCGGATCTGAACCTATCTCTCTGTCCCAACGCCTCGTGGATATGCAGGGCCTCGAAAAGCGGTGTGAATTCAACCTATCGGTCCAAGTCAGAATGACAATATGGCCACACGCTTGGAGGGGTTCTCACCTTCAGCTCGTCATTGTCAAGCACATCAAACTCCTCGCTCTCGTCAAACACCAGCTCTATTGCCGAGTTCAGCTTAAAGTGATTTAGGAACTCGTCTTTCTCCGCCCTCTCTCGCTGCCGTGTTCGGCGCATTTCGGTATGGTAGAAGGCGACCTCTCCCAGAAATTGCGACGTCTCTCGGATGCGAAACAGCCAGGTGTTGAGGTCGGTCATGACGGCTTCGGATATGGTCTTTTGGGACGCCGGGATGGACTTCTGTATTACATTGGCGAGCTGGTGCTGGGTGGCGTAGTTGTTCTGTATTATTGGGATGAGGAACTCGTTCTGGAGGTCATCGAGGGACTTGAGGGCGGCATAGTAGTTCTTCTTGCGAATCAGATCGTGGGCGTGATTGACGGCATGTAGGATCTTGAGGGATTCCTTCAGTGCATCGGATACGCCTGATATGTTCTCGCGGACGGCTCGGGTGTTGACCAGCGCCTGCTTTTGCTCTGCTAGCTTCTCGGTGCTGGCTTGGATGGACTTGTTCAGCTCGAGAATATCGGCAGTCAAGGTAACGGTTCGCTCGCGAACGCTCTGGAGATGGTTGACAGATCCCAGGAACTCTTCATGCTTCGTCAACCCTATCCTCTCGATCTCCGTCTCCCGGTCTTCGGCGTATTGCGACAGGTCTTGGGTGAGGTCGGCTGCCCGACTCGTGGCTGTGGCATCTTTGAGTACGGGTATTAATTGATCGAGGAATTCGGCGTCGGACGTGGAGAGGATGATCTGCTGGACAGCAGAGCCGTAATCGTCGTAGTTCTGCACCCGTCGCGGCATGGCTGCTCGAGTTGCAGCGGTAGTTCGAGTTGCAGCCACGATGCGACGAGAAGCGTCATGCGCAGACTAGAGGGGAGGATGGAATGTTCTAATGAGTATAGAGGCAAAGCTTCATCGTCGAACCGGCCTGAGTGTTTAATATAGGTCCCTGGCCCACCTAGAGGTAGAGCGATGGGCTATACGTGAGGATATACAGAACTGTACCTACACGTACCTGAGGTTGGCATATGTTATCTGCATCTACGGGTGCTACCTTAGCAGCCGGGTAGCCTAGCAGCTTGGACGCCCAGGACGCTTCAGTACCAGTGCCTGACCCCACTACGGGCACCCCTCGCCCTGGAAACCCGCCTGGGCATAAGCTGTACGAGTCCAAAGCCTCCACATTTGTACCTAGGTACCCTCAAGGTCCTCAAAGTCTGCTGTGGCTTGTTACGGTATGGCTGTGGCGCAGAACTTCATCCTATTATTGAGGATCGTATATGGCTTTTTCTACGCTGTTCTCATGTGCACCGCTGCCGTTCATATGCAGGCTTAGTCCTCAAAGTCTGTTATCAAAATATGACAAATTCATGTAATTCTGGAAACACGGTTCTTACGGTAATGCCGATGTACGTTCTTTCACTATGTGTCGTGGCCGCTCAGACTTGTTCGTTTCTTAAGTACGTATTAGCCTTGCAACTCAACTAAGAGGATAAGGACTCAACGTCAACACAGGAACACTACAACGAAGAGCAGTGTATCTCGGGTACGTATTTGAAGACTTATTGTTTCGATCGAGGTACTTACGGGCTACTCATTTGCAATGTTTTCTTTTAACTAGAATTATCTGGCACTTACGTGACGCTCTTGGCTCTTCATCAATACATATCAAATTGAGTTAAACATCAGCCAATGATGCAACAAGCGTCACTTCATACGCTTTTGTTTCGCTGCAAATAAACTACTGAATTCATTTTGACTCGGTAAAAACACGTGGGACATTACGAATGTATCTAGAACGCCAAATACTTGTATCTTTTGCATGACTGGGAGGTAGGATATGACATATAGAAGGTCACCATGACACTCTGGATAGAATCACCCGTAGTATTACAAAGTAAAAGCTCAACGCATAGCGACAGCATTATTGTAAGTTACGTATATCCTATTAGAACCATAGCATTTATTATAGTGTGCAAGCAATTTCCATATGGCTATCATACATAAAGAAGCCTAATTTAGGTAGCTTGACTTGGAACCCGGCAAGTAAAGGGGCCCGTAAGCAGCTCGAATAGCAAATTTACATCACTAGATACGCTTGCACATCCATGCCTAGGCACCTCCATAGGCATCGCCATAGGCACCGGGCAGGGGATAGTAACACACTAATGGGGATGGGATGAGGGCATCGGCAGCGGACACTATAAGACGATGGTAGAATCGAGCTAACTTGCTCAAAATTGCATCGTGATCATTGGCGGTTTGGCCAACCCTTCCATCCGGGTATGGGAGCAATCGTTGCTCAAGTGGATATCGTTGCATTATTTGTCGAATATCTTCTCTAGCAACATTACTAGGCCACTGCTGGCTAGTTCCGGAGCCTGATACCAGCCAGCGTACGGCGAATAGAAGAGGATATAGCATGGATAGGGGGAGATACGTAAAGCCAACTATGATCGCGCTTACGGCGCAAACGAGCGCGAGAATGCCCAGAGCTATGGTCATTTGCACATTTGGGGCATTTTGTTATTTGTACGGGTATTCTTTTAGTTGCCTAGGGTAGCCAAGTTTACCTGCCCAGAGAAGCTTAGATATTTGATGCCGTGCACCGCCTAGGCATAAATGTGCAAGTCCCCTGAAGGCTAAGTCCATACAGGTATCTTAGCATCAAAATTCGCACCTTCAATCCTATCTTCCGCCCAACGTGCCTTCTCCCATCATCCCACAACTCTCTACCTTCAAACGGCCACAAAATTCGGTTCTGCCTCTCCCCGCGTAGAAATAAAAACCGTCTCCTTTACTCTCCACACCCTTGGGCAGCCCACCTTATTGGCATCCGATCGCCAGCACGCCTTCAATACCATCTTGTCCTCCGGGCATACTGAGTTCTCTTCTTGACCTCTACATACTACTCAGGTATCGTCCTACCTAACCCATACCTATCCTCACTATCAGTCTTGACCACACGCCAAATCCCTCCAAGTCTCGGTCCAAAGAAGACTAGCAGTAAGTATGTCTATCGCAGTGTGGTCTCGACTGTGTAGCTCACGTATGCTTTCTAGGTCGATAGAATCATCCTGTGGTCGCTGGCCGCCAGATTCGTCTCCTACCTGGCCGGCGCTTCAAGACGATCTAGATATTGTAAGTGCGGTTCTCAATCGTTTATTTATCGTATAATTGAATAAAACAAACACTGCCTGCAACAATTCCCCATTCCAACCCTCCTTCTCTATCTCTCTCTATCTTTCTTTCTTCCTTCCTCGTTTGCGTGCACTATCCTCTACTACAAATACGTACCGAGGCAGGCGCGTAACACACTAACTTCAACTACCCATCTCGTTTTTATTACGCACACATCACTCGTCACTCTCTCACCTTCACCGCAATCACTATCGCCATTAACTTCGGATTACTCCAACTCTTACAAGTCAGTCAAGCTTTGATCTGTTCTTGGTAGAACTACTGAGCGGATCACTGTTTTCTATTTCTTCGCCTATTGACTCGCGGGCTTATCTGACTATCTCTAAAGCAGACCAACGTTTTCGAACTTGGAAGACATTGGCGCCCGTATTGGAGGCCCAACCTCACACCTAAGCGATACTCGTGGCGCCTACAGATTGATCAGTGTTTATACACGTAACACTTAGACGCAGGACACTACCCTTACCCAGTCAGCCGGACAATTCCACTGACGTGCCGCGTCCTGCATCATCGATCAAGAAGACATTATTGTCTACCTAGGTAAATACTCTTGGTATGTTTGTCATCCCATTCTATCTATCATCGTCGCCGACTGCGCGCCCATGGACTTGATATTCAAACCCACTCTCTTATTATACTGCATGGGCCTCTCCCCATGTATTGCTATATTTCATGGGACTACTGTTGTCAGCCCGTGTACACTGACTCCTCCTATCATGGAAACGTCGGGGAATATCCTTCCTCAACTAACCCATATATAACCCGAATCACTAGCTTTGGGCGCTCCTGAGCTTGTATCACGAGATCCCCAAGGGGGTCTTTTCTCATCGTTACTATTGACACTGCTAACTAGCGAAATAACCTCTAGGTGGCAACCATTCCCGGGTCCACGCATGGAGCCCAGCGGCATCCGACAAATGGAGACGCCGTACGGCTCGTCGGACAAGATGGGCTCACAGCAGAATCGAGACGGTCGTTTCAACCCGACCTCTCCCCATTCTTCCAGCGGAGCCACGGAATCATTCAAGGATACGCCTGACCAGACTACCTTCTCTCCTGAAGAGCGCTCTACACGATCTACGACCACCCTAGGCTCTTTCACCGTCAACCCCCGCGAGTTGACGCCCATCAACTATGCGATGAAGACGCCGCAGTCATTCGATCGTTCGAACACCTTTTATGGTGCGAGCCGTCCCTTGGACAAGGACCCCTTTGGCATCTCCAAGGATACCAGCTACAAGCTAACGCAGAAGCTGTCCCCGACTGCCTCTGTTTTTTCTCCTCTCCCGTCGGCGTTGACTATTCGTGGTACAACACCTGGCCAAGGATCATCCGACACCTTGTCCGAGGAGATGAGTAGTCAGGATCCTGTTCGAGCCTCTCGACAGCCATCACCCTACGATTACATCCATGGTGAACTGAGCACGGACAGCGGTCTCTCGAGATGCATGGTTGTTTGCGCTAGACTGGGTGGCAGAATGGCCAAGGCCGATCTTGAATTCTTCCTATCTGTATGTCTCACGTTCGTATCCGTGCATGCTTCAGCTCACTAGGTGCAGGAATTGCAGCAGGGAGGCGTTTCGATCATCGGAGACAAGCAGATCCACGAGTCTTCTAACAACCAAGTTCTTGTCCACTTTGACAACATCCGCGATGCATGCAGAATCTTCTCGAACCTCTCGACAAATCGCAGCTGGGTCGTCTATACAATCAGCTATCAGGAGTATCGCAGAATGCTGGATCCTAAGGCAACTCCTGCCTCGGCACACGAGGCCCAACTCTATCTGAGCCTGTTCCCTCATCCTGCCACTGCTAAACCTGATACTAAGCAGCTCGAACGCACATTGAAGGAAGTCCTGCAGTCCGAGGGTGACTTGTTTGCTTTCAAGCTCCAGGATGGCGTCAAGGGAAGCATCATGAGCGCTATCGTCGAGTACTGCGACAATGCGATGGCCAGACGAGCTCACTCGAAGTTCAGCAACCTTCTTGTTGGGGTGAGTTATTTTATTTCTTAAAAAAGAGATTGAGAAAGCAGAAGTACTGACTACTTGCGAACAGGGCTTTCAGATTTGCGTCATTCCATATCTACCAGACATCCCGTCCAGCGGCACTCATGGAGTCAACAGCGATATGACCCCGACACGTCCTGGTTCGACTGATCTCTCAACAGACTTCCAGCGCATCTCTATTGGAAGACCACAGTCGATGGTGCCGAGGATGACCGAGCCTATGTTCAACCCTCCTGGTCGAGCTATCGTTTCCTCCGATGCCTATTCGCTACAACAACCATTTGGAATGATGCCGATGCTGTATCAAGGCCTTCAAGGTCAAGGTCTTCAGGGCTTACAAGGTCTGCCGATGACCGCGCCGTTCATGATGGAGCAGTTCCACTCTCCTCTGCCTTCTCGGATCAACAACATGGGGGGCCTATTGCAGCCTACCAACTATTCCCTGGCGAGCTCCATGATGCCACGACAGAGCCCGTTCTTCACCTCGGACCTTATGACGCCGCGACAATTCCAGCACCAGAACCGGCCCGACGGTCGTCGACAGAACGCCATTCGCATCAGTCGATCACCTTACTACAACGCTAACAACCACCACAACCATGTGGACATCACCCGCATTGAAGGCGGAATTGACGTGCGTACGACGGTAAGTAAACTTGCCATTGAATTTGTTCTATCGCCGACTAATTTCGCAGATCATGTTGCGCAACATCCCGAACAAGGTCGACCAGGCTCTGCTCAAGAGAATCGTTGACGACTCCAGCTGGGGAAAATACGACTTCATGTACCTGCGAATCGACTTTGCCAACGACTGCAAGTAAGCAATCCATCCTAATACTGACATGGACGGGACAATCGCTGATTTGATTTTGTAGCGTTGGCTATGCGTTCATCAACTTTGTCGATGTAAGTCTAATTCGTCCGCGGCATACTCGTTTCTACATTGCTAACTACTGCGACAGCCCTTGGATATCGTCGACGTAAGAATTCCACGGTAGCCCCTTGAATTAGTAGTCGGCTGTGTTAACATTATCCCAGTTTGTGAAGGCGAGGGGCAACCAGCGCTGGAACTGTTTCAAGAGCGACAAGGTCGCTGAGATCTCTTATGCGAGTGAGTCAACTACAAATGTGGTTTCCAATATTATCTCGTCATATGCTAAGACTCAGGACAGCTATCCAAGGCAAGGACTGTCTCGTCCAGAAGTTCCGCAACAGCTCGGTCATGCTTGAAGCTCCGCACTATCGACCCAAGGTAAATGCAGCTCGGAAGGGACACGTTCGAACATTAGCTGACTTGTCTACCTAGCTATTCTTCACTCTGAACGGACCGCGCCCCGACATGGTAGGCAATGAAGAGCCCTTCCCCGAGCCCGACAATCAGTCAAAGATGAAGAGAAGCTGCGAGAATGCCGAGCATGTTGGTATGTCAAGCCAAAATTGCATTCCCCAAGGACCAGGGCTCTAAACTGACATCTCATAGGTCTCTTCACCCCCAATGCAGGCCAGCACTTCCGTGATGAGCAACGACGCCGCCGCTCCCAGTTCGACCGTGGCAACCCGCGCCTCGGGGATTATGATTATGATGCACCCGTCTACCCCCATCATCCTTACTATTCGCCGCAGTAGGCATACTATGCGCCTCCACCGCCTTATTCCGGTGGAGACGACATTACTCGATACTGTAAATGTTTCAGTATTATCAGAACGCGTTCAGTTACACCGATGGCGTCCTTAGGTTGGAGGACACACTGGACCACTGTCCCATCAACCCTCTCGGGAAATGAAAGACGAAAAAACGAAAAAGATAAAAAACATATAAAAGGAAAAAATGACAAAAAAATAGACATCGAAAGCATTTTGATGTCATAATTTTCGATGGGTTGTTGAATCTCGTCAATGATGGGCACTTTCGGCATGCCATCTTTGCGAGATCGTTGCGTTACTCTGCCTTGCAACTTCGCCTTGCTATCTACGACGGATATTCGCATTGCCCGTCGACTTTACGACCAATGTTTACGGTCTGTACTGTGATGTTCCTGCGGGATGTCACGCATAGATACAACCGTCGTCGAAAATCGACCAAATGGGTGCCTACACATTGCTCGTATCCGATTTTTTTATTTCCTTTGTTCGCGACGATTTAGAAAAGGCGACTGGGCGAGTCTCACCCTATCCAAGTCCGGCACTTCTCTCAAAGTCCCCAGTTCAGTCTACGAAAAGTTGTATCAACGATTCTGGCACCAGCCAACCCAATTTGGCCAGAAGGATGGACGACTCTAGGCGAGGACTGATGCCCGAGAGGGATAGGATTGGTCGATTAAGGATGACTCGCTATCTCTGACAGAAGCAGAGACGGGCGAGAGAGACAGACAAGTCCTGGTCTAGACGATAATCACGGGCGTAGCTTTACCATTGTGATAGATTAGCTAATAACGATTGCATTCCTAATTGCACATGGCTTGACATGTCTGTGCTGTGATGAGAGAGATCAATGTTCTACTTCAGCAAATATTCGTGCGAGGGGGTGGAAGAGTCCCCCCCCCCTTTCTTTTTTAAAAAAAAAACGTGATCTCATTATTCGTGGCCATAAACCAGGCTATATATAAATACCTAGTCGGGATCCTCCGGCAGAGCGGGAAGAGGCTTTCGGGCCGACGTAGAATGCGTCAAGCTCGGCCTGGTAGGCAGAGATATATACTCTACGCCGTCGGTATCCGACGACGGCGTCAGCTGCCTCTCGGACCTCCTAGCCAGCGTCTCGGGATAGCTCGACAGCGGGACGCCGCCCTTTGCGGCGGCAGCAGCATCAACACCATGCTGGCCGCCCGCGGCCCTCGGAATAGTAGTAGCGGGAGCAGCAGCAGCGACGCCGGCGGCGGGCGTAGTGGTGGCGGCGGGCGTCATGGCGGGCTCCGAGTCGTAGCCGGCGTCGAGGCTGGAGGACAGGGGGGTCGAGGCGCGGAAGTAGTCGACGGCGGCGTTGGCTGCGGGGTCGGTCGCGGACCTGCCGGGGGAGGGCCGGCGGCGGCGCAGCAAGGCAGAGGGCGAGGACGACGAGGCTGAGTCGGGGGTCTGGCTCGGGCTGCGGTCGCGGCGGAGGCGGTGTAGGCTGCCGTGCGCCGGGCTGTTTGCGTCGTCCACGGAGAGGAAGTCGTTGCTGGTCGCGGCGACGGTGTCGTCGTCATAGTCGTCGGGAGGGCTGTGGGCGGGGCGATGGCGGGCCTTGGGGGTGGAGGGGTAGACGGGGGAGGGGGTAGAGAAGGGTCCGCCGGGGCCGAGGAAGTGCGCGGCGGCGCCGGTAGTATTGGCGACGAAGTTATTAGCGGTGTTCTGGTACGGGGCGGCGGGGCCGAAGCCGGGGCGGGAGAAGACGACGAGGACGAGGCAGCCGAGGAGGAGGAGGCTCTGGACGATGGCCATGCGCTTCTGGAAGACGACCTCGTCGGCGAGGACGCCGAGGCGGGACGAGAGCGCGACGATCTGGCGCTCCGACTGGTCGCGCTGCGACTCGAGCGCGATGATGGTCGACTGCCAGAGCTGACCGTAGAGCTCGCGCACGTCGCGCAGCTCGCCCAGCACGGTGCGGTTGAGCGAGCCGAGGAAGAGGTCGACGCGCGCCACCTGCCGCCGCTCGAGCCGCGCGAGCGCGTCCTGCAGGAACCGCGACTGCGACTCAATGTATTGTAGTGATAGTGTCGTGTTGGACTCGAGCGACTGCAGCCGCTTCTGCAGCGCCTTGAAGAACGAGTCCTGCACCGTCGGGCTGGCCGGCGGGCCCGACGCCGTCGCCGACGCTGTCTTATTGCGCGGCGTTGTCGGCGACCCTGATGGCGCCGCCTGCTGGCCCTTGGGCGCCGCCGCCGACCTCGAGGACGGCGGCTTGACCGACGTGGACGCCGTCGTCTTCCCCTTAGGCGCGCTGGCTGTCTTTGCTGCGCTGGGCGGCGCGATTGTGGTGGGCGCCGACTGCGACGATGTAGGACCTGATCTCGAGTCTGGCGAAGATGTTGGGGTTGATGTGGACTCTGTCGAGTTGACAACCGACGTGCTTGAAATCGGTACCCCGGAATTGCTTGGGGGTGCTGGCTTCGCCGATTCCGTAGCCGCTTGGCTGGCAGGCTGTGTTGTTGCAGCTTCCGACGAAGATGGATTCGCTTGCTCTGAAGTTCCCACGGGTTGTGGTTTTACTGCTGTATGTTTCTGATCGTGATCCTCCTTTTCATGTTGAGATGCAGGATCTTCTGCATCACCTACGACGCATGTCGAGTCCCAGGGAAAGTTAGAAGAGAAATAGGACTCGTCCCAGTAGGGCATCCATGCACCCTGCTCTGTATCCTTATCTAGAGCCGGAGTTTCGGGCTCAGGAGGCTCTCCTACTTCAGCCTCCTCGGATTCGGACTCAGTTCCCTCGGTAGTTCCCTCGGTACCTTCAGAGCCCGTTTTACCAGGCTCGTCTTCGCTCTCGAGATACGCCGGATCGGCCTCCTTCCAGGAATCGATCATGCGCGTGCCGTGGACCCGGAACAAGGACACGGGACAGTAGTACTCGTTGCCGAAATGCGTCAGAATCTCGATACGTATATACTTGGCCCAGATCTGGGGGTTCTCGACGAGGAAGGGCTGGATGTCCCTGGAGTTGCGGGCCTCAAAGGTGCCCAAGATCTTCCACTTGTCGGACTTGGCGGGATAGCGGTCGCTCACGCTGACGCGGAACTGGCGTATCATGCTCGAGAAGAACTCGAAGTTGGCCAGCACAACGGTGTCGACGAGGATGTCGTCGCTCAGCTCGACGACAAAGAACTTGTTCTGCATGGCGCACTCGAGCAGCATGTACGAGTCCTTGTTCTCGACTAGGATGGCCTTGGGGTTCTTAGCGCCAGGGCTCGCCTTGAGAACGGTGGCGCCGCCGTCGAACGATGCGTACGAGAACCGCTCCTTGCACGTCTTGCCGGCGTCCTTGCTCCTGTAGGCCTGGGCCAGGCCCTCGTCGTACGTCACCTTGTCCACCTGCCCTCCCTCGTCCTTCTGAGACGGCCGCGTGGCCGAGGTGATCTCCGAGATCTTGTCCGAATAAGCATCGAAATCAAAAGACACCTCGCCCTCGTCGCCGAGGCTCGCGAAGTCGTCGCCTGGGTACGCGTCGCCGCGGCCGTCCTTGGCCTTGCGCTGCTTCGGCTCCAGGGCCTCCTGCCCGGACTTCTCCAGCATCATGGCCTTCCACTCCTCGAACGACATGAAGGACCCGGTGGTGAGGTCCTCGCCGTCGGCGTCGAGCTCATCATGTTGCTCGGCGGCTGTGGATGTCGGCTCGGAGGCGACGGAAGAGGAGGAGGAGGCGGCAGTGGTAGTGGTAGACTCGGGACTCGTGAAGGCCAAAGGGGAGGAGGTAAGGCATTGCTGAGGCAGGGTGTGGGTGATGTAGTTCACGGTCCTGGCCTCGCAGGTAGAGTCGACGACGACGGGGTCCGGAGTAGTGGCGGCGGCATTGTTTGCGGTAGAGACGCTAGCATCGGGCTGGCCTATTACTCGACCTGCGAATAGTAATAGTAGTAGATGCGACAAGATGTAGGTTACACAGGGCCTCTGTGCGAGCCACATTGCGAAGGCGGCCAAGACTCGCGTCCTACAGAGAAAGAGTCCATAGGATTATGAAGTGCTGATCGCTGTAAGTATATCGATGGTGGTGGTGATGGCTAGAAGAACAGCCAAGCATATCTATAGGCGTGGATGAATTCGAAAAGAGAAATTACTTGGAAAAGCAAAAGGCATGCCTTGACCTCGACGCTGCCTTCGTGTTCATTTGACGTTGTTATGGAAGGCACGGTGGGTAGCAGCTTAGCTAACTGAAAGCTGTCCTAAGCTGCCCAAAACGGGCTAGCCCCATTCCTTATTTACCCAACTAAGCATGACCCAAGCTTCCTTTTCGATCCTTTTAGATCCAACGAAGCTCGTCAACTTCACGGCTTCGTCTCCAACCACAACCGAACAACCAACCAAGAGCGCTGCTTGTCTGTATAACCTCGTATCGATGAATCACCGGATTATCTTCTAGAAGTGATTCACACTAGACCACCAAATTGTGAAGGACATCTACTAGCACGATCATGAAGATCGCCATGACATCAGCGCCTCTCTACGAAGTGTTAGCTATCTCTCGAGCCGCCTCTCTCATACCTAAGGTTAGGTACCCAGGTAGGCAACTAGCATACCCGTCCAGGTGACTCTCGTTTCTCGCGTCTCACCCAGTACTCTCACCCTCTATATCTATAACCTTGACAACCAACAACTACCTACCCGTATACGAGCTTTCATATCACACAGGGCCCAAGATGTCGAGCTCCATCTCGCTACCAGCAGCAAGAAAGGCACGAAAGAGCCCGAAGATATTCCTATGCTTCGAAACGAATTTTATTCGGCTTGGTTAAAGTGGTAATACACATATGCATCGCGCGTTTGCCCCCCTTTCTTCACTGCCTGTAGAATCGTCCTGTACGCCTGAACCGAGCCGCCCTTCCGGAATAGCTGTCCGTCCAGGCCTAAGCAAATCTCTATCGCAGGACCATGTTGGCGGAGAAGAACAATTATCACCGGGACTCGCTCCTTGGACGAGTCCCTTGATCGAATCTAAAAAGCCACTAATATCTTGATGCGAATTGGGGAGCAGAAACTCATTGCTCGCCATCACTCTGAGCGCCACCTGCGCCTGCCGCGCCCTGGTTGACGCCGTTCGTCACCAACTTTATCCTCGTCGTGTTTGCTGACGACTGAGGCGTCCCCACACTCGTTGTAGGGGCTGTCGAGCTGTCCTTCGCCGACGGGTCCTCGAGCTCGGCTAGTTCCGGATGCTCGTTGATTTCCTCCTGAGCTCGGTCGTTGAAGGTTTTCTAAATACGTTAGCAATCTTCGTCATATTAACTGGATCAGCGCTGGACATGTTCCCAAACTCACCTCCATCACGATCGCGTCCGAGTAAAGAAGACTGCCGTCTTCATTGTACGTCCTGCAATTGCTGCACATCAAGGCAATGTCTTTGCGCATGTCGCTGATGCTATTGTACTCTTCCTTCTTGATCTTTGTCTGTATCTGATTCATGCAGATAGGATTCTGGATCAGGAGGTAGTAGTCGCCGTAGTCTCGTTTCGACGGCAGCTTGATGAAAGGCCCGATGATGAGTCGCTTGGTCGGCTCGTCGTCATCATCGTCGTCGACCTGATCCTCGGGCGCGATGTCCGCCTCGAGACCCATCAATGCATCGTACAGGTTGCGTAAAGCCTTCTGGAGTGCCTGGCGCACTTCTGGACTTAGACGAGAGTCGCTTCCGTTACCCACCGAGGCTCGAGGGCGTCCCTGAGGCCCACGTCGCTTTTTGGCAGGCGGTTCGCCATCGTCGTCTTCGGCCTTGCGCTTCTCGTTCTTGCTACCAGGTTTACGGCCACGCTTCTTTGGCGGCGTTTCAATCTCTTCCGTGCTCGCGCGGCTAGCACTAGGAGAGTTGGCCCCTGACGCATTCGTTACAGCAATCCGCTTCAGCCTATTTGTTTCCCGCTTATCTTTCCGAGCTTGCTTCCGAGCCGCTGCAGCCTCCGGACTATCGTCGTCGTCGTCAACGGCCATGAGCCATTGCTCTTCCGTGAGGCCATCGTCGTATTTGACGCGAGTTCGCTCACGAGCGCCACGGCCTAACACCTCTTCAGGCTCGTCACCAACTGGGTTGCCTTCTGACATATAAATGTCCGGGAGCTCGTTTTCGGCCATGAGTCGTGGGACACGCTTCGAGCCCGCACCGTTACCGTATATGGGGTCCCGCACACGCTCATCGTCCAGCTTCTGAAATACGGTAACCTCATCTTCGGATCGAGCAAGAAGCATGTTCAACTCCTCGTCATCCATCTCCTCTTGCTCTCCAGATTCGGCCATATCAGCAGATTCCAATAGCGTCCGAAGCATGGCATCACGATCGGTTTCTGAGGACTTGTTATCAAACCGACCGGCTTGAATAACCTTACCGTCCATATCCAGCTTAAATCGAGCCCGCTCTAGAATCTTCTCTTCGACCGAGTTCGAGCTGATAAGTCGTAGGATGCGCACTTCATTCTTCTGCCCGATACGATGAGCACGATCCTGGGCCTGCAGATCCTGATGAGGGTTCCAATCCGAGTCGTAAATGATGACGGTATCGGCCGTTTGCAAGTTCAGACCCAGACCACCGGCACGAGTGGAGAGCAGGAACATGAAGTACGGTGAATCGGGGGCGTTGAAGGTTTTCAAAAGGTCAGATCGGTCTTCAGATTTTGTCGTACCGTCCAAACGGAGATACTGGAGTCCTCGGAACCGGAGGAAGTCCTCCATGATGTCCATGATGGCAGTCATCTGGAAGAACATCAACACGCGATGCCCTGTGGCCTTGTACTTGGGCAAGATTCGATCCAGCAGTTCGAATTTACCTGCTGTTCGCCACAGAAGATCGTTGCTGGTGTTGGTCGGGTTCATCTGATTCTCGACTTCGTCGAAGACAAAGGGGTGGTTACAGAGCTTTCGGAGCTGCATGATCATATTGCTGAGACCACGAGCACCAGTCTTGCCACCCTTTCCATCGCTGACGGTAATCTTCTGATGGGTAACCATTTGCTTGTACAGCCGAGACTGAAGCGCCGAGAACTTGCATTTGATGACCTTTTCTGTCTTGTCCGGAAGATCTTTCTCGACGTCCTTCTTCAGACGTCGAAGCAGGAACGGTCGTAGGACCTTGTGCAGACGACGGATCACAAGAATTTGCTCTTCCTCGTTGAGCTCCATCTTGTCCTGCCCACCGGTATTTGCGAATGGGGTATTGAACCACTCGTCGAAGGTCTTGACCGACTTGAAGATGTTGGGAAGGACAAAGTTAAGCATTGCCCACAACTCACCCAGGTTGTTCTGGAGAGGAGTACCCGTAAGAATGAGTCGGAATCGCGTGTTGTAGTACTGGGATATGGTGGCGCTCAGCTTCGAGTTGGTGTTCTTCATACGGTGTCCTTCGTCGATAATCATGTGGAACCACTTGATCTTGCTCAAGATGGGACGATCCTTGATGATATATTCGTAAGTCGTCAGCAGAACCTGAAACTTGCCTTGGCGGATCTTCTCCTGCTGCTGCTTTCGCGCATTCGGCGGCCCCTTGTACACAATTCGGGTAACAGACGGGGCCCATTTCTCAAACTCCAGGTTCCAGTTGGTCAGAGTACTCAAAGGCACGATGACGAGGTATGGACCTTGCTGAAGCTTGCGTTCGATAAGATAGGTGACCAAACTGATGGTCTGAATCGTTTTGCCGAGACCCATTTCGTCGGCGAGGATACCGTTGAGGTTGTTGTTGTAAAGCGACAACATCCACTGCAGACCCTTGATTTGGTACTCCTTGAGGGTGCCGCCAACGAGAATGTTTGCTTGCTCTGTGACCTCCTCCTTGATCCGGTGGGCCACGGCATAGTAGTCAATCTTGCGACCAGCTCCCTCGTCCTCTTCATCCATCTCACTTTCTTCTTCCGGCATGACATCTCCGCCGTCGTCGCCGTAACGCTCTGCAGCTTGACGTTGCTGTGCCTTAACAGAGGACGCGAGCTGATGCAAGAAGCCGTCGGTCTGCTTGAGCAGATGCGTGATACGGGTATCCTTGGCCTGGTCAAGCAGCTTGAGGTAGGCCTCTTCATCGTCGGCCTTAAGGGCCTGGAGACGTTGCTTGGCGGTCCTCTCAATGCGCTTCTGCTCCTCCTTCTCGATGTTAAAGTGATGGAGGTGCATAGCTCTTCCCATTCTCGCGACCTTGGTCTTGGCAGCGTTGGTGCTGTTGAAAATCTCAGACTTATGGAGCTGCACGGATTGGAGGAAGTCGGTGTGCTTCTTCTTCTCGCGACTCTCACGAGCGTCTCGCTGTTGCTTCTCAAGCTTTTCTGTGATACGAGCTTCGCGCACGCTCTGCTTCTTCGTCCGTCGGTATTGACTACGATTTGCGGTCATGGCCAAGTTGTCGTAGTGCATCATTTGCCGCCCAATCTTTTCACGAAGCGCGCGCTGCTTGGCATATAGTCCGAGCGACTTCAGTTCTATGATGGCCTTTCGCTTCAGTGTGTCGTCGGCATCGACGCTGTCTTTGCTGGTTTCCCAGTGTGCGATATTTCCTGGCAGCGACTTAAGCTCGGCATATCTGGCTTTCATACGGTTGAAGATTATGATCTCCCGCTCATGTCTCAGCTGCTCGAAGTCGACGCCGGTGGGGAAGATGCTAGGGATGATGAGACGCTGTTTTCGTAGACCATGGTCATAGTAGCCGATGTCCTCGCGGACGAGGCCGGCCTCGTGAGGAGACTTTATGGTCTTGAATATTCGTCCCTTAGGCGCCGAGGTTTCAGGCTCAACGGCCTCCTCGGGGGCAGCAGAGGCAGCCTTGGACGTCTCGGGTGCTGGTGTCGCGGTACTCCTGGCAGAAGCAGGAGGCTGCGCTGACTGTTCGGCAATAGCTTGTCTCCGTTGACGTTGCGCATTCAGCGCTTGTTGCATCTGATACGGCACCCCAGCGTTCTTGCTCAGCAGCTTGAAGGCTTGGATCTGCTGTCTCAGGAGACCCAGTTGCTGTGCAGAGAACTGGATCACCGGGGTAACGGTCGAAGGCGAGGCCGTAGAAGGTTGCGGAATCGGACCCGTGCCAGAAGGCAGCGGAGGTCCACTTGTTGCCGTAGAAGAGGGCGGCTGGGTGGTGTGAGGAGGTTGCGGTTGCGGGGCCGACTGAGGTGTTCCGTTGAGAGCGCCATTAGGAGCATTGTGGGACATCTGGGCAGCTTGCATCTGCATATAGTTCTGCTGTTGCTGCTGCTGCTGATGCTGCTGTTTGCGCATTTGTTGCTGCTGTTGAACACTCATCAGGAACTGGCTCGTCTTCACAAACTCGGGGTCGGTTTGCGGGACGCCGCGTTCCTTCATCTGTCGGAATTTCTGTACTCCAGTCAGCATATACGGAATGACATCACGTCAAACATAGGGAGAAAGACGGACCATGTACATCTCCTGCACCTGCGACTGGTTCATCTGCATCGGCATGGCTACCGACCCGGGATGGTGGATAGTCGGAGGAGCCTGAACAGACGCCATCCTGACTGAACCTGGAGCGACTCAATGCGAGAATCGGTAAGTTATATTATTCTCCAGATGGTATTATGACACGTTCATATCTAAGGCGCGGTAGTAGCGGCGGCGGTAGTAAAATATTACACGGAAACACGAGGCGGGAGTAGAATCGAAAGGTGGGAAAGGTAATTAAAGAGCGACGGCAATGCAAGGGCCGATGGTTGACGGTGAGACGCGCGACGGAAAGAGCGTGTCGAGCTGGCGATGAAGTCGCGGGTCAGCCAAGGCCAGTTGCCGGAGTGTAGGATGGACGGGGGAAGGAAAAATAGTGCTGCGGTGGACGGAGGGCCGTCGGAAAACGCGACGTTGCCGGGCGCGTTGCGCGGTGTTGTCAAGGGGAATGGTGAAGAGGTGCCGGTGGGGACCAACCGTAGGTAAGGAGGACCAAACCGTGCCCTTTTTCGCCTCTTCGCGGTCGCGGGGGAGAAAAATAGTCGTCGTGGGAGGGCCAACAAGGTGCGAAAGGCAGGTGGTTGGCTGGGGCGCGTAAAAAAAGTCGGCAGGGAGGGGCGGTTCCGGGCTCGAAAAACGCGTAGAATAAATTTTGGAGGTGACTCGGGATGGATATTGATGAATTTAGACGGGGATGGGTGATGCGGCTCGCTTTTTTTGATGCGCGATTGATGGCGTGGAAAAGAGATGGTTTGATGTGAAAGGCGCACAACCGCACAAGAGAACCGCAAAGGGGTCCGGTCAGACCGTTGGCCCTTTTTTGCCTTGTCACCTGAGGGAGAAATGCGCTAAGGGCGCCCAGCAAGCAACCACGGCCAATCGGTTCAACGATGGCCCGATTTTAGACCCACTCCCGGCATCAATTTCCTGATTGCGTACCTGCGTACCTTGGATATCTGATTAATCACGTCGGCAACTAAGTGTCGGATATCTGCATATAACCTAGATTTGCACCTGTAGATGCATGAATCGGCCGCCGTAAAGGCCATTTGTTTGCAGGTATCTACATAGTATACCTTGGACAGGTAGATATAGCTCGACGTATTTTATCGACCACTCGCCGACCCTTACCATTCCAGTAGCTTTGATCGTCCATTTTTGTTCTACCATCTCCGCATTTCTTGCATGGTCTGTACATGATAACGAGCATGGCGTACAAAACGTGATACACATGTGCGCATAGCCTTTCATCGACCACCTGCGCGTTCTCCTGGCACCGCAAAACTTTATGCCAACCAATGGGCCCGGCCTTGGTTTCTCACTGAGGCTGATACGTACCAAGCCTGCATTATCCTCTAGGTACATAAACTCAGGTACCTATGCAGCTACGTAGGGTCATACCCACGGCGGCGGATAAGCAATATAAAACACATAGACGTCGCTCAAAGAAGAATATTTTCCATTATAGCCGCATAAACTGGCCTCGGCGAGCCATTCTCTCCACTTACAAATCTTTCTCGTATCTTGGCCGCTTTACGTAGACTTTCCTTACCGCTTAACCTTCTTCTTTTCTGGACCATCTTCCTCTTCGTCGCTCACGTCGGCATACTGCGTCACCGGCTGTGTGCTCTTCCACGCCTTTGTGAACACGGGGTCCTTCTTTGCCAGATCTGCATACTTCAAGAGCGCCTCTCTCGGATCCTCGTGTAACATCTTACTCAAGGGGATATTTTCACTAATATGCTTTTCGTCGGGCTGACTGCGCATAAACGGTGTTTGCTGCGGAACGTGTGGTCTTCGAGGATCCCTCGACTTTCCAGATGCCGTGATACCCGTCTTCTTAGAGCCCGGTAGAGCGCCTGGCGTAATAATCGAGTCCCCAGAGAGCCCAAGGGACATGTCGGTAGTAAACTCTGGGTTATCATCGACGTGTCGCCGCTTCGGGGCGCGTGACATGACGTCTACCGCACCCTTTACTGACATCGTGGGGTTATACAAGATGTGTGTTTCCGCGTTTGCAGAGCCTGTAACGATCTGGTTGATCTTGGGGTGCCAGTCCACCGTGATGACAGGCGATCCGGGCGTGACTGGCGTGGTGTATTCGGGGCGTAAATTGCCCGGATTCAAGATGTGAAGGTGGCCGGTGGCCGATCCGGTGATGATACTTGTGGAATTCGGACCGTACTTGATATTGGTCGTTGGGTAGTGATCTGATGTAGAAGGGTGCTCGACGGAAACAAGAGGCTGCTTGAACTTGCGCGTGTCCCACAGCTTGATCAAGTTGTCGCCGCCTCTCGTCACCACCATTCGCCCGTCGGAACTGATGTCTATTCCTCCAGTCCAGGTATTCGGCTTATGGGCTTCTCTTATCTCTCCGGCAGGTCGCGTAAACGGGCCATTACCGCCCCACATCACGAGAGTTCCGTCGAGCGCAGCGGAAACGAGTACGTTGTTGCCCCCCTGGACCGGCGTGGCCCAAGCGACGGCCGTCATCCGAGTCCTGCCCGCTGCTCCGGCGGCTTTCGACTTGAAGACCAACACCTCCTTTTGACTACGCTTGTTGTTGATATCCCAGATTCGCAGCGTGCTGTCCGTTCCCGCTGTAACACACACGTTCTTGTCTGTGGGGTGCCACGTACCTGTTGTGACCTCGGAGATATGCCCCTTCGTGTTGTTCATGTCCCGCAGGTACATATCGCCTTTGACGAACTCGGTGATGATATCGCCGTCTCGAGAAAGTATCTTGGCCTGAGGGTGTGCTGATATGCAGAGGAAGACGCTTCCCGCGAGGGGGTTAAACTGAACACGGTGGACCGGATGCGACTCGGAAGCAGCAGCAGACTGCTTGGTCACGTAAGGGTCGACGCTCCGAAAAGCTCGTATGGTCGTCGGGGTCAAGGAAGAGAAGTCGTGGAGCTTGACTGTGCAGTCAATGGATCCTGATAGTAGGCGACCGCCTGCAGGATCTAGCGAAAGAGAGGTGACGGCGCGGTCATGGGTTTTGATGACCATCTCGTGAGAGGTAGGATACTCGTCTTCCTCTTCGGACTCGTCTGAGTCGTCGTCTGAGTTGCTTGCATCGTCCGAGGCCGAGTCCTGAGATTTGGGCTTGATAGCCGGCGGCGCAACAACAGCTCTCTTGCTTCGGTCGATTTGCGCAGCAATGTCGGCTTCCTTGTGTTTTCTTCCGAAGGATGTGGGCATGAATGCGCGCATAGGATCATCTTCGGCGAGAGCAGGTCCTTCGACCTGAATGTCCTCCTCGTCACTCATTTTTGCCGAGGTGTGTATTTCGTGCAACCGTAAATCTGTAGGTGGTTACAGAAGAAAACGCGATGTGCTGGGAGCGTCGCAAAGTAAACTCGTAATAATTATTTCAAGTGTAGAGCTGCACGATGACGGAGGTTCGTCCCTGCTCAGGGTCTAGCTCCAGTGGTCATTCAGCCCACTTGGGCACCACAGAGACCTAATTTTAGGCATCTAAGCCGTCCTCTATCAGTAAAATATTAACTATTAGCCACCAACGTCTTGTCCTCACTAGGCCTAGTCGTTAAGCTATCAGGAAATTATACTTCGTAAATTCCGTAGATTAATCAGCTAATACGCATTAGCTCCCTTGGTCGATATTGCTACCGGCATGGGAAAATGTAACGCTCGCGATGCTCTTATTTGCTAGACCATTCATCTTCTATTCGCTGTGATTGCGAGGCGACCTTCCTCAGGTATACCTCAGGTACACTAGGCACTAACCTACCTTAGCACTCTGCTTCTTGCCAGGGACTCTCTAACTCGGACAGTTTGAATCTCCACTCGAGACTCGCGCCGATCAGTCCTCGCTCTTCCGTATGATTTACCTCCCGCTACCAACCTATCCAACCTAGCCTGCCTTTTCAAATTCCTACGTTCGTCGTAGGGGTGTTCATGATCCCGTTTCGAAAGAACCCCGATGAATCCATACGCGACCGATGCTCACGAGCAAACTGGCCGTAATTGGCACTACCGGATCATTGGCCCGTCGACGACGACTATCTAGAAACCCAATACAGCTTACTGTTGTACCATTACCGCAGAAACACCTGCCGTCGCCCTCCGCCTGGGCAACGAGTCAATAGACCAACTATCAATATGAGTTGGACCCTCGAGGATGACACGAGCGACCACAAGGGCGGGTCGAACCTCGGCAACTGGAGCTCCCTGATCGGCATCGTGACGGCAATATCGGGCAATATCCTGATTGCCCTCGCGCTCAACGTCCAGAGATATGCGCATACTCAGCTGCACCGTCGGCGGGCCGAGGTGCGATACCGCGCGAGAGAAGCTCTGAAGAGGGCTCAGAGCGGCCATCGAGATGGCTACGGAGCGATGGATGCACCGGCGCAGAGCAACGACGAGGAGCCGGACGACCCGCCCAGCGCGCACCCGCTTTCCCACTCGGTCCAATCGGTAGACTCGAATCTGACGGGGAACACGTACGATGAATCCAAGGTTGCCTCGACCTATCTGAAGTCACCGTCCTGGTGGCTGGGTCAGGTTTTGATGACGGTGGGGGAGATGGGCAACTTCCTAGCCTACGGCTTCGCGCCGGCCTCGATCGTGTCTCCGCTGGGCGTTGTAGCTCTGATATCGAACTGCGTCATTGCGCCCATCTTCTTTGGCGAGGTCTTTCGAAAGCGCGACTTCTGGGGCGTCGTTATTGCCGTCGCCGGAGCTGTAACCGTCGTTCTCAGCGCGAAGCAAGAAGAGACCAAGCTAGATCCGCACGACGTTTGGGATGCTATCACGACAATGGCATTCGAGATCTACATGGGCATATCCGTATTCCTCATTATCGTATTGATGTGGGCGAGCCCCAGATACGGCAACAGGACGATTTTGATCGACCTTGGTCTCGTCGGACTATTTGGTAAGTTGTATATGTACTACATATCATGACAAGCTCAAGGATACTAATTAGAATCAAACAGGTGGATATACCGCCCTAACAACCAAGGGCGTTTCCTCGATGCTCTCGTCGACACTCTTCAGAGCATTTACTACCCCAGTAACATATGGGCTTATAATCGTTCTGCTTGTGACCGCCGTAATGCAGGTCCGATACGTGAACAAAGCACTCCAACGTTTCGATTCGACACAAGTTATACCCATCCAGTTTGTGCTATTTACTTTATCTGTAATTATCGGCAGCGCCGTCCTATACCGGGACTTTGAGCGCACGACCGCACAGCAGGCCGCCAAGTTCGTCGGCGGTTGCCTGCTTACCTTCTTCGGCGTCTTCCTGATCACCAGCGGGCGGCCGCGGCATGACGGCGAGGACGAGCTGTCTGACGACGAAAATATCGAAGAGACTATCGGTCTTCGGGATCAGGAAGCGGGCGGCCCTTACGCCGGCCGCGCCGAGCAGGCGAGGCCAGACCGGCAACAACCGTCTGCCTCGGCCCGCTCGTCGAGACGCTCGTCGACCTCGCGAGTCAGCTTCGCGAACGGAAGCGTCAAGCCCCTGAGCCACGGGACGACGTCCCGGACCTCGGCTGCGCAGACGCCGTCCGAGGCGTCGCCGCTCCTCAGCAACCCCTGGGAGAACTCGCTAGACGGCGAATTCTCCCACCCGGGTCTCCCGCCCAGACCATCGGCGGATAGCGTCCCGA
The DNA here is from genome assembly GCA_022432365.1 of Hypoxylon sp. FL1284. NCBI lineage: Eukaryota > Fungi > Ascomycota > Sordariomycetes > Xylariales > Hypoxylaceae > Hypoxylon > Hypoxylon sp. FL1284. Next base: position 2,275,997 of record JAJJXE010000002.1, read on the forward strand.
CGATATTCTCGGTGGCCTCGGCGGCCGTGACGGAGCCCCTGCAATCGAACGCGAGCCTCCCACCGGCATCGGCAGGCGCCACGCGGCCGTCGTCACCGCCGTCGCGGCCCTCGACGCCCCGCGCGTCGCAGTCGTCGCGCCCGCACAGCCACCACTTCTCGTCCAACGCCTTCATCTCGCCGTCGCCGCTATCAGGCACCGTCAGCGCCGTCGTCGCCGACGCCCTGCTGCGCGGCGACGGCGACGAGAACAGCAGCGGTGCCGGGGCCGCCGCCCGTAGGCGCTCTATCCGCCGCTCCAGGCACAGCCTCCGCTCCAGCCTGTTCGTCCCCCAGGAGGACAACGGACACGTCCCCGCCCTCGCGTCGGACCCCCTGCTCCCCCGCGCCGCCGACGATGCAGCTGCAGCGGCCCCGTACCGCGACGACCCCACGTCGCCTGATGGCGCAGGCCAAAAGAGTGCTCGCGCTCGCGCGCGTAGCCTTAGCGGCACGCTTGGCGAGTTCTTCAGCCGCAAGAAGAGGAGACGGACGTCGGATCCTGAGGCCGGCGCTGATCAGGAGGGCCAGGGTGGCGATGCTACGCCGCTGGATCCGCCTGGTAATAGCTGAAGAGTATACTGGCTTGGTGTGTACGTGCGTGTATGCGTGTGCCTATGTATACGCGTGTTTATGTTGTATAAAGAGGGCATTCCTGACGGTGCTAGGGTATAAATGCTCTGTCTGTTTGGGTGAAGCGGAGTGGCATTGCATTGGAAAAGGAGTTCTCTTGTGTTTTTGTGTCTCGGCGCCGTCGCCGGATACGCGCGGTAACTGTTCGCTGTTCGTCATAAGCCAGCTCGGATAAGCATTGCTAGCTGTCTGGGTATCCAGGCGGCTTTCTAGATGTCGCATAGAGTTTTATTGAATATGCTAATTGAGATATCCCTTCTTTTACTTGGTTCTATTTATAATCGCGCCTGAGAAGCAGTTTGAACTACGTCTATGTGGTCTCTGGTATAAAGGCTGTCAACTACATGTAAGTGGTACCTTGGATACTGGCTGAAGACAGCTTACCAGCCCCCTTTACGTCGACGGACCAGCATCAGCAAGTTCGACAACAAATTCTTAATAACAGGATATAAGGTATAGGATTATTGACATTCCTTCCATGACACAAGGATTGACATATAATAACCAGCATGAAACATATTTGTACAACGTCAGGTATTTGTGGAAGAGCGACAGACTAAAATTATGTTACCAAGGCCTTCACCTTCGCTTCAACCCCCAGCTCACAAGTATCTCTCAGGAGACAACCTACAACACTTTCACACGTCGCCGCTCTATATATATCACAGTGTAAAGCACCCAAGTAGGCAGGAATTAAAAGTAGGTGGTGTAAGCGGATCTGGTCTGGGGCGACGGAACACACGAGAAAGTGTGGTTCGACATCCTCCCCAGACGCAGCGTGATTTTATGTTTTTTATAATACCATACATACAGAGCATATACGGCATATGCGTACATCCCCAATCCATGTCTTCGAAACATAGTATTATCCTATTTCCTTCCCAACGACCGCATACGCAAAGTGATACGTATCGGAGCGTGCTCCTGTCGTAAGAATGCCCCTATTCTTCCTCCCTGCCATTGTCCGATATGCGGGAAGGGGAAGAAGAAAAGAGCCCGTCTGATGCAGAAAATAAAAAGCCTCTTTCCCAAAACAACATCAATATACTCCGAGCGCACCGTGCTTTTTCTTGGCCATTCAACCCATGAAATATTTTTCTCTATACGGGAGGGACGACAGAGGAAAGGAGTAAGAAAATCAGTTGCCCGTCGCCGGTTCTAATGGAGTGAATAAATGTGACAGACGATAAAAGAAAAGTAGTGTTCGCGGAAACGACAGTGTCAGATAAAATGTGCTCCCCCGTGTCGAGCCAAGAAGCCTGAGTCTATGACCAAAATCAAACGACGCCAAAAACAAAATAAAACAAAAAGGTAGGGGACGATATGTGTGAAGAAGCCTGGTAGTCTATATGTTCCGAACCGCGAATTTTCTGGCCGAGGCGGTGGAATGGTTTCGGGAAATGAAAATTGCGTAGATAGTGAATGTGGATTCCGAGCTGGACTTAGGTGGGTTTATAGCAATTATAATGAGGCTTGTAGGTATGGAACAGCCTCTTAGATGCGGTTGCCCTGAGTAGGAGGGGCGACGCTGGGGAAGAGGGCGAACTGGGGAGACGCGTGGCTTCGGCTCGTAGTTCGAGCACGTCTGCGAGTTGGGGCCTCCTTTACGAGCCTCTTCTCGACCATGGGCGCCGCCTCAGGTGCATTCCTCATGAGGAGGTCCGCGTGCGAATGCGTCCGCGAGTGCTTCTCGCGGTTAGGGCCTTGTTTCGAAGCGGCCTCGTCCTCGACCTTGGGAAGGACGACGACCTTGGTTGGCGAGGCGATGCCGGTGCGCCCGTCGTCAAGGACGGGCTTGTGCAGGATGTGTTGCGTAGAATCGCGCGTCGTCTGCCAGCTAGAAGCACTGCTGCCCGTCCAACGCGTGAACGCCGTCGAGTTAGACGTCGTAGACTTATGGCGACTAGATGCCATGGACTGCTCAGAATAGACCGAATCAGTCGTTGAAGCGCTCGTGCGGACGTTAGACGGCGCGAGTCCCTTGCCGAGCTTTAGGATGGGCTCGTCGTTAGACGTGATCCCCTGAATGAGGAAGTCCTCGTCGTCTTCACTGTCCTCATACTCTTCCCTCTGATATTGAAGCATTTCCTGGTTGTAGTCGTTCGGTAGCAGTAGAGACGGAGACAGGCTAAAGCCTTGGGGATCCTTCAGGCTGATTTCGGGCGAGTGAGTTCGCGAACCGTCGCGGAGAAGCTGGGCTGAGCTATCCCGGCGCGGAAGAGAGAAATTAGACGTGACAGGGACGGCTAAGTTTGTCGGTGTCACAGCTTCGTGCTGTGTCACGTTGGACACCTGGCTTGTTGGGCTTAGCACGGGAACGTCCGTGCTCCCGGGAGACAGCAGTCCGGATGGAAAGCGGCCGTCATAGGAAACAATAGTTTCCGTCCTATCCTCCATCTCCTCTCGGGTCATGTCGCATGATGGCCGCTCCCAGGCGTAGTCGCAGTTTGCCTCGGCCTCGTGCTCATAGCAATAATCAATGTCATCTTCCCAGTTGAGAGGAGACATATCATCAGCGATATCATCATCATGAGGCCCGGCACGGGGTACACGCTGGACATTGGAAAAGTCGAATATGCCCAGCGTGTCCGAAGCATTGCTTGATGGCCTGGGGGAGGTTTGTTTCAAAGATCGTTGTCGAAGTAATGGTACTGACATGCTGCCTCGAAGAGAAGAATGGTTGCTGGCAACACTCATACGGGATGGTCGATGTGCCGAGTGGCGTTCGTCCTCCTCTGGAACATCAGGCAATTGTGTCACATTATTAGCCAATGGCCACGCAGCCTCATCCGCCGTGGTGACGGCGTGAGGAAACTCGTCCACTTCCTCAGGTGCTTCCTGGTCCGATTCTACTACAGGCGGGACGGTCGAGAGAGGCGCGGACCTCGGTGGCTGCGATGGATTAGGCGAGAACGGCTGCGGTCTTCGGAAGCCAGTACTACTCGCCGGGCGATCTATGCCGGACATTAGTCGCGGGTCGACCCCATCGCGTCGTAGTGAGACACGGCTAGATGTCCTCGGCGGCGGCGCAACTGGAGCTCTGATACCGCTATCGATCGGCGATCTCGGGGGACGCGGAGGCGGAACGCGTATCTTGTCCTCTGATAGGGTGCGCCTCGCCAACCGCATCGGCGGTACCGGTGGTGGCGGCGGTGGCGGGAGATATTTGTCTTGCGATTGGGCCCTGTTGTCTATGGCGTTAAGACCTGCCGACGGGTCTTCTTGGTGGTAATACGCGTCAGAAGAGAAGTTTGAGAATTGTAGGTCGCCATGCTGGGCACCCGCGCTCTTCAGTGACACGTCGGGTCTCTGCGGCCGTATGCTCGAATATTCCGATACGAGCTCTATGCGGTTCGTCCGGTCGAGGTCAGGTACGCTATCCTTGTGCGTGTGTGAGACGTGTTGGAAGTTGTAAGGCCCGGATATTTGTAACTTCTTCTGCGACGACACCGAGTCTCCTCTCACTGCCTTCCGTCGAGCAAACACGGATTGCATGAAGGGCTGATCCTTGGGTGCCGCTGACATGGGGTCAAGCGGCGCGTCGGGTGCATCGAGTGGAATGTGAGAGCCCTGGTCGCTACCCTCTCTCCGTAACTTGGCCCTGCGGTTGAAAATCGCCTTTCCAAAGAACTGCACACTGTCAGGCCGATCACGCGACGGTATACCAGTTGAGGCAGATCTCTGGGATGGATGCCTCGACAGACTAAGGCTCTCGAGGCTCGGATTCCACGACGGCCTGTCCGACAACCCGGATAGACGTGACGAGGAACCCGAGGATGACGCGCGTCCGCTCCGATGCTTCTCACTCGACGAATTCTGCTTCATATGATTGCTGAACGCTCGGATGCGTTCTGGCGACGGCGGGCCATCGATCGCCGGTCCGAGAAAGTCGCCAACGCTACGATGGGATTGATGAGTCGGCATGGTTGGAGGCGTTGCTGAAGGGCGCCTGGCGTCAGGGGCAGGAGACGCGCCTCTCATGACTCTATGCCGCGACTCCTGACTGACAGGATTCATGACCGTCGGAGAGAACATGGCGTACGAGCCCGAGGTCGAAGAGGCGTCAATCGATCCCGAGGTTCTAGCAAACTAGTCGAGCTCAAACCTGGGGTCGGCTTCTCCCAAGAGGCCGTCGGGTTCGCGATTGTCGAGGTTCGCGAGAGGCTCTGCGAGAAAGCAGATGGCGACGGAAAGGAAAACTGTGGCGGGGGGGTGGCCAGGCAATTTCAGTACCGGCAGGGCGACTCGTTGTGGATATAAACGAATCTCAGTATTGACAGCAACGCGATAGGAGTGGTTGACAGGCCTGCCAATTCCTTGGACTGTTATGCGAGACGGCCTTGGGGGGGAGGGTAGGATGGATGCAACAGGGTACCGGACAGGGGTAGGGGATAGTTTGTTCGGGAAAAGTGAAGGCTTTGCTGCGCTTTTCGCTGTACCCGTCACCCTTGCTGTGCCTCAGATGAATTTCCGACAATCGACGGCCAGGATGACAGGCTGTCGTTGCGCTCCGGCTCAATGGCTGAAATGAAGGGCAATTAGGTACGAGACCAAAGTAAGTAATGGGATCACGTCAACAGCTGCGGCTCTCATTCGCACGCGCTCGATCTTGGACCAAGATCCTGAGACAAGCTGACACCCGTCTGATATATGACAACTGATCGACAGTATACCCAGGTAGGTATTCGATGTTCCGTCGAGCCCAGCGATTCAGAAGACGAGAGGATATAAACCCGTTTTAACCTGCATTCGAGTCCAGGGCATCAAATCGAGATCCAGAGATACCTGACTGGATGTCAATGCTGCCGAATACGTCCAATTGGGCCAAGATCCATGCGTAGACCGCAGCACTATGCTATGTGTGGATGTAGGAAGCGTACGTACGTCGAAACTGGATTGCTGGAGAGCCAGTGCGAGGGGAACCACTTCGCCTATAGAAGAGATCTGATCGCCGCTCCTCTTACTCTTCTCTGCCAGTCTGCCAGGGCCGTATAGTTTAAAATACCGGCCCCAGATCCTATCTAGAGGAGGATTGGATGACGTATTATTTTAGAAATACTCAACAGGTAGCCTTTGAGAAGTTGATGCAGTCAGCAGCAACGTCGAAATATGGGATTTTACGACCTAGCGAAATTCGGATCAGCACTCGATTCGGCACCTGAAGGCGACGCTCGATCGATGAAACTACACAGGCAGCAAGAAGCCCACAAGGCGACACGAAACAGGCGTCCATGCGCGGGTAAAAGAAACATATAAGACTCGGTTCTATACACCAGGAGTTGCATATCGAGTCCCTCTCCCGTGGAGTTCGTGGGGCCGATACCGTGCGAGCGTATACCTCTCGGTAGACATGCGAGGCGGGCCTCGGTAGGTGTATGCTTGGGCCAGGTATATAGATGGATGCAGATGGATATGATGGAGAAAATAGACACGTACCTCTGCCCGCCTCTGCTGCTATATAGAGTCGCAACGTTGCCTCGGCGCAAACAAGCTATAACGAGTGTTTCACGAGCGTTCAGGTAGACTCAAAGCACGTACTCGGCGATGGTTCGACAACAGTCGACGTTGCAGGGCCAGCCTGTCTGTCTTCTTCCAGCGATGTAGTCGGAAACTGGTGTAAGCAAGTGTTTCGCCGCCCTACAGACGGATGGTACTGTGATGGTGAAAAGAGGTATAGCTCGGCTGCCCGTTACCTCAAAGTTGGAAGGTCGGAAAGATTGGGGTTATGCAGAAGCGCATGGCAACCAGGTCAACACGCGCCCAAGGTTGCAAGACGTGGACCAGCACGAGCTATTCGGAGTGGGGAGGGGTGCAAAGGAGATATCCCTGATCGTAGGCGTTGCCGTCGCCCTGTCGTCCAGGCGCTCGATGATATCAAAGATCGAATATAACCCACCAGGAGACTCGAGAGAAGAGAACAAGAAGAGACGCGGGACGAGGGGGGAAAGGGATCCCACCTGAATTCGTCACTGTTGGAGCAGCAAATACATATGTACGATCGTCAGTCGAACCGTGCTGCGTGGCTCAATCGCTGAGAGCCGTGGGCCGTGTCGCTGTTCGGGGTGGCTAGAACCAACTAGGTAGGGTAAAATTGGCTGCTTAACTTGTCAAAGCTAGCCGACAGCGCCGGCTCCGTACCGTTCGCGCTTAGGACGCACGAAGCTCGCCCTAGTGTCTTCCCCGTCGACTAGCTGGCAGGACCCCTTTTCATATGTCTTCGACTCTCGTGGTGTCTCTGACCGGAAGTAGAAGAGCTACCGACGTGCTAGGTATGTAGTATGTACTGCGCATAGTATGTTGTTTCACAATGGAGTAGTTGAGCAGTCATATCGGGTCGTATGTATCGTGCTGTCCAAGCTACGGTACATAATGTTTCTTCAGAAGCTGTCCTGAAAATCCACCTGCTCCGCCTATGTACATAGAATCTGTAGCACGAAATCCACACATATTCTGCTATGTAATACAATATTACGTATATGCAAGGTACGTTTCCTACGTGCATAGGCGAATTAACACTATGTCGACCTACATATATTTATACCCAGGTACATATGGGCAACCTTGGCGAGTTTAGCCTCTTATTATTTTCTACCGCATATCGCCGTGTCGGTATACTATGTGACATGACCACAGGCTCGCCGTCTGTTAGATCGGGTGTCATAAGATTGCCTATTTCGCAAGGTCCCCTAAAATAAACGAGCTCGGGAGTTTCTTAGCGACATGCAGAGAGCGACTGGTGAACTAATTAATTCGACGATAGGGCTGCCAGAGCTAATCAAAATTGCGGCTCACCAAGACATTAGGCACGTTCTAGGTGACAGTCGGGCAAGCTGCCACACGGGATTAGCCAATGAAGGAGACCGGTTCTGATGAAGAACGGCGGGATGTTCCATCATGTTCGTCGAGTGCAATCTCGCCGGCTGAGACATGTCTGTCCACGATGCAGCTCGCATCGTCAGACACATGTTGAGAGACAGATGTTGAGAGGGACACGAAAGACTTGTGGTGATGAAGACCCCAAGACCCGAGCACCAAGCACTCGGTACCGACCTAACCTGCCGGCCCTCTCAGGGGGAGAAGAGCTGTTCTCGGCTTGCTTCAGGGCATGGCGGCATTGTAATTTCGGGACGGCTAACGCGATTCTTCTAGCTTCCATCCATGGATGCCTTCCAAGGTTAGGTCTGCTACATACATGTATGTACCTACCTGACATAGCACATGCGTGCACATGTGCCTGACATGCGAAGTACATACCCCTAGCAGTACACACGTCCGTCTGCGTTCTGGCCACGACCGCGCACTAATAACATGCTCTAATGTGCCATAGTCTGTGGGTAGACGGGCCCGTAGCTACGTCGTAGATCATTTCTCTCTCTCCGTCTCATCTCCTACGGCGGCTTCTCATCTGATATCTACCTGTCTAGCCTAAGGTACCGACATTGACAGATGTAATGGCAACAAGGTGGCAGGGTGGCTGGCGCGGGTTGGGTCTTGAAGGATAAATCGTCAGGTACCTGAACTGTATCTGATGTGCTGCTCGGAAGGCCTCTGCTATTGGGCCGCCGACGCATTCTGCGGTGACCCGCCAAGGCGCAGGGGTCAATATTTGCAAAGCTGGAACATCCCGGACGTGCTGCACATCCCGGGCGTATCCTTGACGCTATCGAACATCCCGGCCTCCCTTCCTCCCCGAAGAAATTCTCCAGGTGTTCTCCACATCTCATAAGCCAAAAAAGCCACCGGTTTTCTTAGCTCCGCCGCCGTACCTCGAGTCATTTCCTTCTGGACGACCAACCCTCGAGGGCCGCTCTAACAGGTTTCGATAGCCTTCGACTCTCTGGCAGGTTGGCCAATTTCAGACCGGAGAGGGAGACGTGACCTCGTGTAACCAAGACCCGTAAACGTATCGAGTCCGTGCCATGTTGCCATGTTGACATGCCATAGACGCGAGACGACCAGACAATAAGCGTCTCGACTCTTGGTACTACCCACGGTTGGCAGCCCGCCAGGGGTTCGTTCTCGTAGGCGAACTCGTAGGTTAACTGACGAAATTGTCCAGGGCCAGGGGATGTCATGACCTGCGCAGCAGATTCGGAATCGACCGCGCCTCGACACAAGATTTTAGATCGTGTAGCTCTACGAGATAGACGACGGCAATAGCAGACGAGGCAGGCCGACTCGGCGCCTCCTCTGCCCCTTAAGCCAGCCTATCGACAGAGGTGGCCGAGATTTACGCCGCCATGGGATTTCCTTTACTAATAAGCGGGCTGCTGAGCGGAATATGATGCATCTGCAGGCAAGACGTCGGTCACTTGAACCCCTTACTGTCCACATCCTGCATACACACTGCGTACACGCTGCGTACACGCTGCGTACACGCTGCGCACATATGTCCTATTCCAGATAGCATCGTAGATCATTTTGGAACCGAGCGCCTTTAACGCCCCAGAACGTCCACTCGCTTGCAAGAAGCTGCTTACGTTTTCCAAGCCGTCGGGATCTCTCAAGGGATCAGCTCGTCATCCCCGCCCCCGCGCCATACACACGATGTGTTCGGCCACATCTACAGTAAACAGATACAGCGAACGCGTGATCGTGGGAGCAAAGGTTTGCAGAAGAAAGCTGACATTTGACGGCATGTGAATCCTCTACAGGTAGACTGCTGCAGCGAAGCTGGACCAGATTTAGCAGTGTTATTTCGAGCGTGCTGTCTCCTTTTTCTTTATCTCATCCTCTCTCACTTGATCCCTGGACAGCTCTTCAATCCTCCAACACTTCAGCTTATCGTGCGGTGCTACGGTCCATCATAAATATTCCTCTGCTACCTAAGCTTATATCTCTTCTTTTCTTGGGCAATCCTACAAAAAGGCTGGAGGAGAAGGATCTCATTCCTGACATAGAACCTTAACAACGATTAGGTGGTTGCGATATCTCGGCCATCAAACCTGCAAATTCGCAACTTATCAACAACTCCACGTTATACGGTAGAGTGGTAGTCGTTAGCTAAGCATGGTTTCGCATACTCTGATACCTGGCCGATGCCCTTGTCTCTATCTTATCCTGAAAGAGAGCACGAGTTACATCGCTGTCTCTGCCCAGCCTACTACGGAGGTTTTCTGAATCGAGCCATGAGGGGTGACGGGACTGTACAAGGTGTAAGTCTGGTAGATGCTAAGAGAGCTCGGTTCTTCAATACTACGTAGTAAACAGACTACCACCGACTACCACCGGCTACCACCGATGCTGTGCCGTTCCCCGTTCGAGGGCCAGCGTATCTCGAAGTGAATGGTTTTAAGATATACCAGCCAGATCTATTCAAGGGCCTTCGAGGCCCTACTGTCCCTGGCAGGATAATCTGTAAGAGACATCTTCGGAACCGCCCTGAAATATGCTGGATCGAGAGGAACTGACATAGCAACTCGTATGGCAAATATCAGAAGTGAACAGTGCCTGAGTGCGTCCAGCCGTGTCGCCGATCTCTACCAACCACGAGCGTAGCATGGACCATGCGACTGTAGAGGTCGGTACGGCGAACAGAGGGCCAACATCGGCATGGTGCGAGCCGCGATACTACAGCAGAGACTCGATGGTTGCATGTGCCGTCTGCCGGGATGCTTCTTTTTCTTCTCTGAATGTTACGAAGTACTGTACTCTTCCAGTCTTCGCGACAAGGACTTGAAAACGGCAAGGCATATATCCATACTGCGAGGCGTCCTGGGCGTCGTATACACGATCCTTGGCGCCTCCCAACCTCTCTTGCCCTTCTGCCGTCGCATATCTCTCTCTGCATCGTCAGAGACCGATCCGACCAGCCTTCGGGAATTTCCAAAACTCCTGCGGCTTGCAGGCTTCCACCTTGTTTCTTTTTTCTTCTGCTCATCCTGGTTCTGCCGATCCGGTCTGTGCGCTAGGTGAACGGGCTTTTTTTCTTTTTTCTTTTCGTTTCTTAAACCGCGGAAACAGCAGCCATCTTCCTGGAAGCACGCCAGTGTTTGGTAACCTCCTCGCCTCCTAGCTAGCCTCGTCACACTTTGTTGTGTAACTAGGAGGGCCTTCCGTGCAGTAGCAAGCTTCTAGATCAGGGGCACCCGCCGGCAGCCAAATGGAACGATGCCTAAACCCCCTCGACCCCTTATCCCAATGCCGATAGGCCGTAAAACTTCGCGCCATCACTTCTCTACTCTTTGTTCTAGGCCATGCCCTTTTTTGCCCTGTTTCAATCGATTCAATAGTCTTGTAGGTACGTAGCCGTGGGTGCGGAGAGCTGCGTCGAAGGCGGGGGGTGACAGCATCTTCTGATGGCGCGGGCGTATCCCTCTTCCCCTGAAGCAAAGCGGTGTGAAATGGGCTTCGTTCCTCGCATCCAATTCTCTAATCAGACTCGTTATCACATCGCGGCCTGGCTGCAGGCTCCCTTTCCACGCAGTACATCAGCCTTCCGTGCCTGGTGAGACATCCGTGGGGCGGACGGGATCAGGCACTTGGATCGGAATCCGGCAGCCGGACCTTCGGTATATTGCCCATGTGGTAGATACACAGACATGTTTTTTCTTCTTTTCTTTTTCTCCCTTTTACCCACCCAACCTCCCGTACCCCCAACTTGTGGCGGTTACAGATTTGAGGCTAGCTGACTGCCAAGATACATGCCGCGGTTTCGCTTCTTGACCTGTGTCACTTTTTCTCTCTATCAACTTCATCTTCACTGTTCGCTTAGGGGGTTTTTTTTTTTTTTTCTTTACTCGGCGATTACGCACTCCGTAAATGGCAGACGAATGGATTTTCTGGTCCTATACTCTCACCAATTAGGATGCTTTACAGATCCCTTCGAGCAAAGCGGATGGCGCATATGATCCTTCCAATTACGACCTTCACCTAAGTAGGGCCTGGCATGTTATATTTCCGATCGCGTAACCTGCCACGATTCGGGACGGGAAGGTAGCATAGTGACAGCCAGTCAGCTGAGGGCGCACCCAGCATCTACGAGGGCCCAAGTGGGAAGCAAGACAGAGCCTATCCCCTACGGGGGAGACAAGCTATAGGCATTTTCCCCCCACGTTTGGTGCATGAGGATCAACGTGCGTCTACTCGCCGACTATACTACAGGAGCCTTGTCTCCTTGGGATTCAGCTGGCATACAGACCTGCCATTCGAGGATTCGCATGGCTGTCCGTATAGCTGCGCTGTGCTTTTGGAGCCTTCACCTGACGCTGTCGGTAGTGCAACACCAGCGCCCCGGTTCCGTCGCTCTCTCGGCCCTCGCGATGCTACGAGGATGGCGACGGCGTGCAGCTCTTGGCGGATTCCCATTCATGGTGTGCGGTTATGGGTGCCGTACCCGTGATACCTTAGGTATTTTGCGGTGGTGCGTGGTAAGAGGGAGACGGCCGTCGAACCACCACGCACATGGTAGGCTACCTACCCGGGATTCGCAAGGATCAAATTACCTCTCCCACTCTGCAATCCTATTGATCCTTCCAACGTAACCCCCATCGACATGCATGGTACTATGTAGTCTGCCCGACAACTTGGTGCCTGACAGCGGGCAAGACTACCGGCAGCACATGTCGCCTTTTGCGTCATGGCTTCGACATCTCCCAACCTGTCTCGAAGCGCTACTGGGCAGATTCGTGACAGTCGAGATGTACATGTCAGGCTTCATTTTTGCTCATAACGACTGTGGGTGTTGAGATCACTTGTGTTATGTAGATAACAACTACCTGTCTTCTGTTGCTGTTGATGATATTCAAGCAGTATGCCGCAGTACCTAAGCACCAGGTCTACCACGACCGTATACACATGAATACAAGATAGCGAAGCTAGCGCCATCCGCGGCTAGAGTGTTAGTCTTCGAGCGTGCTGACATCTCTCTACGGCTCCGCGTCCGTGACCATACCCAGTCCTCTCGGGTCCGAATCACGGGCGTCGGGCTGATCTATCAAGCCGGATCTTCCCAAGGGTAGCGACATGTTTCATTCGTCTCCGGATATAAACCGAAATACCTAGTAGATAGTCTGACGGCTGCGGAGATTTTACACATAACATAGCATGTCCCCTCAACTCTACTAATAGCTCTCGTCCGAGTCCCTGGGAGCTTCCTGTTTACCTACCTTGGTAGCTGACGGGTATATCCGCGCTGAAATACATGGTAGGTTGTGCCCGAGACTCCGTAGAATTACGTGCAGCTGAAACCCGGAAACTAACAATGCCAGTATCATGCTCGAATGGAGCCTCAAGGTGATCACCGGTTGAGCGTCGTGGTGACGATGCCCTTCATTTCCTCAGCTTCTTAACTTGGCCAGATCTTTCAAGAAGACGTCTAGTTTTCGACATTTACCTACTCCAGAGTGCTATAGATAGGTATGTCTTCTTGGCAGCTTACTTCAACGGCACCTTCAGGCTAATAACTCGTACATATCAGTTCATAGATGGGCCTTGTCGACGATGACCTACTTAGTTTGGAGATATCATTACGAGTTCGCATGCCCCTCACCACCCCAGGAACAATAGTCGTGGGCCAGAGCGAGCTGAACTCTCGGGCTTCGTAACCTCACGAGTCGCAGCTGCGGTTGTGGACCGTCCTCTTACTCGAGCAGTGGCCAAAACAATCTCATGGGAGAGGCCTTTCGCACCGTCCTGGAGTCATGCGTGGGTCCTTAGGACATATCTTACACTCTAGTGTCGTGGTGGCAGGATGTTATACCCAGATCCAATACGCGGTTCTCCTATCGGCTCACGTCCAGTAAAGCGCGTTTCGTTGCCTCGAAACAGCGGTGTACCATGCCTATCATTCAGTGGATTGGATTGGCATCACCTAGCCCGATATGAGGGTGTGTAGATTTACGAACGCCCTTAAGCTGTTATATCTTTAGCGCTATATTCGACGGTATGCGGTCGAGCCGGATCAACAGCAGCAATGGAACGCGCTCCTCGGCACCAAACACACCCTCAAGAACCGCCTTAGAGGTGGTGGAATGCGTTTCGTTCATGCGAACCTCGGCTAAGGGTTAACTATTGTAGAAAAGAAGGGCTTGGATCGTACCAAGCTGCGTCTTGGTGGCTACTATGTATTCCCAACGTGACTCATTCTCATCTCAGGTATTCAGTAAGGAGGCGGCCGAAACCTCGTGTGATAAGACGTTTGACACACAGCTACGCTTTTCCGTAAAGTGCGAGTTGATGCCTGACCGCCGCTCTAAAGAAGAGTTTCACACATCATTGCCCGATTTCCTAAGCCAGGTGCCTATAGACCAATACATAGACTGGAGTCCGGCAAACTTCTGGGCGCGAATGCAGAGCAGAAAGATGCAGTAGCTCAACCAAGTCTCTAGAATACTGAGAGGGTACTTGGCTTGCTCTCTCAGGCGGGTCATAGATTAGGTTTTGTTGACCCAAATACTCAGGGGTAGGGTATAACTCAGGGGTTGGCTTTAGTGGCGTCATATCAGGCATGGAGATTGACAGCTCACATAGCACGATATCCACGGTGAAAAGAACAAAGGGCTCAAGACACCTGAGCAAAGACAGTGTGTTTGGCGTGCTCGGGGTTGAACTCGAACTGTGCACCGATCATCGGCATGAATCTCCAAGAGGATCGAGAAATGGACGTACTTGGGGGGGGTATTCCAAGGAACTCGAACAGTAGGACTTGGTGATGGTGGCAAGTTGGAGAATAGTATAGCATGCCGAGCTTTCTGCAGCTTTCCGAGGGACGACTCCTTGATGATACCTATCAGAGACGACCGAGTCCAGTACCGCATGGGCACATGCACGTGGCGTCCTCTTGGCTAGACAGTAAACGTCCCCTATAGTCGAGGCGTCAGGACTGACGGATAGCGCAGCAGCGTAACCGGCCGGATGCTTTCCGGTGATAATGCGTATGAGAGTTCTACGCTGCCAACGGACAAGGTCAAGGTCCCTTGAGGGGAAATGATCTATCGAGACCTTAGCAGTTATTCAAGGACGCGATGTATCACTTGGGACAGGAGAAGCCATGCCACCTAACCACCACTTGGCCGTTGTAGCTTCAAGTGGTCTCCCAGAGTATATCCAATCTAATTGGCCGTGATGAAATCTCTCGACCACACAGAGGGAAACCCAATGTGGCCAATGGCATCATCAACATGCGGTAGGTAGGTTAGCGTTCAATGCAGGCCAGGCCTCCTTTAGACCAGCATAAGAGGTTGTGATATTTATATCAATTTCGGGTTATAGATGGCTAGGCCTTGCGCAGGAATGTTTCACGGTACTTGCGGTGGAGGGCACAGATACAGCAGCTGCAACGTCGATTCTGGTGGGACTGCGCCTCTTTGATAGTGGGAAACGGCGATTAGCGAGACTCATTTAACGTCTATTTAGGATCGTAACATTCGTTGGAGCTTCATCGAACGGACAAGGTGATAAGATACGGCGTCGGAGGAACCAGATTGGGCGTCGGCTTGTTTATTCGACGTATCTGTATCTATTCCTGATGAAGCAAAACATAGGATGCTACATCTTGGGCCGTATCTACACCACTTACCGTGTTGGTCACCTCCTTGAAACTTTCCTGCGTCTCCAAGTGTCCTCGACTGCTGACAGTACGGTTTGTAACGGAAGGAATGCGGATGTGAACAGACGGGAACGCCGTCTCATTGGGCGGGCGAATCTCAGAGATGCGCGACGTGGGCTCCCCGTTGGCTCCCCGTTGGCTCCCCGTTGGCTCACGCGGGCTGGCCAGGCTCCTTGCGGAAGTGCGGAACCGACATTTGGCGACGGGACCGATACCGAAGCTGGGTATGGTGGCCAGCCCTACATGACGAAGACCTCACGATATGATGAATGTAATTTCACCAGAAGATCAGGTTGCGCTGCATGCACCTGTCGCTTACTTGAACTAACCCGAAAATGTCCAAAAAATCGTGTCGTCTCATGGCGCTTCCTTTTATCTCGGGAATAGTTGGCTCCTGTATATTTAAACTGACCTAATTATATCAGCTGGACTTGGGTAAATTTCGATTATTTCATTGCACAGCTCTTCAGGTGCGCTACGACATGCTCGGGACCGCGAACGGGCCCGAGGATTCGGGGCCAGGCACGAAAGCAAAATAGCTGGGAGCAATAGGGCCGAAGAAAACTGACGTCTCGGCTCCTTGATGGGAAAAACTTCTATAGCAGCTACGCCACAGAGGGTAAAAATACACGTATGTTTCTATACACGTATGGAAACGCAGGGAGTCGTCGCAGATCCCAGATTGACGTTATGCTCGGCGCCCCGGGTCAGCTTGGACCGTCCGGCTGGGTTGGCCCCCTCGAGACCCTGCCTTGAGGCTGATAAAAAGTTCCACTGACGGTAACAGACATATGTTTCCTCGAGGACCAGAATAGCACTTCGTCGTCGGCAGGGCCGTTATATCATCGCATTAACCGGCCGGGATGTTGAGGTAGCACAAAAACGCCTAAACAAGGCATGATGACTCAAGATCTTCGTTTCGAGATCAGGAGGGATTCCCCCTTAGAAATGATTGCTACGGCAAGACGAACACGCTCCCCCAAGCCTCCTCTACATAGAAACTCGAATCCTTTTATTGACGAAACCACAGTTCCATCGGGCACGATCCGAACCGCGGCCGAGAGCTGTCCATTTCTTTTTCGGGCGCTTGCATCCTACCAAGTCTTGCTTGGTGCTGGCTCTGCCCTATGGGAGTCACGGCCGAATCAAGACGTCGAGGGATGCCACGGCACTCCCGTACCAGCTACCAGCCCAGCTCGACACCACGCTTCGGCAGGTGGCATACGGTACCGAGACGGATTAGCACTCGGGTGGCCTCTAAAGCCGGATGGACACCTATCCCAGTCCTTGTACCCCAGAGATGCCATGCGTCGCTAGCATACCGTCATGTACCAAAGCCTTTGCCGGCACGGTAACAATAGCAGCCAGTCTGCCAGGGGCTATTTAGAGGGCCGTGATTAGCCTCCGTGTGAGGTCTATATGAATATCTGCCCAACGCGTCTGCCGTATTCCTGTAGAATAGCCACACGCAATAGCTACACACCTCTTCCTATACCATCGCCTCGCGACCTACCCCCTTCTTCCCGATCCCTCCTACGTACCGGCCCAGTGAGGCAAGAGCTTTATCCAGGCTTGGGCGTGTGACATGGCTTACAGAGGTCAAAACTACAGTATTCTAGTCGAGAAGCTTCATGTAAGTTGGTTGGTCCGTCTAGATCCTACCCTATACGCTTCAAACTCCCGACATTCCTAAGGTATGGCGCCTATCACCGGCGCTATCTATTTTTAATATTCCTCCCACCACGTACACAGGTCCTGCTGCGGCCTCGGCTTGTGCAATTTGATCGAGTCGTCTGTAGGACTTCAACCGACAATAAAAACTGTCTTTCGGTCCACACGAAGCCAGTGCATCATCAACCCACAGAACAGACTCATCAACCAAGTGAAAAAAAAAAAAAAAAAAAACCGCTTACTGACGTCAATATGCAGAGAGTATCATCTGAAGAGATGCCACCGGCTATTGTCTCTAACGACTCCTACTACGGGAACCAACCCCCATCGTCACAGAGTCATAATGCCTCGTATGCCTCGTACGCCCCTTATTCGGCCATGGCTCCCAACAGGACCCCGGAGGGTCTGATGGACTATCAGGGGCACTCGCTGCCTCCAGCACAGGTGGCCGGCAGCTCACAGTACTACGTAAGGGGTCACCACCCGGCGGACGTGAACCTCGGATCCTCCGGCGGGGCGTCATACCACCCGCACACGACAGACCACTTCGAGCTCCCGTATTACCAGGCAGTAGCACCCGAGTCCAGGACCATAGAAAACGCCGAAATGTATCACCACGGGTACCCGCACGGGTACGGGGCAGCAGTGACGAGTCCGCCGACGTCATCGACCTCGACCGGGTCGAGCACGACGCGGCAGAAGAACGCATCGTCGCGGCCGCGGAGGTCCCGGCAGGTGCTGTCGCCGGGGAGCGCGACGTCGTCGACGACGGCAGGCAAGGCATCGGGGGCGGGGTCGTCGTCGTCGTCGGCGTCGCGACTGCGGAGCGCGTCGCGGACGAGCAAGAACACGCACCACAACCCGCCGGCGTCGGCGGAGGAGCAGAAGAGTCGGGAGACGCACAACCAGGTGGAGAAGCAGTACCGCAACCGGCTCAACGCGCACTTCGAGAGCCTGCTCGAGGCGCTGCCCGAGACGATGCAGGCGGGCGAGGGCGACGACGAGGGCGAGGCGCTCGACCTGACCGACCGCCGCGTCTCCAAGGCCGAGGTCCTCGACATGGCCCGCCGCCACATCCAGGCCCTCGAGCGCCAGTGCGCCGCCCTCGAGGGCGAGCGCGACGAGCTCCGCAACAACATGGCCCGCCTCCGCTGGCTCTTCGGCCGCGGCGAGGGACACGGCGCCGGCGCCGGCTTCGACGACCGCATGGACTTTCCGGACACGGGGCCTATGCCTTAAGGGGAGGGGTAATAGGAGATACAGGGAAAGAAGAGAAAAAGGAAAAAAGGGGGGAATCTGGGATAGGGAAAAGGGAATACGGATAACATCAATAAGGGGGAAGGAGAAACATCGTTTGCAGGGCAATACCACGAATACGACAAGACACATTCAGGGTTCGATTCTTTGTATTACTATTATCGGTCAAGAGGAGTTAGAATTGTTATTTTCTTGTCTTTCGCTGAGGTTGAAGATCGTTGAAGGCCGGGCAATCGACTGTCGGACTTTACTTATACCAAGGTTTATTAACTTGACGCTCGTTGACTGTAGATCGGGAGAGGGAACAGGCTCCATGCGAGTATACATTTCTTAGAGAATAGACCGTGCCTGTCTGCGAATTCCTACCTTTCTGGTGCCATACCTGCGATAGTCGAAGGTCAAAGGATTGGTAAATGAACGTATGGTTGCTTCCACATGTGTCCTGTCCAAGTTGAAATGGGCCAGTGGCCTGCTATCTCCTAGACACCTTCCCAGACACCTAACCTACCTCGATATGGATGATATGAAGAAAGGGAGAATCTACGATGAAGGGCCGAACGATGATGCGGAACGGACCCCACTTGCTGCACTACATGTACTTTATGTAACCCGGAGCCGATAGCCAGGTACTCGGCTAACAACCTTAAAAGAAATCTCGCATTAGAGCTCGAGCCTCGACCTTGGAATCTCTCACACTAGAACATTACCTTACGTGTTCTGCAGTGTACGGAAGATCTCATACAGAAAGAACATGGCCAGAGGAAAAGTGCTCGTCATTGCAGGAAGCGACTCCAGCGGCGGAGCGTAAGTACATATTCCTCTCATCCCGCGTCGCTCTCTAGCTAAGTCGTCATGCCTGATACGGACGACCAGCGGCCTCGAGGCAGACCAGAAAGTCATCGCCGCTCATGGCTGCTACGCCATGACTGCCACCACAGCCTTGACGGCCCAGAATACCACGGGTGTGGATGGCATACATCATACTCCGCCCGAGTTCGTGAGGAAGCAGATCGATGCCGTCTTCAATGATATAAGACCTGATGTGGTCAAGACGGGTAAGCCAGCCACTCGAATTGCGTGGCATGCTTTTATTTCCAGCTTATCAGGAGCCGTTTAGGGATGCTGGCGTCGGTACAGACTATCGAGGTGGTCGCACAGGCGTTGAAGGATCACAAGGTTGAGACCGTCGTGTTGGATCCGGTGAGTAACCTCGCCCCGACTGTATATACTCAAGTTGACATGTCATTTTTCAACTTCATGCAGGTCATGATCGCAACTACAGGTGCTCAACTTTTACCCTCCAAAGCTGTGAGCGAACTGCGGACTCTACTGCTCCCGCAGACGTTCATCGTCACCCCCAATATTCCCGAATCAAAGCTGTTGCTATCTGATGGCGGGAAGGGTAGCATAGACCTTCAACATGTTGACGACCTAGAAGTAATTGCCCACAAGGTATTGGAACTGGGGCCTAAATGGGTGCTCGTTAAGGGCGGGCACGTGCCCTTCAAGAAGGACGGTTCCGTTGCTACGACCCCTGAGGAGAGGCAGATAATAGTTGACCTCCTTGCCGGAGAAGGGCAGACCTTGCGAATAGAGAGCCCGTACATCGAGTCGACGAATACACATGGAACCGGATGCTCGTTAGCCTCTGCGATTGCTTCTAATCTCTCCGTGGGGTTAAAGCCTGTAGAAGCCGTGAAAGCTGCTTGTCGATATGTCGAGGCCGGCATCAAATACGCACCAGGTTATGGACGAGGAAATGGCCCTATTGACCACTTTCATTCGACCCAGACCCTTCCTTTTGCTCCGTGAGTTAGATCCTTATACCGCAGCACAGGTATATATATCTATGCTAACAATAACAAGTGGGCGTTTTGTCGACTATCTCCTCGAACGCCCTGATGTGGTGCCAGTATGGGAGCGTTTCATCAGCCACCCTTTCGTTCTCGGGCTCGGAAACGGAGAGCTGCCCCTCGAGTCCTTCAAGGGCTACTTAATACAGGACTACCTATACCTGGTTCACTTTGCTAGGGCGAACGCATTGGCCTCCTACAAGGCTAAGAATATGGAGGACATCGCAGGAGTCGGCATCCATCCACTAATGAGTTCGGTAATCATGCGCTGACGTCGGTTCTAGGGCGCCAAAATCGTATCGCATATCTATACCGAGATGAAACTGCACCTCGACTACTGCGAAGGATTCGGCATATCGAAGCAAGAGATAGAAGCAACAGAAGAACTTCAAGGTACAGGCTACGTGCCGTATTAATCCGCTTCCCGTGTTGAGTTTCACCTTCTGATGTCCTAGTAGCCTGCACTGCGTACACGAGATATGTCTTAGACATCGGTCAGTCAGAAGACTGGCTCGGCCTCCAAGTCGCCCTTGCGCCCTGCCTCCTCGGATACGGAGCGCTCGCGAGACAGCTCCACAGCGACCCTCGGACGAAGAAGGAGGGCAACACATACTGGAAATGGATCCTGAACTACGTCGCAGATGACTATGTGCAGGCAGTGCAAACAGGATCTGGTGAGAGTCGCCGGAGCATTCCTATGCAAGATCCCAATCCTTCTGGGGGCTACTGACGCGTATTGATAGAACTCATAGAGAAGAACGCCGTCCTACAGTCTCCGTCGAGGATAGAGGAGCTGGTCAAGATCTTCATCCACGCTACCAAGGTAAACGAGACCCGGCACTATAGACCCTACATCGCTACGTCGTACTGACTCTGGAGATAGATGGAGATTGGCTTCTGGGAGATGTTCCCATCAACATAATATGCCGCTAAGAGGCGTCTTTTGATCGAATGCTGGAAGGGACAGCAACATGTAGTATGGTAACTCGGAATAAATCATGATTAAGGTCATTCCCCTCAGCTCGCTTGCTCTGATATTTGAGTATACGTTAGTACCAGTTTTTGGAGGTGCATTATGGCAGCTTGATATGTATCTAACCGTTATCTGGCAGCTAAGATAACGACTAACCGTGCCGTCTGTTAGGCAGCCTCGACAGCCGACAAGATCTGGCAGGCTAGTACAAATCTGTGAACGATATCTCGAGCTAGTATCACGCTTATCCAATCAAAGCAAGGAGGCGAAAAAAAAAAAAGGCAGAAAAAAAATCGACGCGGGCGCACGGACCCATCTTGGTTGTTTTCAGCCTAGACTTCCCTAGAGACGAGGAAAAAAAAAAATATCAACTACCACGCTGGATCAAGGGTCCTTCCTCACCTTCAACCCATCATCACACTCTTCTTCCTTTTCCATCAATCCAACTTTCTCGTCCTTTTTCATCCGCGCATCTCCATCTCCGCTCCTTTCTTGCAGATTGCACACTGCGCCAACAGTACACTTTCCGCAAATCGATCACCTTGATCATTCACAGTCACCGATACTCTTGGTTTGCGCCGAGCATAGTCTCTACACTTCACACTTAACTTAATCTACTCGTGCAGACGCGAAGACAAGATGTCTTACGGCGGCGGTGGCTATGGCTCCCGCAGCGGCGGCCATGGTGGCTACTCTAACGGTTATGACAAGTATGGCGGTGGTCACGGTGGTGGTCGCCAGGACCACGGTTACGGGTAAGGATACCACCTCATCATTCGCGTCGCGCTTATTCAATGAATATCTTACTAAACTATTCTTAACAGCAACGGCTATGGTGGTGGTGGCGGCGGCGGCGGCTACGGTGGTGGTTATGGCGGCGGCGGTGGTGGTGGTGGTGGTGATCGCATGTCTAACCTTGGTGCTGGGCTACACAAGCAGAACTGGGGTATGTGTTCTTGAATGCGCCCAACCTATCTGACGTGTCACTAACCTTGAATTTCTACAGACCTTAGCAGCCTTCCCAAGTTCGAGAAGTCCTTCTACAAGGAAGACGAAGCTGTCTCTCGACGACCTGCCAGCGAAGTTGAGCGATTTCGAAGAGATCACCAGATCACCATCTCCGGTAACGATGTTCCCAAGCCCGTCGAGACCTTCGACGAAGCCGGATTCCCTCGTTACGTGATGGATGAGGTCAAGGCTCAGGGCTTCCCTGCTCCGACCGCCATTCAATCTCAAGGCTGGCCCATGGCTCTTTCTGGTCGCGATGTCGTCGGTATTGCCGAGACTGGCTCTGGTAAGACGCTGACTTACTGTCTGCCTGCCATCGTTCACATCAACGCCCAGCCTCTCTTGGCTCCCGGCGATGGTCCTATCGTCCTTGTTCTTGCCCCGACTCGTGAGTTGGCGGTCCAGATCCAGCAGGAGATTACCAAGTTTGGCAAGTCGTCCCGCATCCGCAACACTTGTGTGTATGGTGGTGTTCCCCGTGGTCCTCAGATCCGTGACCTCACCAAGGGTGTTGAGGTTTGTATCGCCACGCCTGGACGTCTCATTGACATGCTGGAGGGCGGCAAGACTAACCTTCGTCGTGTCACGTACCTGGTCCTTGACGAGGCTGATCGTATGCTGGACATGGGTTTCGAGCCCCAGATCCGCAAGATCATTGGCCAGATCCGACCTGACCGTCAAACCCTCATGTGGTCCGCAACGTGGCCCAAGGAGGTTCGTGCCCTCGCGGCCGAATTCCAGACCGACTTCATCCAGGTGAACATCGGTTCCATGGACTTGTCTGCTAACCATCGCATTACCCAAATCGTCGAGGTTGTTTCCGAAGGCGAGAAGCGCGAACGCATGATCAAGCACCTCGAGAAGATCATGGACAACAAGGAAAACAAGGCTCTGCTCTTCGTGGGCACCAAGCGCGTCGCAGACGAGATCACTCGATTCCTCCGTCAAGATGGCTGGCCCGCACTCTGTAAGTCTACATATATTGCGGCTAGTGTGCGACTCATAGACTGACTTTGATGATAGCCATCCACGGTGACAAGCAGCAGAACGAACGCGACTGGGTCCTCGACCAGTTCAAGACCGGCAAGAGTCCCATCATGGTGGCCACCGATGTGGCTTCTCGTGGTATTGGTATGATTACATTCCCCATCCCCTCCCCCAAACCCTGTAGCAATTTCCAGCAGAGTCATATCCGCTGTGCTTTACTCTCATGTCTAGGGGCTCTCTTACTTGCGCGCATCTGCCTGATCTGCCGTCATGTCTTGTGGTTCTCATCTATCCAGGAATATTGGGGCCCGTGGTATAGCGCAAGCGCTATACCGTTGTTCCGTCGTTGTACCCTACCGTCCCTACGGTACAACTACGGGGTAGGCATTTCTTGATTCCGTCAAGTTGTCCCCAGATTCCCCAGATCCGAGGACCCAGACCAGGATTGTTGGAATTCCTCCACATTGGCACGTTGATGCAACAGACAGCCCCATTCCCCGAGGAGAAAAGCACGGATTATATACTTAGGCTTCGTCCGTCCGCCGCTGGAACTTGTTACGTATCCCCACTCTGCTTCGTTCTGGCTAACATTCGCTCGTGGTTAAGATGTGCGCAACATCACGCATGTGATCAACTATGACTACCCGAACAACTCGGAGGATTACATCCACCGTATTGGTCGAACTGGTCGTGCCGGCGCCAAGGGCACTGCCATCACCCTCTTCACTGCTGACAGTATGTCGTCTATCCCAAATGCTTGCTCGTGCTATAGCTAACCATATACCAGACTCTAAGCAGGCCCGTGATCTAGTCTCGGTTCTTCAGGAAGCTAAGCAGCAGATTGATCCCAGACTACACGAGATGGCCCGCTACAGCGGCGGCGGCGGAGGTCGCTACGGCGGACGAGGTTACGGCCGCGGCGGCCACCGAGGTACGTATTCCTGTTTGGTCACCTTCCACGAGTCAGCATAGAATACTAACATTTGTTTCCATTAGGTGGTGGCGGCGGCGGTGCCAATGCTATGCCCATCAACAACCGACGATGGTAATAGTCCATTGCGACGGCGCCTAGCCTTTCGCACAGTGTCACAGGACACCAAGTGGCGTCTCTTTGCATCTTCCCTTTTTCTTCGTTGCACATATGCACAGGTGGCGTTGCGTCTAGAGGTCCGGATGTTTTAGAAGTCGTCAATATCGACGCTCAATGGTTTTTTTTTTTTTTCCGTCTCTTCGCTGAAACTTGTTCACCCCCCCCATTCCTAGTTTCACCCAAGATACATGATAAGGGGAAGTGATGATAAACGGTGGCACAAGCAGCAAAATCACACAGCAGATTTGGTGGAGGTCGAGGTCTACCTGGTTCAAGCACCCGCAGGGCCATTGGGACGAGATGGACGCATAGGAATGAGACATACCCGTTTTACTGACCCGCCTGTACACAGACTGAAGACATTGAACAGACCCCCAACGGGTCGCATCTAGGTAGACTCGGACACCTGCATTGTCCTCGCTAGGAGGCAATGCGGTTGACTACGTAGCATGAATAAAGGCCTCTCCTGGTCCAATAAGTCTCTTACTTGACAACGCAGCTGGTTGTGGTACAGATCTCAGGAGTCAGCTAGTATCGACAGCGCGGCGGCTCTTCGGGAACATTCTATAGCTTCTGCCCGAGCTCGTCGGAAAATATGCTCTATTATTAGGCGGATGCGTCATGAGAGCAGGTTCTTGAGTAGCATTGCCGACGAGATGGTGCGGTGGTCGGGTAGCGAGGGTCACGGTACGTATACGTGAGTGGACGCTCGAAATAACCGGGAATGGCTTCATTTTATCCGCAAATACAGGGGTCATTTCGCTATACCCGGCAGACGCACCAACATATGCCGTCCCGGATTAGGCCTCGTCTGCCCCTACTCGGCATCGCTACCATGAGACGTATAAGATGGCAGAAGGTCTCGCGTTCCCCATCCTGCACCGGTGTCTTGGCTCATCGACTCCGTGTGTGTGATCCTGCCCGCGCCGTATACGCCTCCCTGTAGCGATATCCTTTTTGCTGCTTGCCCTCCAGCAGTCTCATAATCCTTCGTATTCTCGAGTAGACTACCAGCCAAAAAAACAAGATGAAGGCTGTCGCAGCATTCGCTCTCCTGGCGGCCGGCGCCCAGGCTGCTCCGCACTGTAAGCCACCCAGAGTGTTCTTGAATATCACGTATATACCTGAGATGCATATATCTCCTGGGCAGGTATCTATACAGCTTAAGAGTCTGACCGCTTGTCATCTTCTCCGCAGACACGTTCCCGAACCTGGCCGGCACGTCGGCGTGGTCGTCGGTGCGCCAGACGACCAACTTCCAGTCCAACAACCCCGTGACCAACGTCAACTCGGACGCCATCCGGTGCTACCAGATGACGGCCGGCGGCGCCCCGGACACCACCGAGGTCAAGGCCGGCGGCAAGATCACGTTCACCGCCGCGCCCAGCATCTACCACCCGGGAGGGTACGTATCATGTTTCCGTTTTCACTTGTACGAGCAGGGAGGGTGGGTGATCTGCGCCAAGAGATCACATCCGTGGGAGTTTCGGGGAGTTTCCGGATCTACAGAGCTGTCACTCTCTCCCTGTCCTTCCTCTCCATTCTACTACTCGTAAGACAGAAAGTGCTAACGTATGGTTCTCTATCTACAGTATGTTTCATGGCAAAATATGAAGAGAAATTCTTCGTATTTCTACCCCAGCTAGTCACAAAATGGCTACGATGTGACATGAGATTATAATACTGACAGTGGTAACCCCGTGATAGCTCTCTCGGCCTACATGGCCAAGGTGCCCTCGGGCCAGACCGCCGCCAGCTTTGACGGCGAGGGAGATGTCTGGTTCAAGGTGTACCAGGACATGCCGACGGCGTCGGGCGGTCAGTACAACTGGCCGTCGAACGGTATGTCTTGTCTTCTTTCTACTCATATCCCCTTTCCACCCTCCTGGTCCTATCTATACCACCACCCCCTATCCCCAGACACTCCCATCCCGCCCCTTAAACTGACAGCGGACGGGGAAACAGGCAAGTCGACGCTGGACTTCACGATCCCGCAGTGCCTGGCCGAGGGCGACTACCTGTTCCGGATCGAGCACGTGGCGCTGCACAGCGCGAGCGCGGCGGGCGGTGCGCAGTTCTACATCTCGTGCGCGCAGGTGCACGTCAGCGGCGGCTCCGGCTCCAAGACGCCCTCCGGGCTCGTCTCCTTCCCCGGCGCCTACAAGGCCACCGACCCCGGCATCATGATCAACATCTACAACAACGGCGGCAAGGCCTACCAGCCCGCCGGCCCCTCCGTCTTCACCTGCTAAGTATGGGGCTGCTGTTATCTTTGACTTCTCATGTCTGGGAAATTAGCCGCAGATGGGTAGATGGACGGATAGAGCTTGTGTGTGCGCGTGCGTGTATCCTGCTTTCCCCCCTTCTAGGGATGTTCGAGTCTCGGTTGATAGGGGCCTCCTTGCCTATAGCTATCAGTTGTAGCAAATAAAACCTCAAGAAATGAGAATCCAAGTAACGGCAAGGCCTGAATGACTCGCGAGCATCGTGTTCAACGCGCTCGTCATAACTACGGCAATGTGCGAGCTCGGTTCAGGGAGCGTATCTCGGTTCCGCCATCGCTGTGTCATGGGCGAGTAAGTATGAGGGAAAACCGAGGTACGAGAATGTTCCAAGGAGGAGCTCCCCTGAATTTCGTGAGTCTGTCATCCAGGTACATGATCGGATGCCCCATCCGGCGTAAGGTTGTTGAGTCAGGACGCCGGTGACTTTCATGACTCGCTCACCGCCTGCGGGAATTGCACATTTCCGGTTGACTCGATACAGACCTTAACGCGTAGACGGCAAGAATGTATCGATTGCACTGTATTTGCTATTACTCGACTACATGGTCGTGAGGTTGTCAGCGGCATTCTAGCCGAGAAGACTCGAATAGGGACTCCGGTATCTTTCTCCAGAGCAGTCCGTATAGAGGAGCTGCGATATAACTTGGATTACATAGCCAAACCTAGTCGTCATCGTACTTAAGGTTGCCTTAGTTCCTGCCGGGTAAAGGGGCAATAAGCAACTAAGAAGAAGCTGCCGTTTCCCTGGCCAAGTACCTAACCTACACGGAGACATCGGGCTCTGGGGTTACCTGCAGGTGGCGTCTATCTAAACGCGCCTAAACTTTGCGGTAGTCCGGTGCCGTGAGGATACGATGCCAAAGTAACGCTATCTGGCACAGTCCGGCCGCCGTATCAGAGACGGGAGATAATAATAGGTTTCGGACATTATGACAATCCGTGACATCCTTCTCTTTGCTCGGCACCTAGGTCATGACAGTTGTATCACCGAACAGTATGTAGAACAAGAGGTATATCGATCACATCCAAGTCTCTCTCTCAGCCTCCTTTCCAGACCCCAAGAAAGAATTGCTGACGCGAGGGCAATGTCACTTGTGTCTTTTTTTTTCTTGATGAGTGACCAGGTCTCACTATTACAGCTCGAAATCCGTATAGGAGAGCCGAAGGCCAGCAGACGGAGCCACTGGGCAGCTCAGGACGCGGAGATAATGACAGGCTCGGGCTTCCCACGAGCTGCGGGCTTTCTTTAACCTTCACACGTGCGTCATGCATCGAGTTTCCGACATTCACCAGCAGGTTCTTCGATGACAACAGGTACGGCCCGCGGGGAAGAAGCATGGCAGTAGGTCCAAGATGAAGATGTCGGTTGATACAGGGATCGATCTCACCCTATATGCTGCATGCGTGGTCAGTTACGAATGGACAGGTCTAGCCCCCCTTGGATCTATACCCTCGGATCTATACTTGTCCCTGAACCTTGGATATAGCATTGGACGTGCATCTATACCCCGAAGACCCGGCCAAGAGGAAGCTGAGAACCTGATAAACATCTCATGCAATCGAGCCGTGCGTATGCAGCTTCGTGGTAAATTCACTGCTTAGTAAGGACGCCATCGTGATGCTGGAAATTATATCTCGAAAGTTACGTATCATTTAGGGAAGAAGCTCAGCTGTGCTTGTTCCCGTGGCACGTAGCAGGACGCGAGGGCGACAGCAGACAGGCCGACGGACAGGCCGACTGAAATAGACAGAGGCAAACGCGGTTAATACGATGTTGACCGAACGAGACATATCATGTCTGCGTAGCACATACATAGGGGGTGTTTGGAGAAGGGCAAGAAAGAAAGGCGGCGAGATTGTTGCGGTCAGTTGATAAATCATAAGCAACGCGTGCGTATCGCCTCCAGCGGCATATGCCTGGCCGGGTCGTTGGCTAGACCAGACCAGGGGACGTTCTATGCAAGCCACGGGGACCGCCACGGGACCCGGCCGTCGCTCTGCGCTGAGACCCTGCCGCAGTTGGCTGCCTCCTTGGCCCAGCCAGCATCTAGACGACGACCAAGCCCGCTCCCGCATAAGCTGCCGCATATGAAACATTGAACGGACATTCGCGAGCGAGACAAGCAGGCCGGTGGGTAACACAGCATGCTACTACGTGAGCTGACAACTCGATATACCGTTAGACGCACGACCCCCCCCCCCCCCCCCCCTGGGGGGACCCGGTCCCGTCATATGACGCTGGCAGGACGTTCGTCCGATCGCAGCTCGATCAACCCCGGCAGGGCCAAGGGAGACGGACAATACGGCGAATCTCTACGTGTTCTTCCTCGCCCAAGTGGCAAGTGAGATGACTCGGACGAGCCGTGGCCCGGGTTTTTCCATCTTGCATGCTTGTTAGACTTCAACTCTGCGCATCGGGCCTCCCACCTAACTCCGTCTTTACGGTAGGTAGGTAGGTAGGTAGGTCGTGTAGGTGCTCATTTGCTTCGTTCCATTCCCGGTAACCCGCCGCCCCGGAATGCCTGTTCGGGACGGGGTTGACGGAGCCAGGCTGCCGGTATCTCGTATATACGTATATACGTGAGCACGACTCAGACACGGCCCAGACATCATCTTGATACACGTAGCCGACCCTGGCCAGCCTGCGAGGCTGCAGCTGAACCGCCACGCATCTCAGCAGAGGCGAATGGGCTGGCTCGCCCGGCTCGTCGACAAGCTCGTGTAGATAAATAGATGGCAAAAGCAGCATACGTATTACGATACCAGAATTACACAGTAGCGTCTTTTCCAGGGGGGGAGGATATTTTCACCAACCCACAAAAACGCATTCGATAGCGGGCGAGATCAGTTCCTTGTCATGTCCAGCCGTGCAGGCCGCGCTCGATGTCATTGTGATGAGTGAACCGTCCGCTATGATTCGACCCACGGGCGAAGAGGGTCGAGGGTCCCGCTGCGCTTGAGTAGGAGACGGACGTCGTAAAACAAAAAGAAATGAAGAAAACCAGACGTGCATATGTCAATTCGGTTCTGTGTGGCCGAACGAAGCTAGGGAGAAGGAGAGGCGGTAGGGGACCAGCTCTAGTGCTTTGTCGGCCAAAAAATCGCGAGTTCCACGCTCAACAACTGCTCCGGTCTTCGTATGTACCATGGCATGATGTGTACCTGAGAGTGGACTACCATCAAGGCGGGCCAAAACTGATTTCGTAATGGGAATGAACAAGATGGGTTTATCGTAGGGTCGTAGGGATTCGAAAGCCCCTTATTCCCGAAGCGCTTCCTCTGATAGGAGCGGGTTTCCTGTAACACTGCTATCACCGATCCATGGAATCGTATTTTTTTCTTTTCTTTTTTTTCCCATATGCAATTTCTGTAAAAGGATACCTCCTCGGGGACCAGGTTACAGAACACGAATACGTAGAAAGTCCCATTGAATTTTTTTTTTTTTTTCTCTCAGAGGGGGGTCCAGGCCAGAGGGAAAGAAAAAAAAAATGAGAAAAAATAATTTTCTTCTCAGTCGTTGACGTCAATGGCGCCGAGGAAGCAATCGTCTCATGCGCCCTTGAACGACTCGCCGCCTATCGTTGCAAGGTCTCTCAGATGGGGATATCCTGCTTTTCCCTTTACCCACTGTGGGTTTGATGATGGTTATTAGAGAATAATTTCTGTGCGTACGTAGTATCTTTCTTAGCTTGAACGGTACCTGTGCCAGCCGAGCCAGCCATGCCTGACTTGTCGACCTAACCAGGTATTCTGGTCCTTGTAAGTACATGGCGCGCATAGTAGAAGAGGCCTGTAGCTGAAAAGGTAGTCGAGGTAGTGGCTCGTGAGTGATCGGCCCTGCAGCGCTTGGCGACAGGGTTGTCAGAGATCTGCTTTCCGCATCAGTCCATCTGATATTCCCAATAATACCGTAGACGTAGACTCAGTTTGATTTGGAAAAGAGAAGACAAAGACATGCAACTCATCGACAACCTTTACTATGTACAGCCCCCTTCACCCCCCTCTTTCTATTTCTCAAACGACAGCTGTTCCACTAAGCGTGTTCGTATCTTCTCCCAGGTCTACGGGTTTGTGTCTAGAAGGGCTGGGAGTGAGCGTATGTACGTATAGTAGGAGTATGCAGCATGTTGTCGCGACGCGTCATATTCTACCCTGTTTACATATCCGAACGGTGAAGCTTCGCAGATGCATTACATGTACCTTTTAGATACTCCTGAAACACGCTTGCGTTATGTATATATGTAGGTAGCTGAAAAGATTTGAATTTTGAGGCACCCTTTCGGCATCTACGTAACTACTATGTACTATGTAGAGATTGGTGGCTTGACGACCCCGTATTCGCCGCGTCGCTCAACTATCAAATTTGGATTCATGTCCGTCGTCATGTACATAGTAAACTGTATTAAATGAATTTAATTCCGGAGATTCATATCGACAAATCCCAGTCCGCCACACGCCACACGCGCTCTTAACAGCTGTCGTCGGATTTGGCGTCCTTCGTTTCTGTTTCGCTACCAGAGTGACGGGTGAGACTAATCAACTTGGCCTGTGGGGAAATAAACGCGCAAGAGCCGAACAGAAGACGTTAATGATGTGACCCGACGCGCAGGCCTAGGACGGATTGATTGGTATTTAGCACGCTGCCGTAGCGCTCTGGCTCTGGTCTAATAAGATCAGCTCGAGCTTGGGAATGCGATCTGAGATCCCCCCCAACTCGCGCGCCCTCTGGCCTCCCCCTTGCCGTTTCATGCACGTATGTGCTATACGTAGTATATAACTGCTTCTTCTAAGCATGCACATGCAGGTATGCGAATATCGAATTATAGCATGGGTTTATCCTTTATGATCTTTTATGATTTGTAACTTGTACATGTAAGCTGACGATGGTATTGATATATCACAAGTATTATTATACGCGAGAGGATATTAATCAAATAAAATCAAGAAAAAAGTGTAAAAACAGGTTAGACGCACACGTTTCACGGGCTACCGGCAGTATCAGGATTGGAAAGGAAAAGAGAAAAAAAAAAAAAAAAAAAAAAAAAAAAAAAAAAAAAAGACGAGAAAAGTGCTTGGGTAAATTGGATACCTACTGTGTACCTGACTCGCCTGGATTCGCGAGTTGGGTATATGCACATCCTTCCGTCTATACGAGACAAGCAGCACTTGGTGTATTATGTAAATGGCAGTAGGTAATGAAGTGGTATGGACGTGTGAGGACAAGTCCACTCGGTGCGGCGCGCATTAATGAGAGTCACACCACAATCGGCGTATGCACGTAAGAATCAGACCGCCCCGGCTCCGTCTGCGACAGGGCGTGGCTACACTGCTACATTGGGAACGATAACGAGGGAAAAGGGAAGGTTGTGTCGTCCTGGTGTGGAAACAAAATCGGCTCGGCTGACCGGGATGGCCACGGAGGTGACCAAGAGCGCCTGGTGAAAGCGGAAATATGGCCGAGAGCGTCATTATCTCAACCGAGGTCAGTCAGGCCCTTTGCCGACACGCTTGCCTATTCGCGACGGAATGTAGGATGAGGTGGCCTAGGCTTGAGAGAAGATCATGGATGGGATATGTCTGCGTACGGAATGGGAAATGAGAGAGCATCCAAGGAACACGTCCGAAGACACATTCCCCAGGGTCACACACCCCAACAGAGCAAGCAGTTGGGTTTCGATGGAACTTGGTCATGAAACCCGAACGACTGTTGCGGCTATAGCTTACCCAGACGAGTCAGATAGCCGCTCGAGCTTCTAGACCACCCCCGGGACGTCTTGCGCGAGGTCGAGGCCGCCCCCCGCTCTTCACCGTCGGAGCACCCTACATAGTACGTCTTTCCTTTGGGCCTTGGGCCTCTGAGAGTGAGAGAAAGAGAGATCATTGTTACACGCTCCGCACATACATACACTGCCAGGCTGCGACTCTGCAGCTTGGAGGGATGGGATGCTCACTTGGCGATCTTGGCAAGTCTGGGGCACCACCGTGGCTGTGGCCAGGGTGCGTGGTGCGTAATATCCACGTGAACGATGGATTGAGGTGGCCCTGCAGCCGAGCTGCGTATGAGGGAGGAGAGGGGAAGACCCTTGGGTAAGTGAGGAGGGGGTGAAAGGACAGAGATGAAAAAGAAGAAAAAAAAAGGGGCCCAAATCTCGCCTGCTTCCGTCCGACACTGCCCGTCTCTACAATGCATACTCTACGTCTCGGAGCCACTCGAAAGGGTTCCCTGTAGCAAATCGATAGGAATTCGCCGATGTGAAGAGGGATAGCGGGATACCTTCTTATTGACGAGCCAATGACGGCCTAATGATGCGCTCCTGTGAGATGTACGATAATTCCTGCGACGCTGACAGGAGCACGAGCACCAGCGCTCGGGGGGGGGGGCATGTGGTAAGTGCCCAACGTGGTGGTCGGTATGCTAGAACCGAAGCGAAGCGAAGCATCGCCGAAGATGAGATGGGAACTCGCTGTTCGTGACCACAGGAACAGGAGCATACGAATAACCGTGGAGGACTTGGGGGAGGGATGTACGTACCTTGCCTTCTCCGAGTGTCACATGCTTGCGGACGACGGCCGGCAGTGTATACACGGTAGCGTATATACGTGCCCAGTGGCCATATATACCTGAAGCATATACCCGAAGAGGTAGACAGATATATGTATATGTATGTATACTATATATGTATAGATGTATGTAGAGCGGCTTATATTACTGTGATGGAAAGAATGGGCGGTGTGAGAGAGGTGCGAGGTGCAGCTTGGAGTAAAAAGGATTCGTCGTCGCGGGCTATATAGGCTACGCGACCGCACGGGCGACGATTGTAGATTTGGGTTTTCTGATATGTGATAGAACCGATGCACGTCGTTGAAATATGGCTGCGCCGTCGTTTCTGGGCATGAATGATCTCTGTTTAGCTTCGATCCAGCTGCGAAACATGGGAGGAATTTGGATTCAACGCTTGTTTAGCCCATCCCAGAGATTCGGGTCCTCAAAGATCTGTTCGATATCGGGCGCCATAAAAAAGGTCCTGACATATCACCTTAGCGGGAAATCTATCTGGGGAAGCCGGCCGGGGGTCGCTGAGCTCGTGGTGCAGAATAAGAAAATAGATCAAATAAAATAAAATAAGATAAAATAAGATAGCATGTAATACTAGGTAAGCCGGCTGGAGATATAGGGCAGCTGGATGCGTAAGGTGGCACAGCAATGCCTCCTTTCGACCAGAGACCAGAGACCAAGACCAAGACCAAGACCAAGATCGTGATACAAGCTGCCAGGCTTTCTCTTCTGTTTCCTCCCTTTCCCCCGACGTTCCTCCTCGTGTACATGATGATTCGTAAACTCCGAGTACCGATGTGCCGAGCGAAGGCCTCAGCTGGGTCGCACTGAGCACTGACGGCGAGGGCAACGGTCGTACTGGATGGGAGCCGTGTACTAGGGATGGTAAACCAACATACATAGTACATCAAGTACAATGTAAGCCATGGCTCGCCATGTAACATGACGGAGGAGGTACCAACGGTGTGGGAAATCCCTGAGCCACGTCCCCATGTACATATATGTGACATCGTGTCTATCACGTAGTACGTAATAAACCTCTTATAAGATCGATGGTACAGTACAATTTTCCTTTTATTTAATACGTCTTTTATAGTGGACCGTCTTGGAACCTTACTCCTCACCTTCGCTCTTATCACGCGCCCCGACGGTATAAGCCGCGACGAAACGAGCACGGCTGGGAGCGACGAGACTCACGCAGGATTACGATGTTCTATCCCGGCGACTGGATATTGCAATCTGCAAGAGATCACAAGCGGTGATCTGGTCTGATTGCGTGTACGTAACCTCTCAGAGCAGCGCGAGTCAGGTCGACTGGCCCAAGATATCTTGTTCATCCAAGCCATCCAGCCAGCCATACTGCCAGATCAGCTCGCCAGGCCAGCCTGCCACCTCACGGTCCGACCGTGTGGACCACCCAACTTCTCCACGTCGGGATTTGCGAACGGCTCATGCCTGCATAATACACCCGTTGCCCGAACTCGATTCAAGAGAGGTGAGTGGTGAGTCGTAGTGAAGGTGAAATACTGTACATAAAAAATTCGAAAAAAAAATCATCTCATCATTCCGAAGAAAATAATAATAATTATGACAATTTTCAGGGTAGTCAGGTGGTCGTTCCACAATGGGGAAGGTCGGCGTTTTCCAGGCGTGGAGTAGAACCGGATACTTGTCTTCCTCATGGACCCAGTCGAGTTCTCTTTTTTTTATGGGCTCGTCTGTACATATTGGACATCTCACATGTGTATTGGCAACTGGATCAGTTGGATGTGCATAAGTTGCCACAGTGCTTGCCTCCTCTTCTGCTCCTCAGGCTCGTCTGGATGCTGCAGGCTTCTCTCGTGAACGACGAGGCGACGGAGTGGATATTCGACTGCTCCTACGTCTTCTATACATGGATATGCAATGGCGGCTATTTTTGAAAATAGCTACAGCAGAAGGCTGAATCTTGAGATCGTTAAGCGAGGCGCATCCTCTCGCATGCGTGCCAGCCACGATTCGGAGATATGCGCTTTCGAAGCTGGGATAGCCCGTTACAAGGGAACAGCCAAGTTCACTCTGGCAAGAAGAAACAGAGATGAGCAGTTGTCAGCCCAATGTCCAGGCCCAGAACAGTCGCAGATCTGCCCCCCTGCCCCCTGCCCCCCTAACCCCCTAACCCCCTAACCCCTAACCCCTACCCTCTACTCCCTACCTCGGTACAGTTCTCCAGCGAGCAAATCAACACGGACTACACGGTCTTATTGTTATTATTGCAGGGGTCCTTCTTTGCATGGTTCCATACACCATTCCATTTTTCTGTCAACCCTGTCGAATTATTGACAGGGGCCCAGCCATTATCACCGCTCTTCATGCCACGCGAGGTCCCCCCCTAGTCATGGCCACGGCTCGATGACTTTACCCTTTGGAGCGATCGTGTAGGTATACATGGTAGCCTCTCTGTACATAGTACACGCTGCATTCATTACTCGAGATTTAAGATGATCGTTATATCATTATTAAATAAGAAAAAACCAATGACGATTAACGCTGAAGACACGGAAACGTTGAGAAAAGGGGGGGGGGGGCAGTGGGAGAGGAGCGGAACAGGAGCGGGAACATGGTTATTAAGCTGGGCTTGGCTGGTGAGTAATGATATGCTTACATACATGTATGTAGCACCTTGACGTTGGGCTGGTACGCTGTAAGTACCGTATATACCATAGTACTGCGGAACGGCAGAAAGGTAAACGGTCAGGTGGTGCTTGTATCAAGAAGAGAAGAAAAATTCAAGGGACCTCCGCTTTGCCATGCTGCCGAGGCGAGTATCGAGCGTCTGTATTCGCTGGCCCGCTCCACCGTTCGGAAAATTCGAGCCTGGGATCAAGAGGTACGGACCAAACAACTATTTGTGTATCTCTCACACAAAGCCCAAGCGGCCCTGCGAATCAGAGGTGCAGAGACCAGCCGCTCGGATCCGAAAGAGATAGGTTCTGCGTTGCTGGTATTGTGTTAGTACCAAGATTTCCCTCCTTTCGCAGAACCCACTTCGGATGGTCCTCGCCGGCCGCTCTGCCTCCCAGCCTCCATCCGCCATCCACCGTCCACCATCCACCATCACCAGTTCCTGCTAAGCTAGTGCTGTACGCATCGCGGAACGGTAGGAGGCCCGAGTCCACACATACAGCACACGCATAGTAGAGCGTACATACATACATCCAGTACATACCCAGGAACTGTGGTCCTGTCCACAAAAGTGGCACCAACGGCAAAGTTCTTGATCAGGCAGACGAGCCAGGCCCCGCAAGTTAGCCCCGGTAGCCCCGTTATGCGCTACGCGCGGAGCGTCGTGATGCCATCGTAACGACGAGGCCCGCTGCATACTCTGCCCCTGTCGTATTTTGCTTTCTTCCCTTTTTTTTTCCAATTTTTTTTTTTTTTTCAGCGCGACTTACCGAGGCTCATGGGGGAGACACCAGGCTCACAACGAGGACGGCGAGGGTAGAATGCGAACTCGTTATTGCATATGCTTGCTTACGGGTAATAGCTCTCAAGTACAGTACTTGTGGCTAGATGCCGCAAGCAGCACACGGCAGGGGAGCCGGACACGAGTCGACGATTTCGAGTGTCCAGTAGTAATGCTCCGTAAGGGGGGAAACTTGCGGCATCGGCCTGGTTGGACGGCAAGAGGCTTTATCCGGGGCAGGCAAGTAGGTATCCACGGGATCTGTAATACTATGATCGTCACCCCACAGGCGCGTAGAGGACAATGCGATGGCAATATTGAAATGTGCATGCACATATATTCATACATGCGTACATCCTACATACCTACATATGTAGGTACATACAAACAGAGAGCAGGCGTGAGACGTGATGACTATAATGTAAGAGTACCCAAGGACGGTGGCTATAACATGGCCGGGTACCTACACCTGAATCGTTGCCGAGAGGAGAGGTAACTAAGCGTTATACAGGATGCTCATCTCACCTCAGTCCTCGGCAGCCTGACGAGTGGTCGAGGCATACGGCCAGCGGCAAGTAGACAAGATGTGTTTGAGAGCGTGTGAGTCCCGACTCCCGACTCCCGACTCCATCCGCTTCTCGAGTCTTGACTCTTGGGAACCGCAGTGACTCTTGGGAACCGCAGTGACTCTTGGGAACCGCAGGGATTCCCAGGCAGATTGGCGGGGGCAGCGGTTCGACGGAAAACCTGACCTACCTATGTACCCAGCCCGGGTCCCGGGGCCTGGGCAGACGAGGGAGCTTTCATCTTGGTCCGTATCGAGCAGTTCGTACAGTTGCAGGGTAACACTTACATAGCACTTAGGTAAACATAAGGTATTGTACATACATAGAACATAGCAGACGAGACCTGGACTGCTGGACAGACGGAGACCAGACGGAGACAAGGTATCCACCTTGCATAAGACGGAGCTCGATACATGGCATGTTCACCCCATGTAGCATTGGTACTCAAGGTATGTACTGCATAGTATGTACTTGGCTCATCGTCGTAGAGATTATTGACTAATAAAGACCACCAGGGATTGGCGCCGTGACAGGCTTTATCAGGGTTAATGGGCCTTTTGTGGATGGTTCCGCAGCCTCCTTTCTATGTATCTCTTTTCCATTGGGCGCAGTCTCGGTATGTACATAGACAGAAGTATTGTGTCGTTGCCATCATCATCATCATCATCACCACCTGCTATGTACACACAGCTCTACACCGCTCAAGCCTCTCCACATTACACTCTTGTATCGAGTACCAACAGCAACTCGCAGTCTACTGTCTGCTATATGCGTATGCATGTATGCTGTGACGAAGCGCATGTTATGAGAAGATTGGTACATATGGACGATAGTACGTACATATGTATCTGGTAAAAGAAAAAAAAAATACTGGGAATATAACTCGAGGCACGTTCCACAAGAGCGGAATACACCGCCCGGCGGACCTGTCGACACCACGTATATTACATATGCCTGACGACTCACACGGTTCTTGCCATGACCTGAGTAAGTGATCCAGCACTAGACAGTCAGCCAGATGGAGAAGGGGGGAAAGGAGGAGGCGAGTGAGATGGAGCAGAGGCGAAAGGAGGATCGAGGACAAGGAAAGGGTGGTTTGATATTTCAGCTCTGGCTGTCAGTCTGGTGCGGCAAGGAAATGCCACCAAGCGCAAGCCTTGACAAATATTCGGCTAACGAGGAGTCGCCGCACGGGTACCTAGGTACCTCGTCGCGATACGGCAGGTATGGGCACCCGTCCCATGTTGCATGTGTTGATCTGGGCGATGCGCTGAAGGCGTCCAGGGAGCTAGGAATCGAATATCTTCTTTGAGGGGGGACCGGATAGGAGAATAAAGAGGTAGCATCATGACGAGGGCAAAAAAGAAAAAAAAGGGAAAGGAAAAAGAAAATCTCGAGGGTTAATTCGTGCTTCGTGAGGTACAGGTACCCATGTACCTAACAGAACGGTATTCCGTGTTTTGTCTCGCTCTCGCTTTTGCGTGTATCTACATTCAAGTTTGTTTGCCTGCAGCTCTTGCAGCTTAGGGAAGTATCGCGCACTCCAGATGATAGGTACATTCATTGTGAATATTATGAGATTACCATACAAGGCAAAGCACAGCAGAAACCCCTAAAGGCAGTTCCGATTATACTATGTACCTGCGCATAGGCGCACACTTGCAGTACAAAGCTGCACCTGCACCCTAACCTGCCGCTGTTCCAGGTACCTCAGGCGAGCGCGCTACCAGGCTAGCTGGGCAGCCTAAACGTGCACCTAAGCACGCTAGCCAACCTCAACCTCAGGTACCCCTACCCGTCTGCAGCAACAGTACATACTAGCATAGTAGAAAAAAAAAAATAAAGTACAGAAGAAAAATAATAATAATAATAATAATAATAATAATAAAACAGATCAGCTAAAATTTAAGTCGGCCGCGTCAAATCTCCCCGATTCTTCCATTCTTCCCCAACCTTTCCCAGGCGGATTTCTACCATACCCAAACCAGCCATTCGAATCGTCCATGCATTCCTCTATGCTGGTTCGGCAATCACGTCGTACATTCAAATCATCCCTCCACGCGTGTTCAAGCAGCACTGCAGCGTCGTGCCTCGAGCTTGCATCGCTCTGCATATAAAAATTCACCATCGCCCTTCCCCTCGGCACTAAGTGTCGCTAAGCCCAATCTAAACCAACCTGAGTCCGGCCGTTCGCGCAGCTAGACTTGAGACTAAAAATTCTTTTTTATTTTATTTTATTTCATTTCCCTCCGCACGGCGAGCGGAACGGCCAGCAGTAGCAGCAGCATTAGCAGCAGCATCAGCAGCAGCAGCAGCAGCACGCACGCATCCAGGTATTTCTGTCGTCACCGCGGCTCTCCTGATCGCGCCTGCCCCATCCTGCCCATCCATCCCAGCCTCCACTAGGCCGGATTGCGTCTGGCGAAGCTGCGAAGCAACATCGCGCGCTACATCCCTTTAACCCACAACAACCCTTAATCGTTAACCCAGACCGCCCGCCTACACAACATACCTGGACCTGTTCACCTACAGAGGATACATGTAGGCCGGGTATACGCGCACACGCTTCACCTGCAACAAGACCGCGCTGCACGTCACTCGTCTGTGCTAGGGCGATAGTCAAGGGGTAGTGACATTACATCTCTACCTGACTTAGCATACCTGGCCGCTGCCGCTAACTGCTGCGACTAATTACACCTCCCCCTGTTACGTCTGTCTTCCTGGTACCACGCCCTGTACCTTGCTCTCCTGCAAAAGAGTGAGGCCGGGAGTGCCCAGAGAAGAGGAAGAGAGAAAGAAAGAAAAAAGACAGGGCAAGGAAAAAGAAAAAAGAAAGAAGAGAGACGCACGCGACTCGCCTGGCAAGCAACGAGCGACTCTCACAAACCGGTAACATCTTCATCCCATCCAACTTGTCATACACACACACACACACGGGCTTTTCGTCTACAATCGCACGCGCAACAGACGATACAGGTCCATCTCAAGTCGACATATTAAGATCAACTCAGAGGATAATAGAGAAGATAAAAGAAGATAAAAGAAGACCAGTCTAGCCGACACTGTCTTCGCTCTCTCTCACTTCCTAGCGCCTCTCTACATCTGCGTCGCAAGAAATCTAGCATCGACGCGGCCTAAACTATACCAAGGCCTCGCCACCAATCGCAAGCCTTGGTATCTGACAAGAGCACGCTAAGTGTTGGGGTCTAGAAAGCTCCTGGGATCGCTTCGAATATCTAGCCCACCCCGTTTTTACTTCCAACTATTTTAGTCAAGTATCTGCCCTCCCCACCTCGAGTCAGCCACTAGGTCCAGATACTTGTACTTTTCGCGTTCGTACGTTGCGCAAGGGGTTTCGAAGGAAATCGGATCGTGCGCACCCTGCAATCAGATCTTGGGCCGTCCTCGACCTGTCCTGCCTCCCCCTCCTCCCTCCCTCTCACACCCATCCCAAGCCGAGGAGCCAAGCGGACGCTTTCGTCTCATCCAGTTCCGGTTCCAGTACCACGACCGACAGAGGTATTCTGTCTCGCGCGCGCATCATACTACTCGCTGGTGCCCGCGGACTAGACGGCCAGCTCGAGCAGCAAAGAAAAAAAGCGTATCCCCTGGGGAGATCCGTCTCGCGGCGGGACCGTTGCTCCTTTGGTACCGCCGCTCCCAGTACCCGGCCACTGCTTTCTCTAGCAGAGCTTGGGGTGGCTCTATTTTGGCCTGGTGTGGGTTGGTGGATCTCAGCCGAAGACTATTTCGCTGCCTCGCTCATATAGCAGGCCTGCCTCTTGGATCACTCTCGCATCCATGATCCGAAGCCTGCCAACAAATACGCCAGTGTTTTCCCCCCATTTAGTCAGCTCCATCCTTCTCTCTTGCCGAATAGCACCACCTCGACCTTAGACACCGTCTCTTACTACCCTGTCCTGACGTTGGATTTGGCTTCAGTGCTAAGATTCTCGGGTCACCTACCCTTCCCATCGCCTCGGACGGCAGTATAGCGCATATACTGAGCATCGGCATCTTAGCCCTGGAAAAAAAAAAAAAAAAAAAAGAGGCGCCGCTCGTAGGCAACCCCACGATTCACCTCGACGGCCGACGACCATCTTCATGGAACGCAGCGTTCCCGATTACTCGCAGTCAGGTTTGCCCTCGCCCTATCCAAGCGCCTACGGCGACACTCAGTCTGAGACCTCCTCTGCAGATCACCCGTCTGCTGCACAATATCCCAATAACCAGGAAGCGCGAGGGACCAGCTACCCGACTTCGGCGACGCCTACCTCGGAATACGGCGCCTATCCGCAGTCGGCGAGGTCGACCAGTTCTTTTCCAGAACACAGTCTTCGCCCGTACCATCCCGCGAGCAACCACAGTGGAAGCAGCGGAGGTATGGCGCAAACTCCAACAAGTCCGTCAATGCCTTTGCAAGATGGGCGCAACCATCAGTCCCACCAGGTCAAGTCTGACACCGATGTGCCCATAGATCCGTCCATCGCGGCGCCTAGCCCGACATATGCGAATGCTCAATACTCGCCCTACGCCGCGCCCCCGGCGCAAGATATGTCGCACAGCTATTCACAGAGCGCTGGCAGCTTGTATGCCCAGCCTCGACCCGACTGGGGAAATTATGGCCATCCCGGCCAAGGTGGAATGCAGCACCCAGTCTACCATCCTCCGCCTGCCACGACTCCCGGCCGACCACCGCAGGTAGGTGAACTCTTTCGTGGCATTGAGAGGAGGAGGCGTAGCCGCGGGGGCATCTGGAACCTGCCGGCCGCCGTCTTTTGGTTTCCTCGCATTATTTCTTTTAACGTGAAGTAGCTGATTAGTTGACAGTATGGTGGACAGCAGGTTTATTCTTTCGTACCCATTCCCGGAGCGCAACAGCACAAGCGGCCCCGGCGACGTTATGAGGAAATTGAG
Source organism: Hypoxylon sp. FL1284 (assembly GCA_022432365.1). Classification (NCBI taxonomy): domain Eukaryota; kingdom Fungi; phylum Ascomycota; class Sordariomycetes; order Xylariales; family Hypoxylaceae; genus Hypoxylon; species Hypoxylon sp. FL1284. The sequence continues at coordinate 2,317,824 of JAJJXE010000002.1, forward strand.
CGCATGTACAAATGCGGCTGGAACGGCTGTGAGAAGGCTTACGGCACGCTTAACCACCTGAACGCGCATGTCACGATGCAGAGTCACGGCCAGAAACGGACGCCCGAAGGTGAGCAGTATAACCGAGCCTCCCTGTTATTTCTTCGCGATTTTTCTTTCAGTTGCATTTTTCAGTCGCGTCTTTGTCTTTTCCTCGGCGCACAAAGTAAACAAACATCGGACGCAAGAGCTGCATAGTTCATTTTCTGGAAAGAGTTTACTGTAGACGTGCCTTGCAGTACTAGTCGTTAGCGGGGATGGTGCTTTAGCATGTGGTATTGTCTCGGTGCTTACCGGATTTATACTAGCTGGGACCTAATCTGTGCTACACAAGGACCAGTATCGTCTTTGCGGATGCTTGTCTGCTGTCTGATGTCGGTGGTATCTGAGCTCATGCTAACTGGATCTCGACGCAGAATTCAAGGAAATTCGGAAGGAGTGGAAGGCTCGGAAGAAGGAGGAGGAGCAAGCAAGGAAGGCTGCTGAGGAGGCCGAGCGCCAACGCCACATGCACACGGCCCAAGCCGCTGCTCAGAACGGAGCGGCGGATCCCCAGGGCGGCGATCCTGCTCAGACGCCGTCATCGTACACAACCAGCCGACAGCTTCCCCCTATCGCATACGAGACGACCCAATACCCTGCTCCTCCATCTGCTACGGTGCCGCAACAGCCGCTTCCCCAGTACAGCCCCACGAACCACATATACTCGGGCTATCAACAGCCTCCGTCACCTTACCCTCCCCAGAACCAAAACATGTACAGCCAACGCGACTAAGAAGCGGATGGCAGAGGGTGTTCTGAACAAAGATGGTGGCCAGGGCTGCTCATTCTGGCCTTTTGGCCATTAACCTCGCGGTGTTTATGCAATGATTTCAGCTAGATCACTTGCTTAATTCGAGTTTTAGATACACGGAATTAATTGAGTCTATACTTCAAACACGAGCCTGTCAACGTTCTCTGATTTATTGATATTTACACCCCTAGAGAAAAAAAGGGGGAAAAAAAAATACTAAAATTGTAAGTGCAAGTGTGTAATGACACGTGTCTGAACAGCTACGAGAATGTCAGCCTTGTGGATTTGACGTAGCAGCGAAAGGAAGAATGCGTACTACTAGATCCCGAGGATCTGGTAACTACCACATCACTTATGCATTCCTGATGATAAGGTACGTTATAAGGCAGGCGTTTAAAAAAAAAAAAGACGATGCAATCTAAATTAGGGGTGCTTTAGTTCTTCCTTGTGGTACCGTAGCCACGAGGCATCCATGCGAGCGCCGGCTCATTGTTGACAGCAAGGCTTTTTTTTTTTTTTTTTTTTTTTTTCTTCCCTAGGGCTGGCTGCTAACCAGGGGGGTGGCCCAAGGTAGGATCAGTATCTATTTTTTATCTTGCCTCGTCGTGGTTTGGTGTGGTTACACAAAGAGGAGGCATTAATGTATCCTGCTATTGCGCCTACATCTTACGTAGACGCATAGCTGATCTTCGGTACCTTATCGTCGCATTGCCTCCCACCCCCCTCTCTCTTCCCTCCAGGGGTCTCTCTCGTCTATCAAATTAGACCCCTTTCTCGGCCACGCCCCTGCAGGTCCCGAGCGTCTGTCACCGTTTTTTTCCCTCTCCCGTGATACCTGGGGAGGATCGTTATTGGCCTAGTCATGTCCGGGTTTAGCTTGGACAGGAAGAGAAGCGTTCCCTATTGACGGATATAACTGAGTAAGACGTGAGATTCCTGACGGGTGACCCAGCGGCAGGTTGCTGTCAGATGCTGCTCCCGGCTACCTCGTAACATATGCCGCACTTTAGACAAATTCAACTTGCCAGGCCATTGGAGAGGATGTGTGCGATTAGTGTAGACCAGATCTGTCGGCCACTCATAGGTGGTCATCTTGTGATGGCTGACCCCTCCGTGTTACACTCCCCTCCACGTATGTAGGCAGAAGGTGAGGCATGTGATGAGATGCTGCTAATAGGCCGCGACGAATCTCGGGGGAGAAGGGGAGGGCCAAGATATGGTGGCCTGTTGATAGGTGATCCTCGTCGGCTATAGCCTATATACCTGTATCTGGTCACGGCCGGGCCAGGTGAGGTCGTTTTAGACTACTTTTCTAGATGCGGCCCCGTCCTTCAGTCGCATGTGGGCCGCACGGCCACATGGCTGCTCCCAGACGACAGCCGGTAGACTAGGAGATATGGTCTCGACATCATCCTGCTCTAGTCCGTCCGTCTGCATCTGCAGGGACTGCCCGCCCTGCTCCTGGGAATGGGAATGGAAGGGCATCGACACTAGACAGGTTAGCCAGATCGCGCATGCGCAGCGTCGGTGTTTGTACCGGTACTTAGCTCCTATAAGGGGGGGAGGGGGGGAAATCATCCCATGTATTAAGAAAGAATCTGCCGGCTCCCCTACATACATGAGAAGTATACTACTGCCGGTCCCATCGACATGCGGCCCCAGAGCTGGGACGAGAGACGGGACGAACCACGCCTAGGCGAACCGAACTTGGACCCATGCTTAGCTCGGATCTTTTCTTATTTTTCTCGAATTATGTACGTGCCTCCGGGGGCGTTGGAGGGGGTGGAAAAGGGAGGGGTGGTTTAAACTAGTGACGTTGCAAGTGTCGAGGCCTTAGTGTGAGGGCCGGCGGCAAAGCTGTCGAAGGGATCTTAGGCGCATGTTTGCTTCACGTCGAAAAAAAAGTCGTCGGAAATGTGGTGTGGAAGACGTCGGCCGGACTAGACAAGGGTTCCTGTAGGCTCGTGCGAGCCATGCGAACGCCGTTGGCGGGACGCGACCCCGGCACCCGGCCTCTAGCACGCCTGCGAGGTGCGCTGGGGCAGGCGGGCGCTGGCCTATGGACGACAGGTACGCAGCGGGCCGCTAAACCCACTACGGCCTTTGACGTGCCGCAACCTGGAACCTCATGGGTTCTCCCGCCCTGTCATGTACGTGAGGTGACCCGTGTGGACGGCCCGAGCATTCTTGGAGCTGCTCGATGGAACCCCAGCGACGGCCAGCTAGCGCGGCGATGGCGACGAGGGAGCTCCAAGTGCTTCTGCCTCTACGGGGTTAACTCGTCTGCTCTAGTGTCGCCTCCCCGGGCTTAGACGGCCAGCCAGGCTCAGACGGGCAGGTAAGCATCGCTCCGTACTGCTCCCTTTTGATTCTAGTGTCACCTCTAGATAAGGGCCGTTGAACGTTGCACAAACAACGCATCCTCCCCGTCTAACCCTACGAGGCAAGTAGGAAGGCCTGGCATGCTAAGTATTGCCGTTTAGGACGTGTAGCTCATCGCAGGTACCTAACCTAAACTACATCATGTACAAGTATACCTCCACTGCTCACTGACATGCCTCGATAGAGGTACAACGGTAGCATCTTCGGGTATTTGTTTACCTACAGCGCCATATGTAGGCGTGCGGCTGCATAAATTCCATGCAAGCCAAACCACCAACCCTCCCGCCGGGAGCTCACATGTCGACTTGATTGGCAAATGCACACGACCGCTGGGCGGTACGCAAGATGAGAAGAACACCGTGGAGACGGCAGCGGCCACAGTGGCCTCTGTTCGTGCGACGCGACGACCTGTTCACGCATCGCCGGCAGTCCTCGTATCGGTCTAGGCTCGGCGAAGGAAGGAGTTCGCGCCATCTGTCCATCTGCCGGCCGGGAGTCGCATCTAATCGGAGAGCAGTCCAACAGGACCATGATCAGCCGGAGCGAATCGCATGCGGCTACTTATGAGGGCACCATCTCGCCCTGCCCTCCCTTCTTTTCGCGGGCAAGGAAAGCGATCACGCCTTTGGCACCCTTCTCTGGTCTTATAGTACCTATGTCCGGCAAGTCTAGCATTCAATACTGGCCCAGCTCGGAAAGGGAATCAAGTGGGCGGTACCTCACGCTCGAGCCCCGACGTCATCGCCGTCCGTATCACGACCCTCTGCTTCGAATTCCCGTGCTCTGTGTCTTCCGCTGAAACGTCGGGTCGATATCGCCAATCGCGAGCACTTGCTCTGGTACGACACTGCATGACATTCCTATATGCAGTGCAATATGAAGCACGAGAATTCGCCGTCGAATAGCCGCCATATCCATAGGTACCTCATACCGTATCTGGTACTTTTTATTATGGGCAAATACCATCCCTATTCATCGATATATGCCAGCAGGATTGGGCTTATTCGGCGACGATACCGAGTAAATTGACGTGGCAGAGTAAGATTGGCAAAGACTGCTTATCGTTATCGTTTATTTACTTGGGTCTTAGGGAGATGGTCACTGCCGCCCCGGCTAATACAGCTATCTTTCGTCGTCGCAGTCCCGAACAACTGTCACGATAGAAAAGGCCAGAGGCGTGAAGGAATGGCGTCGTATGACGTAGGGAGCATACGCACAAGGCGCACAATACGCGCACGCACACAGACACACACGCACGGGATATGGATTTGGATGGATTTTGCATAATATCCGTGGTCCCGAAGTCACGCCCTTGCTCGGATCAGCTTACCGACTATTCGACCAGAAAGCGGCTGCTTCAGGAAGGACCCTGAAGATCACTGCTGTGACTCGTAGGAAATTGCCGCCTTTTCCTCCCGCAAATTTTTGCAATAGCATGACTATGACATTGTCTGCTTCCTTTCTATTCTCCCCCGGACGTCGACATGACACTCGCTGACTGACTTTGGAATTCATTCGATCGCTTGAGAGACGATGAGAATATAACAGAAAATTAGAAAGAGAGGGACAGAGCAAGAAGATACGCGAAAACAACGTTCGATCGATACGTGAGCTGTCGTCACATCAAGGCTCTAGCCGTTGAATGGTGGCTTCAGGAGCAAAGATCTGAGCACTTTTTTTATACACGTCTATTTACCTAACTTGTCTACGCCATAGGTTCGGATTACGACTCTCCTGATTCACCTCATCTCCCTTCCTGCTTCTTCCCCCTTTCCCTTTCCCTTCTCCTTATTTTTGGTGGTTTTATTGGTTAGCGAGTTACAAGATCTCATCCGTTTGTCGTCATGTCAGCTGTTTCAGCTCCTACCCCGCCGGAAGTGGCTCCGCAGAGTGACGATAGAGCACCGAACTTTTGTGGGGTGACGGTAGAGATCTACCCACCAGCTTCCGATTCCGCCGACTTCAGCAATAATAATATCAACATCAACACCAGCTCCCCCAACCACATCTCCGTCGCAAACCCACCACGCCCATCCGCCCTCAGATCTTTCAATTCCGTCGAGGCTGTCCCTACCATCGGCACTCTACCGCTGGGCTCTCTTCGCATCACCGAGGACTCGTACACGGACACCCCGCTCACCACGCCAGACCGCAGCAGGCCGTCGACCGGGTCCGGCATCATGACGCCCACCGGGAGCGACGTCTTCCTGCTCGACGACCTGCCCGCGGCCTGCACCATCGGCTGCGACGCCGCCTCCTTCTCCACCACCAAGCAGCCCTTCCTCGGTTTCCGCGACATCCCGGCCGGCGCCCACCTGATCTGGGTCGCGCCCTCGGCCACGGCGTCGACCCGCAGCGCCTACTGGATTGTAACACCCGAGCGCGCGCCCGACGATCCCGCCGACGTCCACGTCAAGCAGTGGGACCAGTTCAACGAGGTCCTCAGCGACCCCGCCAGCCAGGCCGAGGAGCGCTTCCAGAAGGAGAAGCTGCAGCAGATCTTTGGCCTGCTCCCCTCGTTCCAGCGCTTCCAACCGCCTGCCGCGCCCACACCCGCGCCGTCTGGCCGGGCGACGGGCCACGACGGCGATGGTTTGCCGTCTTTCCTGGGCGAGGGCGCCTCGCTCTGGTCCTACCTTACCGCCTCCATCAGCCCCGAGCTGCTGGACAGAATTATGGACGTGGGCGCCGGTCCGGGCGCGGGCAAGAAGCCGCTGCACAAGAGCTGGCAGGTGACGACTTCGGACCGGGTCGTGGGCGAGCCGACGCTGGCGATGGAGGCGCGCCTCTACGGCGCCGACACGCAGCGCCTGCGCTTCAGCTTCGCCATGGACGAGCTGCTCATCAGCCACTCGGCGACGGGCGAGCAGCGGACGCGACAGGCCCTGGACCCGACCGACTACGTCATCGAGAAGCTCGAGGGAGGCGGTGGTGACTCCTCTTCTCCCCCTTCTTCGGGCTCGGACCTGGCCGGCGAGCTGTCGTTCGCGTTCCTGACGGGCACGCACCTGGGCAACCACTCTCTGCTCGAGCAGTGGTGGTTCCTGCTGACGCGCGTGGCGTTCCGCAGCTTCGCACTCGTGGTGCGGCGGCCGCGGATGGCGCTCTCGCTGATCCGGACGCTACACGCGCAGCTGGCGTACGAGGAGCGGCACCTGGACAACAGCGGGGGCGAGGAGGGGCCGCTGGCGACGTCGTCGGTTCTGGACGCGTTCCCGGAGCACGCGCGGGCGCTGCAGCGGGCGCTGGTGACGTACAAGGCGCGGCTGGACGAGCAGTTGCTGGGCCTCGGCGACCGCATCTCGCCGGCCCAGCACGCCGTCGGCGACGCCTTCGCCGCCCTCGAGGCCCGCCTCTGGCGCCTCGGCTGGGACCTGCGCGGCGACTACCTTCGCTCCGGGTCCCTGCTCCTCGACGACGGCGAGGTGGTCCCCGACGCAGAGCTCTCCGACTTCGAGGACGAGGACGAGCGCGGCGAGTACGCGCCCGCCGTCGTCCGGCTCGACGACGAGGGCCGCGAGAGGGGGAGGGTCTCGTGGGATACGTGAGAATAAACGGAAAGAAAGTGATGAGATATAAAGGTGAAATAAAAGATAAAAGAAAGAAAAGAAATAAATGAGAGAGAGAAGGATGAATAAATGCTCTGTGGCGGCCGCCTCCTAGGCTAGTCTGTATCACCGCGTTCGTGTACGCCTCTTTTCACGACATGCATTCTTTTTTCCGATATCTGTTTACTCGGTCTCCATCGCCACGCTTCGTCTCTGTCTCTACTATAATTCAAAATTCAAACGAGCGTCAAGACAGGAGTTTGTTCATCTTTGCATAGCCTGGGGTTTTCTGCGTGTTTTTGGCTTTACGAATATCATTGGGTTGGGAGGAATTATTAGGGTTTTCTTTTCTGTTTCCGTATACCTACATGTCTTTCCCTTCTCTTTTTTTATAGATTAAGAGAAAGCTTGCAAGGCCTGGTAATGGGTTCTTAGAACATCTCAGGGTAGACTACAAGAAGATGGGAAGGTACAACAAGACAGGGTGTCTGAATCATACAAGCTTTCGAGCACGCATACAAACTACGTGATATGACAGCTTAGACCATACGTGCCTCATATCCATACAGCTGGAGAATCAGAGGCCGATCTGTGTTGTCGTAAAGATAGCCTGCACTGTCGGTCAAGGTAAATACGGTCCAAACCAAGCTGACTGAAGCTCAGTGAGCCCGACAATATGATATCGTAGGCCGACCCGCTGCTCAAGACGTCTTACTCGCATCACAGCGTGATCACTTCTGGAACCAGCACATCCCTTAAAATAAGTTTTGTCGTTTCATTCGCCTAATCCCTTTACAGCCGGGCCATGCAAATGCATTTATAATACGAGAGAAGGCACCTGTAAGATAGCCCTCGCAAAGGATCCCTTTTTCTTTGAAGACTCCATAGGTCCGACCACCGCCATAGCCGTCCCAGATATCGTGAAAAAACAACAGGAGGGACCAGGCCAACCAACCATCTCGACCTTGAACCGTTTCCGTGTTTCCGTCGCGGATAAGCCGAATAGAGCATGGTGGTTTCTTCTTCCTTTCTTTCCCGTCCTCCCAAGCCCCCCTCCTGTCCCGTAAAGACCACACCCGTCCCGTCTCTCCCCCGTCTCCGTTTAACGGTAGGATTTCTGGTATCTGGCACGGGCGCCGGGACCGCCGAACTTCTTGGGCTCGCACCGACGGTTGTCGGCGACGAGGAGGGTGCGGTCGTACTGGACGAGGGCCTGCTTCAGCAGGTTCTTGCTGTGCTCGTCCACGTACTTCTGGTAGTAGGCGATCAGGGCCTTGGCGATGGCCTGGCGGACGGCGTACACCTGCGACGTGTGGCCACCGCCCGAGACGCGGACGCGGATGTCGACCTGCGCGAACTTGTCGAGGCCGATGATGAGGAGGGGCTCGTAGACCTAGTGTTTGAATTAGTCCATATGTCTCTTTATAATTATCTTCCACCGAGAATATCAATCGTGAAGGTGGTTTTTAGTTCGCAGTATATCGTGGGGGAAGCGATGGTAGTTTGGAGAATGAAAAGTCGTAGGCTATCGGGCTCGAGGAATAGTTGTTCGTACCTTGAAGCGGAGGACCTCAGGTTGGACGAGGGACAACGGGTGGCCATTGACCTTGATGAGGCCGGAGCCGGTCTAGATATAAAGATGAACACGTCAGTATCTTGCGCTTCTAATTATGTTCCTGTTTTCCGTTCCGCCTTCCCGCCCCGTCCCTTCTTCAGCCGGCGACAGCATTGCTGCCATCAAGACTGTTCCAACTTGTATCCATGCCGCTCCCATCTTCCGATGACGGATTACAACTAACCTTGCAGTGGGCGACGGCGGTGGCCGTCTTCTTCTTGCCGAAGCACTGTACGCTTTGGGTAGACATGGTTGCGAGATTGGTGTGGGTTGGTGACTGAAGGTATTCGCAACCAGAAATGCCTAGGCTTCGATTCGGGGATTTGGTGATGGGAGACAATTTTCGCGTAGGCAGTAGTTTTGCCGAAAGAAAAGTCGAAAAAGGGTTTGTGCCCTTTGAAAATACGCTAGGGCTACTTTGGGGAAGGTGTGTGCTGGAGTGAGAGAAACCGAAGAAGAGCCGGTGGGGTCTGTCGCTTAAGTAAGATCTCTATCGATAGGATCTGCCCCTCGACTTTACGTAACACCACCCTTTACCTAGCATCACTGACCTACCACCTCCCTACCTACAACATTGCCCTCATAAGCTGCCATGAGTAATAGCTAATCGTAATATACCCGTTCCTACCATACTACTAACACTGCAATATTCAACACTCCGGTTCTCTTTGAGATAAAGTCCATCAGTGGTACCAAACTCGCCCGTCCTCTCAAGGCTCGGCCTAGCTAGGTAGGAGGCGGGAAGCAAGGAAAAGAAACAGAGAGATATAGCGACGACAAGCCCACCATGTCGCGCAAAGGCGTGGGCCTAGCAGCCTTCGACCGGTCGCGTCTGACGTCGGCGCAGTTCGCGTCGCACGGGAGCACGCTGCGGACGAGCGACGCGCGGGCGCTCGAGACGCAGCTGTCGGTGTTCCGGAGCCTGCTGCAGCAGTTCGCGCACACGCACGCCAAGGACATCCGGTCGGACCCGGCCTTCCGCGCCCAGTTCGCGCGCATGTGCACCGCCATCGGCGTCGACCCCCTGGCCTCGTCCTCGTCCGGCGGCGGCGGCGGCGGCGGCGGCGGCGGCAGCATCTGGGCCCAGCTCCTCGGCCGCTCCGTCAACGACTTCTACTTCGAGCTCGCGGTCCGCGTCGTCGAGGTCTGCGGCGCCACCCGCCCCGACAACGGCGGGCTGATCGGCGTGCGCGAGCTGCGCGAGCGCGTCGTCCGGGGGCGCATGGAGGGCGCGCCTGCCGTCGCTGATGACGACGTGCTGCGCGCCGTCGCCACGCTGCGGCCCCTCGGCTCCGGCTACTCGGTCGTCCGCGTGGGAAATCGCCCCTACGTGCGGTCCGTGCCCAAAGAGCTCAGCACCGACCAGAGCGCCGTGCTCGACGCCGCGCAGCTGCTCGGCTACGCCACCGCCTCCCTCCTCATGGCCAACCTCGGCTGGTCCCGCGCCCGCGCGCGCACCGCCCTCGACGACCTCCTCGCCGAGGGCATGCTTTGGCTCGACCGCCAGGCCCCCGAGTGGGAGTACTGGAGCCCCGCCTTCATGCTCGACGTCGACGAGGCCGCCGGCGCCGCCGAAGTGACTGAAGCGGCTGGAGGATGAGGGCAGAAAAGGGAAAGAAACAGAAAGAAAAACGATTGCATAGAAGCCATGAAATCAGCCGCGAATCATCGTTGACAGGATCAGAATATGTGATTCTCAAGCACGTACTGCCCAGTATTTCTGAACCGAGACCGAGCTATTATCCCTCTGCGGATAGGCTATTGGCGACGACTGGTGTGGCCGAAGCAGAGTATGTGAGCAGTAAGCTCCACGTGGAAGTGTGAAGACTATCCGAAGTCAAAGCAGAGAGTGCGATATGTGGGCGATTGAAGAACGAAAGGCTCAATATTCAAGGCCGCATAAAATAGAGATTCAGGGGAGCATAGTATGTTACGGACGACTTTATTTGATCACGTCCAGGGTTATACCGCCGTTCATTTTCTGGTCTGTCAGCCTCATGTATTACTACGAGTATCTGATCTTGGGGTGCCTTATATTTTACCCCCAAGACTCGCCATAAAATACAGAAATGGGAATGCCACGATTCTATAGTCGCTGTTTACCATATAACATATACTTGCAATGGCGATCTAAAGGGCTAGTAATAGGTTTCAATTACTTCCTTTTTCATTCCACTACGGGAACACCCATTATACGCTGCTTCTTGAGCTCTAATGTATCCATATATCCTTATGCACCTAAAGCCCTTTCGCTGTTCCCTGCCCTAGTATACATGAGGTATATACGAACGGAGGGGTCGTCTTGATATACTGTGCGCTGTGCGCTGATTAGGAGGGCCAGCGCCCTTCCTCCCTTTTCTAATGTCTAGCCTTCCACATAGTTGTAAGCCCGTAAGCCATCCCCGTCTCCCCTCCACCTCCTTTTTAAAACTCCAAAGACAACGACGAATAATACTTGTAATAATGGTCGAAAGGTAATAAAATGATTGCGACCGAATACCCAAGACAGAGTGAAAAGCCTGTCGAGATTGGGGTCTAGCTGTGTTGGTAATGTTGTGTACGATCCATCCAGTAAACTTCCGCACTCCACGGGACGGCAAGAATTGCCAATCAAGTACAGTAGGTACTTCGTTCTGGCTATTGGCAGGCTTGGTCGGACATTACGCTAGCTTCCCGTTTTTCTTAGTGCATTCCTCGATCTTCCTCTTCGGGCTCCTCGTCTCGAGGACCCTTGTTGTCACTGTCTCGATCCTTGCGACGGCTTGTGAGCGCGGTCAGCTTGCCCTTGAGAAACCCAGTGCCGACCGACCTTCGCCTCTGATTTTCGTCAGCGAACGCCCCGCTCGTTGTTGTTGTTGTCCGGAAGGGGCTCAGCGCATTCGTGCTGGCGCTGGTATTTGGTCGAGGTCCGATTTCGATACCGAGACCCGTCTGCGGACGGTCCACAGGGGTCGCCGGCGTCATCTTGACAAACGACGGCAAGGGCGGTGTGCCTCGGTGGCTCTGTTCTGCACTACTGTGACGAGACCGGGTGTACGAGCGAGACGAAGCGGCGCTAGAACTTCGGCTGGTTGATCGCTGCGGAGCTGGAATATTAGAACGCGAGGTTCTCGGCGGCGAGCGCGAGTAATCCACGGGACTTGCTCCGTACAGGCTGGACGAATCATCACTATTGTCGCCGCTGTTGGACAAGTTTGGCGTTGCAAGAAGGACGCTACTCGTAGCTAGCTCCCGCAGCTTATTTTGTTGAGCCGGGTTGGGCCGATGCTTGCTGAACTTGTTGCCAATGAGGGCACCGGTATGGGAGATGAGGGCCTTGATCACGCGGGATTTCATATTCAAGGCTAGGTCCAGGTTGGACCAAGTCTTATTGCGATATTCGATTGTCGGCAGCCGGAAGACAAAGTCGTGAACGTCTTCGATATTCCGCTCTCCTTTTCCTTTGTAGCTGAGGCAGAGAACAACAGATGGCATCTTGATGTATGCAAAAGTCATGTAGTTCGAAGCGCGCGTGATCATCTTTGTAAGATCGTCCGGTGGCTTCTCCTCAGAAGTAGCCGACTTTCGGGATAGGCCGAACCGCCCGCCTCGCTTGGTCTCGCTACTGACTGAAGCCACCGTCGAAGATCGGCCGATCGCCGTCTTCTGCTGCGAATTGCTAGATCCAAGAGACTCGTATGATGGCTTCTTGCCTACCGTCTTGGGGCCGAAGAATCGAAACACGCTGCCACCGTCACCCGAGTGTACGCTAATAGCCTTGGCTTTCTGGGTATTGTCCTCAGTCGCACGTGCGTCAAACGTCAGAGTTGGCCGGAGGCGAAGCTCAAGAGACCCTGGCCTTGTCGAAAAAGAGGGTTCCTTGTCCGAGACGGCAGAATCAAGCCTGCTGGACTCGGACACGGTCTCGTCTGGCGTATCGTCCTCTGCTTCCCCAGAAAGGGTCGAGCTCAGTGTGAGCGGCGAATCGGACGGCGGACCGCTCCTATCTCCATCCATACCAGGGAAGATATATTCGAAGAGCTTCTTGCCCACTTCGCGTTCCAGCTGAATCTTCATTGGGTACAGATTTACCTCGAAGTGGTCCATGACGGGTATTCCTGCGATGGCCTCCAGCATGTGCCAGTAGACGCGGATTATCTGGTTCCCTTCCATCCCGGCGCGAGGCTCTTTCCCCTTCTCGTAGTAAGCCTTGACCATTTCTGGATATATCGCGTCCTGCATTAAATTCAAGCCCAACACGTTGCCCACCTGAAACAAGTTGATGTGCGAGCCGTCAGAGTTATCGGTCCGGTCGTATTCGACATTCCTCAGCTGCAATTCAACAAGAGGTTCGTTGTTGTCCCTGATGAGATGCCAGACAATCTCTTTTGCCGCGATAGTCCATCTTAGCAAAGCGTTGCTCTGAGAAGTGTTGTCGTATTTCCGTTGCGAAGTGGTGATGGCCTTCATCATAAAAAATAGCTCGTCTTCGCAGGCTGCGAGATCACGTTCCAGGAGAAGTCTATCCTTCCATCCCTTCCGATCAAGGTATTTGGAGTGGATCTGGAAATGCGCCTTGATATCCTCCAGCTGCCGAATACGGTCCTGTAATCTAGTAACCATCTCGGGAGTGCCTCGGAGATCGCTGAAGTCTGACGCTAGCATGATCTTCTCTAGCCTTTCGGTCCTGGTCTTCTCTAGAGGCTCGCTGTACATGAGCAGATCAAGAACGATGACATATATCGCATAGTACTGAGACGAGTTGCAGAGGGCCCTGGCCTGCGGAAATTCTACCCAGAGGTTGTCCATCCTGCTCTCGGTCGTATCCGATGATAGAGGGTTGGACTCGGTGTTGATCTCGTCGTTGTACTTCAATCGGAGGGTGTTGAACTTGTCGTACCTCAACAGGGCCGAAGTCTTCTGCACAACTCGCTTGAAACCGAAAGGGTCCATCTTGAAGTCATACATAACTTCCATGGGAACCCAAGGGGGCCACGACGATCCCGAAGGCGTGCCGTACGTATTTCCTGAATACATGGAAATAAGCTGACCGGTGAACCACTTCTGATGCGTCACGAAGAATTGCGCGCTGTCCATCCTGAGCAAGAAACGCTGCTGGACCAACCCGCTGACTTGGTCGGATAATCTAGCTTTCTCCATCACCTCGACTACCTTGAGCTCCATCCCCTTTCCGGTGATGAGAACGACGTGTTTCTTATTCTTCTCGCTCTGGAGCTGAATCTGGGGCGCGATGAGGCGAACATGATACGAATTCTGAGGGGCAAATTCTTCCGCTATACCACTAGTGATATCTTCCATGTTCGCATTGATGGGATTTTCAGACGAGGCGCGACCTTCGGCGTCAACATACTTCCTACCATCCTTTAGAATTTGCTTGATGCGGTATTCGATGTCTGGGTCAGTATCACTAGACTGCCTGCTGCTGTTGGCGGCCGAAGAGCGGTATGCGTCATTGGTAGGTGTGTTGGCAGGTTTGTTGGCCTGCTTAGCCCTAGCCTGTTCTTCGACGATGTCTAGGATGAACTTGACAGCAGGCCGAGATAGATAGTAGACGAAACCGCGCCGCTGGCTCACTTGATGGCTGTATCGGAGGATGATATTTCGTAGCAGGTTGTTCCACTTCAGCTGCATATTGTGTACGACGAACCTATTCTTGAAGTCGCTGGCGAATTCGGTTCCCGATGGTACTTGGATCTTTTCTTCTCCCGTATCAATCCACTCACTGGTTGTCGAACTAGAGTCCGCCGAGGTATCTTCCGCGCTAGCAGATGCTTTAATGGTTACTTGCTGCAGCATATGCTTCAAAAATGCTTCTTTCTCCTTCAACACGGCACCGTGCCTGGTGAGCTTCTCGAAATCGGCTCGCGCATCGAGGCTATTGCCATTGTCTCGGATCATATGTAATTCTGCCGCGCCAACGTTGCGCGTGTTGGTGGCAATCTGCGTTTCTAGCTGGTGCAGACGGGATTGGATGAGCTGCGACTGGACCCTCCTAGGGTCATCGTCATGGCTCATGATACAGAGATGGGTCGGCTCGTTCCCAAAGGGACTTGTTCGATCCGGATCTCCGTCTATGGTGCCGCTAATATCGGTCTGTCTGAAATAAGTGACACGGGGAGCGTACGCCAGCGGTAGAATCTTGGTGTCCGGATTTGGCTCTGACGGTAGGATCCAGTCAAGCTCAACGAAGTCGTCCATGTCGATCCAGCTGAAGTCATTGTCAGGGATTGTGAAGTGGGAGAGATCTGTGCCGTCGTCTTCCTGCTGCGTGATCAAAGTCGAAATGGAGTTCTTCTTGATCGCCTCAGTTGTCGTGCCTCTGATACTAGCAGAGACAGCTCGGACATCTGCCGATACAAGATCGAGCTGTGCTGCGTGGATTTTCATGCCTGTCGTTCTGCCGTGCGTTTTTCGACCGCGGTCACGCGTGTTAAACTCTTCTCGGCGTTGGTGAATATCAAGCATGAAGCTATCGAATCTGACCTTAATGCCCGTGGCTGATACCGAGTTCTCGGAATAGTCTTCGACATCTTTATGCTTGTATATATGGCTAAGGAAGAGAGGCGCCAGGAGGAGATTATACTTGATTGTCCCTAGATGTCTCCCGAACTTCTTGCTATTCTTCTCCCTCCCAGGCCAAAGAGAGCCTTGGCGGATAGGTAGCGACATAGGACCACTGAACAGAGACCACCAGGCGAAGAAGTGGGTGAAGAATCTAGGAGTCAGATGCACCGTGTTATAGCTCTTCGACGGCTGAACCTCGGACGATGCCCAGTCACGATCGAGCGGCGCTCGTACCGCCAGAGACAAATGTATGTGCTGACTCCGGAACCCTCGAAAGGCGTCGTAAGGGTGGGACTCGTCTTGCGGTTTAGCATGATGCGGTGACTTCAGAACGACATCGTAGTGCGGTTTAAATTCAAAATTCCGCTTTCCGTCTTCGATGGCTCGCTCAAAAACCAGACCGGCCATCCACTGGACGTTGCCAGACAATTTCATGACAACCTTCTTAAAAGCGGCTCCGGACTTGTAGCTGCTTTCGCTCGTCACGCTGTCGTCCTCCCCGGCAAGACGTGATGCTTCTCGAGCCTGGTGGCTGTAATCAGGCACGGCAAGAACGTATTCGCCGCTGTCTACCGTCATAAATCTCTTGGGGTCGTCCTCGGAATAAACATTCCATCTGACATTGTTTCGCCAGCACATCAGGAATCCGGCACCGTTACCCGTAACATTGTAGGGGTCTCTCGTTCCCTTCAGGGCAAGGTGCACGTCTCCATCCCCTTTCCACGCGACCCGAACTCGAGAATGGAAGTTGAGTCTGATCTTGTCCCAGAATCCCACACGCTCTGACGGGTCCAGCTGGGGTTTTGTGAACGACTCGATTACCATCATCATATCTTGAATCGCTGGTTGATACGAGGGACCCCACGTAATTCTGGTGGGATACGCCGTATTTATGTCGACGTGCATGTCTGAGTAAGACTTGACCGGACCGATGGTACGGCGAACGTCGATAGCAAAGCTTCCACTCGGTGCTCCGGGCTCGGGGCTGCTTGGTGGTGTGATCTGCACTTTGATCCTCCGACTCGATTCGGCGCCGCGAAATTCCTCCGCGATAACAAAATCCGTCTTAAGGAACAAGGCTGGGAGCTTTGATGACTGGCCGGGCTTTATGGCAGGAACGTGGAGCAGTGGTAGAGGATAATCTCGAAGACTTACTCTCGCCTCGCCCATGCTAATTTGGAAGTTCATGGGGACGAGGAGGGAATACTTCATATCCCTCGGCATTCCCTTTCCGACGCTGTGAAGGAAATCGGGCAGCTTCTGAATCGGGAACGACGGTTTATCGACAACTATGTGCAGATCCGTCACGACCGTGTTCATTAATGCTGGTCGCTGAGGCACCGCCAGGATCTTCTCGCTAGGTTCAAGATCATCGGGGATGTGATCTGGACCCCAGAACAGGCCGCGTAGCTCCTTCATGCCGTTCCTTGCCATAGTAAGGTGACGGTCAATCCGCTTCTTCCAGCTCTGGGCATTATGCTCGTGGAGTTTGGTTCTGGCGGCCTGGATCGACACATGCGCGCTGCCGCTCATACCACGAATCCCTTCCGGGTTATATCGAGGATTCCGCCCTCTAGGCGCTTCGCTATAGGAACGCTCCTCGCGGCCTGCTTTGCCGAGGGCATCCTCACTCTTGCTACGGCCCCAAGAGGTATAAGATTGTGTCGTTCTTCCTCTTGTCATGACTGATCGGTTGCGGATTCGATTCGATTCTTTTCTCATCTCCTCTTCATGGATTTTCTTTACCTTGACTCGAAAAGCCTCCTCACGGGCGAGCCTCTGTAACTGCTCAACACGTCCAGCTCGATAGATCATGCCCAACTTCCATTCGAAAGCACCATCCTCAAGTTCGAATAGGAGTGTGCGGGCTCTCAGAGAGACCTTAGGCACGTTCTTTGGGCCTTCTGGGCCTTTATCCAAGATGTATTCGTTTGTGTCAGTCTTGAATCGATGATGGAGTTGCTGGCTCGCCTTGATAACGTTGATGATGTTGTCGGATATCTTGTTAATGATAAGTTCATGAGGTACCGCCAGTCGCATGGCATCTGTCACTATATCGAACATTTTGTCGTCATGGAAGCCTCCGGTAGCCGTCTTCCTACGTGACTCGCGATAGTCTAAGCGGATCGTCTTAATGCTGGCAATGCGAGCCCAAACTCCTCGCATCCGTGGCGCGCCAGCGTATAGGCGTACTAATTTTGCAAAGAAGAATGGCGGCGACCATCTGTGTCGGCCAGCTTCCATCCCGTACACCTGCAGCATCAACGGGGGATCCGAGGGCATTTCGCCTTTGATCTGTATCAAGGAAGCTTTTATGTCAAATGAGATAAGCTCTCTTGAGTAGCGGGAGAGTTGGCTCATCTGGTCCGTTATAGGCGAGTCGGGCGACACCAATGGAGGGCTCAAGTAACCAGCTTTGGAGCTTGCCGGTGCGGGACGTTGCGATGCCAGCCCCTTCATGAAGGCCTTACGCAAGATTGTAACGGCGACGCCTAAGGAGTAATGACGAAAGAGCGAATATCGCACAAGCAGAGTTCTCATATGCGCATGAACGTGGAGGATTGGGCCCTGGGCATCGCTATGGGTCGAGAAAGCTATTTCGAAGCGAGGCAGCTGAACGAACGGCTCAACTTCCCATTTCTCCGGCGCCTCGACCACGAAAGCCTCCAAACCCCGTGTATGAACGGTAAGCCTCCGCCCATCACCCTCATTCTGCTGCTTCTTACGCGGAGAGGTCGGTGCGGAAATAGAACTCAGAAATTCTGCGTCGGGCAGAAAAGATCGGCTGGCAGCCCGTCTTCTGGAGGTTGGCCGGTGCCGCACTGTATCTAACCGTTGGGCGCGATACTCGGTTGACCAAGACTCTATCTGTAACACGACACCTCTTGTACTGCCAGGAAAGTCATCGTCGATACCGGTAACCTCGACGCTAAAATCTTCGACTTGCACGGAGAAATGAAGCAGCCATTGCGGCAGCGCACGGACGATGTTCTGCGACTTCTGCGTCCTGGATCCTGACCGTTTGTCAGGCTCAACGTCTAGCTTGAGCTGGCGGACGATTTGACGAAGACCCTTTGTGATCTCTGGGCGGGTCATGCGGATTGTAAACGTCTGTAATTGGCCGTTGGCGATAACGTGGATATCTGGTGTTGCCGAAAGCTGGATCTTCAGATCGAACGACTCGGTATCGACGAGATCAAAACGATTACCTTGTGTGGTTTGATAATAAAGATGATGAGTCTGAAGTCGCATAGACGATACCAAGGAATAATGCATGTCTTCGACTGCCGAGTGGAAAGACTCGAGATCAAGAGAGATGGAAGAGATGGAAGAGATGATCAAGTCAAAATCATCGGGATCCTGAGTCTTCTCAACAGGGGGCAAAGCTATCCTGATCACTGGTTCATGCATGGAAAACTTGACGTTAGCCTTTGGGAGGAGACGTGAAATGAGTATATGCCTCTGCTGTGGTCGTGCCTTGGGCGCCTTGGCTCGAGGCCGAAGGAGGGCAAGGAGCACCGGAAGATGCTTCGGATCTAGATCTACCGAAGGCGAGGTGACAACGGAATTTGCAAAGAGAATATTGGCGTTTCTTTCTTCGGCGCTCCCGACATCAGAAAGCTCTACCGTTTTCGAGGGTAGGGTGGTCTTCACGGTTGTAGTAGCCATTGGAACATATACCACCCTTTCCGGTTTGCCGCTACCGTCGTCTAGCCCGACAGATATTGACAAAGCCGCAGCCAGTGCTTCGTGGGCGATATCCTTGGAGGGAAAGTACATGCGATGTGCCGGAGACTTGGAATCTAGGCGATGCAGGTCGATGCCAACCTCTTTCATCGAGGCGTTCAGGAGTAAAGGTGAGCTGGCCGATTTCACAGCGTCGACCTTCTTGGTAAAACTGACGAAGCTCACCGCAAACTGAACTTCCTTAATTCCTCGGAGAATAGAGCTCACGAACTCCTTCGAGTCAGACACAGTCTGCATCAACTCCTGATCTGTGCTGCCAGGAGTGTCTATTTCCTGGATGACTTTATCGACTACCACCTCGATGGACTCGGCCTGCGTGTACGGATTCTGAGGCTGACTCTTGGACTTTCGATAGCGCTCGACGCAAGTTCGGACGTCGTCGTAAGGGATATGTACTCTACCGAGCTTCAGGGCGATAGCCGCGTCCCGGAGTCCGTCCAGTTTCTCGTAGAGAAACCCATGGACATTCAAAGTAGCACTATCCAGGACCTCGATAGCCTCTCCCCCCTTGGCTGTGAATAGAACGCTCCGCAGTGTAGCGATCCATTCGGCCGACTGCTGCTGGCGATGCTTGTCGGACCTGGACTGGAAGAAGAAGCGAGCGCGGTCGACCATACGATTTCTTGTGTCCAGGGCGATGGTGAAACCGCCGAATTGCACCTTGCCAGCATCGACGATATTGAGCGTCGAGTCGGTGGCCACGACATCAACCATACGAATCCAGCGAACATTGCGGTGCAGCCGTTTAATGCGGTCCTTCAGTCTTGTGAGCTGCTTCCAGGTGGCGCTGCGAGCAGCCTCTAGGGCGTTACGCTTAGCGCCTTTCGGTTTGACTTCCTGCGGCGCCTGGTCGCTTTCGTCGTCGCTGTCGGACTCGCTTTGATCGGCTCCAGATTGCTTCTGCCCCTCGAGTTCTTTGACGTCCACGGTGACGGTGAGCTCGCTGACGACGATGCTGAGCCAGGTCGGCTGGGAGAAGGTCGGACGGTGGAGGTTAAGGCCGAGCCCGCGGATCTCGATCTTGATTCCATCTCTCGGGGTGTAAGCTAGTCGGCGCAGTGAGAAGTATCCGATACGCTGAATCGATATGCCGGTAATTATGCGAAGGACGGCAAAGACGACAAAGGACGAGAGGTAGAGGAGGACGAAGATGCCGAAGATGAAGGTGGGATTTAGGAGCGCCATGGCGATGGCACCTCAAGCAAGGCGCGTCCCGCGTTCCTGCTGATTTGCGAAGGGTCAGCATCGGTGTAGTGCGTGATAAAGAAACAAAGAGCTATTGGAGTATCCGGGAGCTTTGGATAGCCTTACATTGTCGCCTCGAAGTTGAGTCCCATGCATCATCTGAATCTTCGGACTAAGCGCTGGTCCGTATCTCTCGTAGCCGTTGCGTATATAGGGCGGGAAGGTATGCTTTGGAGGGACACGGATGGCCCGTCCCTTAAATCCGCGCAGGTGTGCTCTTCGTTCCCCGGCTTCCTAGGCCCTAGGTATGTTCGTACATGAACGGATATGGTGTAGCAGCCTGGAACGGACCGAGTCGTTGCTGTGAAGAGATGGCAATGGTGAGGAAGCGAGAAAGGCGCTCGGTACCAGGTAGAGGTAGGGAAGAAGCTGTACCTATGCACGTCACTGGTAGAGCCGCATTTGGTTCCTTACCTCTTACCAGGTAAGCTAGATCCAGGGGGAATCCCGTCCACTATTTGAGCCTACAAAGCTTAGCTCGCAGCTCCCTTTTGACATCCGCCTCCCAAGTACCCGCAGGACTAACAGACAATTTCACTGCAAGGGAGAAGAAGAAAAGAAGGTTTTCCTTCTTTTTCTGTATACCTTAATAAGTCTTAATACCTAAGTTTACGTCCAATTATGACATTAAATTCTACTTCCGTGTTGGTAATGAACAACATGAATCTTCGGTTACGTACTCCCGTCCCCGCTGTCTTGTTCCACAGCAATTTACCCACCACAATAATTCCCTGTGCCTACCAGCCTACCTGGTATTATTAGGTGCTACCATGCTCGTGCTGACATCACGCAACAACCGTCTCTCACTTCACATCACCATATAATGTACATGTGGGCTCCATGGATTTGTGTGTATTAGCTATCCTAAAGTGACGATGCAATCAGAGCCTCTCATATACTGTATTCTTACCGCCTCCCTTGCGAGTCCCTAATATCATAGTACATATAAGGCCAAAGCCATGCAACCAACCCCCTGATGAGTCCCAATAAACCAGACCTGCCCTACCACCGAAACAAAAACCAAATCGCTAAAATACTCCATCTAATATCCCAGGTAAGTACAGGCCTTTATCATGCTAAAGTTTTGATCGAACCGCCTCAAGTCTATATTTGACGTCTCTTAATGCCTTGGTAGTCGGCGACCAATCATCGAATTGCTTCAGCAACTCGGCAGTCTCCGAGTACAGTTCCGTCTTGACGAAGTCCTCTTCCAACAGTCCACGCAGTGTCCAAGGTAACAAAAAGGGGTTAGGGTTCGTCAGCTTCTCCTGCTTCTGGATTCGACAGGGCGTCCGGGGTACATTCGTCGTTTCAAGAGCGTGAGATATCGCCAAGCTTCAGCACGTCAGTAATCTTTGCACAAACATATCGCAGGTCTAGTTATGTTACATACTCGTAAACTTGGTCGTCGTCGTAGAGCCTTGAATGACCCTCCCCGGTATAGAGGCTTCCGGCCAGGGGCACAGAGAGTTCACGGACAAGGCCGTGATCAGATATGCCCAAGTTCCGAAGCTTCAGAGCGAACCCAACTAGATGAGCGATAAAGTCCGGAGCGTGGACACGTCCGTCTATGAAAACTGCCCGATATATGTACGGGTGTGACGCAGGCGAGTATACCGCCGATTCCACGGGAACCAGCTGGTCGTCGATACTACCGATGTACTACGACAATTAGCTCGCGTAATGACCAATAGATGAGACACCAATACTCACCGTAATCCGAGCACCGTAGCTAACAACCTCTTCGAGCGCATGCCGGTATCTCTTAGACATCTCACTTTCGGGATCCGCGAACTGCCAAAGCTCGGCAGCTGATCCCATCAGCACTACACCATCGTCAGTCAGTGATGGCCATTTGCAAGAAGGCAGATGCTCGAGAATACTTACTGCCCATGCCAGATTTGTAGTCGGGAAAGGGCCCTAGTGAGACGCCAGCTGGTTGCTAAAGTTAGTACCGGAGTGTGATAACATCAGACGGCCTGTGGTAATGCACTAACCCATGGCACAGACGCCAATTCTGGAGCGGGTGATGATGCCCAATTGTATCAGCTTCTCGAGAAGCATCAATCCCACGGGGACTCCTTGTGAATGGCAGGCAAGGACGATCAGATCGGCGCTGCGGATCTGCTCGATCCAGTTCAGGAGGAGCTTCCAGAGATTGTCAACTCTCTCCGCAATCTTCCCCTCGCCCTCGAGAGCGACCTTTTCGATCTCGCAATCGCCGCACCCGTGACTATCCGCCCATCTCCGTATCGCCTCGGCGCAATGGTTTGCGAAACGAATCGAGGTCCCCGTTGGTTGACCTATCATGGGCCGAAGATACGTGGCCGGGAATAGACCATCTGTGAAACGTTAGAGGTCCCAACCATAACCAACTCTTCGGATGTCGAAATTAAACAGCAAGTAGAAATAGAGTGCAACGAGTTATAAAGTAAATCACATAATACATACTACGACTACGTTAGCATGATGACAGCTTACGGAGTGGTATATTACGTACCGTATACCAATAGCGACGGCTTTCCTGATTTTAGGCGGCTCCTTGACGAGAAATACATGGTTCGCCGGGGGTTGTTGCGTTCGTAGTAGGAGCTGCGTGATCTGCTTGATGATGGATGGGTTGTCCTTCAGCTGATACGTGTTATTGAAGGACGGCAGAAGCAGGTTCTTCACAGAAGATTTAGTCGAATTGGGGGCGGCCGGCTTGCCCGGCACGGTATTCGTAGATATATCTGAATGCGGAGTGCCCGGGCGTAAGGGCGGCTCGTCGATGTCCATAGACTGAGGCCGCACTCTTTTACCTCTCTTGGACAATTCGTTTCTGACCGAAGCTTTGGACGACTTGACGGGAGACGTTTCGGCAACAGCATGATCGTCGTTGACCTCGATGCTAGTCGAACGCCTCGGGTTTGCTTCTGATCCGTCGCCAATAACAGCAAGCTCGCCGGGCTCCGAGGCTGATGTTGACTTCGCACTCTCCTTCCTCCCTGTATCCCTAGACCAAAAGGCCCACGTCGAACTAGCAGAGGGCTGGCTGGACTCTATCAGCTTCGAAGACGGGGCATCTTCCATGACGACATCCTGAGGCTCCTGGGGTGAAGGTTCCTTGGCCGGTTCTGTATCAGTCGTCGCTTGCGCAGAGCCGTCTATTGTCGCGACAGTCGCTGGTGAATACCAAAATCCAAACCAAGAGTTTGTTGGCTTGGCAGGCTTAGGAAGCTCTGGTGGTGCTGGGTCTGGATCAGAAGCAGGTTGTTGGGGTATAGCCGGCTGCGGATTTTCATTTTCGTGTACGTTTTCGGGCTGCTTCGGGGGGTCTGTTTGGGTAGCCTCCTCCTTTGGTGTGCTTGCCTCAACTGTTGATCTACCTAGCCAGCCAAACCAGCCAGAAGAAGTCTGCGGGCGCTGGGGTATGTCCGCCGAAGGGGGACTTTTGTGGTTATCCGCGTGGATATCATGGTCTCTGTTGGTTGTTCTGCTTTCATTAATATTATCGGCTTTATTCGCCTCCTGGGGCTGGCTCGTAGATGTATCGTCTTGTTCGTCAGGCCGTGCAGTTCCTTCTGAAATCTTGGGTAGCGTCTTGATCGAGCGGGTATCTGCATCCTCAGAGCTATCGGTTTTCTTGAGCTCGAAGCGACTGAAGTCTGGAGTCGCGCGAGGACGTAGAGTTCCGCCCATGATGGTCTGATGTGAGACTTGGGTTGAGGCAGTCGACTTGGGCGCGCGTGGCCACGAACCGTACCAACTCCGCGACTTGCGCACCTGCAGCGTCAACACAGGCTGGTTAGCAGTAGGATCTTGGGTTGTAAAGTAGGAAGAACATTTATAATGCTACGGACCTGTTTTGTGTCATTTGGTTTGGTAGATGCCAAGGCAGAGGGATCTGAACGGTCTTGCATCACGAGTGGCCTGAGTTGATCGGGGGCGGTTGACGGCTGTGACGCAACACTGCCGCTGGCTTGTGATGGCAGAGTCGCAGGCAGGCTGATGTTACTCTTGTCCCCGACAAAGGGGTTCGGGTTTGGTCTTGCACGCTTCCGAGGGCTCATGATGGTTCATTTCTCGAAGCCGAGCGTGAAGCCCGATGAAACAGTTGAATATAGAAGAGCAATTACCGCATCGTGTTTTCCTAAGGTTCCGTAATGAACATGATATAACAAGCCTCGGGAACAGCTACTTGCTGAGCTAGAACCTAGCATAGCAGGTAATGGGACGTTAGGCACCCCTGCTCGCCCTGCAGTCAGCCCCTCAGGCCCCTGTAGCCTTGGGCTCTAGGCAACGCAACCACCACGTGGGGAAACTAACGGCCAAGGAACGAGGGCCAGACGCGTTATGCCCCTCTATCATGCACTATTGACTGTACCTAAGCTGCTAAGGGACTATATCGAGTCACCTTATCGATAAGTACCTAGGTAGCAATCAGTCTATCGAAAGAAAAAAAAAGTTATCTTTATCTAGATCTAGAAAGTCGAAGCAAAAGTCCCCATTGGAAATCGACACCTTCGCGACATTCCCGCAGCGCGCATTAAACTGCAAAATCACTCTACTATGAGAGCATGAGCTCTCTTAAAAGAAAAGATGCCCCAGGGGCATCGTCAACTTCGAAGCTGCCGAAAACCCAAGGCGACTCGCGCCCATCCAAACGATCCAAGTCGGACAAAAATGCGACCAAAAGCGATGCAAAACGAAGCTCCGATTCGAAGCCAGCCAGCACGGCTGCCGTATCACGCCTGAAAGAGGAAGAACCGTTATTCCCTCGCGGAGGTGGTAGCGTGCTCACTCCCCTTGAACATAAGCAGATTTCAATCCAGGCCAAGCAAGATGTTCTTTTCGAGCAAGAATCTGGACAGAACGTTAAAAAGGCAGACCGAGCTTCCAAGAAGCACAAGAAGTCCAAGGCACCGAAGGATGTAAAGTCTTCAAAGTCGCACCAGGAGGATGAGGGAGCAAAGATCCAGTCTCTCAACTTCAAGGTAAACCATAAATCCAGATCAAGTCCTACTCAGAGTCACTGCTAACCTTTGCACCAGCGACTGGTAAAAGGCTCTCTAGTCCTTGGGCAGGTTGCCGAAATCAGCCCTCTCGAATTGGTCCTCGCACTACCAAACAATCTTTCCGGTCACGTACCAATTACCGCCATCTCTGACGCCCTGAACGAGAGGATAGCCACCGAGGCAGCTGATGAAGAGGACGAGGAAGATGACGCTGGGCAAGATTATGTTGACTTGAAGAGTCTCTTCAAAATCGGCCAATATCTCCGCGCTTATGTCTCGTCAACCATCGACGAATCGACCGCCGCCGCGGCCAAACCTAGGAGACATATCGAACTGTCACTGCGCCCCGATCTCGCCAACGCGGGACTAGCCAGCCAAGATGTCGTTACGAACTGTACCGTCATGGCCATGGTCACCAGTGTCGAAGACCACGGTCTTGTCATGGAGCTTGGTCTGCCCGATTCCGATCTGAGAGGATTCTTGCCTCGGAAGGAACTAGCCGAGGACATCACCGATTCCCAGTTGCAGGTCGGCAATGCTATCTTGTGTTTAGTCACCGAGAAGAGTTCGAACGGGAAGGTTGCCCAGCTGACGACACTTCCGAAGAAGATTGGAAAAGTCCAAAACTTTGCCGGAGAAGCGACCACGATCAACACTTTCTTGCCTGGTTCCGCGGTGGAATTCATGGTGTCCGAGGTCACCAATCGTGGAATTCTCGGCAAGGTTATGGGACTCTTGGACGTCACAGCTGATCTCGTTCATTCCGGCCTCGGTCCCAAAGCTTTGGATTTAGAATCCAAGTACAAAGTTGCGAAGAAGTACAAGGCTCGGGTGATATGTAACTTTCCGGCAGCCAAGGATCCCAAACTCGGCATTTCGTTGCTAGAACATGTGGTTTCCTTACAGTCGAAGCAAACACCATCCAGCAAGCAACCTACAGAAGTTCTCCCCATATCGTCCGTAGTCGAGCAATGCACTGTCACCAAGGTCGACCCAGAGTTCGGTCTATTCGTCGATGTTGGCATCGAGGGAGTGTCCGGGTTCGTGCACATTTCCCGAGTCAAAGACGGCAAGGTGGATATACTCTCCGAATCTTCTGGCCCCTTCAAGGCAGGTTCTGCACACCGTGGCCGGGTTGTTGGCTACAATGCTATCGATGGCATGTTCCACCTATCATTCGAGAAACACGTCTTAGAACAACCATTCCTAAGGATTCAAGATATTCCTATTGGTCAGGTTGTCAATGGAGAGATCGAAAAGCTGATGGTAAACCAAGAGGGTGTCAGCGGTTTACTTGTCAAGCTTGCCGAAGGTATCGTGGGATTCGTGCCAGAAATGCATTTAGCAGACGTTCGGTTACAGCACCCCGAGAAGAAATTCCGAGAGGGCGGTAAGGTTAAAGCCCGAGTGCTTTCTACCGACCTAGTGAAGCGACAAATCAGGCTCACACTGAAAAAGACCCTCGTGAACTCCGAGGCAATCCCCCTGAAATCCTTGGACGAGGTCAACGTGGGAATGCAGATTCCCGGTACGATCGTCAAGGTGCTCCAGAACGGCGCCATCGTGCAATTCTATGGCACGCTTAGAGGCTTCTTGCCAGTCTCAGAGATGAGCGAAGCGTACATCCAGGATCCAAAGGAGCACTTCCGAGTCGGGCAGGTTGTCAGCGTCCACGTCCTGAACTTTGATATGGAGGTGCAGAAGCTTTTTGTTTCTTGCAAAGATCCATCTGCCTTTGGTCTCGACAAACAAAACGCACTCAAAGCACTCAAGCTCGGAGATATTGTGTCTGCTAAAGTCACCCAGAAGACCGAAGACGACGTTTTTGTCGAATTGGTCGGCAGTTCATTAAAAGCCATGCTGTCGGTATGGCATCTTTCTGATCGGCCTAGCAAGCGCCAATCTGCCCTGAAAAAGATTCATGTCGGCCAGACCCTTAACGACCTCGTGGTTCTAGACAAGAATGAAGGCCGTCGGTATATTGCACTATCGAAGATACCTAGCTTTGTCAAAGCAAGCCAAGAAGGCAGGCTCCTTACATCAGTGGAGGCTGCTAAAGTTGGCGAGCTTCGACAAGGATTTGTGAGGAATATCACCGCCACTGCAGCCTTTATCCAGTTCTGCGGCCAGCTCACCGCTCTGCTACCAAAATCGAAACTATCTCAAGAAGACCAGAAGAAGACCGACTTTGGGCTAGAAAAGTACCAACCGGTTCTTGTCAAGATTGATTCGATTGACAGAGATCATGGCAGGATTGTCGTTGCATCCTCGACGTACAAGGGAGACGCGAGCTCGAAAGACAGCACTGCTGCTACGACAGCACAAACGATTGAGAATCCAGTAGACGAGTCGATTACATCGGCGGAGGACATATTCGTAGGGAAAGTCGTCAAGGCCAAGATCGTATCAGTCAAGAGCACGCAGCTCAACGTCAAGCTTTCTGACAATGTCCAAGGACGTGTAGATGTCTCTCAGGCTTTCGACACCTGGGGTAAAATTACCAATCCGAAGTCGCCCTTGAGCTCTTTCCGACCCAACACGACAATCAAGGTTCGAGTCCTGGGTGTACATGATGCTAGAAACCACCGTTTCTTGCCTATCACGCACAAGTCCTTTCACTCGGTCCTCGAATTGTCTGCGAAGCCAAGCGACGTGAAAGGAGAAGCTCCCCAGGTTCTATCATACGATAAGCTAGAATCTGGTTCTACACATCTCGGCTTCGTCAACAACGTTGAGAAGAGCTCTCTCTGGGTAACTCTGTCGCCGAATGTCCGAGGCAGAATCAGTCCCTTAGAAATATCCGATGACGTGTCCCAGCTTGATAATCTTGCGTCGAGCTTCCCAGTTGGGTCGGCATTGCGAGTTCGGGTCCTTACGGTAAACCCAGCCGAAGGCCGCCTAGACCTCTCGGCGCGCGCTCCTGGCACCTCGACGAATCTTACGTGGGAGACTGTTAAGCAGAACATGGTTTTACCCAGCCGAATTACGAAGATCAACGAGCGACAGATCGTGGTACAGCTCAGTGATGCCGTTTCCGGTCCAATCCATCTAATTGACCTTAGCGATGACTACGACGAAGCGAGCACAATGTCTCACAGTAAGAATGATGTCGTCAGAGTCTCGGTCGTCGAAGTCGACAAGAACAATAAGAAGATCCGGTTATCAGCTCGTCCCTCGAGAGTGTTAAATTCTGCTCTGCCAGTCAAGGATCGCGAAATCTCCAAAGTTTCTCAGATCAATGCAGGGGATGTGGTCCGAGGCTTCGTCAAGAACGTCTCGGACAAGGGTCTTTTTATCAACCTTGGTGGTAGCATTACAGCGATGGTGAAGATATCTGATCTCTCAGATAAGTTCCTTAAGGAATGGAAAGACGAGTACCAAGTTGACCAGCTTGTCAAGGGCCGGATAACCTCGGTGGACCAAGCTGTAGGTCACGTACAGATGAGCCTCAAAGCCTCGGTTGTGGACAAAAACTACGTTCCACTCACCAACTACCAGGACCTTCGCGAAGGCCAGGTGGTCGTTGGAAAGGTCCGGAAAGTGGAGGAATTCGGCGCTTTTATCGTCGTCGAAGGTTCCGCGAATGTCAGCGGACTATGTCATCGCAGCGAGATGGCGGAGAAGCCTGTCGTAGATGCAAGAAAGCTGTTTAACGAGGGCGATGTGGTCAAAGCTATAATCCTGAAGCTGAACAAGCAGAAGAAACGGATTAATTTCGGTCTCAAACCGTCATACTTCGAAGACATGGACGTTGACGACAGCGATGAGGACGGGGATGAGGCTGGTGTAACACTTCTAGGCGACGACAGCGAGAACGGTGGCAGTGAGGATGATGACGATGAGATGGAGGATACCGGCGCTCTCCTAACTATCACAGGAACCGATAATGATTCTGAGGAAGACAGTGAGAATGAGGATACAGAGATGAAGGACGGCGATAATGACGACGTCGCTCCACTTGACGCCGGCGGATTTGACTGGTCTACCAATGCGCTCGACGATGCCAGCGATGTAGACGGTGACGAGGAGGGCGTGAGCGCGGCACAAAAGAAGAAGAAGCGGCGAAAGCCACAGATCGAAGTGGACAAGAGCGGTGACCTGGACGCTTTTGGCCCCAGGACAGCTGTTGACTACGAACAGCTTCTGAATCGTCAACCCAACTCGTCTGCGATATGGATCGAGTACATGGCCCATCAGATGCAAGTCAGCGAGCTGACCAAAGCCCGCGAAGTAGCCGAGCGTGCCGTAACGACTATAAGCAGCACCGAAGAAACGGAGAAGCTCAACGTCTGGATCGCCTATCTCAACCTCGAGGTCCGATTCGGAAGCCAAGATAGCGTCGATGATGTATTCAAGCGCGCTTGCCAGGTCAACGACCAGCAGGAAGTCTACCAGCGTCTCGCCAGCATTTATGTCCAAGAGGACAAGGCCGAGGTAAGAAACCCCTTTATCACCCCGACGTAGAGCAGAGCTGACAAGGATGCAGAAAGCGGACGAACTCTTCCAGACGCTCGTCAAGAAGTTCGGCGGCAGCTCGCCCGAGGTGTGGTACAATTACGCGCACTGGCTGCACGCGGTGCAGAACGAGCCGGAGCGTGCTCGTGCGCTGCTGCCGCGGGCGACGCAGGCGCTGCCGAACCACACGCGGCTGGTGCTGATGACCAAGTTCGCGGCGCTCGAGTTCACCTCGCCGCACCGCAACGCGGAGCTAGGGCGGACCATGTTCGAGGGCCTGCTGGCCACCTTCCCCAAGCGCTTCGACCTGTGGAGCCAGCTGCTGGACCACGAGGCCGCCGGCCCGGACCCCGACAAGACGGCCGTCCGCGACGTCTTCGAGCGCGCATCCAAGGTGAAAGGTCTGAAAGCCCGCGCCGCCAAGAAGTGGTTTAAGCGCTGGGCCGACTGGGAGGACAAGAACGGCGACGCAAAGTCTAGGGACAGGGTCAGCGCCAGGGCCTCAGAGTGGGTTCGCGCCAGAGCTGAGGCTAAGGCTGAGGATCACGACGACGATGAGGATGGGGATGACGAGTGAGAGAGACAGGTGGAGCTTTTTACTTGATACCCTCGGGTTTCTTGCGAGGAAACCACTCCCGTGCTACGTGTTTCTCAGCTGATTACTGCTTCCTTTACGTATTCCCAAGTCACTCCCTGTATGGGCTCTTCGGGGTGCTACTCTACGTGTACTTCCTATAGCATATAACGGGCGTGGCAAAAAACAAAAGTTCGCTCAGGGGAATGCTCGTTAGGTAAAATGTCATGATTGATTATGATCTGCATTTGAGAAAATCGTGATTGCAAAGGCCTAAAAGTTTGTATTTGATTTGTTTTATTCTTGGATTCGCATCTTCTCAGATATAGACGGCTCCCCTAGCCAAGAACGCCCCCCTTGTTCACTCCAGGAATACGCCAGAAACAGACCACCACCCGTGAACTCTTAAACTCCCACCGTAACAACCGACGTCGGTACATAGGTGATCATACCAAAGAAAGATCGTAAGCCTCGTGCGTAGCAAAAAGGCTTCATCTCCCCACAGCCCAAAGCCGATTTCAGAAAAGCTACAAGATGAGGGAGCAATAGTAGTAGTAGTACACATACAGATCGCAGTACGTTAGTAAGTCGATGCTAGTCTTGCTGCTATATAGCCAGCCGCGGCCAATACCTCCTTGAACCGACTTCAACCCGAGAAACATGGTATGCAAGATCACCCCTCCCCTATCCCCTTCTATGTGGTGCGGGGCACTAAATGGTATTGAGACCCAGGTCGCGTCTATGCACGTACAAACCCAGCCGTCCGTTATGAAAGAACATATTTTGTGCCGTGCCTAGTCCCCACGCACTCCACCTCCTTTCTCGATGCTTCCTCATATCGACGACAGATAAGTTTTCGTGGTAGTCTTCTCCAGGTCGGCGGGGTCGCTGATGCTCCTCTGCCGCTCGGTCCTCCCCTCCTCCTCGTCCGAGTTGCTCGGGGACTCGTCGCTGCTCTCTTCGCCGTAGACGATGCGGCGCAGGACGCTCTTGTCGAAGAGCTCGATGACCAGGTGTCGGTCCGGCAGCCGGTAGTGGTGGCACTCGAACAGTGTCAGGATCTTCCGGAACAGGGCGGGCTGCCGGAACCCCGCCGCCTTCTTCTGCCGCAGCTGATATAGCTCAACCTTGGCCTTCTTATAAAGGACCATGTTTCCTAGCTCAGTTGCCAGCTCCAGTATGCGCTGGTTCGTCTCGTCGTCCTCCAGTAGTTCCGCGGGCGGCGGCTCCAGGTTCGTCTTCTGCGTTTCCGGGAGGGCGATGACGGCAGGGATTTCGTGCTTCCAAGACTGGAACGAGAAGAACTTGGAAAGATCTGAGGGGACGCAAAGTCCCAGTGATACGCCGAGTGGCGTGGTATTGGATTCCCAGCCATGTTCGGAAAGTATCTCCAATCCGTGCGTAGACCTCGATATCAGGCCTAGCACAAAAAATGACGTGCCTCGGAGACTCATCACATCGTGATGTTCGGCAATCTCGACAATATGTTCCACGACATCGGTTGACTCGAGGAATGGAGCACCGAGTTCCATAGAGCCGACGCTTCCAACTGCCCACAAGGCACCTTTGACCTTAGTTATCAGTTCAGGGTCCTCCGACTGCATTCCACATTCCCTGATGGTAGAGGCGAATTCTTCAAAATGGCCCTTCTCTTCTAACAGCCTGCAGCCCTCTTTTGTACGCGTCAGCTCGCGGTAAAAGTGAGGTGGCACATGGTTGTCTTGATACGTGTCCAAGTCTTCGTCGTAGATGCTCAGGCGGTTCGTCTGGTCTTCCTGGGTGTCAAGGAAAGAACGCGCTAAGCTCGCCTCGATGAGACCGACATAGTTGTCGTTTCGTCCCAAAAACCAGTCATCCATCTCATTGCTGATATAGTCCAGCCCATCCAAGTAATGATAACCGATAGAGGTGGATAGGAATCGGAGTAATAGGGGGGCCCCTATCTCACCTAGATGATCGAGTGCGGGACGACATTCAACGATGTATTCCAACAGAGCCTTGCTGTTGCAGGCCTTCTCGAGAATCTTGACAGCTGTTGCGCAGACTTCGACTTCCGGATCGTAAAGCTGTGTGACAAGCAATTGAATGGCCCACTTAGAGTCCGAGATGATTTGACCCGACGGCATGACTCTTTGTCTTGTGGCGTACTTCCGCAACGCGTTTGTTGCGTGTATTCGCATCTCTTTTGTTCCAGCTGTCAAGGCTTTAGATAGGAGCACGCGTGGGTGTCCCATGAGGCTATAATCAAGATTAGAGAGTAGTAAGTTGATGAGATCCGGCCGTTGCTTAAAATCGACAATGTGATACATCATGTTAAAAATTCTCCATCTCTCGAGCATCTGCAGGCCCTTAGGCTCGGCACTCAAGACACCAAGCATGGGAAAGTAGCCACCACACAAAGTGTCAATGAGCCGATCTTTCGAGAACATGGGATATTGCGCCGTCAGGCCACTGGTCTATAGGCAACAGTAAGCACACGAACCTACAGAGGTTTTAATATGAGAGCCTTACCGGATCACACTGAGCCAGACACTCTGCAAGTTGTCTCACTAGCTTATGGTCTGACAGGTACTTGATTCCCTCGGCTGTTTGCAGAAGCGTGTGCATCAGGGCACAGCCAGCTCTGACGTACTTCTGGGTATTCCGCGTGTTCTTGATCTCGGAAAACTTGTACTTAAAAGGCCTGTAGAATCCCACGAGCCTTTTGGCAAATTTCGACGCCTTGATAGCCTCCTCGACTCGCTTACCGTTCATAAGCGGGCCTTCGATAATCCTGAGAACGACGTCCCAATTCCACTTGGAAGGATTGGAATGACCGAGAACGCCGGAGTCGATCAGCAACTGACGAAATGTAGCGTCGTCCGTGTTCAGTAGGGCGTTGGATTTTGGTGTTTCTTCTTGGTGGCCCATGTTCTCTAGCATGCTACTAGAAGGTAGATAACCCGCATTGTAACCAGCCGGGGATGACCGGTGGAGCGTCCGGCTTACGCTGCTGATTTGATAGACAATTCCAGTCGCGTTGAAATGTGATTCGTGGTCGAACTGAGAGGCGGCCGCGAAGAGCTCTGGCAGCAGCTGAAGTCCGCTGCTCCATGAAGGAGGGAGAATTCTGCTGGCAAGTTTGAGCGACTCGCCAATCAACAGAGTAGTCTTCCGCTTCAATGTTGGGTCGTCTGTGTCTTGGGCTACTTGGAGCAGGCTGGGCATCATCCCTGCCTTGATAAATATAGCCAAAAGCAATGCCGTATAATGTTCAACAAAATTCTGCTCCGCTCCATCGTCATCGTAGACGGCCTTCTCCTTGCTCGGAGCTGAACCCTTCATCGTCGTTACTCGCCCATACGTTGTCAAGCGTCGCCCAGCAAGGTACGACGTTGCCCACGCGGGTGGCTTTATGCGAAGAAGCGAATATAGTAGATCTATTATCGTGTCTCGGATTATTGGATTGGGTAATATCAAGCTTGATATCAGTGAGCGAATCGTTCTGAAGTTATACATGGACAAAGCCATAAGCCCGGACCAGCTCTTCAATGCCGAAGCAACTGCTCTAGATTTTTGTTTCACGACTCCTTCATCGGAGAACAACACATCGGTGAAGGCCGTGAAAAGAACCTCTAGCTCGTACCCGGCACGCAGATACTTGCGGGTATCAGGGGAGTCGAGGAGGTAGAGGAAAACCGATGCTAACGACTCAGGGGATTTGTATGTGCCCTCAGATAGTGCCTCCGAGAGGGGTACTATGCCTCCCGATGCCACAAGGAGGGCAGGGTCCCGCAGGAGAATTTCAGCAAGAGTTTCGATGCATATTGGTCGTAACCGATCTTCGGCTTGTTCCGCGACTGCGGCAATGGTCCTGACCACTGCCCTAGACACCTCAATAACGCCGTCCTTTACGTCCAGAAATGCACGAACGAATTTGAGGGCCTGTTCGCGTTCCACGTCAGCCTTGCGGTCCTTAGCAAGGGATACGACCACCATAATGTCCGTATTGAGCTCGCGTATTTTTTTGAGTGATGCGAGGTCGGAAATGGCGTATCGTAGCATTCGGTATCCGGCGGCGACAACTTCTCTGCTGCCGCTGAGCAGCATGACCTGCATCTTATCTCCAAAGACGGACCAGACCAAGTCGTACTTGAGCGTAGGGTACCGTTTGAAGAGATCCACGAGGTTGTTGGCGCGTTCGACGTAATATTCGGGTGGCATGCCCTCGACCTCCAGGGCTTGCAATATCTCGGCAAGCGCAAAGGTTGGCGACTCGGTGGGTTCATCGACTTCAGACCCGGCGCCGCTTCTGGATGCGCTTGGAGGTGATCGTATAGCGGCGTTATAGAGTGAGCCTTCGTTGCGGATCCTCGTCGGCGTACTAGGCACCGGCCTAGGTCTTTGCGCATCGTCTATCTTTTGTTTGAGCACTTTTATCCTCTTATTTGAAGCCGTGAGTTCTTCTTCTACTCTCTGACGCTGATCCTTGGTCTGCTTTGCCTTCTTAGCATTCAAAGCTTCCAGCATATTCTCACTCCCCTCCTTAATCTTCATCTCTCGGGTGAGGGAGTCTCTCAGCGCATTAAGGGTATCCTCGGACATAGACTCGTCGTCGTCGTCCAGCTTGTCCCGGATGTAAACATCGGCCCGCGAGCCTGACCTCGACTGCATCATCTGACTCCGTAGGTCGGAGCTGAAGCTGCCTGGAGGCTGGGAGGGGTTCGCGGACAAGCCTCTGGAGGCGTATGAGGCGTTAGAGGAAGACATATTTCGACCGCCGTTGGTGGGAGCACCGGGTGGTTGGAGGCCGGCATCTCGATCGAGGCTCGGTCGCGATGCGGGTGCTGGGGAGCTGAAGGATTGGGCCGGCTGGGGCTTCTGGGTCGGAGTGGTAGAGGTGCTCAGCATGGTGGCAGACCCGACCAATTGCCCACCGCTTGGGACAGTGCCTCAACGGCACTCATGGAGAGAAGCGAAGGGTTGATTTGAGCGAATGGATCGTATCGTGACGGCTTGGGCGTATCGAATGATAACGAGGGATTCGACAGGTGCGATCCAACGAGATGTCAGCTTAAAGCTCGCCTAGCCTCGATATGAGAATGAACCAAAGTGTGATACTACAACTAGGAGCGATTGACAGTGCGCGTGAAGGTGAAATGGCTATCATGTCTCATACCTGAAGCGTTGAGGTTTAGATGTTTTGCATCGTATGCGAGCACTTCCCATGTACGATACCGCTAGGTGAGGGTCGGGTACCTGGGTACCTGGGTACCTACTACGTACTTACGTAGTAGCAAGCGGGACGGGGATTGCGCTGTGCCAAGAGGAGGCGGGCGAGGCAGGGGGGTTAAGTGGAGTAGCTTAACTGCGCTGCCGGTATCGTTTGGCTGGTGTTATTGTGCAACTTCGACTATCAGCACGGCGTCTTCCATGTTATCAGATCAACCTGCGTATACCCGGTTGATTCAGGTATATGGAAAGCCATTGAGACTAACCTAACTAGATTGACCTAGCTATAACTCTACTTGCTAATACGAGATCGGCCGTGTCGTCTCAAGTGAGCTATTAGCCAGCTTGGTTGCATCTCGATTACAAGATGTTGGCTATCAAATACGGAGTCAAGGGGAGACATCAGACAGTACTTTATGAGGTTATCTTCTTCTCTGTATGACCACGAGCTATTTCAAGTGGTCGACTCAAAGCGTCATGAGAAAACTGATGAAATGCAAAACACCAATAGAAGTTGGTGCACACCCAACTTGCAAGCAACAACTACGATCAAAAGGACTGGCCAAAGTACGTATCCATATACATCGAAACAAGTTCGAGCTGTCCAAGGCTTCATAATATCCCGAGCTTGTCACTACCCCATTCAACCCGTAAGACGATGTAGTATCATATATTCCGGTCGCCAGATGAAGCTGTACTAGCCCACATCACCACTTGTAGATATCCTTCTTGGACACGTCACGAGGCGGTATAAACTGGTGTAGTTCCAGTCATATATCCAGAGCACTTAATCAGGCGTCGGGCTGGTAAGACTGATCGCTGACTTGAGACACCCTTCCCTTGTGCTCGTGGTTGGTTCCATCCCGCCCGTCCAGCGTCTCCTAGCTCTTGAAGACAGAGGCAGTGGAGAATGGTGCCATGGTCTGATAAATACCTAGCTAGGTGAATATATGTGTTAAGAAACGGACTTGCTTGCTTGGTTTGAGACGAAGTTAACGAAACTGATGGGCTTTGGAGGCTGGAGCTAGACCGTTCTGTCTTGGCCTGGATAGCTACTTCAGAGGCTATATACGCCTATTCATCATGAAACGGTCAAGTCATTCTTCCAAATGTGACCTTCCCTATCAGATAAATGGGCATCGTACGACCGATCATGACTTTAGCCACGAGATGCTTGTTGAATATGCAGAGTACGAAGACGGATATCTATATAGGCCGTTCTGTCCATAGGGCGGCGAGCAAGAAGTAGTACATGTTGACTCGTAAGACTAGGCTGGACAAAAGCTCGGGATGGTTCAAGTCGTCAGATCAGGTTCCTGAGCGCTACGGTATGCGGACCGCGTATCTGAAACCAGTCTCATGTCTTTGACAATGATGAAGTGTTGGCGCCAGTAGCTCGGTGTCTACACTCTCCATCGTCAGTTCTCATAGGATGATTCACCACGAACTGACAGCTACCTATTTTCCACTCATGCAACGACCACGAAATCTATATATCTGGATCGTCTTGGACTCAGCTGGACCCTCCATGCCAACAGGGACTGCCCGACTACGGACATGAATACCTAGGCACGTTATCGCCAATAAGGGGCCGGGTTGATAGCACGACAGCTTGCTTGGTATGGCTGGGTCTGAGATAAATCGACCGGACATGATAAGGACCATAAGACTAGATCCACAAGATGACAAGACATCATAAGACTGACAGCAGTAAGTTCCTGATTCCATCCAAGTTTACTCGACATCTACATAAGGTAGTAGAGATAGTAAAGCAGGCAAAGCAAGATAAGCGAGTGTCCTAGGCAAGATTGGGGAGACCGACAAGATATCGGACAGGGATCATTAATACGGCGAAGGCCTATTCATTGACTCGGCGTAGGAAACATGCATACAGCACGCAGGAGACCCAGTTCCCGGAGCTCCCCCAAACGGCAAAGCTCTCCTAGGAAAGGGACCTCGAGTTTGCTGTCGCCCGGCCGAAAGAGGATAAAAGGCGAGGGCTTTTCCAAAGATTAGGGGTCAGCCGGGCTGGGTCGCGAGGCAGCTGCGAGGGTAGCTCTGAGCTAGGTACCGATTACGGTAGGAGCACGCAGGAGATGGCCACGCTCGTCATGAGGAAAACCCAGGGGACTCGGCGGGCTCCGTCTTGTGTAACGCAAGGAAGAGCTGGCATGCCGCCCCGGCCGCCTATTGGGGAAAGCATGCGGCGAGCTTAGTGGACGCTTTAGGGGACGCCATCGGGGAGCTCAGGGGTGGGCTGGAGGGGCTTAAATGGGGCCCTTTTTTCCCTTCTTTTTTCCTAACTGGAACAGGTACGAGAGAGTCTGGAAGCTCACCCCTCCTCTTTCTATGAGGTATGCTTCTATATTCGCCGCAGCTTTCCTCCTTGTGACACCTTGTGGTCCCC
Organism: Hypoxylon sp. FL1284; assembly: GCA_022432365.1. NCBI lineage: Eukaryota > Fungi > Ascomycota > Sordariomycetes > Xylariales > Hypoxylaceae > Hypoxylon > Hypoxylon sp. FL1284. The sequence goes on from JAJJXE010000002.1 coordinate 2,355,401, forward strand.
TTCCTGCTGGTCCCCTGTGCCGCTACTGACCTACGTGTGCCATGTACCTACCTTAGGTATAGACACGTAGGTAGATAGTATAGCCACTTATATTACTGCATGTACAGTATAGGTACGCCCGGAGCTAGTCATCTGTCGGTTCCCAGCGGCTGTGAGCCGCCTCAGGCGCTTTCCGACCTGCAGCACTTCTTTCCCAGCCTCTGCGTCCCCCGGATGCCATGCGCGTCGACTGCTACGCCCCTGCGTCTCCATATGAACCCTCCGTATCTAGGCAGAGCTGCAGCTCGTCTAAGGGTGCTCGTCTAGGGGTGGAGAGGGCAGATGCCTTCGGTAGTAGCTTGGTCGAGTGGCTTTCGAAGCAGCGTCGAGTTATGGTGCTATCGACTTACGTGCAAGACGTCCGAGGTAGATAGATAGATACTGTAGCTCCGTGTCATGTGTATAAGTACGCAGAGACGATTCCTCTGTTTGCATGCGTCTTTTTCCTCTTCCTCTTTCCCTCCCCCCCCCCCCCCCTCTACTCGAGTAGTGATTCACCCGTTCCTTTTCTTGTGTCCTTACTCAGGAACCTCCACCTTGTGTCTTGGTGTTTGATTGTGATTTCGCGGGATAGATTCACCATCCACCATCTGTTGCCACGTTCCACCAAGCCCCCCTAAGGGAGATCTCTCCGGCGTACAGGCTATTCCAGAGATCCGTCGTTGGGGTTTTTTATTTATATCTCTTTCTTTCGGGGCATAGAAACGAGCCATAAAGCAATCCAGCGAGTTCTGCCTGCGTAGGTAAACTACACGATGCCTGTCGTATCAGCAGCGCGCTACGGAAAGGACAATGTCCGGGTGTACAAGGTGGACCGGGACGAGGCGACGGGGGTGCACACGGTGACGGAGATGGTGGTGTGCTGCCTGCTCGAGGGCGAGATCGAGACGTCGTACACGGTGGCCGACAACGGCGTCGTCGTCGCCACCGACTCCATCAAGAACACCATCTACATCAAGGCCAAGGAGCACCCCGTGAACCCGCCCGAGCTGTACGCCAGCTACCTGGGCCGCCACTTCCTCGACACCTACGCCCACATAACCGCCGCCAACGTCAGCATCTCGGTCAAGCGCTGGACCCGCATGGTCATCGACGGCAAGGAGCATCCCCACAGCTTCTTCCGCGACGGCGACGAGACCCGCACCGTCGAGGCCCGCGTCACCCGCCGGGGCATCGACATCCGGAGCGGCATCGCCGGGCTCCTCGTCCTCAAGAGCACCGGCTCCGCCTTCCACGGCTTCGTCCGCGACGAGTTCACCACCCTGGCCGAGACCTGGGACCGCATCCTGTCCACCGAGGTCGACGCCACCTGGAAGTGGAACGCCCTGCCGGACCCGGCCGCCGTCGAGAAGCAGGCCGCCCAGTTCGACAAGGCTTGGCAGGACGCCCGCAATATCACCATGAAGACGTTCGCCGAGGAGAACAGCCCTTCGGTCCAGGCCACCATGTACAAGATGGCCGCGCAGATCCTCGAGGCGGCGCCCGAGACTGCGTCGGTCACATACGCACTGCCCAACAAGCACTACTTTGAAATCGGTGAGTCTTCTCCCTTACGCGGAATAGTACGGCATCAAAAACCAAGTCCTAACTAACCACGTTCAAACGTCGTAGATCTATCATGGCATAAGGGAATTAAGAACACCGGCAAGGACGCCGAAGTATATGCTCCCCAGACAAATCCCAACGGCCTTATCAAGGTCGAAGTATCGCGATCTTAGATGTTCACTGTCATGTTTCATGTATCATTCATAATCTCGGCGTATGCATGGCTGCCTTTGCATGGATTTCGATGTCATAATCACTGGTTGGAGCCAGATATATTGCTGTGGGATCATCATCTTGCTTGTTACTAGTATCCAGATTCTAGACTCCAGATTCCACCCGAAACAAAGATGAACACTTGAAAAATCGCTTGTGTCTTTCGACTGTGATGTGCCTTACGCATCGGGACTGTTTAGCTTGTCCCTTGGCCTCTCCCGTTCATGTATAGTCGTGAGGATTTTTCATTACGTGTATGCATATACATATTTAGTACATGGCAGATATACACAGCGGGGGTTATCGTCGCTGTCGTCGTTAACCCAGCCGTCATCGCTTTGGGGGATTTCGGGTCGCCATATAACCCAGACTCATATTCTTCTACCGTCCCGCCCGCACGGGAATTCCACACTATAACCTCTCCACGTCCGCTTGTCTAATAGCCCTGACGGCCTCTCCCCAGCCCTCGGTGCCGACGGGGACGCCGCCGAAGCGGATGAGGTTCTTCTTGAAGGGGTGGGCGTCGCCCTCGAAGGCCTTGAGGCGGGCGAGGCGCTTGTCGCGGAGCCTGTTCTTGGGGAGCATGCCGCTGACGGCCTTGCGGAGGACCTCGGCGCCGCCGTGCTTGGCCATGAGGACGTCCATGGTGACGGAGCGCAGGGAGCCGGGGCGGGTGTTGTGGCGGTAGTACGTCTTCTGCCACTTCTTGCGGCCCGTGACGTGCAGCGCCGCGCAGTTGGTCACCACCACGTAGTCGCCGCAGTCCGTCGACGGGTCCCAGATCGGCTTATGCTTGCCCATGAGGATCACGGCGATGCGCGACGCAAGCCGCCCCAGCGAAGGCGGCGTCACGTTCGGCTGCGTCGAGAGCGTCGGGTGCGGCGTCGAGGCCGATATCTGATGCCATACGCGCGAGTACGCCAGCTTCGTCTACACCGAGGGTCCATTATAAGCAATCTGCTCGTTACGCTAAGATAGGATGTGAGTGTAGGCGAAGGAGAAGAGTGGCTTACCAGCCCGATGGTCTGCGACATGATGACGGCTCTCGAGGGCGCTTGAGCCCCTTTGTCGTGGTCTATCTACTCGATACTGTTATGTAGATATGCATATAGAATTTAGCCAAACCTATGCGGGAACGCAATGGCTCGCAGGGCGCGGGTTATTGAGTTCGTTATTCGAGAGTGCGTTGGTTGATCGATGCCAAAGAGCGGCAGCAGAATTCGATATTCCAGAGATCACGTGTGCGGAAGTTACCGAATCCCACCTCGACGGGTTCTTATCGATAGTCATATCTTATCTTCTTCTTATCCAAGTGTCTTGGTGGGCGAGGCGGGGTTTATTCCAGTAACACTCGACTCTTAGGCAGTCCTAATCACCGAAGGACCGAGCTCGCAGAAAGCCTCCTGCAAGATGAGTCGAGGGACGATTTCAAAGCAACTCCTGCTTATTACATAGTTGGTAGAAAAGGTGGGTTTCTATCGTGTAAGTGAATGGCTTCCAGCCGCTTCCAAACAAGTCAACATATGATGAGGCTCGCCTGGCTTCTTCAACCCGTCTCAAGAGTACGATGCTGAGATATTTTCACGGCTTTCCATTCCGCTCATTGGCAACCTCCACTGGCTTTATCTGTCTCGGCTTTGCTGCCAACTCTTACTACCACGACAAACGAGATCCCTTGCTTAGGCCGACCCTCGCTACCGATAGCAAGATGGCGATCCAGAACCAAGTCAAGACCCCCTTTCAGGTCCGTACGCCTATGTTTGTATTTCAGATATCTGAACACCTACGGCACCCAGTTGTAGCCGGGGATTCATTCCTAACTAGTTCCATAAATGAAACCAGCAATCTCAAAAACAAGACGTGCTGATGGGATCGCTACGACAAACTATATAGACTCTTTTCGCTGTGCCGATGACCTGTGACGGATGTGTCAAATCCGTGTCGGAAGCGCTGTATAGTCTCGACGGCATCACCAAGGTCGATGCAAACCTCAAAGACCAGTTGGTATCGATTGAGGGAACTGGTAAGACGTCATTCACCCAAGAGAGGGCCAGCGTCGTTTCGAAGGATTCTCCCACGTGGGATGTGTTTGGTTTGGAGATGACGAAATTGAGACTAATAGGGGCTGCTCCCTAAATAGCTGCACCATCGGCCATCGTAAGCGCCATCGAAGGAACAGGACGGGACGCCATCCTGCGAGGCTCAGGCGCGTCGAATGGTGAGTGAAAGTTCTTATATTTCACCAGTTTTGTGCTCCATCGCCCGGTTGATTGGCTTCTACGCCTTCGGGGTTGTGGTGCCACGCAAGGCGTCGGCTGTTATTCTGGGACCGCTGTGAAACAGCTCCTGAACTCCCACCTCCAATCTATGCGCCTCACGTCCCGCGTGGCTGGCTTTGCACTCTAGGGCTTTCCTAGTCTCGCAGGCAGCCGACGAATTATTGCATGTCCGTCGGCTCACTGACGCGGATCCTCTCAGGCGCGGCTGTGTGCATCCTCGAAACGTATCACCGCAAGGAGAAGGGTGGTGAGGAATTGGTGCCTGCTTCCGCACCCGATGTGGCCCCTGAAGGATCGGGAGCGAGCGATCGGGAAGTAAGGGGTCTAGCTCGGATGGTGCAGGTCTCACCTACGACGACACTCGTGGACTTGACAGTGCGCGGAGTCACATCTGGCACCTACGTGGCTAGCATACGAGAGTACGGCGACCTCAAGTTCGGCGCTACGTCTACGGGCCCGGTGTGGGCGAGCGGAAGTGGCACGACTGAACCTCGCGGCATTCTTGGTACGGTACAGATCGGGACGGATGGTCGGGCGGCAGTGTTTCTAGATCACCCCTTCCAGGTCTGGGAAGTCATCGGACATGCCATGGTTGTCTCTAGGCAGAAGGACGGGGTCGAGGAGGCGAACTTGACCAACGACGAAAACACGGTCGTCGGGGTCATCGCGAGGAGCGCCGGCATGTGGGACAACGATAAGACAGTCTGCTCATGTACGGGGAAGACGCTCTGGGAGGAGAGAAAGGACGAAGTGAAGAAGGGCATGATCTAGAACGGATCCGAGAAGGTCTGCCTTGGCTCGGCACTTAGATCCGGATCTTCTGCATAGACTACCTATCTTGTAAGGGGTTGCCTATAAAAGCTGGCAGCACCCAAGACCTATGCCTTAGGAATACAGTCACAGAAAGCCAAGCTTGTCAAAGATGCTATCTATTCGACGACAGGGACCGACACCGGGCGGTGTGGCATTGTCCAAGCCTAGGACACTTAAGCAGTGGGATAGCCTGATAGCGGCGCATTCCGCGATGCTAATGTCGGCATTTGTGGACGACGTTACAGTAATCAGATGACAAGGCCTGTTTCTGATCATGCCATCCAATTATGAGAACGGGAAATAGGGTCCCATCCACGCATACATATCTACTATGTAGGTCGACATTCCCGGGGTGTGCCGGGACGAGGATGCCGAATCCGGCTCAGGACAGCCCCCTTACGGAATCGTGCGATGTTGTTCGGACGGTGGCGCCATACGAAGGCCCTTTTAGGGTATCACCACGCCATACGTCAGCGAAGTAGACATGCAATCTCATGATGGAGTGGCCGCCAAGTGCCCGCGCGCTTGGGGTAATTGGGTTACCCGGTCCGATCACTGCCCGTCCAGCCAAGGAAACGAAACACACACATGTAGATGGCCTCAAGCTAATAGTACAAGCTCGCGATGCCTTCAATGCCTCCTTATGCCTACCATGCTCCTGCCTGAGCTCCATTAGACCTCTCTGCCTTGTCAATCCACCGCGATCCTGGCGCTGCTCACACTACCTAGCACGACAGGGACGATCATCCCCCTGTCGAGAGTGGATTTGGATCTGCGATGCTGAGGATGAGAAAAGGCCGCCTCAAACGAAATGAAGGGAAGCGAGTTTCGTAGGGACCAGTGATATTGTTCCAGGCCTCAAGTACCTGCTCGGCCGTCCAGGTGCTCGGACAGTCAGAGCTCTCAACTCTTGAGGCTTTGGGAAAATGGGAAATATACAATGGGCACAGTATCAGCACAATGGCACAGTAGTACATGGCGGGTCGAGATAGACAATTCGGAAATTTGTCGGAAACCTGGCGCAAATTGATTGACGGCCAAAAGCTGGAGACCCGACATGGTATCGAGGTACGCTATTATGTACATATGTACGCAAGATCGAGATGTTGTTGTACAAAGTACGGTAGTCTATCACGGCTCAAATCGGTCTAATGCTAGAAATAATCACTTGCATGACTGTGAAGTGACGGATCTGGTGACGGGATAGTGCTGACGAGAACTATAGGTTAACTACAGATTGGGCTTGTCGGCGCGTAGCCAAAGCTACAAAGCCCACTGAGGTGAAAGAGAGGAACGACGATGTTTGCAGATTTCCTACTCAGGGCACGAGATGGGATGATGAAGGTGTCGAGCACACACAAAAGCACATGATCATTCCAAAGATAGGTACTGGTTGACAGTAGACAGGCAGACAGGCAAGCCGGCGAGACGTGTCAAGCAAGGGGACCATCGTCAACCAACTGACATAGAATAGTTCTCGAAGGCGTCACAATAAAGATTTAGCGCAGACTAATATGACGAATCAACCAAGAGAGAAGTCATGACGGCGGCACCTATTAAGCGAATCGACTGGCTGGCATATCAGGACGCAGCATAAGCTCGCATAGGGAGGAAAAAGAAAAGAAAAAGAAAAAAAGGGTTCATTTTTGCAGGCTAAGGGCCCTGACTCGCTAGATTTTTAAGATTTTACGCGCCCTTGGAACGCATCGCGTCCGAGATGGCGGGGCCGTACCGGGCTTCGTTGACCAATGACTGTCGCCGTCAGGCACATCTTGAGACGCTTGATGCATGAAGAGGGACATGGCGGGCATGGGAGGACATGGGAAGACATGGGAGGAGGCACGGCAGCCATGGGAAAAAGGCATGGCGGAGATATGGGAATGACAGGGGTTTCACAGCTTTTCGTTCCAAGTTACAACCCCCAATTCTGCAACGACCTGAACGGGATCCAGGAAGCGAAGTACACTATGTAGACAGGTCGTATATAATGATACTGTACCTACATCCTAGCCAGCCTTGAAGCTCGTCGACCTCGGTACCTTTCGTCTAATGTTGTGCCAAAGAGGAAAAGAAGAAAAGAAGAGCTACCAATTTTATCATACCTTGTATAATCCGTAGTAATCACAGGATTGCTGCCACAGCCAGTTGCCCATATCGATCGAGTAGATCTGCCCATCTCGACCCGGGGGAAGCCAAGGGGGAGGCTGGAGGGGGGGATTGGTTGACACGGAATAGCCTCCGTGAATGATGCCGAACTGCCTGACTGCCGAATTGATATCAAAAGTTGGCTGATGATATTCAGCCACCGGCCTCTGAAGGAATTCCATTCAGGGTCTCGATCTCGGGCTGTGCTACCTCCTGAGCTGCTCACGCGGCATCCTCCTTGTTTCTATAAACAACTTTATACCTGGCAAACACGGACGACTGGCGATAGTCGGTCGTCGGCGCTGGCGGCTGAAGGACTAGGTGGTGAGTTATTGCTTAATATATAGCGGCGTTAGGGGAGCCGAGTCGCCTAAGGACAAGTACATAGTTGGTTACGCGCCTGTACAATGCTCGACCTCGTAGACGCCCTCATCCTCGCCCGCCAGGGGACTTGATCTGAGGCAGGGAGCGACGAGATCTCTTGATGGTGTCTGTTCGATCATAACAGGTCGAACGATGCGAGTTGAATGTTGGGGTTGGAAAGGAATAGCTTCAAGACCAACCAAGTCGAATCCCTTTCCGTGCCTACTATGTACATTAGGTACAAGTAAAGTATCCCAAGTACCCCTCTCTGACTGTCTGACTACAGTACCCAGAGACCCCACTGGGCGACCCCAAGTCTTAGCACCAGGTGAACCCTAAGACAGCTATCAAGGACGGCCGGATGCGCCAACCCCTGCCCCTGTTTCTCCCTTCGTCTGGGCCCTGTTTAAGCATCATCGTCGTTTTGACTTGCCCGCGAAGAGGTACTCCGTCCCCACAGCATCGACTCGCCAGCCATCAAACTTGGAAGACAAGTACCAAGTATATACCGTTGACACCTCTGCCGTACTGTGGTCCAAGATCTGCCCGTTCTCTCCTCCCCCCCCCCAAACGCTTGGCTTGGCACAAGGTCTCGTCCTCAGTCCGCCTACTACATAGTACTGTCCTTTCCGCTTACGCCCTATTACAACCCTTAGCCCCCCCTCGGCCCCCTACAACCCTCTCCCACCACTCTCGGTCCTTCTGTACGCGCTGGCTTCGTTGTCTACCATCCACTCATTACTTCTTGTCAACTGCAAGTCTGCCGTTCTCATCACCGGCCTAATCCATTCATTGCGGTGTGATCCAAGGGCTGGTCCTCGTACATAGCCTGCTATTACGTCTATTACTTAATTACAAACCTCTCCCTTTTTTTTTTCTTTTTATTTTTTTTATTTCCACTGTCCTTTCCGGATCTAGTCCTACCTTGTTGGCTCGTGGCCGTCGTGCATCCCGTACCTACATATCCCGCCCACCCCCAACCTTTTTTCTTACCTACAACTGCTGCAAGGTCTCGTTCCTGCACCAACAACTGTCCCAGGAACCGGACGCCTCCCGACCCCAGCGATCTGTTTGGCCGTAGAAAAGCTAGGCGTACAGCAACATCAAGTGGAAAGAAGAGATCGAAGAACATCGAAGAGAAAAAAACAAGGTGCCGGCGCATATTCCATATTCTCAACTAAAATCAAACGAACCCCACTAGCCAAGACACGATAACAAGGCTATTGTCAGGAGAAGGAAGCTCTTAGGGCACGCCAAACTAATACGGAGAACGAGTGCTGTTATAATATTATCACCTTTTCAGTTCCGGCCGAAAACGCAATATTGGCAATCTACCTTGGGTAATCCTAGTTGGAATTGGTCTCGGAGGGAAACGGAGATATTTGCCGTTATTACTCGGTAGGAGAGGCCTTCACCTTTGCTTTCTGGACAAAGCAACTGGTATCGATTGAAGGCTCGTCCCGGCGTCACAATGTCTTTGAAACAGGTAAGCATATTCTTAGATTCTTAATCGGCGATTGATGCTGACTTCTCTTCAAGGAAATAGAATCTTGGGTATCGGCCCTTGGCCGGTACGACAACAACGAGTTCGAGGAGGCCTTGAAGGAGTTCGAGAACATTGCCGACACATCCAAGATCCTGTTCAATATGGGAGTTATACATGCAACTCTAGGAGAACACGAGAAAGCAGTAAGTGCACACAATACCCATCAAGCAGCTCTATAGGGTGCTAATATTCCCACGCTCAGGTCGAATGCTACCAAAGGGCAATCCGACTGGACATGTATCTTGCTGTGGCCTACTTCCAGCAGGGTGTCTCCAACTTTTTGCTGGGCGATTTCGAGGAGGCCTTGGCCAACTTCAACGATACCCTGCTCTATCTACGAGGCAATACCATGATCGATTACGCTCAGCTGGGTCTGCTGTTCAAATTATATTCCTGCGAGGTTTTGTTCAACAGAGGTCTCTGCTACATCTACCTGCAGCAGAAGGAGAACGGTCTGGCGGACTTGAATTATGCAGTGAAGGAAAAGGTTGTTGAAGATCACAACGTCATCGACGAAGCCATTAGGGAAGAAGCCGAGGTAAGAGCCTATGAATCTAGCAGATCTAGAGCGGGCAATGAGCTAATACTTGCATGACTAGGGCTACACTGTGTTCTCGATTCCCGTAGGAGTCGTGTACCGACCTAATGAGGCCAAGGTGCGGAATTTGAAGACCAAGGACTATCTCGGCAAGGCTCGCTTAGTCGCTGCCTCGGACAGAGCCAACGCCTTCACGGGCTTCGCTGGATCGGAGATTAAGAACGCCGGAAGAGCTTCCGAAAAGGACGACCGCCCGACGGACAACATCTCGTTCGCTGCAACGAATCTAGTCAAACCTGGACTGCAGAGCAGGAGACAACAGTCAGAGCCTCCCACCGGCCGCAATGCATTCCCACCAACTCCGCCTCCGGAGAACGACAAGCCGACGACGATGAGTCGGGGTGCGTCAGTTCGAAACGGACCTAAGCCGATGCCAGCCAGGTTGAACATCCCCGAGCAAGTAAAGAGCAGCCGCTACGACAAGACGAGCTCGCCCCAGAGCGAACGCAAGGCGCCCTCGAGGTCTATGTCGGAAGTGAGATCGCCGCCCCAGCGGAGTTACTCGCGAAACGACGCCCGGCCTCGACGTTCCAGGCAGGACGACGACGGATACCCGGACGACGTGTACGACCTGTACAACGGCGGCAGCACCAGATCGCAAGCTGGCGGACGGCGGAATCCGAGGTACATCGAGGAGGAGGAGGAGGAAGCGAGCGACTACGACTCATTCGACGAGGGCGACTTCGAGATGGTGTCGACCCGACGACCGGGCACGTCGGTGGCCGGATCATCGCGCGCGGGCTCGCGGCGGCCGGAGGTGCGCAAGGTGCGGATAAAGGTGCACTCGGAGGATGTGCGGTACGTGATGGTGCCCACGTCGGTCGAGTTCCCGGATCTGGTGGACCGGATCCGCGACAAGTTCGGCCTGCGACGACGCTTCAAGCTCAAGGTGCGCGACGAGGACTCGCCGCAGTCGACGGACATGATCACGATGGGCGACCAGGACGACCTCGACATGATCATGATGAGCGTCAAGCAGCAGGCGCGGAAACAGAGGCTGGATATTGGCAAGTTGGAGGTGAGTTCTAAACTATCTATCACATATTCCTGATGAGAGGAGAGCTAACAGTTTGATTACAGGTTTGGGTGCAAGAAATCTAGATGACTTTTTTCTTCTTTCCTTCGTGTGCGCGCCGACTACGATTACCAAACGATACCCAAAGCATTGCGATCTGACTTCATACGATGTAATGAAGAAGTCTTTTAATCTAGGACTTCACTCCTCACCATCATCATCTCAACTATTTATTTCCAACTCTACCTATATCAGGTCTACTACCTTATTTTTTATTCAATGTCTCAAATTCATTTATCGTATCTATACACTATTCTCGCTTAACAAAACGATCTAAGCGGTTTCTTGCCTTGACCCCTTGAGCGATCGGGGGTTCTAGATCTCAGACCCGAAAATCCATAATCGCCATCCTGAAACAGGGAGCGCGACAGTTTCACAACACAACCTTAGCTCGATCCAACCGTGCGGGAACGGACACAACTCGATCCGGGGTCGTACCAGCGCCTAACATCATTCCCGTCATCTCATGTTGTCCTTTTTTGCAGAGCCAATCCTTTTTTGGGATGCGTACCCCAGTAATGCATTTATTTAATGCGTTGAATGTCGAATGTCTATGGTCAATCTTCCCAAGAGGGGAGAGAGAAAGAAAGAATAACAGGAGACCTCACCTTATCATTACCTCTACCATCAGTATATACCAGAACCTTAGATTCGGATGATCGTCGGATGGATTTTAACGGCCGATCGAGTGATGGATGGGAATGGGTTGGAGGAGTATAGTGTCTTTATTTTTCCTATTATCACATTCAAGTTCCCTGTTTGCATCGCTCTCTCCTATGGTTCATTCGTTTTTGTTTTCGCTTCGTTCGTGCGTGCTTTAGTTGTCGTAAGGTCGTAGAGCTAATAGAGTCCGGGTCGCGGGAAAAGGGGACGGTTGGGACATCCAAAGTAAAGGGGTTGGAGAGGCATTATCCATATTCGGCTTTTGTAGATAGACAAATAAACGCTGAGGACTATCTTAGCAATTCACAGAAGCTGTCTCTTCTCAAGAATCCCTTACGACTCCAGTTGGTTTATCATCTTAAATGTAGAGATTGATGTCACCTCATAGCTTGGAAGAAATTTAGTCCTCTCATAAGCTTGAGTTACTCAATACAGGTAGGTTAAACTACTATACCGAGCATCCTTTTCATAGCTTCACTCGGATTTGGTGTTTTCTTTCTCGTTCCTTTTTTTCCTCCTCCGATACGAAATGTAAATTACAAAATTACGCGCGATATATCAAATGTCTAACACTCACCCCTTTTTCTTTTCTTCGTGCTCTCCCACTCGGTAAGGACAGTCAGTACCTAACACGAACTCTTGGGCGTGCTTGGCCTCTCTGTTCGAGGGATGCGATTTAATAAGAAAAAAAGCCACCGGACACGAAAGGAGAATTTGCAGATGATAAGACCCTCTCATCTGCTGGGTGTCGGCGTGATCATGGCAGGCGCCGCCTCGCATCCGGAGCCGAAGTCCGGCTGGCATCCCTCGCCGCAGTAGTCGACCGAAGCACCGCAGAAGCCGTGTCTGGATCGGGCGGGTTAGCAAAAGTGTCCTGGAGGCGGGACGCGTGTAGATAGACATAGCCCGGTAGTGGGGAGGGAGAGGGAAGGAAAAGAAAAGAAAAAGAAAAAAAAAGAAGAAAAAAACTAACCCTGAGCAGCAGTTCCCGTACTCGGAGCCCTCGCACGTGAAGCCGGCGCCGCAGTTGCCCTCGATGGAGACCTCGAGGCCGCCGGTGGGCAGCGGGTCGTCGGGCGGCGTGCCGGGGCCGCTCGGCAGCGGCAGGCCCGTCGGGATGCTGGAGTCGGGCGGCGAGCAGAGGCCAAAGTCGGACAGGCAGTTTTCGCCGCAGTAGTCGATGGACGCGCCGCACCACTGGTTCACCGAGCAGCCTGTGGATGGGTTAGCGCCTACACATACTTACAGAAGGCTGTCAGGGGGAGATTAGAGTATACGTACAGTTTCCGAATTCAGATCCCTGGCAGGTGACTCCCTCGCCGCACTTGCCGTCGGAGCTGACCTGCATGGTGGGCGATGGGCCGCCAGGTCGCGAGGTCGGCGTGGGGTCCTGGCAGGCCCTGGCGCCGGTGGGCTCGCGGATGGTGAAGTTGTACTCGGGGACGGAGCCGGAGCCGGCGCGGTACCAGTTCTCCGGGGGGTCGCCGAGGCACTGGCCGACGGTGACGGCGCGGTAGCCGTTGCTGAAGAGCGAGTCGAGGATGTAGTCGGTCAGGTTGTAGACGGACTGGTAGTGGATGTCGTGCTCGATCTCGAGGTAGCTGTCCTCGCACGGGTCCGACCCGTCCACCGCGTCGTCCCAGATGTCCTTGCTCGTCTGGATCTGCCGCGCGTCGTCGTGCAGGTAGCCCTCGGTGTCCAGGTCGAAGTACACGACGTGGTACCCCAGAGTGGCGAGCTGCCGCTGGCATCCAACCGGGCAGATGGAATAGGGGGGCCTGCGACGAAATTAGCACCGGTCTCTGCCTACCAGGAGGAGAAGGGGGGTTAGGCCGTGTACGAACCGCATGTAGGTAGGGAAATAGCCGAGGATGTCGTTCAGCGCGATCTCGTTCCAGATCATCTGATTGTTGAACTGCTCCGCGGTCAACTGGCTGTAGTTCTCGTGCGACCACGTATGGCTTGCGATTTGATGTCCCTCGGCAGCCATTCGCTATATCGCGTTAGCCTCCATCCCGTGTCCGTTGGGAAAGGCGTATATACTTGGATAACGGAAACCCAGGGGTAATCTGGATCATTGATCATTCCCTTGCCTATACTGTTTCCGGTAATGAAGAATGTGGCTTTTACGTCCCAATCCTGCCTTCGGGTCAGCTTAATCATAAGAGTATAAACCGGCTGTAGAACATACGGCGAGCTTGTCGAGAAGATCTTCGGTGTAGTCGTACGGACCGTCGTCGAAGGTGATGGCGATGTCGCCAGGATTCTCGCAGTCGTAGATACCAACACCGCCATACTGGATGTCACCTATCTTCGGACGTTCAATATCCGACGTGTCAGCGCCAGAAGGCTTCTGATTACCATCGCACCCTGGGCCGTAGTTGATTTGGCAGTCAGGCGAGACACAGTATTCTTCCCCGGTGCCACAATAACTTGATAGATCCTGTCAGCACATGACTATGACCTAAGGACGGAAAGGGGTAAACCAACCCTTCATATGAGCAGCACTGTCCGGCCGCGCATGAACCACGACTACCGCCGCATCTCCCCTCCCTCTGGCGACCCTCAAGCTCACCACGTTCCTCGAGAACCCCATCGTCCCGGGCCTCGACCGTATCCGCTCTCTGTGAGGCCGATGTCCGACCTTCCCATCCCTTCTTTCCCTTGAGCCCGGCCATGAACCTCCGAGATCCTGCAAGCTTCGGCACGCTGTGTCCAGCGTCGTTCGGGCCCCCATGTGCGGCTGCCTGGCTCGCGCAGGCAGCCAAGACTAAGACGTCCCACCAGCGCATTGCAGTGACTAGGACACTGCAGATCCGTATATCAAGCGAGTGTTAGGCTAGAGCTGAACTCGTCAAGCTGGAAAGAGCCCCGAGTATAAAGAAAGCACGGCGACGTAACCAAGGGACTGACCTAGAGGCTCAAAGGACCTTGACTTTTCAGCTAGGGCACGAGAAGCAAAGAGGTCTGGCCGCTCGGTATATAAAGCCACGCGTCAGAGCATCGCTATGAGGCGATCGGCCAGAACAAGAAAAAAAGCATGGTCCCTGGATCGGAGCTTGCGCAACCCTATGAGGAGAAAGTCAATATATACCCGGATGCTACGTTGGCGACAGACCACCCGTCCCGACTGGCCTGTCATGGGAAGAGGTACAGAGCTGCCACCAGGGTTCTCATGGTAGCTTGGAGAGAAGGCTGGATTAGCCAAATGCAACCCTTGCTACGGGAACAGGAACACGAGGTTGGCAGACGGACCGCCGACATACGATGTTGGACACTTCAGCTTCGTTAAGCATGCTACGGAGGAGACTGCGGCAACATGGGCCCATGCCGAACTCCTCCAAAAATAACCCTTCCCCATTCTGGAAGACGGGAGTTCTAGAGCTCCCAGAGGCGGGCTTGCTATGACAGCTGACATGGTTCGCCTTGGATAGGCACAGGCGTCGTCGATTCTAATCCCGACGAGGTTTCCACGTGTAGCCTCGACTTCCTGCAAGGTGAAGCTGCTCGCCGGAGCTTGCCCTGGCAGAGACACGATCTTCACGAACGCCAAGTGATCGGCCATTTGCCAATCTGGGGGAATAGGAAGTGACTCGTCATCAGGTACTAGGTGTTCGGCAAAGCGAGAGGCGTGCGCTGGTACGACGATGGGAACGACGGCATGGGAAGGCGATGTGACAGTGCAGCAGAGTCGGTTTGTGGGGTTGAAAGGGGGAAACTGGTCTGGCAGGCCAAGGCTCGCCTCGCCCGTCCAGCCCTTTCTTCCACTGGACGGGTGAAGTGGGATCGGAGATGGCTATATTATATTAATTTGATAATATCCTAAAAGCAACCTACCATCTCGCTCCCCTGCATTGCATCACCCTCGTTCCCCAGAGCTGACAGAGATTTCAACCGCCCGCTCACATGGGAGTGTCGAAGGGCAGGGAAATAGATTAATTGGATGGATTGTTACGTCTTCGTAACTACCTCGCGAGCCGCTCACGGCTTACACGCGTCGACGTGCAGGACGCTGGTCTGTCCCCAGCCGGGACGGGCGCCAGTCGGATGCCCGATCCATAGGTAGATCATTCGAGGAGCTTACGAGTCCCGGCAATATCGCCCCGAGGCATTCTGAGATGCAACGAGAGGGTAATCCTCGAGGCCTGCCTCAGGGCACTTGCAACGTGAAGGAGAAACGTGTCGTCCAAGTAAAGTTTTCTCTGAAAGGGATAGGCAACGGAAGTACTCTCAATGGTACTGAAGGTATTTTTAGATATATATATATATATGATATATGAGAGTCTTCGTCACGTGAGGTTCTCCTTAATCCCGAGTCTCTTTCAAGCGACTATCAGTTGACAAGTCATCCCCAAAGATGATAGCTCTGATGTGTGACAACCCCTATTGAACCCTCAGGAAAGACAACCACTTCTAAATAGTCAGGTATTCACGTATGTACTGTAATGCCATTTCAATAAAAAGCCGTAATTTATACAAGATAGCTTCGTACAGACTGCGTGCTTCGTAATATATAATCGCACCCAAGACATGTTCACAAATCGTATCCTTCATCCCGGGATACAGACCATGACATCGAGTGCTCTACAGAGCCTCGCCAACGATGTTCCCGATGGCGCCACCAATCTCGCCGAATAGGACGCCCTTGAAGATACTCTCGCCCATATCCTCGACCCAATGGCCCGTCTTCTTTAACCTCTCCTTCCAGAGGTCTTGCTTCTCGGGGTCCAGATCTTCCCACGACGTAGCAGGCCCGTGGACCTCCTCGTCATGAACGCCGACGTGAAGAGGGAGAAGTCCCTCGCTATCAGCCCCCTGAGCATCGCTATGCCGGATCACGAGAGGCTGGCCATGGTGTACGTTGGCGTCAGATAAGAGGTCCTTGATTGTCTTCTCGTTGGGTATGGGGACATTGCGCAATGATCTTGTCCACGAAACAGGGAGATAAGGCTTGATCCCGAGGACGGGATTGCCGATATCTTTCGCTTCGAGGAAGGTCTGTCCGATGAAGGCGAGGAGAAGTACTACGATGGCAAGTAGTGTGATGACCGTCACTGGCGACTCGCCTCTCGACTTCAGCGCAACGACATAGCGCGACTCCTTTGGAGGACCTCCTTTCCGTTCTGGTAGGGACTTGTCAACGTGCTTCTTGAGCGGTATGCTGTGCACGACAGTGGTAAAGCCGACAGCTACGCTGGCTAGCTTGACAGAGAGTTCGGATGCTTTCGATGCAGACTTGGGCGGGGTGAATGCGGAAAATGAGAGGCCGGTGATGTTTGAAGGGTGAACACCCTTGAGCACTTGAAAAGGTGCTAGGTTTGCTAAGAGGTCGACGGTCGCAGCCGACTTGTGTTCTAGCGTGAAGAGCGATATCGACGAGTCATTTCCGGCAACAGCGACGACGAACTGCGTTTCGCCTTGTTTGTCTGTTGGCGATGCGGCGGGAGAGAGGTTCCTCACCGCGAGCCCGGTGGCGCGCGAGACGCCCTTGGGCAGCTTGGCCTTGATCGCTAGGCGCGCATTTTCCTGATTTTTGGCAGGGAGGCGGAAGCCATGCAGGGCGACCCCTTGGAAGTTGGGCTTGTTGACCACGGTGATCAGGAAGCCCGGGGTCAGGTAGCGCAGAGATTTGAACGACGCCTTAGCTGTGGCGCCTTCATCCGGGGTGATTGTATATACGCATTTCGGCTCCGAAATCTCGTCCTTGGATACTTCTACGGTGAAGATGTCGTGATCGTCACAGTAGGCCAGCTGGTATGTATCGGGACCCGTCTGAACGACGTCCAGGTCCATCGCTTCCTTGGAAATATCCAGCGTTCCCCGGCTTTTCCACCGCCCACCGCCTGCGCATGGTACATCGAAAAGGGCTATCTCAGGCTCCTTGGAGAAACCTGTGGCGGCGGCGCCGAGTTGTGCAGAATTTTCGTACGGGTGGGACAGTCGGAGGAGTCGCTGGTAGGTGTTGGCGTCTTTATGCAGGAACAGCGCATCCCGCGCGATCTCGGAAACCCTTACACCGCTAGTCTTGGCCGCCTTGCCGGGATGGTCGACGCCGAAGACGCGGAAGTGCTTGTTCTTGCCCTTCTTGATTTCCTCGTCGCTCGAGTTGACGCCGGCGAAGACGGTGAGGTTCTTGTCTTTGCGGGGTCCGACGACGAGGCTCGTGACGTTGTCTTCGTTCGCGCTCAGCTCGAGTTCGGCTGCTTGGGAGAGGTCCGCTGGGTTGGAGGTGTCGAGAACGGTCTAGTAGGTCTCGAGTCAGCCAACCGGGTGGAGATGGGAAGAAGACGGTGGACGGATGTATCGTCGCAGTCTAGATATTTCTTACAATTTTATTGCCGATACCATTGCGACCTGGACCGCCACCCCCTGCGACGATGAGACTAGAGTCTGTCGGGTCGAAGGCGCACGAGTAGAGCGGATAGGTGAGGGTGATCTTCGCGGTGGGAATTCGGCTCGTCATTATCACTGGATCTGCCTTGCGTTATACAGGGAGACTCATGCTAACTCTGCGAACTTGGCGACATGTTTACACGGACATTACGCTAGAGAGTGCCGTGATGCTTCTATTCTTCTGTTGACTTGCGATGACGAACTTGACTTTCGTAGTTCGAGGCGAGCGTTCCAAGGCGAGGCAAGCAAGACGAGGCGAGGCCACACTTGCATCTTTTCCCTTGGTCGGGGTTCGGGGCTTATGCTGGGCCCCTGGGCCCCTAAAATGAGCTCCCTAAATTTAGGGGACGCGCTACTGCTACAGCTGTAAGCTCCCTCCCGGTAAGCAGCTACAGCCCTGTCTGAGAGAGCCAATCACCCGCAGGCGACCCCTGTGACTGGATCGGAGATGCTGGCCACGTACCGACCTCTGCTGTCTACCTGACCAAGGCAGGTCGAAGCAACCGTCTGTCTAGTCCTGTCCCGACTTCAAACCCGACCACGTCGTAGGGGGTTGCTATGGTCTTTGATTTATTAGGACGGCTTCCTACTAATCCGTCATGACGGTCGAACTATGGTAAGTTGTCAGGTACTTTCGTTTGTAGTCGATGTCAAGTCACAGTCTGAGGCGCAGGTCACAACGAAACTCTTCCAGCACAGCAATGAGTAATACATGCCATATAGTGGGCGACCAGAACATCTATAAACCATCTACGCCGTAAAAGAAACGGCGCCCATCTATATAACTGAAACCCCACCCCTCAAGCCTCCCGCAGCACAAAATCATACTCCAGCTCCCAACACGCCCTCTCATCGCCCTCCCTCGGCACAAAGCTCACCAGCAAATCCTCCTTAACCGCAAAAACCGCATCAGCATGCAAATACGGATCCTCCCGGTCAAAGATCTGCGTAACCAGACTCCTGAACCCAGCCGCGGCGACGCGAAAGTGCACGTGCGCGGGCCGTACACCCGGCGCGCGGTCGAGCAGGGCCAGGACGCGGCCGGCGGGCCCGTCGCCGGGCACCGGGTACGCGGCGGGGCGCGCGGCGTACAGCGCGTAGCGGCCGCGCGCGTCGGTGCGGAAGCGGCCCCGCAGGTTCATGTCGGGCGCGCCCGCGTCCTGCTGCTCGTACAGCCCGTTGGGCCCGGCGAGCCACACGTCGACCTCGGCGCCGGCGACGGGCGCGCCCGTCGCCGCGGACCGCACGTGTCCCGATACGTGCGCCAGCTGCGGCGCCGTGGCTTGGTGCCACGTCGAGTCGCGCGGCGCGCGCACGATGCTCGTGCCGTTTTCTTGCGCTGGCGCGTTTGCTCGGTAGAACGGGCCTAGCACTGCTGACGGCGTCGGGGCGACTGCTGGGTCCTCTTCGAGCATTAGCTTCGACGTGATCTCGTCTACGAGCGACTCCAGGCCTAGGATGTCGCACAGCAGGCCCGTCTCGTTGTTCTTGTCGGTCGATTTCTGGCCTGCCTCGTTGATCTAAGTTGCCGTGTCAGTTACCCCTATTGTGCTCCTGGGACGCGATGGATAGAGGAAGCCTAGAGTGCCCTCTAGGCGAGCTAGGCTGAGATGAAGGACTGTCGAGGACTCACCAGATCGACCCCGGCCGACCACTCCGCCACCGTCAGGTTCACCTCTCGGGCAAAGTCGTGCAGGTGCCGCAGGAGACTTGGCATGATCTCCTTGAGACGCGGGTGAGCGTTCGGCCCCGTGGCGGCGATGACCCTGTCCGTGAACTCCGGGTCGTACTTTGGTGAAGCTGCTTTGGTGTCCATGTTGCCGGCTGTCTTAGTGATCCCCGTCTAGGCTGTAGTCGAGCTCTCGTCAACGGTATGGACAGGTGCTAGTTGATGGGCTTCAGTAAGTAGAAGGGGCCGGGAAAGTCTTCGAGGTGCTGGGCTTTATAGATCGTGAAACCTGTGTCACTTCCTCTGGCTGCCAAGGGGTCACCACAGACCCGCCGGGCTTGGCCGACGAGGCTCTGTGAACAATTGCCGGAAGCTCGGACCTGTTTCTGAGTCATGTTGACCGGCGAGGGACATAAGATAATATGCTTTTCGTCGTGGAACGGTGAGTGCCGGGAGGTACGAGTACTGTCATTGTTTGTCCGCGTACTCGCATCGAAGCCTCCTGCCAGAGGTGGCACTTGTGGATCGCAAACCTGACAGCGCGGAAAGTGCAGATACCCGTCCAGAGCCCCATCTGAAGGAGGATTCGACGGCAGGGCGGCTCCGAGCGGATCGGCGATGCCGTGGCTGTTTCTCTATCCGGCACGGTTATCCGTCCTGGATCAGGTTACGGGAAGCAAACAATGTCAGACGAGAAGTTGGTCTCTGAATCAGAAAATACTTCTGCCAGGACGGCTTTGTTCTCCCATTTCTTCCTGGTTTACCCTCCGAAAATCAGATAGAGTCCAAGATTGGCTTCATCGTCGAATCTTGGTACCTTGGGCACGTTACTCACTGTGCTACCACGCCGTATTACCACATTGTAAGCAAGGAGAGATGAGTGGGTTGCAAAAAGAAAAAAGAGCTCAGCCGGCCAAAAACGTGCCTCACAGCACGCGTCATGTCTGAGTGTCTCGCGAGTGAGCAGTGGCTTGCGTCTGCGAGGGAAGTCTCCCGAGGGCAGACCAAGATCTCCGCAGGCGTCCGACGATGATTAGAGGTGAGACTTTAGAGCGGCCTTGAAGCCAATACGCGTGGGCTTTTACAACTCCTCTTGTGATACTAGTTTGTTATTACTAAATAGATAGACTGGTAGATCGATGTAGGTACCTGCTTGTAAAAACTGAATATTCTTTTTGGAACGACCAATGTATGGTAAACAGACGATTCTATCTCTTGGTGTCGTCTCGTACCTGATCCCTCCAAAAGACGCGGGTAAGCAGAATCGTGCCTGTCTACAAAAGTACCTAGTAGGTAGGTATTTTCTTTCTTAATCTGTCTTCATATCCTCGACCGCGTCTTCGAACTCGCCGTCTTCTACGGCGTCCTCGTCTACGTCGTCGGGCTCCGTCGTCTCCTCGTCCGTCGTGCCGGTGCTCCTCAGCAGGCTCTGGAGGTCCTCCTGGTCTATGATGCTCTCGATGCTGCCCCTGCGGACGCCGGACAGCGTCTCGCGCCGGCCCTGCTCAATCAGCCTCTCGGTCCGGAGCCGGTTCGCGATGAACTTGAGCTTGGGAAACGCGCTCTGCTGCCCCTCGTGGATCATGCGCGCCAGCCGGTCCGGGTCCGGGTCCGACAGGATGTTCCAGAAGTCGCTCGTCCGGGTTTGCGGCCAGATGGTCACGGTCCCGCTGAACTGTTGCAGCCACAGCTGCGACCAGTCCTGGCCGAGCGGGCGCGGGAGCAGCTCCAGGTGCTTTAGAACCTTCAGCCACTTGGTCAGATCCAGCTTGATGTACTGTTCCGTGGCGGATCCCAGGTACCCGCCACGCCAGCCGCGGCCCTTCCGATGCGTCACCGGCGAGCCAACCGTACCCCTGGACGAGAAAAAGAAAAGCGAGATGTGGGGGTTGACCTGGCTGACGATGGTGAAGTTGACGTTGAAGTGCAGGTTCAGCGCCTTGATAGGTATGTCGGTACGCAGGCTGCCGTCTTTCCACTTGTGTCCGAACGAGTACGGGGATAGCGAGCCGTCTCGGTTCTTCATCATCAGAACTACAGGGTTTTGTATGCCTGGTACGGCGGCTGATGCCAGGACTGCCGACCAGATAACGCAGTCGGGCGACGTGAGATAGTTGCAGAGAATGGTTGGCGAATGAGGATCGGCTGGCACACACGACACGTTGAGAATTCTTCCCGTTCGCTGGTATGCCTCCCTAAAGGTCATGGAACCGCGAGACCACCAGCTGCTCTGACGGGCCCAGTCAACCGAGTCGAACCTCGCTCCCGTCTTCCACCACCTGGGCAGCCACGTGCTAACGGGCTCAGAGCAAGCCTTAATCTTGTGTGCTAATGCTGGTATTAACAGCTGCTTCAGCTCGTCGTTGGTCCGTGTTGCGACGAGCGATGCGACCAAAGCGCCGCCGCTGGTGCCCGTGATAACATCAGGTACTAAGTCGGCCTCGAGGAGAGCTTTCACGACACCGAAGTGATAGTATGCGAAGGCGGCGCCCCCAGACAAGCACAGAGCAGTACGGCCGTAGTTGGCATGCATGCGCTTGAATAATGCCCGTTTCTCCTCGAAAGGTATCTGATTGGTATGTACTAGGAACCGCGTGCTCTTCTCCACTACCAAGCCAACCTGTTAGTCCTGCTGTGTTGCTCCAAGGGAATAGCTGTAACATACCTTCGTCTACGAAGTTCTGTACCAAGTTTTTGGTTCCGTAATACGTCTCGCTATAGAGCCTAGGGTTCTCGACGCCAACGAAGTTATTCTTGACGCAGGCTTCCGTCAAGGTCATCAGGTCTCCGACTGACTTATTGCTTCGCCCTCCCGTAGACATGTCTCCGTTTCCATATCCAGGCGCACCCGAGCCTTTGGCTTCTTGCGTCTCGGCGGCCTTCCGATGCTTGCGAAGTTGGTCCCATACGCGCCGAACCGTTTTCCAATCGTAATACGCAAACTCGTTCTCTTCTTTCCAATGCTGATTCCCCAGGAATGCGTCCATGTCCTTCGCTGCTTTAACCCAGTCACGGTAGCTGCTCGTAGCTCGCATGTTCCGCCGCAGGATCTCTCTCTTCCCCCTCCAGGCTATAAAGTGTTCGTAAAGGAATATGTAGAACCTTGTCCAGAGATACGATGCGCCCAACCCTATGATCCACATGGCAACGAACAGTAGGAAAGGCCACTTGAGCAGCCCGTATAGATAGCCCTCCCGCGTCTCGTCTACCGTACGACGGCCGAGCGCAGTTCTCTTTCTCCTCCTCTTGCGTCCATGTTTGGAAACCTTTTGATTTAGCGGTGCCCAGTCATTCTGGGCCGTGATGAACATTGCGCCCTGGGGGCCATGCTGACCAGCGGCAAAGTCCGTAGCACTGGGAGTGTCAGGAGGGGCAGCGGCGTCAACAGATGCCACGGAACCAGACCGTGTTATCTCTAGACTCCCGGTGCTTCTAGCGGCGGGACTGCGCAGTAGAGAGGTGTCATCGGAGCCATTTTGGATTGGGTCAGGGGCGCTGAGGGCGGAGGCGAAGGCGGCGAGGTGTTCGGGAGGAAGAAATTCGCGGTCGGCGTCAGGTAATGTGGTGTACTGGAAGGCTTCTGGAGGAAATCCGTAGTGAGAATGACGCCTGGTAGGGAGGAAGGTTACTCTCGGTTTGGAAGAGTTGGCCGCCATTGTCGCTATCTTGACGTATGGTTGTGTTTATGCGTATAGACATGCGTATGTACAATCATGATGAGGTGCGGATGCGACACGAGTTGGAGCTGGAGATGGCGTTGGTAGCACGAGGAACCACGGGGCAAACTATAGGTTGATAAACGGTGGCATGGTCATCTCACCAGTTCCCTCGGCGCCAGGCCGACATTGAATAGAAGGAGTACGAATGTGAGTGTGTCGTATTGCGTGTGGCGTACGGCCGGGTACGAATTGTAGGGAGAAACGAGTCTAGGGTGGAATGATTGGAATGACGTCGAAGGTTAAGCCACTCTACGACTCGGCCACTCTGCCGACCCCGTGTTGTACCTCGGTACCCTGCGAACTGCCAGTTAGCCCAGCCAGCTCAGCCAGCCCATTCAGCTTTGTCTGCCTAGCTCTAATTCCAACATCCCTATTGATCCATGCTGCCGGTATGACTGTACGATTGGCCCAATCTCGACCAGCATGCAACAGCTGATGAATACAATGGTATAATAAGAACATCCAAGTATGTCTTCTACCCACATGGACATACATGTAGTAGATATGTGTACTGCAGATAAATCATACAGATACATCGACGAGGCCGAGCATCGTACGACACATCTTTACCAAAAAAAAAACAGGTATAACGCTCAATTATTCATTATTGCGATCTGGCAAATGCCTCTAGCCATTGACTCCCATAAAAATATCCCGTAAAAAACATTGAACCTCCGGGTCATGATGGAAGCTGTCAAAGAATCATGTTTCCCGGCTGGCCGTATCTGCATGCTCGTCCCCGATACCTGCGCGTGTCTTCATGCCTCCGCCTCTCCTATGCTTCTGCTTCTGTTCCTGCCTCTGCTCCTACCTCTACCTCCACCCCTTTTTCGCCGCCTAGACGTACTGAGAGAGCCATCGTATTCCCTCGCCGTAGCCTACATTGTATTAGCATCCATATATTCCGACTGTGTGGCGCTTCGAACGAACCTTGTCTCATGACGACGGAGCACATGAAAACCTCAATGGGCCTGATGCCCTCCAGTGGGACCTTGCCCTTGCCGGTCGTCTGATACAAGCCTAGCTCGTGGCGAAGCTGGTCCTCGGACACGGCGTCGGGGTGATCGATCTTATTTCCGAGGATGACAAATGGTACCTTGGCGAGCTCCTCCATCGAGAGCAGCGCATCGAGCTCGGCCTTGGACTCGGAGAGACGGTCGTGGTCCTTGGCATCGACGAGGAAAACGATTCCGTTCACTTCCGGGAAGTAGTCCTTCCATAGACGACGGGCTACGCGGGATCAAGCTGTCAGTCGGGGTCCTGCCCCGTAACAAGAGGGACAGAATGCCATACCCTGCTGGTGACCACCGAGGTCAAAAGTGGTAAATCGTACATTACCAATGGACAGCTCTTCGGATGCTATATAGCCCTCGTTAGCTAACACGTGCGTTGAATAGGAGATATCGGTGTACGACGTACTAGGATGCAAGGTGGGTTGTAGGATGGCAACTCGATCGTTCTGCGAGGCGTCGCTAGTTAGCTTGTTTGTCCCTAGTCCCCATGACAAGCCGTGATGGATTCCGGAGATGTTTCCAGGAGTCGTAGGGATGCCCCGAGAGATGTTGATTTGGGTAGCGGGCATGGAGTGGTGAACGCACCTTCAGCATGTGTAGAAGAGTCGTCTTTCCGGCGTTGTCGAGACCGAGGAAGAGCAGCTTGGCATGCTTGTTCATCAAGCCAAGCGATGAGAGCATATCGTAGACTATGGAGGCCCAGAGGGTGATAACGTCAGTGACTATCACATATCAACAAGGCAGGAAAGGGCGTAACGTACACCAGTTGACTAGCCACATCTTGACGACTGTAAATGGTCTCGAGTAGTTGAAATAGCTGGGCTTCGTATACGAGGGTGCGCAAGGCTTGGTTGCAAGTTACGTGTTGTGGTTCGTCTGTCCTTTCTGGACGGTCGGTAGAGAAGTTGGGCGATGAGCAACAGATAGTCCGAACGTCGTTCCTTAAGAAATTGCTGAAAGGACAGAATATGCGGTTCAGCCACACCTTACTACTGGGTGCTAGCATGGCTGGCACGGCCACGTGTGGCGGGGCTGCTTGGCATTCTTGACTCGGATTGGCAGCCTCTGTTGGCCGATCACCCCGATAGCCCGACAGCCCGACCCGATACCTTCACCACCTGATCCGGCACCAGGTAAGCAAGCACGATAACGTGAGATTTCCATCCATCTTATGATTATCGTACACCTTCTTACCTTATTACAGTACCGATTCACGTCTATCTATGTAGCCTGATGGTTCAAGGATTCGAGGTCTCTCTTTCTACTCGCCTTACAGAAGCTCGCGTATGTACAAAGGACATGAACGAAACATGCATTAGGCTGAGATGTAGGTACACGTAGCCTCTGCCGGACTGCAGATGAAGTATCAAGCCATGTTTTCTATCGTCTACACACAAACATCAAGGTGCCACGTAAATAGTGTGAACATGTTCAAATTCAAGCATATCACCGGATCGCCGCCCTATCGCCGATTTGCCGTTCCCATGTGGTATCCCGATGCTCAATGCTATACCGCCCAATGCTATGACAGTAGGAAAAATGCATCCCCCCGGCGAGAATATCGTCGCAAAAACTTCGTTATTGTGAAAGAAGAAGAAAGTAAAACTATGTACAATGACGAGGCATGCGTGGGGAAAAAGAGGCTATATACACTTCAGGCCCGCCTCGGAAAAATAACGTAAGTGCAACGAATGACCACGATATCTGTGGTATGAGCCAATTGTACCGGAAAGCTGTAAGGTGAGGCCCCCGTTTAGACGGACAGGACAAATTGGTCCGGGCCTAGCTTTCCGGCCATGAGAAGGCCAATCTCTCGCATCCTCTCAGCGCCCTGGCCGGGCTGAGGTCGCTTCTCGTGAATCTGGCCTTTGCGAGCCAAGTGACAATGCTTCTGGAAATACTTCTCCTTGAACTTTTCCTTTCGGCGTTGACGCTTCTGCTCCAGGCCCTTGACAATATCAATGGCGCCCCGAACGTGAACGAACGCGGTAGCTGACGGCTGTTTACCATGACGGCGATGGGCCTTCAAGTGCTGCGGGAACATGGCGGGAGCCCTGGGGAGTGACTTGGTATGAGTCAGGCCAGGTCGGAACGCAAGGCTCTTGAACTCGTACTTCGAAGGGTCTGCGTGTTGGACTAGTGAGGACGGAGGGGAACGCATCACGGGTCCTGGCGGAGGCGATACAAGCCGGCGAGGCGAGTGCCTGTCAAAGAGCCGCTTGGGTGAACGACCACGTTGCTTGGGCGGCGAGTGATGACGCTTAGGCGGAGGCGAATGGTATCGCTTGGGTGGGGTGTGATCAGCCCTCTTCTTGTGACGGTCACCGTTGCGCCTCTCTCGCTCGTCTTCTGACGCATCATCGTCGCTGCCAGAAGCACGGTTGTGGGGCTCGATATCCTCGTCCTCGGGCTCCGATGTCGGGAAGCTTGGGTCGATGTCCTGAGGGATCAAGTGGAGCTTTTCTTGCCGCCTGGCAGCTCTGCACGACAGGTAGGCCTCCTCCAGCGCCCGGTCCTCGTCCAGAGTACCGCACACAAAATCGGTGCTGTCGGGTAACTCGGGTGTATCGGGGCGCGTCCTAGTCCGGCGGCTCCTGTTGAAGATGATGCTTGGCATGTTGGCGATATTGGCAATATCCGAGGAGGAGCAGGAATCAGACCGGTTTCCGGTCATGGATGGTCGACGGTTGACAGGTGTGTTTACCGACAGCCGGGCGTTCGGACCGCGACTTGGGGCCCACAGTTCCAGGTTTCCGCCATCGTCGTCGTCGTCGTCCGAGTCGGCGAAGCCAATTTCATTATCCGTATTATAGCCGTCTGAGAAGTCGTCGCCAGATCCGTATCCTGACTGGCTGTCATCGTCATCGTAATCATTGTCTTCATCATCCACTTCAAGGTCGACATGGGGACCGTCTAGCTCGTCCTCGTCTGCATCCTCATCCTCATCTAGGTCGTCCTCTTCCTCGTCGTCATCAAACTGCTCCGCCTCTTCATCATCCTCTTCTTCTTCTTCTTCTTCTTCTTCCTCCTCCTCCTCTAGCTCTTCCTCTTCGGCTTCCTTGGCTAGCCGACGAATCTCGTTCTCCTTCTGCAGGGTATCATTGATAGTCAAGCGACGGCCAGGAGGCTGTTGGTTCAGGCGAATCCAATCTTCCTCCTGAGGCTCGTCACTAGCAAATTCATGAAAACGGGAACACTCGCTGTTCAGATCACCAGGGTTGACCGTCAAATACTTGGCCGATCGGATGGCGATTGGGCTCTGAGATGACGGGCGAGGAGTCAGGGACCTCTGCGAACGTCCGTTGTTGGTGGACGGTGACCGGAGTTTGCGCACTGGAGCAGGGGACTTGTCCCTGGCCTTCAGGCCAATGGATGAGGGAATTACTGGCTGCTGTGCGTCGCTCTTCGGAGGTGTCCGATGAGCCGGTTTAGCCGGACAGGCGAATTTGATGCAGGGCTTCTTCTGTGGCTGCCCCTCCACAGCCGGCTTGGCCTGGGCGGGCTGGACTGGCTGGGCTGGCGGCGGTGCCGGTTTCCGCGCATCGGGCTTCGGCCCACATGCAAATGATATGCAGCGTCTCTTGGTCAGTGCTTCCACCGCAGCATCCTTAGGAGCCTCTTTGCTTCCTATTGGCTCACGACGGAGCTTGGCTACAGGCGTGATCTGTTCCGTGTCGTGCAACGGGAGAAAAGCCGACTTTTCGTCGAAGAGATCCGTGTTCAATTTTGCAAGCGATATTACCGGAGGTGGCGGGCTAGGGGTATTTGTGCGCGCAGGGCTCGTAAATCCTGTGTCACTGGTAAGGTCTGCGGTAGATGCGAGGCTCGCATTGTCGTTCATGGAGCGGTTGCCGGGAGAGAGGTCGTAGTGCAACTGAGTAGAATCGTCCTCGGAGTGCAGTGCCTTTGTCAATAGAGATTCCGAGTGGTCTGCTATCTTGCGCACGGCGCTCCTCTTGAATGGGTTACTGGCACGGCGTGAAGGTCTATCATCGGGGGGTTCGTCGACTTCAGCCGCAGCCTCGTCTTCCAGCCCGTGCAGCATGTGCACCCCATGCGTAGACAGCGCCAGCATGCTGGTGGTAGAGTCGTGTAATAGATCGTTAACCATTGTGACGGTCAGGGGGGGATCACCACAATTTTAAAGGAAGCAGGTGATGTGTCTTCGTGGTGCGAGATCGGGGGGGGGGTGTGAATCGATGACTCGGGTTTGCCTTCGGAGCGCGTCTCGCACCAAGTAACGCGCCCTTTTTCGGTCTGCGGTATGTCGGCAACAGGAATAGAATGTCGGTGAGTTGTTAGGAGTGAGAAAAAAAAAAAAAAAGTCTGATTTTATGGATCTTTCTTTTGTTTTTTTGTCGTTTCCGTGGTTGCGAGGCCGTAAAAGCCTCGTCCCCAACAACGAGAATCCCAAGTGTCCCTAGGGACAGTTTCGCTATAACGGTCGACCCATAGCGGTACGAATCGTGTTTAGAGATTTTACCGACAGATTAGAAGAGGGAGTTTGGGAGGATTTATGACTGGCTACGAAGCCAAGAGGTGGAAAGTGGCAGTTGGCGACAGCGAGGTTCTTGGTAGGTGGCGGATATGCAGCAGGAGTAATAAAGGGTCCTGTAAGCAATAAGCCGTCAGAAGGGAAAAAAAAAAAAAATAATAAATAACTGCTGAGTTGGACACGGAGGCGTAGCGGTCTTGGTAAAATCTTGGCCCTGACTGCGCTAAAAATATGACGTCGAGGGTTCGCCCGGGAATCAAAGAGGGAAAAAAAGTACCTTGAGTGATTTCGCAAACGTCCGAAGAGTCCAAGTGACCGAGGAGACCAAGTGAGATCCGGCGTTGCACGCGCGGACGCCTTCGCCGTAGCTCGAGCGCACAAGGAGCGATGTGTGTGTGGGAAGGCAATAACTCGGAGTCGATGGAAGATGGGAAGAGACGCAGGTAGAAATGGGAAATGAATTCAAGGGCGGGAATTGAGTGGGAGGGGTTTGTTGTCTAGTCGTCTGGGTACTTACTATGTACCTAGGTAGATAGTCTAAGTGGCCTGGGTGGCCTGGGGGGGGGTGTCCGGGCCCTATGAACTGTCCAAGGGTAGGTTTATGAGGGTCCGAACCAGACACAACAGGATCTGGTTCTGCTCTTGTCCGGTCAGGTTGCGTTGCAAAATGTTTGTTCGCATGTGGATTTGGTGGCATGTGGATATGCTATTGCAGGTGGATATTTTCTAGGTAGTTTCTAGGGTCGAGCAGGCTGGGACGCCCTGGGACGACCTGGGACGCCCGCTAGAAAAAAACCACCTAGACTCGCTAGAGCTGCCTAGAAGGAGCAAGAGATTCGACCCCATCCCGCGCCGCTAGAGCACATACAGACCTTAGCATATACGACGGCGCGACACTTTCAAAGCCCTAACGCCCTCTAGCTAGCGGTCCGGTGCCGTTGCTGAGGCGGTAAGAAGTACCTAAAAAAACAAGTTGCGACATTTCAAATGAGCGGTATGCGCTGCACGCGTGAATGGTAAAATTTCGACCTGCAAGTCTATCGCACCAAGTGTGCGCACCAAGTATACGCTACATATATGAGCGGGATGCGTGATGTACATTCAGCTCAGCTAGCCGCGCGAGGGCGACATGTCTCCCAAGTCGATCTTACTTGCTGCAGTAACATTCTTCTTCACAGCTGCACTAAGACGAGTCAATGTATGCAAGGCTCGTCCGGCGCGGGCGTGGGCGTTGCGTGGGTGTCGTGCCGTCTGGTGGTATCATGCTCAGTACATCTATGTATGTACCTAACATGCTGTTACATGTGCGTGTGCCTGTGGTGCCGCACTGTAGGATGATTTGATTGCCAGCCTGCCCCCCCCCCCCCCAGCGCCCGGCAGCGGATAATGAAGGCTTGGAATCTTGGCTGTCGACGCGACGAAGCGGGGGGACCTCGATGGACAGGGGGACGCTGAGGGAACAAGGGGAGGGGAGGGGGGGGAAACAAAAGGGGGCATGCATCTCACCAAGGGCTCAAAGGGGTCAAAGGAATACCCAAGGCGAACAACCGAAGGCGTTTGAATCTTTTTTTAAACCGCTCATCAGCCATCGCCGAACAAAATCCCCGTCAGAATATATACCGACCGTTGTACATATGTACTGCTAGATATAGTGATTTACGATTCACTGCCCTATCTCGGCACGTATTCTGCTACATTATGTAGCACAGGGCAGTCTGACAGGACTCTGACCAGCCTCTGCCCGTCTGCTCGGTCTGCCCACGGCATGTGGCCTGCACCAGCTAGGTAAGTACAGCCAATATGTAGCACACTCGCTTATGTCTACGTGCAACGTAAACAATTTCTGGGGCCCGGATTCGTACCGAGTAAAGTGAGATATCAGATATGAGTGTGTTAAATATCTCATGACCGATATGTAGGTGTTTCCCATCTTTCGTTGTCTGACAGGCCTGAGTAATAGCACGACGAATAGACGAGCCCGACACACCTGGACCAGCCGTGATATGTGATACCGGACCAGGCGCGTTGGCAGGTGGGCATCTCGCGACGATGGGATAGGTAGAATGCCGATTTCGCTTTTCCCATCCCTTCCCGTCAGGATCAAGTTCCCGCCAGGACCAAGTAACGTTGGGACACGGCTTAAGCTGTGCTTGTGGTACTGAACAAGGGGGCGAGGCCGCTCTGTGGGTTTGTGGTTTGCGAGATATGTGCCCGGCCCATCTGGACCTGCAAGTAATTTCTGCTTTTGTTAAGCCGCTACACGGCCGCACGGACGACGAGCTGAGCATCGAGCACGTCCGCATGTTGTGCTTGATCGCCCACGAGCCACTTTTTCCTTCCTCGCCCAATCCCCCATCTCGCATGTCTCGCCGCTCGGTGGCAGGCCTGCATATACCTACTTTGGTATACCTTAGGTACCTAGGTACTTTGGTATATCGGTTAAGGCTACATACACGCGATGTAGTTCGCTATTAGCTTACCAGCGCCAGCTTACCTTAGGTAGCTGAGCTGACCCGGGCAGCCCAGACCGGTACAGATACGGGCAGGATGAAAACTTTTTTTGTTCGCTCGACTGTACTGTGCGACCCTCGCGAGCTATGCAGGAGGAGGTATGTCCTGCACCTGAGGATTTTTTTTTTCTTTTTCTTTGGGGACTTGTAGGTAACCTGGCCGCGCGGATCGTTTACTCGTTACGATGAGACTTTACGAAGCCTGGATGTATGATACCCGTAAGTGAGGCAATAAAGCGGCCAGGTATTCGTGTGAGCAGGCAGGCAGGTGAGCTATTTCGTATTCCTTGTATATATTTACATATAGCATAGCACGTCTCTGAGACGTCCAAGGCAACCACTGGAAAGAATTGCCTATTCTGAGCCCCTATTCCCATTCTGCTGGACTTATTACGACATTCTCACGGTAGTCATTCATCCAAAGTCCCAAGACGGCCTAGCCTAGAAAGCCCTTTAGGATAGGTTGTCGTCCCAAGCGGCCAAGTCGTGGCAGACACATTCAAGGGCTCGGATGCAACCGCACTCCAAGCGTGCTGCCTCGCCCACCGTCATCCGCCATCTAGCACCTCGCCCCTCACGAAAGGCCGTGTACTGACTCTGTCGGCATCTACTTTTATGGCCACGAGCCTGACCGTGAACCAGTTGTGAAGCCCGGGCTTCTCTTGTGTGCAGCATGCAGAGCTCGAAAGGTTCTGTGTATCGTACCATCGCGTACTATATATGCCACAAAGTTCCGATCAGGCGGTGAACTCTCAACAAAGTGACCACCCGAAGGTCCTCAGGTTACGAGTCTGCGAGTTCCTCCATCCGGCCCATTTCTCGCAGAGCGACCGGGATCGACAAATCTGCGAGTTTCAACCCTAGGCTGCAATGGTGAATGGTAGCAGTCCGGCAGTCCGTATGTACGTGAGAGGGCAAGGATTGCTTCCTATCCTGAGCTCTGCAACTGTTGGTCAAAATCTCGAAAGGGGATGGCAGCAGAGGGGAATGCTCGACGTAGTACAGTATGCGCAGACGGTATACCCGGTACATCACGCCCGCCGTACTGCTGTATACCTCACGTAGGCGTATATCGGCTCGATGGTACGTATGTCTGTGATTCGCCCAATATCGAACCGAGATACTCCTGCGTCTAGCTGGGTCCCTACTGCGTCTAGCTTGACATTTGGTACTCGTCTGCAGCACCCTGCAGACCGCATCACAACGGCCCAGCTCGGGGCCACACGCGGGTATTCGGGATAATTAAGGCATATCCCATCATCGATAGCGTGTGGGATCGATTCGCCTGTCTCCTATGCAACTCTATCACTTCACACCATCATGCCCTCTGACATCAGAAAGATTATACGTCTTGAAGAGCAGATGTGCAGCTCTAGCAGAACACGTGTTGGTCCTACACTGCTGGGACATGTGAGATGCGTCCCGGATAGTCGACGGGTCAGGTATGGCGATCCTCTTGCGTGTCCTCTCCTCCACGTCTGTGCCGCCGCGCGCCCAATGGGAGGCATTCTGCGACGACGCCGCAGCGAATAAGACCGACATGGACCCCAATACCCTTTCCCCCTTTTTGGAGGAGGCTTGGAGCTTGATCGCCGTTTTTGACACATGGTACACCACAGCGCGCGCGCGCTCTTCGTCGGCCTGAGGCGCTGAGGGGTAAGGCCTGACTGTGTCTTACGTTACTCCAACCACTCCTTTCGACATCTCGACCACTCCTACTGCTACGACTATGTGACTGTGTGTAGACATGGTAGCTGATAAGCTGAAGCATCTCGAGCGTCGCCCGGTTCCCTCCAGTGGTTTGCCCGTCGTTTCTGTTCTGGCTCTAGTCGTATGTGACCAAATACCAGCGACACGGGCAGCACGGGATGCTCTCGACCATTTATCCCATTCATCTCCTCTGGTCAGTCATGGTGGCTCTTTAGCGCCCTTTGGACCGCGGCATTACGTACGGCAATAAGAGACGCAAGAGTCTCAGAACCGTCTCCGCCCATCTACTACCTATGAGGTCTTCGTACAGTAGCGCGTGTAGTTTGCTGCTACCTATGCTGCCTATGCTACCTAACGTCGAACGTAGCTTCGAGGACCCCGCATTCATAGCTGCTCGTCCATCAAGCCTCCAAACCTCCAAGCCTGCAAGCCTGCAAGCCTGCAAGCCTGCAAGCCTGCAAGCTTACATGCTGCTTAACGGGCGGTTCCAGCGCGTGCTTTGAAAAATACCAAGCCTATCTCGGCCGAAGCTCCGCCGACGATGTGAGCCCTCGATTCCTGCTGCACATATAACGTAGACATACCTACAATCCACTTGTGATCTTCAGGGTCCCGTCAAGTTTGCCGTTCGACCGCTGCCGTAGAGTTCGGGAATAAGCCGAAAGCTTGACATTGTCCCGAGCTTGCTAGTCAATTCGGTTATTCTCATAGTCGTAAGTGTACGATGATCCTATGATGCTATACTCTGAGGCCCGTAACCAAGCAATGATGTATAGGTCAGTCAGGTTGGACTCTAGCTGGATGCCCGATGAAGTCACGGAGTTTCAGTAGTCACGATGGCATGAGAGCTTCATGCGTATTTCAAGCATGCATAATCAGGGTTTCAACACCATATAAGACCACAGAAGACCATACCCTTTAAGGCTACCTCAGAGATCTCTATCCATGGTGTGTTCGTAGCACGACTCGACACGCAGACACGCGGCGAGCCGTCGAGGCCGTCCTAGCTTGGCAGGGCAAAGTTCCAGGCTAAGAGATTCGCTGTACACATCACATCACCCCAGACCCCGTCCCTCTTTGTCAGCTGTCACCCTTGGTCACTGATCGTGAATAAACTGCCATACGAGCGACGATTCTGGTGTAGGAAGTCAAACAGTTCTGACGTATTCCACAGATAAAAATTGTCCAAAATATCGATGGATTGATCGTCGACGGCACTTATTATCAGGGTCTTCAGATATGGAATGACGATATCGAGCACCAAGATGTTTAAAAATAAATAACAGGTACGTAGGTCAGACGCAGTAGGATGCTGGTAGACGAGGCAGTGAAGGTTGTAGACACGCAATCGCCCAGCCATCCAAGCCACAAAGCCCGAATCATCTATCCTGCAGTGACTAAGCCGAGTAACCCAGGCTGTGAACCGAAAAATGCTAAGATGCTGTCACGTGATAATATATGTCCAAGGTTATGTAAGATCCAAACCCGGTGCTTCTACAGTTCAGATCACGTGTATGCACTAGTCCGAACTGGGTTTAGCTCGCGCGTACCGGAAGCCGACATCTTCCAAATTGTTTGAGGTCAAAGTTCAAATCGTGAGCTTGCTCTATCGCGAATTCCTCAATTGACATCACCAGCCATCATGAACACCCTCCGCGTCGCTCGCACAGCCCTACGGGCTCGTCCCGCAGCTATGCGGCTACCTGTTCAGCCCCTTCAGCGCAGAGGCTACGCTGAGGCCGCATCCGACAAGGTCTACACCATCTACCATCATTATTGTATCGGCTCTGTCGCTAACCTCTTGCTTTAGATCAAGCTGAGCTTGTCTCTTCCTCACCAGGTATGGAAATCTACTCTTCCATAATTCGATACCATCGTCAGAGTACCGGTTGAGAGTCCAATGCTTTAAAGGGCTCATGCTACGAACGATCCGAATGTCCGGCTGGCTAATTCCCGCAACAGTCCATCTACAAGTCGCAAGGTGTCGTTCAGGTCAACATTCCCGCCGAATCAGGGGAGATGGGTGTCCTTGCCAACCACGTTCCGTCCATCGAGCAATTGAGGCCCGGTCTGATCGAGGTGGTCGAGGAGAGCGGTAGCAGCAAGCAGTTTTTCCGTACGGTTCCACCTCCTCCACGAGAATGCGGGTTTACGAGTACAGTGCTAAATGTTTGATGGGTGCAGTTTCCGGTGGCTTTGCCGTTGTGCAGCCCAACTCGGTCCTAAGCATCAACGCTGTCGAAGGCTACCCTCTTGAGGACTTCAGCGCGGAAGCCGTCAAGGCCCAAATTACCGAGGCGCAGAAGGTCGCCAACGGCAGCGGAAGCGAGCAAGATGTTGCAGAGGCAAAGATCGAACTAGAGGTAATGCTACAGCCTGTTCCTTCGTGTCACATCAGAATGGCTACTAATATATTCGCTCAGGTTCTGGAGAGCTTGCAAGCCGTCCTTAAATAGACTACACCTTAGAGGGGGAGAGCACGATAGCAACTTGTACATCACAAACCTGTTCCTTACCGTAAAAGCAGCTGATCAGCACGAATTGAGCATGCTTTAGACCTACCTAGGTATATATAGTGATTGGTACTTTCCCTTGGGGCCCTCACGCCTTCGTTTACATTACACATCAGCGCTTGCCGGACTACTGACTGGGGCTTCCCTATATGTATTACAACTTGCCTTTTCCTCGGGGCGGCGTGAAACCAATCCTTACCCCTAACTTGGTACGACTACACTCGTTACAACTACCACACCGGCTTAGTAGCGAGCGACTCTCTTGAGCTTCATTCATTGATCACTACAGGTTTAGTACATCTATCATCGGCTTATGTATTCTTCGACACATGGTCTCCTTAGTCGATACTTCATGGTATTTGCACGGTCAGGCTAACCCAACCGAAGATGTCGACCTGTTCGTGGGGCGACGATCTGGCCAGCACAAACAAAACCCCTTCTCGTGAACAGGCACATCTGGCCCACGCAGTTATCCCGAGCGGAACTGTCTTGTCGCGTATACGACGGCTCCATCATCTTACCCATTCCCATGACGAGCTACTGGAAGATCCCGAATTTGCAGCCCGAGAACGACAGTATGTACTGGTTGGCTAGGGACGCCACCCTGGGTCGTACTTCGGCAGCGCGAGACCATGGCTTGTTCCTCTGAAAAATTCCTTTCTTGACGCTCGACGTGCTCACAGCGCACATGATACGGAATACGTCTCTACAGGCAGAACCCCCAAAGCACTAGACGGTGCGCCGAGGTCTGCAAGATCCAGCCGGCAACCTCGACAGGCTTGTTCCGAGGGGTTTATTCCTGGTCGGCCGAGTCGTGGCATGGCAAAACCAACTGCTACTCCATATAGTTTACCGGGGCTCGAGGGCCTTGATCTAGACCAAGCACCTGCGCAGATCCCATCGGTCGTTAAACCTCTAGGTTCTGCAGGATCTACCACAGAGGTGCCAAGCGCATCGGGTTCGTTAACAGTCTCTCAAGCATCCTCCCTGGCTACAGAGATCAGACAGCGGAAGTTCGCCCGCGAACTATTCGAACAGAATGGCATCGGAAGACCACCTGGTTGGTTTTCTGACGAAGACTTGTCTCTTTTAGGCGATAGGACTGCCGGTCTCCGGGGACCCTGTAGAATCTGCCACATCTGCTCTTCACGAACTTGGTCGGAGGTTTATTGCTTATCTTGTGAGCATCGTCTATGCCTCAAATGCCCTATAGAAGCACCCGAGAGCACCCAGGAGGGCAATACTGGTGTATCGTATCATGGAAGTCATCACGGATCGCAGACCGTCCAGTCGACTCCGGTGACCACGCATATCGTCCAGCATACACCACGGCCAACGAGCACGGCTGGTAATAGTCGATCTGCTCGGCACGCAACTGGACCCCGGACATCTCATATGCATAGCCATGGGGATTTTGACATTAGGTCGCTAGGAGAAGCTCTCGGCAGGAAGGACCGAGTTCATCAACATCGGATGACAACAGTTAGGCACTCGTTATCAGGACGATCGAACTCCTCGCGACGTCCAACTACTCGGCCAGTAAGCGAGAATCCCTTTATCATCGCGGATAAGGCAACAGAGAGGTCAGCTCTAAAGTCGGGCATTGCCGATCAGTCACCCACTCAACTGTCTGCGCGCTCGATGTCCTCACGGCAGCACGAGAATAAAGCACCCAAAACTCGTGCCGAATGTGATAATCCCATGTGTAGAGCAACACATGACGGTCATTATCCGTACCGACATAGCATCGCTTGCGCTCTTTACCGAAGTGAGATTGAGGGGTCCGGCGCCTCGTCAAAGGGACTACCAGCATCCCGGCCTGCTTCCGTCAACCAGTCGCCAAACTTACCTTCCGCCGAAGACAAGTCAGCGGGCTTGGAAGATGCAATTCATTCCCACCACCCCCTGAGCTTCCACGATCATCACCACATTATAGAACACACAGTCAGGGAGATTAGCCACGAGACTCATGATCACCACGCCGAGTCTACAGAAATGTCGATAGGCCGACGAGGAAGTCCAGCTTCATCGGTTCGGCAGTTCAAACATGCTCGGCCTTACGTTGAAGAACACCCCACGAGCGAGATTAACCACGAGACCCCTGAGCACCACGACGAACCTCCAGGAATGTCAACAAACTGGCAACGAAGCCCAGCTCCGTCTATCTGGCAAATTGAGAAAAACGTTGAACCTTTGAATCCAGTAAAGCCGTTGTCACCGTCCAAGTATGTTAGAGACGGCCAGAGAAATGTACCACCTAGTCATTCTAGCCGCAGCAGACACTCCAAGTCAGCAAGAGACCTCAGCATTGGCTCAGCGAAGTCGCGTCCTGATCTATACCAGTCGGGTGAATACTTCAGCCATATAGGACCGTCTGAAATGCCATCCTCTACCAAGCAGACGGAGCCCTCCAATATCACATACAAAACAGATGAACGGGACGATAAGAATCGCTCCAGAAATCTCCATATGGCGTCCGCCGTCCCAAGTCTAGGCCGGGAATCCAACGATTTTCGACGGAAACGCATGTCCCATGATCAACAGAAGGATCGAAGTAACCAGACCTCAGTTGACCACACCGTGCACAGACAGGAGGCAGACAAGGGACAGCATATTCCACACGCCGCGAAGAACACTGGAATTGATAGGTCTCGGCGCCAAGGTCGAGTACCTAGAAGCCGTGTGTTAAGCCCGCCACCATGGTTAAAGGCACCGATGAAGGAAGCAGGAGACGCCAGGTCCAGACTACACCACGTCAATGTCAGAAGTCATGGAGATCTTGCGAGACCACGTGTAACTAGCCGGTCAAGCAAGACCCGAACGGATTCGTTCTGTAGGCCTACAAAGGAGTCGCTCGAGAAGTTAGGCATGTCGAGTAACGAGTTACTGAGGATTTCTGCCCCTTCTCCGCCGACTGCCTGGCATGTTACACAGCACCAGAGACCAGAGTCCTGGATGGGCGATTCATCTGAGCATCTTTATTCTAGAACTGGCTACAAGGCATCTGCGGTCCCAGGAGGAACGCCAAAAGCGCCTCCCCACGACGAGTTGCCGGTAGGGATTGGAGAATCACCGTCTCGCCATGGACATCTTCAAGGTGAAGATTCCAGGCATTCGCGTACCGCATTCCCTAGGCCTTTATCTACCCGTTCAGCTACGCTTCAGTCACGCCAATCGGTCGAGCAACCTAGCCACATTAACAGCTTTGCGCACAAACGGCGTCAAGATGAAACGGCACATCTGGAAGCCGAGTCTTCTGGTTATCAGCTAAGGTCCCATACAATACAGGAGGATGAACAATCTCTTACGAGTATCACGAGCCGCTTCAGCTGTTCACCTCCACAACCGCAACATATGCAACGCGAGGCTGGCCGAAGCACGGCGCTCGAAGGCGACACGCTCGAGGATGATACCCTTGAAGCGGAGAATACGGAAACCCTATCCACCGTCGATGCAGCGTCGGAACATGAGATACATCAACCGAGCCCCATTGCGCCTCCAAACCACGACTGCCGGTGGAAAGATAAATATCTGTCGCTGACCAGCGAAATCCGTATGCTAAAAGCGGAGCTGTCTACCCGAGCCTCTCTTCGCGGGACGGATGTTGACTATACGGGGCAGGGGATAGAAGGAACCGCTGTCGAAGGGGACGACGACCTAGGGATTCTGGGTGTCACAATTATCATACACATGAGGGGCAGGGATGATGTGGTTATCAATACGGACCTACGGGAGGCTGAATGGGACGGATAAGGTAAACTCAGGGGGGAAAGGAGGCTGGGGGTGACCAGCTCAACGGTCGAGAGGATAGAGTATTCTTGAGTTATTGGCATAGTGCTCGTGGTAGGCACAGGAGAGGGTATTCAATAGCTTTTAACGTTATCATTAGATCAGTATCCAGCATCCATAGATGCTGTTACCGTCAGGCATTTATGGTGTGGCGGTTTGTTCAAGACATGTGTAACCTTACCAACAGCCCTTATGATTTCAAGCCCAACCTCTTGGACGAGAAAGCGTACCACCCGTTTCATCTATAACATCAGTTATTAGCCAAGATCGTAAGACGCCGGAGCTGAGATTGTGAACGATCCGTCGGGCATGGGCCAGAGCTTTCCCTATATGCTGATTGGCGGCCCGGGTGTCGAAGTGCTTTAAGGAAATCCCAGGGCGGAGGAAAGGCATCGGAGTTGGACAAGCATTACAGAACGAGCGACTGTTTCTGGTCTGACACCACGTATGTCTTCCGTACATCTGCCTTAATTTGTGTAGGTAGTTCTGATTTGTAACAGTTGTCCGTGTTCCGAATCCTGCTCACATGACGAGGACGACAGTGTAACTCTAGAGGGTATCGAGGTAACACTATAAGAGGCCGGGGACGCAGGGAAGTATCTAAATATGCCAGGGCTCTAGCGAAGTTAAGAAACTTTGAAAAGCCGTTGCAGTCCTCAGGAACGTGGTCTATGGATCGTTATCACACAGCCATACCGCATTTTCAAGAGAAGCGTCTGTCATACCTATCTGCGAGTGGAAGTCCGACACATCCAAGAAAGATGAGCTCGTGTCTCACAAAGCCATCGCCTGGTCCTTACCACAGCCCCTGGCAAAGGGGACAGATGGAAGAAACATAGCAGGCTACACGACATCCGAGTGAGCCGATTGGTGTTCGGGAGGTACAGTAGGTCTGGATTTCAGCCACCCTGCATCCTGTCGCTGTCCAGCACCGTACTTGAGTGGTAGGTGATGAGCCACTGGTATCTTGGCGAGACGAATTGCACCGAGACATGAGGTAGCTAGGTAGCTTTGGCGTACAGAGAAGGAAGCGGTTTCAACTTTCTAGTCTATGTGCGAGGCGAGGCTGTAGACCAGCCATCCATCTTGGATGCACGTAGGTAGGAGAAGTTGACAGACACCAACGGACACAACGTTTCGAAGTATAGACCGGTTCAACGTTACGTAAAGGGCTTGGTGTTTGCTCAGATGGCATACTATAGCTGGTAGGACGAGATCTGCCGAATTTCAGAGGATGATGAGGCCGAAGGGAAGACACTCGATACATGTACTTGATATATATAGTATATAGATTTCGAATCATTTACCTGGTAGTCCAGTCCCCCCCGGCAAATGCCGGGGCCGACGAGCTATACAAAGAAAGGAAAGAATATTCGAACGGGAGATCGTCAAGAGCCATTGATAATGCCAAGACATGGTCTGGGAGAGGCCACGAGCAACAAGCCTTTGCCAAGATGCCAAGGCGACGTCTATCTGATCGAAGGCAAAGCAGTTTCTTGGTGACGGCTTGGCGGGATGGGCGCTAGCGAGGATGATTTGACTGCCGGAACGCGCGAGAGACGGGAAGTGGGAAGTGGAAAGTGGGAAGTGGAAAGTGGAAAGTGGGAAGTGGGAAGTGGGAAGTGGGAAGCGGGAAGCGGGAAGCGGGAGCTTGGTATGTATAGTGGATGAAATCGTGGGGTATGGACGTTGGCGTTGGTGAAGGTTCTGTGCAGATGCAGGATATAAAATACCGCGAGCATCGTCTGTTACAGATTTATTCGTGGCCGAGGTGACGATCACTCGCCGCCCTTCTCTTACCTTGGACCTTTCTCTTACGAGGAGAATAGATTTCTCTTACGAGGAGAATAGATTTCTCTTACGAGGAGAATAGATTTCTCTTATAAGGAGAATAGATTGTCCTCCTTAATCTATATCCTTTTCGTCCTGCCATGGCCTGCGATGCATCGTGCTCTTCAAGATGACCTGACCTGGATTTGATTTGCTGGCCCTACATCGTGACCCGTTCGGTTTTCGAGTGTGCATCGAAACATGGCATCTTGCCCAGTCATGATTCGCGCTCTCTCACCTCGAGTGCCCCAAGTGTCACCCTCCGGCCTCCGCACAATTTCGGCTGAACAGGTCGAGGTCGACTGGCCACACGGCCGTCCCTCTTTATTATCGTGCCGGATAAGTGGTCAATTAATCGACGCAGCTCTGTGGCTTTTCTCTCGCCCATGCCGTCTCTGAATGGCGCCTCGACTGGCCAACCAGCCATGCTCCCACTCCACTCCACAGTACTTTCTGTTTCTGCCTATAGCAGGTGGACGTAGGCCGGCCGGTGGCATACCGCCCACACCGTCCGCGGCAATTGCTTCTGATTTTGCTTCTTCTGTGGATTGCCGAATCGTTGCAATGACTTGTGTATCTGGTAGTTATCGAGGGTATTACTGCGATGCCAGACGCACTCTGACCGCCATACGAACGAGTATTACTATGGGGGGTGAAGTCATACCAAGCCCCTTTCGGTGATTTCTTTGGTGACCGCTTTGGATTTAACAATCGAGCTGGCGAGCATCGGGAATTGGTAATCAAGGTTTCGGACCCAGTTGCACAGGTATGCCTAATGTAGTATGTCGGTCGACGCCTGCTATACGGACAAACTGACAGGTCAGTCAACCCAAACGTAGTCTGAGACGCCGCGAGAACATTTTCACAGGAGACGTGGTGAATATTGGGAGGTATCGTGCATCCAGCTAATTAAAATGGTAGATGAATGATATTTTCTAGATAGCATCCGTAGCATCCATCGCCAGTCTCTCGCATGCGAGCCCATCAGGGTCTTCAATGTAGTCGACAGTGCTACAGATTGGTAAACGAACGATACCTAACGGATGTACGATGTACTCTCTGCTGTACGATCCCCACCCTACAGGGATCCTCTGGGATGGCGGGATGGGAATTTCTAGAAGTGCCAAAACTCAAAGAACTAAAAGAGGTCCGACCCCGTTTCTGAATCCCCCCCCCCCCCCCCAAAACCTTAACACCCCTCAAAAAGCACTGGCTGACTCCCCCCGGTTGCGCGTCCTAGGCCTTTCCCCTTCCCACCTGCCAATCTGCCCACCCGACGAACGGCGCGTGGGCTTGCCATCTCCCGCCTCCCGCCTCCCGCCTCCCGTTTCCTTTTCACCCCAAGACTTCTCGGCGCCCAGACTTCATCTTGAATACTGTCCAAATCCAAAATCTTCGACAACGTCATCTCATAACCTATTTGAAAATAATTAAAATAATTCTCACGATAACGACCGAGTAATTGTTGGTGGCTGTGCCATTCCCCTGCCAAGTGTCGCATTCTCACGTCGGGCCCAGCATAATACCGCAACGCCCTTACTTCGTATCTTCTGACCGACACGCGGCTTATCCACGATACTCGAATCGATCAATCAATCTGGTGATACGGCCTTGCACGTCTCCCTAGCCCTTCGACGGCTATCTCCATTCCATGGCGAGCGTCTCGCGATAGCGCCGCAAGTGCCTCGACGTCGTCGCCTCAACGACTCATCGTGGCCACTTGGCCCGTCGCTTCAAGATGGATCGGCTACTTGTCCCGCAACCCAGGATGGTTGCTACCGCCACCTTGCCTATTGGTTCTTCTTGCACAGCTTTCAGCCTGCCCTCGAATGGCGTGTTGCACATACCCGGAGCCGACCCGACGACCTTGATGGCCGACGCCGTCTACTCGCCCCTCTGCTCTGCAACCGCTGCCGCGCAACCTGCTATCATCGCGAACGGAGGCATCGAATTGGACGAGACGTCCTCGTCCTCTAACCCGCAATTCTCCGACTTTCGAGATCCTTTCTATGCCTCCATATTTCCGCAATGTTACGCCCTGGCCGCTACCACAGTGCTCGCGTATCTGCTCCTCATCATGCTCTTCGTCGCGCCGAGATCCTTCCTCGACGGCGGGGTGGTCGTCTTGGGCCGACGCGGTTTTACAAGCGGCCCTTCGAACGGCATTAGCATTGGCGGTCGACCGTGGCTGCAGAAAGTAGCCGCTCTAACGGTCGCTATCTCGCTGACTATTGCCACAGTAGACACCTTTCGCGTCGCCGAAGAACAGTACAGCCTGGGAATCCAGAACGCCTTTCAACTTCAGGAGCAGGTCTTGGGTGGAACTCAGTTAAAGGTCATCCAGCTAATCTCGGATACTTTTCTCTGGCTGGCTCAGGCCCAAACACTGATAAGGCTCTTCCCCCGGCAGAGGGAAAAGGTCATCATCAAGTGGACAGCCTTCTCACTCATCACGTTAGACGTCATCTTTGGCGCGCTCAACAGCTTTCATTATACCGGTCCCGGCAACACTCGGCCGCGCAGTTTTACGGATGCCGTCCCGGCACTTAGCTATCTGTTTCAGCTATCTCTGGGCTTGCTCTACGCCGCATGGGTCCTTTACTACTCTCTTATGAAGAAGCGTTATGCGTTTTACCATCCTCTGATGAAGAACATTGGCATCATGGCAACTCTTTCTATTATATCAATCCTCGTGCCCGTCGTCTTCTTCGTCCTCGACATCGCCGAGCCCAAGTTTACTGACTGGGGTGACTACGTTAGGTGGGTTGGTGCTGCAGCCGCCAGCGTAGTGGTATGGGAATGGGTAGAGCGCATTGAGGCGCTGGAACGCGAAGAGAAGAAAGACGGAGTACTCGGTAGAGAAGTTTTCGATGGCGACGAAATGATGGAGGTATTTCCCTCAGATCTCTCATGGCCACGGCGGAGAAAGAATAGGAGAAAAAGTGACGACGACGACGACGACGAAGAAGGGGAGAATGGGATTGACTCGACGCCCAACGGACGAAGCAGAATGTGGCCCGCTATGTCATCTATTGCAAGCCGATACAGGTCGAGAGCGGAGAGCAGCCCGGAGACAAGACCAGATGCTCTTTCGCCAGGCAGGGCGGCAGCTAGATTCCTACAGCCTCCGTTGTGGCCGTCTCGACCGCCACCGGCTGTTACCCCAGTCAGCAGAACAGATACTGCTAGTGCAGACAGCACAGTCTACGCTGTTCGGTATCAGGCTCTTACCGAAACGACTACGAGGACGACGGACGAGAGGCACACGCGATCATTATCCAGGAGTAACAGTGCTACTTCGGCATCAATCCCATCATGGGATACTGGGCGCTCTGCTAACGCCTCGTCTTCAACCCCCGCAAAGGAAGGCAAGGACGGGGTAGAAGTCGCAGAAGAAGACGCGAACCCCAGTCTTTG
The DNA here is from genome assembly GCA_022432365.1 of Hypoxylon sp. FL1284. Classification (NCBI taxonomy): domain Eukaryota; kingdom Fungi; phylum Ascomycota; class Sordariomycetes; order Xylariales; family Hypoxylaceae; genus Hypoxylon; species Hypoxylon sp. FL1284. The sequence continues at coordinate 2,399,738 of JAJJXE010000002.1, forward strand.
GCAGTCACTGAACCCTTTCCGCCGCACTGTGAGAGAACCTCCAGCAGAGGTTCTTCCGCATACGGAGCCCAGGCAGCCTAGGCAGCGGCGCGACTATGAAAGCGTTGGTAGATGGGACTTGAGGGGGCGGGCAGAGATCTTTGCCGCCACACAGGCGGAGAGAATTATGGAAAGAGTTCGACCGACGCCTGACACGGATAGCTTGCCGGTCACCGTCATACCTGCTCCTCCACGTCGTGGCGCGGCATTGGCCCAGCTGCTGG